>CM022392.1:2085286-4485286 GCA_011833715.1 Carcinoscorpius rotundicauda
TTAGATGTTGTTTGGAGTTTGTTGTTGTTCAAAAATATCTGCTTTTACAGAAAAAAATAAGATGCCTTTCTTTAAATATTTGTTACTACATTGTTTTACACAGTCATCTTAATGATCTGTATATTACTGTGATACATTACAGAAAACAGTTGTCCATTATCATAGGTACTGTACTGTTTACTGTCGAATGATCATGAATTTTCTTGTACCAAATATGTCTTCTATGATGCCATGAATATAACTGACCACAAGTAGATACAATGTTGTGTGACAGAAAATAAAACACTAACTTTAGACTTTGGTGATAAAGTTTTGAAAGTGGTTGACTAGAATGGTTACAATGACAATTCCATGTATTATACACAGGCAAATTAGGAATATAATGAAAACTTCCAATATGTAAATATATTTAGCACCTTATAAGTGCACCTACTGAACAGCAGAAAGTCTGTAGTTTTCTTTTGTTACTTAGCAACATGACTCAAGTCATTGATTAAGCATTATGTGACCTAAATGCACTAGCTTTTCTATATATTGTAATATGTTAATTTAACTGATTTTTACCAATAATTATTCTATGAATATGACATGAAATGACTTCATAAATAATGCAGAGCAGTTTGAGACAACTTCTTTTATTAACTTTTTCATATACTTATTGGTTACATCCAACATACATCTTCTCAAAGAGATTAACCTTTTTACTTTAACATTTTAACTAAATATTCATTTAACTCTGTACTAGTTAATGTGATAACCAATGCTTAGGTATAATGGGATCAGAATACATACAGAAAGTTCAGGTGTTAAACAGTTGGTTGTCTCATTACTGAATGAACTTGCAAGCAATTTAGGGACAACTTCGTTCTCAGGAGAGACTGGCTACTTTTTGGCTGTATCATGAGGTGTTATTCAAATTTTCCTTAGTATCTTCCTCATCTACCAAATAGTGTGCACAACTACCCACAAGCAGTTACAATACTTAATTGGTCAAATCTTTTGTGATCGTGGGCAAGAACTTACAACAAAAACTACTCTGATTATCCATTGGTCACAACTAGAGATGGTGAATCGTCACTCTTCTCTTGTAGCTAATCTCATATTCTTGTTATCGATATTTGATCAAGTGCCATCTTGGTTTTTCAGGGAAAATCAAGTCATCTGCAGCTTCAGGACATACTTGTGGCATCTTCATGCTGTTAAAGATTCTTCCCGGTTCTGTTTAATTAATGCAGCGTCCAATATTGCATAATCCTTTTACTTTTATAGAGTCACCTTGTTGTGGTCTAAACATACAGTTGAAAGTTTCTTTACAAGCTGCTCTTGAGTCATCTTCATCAGGGGCGTAGATTCTAGGTGGGGGTATGGTGCATACAATCATCCGCCCCTACAGGTTGGTCTGTTGAATTGTTCCACAAGCCTACAAATTGTGTTTGTTCTTGTGATTCTCTTGTTCTTACCAATCGAATTACATAATTAAACAGAGATGTGGGCTTTCGCACTCTCCTTACTACATACGATTATGTGAGAAATTTAAAATATGTAAGGAAGCCTCACAATATTTACACACAATTGAAACCATATGTTAGAGATTGCAAATAAAGCTATGACAGACGAAACTGCGGCCTACAGTAGTGGATATAGTCAGTCTGGTAAAACATTAGGCTTCTCCGTCATGGGTTATCATTTCAACTTTACCTTTGGTAGAAGAATCTGGATGTACACAAACCACGATAATTTGTAATTCTCGTTGCTCTATTTACGTTACAATCTGTTTTCATATATTGTTTCATTTCAAAATGTTCCTTAATGTTTCTCGTTAACTATTAGGCTTGTTTCTGGCTCGAAAAATAGCGGTAACCAGGAGCATCACCAGGTGACTGAAAAAAGTATTAAAATGTTGTTGTTTTGAATTAAGCACAAAGCTAAACAAAGGGTTATCTGTGCTCTGCCCACCACGGGTATCGAAACCAGGATTTTAGCGTGTAAGTCCGCAGACATACCGCTGAGCCACTGTATATTACACATATAATAGAAGATTTACATTTCAATGAAAGAATTATAATAAAAATAAGAAAATATATATAGGTTATTCTAAAATTCTTATAAAAGCTAAGTAACTGGTAAATAAATACATACACAAATACATCTAATTGGAGAACCACCTCACGTGCAAAAACTAATACTTCTTAAACGTCACCGTATCATAGCAATTTAACGGATGTTCAAAAAAGGGTTTGTTTGTTTGTTTGTTTTGGAAATTCGCACAAAGCTACTCGAGGGCTATCTATGCTAGCCGTCCATAATTTTGCAGCGTAAGACTAGAGGGAAGGCAGCTAGTCATCACCACCCACCGCCAACTCTTGGGCTACTCTTTTACCAACGAATAGTGGGATTTACCGTCGCATTATACACTCCCACGGCTGGGAGGGCGAGCATGTTTAGCGCGAACTCGGATTACGAGTACACGCCTTAACCCGCTCGGCCATTATCCATATTAATTAAGTTGAACAAAACACACAAAAAAACTAATCATGAATTATTAATATAAACAAAACAAGGTAAAACAAAATGATTTATATTTTACTAAATTCTCTAGAGGGAATTAGCTGGTAAAATATACCTTAGATTTTGCAAGCAATTGCTGATTTCGTTTAAATTTAAAAGGCGTTAAATAACTAAGATAATGAATTAATGCAAAATAACCTTATCATCGTATTCTTCCGATAATCTCGACAAACGCTTTAAATATTCCCATTAAATAAAAGAATGGTTGTTATCTAAATAATGAATTAATATAGATTTAAGTTGTTATTTAGATAAGCCATAAACAAGTGACTTCTCTGGAAAGAGTTTTTCCAAACAGATGTCAATGGTCGAACTCAAAGGATTGTTTGTGAATAAATAACTTACGTCAAAGCTACCAACTAAACATCCATTATGAGGATGTAGATCTTTAATTATTTAATATAAGAAAGTGAGTCGAGGACAGTAAATTCATTAAATGTTAATAATCTGAGAATAATTATAGATAATTTGGCCGTTTTATAGCTGAGCGTTCTGATTGCAGAAAGTATCGGGGCCTTATGATTTGTTTGTTTGTTTTATTAATTTTGCGCAAAGTTAAACGAGGGCTATCTGCTCTAGCCGTCTCTAATATAGCATTCCGTAATTGTTCGACAATATCTATTTCTTTCGGATTGTTTCTTGACAGTTTGGCTCATAGTGTTTGATTACAATTTCCGCAGTACTTTTTACTCTCTTGTTCAATCTGTTCTTTTGTAGTTGAATTTTTCTCTTTGGAATTATCTTAACTTAAAACTTTTACTGAAACAATGTTAAGTGTTTTTGCAAGTACATTTTCTATGAGCCGATAACAAAAAGCTAGCAACGAATTTAAATTTCTTTTTCACCGAGACACAATACAACTTCGAATTGATTGACAGTTTGTGTTTTGGAGACAATATTATAGGAAATATTATGCATCAAACAACGCTTTTCAAATACCGCAATTTTAACATTATAATAAAAAAAGGTGTAGATTCTGGCTTAACTTTAGACAAACAAAAGTTTTGTTGAAATATATATATATTTGTTTCATTGGAATCAAATAAAACCAATGGATAGCGACAAGCCTAAAAACTTGGATTATGTGCATAAAAGCTTCAAAGAAAAATGTAAAATATTTCTACTTCTCAATTGTCTAGTATTAAGAGAACAGGCAAAATCTTTTAATACTTCAGTGGAAAAAAATTCCACATTATTTATTTTGTCTGTAGACCGCTTCTTCGTCACTTTTATCACATTACGTCAATTGTAAAACTTCGAATCAAGCATCCAAAGTGTAGAATTAAAACCCATCCCAACTTCAGTTACTTCTCTTCGACAAAACATCCATAATAAAGGTTTCTCAAGTAATTTTAATTCAAAATCGGAGAAAAAAATCTTCAAATAATTATTTAATATCAATACATTTCTTTCAACGCCTTAACTTCTATTTTTTAAGAACTAGGCCTCTTACTTCTTTTCAAGCATGAAACAAAGTCAGGTGTTTTTGCCAAAACGAAGCAGTTGGTTTATATTTACGAAAGCAAACTGAACCTGAGGTCTGTTTCAACCTTTAACTTAATTAATCTACATGTCGTGATGATGACAATAATTATATAGTTTTACAACTTTCAATATCAAATCCACCACGATGAAATAAATCAAACAGTAGTTTCAAATGATTTAATGGAGAACAATCGTTACAGCAACATTTCCTTTCTGGCTGTTATATAAAACACCATGAGGTCTAAAATATCTAAATAACTGGTGCAATAGTTTTAGAGGTAAAGCAACATCATCATCAGTTAACAACAGTTATTTAAGAAGATGATAAAAGTCACGTTTAATTTAATTGAAAACCCAATATATACTCGAAATATTTATCGGATAAAAGCGACTGATCATGTAGAAATAGTAAATACGTATTTTGAACCCTTTCCTTGTCAGAGTAAAGAAAGACTAAATGAGCCTAATATTTCTAGCCATAGTTATACAGAAAATTCTAAGCATTTGAAAACTAACAGACATTTTATATTCTGTACACCTAACCAGATTATTACCAAACCAATGCTACTTATAAAGGATCAAAACGTAGAAAGCAAATCATATTTATTGCAAGCCTATAATATTGAATACGAAGGAAAATCTTGTTCAGCATCTCGTTGTGATCTAGCAGATATGTTTCGTTAATAAATGAATCTCAGACAAAACAAAAATTATGAAAGGTCTTGGGATATTTTTCCAAAGAAATGCATCTCTGTTTCGTAATTCGTTAAATATGTTTTCTCTTTGTTATTTCTAATGGATCATAGATATTCACTGCTGGCCAAAATCTTAAGGCCAATGAACATATAGAAAAAAATATGAATTTGTGTTGTTAGACTCAACCACTTATTTAAGTAAAGCTTCGAAATATAAAAATAAGAAAAGGGAAAATAAAAACAACTTTTTTAGAATTTAATAGAGAAAATGTGAACAAAATTAAATTAACCTAAATACTAGCTGATCAAAAGTTTAAGACTATACAGAAACGAAGAGTTAATCGGTTAACACGTAACGAAATTCAGTCATTTGTGCTCAAGCATCAGCATTTTCAGCATCTAACACTAATATCTCCTGTGTTGTTTTGAGTAAAAACATTGCAAAGGCTAAAAAGTTGACAGTGTTTGAACATGGCAGGAGTGTCGAACTGCAAAAGCAAGGTCTCTTTCAACATCCCATCACTGATGAGATTGGACGTAGTTAAACTGCTGTTGCAAATTTCTTAAAATATGCTGAGGGATTCCGGAACGAGACTTTTAAGTGATCGGCTCAAGAAAATTTCGTTGGCGTTAAACAGGAGGATTCGACGGGTTGTCTGGCAAGACATCAACCGATCGTCGAACCAGATTAAGGTCCTTACGGATGTAGAATGCAGCTCAAGAAAAATAAGACGACATCTATGAGAAAAAGGCTTCACAAACCATAAATATCTTTAAAGGCCACGCCTCCTTTCACACTACGAAACACATTGGTTAAACTTTGCTGAGAAGCACCAAACATGGGACGTAGAAAAGTGGACGAAGGTTTCGTTCCCTGATGATAAAAAAAATTAACCTCGATGCCCCAGATGGGTTTCAACGTAACTGGCACGATAAGGATATCCAACCAGAGACATTTTCTACACGACACAGTGGAGGAGGTTCCATCATGATCTGGGGTGCTTTCTCCTTCCATAGAGCATTGGAGCTTCAGGTTATACAGGGGCGTCAAACAGCAGCTGGCGACATTGGCTTGTTCAAGAGAACATCCTTATTGACTGAAGGTCCTCACTAATTGGGAAACGACTGGATCTTTTAGTAGAACAACGCTGTAATCCACAATGCCCAGAGGACAAAGGACTTTTTCATGGCGAATAACGTGTTTCCTTTGGGCTATCCAGCGTGTTCGCTCGAATTGAACCCCATTGAAAATGTTTTGGGGTGGATGGCAAGGGAAGTCGAAAGAAATGATCGACGTCAATTCCAAACAGTGCATGATGTTCGTGAAGCCATCTTCACCACTTGGAATAACATTCGAGCCAGCCTTTTGCAAACGCTTATATCGACCATGCCAAAGCGAATGTTTGAAGTTATTCGCAATGACGACCGTGCAATTCTGCTGAGACCTCTTGTTGGGTATTTAGGGTTAGGTCATACGACGTTTATATTATTCCAAGATTTAATGTCAGTGCTTAAGTTGTTAGAGAGGCTAAATATTTCGTGAGAAATTTCTGGCATAAAATGGTATGTCGGTAGGAGGGCTAAGGTTTAATATGATATATTATAAGTGTTTGTCCTTTAATAAAAGTGAGGTAACTGTTAACTTAAAGTGACAATAATAACAGTTTTCAACTTATGATGATGTCATACCAAAGGTTGATATGACATAATTATTAAAAGTCATAATCTACCCAGAGTAGAAGTTGTTGTTATTGTATTTTGAATTTAATTATTTAGTATAGTAGATTCCTTACTAGATGTGAAAGTTAGTTTAGATGCTATTTAATTATGTATAAATCAACATTTTTCAGAGGAGTCTGGAGCAATCACTTACATCCGATGCGACCTACAAGAAAAGTCAATTTCTCCAGAGTCCGTGATAACCAAAAGGTATGCATTCTGAAGTAAATCCTGACTCTTAGCTCAAGTGGTTGTCAAGACGCTCTTTCACAATCTGCGAGACGCTGATTTGAACTCTCGTCACACCAAACACACTCACCCATTCAACCGTGGGGAAGGACTAAAATATGACGGTCAATGTCTCTATTCGTTGATAAAAGAGCAACCGAATTGTTGTCGTTTGTTGGTGTTGACTAGGTGCCTTCTCGCTCGTCTATAACTGCTCAAAAAGTTAGCGCAGAAAGCCCACGTGTTGTTTGTCGCAAAATTCAAAACAATCCAAGGAAAATTTAACAGTTAATATGTCATGAAAACTAACTCAGTGTCGAACAAACCTTTTAAAGCTGTAAAATATTACTTATTTTTCTTAATCTAATAGGCCCGGCATGGCCAAGCGTGTTGAGGCGTGCGACTCGTAATCTGAGGGTCGCGGGTTCGCATCCCGGTCGCGCCAAACATGCTCGCCCATTCAGGGGGCGTTATAATGTTACGGTCAATACCAACTATTCGTTGGTAAAAGAGTAACCCAGGAGTTGGCGGTGGGTGGTGATGACTAGCTGCCTTCCCTATAGTCTTACACTGCTAAAGTAGGAACGGCTAGCCCAGATAGCCCTAGAGTAGCTTTGTGCGAAATTCAAAAAGAAACAAAGAAACTTAATGAAATAGGACGCAAGCGATTTTGGAAAAATAGACAGCAGAACTGTTCGTCATCTGAGGGTCGCACCAAACATACTTGCCCTTTCTGTCGTGGGGGCGTTGTAACGTAGCTATCAATCCCACTATTACTTGGTAAGAGAGTAGCCCAAGAGTTGGCTGTGGGTGGTGATGACTAGCTGCCCTCAGTTTAGTCTTAACTGCTAAATTAGGGACGGCTAGCACACATAACCCTCTAGGAGCTTTGTGCGAAATTAAAACACAAACAAAACAAAACTTTGTTCCTTTGCCGCTAGGCTAAAGCTAGTTAAACGCTACCTGTCATGAATCATCTTTATTGTCAACAACTTCTTGAGTCGTTTTCACTTATCATTTTTTCTTTTGGGCCCTTAATTCTTGTATTTTTGAATCAAGGAGAAAATTTGGTAAATATATTTTACGTGACCCTGAAATTACAAAAAATTCGGTATTTATGCCACCATATAAATGTAGAATAGTATGTAAACATCATTACATCTGCTGTACCCAAAGTTATCGAGGTGTTTCGTGTAATACCAGGACTATCCAGTTTGACTAGATACGGCAGATCTTGTAGCTGTTGAAACACTGTTCATACTCTCTGAACAATAATTGTTTTAGTGTGAATCGTAATATTCATTAAATATATTTAATTTAACGCTAAGGTACCGATTTATCAATATAAAACTGTTCATTTAAATAAATATTGATCTTCTCTCTGACACTTCATTTTTGTTAAATATACAATGACAAATTAATTATTTGTAATTATTGCTTCTATTACAGTGACTTTGTCCCGAACAACAACTCAAAGGGCAAAATGTCATCACTCAAAAAGCAGATCAAGAACGGTCTCCGAAATACCTTCAGCCGCACACATGTGTATAACGTTTATACACAGAAGAAAGGAACAATAAAAAAAAATCCGATCACCCTGATTTCTTTCAGCCGTAAGCATGTGAATAATGTATTTATAGAGGAGAACGAAAAAGCAGTCAAAGAAGATCCGATCATCCAGACTGACTCCGGGTGTCACAATTCGTAAGTTCCATGTTTTATTTTACAAACTGTAAACATACCTGTTAAACAAGAGGACTTCTGTTTGATGGTTTACTCAGTTTTTACCTCATCAAACAATACCGACAAACATGGCGTGGTTTTAGTTTGAACACATCCAATTAATCTTTTATCATTGCGATAAAATGTTTGAGAATTTTAGTTTGTTTTAATTTTCATAGTCTTCTGATCATCTGTGTTTAATGACAGCGATATGAAACAAATTTAATTGCATTACGCAACCTTTGTTTGTTTGTTTGTTTTGAATTAAGCACAAAGCTACACAATGGGCTATCTGTGCTCTGCCCACCACGGGTATCGAAACCCGGATTTTAGCGTGTAAGTCCGCAGACATACCGCTGAGCCACTGGGGGGGCAATTACGCAACCAAATCGTTGATACTTATATTTCATCAACTCATTCAAGTCAATGTAAAGAATTTTTTTTTTTTCCTAAGATAAAAAAAATTTTGAACTTATCATAGAATAAGTATTGTTTTCTTTTTTAAATTTGATATGTTTCGTATCAGATCCCTTTTTTATAGCATCTAAATATAATTACAATGTAAAGATGATCAGTTACAAAGTCGTTGGCCTGGCATGGCCAGGTTGGTTAAGGCGTTTTACTCGTAATTGGAAAGTTTGGAGTTTGAATCCCAGTCACGCCAAACATTCTTGCCCTTTCCGCCATGGTGGCGTTATAAAGTGATGGTCAATCCCATTCTTTATTAGGAAAAGAGTAGCCTAACGGTTGGCGGTGGGTGGTGATGATCAGCTGCCTTCCCTCTACCTGTGTACTACTAAATTAGGAACGGCTATCACAGATCACCCTTTTGTAGTTTTGTGCAGTCATACCTCATTACATTCATAAAATTTATTAAAATATGAAAATGATAACATATTTTGTATCATATCTAATAATGAATTATCTAAAATTGTTTAAATACGTATAAATAACACAGGCTTCACGTTACCATTGATTTATTTTAACAAAATAAAAATGTTGAACTATTCAAAATACACCACAAAAAAGTCCAGAAATTGTGTTTTTCAAAACCTTCTACAAAATCATCTACACTATTCCAGCCCTTTTTTATTCTAAGTATAGTTAATATGGTAACTTGTGAATTAAAGTACAGAAGAATATGTGAATATCATTACATCTGCTATGCCCAATGTTTCACTTTCACTCTCTATTTTCACACTACTGGTCTTTAATTTCACTGACTGTTTCAACACTATTGGTCTGCAGTTTCACTGTCTGATTTTCACAATATTGGTTTTCACTTAAATTCCATTTCAAGAATATTGGTGTTAACATCCACTGACTGTTTTCACACTATTGGTTTTCACGATCACAGGCTGTTTCAACACTGTTAGACTTCAAGTTAACTCTTTCAACACTATTGGTCTTTACTTTCACTAACTGTTTCAACTCCGTTGGTATTCAACTTCACAGTCTGTTTTGACTACTACTGGACTGCAGTTTCAATGGCTGTTTCAACACTGTTGGTCTTCACTCTTACGGTATGTTTCAACAATATTGTTCTTTAACAACTTTGAAAACTTAACATTTTATCATAACTATTATTTAAAGTTAAGAGACTTTAGTACAACAATTCACAAGTGTTGTTTTATGATTTCCTTTTTGTAGTACATGTATTTACTTATGACGTCATGTTAAAACTTGTGTATCAATCCAAAAGTAATGAAATGTTTGTTTACATATTTTTCGCCCATTTAAATGTAACAGGTATTATACATTTAATGTTCATTTTGGTACTAATTGTGTGTTTGTTTATATTGTTTGTAAAATAAGTATATTGACTGTCACAATATACATCCAACAATTCACAGTTGTTACACTAAGATTTACATGTGACATTTTATACTAAAACACAGGGTTTACATCTTCAGTTTCTACGTTTAATGTGTTTGACATCGTTGATTACTTCACTAAAGTCACGTTTTGGTCCTTCAATTATTACAAATTGTGCTTTGTGGCCCAGCATGGCCGAGCGCATTAAGGCATGCGCTCGTAATCTGAGGATTGCGGGTTCGCATCCCCGTCGTGCCAAACATGCTCGCCCTTTATAATATGACGATCAATCCCACTATTCGTTGGTAAAAAAGTAGCCCAAGAGTTGGCGGTGGGTGGTAATGACTAGCTGCCTTCCCTCTAGTCTTACACTGGTAAATTAGGGACGGCTAGCACAGATAGCCCTTGAGTAGCTTTGTGAGAAATTCCAAAACAAAACAAACTTGTGCTTTGGCTACATGCTGGATTACGTATTAATTATACAACATTTTCAGTAGAATTGTTGTGATATGCCAATGACTTATTCTGTTCTTATCCCACAGTTTATTTTTATCGTTTTCAAATGGTACTCAGTGAGTAACGTGCAACACTGTTAAGATATAATTTACATCCACCATTTTCGGTTATTAAAGTATTATTGACATGTGTCATTTTTCAGAGTGACGTGTAGCTATTAGAGGTTGTGATCACACTGATTGTCACAGTTTATGCCTGAGTTCAATAGACTAAAAGTTGAAATACATTTTTACTTTGTGTCCATCAGATGTGCTAAAATTCTGAATAAAGATAGCTTAACTAACTCTCAACCACGGTAAACTAGTTCACGTGCACGTATAGCGTGTCCTCTGCATAAGGAACAAGCCTCTTTCCATCATCTGATAACATGGATACATGTTTTGTTTTCTACAAAAGGACGGCCAGTCTTCCATTGGAAGTTCGTGTTTTCAAAATCAAAATTTCCTTTAGATTATTGTTGATTGGGTGCATCTTGAAAGTCGAACAAAATGCAAACAGACAACTATGCTTTCAATCTGTTTTACGAAACTTTGTTGTTGCTCTAGTGGCTGGAGTCGAAGATATTCTATTTTCATGGTTGTTTGATTTTAATTAATTCGTCCTGACATAAAATGTCGGACAAAAACTCAATACAATTTATCTCACGATAAAACGAATATTTTATCAGTTTAAGAAAGAAATGTTAAAACTAAACCGTCCTTTTAAATCCGATGCAGAATGTCCACAATCACGAAAACTTCAGATTTTTACTCTCTCATGAACAACATTTTTCAGAATAACAATTTTTAACTAATAGCAGTACTGATGCATAGTGCAGAATAATTCTAATATTTTAACTACCAAAGATTGCTATCGTGCTATTAAACAGAGGAGGATAGATTCAGAAAATCAGATGTTTCATTATAAAGTGGTTATTTCCAATAATTTTTATATTTGATTAAATATTAATTTTACTATTTTAAGAGAACTGTTACAAATATTGGACAGATCTAATTAATAACTGTAAAAGAGGGAGCTTCTGTTTTATTGATCAATTTCTTGATCAAAAAATGTCAGTTGATAAATCATTTTCTGTTTGAATTTCGCGCTAAACTACACGAGAGCTATTTCTGCTAGCCGTCCTTAATATAGCAGTTAAAGACCTACCGACGATTGTAGGGCTACTATTTTAAGAATAAATAGCGGGATTTACCATGACTTTATAACTTCCCTTACCGACGAAAGGGCGAGTATATGTGACGTTGATTCGACCATGTGACCCTCAGATTATGGAACTAGCGTCCGAATCACTTAGCCCATTAATAAATTATGAAAATTTTGAAAAATGTCGTCCAATTTGATAATACGAAAATATATTTTTGTATTTACAACAAAAATTATGTAATCCACTTTCGTAGAAACGTTTATCAATTCCATGCTCGGCGCGGGACATTTTAAATGCCCCCCAGTGGCTCAGCGGTATGTCTGCGGACTTACACGCTAAAATCCGGGTTTCGATACCCGTGGTGGGCAGAGCACAGATAGCCCATTGTGTAGCTTTGTGCTTAATTCAAAACAACAACAACAACATCATTTATACTTAAATAATTAGGTTGCTCCCTTCAGTCAAAACGTAATCATATTCAAATAATGACGTATTCCACTTACCTTGAACAAAATTATCTCCCTATTATGTTTCAAAATTTGAATTGTATTTTATATATTGTATCTTTGACTTGTACAGTTATCAAAATTAAATTCCATAAAGCTTTTTTATTTTGTATTTTATATGATTATTTTATATTTTATTTTGCAGGTCTAGTTATATCAAAGACTATTAAAGAAGTTTCAGATATTTCAAGTACTAATTTATTCTAATACTTGAGTCATCATTCAAAAGTATCGCCTAAACTATTCAGTACAGGCTATAAATACATCTAGGTATTTATGTACAGTATACAATATATTGTAGACAAATATCATTTTTCATAGTGGAAATAACTAATCAAACAACAAACTCTTAGAAATGAAGTTTTCTTCTATTTTATTACCTTAGATACTTTTTATCATTTCTCCACGAATGTATAATTCACAGTAGACAAAAAATCAAGGTTAACAGAGTGTTCTCGCACTTTCGTAAAGTACATTTTTTTAGTTCTCTAACACAAAACCGGAGTTCGATTACTTAATCTATCGTTTCTTTCTTCACTGAGAGAGCACGTCCTGGTGTACCTGGAGGGTTCATTATTCGCTGTTAAAAAGTTTCTATCACACTTTAGGAAAACGGATCGGCTACAAGAGGAACAGTAAAATACTAATATTTGTAAAACAGTTGAAATGAATACCTTTTTCTAGCTGTCTTTTCTCTAGTTCAAAATACAAAACTGCTGAGCTCACAAAGTCCTTGCTCAGCTTTACGCTAAAATTATGAAACAAACAAAAATACCTTCACTCCGATTTTATGATCCTAAAAACAGACACCTAAGATTATTATACTTTTCGTGATGACACCTTTGTATTTTAAGTTTCATCAATCACTTCAAAAAGAAACATTCCAGGTTATTTCACCTCATTTATAAGACAGCTTCTCTTTTCATTGAGCACGTTTTTCATAAACTAAATTATGACGGAGATATAATTAAGGAGTGTCTTATGAACATGATAATCCATGTTAAAAACTGTGTCTAACAATCGATTCTGCACATTAAGCTCTAATGTAACTGTAATTAATATACTCATAAACATAAATAACAATAAATATCTATTTTCCTTAACTTCTTCAGCACTTTTATTTTGTACAATGTGTAACCAAAGTCCATCGTTCTTCTATTCTCTTAATGACGAGAAAATCCATTTGTATATAAAAATATATACTCGTACACTGCTGGCCAAAATCTGAAGGTCAATGAACATAAATAAAAAAATGTGCATTTGAATAGAGCTTCGAAAGATGGAAATAAGAAAAGGGGAAAAAAACAACATTTTTATCATTTAATAGGAAAAATGTGAACACTATGAAATAAGCCTAAATACTAGCTGGTCAAATGTTTAAGACCATACCAAAAAGAAGTCCTAAACAGGAAAGGAAATGCCCAACAAGAGGTCTCAGTAGTGAGTATACAGTATACAGAAGACACAATAAGAATGACGCTGAAATCCCACAATTCAGTTGTTGTCCAAGAGATGGTGGAAGACGATGCTGACTAGTGTATCATATCAAAACTAGAAACAGTTCATTCTAGTTTAAAATTATGTGTAGTTTTTATTTCTATACGACATAATAAAAGTTACCGAGCTTTCTCAACAAGAAACTAAAATGTAAAAGTGTAATTCTTACACTCGTGTACACATGGTGTTCATGTCTCACCTGTTGATTAACTGTAATTATAACTTATTTTGTCAGTACAAATACTCTATAGTAACATCTCTCTCTCTTTAAAATGTGTCAGCTGTTTATATGTTTCCTTCAGTACGTTATATAAGAGACATTTTGTTTAGTTTTGAAGATGTTATACAAGACATTTAAACATTCTTACAAGTATACTTGTTTACATTTCGTTAATTATTAAATATGAGCATTCTCTGATGTGTTGTAAATTACAAAATACAATATTATGGTTAATAATATGTCCACTAGGGTCTACATTCTAGACGTTTTACATACCAGTTGCTACTGATCTCTACATGTTGTTGTAACCTACACTAAGTTTCCAGGACAGATATATCAATTGTATTCTTATAACACAATAGTAACTGGCTACTTTACATTTCTCCATCTGCCTCTGACCCACTCGTGAGTACAATCACAAGGTCTTAATGTTAACATTATATTTTTCCTAAATTTTAATGGTTCACCTGTGATCCAGCAATAAGTGTGAGAACTTACAAATTTATATTTCGTTATTAGGTGCTTCAAGTTGGTTCTAATGATAAAACAATAACTCACTAAATACTCAAGCAACAACATATTATTATGATACATGAAAGATAATTTAAGTTTCTCGCTACTCTGATGCCAGAAGGGTTGTTGTAAGACAATCACAAATAGTGGCATTATTTCAACAATATCTTCTTGTTCCTGTTCACAATGTCAAACAATTGTATTTTGTTCATATTCTGAACTGTTTGTTTTTGGAATAATAATGAATTTTAAATGGCAGACTGTGATATTTTTTTGACGTAAAGAAACGACATAAATATTTGAAGACCTTTGGCTTCCTTTTAAAAATTAGCTAGATCTGTTTAGAACATGCTGTAAGGACTCTGAACAGAAACATGAAGAAAGCTAACAACGTAAGTTTCCAACTATATAGTACCAAGTTCGAGGTAGTAGACTCACATGGATTGTTTACTTTTAAGAAATATGCACCTAAATCAAATGTAAACTATCTTTACAAAATCAGCAGTTATCTGAACAGTGCAATAAATTATGTTAATATATGAAATGTGTGTAAGTTTTATATTTGAATATTGTAACGTGCAGTATGTCAAACTATCTTTTGAAAATGTTCAAAGTCCTCTTAAAGTATATTCAGATTATTCTATATTATCTGGGGCTGAGTGTTTTGTTCCCAGATGTGGGCGTGAGAACTGGATTTACTGGCTCATGGTGTTTATCTACGTTCGTATAGATGGGTCGTTAATGAAACCTCACCACTCTGAACCAACCAATCAAGAAATATTATGTATATAAAAATGGCTGGTATGGGTAGAGAAAACACTTTATAATTTTTTCTACAAGTTGGTTTTCTCGTCATTACAGATAATCAAGAAACGTTACAATCATAGTTGTTATCTTTATAACCGTTACAGTTGAAGTGTTTGTGATTTCCTTGAACATTTTCCCACCTTTCTATATACGTAAATAATCATTGATGACGAAAAAACCCACTTGTAGAGAAAAATATATATGTAAAACAGCTGGTTTGGATTGAGAAAAATTTTACGTAGAGAAGCGAACAACGTTTCAACCTTCTTCGGCCATCGTTATGTTCACAAAGAAAGAAAGACATAACTGACCGATAGATGACCACATGCTTGAAGGGGGCTGTGTAACTGAGTGTAGGAATGTAGAGGGCGTGCTTAGATGTTTGATTATATTTGTTAATAATGGTGTAAAAATGTTCCATTGTATTGGTTTACTTTGGGCTTGAGTTCTTGTAAAAGTGAGGATTCTTTAATTTTGCGTTTGCTTCTTTATTTAGTATTTGAGTTTTTTCTATGGTTATGTTGTGTTTTTTGGATTTGCAGTGTTCGGAAACGTGTGAAGGTGACTTTTTGTGTTCTTTAAATTTAGTTTCCGTTTTTTTACTTGTTTCTTCAATATAAAAATCTTAACAGTTATCACAGGAACTGTAAAACCATTATAATAACCAAACGACATCTAGTGTATAATTTTTAACGATACAAATTTCGCTTTCTAAAAATAAAATAAAATAAAATTAAAAATAAAATTAATTTTATATTGAAAATTTTCTAATCCTTGATGTTTTCATTCTTAAATAGCTTTGCATCTGACAACCAAGACCAATACTCGAGAAATCAACCAAAACACACAGAAAGAAAGTTTAACAGTAGATAGAAAAACGTCAGAGTTACCATGTATGTCACGAAATATGGACTCGTAAAATGAAAACAAAATATCACTTTCTGACAGCATGATAATAAGAGTTATTCAATCAAATACTTAAGATATGTACTTAGTATAATATTCATTAAAATTATATTATAAAGAAAAACTTTCTAATAAGATATAAATATTATATTACCCAAGACTGTTTAATTATTAGTTACTTCAGCTACATTTTATTGGAATGTAAACATGAAATGAGATTACTGTACTGAAACTTAACTATTATAGTTTTAATGGAATACACAGTTCTTATAACATCACAACCAATCAAAATGACTTCATTAACAGTTGACGTCAAGAACCAAATCACAGTGTTATAGAGACATGCAGAGAGATGAACACTGAGCTAGTAGGAAACTGTGAGTGAATATTTGTTATTTATATGTAAAATATTTCTGTTAACGTGGCTCATGTAGTGGTGGAATAACTATAATACTGTAAATGTAAGTTGTGTGATTAGGGTAGAATGGATGTAAGTAGTCAAAACTGTTTGAAAACCCTCACACACAGTTTACATATAACGGATATACACATATAGTTTATATACAAATAAATTGTCTGGAACACACCTAGCTATTACAACATTAGAATAAGCGAACCTCAGTGAACACTATTATAGCCACTACTTAGATATTTTAACATAAAAACACACAACATAGGTGTCTATAAAGATATTTCATTTATTTCACTAAGGTATACAGGCTGCATAGATGATTTTTCTACCCTAAATCATGTAGACGGGCTGTTTGTTACTTTGTTATACTATTAAAATTCTCACAAAGTTACACGAGAATTATCTGCGCTAGTCGTCCCTAATTTAGCTGTGTGAGATCAGAAAGAAGGAAGATAATCATCACCAACCGTTGGTTACATCTTAACTTACAAATTGTGGGATTGCCCATCTGGCCATACCGAGATTAACCGTCACTTTTAAAGCCTCTATAGATGAGAAAGCTTGCAAGATTTATCAGAGGAGGATTTGAACTCGCGACCCTTATAATTCGAGCTGATATCGCAATCCATGTGGCCATAACTACATACATTTAGTTCAGTGTCACCACATACTCCTGTTTGTCACTTGACAGGAGTCATTTGTACCGTTTTGCAAGGCTCTACAGTTTTAAACATCTGAAACTCTTACCTGAGTATTTGTTATGATTAACCTGTCGTCTTTTTTACATATACATATTAAGAAAACTTAGAAATCAAGAAATTTTCTTCTTCAGGGGTTGTCAGAGAAATGCATTTCTCATTATTTCGGTCGTGTTTTGTCCAAACAGAAAACAAAAATATTTTACTGTGACTTGTAACATCGTGGTTTATGTGAAGATTTATGAAAACAACCATGAATACGACGTTCACAGGTTCGTTGGTTTTGAATGGGGAAGCTTCAAGGTAACACAGCTACAGCAGGTGTGGAAAAACACCAGGATCCAGTAGATTCTACTTTCACCAGTTCATCAGGGAACCAAACTCTCCGCTCAAGAAAAAGACACTCACGACAAAGATCGATTTATTTAAAGTTATACGTGAAAATACATAGACTAATAACAATGTAACGTGATATTTAACTTTGACAATATCTGACAGAAATGTTGAACTTATAGTACAATGACTGAGTAATGATCAAACTCGTGAATAATAAAAATCGGCTTGCAATTGAAAATAGACATGAAGCGTAATACTTTAACTGTAAATATTGTGACTCTCTAAGAGAGGGCGTTATTTTTGAGAATTAGATATTGTTTTTTACAACAAAACGTAATTAACACTCTAGTAAACCTACTGGACCCAAATGTGTATTATGTTTTTAATCTTTCATAAACTTTTTTTTTTTTTACAATCGAACTCACATCTAAATATTAAGAACAATCTATTATGATTTAAGATAAATAAACAAAACTAGTTTATATCTGACTGAATAAAACTTATTATCAGACTTTTTTACCGGGTAACGCATTCAATACAATCAAAAAACATTTTTCATAATTTTCCAATAATTTAAGTTCAAGGTCCGGTTTTATTGATAGTTCGACTGTATATGTTTCAAAATAGTCTCCATACGGGAAAGTTTGTTTAAGTTGATAAAGCGGATGTGTTGTATGTGATTACTATAACCCTGCTATTCATTTTTCATCATCAGATACCTAAAATAAAATACTATACGACTTCCTATACATTACAATTTATATCCTGTTCACAGTTACAACATTTAGGATTCTGAATATAATTACAATAAAAAAACATATCGTTACATCACAGTGTAAGAATATGTTTCGTATAAAATAACTGGTCCGTAATAATTCTGAAGATACTTCTGTATGAGAGACATTTAATAAAACACTAAATGACTTCCTGTACTTGTTTGTTTGGTTTGTTTTGGAATAAAGCACAAATCTATTCGATGGGCTATCTGTGCTCTGCCCACAATAGGTAACGAAACCCAGTTTTTAGCGGTACTTTGTGCACTTTAACAGGCTAGTTCTGTTTCAAGTTTCGGAGTTAATACAATTACATATAACATGCTATATATATAATCAAACTAAGAAACTAATTATCCATATAATAATCGTACAGTACATAGAGACTGCCAGCTATCAGACATAACACTATCTTTGGATCAGTAAATAAAAACTTACTAGTCTTTTAAAATGTACTATTTTACTCTTTTCTATGTGTCATGTAATTTGTAATAGAATTATATAGAGGTCTCCAAGTTACTGAAGAAAACAACGGTAAGTGTCGAATCCACACAAAATTGGAATCGCCTGTTTATGGAAAAAACGTTTAATAAGAATGTGCAGATGACCTCGTAACCCCCATAAGTGGAGGTCTCTCTAAATTCCATACCTCCATGTAGTATCATAAGCTTTCTAAAGGTCAAATAATGTTGACACAACATGTTATCAGTTGAGAAAAGCTTCTCAAGTCGAATCAGGTGGCCGAAAATAGAGAGTCGGAATCTATACTGTAAGAAGAGGTGTTTCATTCATGGAATCAACATTAACTTCACATGAGAACAGGAAGAAAGTAATCAAATATCATTTATTAATCTCAAAATTACAAGAACCGACACACAGTTCAAAACAGAAATCCACCAAAAAATCACCCATACTGGATTATACATTCCTTGGGACTCAGCACATGAAACAAAACAAAAACTCAAGATACTAAGAAACCAGATAAACACAGCCATAAAACTATGCTCACCATATAAAATTAACGATGAATTATACAAAATAAAACAATACTTCATCAACATCAATAAGTTTCCTCCACAAACCGTAGAAAACATTATACGCACACACCTAGACAGGAAGCAAAATCAACCAACAAAAGTAAAATATATCTCACGAATAAAAAAATCACGTAACCATGTACTGCTGCATACCATACATTCCCGACATCAGCAGACAAATAACCAACATTTGGCAAAAACTAGTTACAAAATATGACATTCCAGTTAATACCAAATTTATTCAAAAACCAGACACAAAACTATGTAACACCTACACTGACAAACACCACACCAACATTATTTATAAAATACAATGTGAAAACTGCCACGACTTCTATGTTGGAGAAACAAGTAGAAAAATGGAAACTAGATTCAGAGAACACAAAAAGTCACCTTCACACGTTTTCGAACAATGCAAGTCCAATAAACACAACATAACCATAGAAAACACTCAAATACTAAATAAAGAAACAAACATCAACAAACGCAAAATTAACTTAAACTTAAACCCAAAATAAACCAATACAAAAGAACACCTTTATACTCATATTAAAAATAATAAAATAAATAATATAAAATTATATATTCAAACATCTAACACCGCCCTCTAGATTTCGACACTCAGTTACACAACTCCTTTCAAACATGTGGTCAGCTTCCGGTCAGTAACCTCTTTCCTTCTTTGTGAACCTGACGATAACCGAAGAAGGTCGAAACGTTGTTCGCTCCTCTTCGTAAAATATTTTCTCAACCCAAACGAGCCGTTTTTAACATATATATTTCTCTATATAAATATTATTCATCTGTTTTGTTCAACACATTGTTTTATATCCTGATAAATCATGTAGAACACACTTAACCCTTGACGTTTCATATACACTTCTCCATTTTCTTTTCTTGGCAGTTTGCCAGTACTGTTTTCAAACTATCGAAATTCTTCTATATTATTCATGATACAAATATCACTAGATGTTAAGTTAGTGCCCGGCCTGTACAGCGGAAAGTCTGCGGGTTTACAACGCTAAAATGAGGGTTTTGATTCCTCTCTGTGGACTCAGGAGATAACCCGATTTGGTTTTACCATAAGAAAACTCACACAAACATTTTAAGTTATAAATATCTTTTCTGTCATAAATCACAAATTTGAAACTCTTCATATCCAGCACTTTAAATATATAAATTTGTTTTATATTTCTAATAAAATGTCATCAGTCGCTTCACCATTTATCGTAAAAGAAACATCTTGAAATAAATGTTTTTTTTTATATTATTTAAACTGCAACGAGGACTAGAGAAAGTTCTCTTGGTCTGAAAAACATTTTTTTTTTAATTATAGAAACTCACCGCTGTTGGGGAACAAATAATGATCGTTCATTCTAGTTCCTCGTCTCTATAAATTATTAATGCCATACAAGATGGACAGTCAATCATTTTTTCTTAAAGGTGATTGGAAAGTGCTACTGACTGGTTTTATTCCCTGTGGTCAATAACTAAATATTAGGGACGATGGAAAACAGTTTTAATGTTTCTTCCCTTACATTTTAACTTCACTATTTTTTTTTAAATTCTTGAAGCTAAATTCTAAAACCGTTAACTCGATGTTTAAGTCGTTAGAACATTTAAATTCTGTGTATTATTCCCAAGACAGACCAGTGTGGCTTTGTTCTTACAACAAACAAATAGAGTCTTCAGATATTTATGCAGTTCAGTCACGTCAGAGAAATAAAACATTCTGTTGTTCATCTTTATTCTCATGAAACTCTTCAGAACCAGTGAATATTAGAAACATCACGACATGATTTAAACATATTGGTTGAAATTATAGAAAACTAGATGTCCTTAATTTTATGTAACATATATGGTTATACTTTGGTTTTATTTGTAAAAAAAAAAAAAATTCCAATTAATCAACGCTACCTAAATTTGCTAGTAAAAAGATTTAATAACCATTTGGTAAATGAGAAAGGAAATATTAATAATGACAGCAAATAGAAAAAAAATACTTGAAAACAAAAAAGAAATAATTTTCTATTTACTAAATTATTACACTAGGTGACGCTCTTTTATCGTTTATAACTCGTAATGAAAGTTTTTTTCATTCAACACTAAATACATCTGTAAACTCTATTTTCTAAAATTGGTTGTCAAGTAATTATGGTAACCTATTTGACACAAACGTAAGGTAGAGGTCCAAGGTACGAGAGTAGCATACATCCCATAGTTAGAATAGAGAAAGACAGTTATACATGCCATGTTTCTCCGGAAAACAGATAAAATTTATATCACGTTCACGAAATAATGTTGTATACTATGTGCTATCAGAATTAAAACATAAATACTGTTGAAGAAATGATGAAGGTAATACTGAGAGACTGCCTGTAGAAGAGACCACAGTGAACAGCCACGTATTGAAACAGTAGGTAGAGAGAAATGGATACCTTTGTGTAAAATACCTGGTTTGACTGGTCGATATTTCATTCATTGTCATAATCTGTTGTTATAGTTGACATTGTAACAGGAAATTTGTTTTATGTTTAATTTTTAATAAAGTAAAGACAAGTATAAATGTTTTCTCCAAACTGTGTGTTATCTGTGGACCTGATTCGACTTGAAACGTCAATCAAAGAAGCCTTTCTCAAATGACAACATCTTGTATCAACATTCTTTGACCTTCAGAATGCTTATGACAACACATGAAGAAATGGCATTTTGCAAGACCTCCATATACATGGGTTATGTAGTCATTTGCCAATTTTTGTCAAACATTTTTAATAAAGAGACAATTCCACGTTGGTGTAGGTTCGACACTTTCTTGTTCATTTCTACAGTAACTTGGAGTCCCTCAAAGCTGCGTTTTGAGTGTCTCACTTCTCAGTATCAACCATCACTGATAAACTCCCTCAAGTGAGATCTTTGTCGACGATTTTCATATCTTATGTCTGTCGTCGAGCATGAGCGACACTGAGCGTCAGGTACAGACTACCCTCAAGCGTTTACTGTAGCGAACCAGATAAAACGGTTTTAACTTCTCTTTCTCTAAACTCGTTTACATGCATTCTTGCTGCCAATGGGATATTCTCTCCGATTCTGAACTCCTTATTGCTGAATTTGTGCTACCTGTGATTTGTGAGACAATGTTCTTTAGGCTTAATTTTTACCGTAAGCTGACCTTTATACAACACATCAAGCAGCTACGAAACGAATGTACAAGATCACCGAATGCCATTCATGTCCTCTCTTCCTCCACTTGTAAAGCAGATCGATGTTCAATGCTAAAGATATATCGTGCTCTTATTCGATCAAAGCTGTACTATAAGTCACTGGTCTATGGCTCTGCAAGGACCTCGGCCTTGAAGATGATAAACTCTATTCATCATTAGGGACTTCAGCTCTGCTCCGGACCTTTTCGCATTTCTCCAGTGTAGAGCACGTACCTAGGGTTGTGTTTTTCTTCCTTGGTGAGTATGCTTTTTCAAATCTGGAATAGCTCCTTTTGGCCTTTGTATACAAACGCTGTTGTATGAATTGGGTCTATCGTCGGATAACATTGCTGTATGCATTGGTCAACCCATCCTACCATGATTTATTACGGATTTACAACGCTGAAATAAGGGGTCCAGCTCCTATTGGTGAACTCAGCAGATAGCCCGATTTGACTTTGCTATTAGAAAATCACACAGTTTTCCGTAAAGCTTATGCAATTGTACTGCCCTCTACGCTTTAAAACAATACTTTGATCCAATAAGTGACAAAATGGTAAAATCAGAAACTGAGTTTTTATCAAGTTTTATCGAAAAAAAATTAAATTATGAGGAATAAAATTATTAAACACCGAATGATGTATCATTATGTATAAACACTAAGAGCAAGAAGCAATCTCTACGTATTGTATAAAGTATTATGTGGATGAAAGAACAGATGTTGGACAGTAAGTAGGAGATTTTTAAATGTGTTTACATGTACACATACTTTTATTTTATTAAAAATTAATCGCAAATTACTATATTATAGTGAATAACATGTCCACCAGAATGTAAACTAGGTATTTTACAGAAATAACTATTTCTCTCTAGATTTTGTTGTAGCATATTGTTTCATCATCAATGTGTTCACTATGGTCACTTATTAGCAGTGTCCCAGTACTTACTTCATCTAAACATATAACCTTTTCGTCCCTGGAACAGCTGGTGAACATATCAAGACATGTAACTATTTTTTGTACAAACACGGACAACCTCGACTAAGATAATTAAGAAGTGGGAGGAACATGGTAAATGAAACAGTACTCAATAAACCGTTGAAAGTAGGAGATTTATAGCTGAAAAATTAGGAAATTTTAATTTACTGTAACAAAGATAGTGTTACATCTGATAGTTGTTAGCCTGTATACTGTATTATTACTAGTCGGATAATTAGTTTATTAGTTTCACTATATAACATGTTACATGTAATTTCCTAAACGTCGGAACCTGAAATAGAACCAACGTATTAAAGTTCAGGAAGCACCGCTAAAAACCGGATTTCGATACCCATGGGGGGTAGAGCGTAGCTTGTCCAATGTATAGATTTGTGCTAATTGTGCACAGGTTGATCCTCTGTCCAACGTCGTGGGAGATCATACTGTACCATGTACCAGTCTTTGTTCCCGGCCACATGGCCTTTTCCTTTCAGTATGCCTTAACCATCTTAAAGTTCGTCATTTGGCTTCCTCCAAACAAATCGGTTTTCGACCAGGCGCCAGCGTCGTACTTTTTGATGCTGGGAAGAACCAAAATTTGGCCTTGAGGCGGACTATCAGCGACTGGGTTCCAGGACATTTTACCATCTCTGGCGGCTGGACGTCTCGTCTCTTTGTGAGTTGGTGGTGTTTGGGTGGATATCGGATTCTGAGCCGCTCTGTCACCACTCCCCATTTGTCTTTCTATATTTTAGTATAAAATTCGTATTTATTATTTTGTACATATTTAATGTTTTTATATATTTCATGTTTTGTACATATTTTATATTTTGTATATATTTAACGTTTTGTTTATATTTCGAGTTTTCTATTTCCTTGTATTTTGTAGATCATTACTGTTTTGTTTCCATTTAACGTCTTGTTTTGTTTATATTTAGAATTCTGTTTTGTATCTCTTTACGGTTTTGTTCTGTTTGCCTTTAAAGTTTTGTTATCCAGTTATGATTTGTATGTCGTTAATGTCTTGTTTTGTATTTCTTTAAAACTTTGTATATATTTAAAGTTTTGTATTGTATAAATTTCGTTCTTTGTTTTGTGTTTGATTAGTGTTTTTTACTTATATATATTTCATGACAAGCTACTTTGTACAGTTTATTGTTGTAAATAAATTCAATATCTCCTGCTCGTCGTATTTCATGTGAAGGCACTTCGGGTCCGACTCTATGATCCAGCAGAGGGCGTGCCAGTGGTTCGTTGTTTTCTTGCCGTCATTCCCTGTGCCCAATACTGGTGTTTGTGTGTTGTTTGTTCACTGTAGTGTTCTATTTGTGTGTGTGTGTGTCACAACAATGTAGGTCGGTGTGGCTACGACCATCCGGCCTTACTCTGTTCGACCGCAGTCCATCCGTTTAGTGGTGCCCGCGGCCTCGCTATCCTCGGCGATAATTGACACCTTAAACACTGCCGTGTGAAGTAGCCATGTAGAGTGTCTACAACACATATGCCCGGATCCTGCTGGACAAAAATTTCTTCTTTGGGGACCAGTGAGTGTCTGTGGAGCCTGCTGCACAAAACACGAAATGGGTAACTCTCCAGTCGACCTCTTTTGAACTGTCCCACGATGTCATCAAGGACGTATTATCGGCGTGTGGGGCAGTTCGAAAAATCAAACATGAAGCGCACCAGACGCGCCCAAATGTGTGTACCGAGAACTGTCGTGTCTGTCTGGACATGAAGAAGCTGGTTCCCAACTTCATTTCAGTGAACGCTGTGTCAACGTTGTGGTCTCGAAAGCAACATGTTTCATACTTGTCAGATGCTGTTTGTCTGGCCTTTGTACACGAAGAGAGTGCCTGTAATGTTCAGTGTGATGTTTGTCGTGATGGCCACACGCCTTTGAGTTGCCCGAGACGTGTGGCGACGTATGCTGCAGTGGCTGTAGGGCCGCTTCGCGAAGAGAAGGACAAACAGGTTGGGGCGTCACATATTCCTTCCTGGGCGTAGTGGGTATTATGGTCCTTTCCCATGATGCCGTGTTAGCTCCGTCCCCGAGTACCCATCACCTGACTCTTTCGACTGTTTGGTTGACTTTCCCAGTCTTTCTGGACTGGGAGAGGAGAATCAGGGAGAGCGGGGGCCCTGCAGCCTCAAGTCTTTTCCAGACTTCAATCTGGTTGTTCCTGTTGTACAGCGGCGGTGGTTGGATGCCAGTGGCAGCTGCAAAGAGGGGGTGAGGTCGCCTCAATCTGTCCAGTAAAAGCAACAACATCACTGATTCCTCTTCTCTGATTGGTTTCTGGGTTTTTTCTGCATTACTTTAAACATCCAGGAATATTTGAGATTGTTAAACAATTTTACACATTATCGCTCTTCAACCACTTTGTGGTTGATACAATATTTTTGCAGGAGCCCCTTTTGTCTCTCAAAGGGTCTACTTTTCGTTTTCCTCTCGCTATCCTGTCCGTTCCTTCTGGTCGTTTGGCACGACGCTTGCACAGGGTGTGGGGAATCCTCTTTTACCCGCAGTTCAATGGCACCATCCTCGCGTTACATAGTGATGCTGAGGGGCGGGTTTTGTGCGTTGATGTTTTTGCTATGGGTCGTAAGATTCGTCTCGTCAATGTCTAGGCGCTTGCACAGTCTGGGGAGCGGGAGGTTTTCTTCTGGGGCTTGGAAGGTTCATGGTTACACAGGCCGATATCGTCCTTGGTGACGACTTCAACTGCGTCTTGGGGTCTCATCTCAACAAAATCAAGAGTGATCCTCTTTCTGGCGTTCGGTGTACGTGGTCTCTGTGTGCAGTGCTGTCGGATTTCGACTTTCCCGATGTTTGGCGTGTGCTGTGTAGGGGTCTGCTTTCGTGACAACTTGGACTAGTTAGGGCGTTTCTTGTCGTCTTAACAGGTTATATGTAACACCTGGCCATCGGCAGAGCCTCAGTGGGGATGTTTCGTTTAACGTGTCCAACCATCGGGCACTTCTCACCTCATTCTGGGATTTTGTTCCCGATTTTCGGGGTCCTGATGTGTGGAAGCTCAACGTCTCCCTCCTTGCTGAGGATGAGATTGGAGACGAATTGATTGTCCTTGTCTGGAGGATCTGCTTTCTCAAGTCTGTCACTGGGCCCTGGGAGCAGGTCTGAAGCCTCCTTGTTGAGGCAAGCTGGCATGCACCGCCTGGCCTTGCGAGACACTCAGGACGTCTTGGCTGCCTTGCTCCGTGACAGGCCGATGGATTGGTTTGTCCTCTCGGACATTGAGAACCTACGCATGGTTTTTTGTAAGATCTGTACTTAAAAATTTTAAAGTATAGAATATTAAAAATAGCGGAATGTCTTGTTATAATGTTATTTTGTTTTGAAACTGTGGGGACTTACCGAAATGTTTTCGAATGTACAGAAAATTTTGTTTGCTGTTATGTTCCTCTTACCTATTATTGTTTCACTGGACGTAGAGGAAATGGAGGAAGCTGGTGGTTCAAAATGTTAAATAAAACGATTAACGCTGATGATACTTGAGTATTGACTTGTAATGGTATTATCATTATAAAATATAAACCAAATTTGTATTTTTAATATGCTGGATATGGAGTGTTTCCCATTTGTAAATTATGAAAACAAAGATGTGTAAAGTAGTTAATATATAAAAATATTTGTAATAGGAAAAGCGTAAAAGACGTTCGAAACAATGAAGACAGTTCTGGTAAACTTCCAATAAAACTAAGTCCAAGTGTGACAGTGTACAGCCAAGGGCTGAAACACGCGTGTTATAAATATGTGTCAGTAAGTACAACAATGTGTTCAGACATGGGGTAATTATGATGAATAAGTAACATAAAACAGTTGAATCGTATGAATTATATGAACGTTTATATACATTATTTGGACTAACACGAGAAATCATGAAACTTATTAGTCTATTTAAAATTGTATATAACAAATTAAAATTCAAAAAAGATGGTTTGTTAACACATTGACTGGCAATTCAAGACAACAGTGGATTACGCTATTGTACTCCCCTCTAAGGTTTAACACAATATTTTGACCCTGTTGGACAGTGAGAAGGAGATTTTTTCATGTGTTTACATGAATTCTTACCTTCATTTAATGAATAAAAATTCATTATATTATAGTGAATAATATGTCCACCAGAGTCTACAAACCTGGTATTTTACAGAAGTAGACATGTCTCTTAAGGTATTGTTAAACAAATTGTTTCATCATCTATTTGTTCACTGTGGTCTTTTGTACTTATTGCTAGTGTTAACTTCAGCTGAACATATAACGCTTTTCTCCCCTGGAGCAACTGGTGAACATATCAACACATGTAAATATGTAAGCATAATTATAACCCTTGGAAAAGGTGAGAATGACCAATGTAAACTTCCTGGACGAATGGTGAAGATATTTTTATTTTTGGTAACAGTCTTTATTAAATAAGAAAGAGTTTAGAGGTTACAGCCTAAAGTTAAAGACTAATTTGAAATGATTTTAAAACATTAAGTTGAAGAACAACAACATGATGATAATTGTGTAAGAACAGAGCAGATCAAAGTACAATAAATGTGAAGCAACGTACGACATATAAGGAATATAAACATTAGATGTTGTTTTATTATATTATGAAGGAATTGAATTTGGAGGAAAGGAACTGATACCAAAAAGTGGATTTCAAACCAAACTTGCTGGTGTTGGAGAAATGTATTGCTTGGATAAAAATCCCTTTAAATCTCTGAATTTGGGTTGAAGGAAAGAAATGTTTTAAATAAAAATAAAAACTTTAAAATCAAACACTAAAGAAAAAGAAGGAAGATTATGAGTGAAAACTGTTATACCAAACACTTTAAACTGATGTAAAAAAAATTAGTGTCTCAACTATTTGTTGTACAAAAACGACATCAAATTTTGAGTTTAAATAAGAGAAAAATGTCTGAAATACTACTTGTGACAGGTTTACTAATATTAGAATTAGTTAATCTGTTGTTCTGAGACGCCATATTTTCAAAACATGTATTCATCTGTGGAGCGCTATACTTTGTATTCATCTATAGAGCGCTATACTTTCTATTCATCTGTGGAGCGCTATACTTTCTATTCATCTGTGGAGCGCCATACTTTGTATTCATCTGTGGAGCGCTATACTTTGTATTCATCTGTGGATCGCTATACTTTGTATTTATCTGTGGAGCGCTATACTTTGTATTCATCTGTGGAGCGCTATACTTTGTATTCATCTGTGGAGCGCTATACTTTCGCCATCTTGAAAGCAAGAAAAATGAAACTTGATATCTTTTTTTAAATTTATAAGTTAAGTTGACACATATAATAATTAATAATTTTTGTTCAAAATATATAATAAAACTCGGATGTAAACGTAAGTTTATTATTGAACCATTAAAATAATCAAATTCCTCAACATTCTAGTTACACGGTACAGTGGTACTGGTAGTTTAGTATAAAATATATCCCAAGATATATCTGATATTCAGTATTCTGTTTTAATCTCACAGTTAGCTTGGATATATTCTATATTCCATAGTTCTAGCAGATACCAATGTTAGGAATTGATGACGTCATGATCTATAGATTGTTTTAGATTGTTGATGTTACTCACAGATATATGAACTGTTTGTTTGCTTATGAGCTTAGTTTACACATTCGGCTTATAAATAACATTATTTATTATAATAAAATTAATTACAGACTATTTTCAAGAGCTATTTTTCCAAGGGATTTTTTTGTGCATGTAAAAGGTTTAGCTAACTATAAAATAAAATACAAACCCAACCCTTTTAAACACCATATAATACCTTCAGCTACAAACGTCTGTGTTATCCTCTCTGTTAAACACCATATAATACCTTCAGCTACAAACGTCTGTGTTATCCTGTCTGTCGTGATGTAAAAGTTCAAATAGGAATTAATAACATACTCCTCATAGACACTGGATGCAACTTTTCGGACTTCCGTATATTTTGATTTTTCACGATGTCTCTCTGAATTCCTTGTAAACAGACATTAATGGTGTTTGACAAATGTGTAGAGAAACATGAAGGGGGAGGTCTAGAAATTTAATGTACAAAACATTCCTTTAATGGAAATTTCCCCCCGCAGAGTGCGTAGCGCAGATAATATATTGCCCCCCACTAATATAGCGGTATGTTTACCGATTTATAACGTTAATATCAGGGGTTCGATACCCCTTGGTGGGCTCAGAAGGTAACCCGATCTTTAGAAAACACACACCCACTCACAGACCCACCAGGTGTAATTTTGTCAGTGGTGGAAGAAAAGTCTACACTTTTGTTCTTGTATCATTACCTCAGGTTATGAATGTCTCACAGTTGGACTAAACCCGGTATATTCCGACAGTTAGGAAGGTAGGTGGTTTTTTACAAGCTGTCTGAGATTTCAAAAGTAGAGACAGCTAGCTTCGTGCGAAATTAACAAATGCAAAAAAAAACATATTAGTGCACTAAGACTCTTACAGATGGCGCAATTATCGAAACATAAACAGTAATTAATAATGTATCGTTTTTTTTCTTGTTTAAGGTTTTTAAATTATCGAATGACACTTCAATTTTCGTACTGCCCTCTACCTTTTAAAAAGCAATTTTTGAAGTTAACCTAAGAAGTTTTAACGCTTTAAGTTTCCAAGATGGTAAATTCGAGAGGCTAATACAATATTTACAACAATTGTTATATTTTTTTTCTATGCAAAAACGGCTCGTTTGGGTTCAGAAAATATTTTAAATAGAATTGTTATATTTCTATAAAACATTTCAAAAGCAATTTCTAGTAAAACATTTTATTCGGAATTTTTATCATTAAGTGTAAACAGAAATAACAAGTGGCATGTGATGTGTGAGGTAAATTATCGCGCTTACAGCTAAGCAAGACAGGATTCAATCACTTATTAAAACTAAATTATTAGTAGGAACAAAAAGTGTTATGAAAGTTTTATTTTTTGTAAATGTTAAATTTAGATGCTCATCATGGTTCATATTATAAGTACTATTGTATATTTTTAATATTCACTGCTTGTGAAGATTTTCTTGTTTCGTACCAATAGATACACGACAAAATGTTTTGTTACTGTGACATGACAGTATAAATATCTGAACACTTTGTTTGTTTTAAGAACAAAGTCACAATGGTGTTTCTGTTGTGTACCATTTAACTACTTTAACTTATGCTGTACTCTAGGGAGCTGTGTGAAGGTGTTGAGTCAGCCGTTTTAGAATTTAGCTTCATGAATTAAAAAAGGCCCGGCATGGCCAGGTGGTTAAGGCGTTCGACTCATAACAAATAATTAAACAAGAGTTTCACATGTTTGGAACTGTAGTGTATCATAAAACTGTACAAATGACTTCTGTCATGTGGCAAACATGTCGTCACACTAAACTAAGTGTATGTATACCGTCCTGATACGGCTAGGTGGTGAGTGACTCGAATTCTTAAGGTAACGAGTATGAATCTCCCACTCATAAAACTTGTTTGCCCATTCAGCCAAAGAGGGGTTATAAATAACTGTTGATCCCAGAATTTGTAAATAAAAAGTAACTAACAGTTGAGGAGGATGGTGATGGCTATTAGCCTTCCTTCTTATCTCACACAGGTAACTTAAGGACGGCTAGCGCAGATAATTCTCGTATAAATTTGTGGGAAGTTTAAGTCAAACAAAGAAACAAACAGCGTGTCAACATGATTAGGATAGAAAAATCATTTAGTTAGCCTATATACTTATGGTTCAATAAGAGAAATGTCTTTATAGACACCTGTGTATTCTAAAGTTAAAATAACTACGTTTTGTCTATAATATCGCACATCGAGGCTCGTTTGTTCCAATGTTACAATAGCTACGTTTGTTCCACACGATTTATTGATATATAAACCATTTGTGAATATCTATGAAACACAACTACTTACATGTTACTATCCATTCTACCCTAATCACACACCTTCATTACCAGTGACAGTTTTAAAGTCTTTCCACCACTATATGAGCCACTTCAACAGAAAGGTATCACATGTAAATAACAAATAATCACTCACAGCTTCCTATTGGTTCAATATGTCTCTCTACATGTCTCTATAATATTGTAATTTATTCTTGACGTCAACTGTTACTGGAATCATTCTGATTGGTTGTGATGTTCTCAGAACTGTGCATCTCATTAAAAATACGACTATATAAGCTGAGTATCAGGACCGAAGTCTAACTGTATATTTACACTTCGATAAAACGTGGTTGAAGTACCTAATAATTGAACACTCCTTGGTAATATAATGTTCATACCTTGTTTGAGAGTATTTCTTTGTAATAGTAATTATAATGAATATTAAAATAAGTACAGATTTTAAGTACTTATATGAATATTTATTTTTATCATATTAACACAAACTAATATTTTGTTTTCATTTTATAAGTCAATATTTTACCACAGGCGTGGTAACTTCAACGTTTTTCTATTCATTGTTAAACATTATTTCTGTGTGTTTTGGTTGGTCGATCTGGTATTGTTCTTAGATATAAACTTTCTTTAATAAAGAAGTTTTTGCTTTCATGTTTTATTAAGTTCGAGAAACCTCCAAGAAAAGAAAAAAATCGATATAGAATTATTTTTGTTGTTAAACGGTATTTACAAAATGTAATTTTTATCATATAGAAATCTTGCATTAGATGTTGTCCAGTTATTGTAATGGTTTTAGTGTTCCTGTGATAAATCGGGAACTTGTTTCTTCTGTAACTCTCTACTTCGTTTATAAAAAAGTACCTCTGTTCTAATATATGTGAAGCTAGTAAGATATAGAATTCACGGGCTGTACTAAGTTTCTAGCTTTATTTTAGGCTTCGTTAAAAGTCACATTTCTCTAACTTATATTAATACTGATTTTAACAGATCAGAGAAATGAAGACTACAGCAATTATTATACTTTTGATGTTTACAACACTGTTGGAATCAACTCCAGGTGAGAGTGTGAATTCTTTAACACTGAATTCATACAAACAATTTAAATGGTATGATATAAATATCAATTATAAGTTACGTTTGTCTGTATCGTTTAAGAAACGGCCACAATGTTTATTTCTTGTTTGTTATTAACGGAGGTTTGTAACATAATATTTAATGAAAGTAAGTTTTTATAACAACAACGTGTATCCAAACATTCGAATATTGTTTATAATGAAAGAATGTAAAAAAAATAATACTTTTGTTGACGACTATATATTTTACAGCAATTTAAAGTGAGAAATTAAATTATTTCAAAATGATTACATGTGTAAAACACCAACACAGGGTGACACAACCGTGCATTTTTATAAAAGCTGTTCTTATAACTTTTGAAGTAAATATTTTAATTTAAATTGCACTTGTTGCTACAACTAAATATCAAACTGATAGTAAGTAATATAGACAATAAAGTAACAGATAATTGTTAATTAACTAGTGTACAAAATAATAATTACATTAATACGACAGCTGTTTATATGATTGATCTTGTGCTGCGGTCGTGTTTGTGATGACATACAATCCACAGCCGTGAGAACAATATACCGTATTTTATACAATGTAATACGCACATATTTTCTTTAAAAATATCTTAAAATCCCCATGAGTGTCCCAAGACAAGAGGTTAACTTGGGATCTACTCAAATCGGCCTCTCATACAGATCATAATCTCATTACTTACTAACTACAAGTTTCTTCAGTAGTATAAAACAATTGAACAAATATTGTCGAAATACTGTGGAGTATATTATGTCTTTACTCAATAAATTGAAGAAAGTCAAGGATATATTAAAGTGTTGGTTGTAAAGTCAGTTTTTATAAGAATTCTCTGTCACAAATTAGGGTTCGTCTTCCACGCTGTAGCCTCTAACTGAGGCGTAAAATACAATATTTAGTGTATAAAATAAGCAACGAAGAATCACTTTAATGTGTTTTTGCAGATAATTTTTATATAGTTTTAGTGACGCTACGGAAAGTTGAAATTTAATATAAGATATTGTTCTGGAAACCAAGTAGATTGGTTTATAGATTAACAATAGATTTTACTGACAAACTCGTTAAATAACGTAACTGTTCAAGATGACTTTTTGTGACGTGTTCTGTAACATTGACGGTTGATCTTGATACTGACTTAATTTTAACAGTTTTATGAATATAATGTTCATTAGCTAGGCTTCACAAGTAGATAAACGGTGACGATTTAAAAATTATTATAAAATATAGTAGACGATATATATTCTAAGGACGTCACTTTGTTTATTACCTGAACTAGAGGGGAATTTCCAAGATGGCACCGCGTGTCCAACAAATTTTGTTCACTGTGATGTTCCTCCTTCGTATTGTTGTTTTAATAGTAGTGGAGCTGAAGTTGGAGATGGAGGTGGAGGTGGTTATGGGGTCAGAGTGGTTTAAAGCGTAGAAGGAAGCGATATATTCTGAGGATACTTTAGTATCCATATGGAATTTTGTTGTCAATAAAAATAAATAATTCAAATAATTCTTGTTTTTGCTTGTTGTTAAACACAAAGCTAAGACCTATCTTAGTTCAAAACACTCAGGGAATCGAAACCCGGAATTTAGTAATATAAGTTCTCCACCATGCTAGCTGCTCAACGGAAAGTAAGAGTGTGTGGCTAGAATATTAATACTGAAGTGTTAAGTTAAATGAATCAAAACTAGGGACTGAGTTAAAAACAGGAAATCAAAACCTCTGATATTTATTTATTATAACAAAAACAAGCCAAAACAGATGTAAAAAATGAAATACAAATTGAAAAAAATGTTTAGAGACTATAATGTGGGATATAAAATGTACTCTATATTTTGGAGGTGACTGTGGAACCTTACATCTGTCAGTTTTATCCTGCATTCACCAGTCTCACATAAAGTAATAATAGTAACAGAGATTAAAATAATATAAACCAGAATAATGAAATGTCGGTGTTCAAACGACATATTACATATTAAGAATGGTTAAATATCACATTTTATAACACATTTGTAATTAGTTTCTCAGTTCGGTTATGTAGGCCTGGCATGGCCGAGCGGGTTAAGGCGTGCACTCGTAATCCGAGGGTTGCGGGTTCGCGCCCGCTTCGCGCTAAACATGCTCGCCCTCCCAGCCGTGGGGGTGTATAATGTGACGGTCAATCCCACTATTCGTTGGTAAAAGAGTAGCCCAAGAGTTGGCGGTGGGTGGTGATGACTAGCTACCTTCCCTCTAGTCTTACACTGCAAAATTAGGGACGGCTAGCACAGATAGCACTCGAGTAGCTTTGTGCGAATTTCCAAAACAAACAAACAATCGGTTATGTAATAGTTTATATTAGTTGTCTTCCACGTACGTTGGAAGGTATTAAATCAATAATTACACAAGTAAGGAAATTTAACGTGTCAAATCAAGATAGTTTTACCTGGAAGTTTTTAACATGTTTCGGTTAATATTTTTGGAAACTTTCAAATAATTTGGTAAAAATTCCACATGTTCTAAATCATCAAAACTTAAATTCTGATTTTCATTTGGTCCCCCACTCGTTCACTCGAAGTTAATTTAGCTGATTATTGAAAATACAAATCGAATAATATTTATAATGTTTACCAATTCTGTATTTGATTAAAATTTAAGAAGTCAATATTTCTTGAGTTAAATTTCTTCAGAAAAATTAGCTTCCGTCTGGTGTGTAGGAAGACAACTCTTGAAATAATAATTGTTGTTAATGATAATAACACTATGATGCCTGTCTTTGTATCTCAGATCGGCTCCTATGGGTATCAACACTTTTATTGATAAGAACAACGTTTCCTAGGTGATCTTCAGGTTAAGAGAAAATATCCTACTTTGTAGAACGACCGCTCATTACAAGAAACAACTGTAGTCAAAGAAAATTTAACAGCAGTTCATTTTCTGTCTAATAAAATCAAGCCTTTTCTGTTTAATTAGTTCGGTTTTTGGCGCAAAATTACACGAGGGCTATTTACACTAGACATTCCCAATTTTGCAACTTAAGACTAGATAATTACTCAAAACTCTTGGACTACTCTTTTATCAACGAATAATGGAAGTAAATAATCCCAACATGGCTGAAAGAGCGAGCATGATGGGTGGGATAAGGAATCGAACCTGCAACCTTCAAATTACGAGTCGATTACCTCAACCACATGGCCATTTCAGGCTTTTTTACACCAAAATTAAGTTGTAACATACAATAAGTATTAGTTTTGTATTCAAAATTTGTAATATTTAATTTGTAATTAAACGTTATTCTATTTTGAAATCAATAAAATAATTACCTTCTTGAACATTATGTCTAATCAGATAAACGAATATTCGACATAATGGTATTGGTAGTTTAGCATTAAATATTTCTAAATGTTTATCTGATTTACGACATTCTATTTCTGTCTATTATGTTGGATGTATTCTGTTTTCATAGGTACTGGCATTTAATCTATTGATGTTGCTAACAAATAGAAGAACTATATGTCAGTTTGGTTTCAAAATTATACTAATAAATAACATTATTTATTCTACTAAAATTTACTACAGACCATTTCAAAGATGTTTTCTCAAAGGGATTTCTAACTAATCCGAGTTACAAATTTAGTTAAATACAGAAGAAAATACCAGCCTCAACTCTACATACTTAGAAGCTGACACCAATGTACTGTTAATACTGACTGTCAGGTATAGTATGGCTTCATCAAATATGGAACAATCAGCCACGGAAATTCATGTCAAACTATAGGATATATCGTTACATAATAAACACTATCCTTCTATAGACTGACTGTTAAGTATTGTATGGCTTCATCAAATATGGAACAATCAGCCACGGATATATCGTTACATAATAAACACTATCCTTCTATAGACTGACTGTTAAGTATAGTATGGCTTCATCAATATGAAACAAACAGCCACGGAATTTCATGTTAAACTATAGGATATATCGTTACATAATAAACACTATCCTTCTATAGACTGACTGTTAAGTATAGTATGGCTTCATCAATATGAAACAATCAGCCACGGAATTTCATGTTAAACTATAGGATATTTCGTTACATAATAAACACTATCCTTCTATAGACTGACTGTTAAGTATAGTATGGCTTCATCAAATATGAAACAATCAGCCACGGAAGTTCATGTTAAACTATAGGATATATCGTTACATAATAAACACTATCCTTCTATAGAGTGACTGTTAAGTATACTATGGCTTCATCAATATGAAACAATCAGCCACGGAAGTTCATGTTAAACTATAGGATATATCGTTACATAATAAACACTATCCTTCTATAGAGTGACTGTTAAGTATACTATGGCTTCATCAATATGAAACAATCAGCAAGACGACTGTTGACGAAGTGTATGTCTGCCGGCACAGTATGGTCATGAGGTAATCTTAGTGTCGCGAGCTCGTCGTGGGTCCGTTATAAAAAGACGGTTAATCCCACTATTCATTTATAAAAGTGTGACCCAAGAATTGGCAAAAAAAACAAACAAAATATCTAACTGCTTCGAAACAGAAAAAAATGAACTATACAGCCTGTACAAAACGTATATTCTAACGAGTTTATGGTTGTTTTCTGTTATAACTATAATAATTGTGGAAAATATTTAGATCAATGTTGTATACTTTAAGGCTGATGTTGTAGGATGGAAACACATCGCCGACTACGTTCATCAACATCAATAAGTTTCCTCCACAAACCGTAGAAAACATTATACGCACACACCTAGACGGAAAGCAAAATCAACCAACAAAAGTAAATACATCTCACGAATCAAAAAATCACGAAACCATATACTGCTCTATACCATATATTCCTGACATCAGCAAACAAATAACCCATATTTGGCAAAAACTAGTAACAAAATACGACATTCCAGTTAATGCTAAATCTATTCAAAAACCAGGCACGAAACTAAAGTCTATACTATGTAAGAACTACACTGACAAACACCACACCAACATTATTTATAAAATACAATGTGATAACTGCCACGACTTCTATATCGGAGAAACAAGTAGAAAAATGGAAACCAGATTCAAAGAACATAAAAAGTCACCTTCACACGTTTTCGAACACTGCAAGTCAAATGGACACAACATAACCATAGAAAACACTAAAATACTAAATAAAGAAACAAACATAAACAAACGCAAAATTAAAGAAGCCTTACTTATACAACAACTTAAACCCAAAATAAACCAATATAAAGGAACGCCATTATACCTATATTAATATTATAAATAAAATTATACATTCAAACATCTAACCCCGCCCTCTACATTGCGAAACTCAGTTACACAACCCCTTCCAAACACGAGGTCAGCTTCCGGTCAGTTACCTCTTTCTTTGTGAACCTGAAGATGACCGAAGAAGGTCGAAACGTTGTTCGCTCTTCTATTTAAAATATTTTCTGATATTAATATAACATTAATCATGGACTGTTGTTAAGATGAGTAATCTTTAAGTCAATATGGAGCCAGAAAGCCAATGGTGTCATTACTGAAGAAGCACTCAGCTGCCCCCCACAGAAGATACCAGCCCCTGTTGGCACCACTTCCTCTAGGATGGTTACCTTGCGTACAAATCAACCAATCACCAGTTGTTCGTAATTAATATTACATTATACGCTAGGCTAATGTAATCGTCCACTTTTCCTTCCCGCCACCTAGTGACACAGAGGTAAATCTGCAGGCTAATAATACTAAAAATATGGTTTCGATATCCGCTATGGGCAGAGCACATATATTGTATAGCTTTACGCCTAACGATGAGCAATTCTTTTTTATTTTATTCATCCTGGCAATCAGAGTTGGAACACATCATTAGACTTTAGTTTCTTGACATTTTGGAGGCATCCTCTTATTTCACGAGAGAATTTTAATTATATTTTAAAAAACGAGGATACTAAGTGTTACAGAAAAATGAAGAAGAAGATACGATCACAAAATATGAAGTAAATTTACTGGAACGTTTTGTGCCAGATATGAAACACAACTGAAGATTACGCTTAGATGGCGCTGTTGTTTACTGCTCAGCTATTTTCCAGTCAGCACACAAAGTATTCATATATATATATTATATATAAAAGGGGTTTAATTACTGATGTTCCACACTAAATTATATAAGTCAGTTTACTGTAAGTTCGCGTTTCTTAAACAGCCACTAAAATGCGTTAAACATTTTGGAGGAATGTGAAAATACGAAAGGTTTGACTGTAAATATGAAAGGTTTGGCTGTAAATATGAAAGGTTTGGCTGTTTAAGTGAAACTAAAAGATAATAAAGCAACACATAATCCACTGATATTTCGTGTGATTTTCAAAATACATCATGTTAATCAGTAAATTACAAATCAGAGATTTGTGTAAACAACATTTACTACCATGTACTTATCTTTAGCATAGCTCACAAGAGTTTGTTGCACCTCTACAAAGTAACAAGTTCAGGTAAGTACGTCTTTTCTTATATTGATTTACACCTCTGAAATGATTTATGTTTACGAGTGCCATCTGTTGCAAAGCTTATAAACTATTTAAAATAGTGAAAACTCCAATATCAGCATTAACCTGTTGATTGCCAAGTATTTCAGCTGCTAGAATGCAACTCGTTTTGTAACTTTTTTTCCTGATGCCATTTTGGATCGAAAGTGAAACAATTTTTAAGTAGGTCAAATGTATGTATGGTGCAGAAATCTTGCGTTGAAGTTAGGTATTATCGAGAACGAATTAACTCGTTCGTGGCACTGTGTTGCCGATCTGCTTGTACGAGTTATCTCATATACGGCACTGAACAGGTTAATTCTTTAACCATTGCGAATACGTTTTCCATTTACTCACAGTCGTATGAACAGTATTTTATTAATGCTTGAAGTTTGCATTTTAATTTACTGGCATATAGTTAAACATTTTAGGCCTAAATAATATCACTGTGTCTTTATGTTATATATTCCGAACGTAAGCTTGGTGGGAATACTGAGTTGATTTATTATGTATGCTTCGAACTTAGTGTTCTATTGTTATTTGTCTGATGTACTTTTATGTCCCCCAATGGGAAAGGTGAATACAATGTTAAAATCCAGGGTTCGATTCCCCGTAGTGGACACAGTGGAGAACCAAATGTACCTTTTCTCTCAAATATACAAAAAAGTTTATAATAATCAGTGTAACTAGAACTATCATTTCAGTCACGTGTTATACAGTTTATGTTAGTTTAACTTCACACGAAGATTAACAGTGTCCCTAACTTTCAAGTGGTTCTGTATTTGAGAGCTAAACAAGTAAACACCACCTACCACCAAATGTTAGCTATTATTGTTCACTAGCGAACTTTGAGATTGATCGTTAGACTAGAAAGACGAACATCGTTCTATCCTGGAATAAAACACCTTCATCATCAGTTACAAACTAGCCTCATAGACTAGTGATTTAACTAACATGTGATAAACTAATCACATATCACAAACCACACCAGTTATTAAACTTTGTTATCTTTATGAATAACTTGGAATTCAGGTATATTCATTTCTATGAACAATGGCTCATTGGTTTTATTTCACATAATTATCAAAGTGTATTTTAATTTAACTTACTAATCTTTACCAATAGAAGGCGCTAAAAAGGATTTTTTTTTAATTTCGCGCAAAGCTACTCGAGGGCTATTTGTGCTAGCCGTCCCTAAGTCAGCAGTGTAAGACTAGAGGGAAGGCAGCTAGTCATCACCACCCACAGCAAACTCTTGGGCTACTCTTTTACCAACGAATAGTTGGATTGACGGTTTCATATAACTCCCCCACGGCTGAAAGGGCGAGCATGTTTGGTGCGACTGGAATTCAAACCCGCGACCCTCGGATAACGAGTCGAACGCCTTAACTTCTGTTACTTGTATGAATGGTCTTTCTATTATGGATTATAACTCGTTACTTATATTGATGACTGTTACATATGTGGTTTGTAACTTGTGGTATATCAGTATATCAATATCAGAAATACAAGTTATAATCCATAGATGTAACAGTCATGATTATTAGTACCACAACTTCTTTGGAATTTATGTGTAGGAGACATGTTATATTTAAGGTTTCTTGTTTTCGTACAGAGCCAAAGTGTGTTTACTAAAACATGTCCCTTTGTTTTCCTGCAGAACCAATGTGTATTTACTTACTCATGTTCCTTTGTTTTACTGCAGAACCAATGCGTATTTACTTCTTCATGTCCTTTTGTTTTACTGCAGAACCAATGTGTATTTACTTACTCATGTCCCTTTGTTTTCCTGCAGAACCAATATGTATTTACTTCTTCATGTCCCTTTGTTTTACTGCAGAAGTATTTTGTTTACTTACTATTGTCACTTTGTTTTCCTACAAAAGTATTTTGTGTTTATTTACTGATGTCACGTTGTTTTCTTACAGAAGTATTGTAAACACTTAGTAATGTCACTTTGTTTTCCTGCGGAACCAATGTGAGTTTACTTACTCATGTCCCTTTGTTTTCCTGCAGAACCAATATGTATTTACTTCTTCATGTCCCTTTGTTTTACTGCAGAACCAATGTGTATTTATTTACTCATGTCCCTTTGTTTTCCTGCAGAACCAATATGTATTTACTTCTTCATGTTCCTTTGTTTTCCTGCAGAACAAATGTGTGTTTACTTACTCATGTTCCTTTGTTTTCCTGCAGAACCAATGTGTGTTTACTTACTCATGTCCCTTTGTTTACCTACAGAAGTATTGTGTGTTTACTTACTCATGTCCTTTGTTTTCCTACAGAAGTATTGCGTGTTTATTTACTGATGTCACGTTGTTTTCTTACAGAAGTATTGTGTGTTTACTTAGTAATGTCACTTTGTTTTCCTGCGGAACCAATGTGTGTTTACTTACTCATGTCCCTTTGTTTTCCTACAGAAGTATTGTGTGTTTACTTAGTCATGTCACTTTGTTTTCCTACAGAAGTATTGTGTGTTTTCTAACTTATGTCACTTTGTTTTTTCTTACAAAACCAATATTTTTCTCAATACCTACTTCTTTACTTTCAGTGTTTCTTTATATTTCATTTCTTAAGTTATTTCTTCATGAGTAGATTTGATTCACTATAGTAGGTATAACTATCTTCTAACGCTGTACATCCAATGTAACGTTTGATTTACTACACAGGGTATGAATCTCTTCTAACGTTGTACCTTCATGATAAGGTTTGATTCACTACACAAGGTATGAATCTCTTCTTACGTTGTACTTTCATGATAATGTTTGCTTCATTACACAAAATTAAATACTCTACCTTCATGTAACAAGCAATGTATTTTTTCTTAAGAACTCAGGCCCTTCATGGGACAGCCAATATATTTCTCCTGAGAATTCAGATCCTTTATCAGGCAGTCCATGTATTCTTCTCTGAAAACTTAAGTCCTTCATGAGACAACGAATATTTTACTTCATGAGGTCTCCGGTTCTTCCAGAAACAGTAAATATATTTCTTCTCTGAAGATTCATTACCTCACATTATCTGGGCTACACTTAATTAAAATCATTTATGATAATATGAATTTAGTTAAAAATTTAAATTTGGCTTTGCTATCTTTCAAAGTCGAAGGAGAGAAAACTAAAGTTATCCAAAACCACAGCCTCCATTAAGTCCATTAATCTTGTCTCGTGGTTGACTTCAGCCACCAGATGAAGTAGAACATACAACAGATGAATAATCCAAATTCTAAACACCAGTCTTCCACATTCTGTCTATAAGTTCCTTCCAAAGAGAGAGCGGCCATGTATTAAATGATCCTCACAATAACAGTTACATATTTCCAGAGAGTTGATGGATTAATTCTTTGATCACTCTTTGTTCTTGGACTACTTCTTCCGACCCGGTTAAGGCACTCGACTGGTAGTCCGAGGGTCGCGAGTTTGAATCTCCGCCACACTAATCATGCTTGCCATTTCAGCCGTGAAAGCGTAATAATGTAGCGATCAATCCCACTATTCGTTGGTGAAAAAAGAGCCGAAGTGTTGGAGGTGGGTGGTGATGACTAGCTCCCTTCTCACTCGTCTTACACTATTAAATTAGGGACGTCTATCACAGTCAGCCCTCGTGTAGCTTTGCGCGAAATTAAAATAAACAAAACAAAACAAATCCAAAGTAAGAGTTCGGTCGTCCACTGTACCAGAAATCTTCAATTGGATTAAATAATAATACACGAAAGATTCTCTTCTTTTCATAATGTCGTTCCAGTTTCCGTAAAGATGTTATAGGCTAACACAGAACTTTGTCTGTTTTTCCATAGAAGTATCCAAGATGTAGGAATCCTTGAAGTTAGGGATGGACAGGTGAAAAATAATTCTATGAAACACTAATAATAACAAACACACACACATAATGTAATGTCACACTTTTAAAATTGTGGTATAAACGTCCAAAACTAGTGAAAAATTGGAAATTATTATGTTCACCTGAGGAGGTTTGTTACTGATTGAAAAGAATATTGGGCAGAGATTTGTTGGAAAGGTAAGACTGATCTGAAATGTTATTTTTTATACGCCTGTGATTTGCAGCCACAAGGACAAGTTTAGAGGAACGTAAAAAAAACATCTGTAGTTAGCTTGTCTCAACAGTTTTAAGGCCTCTTTGTTTATCACCATTTTTTCTACTTTCGTTATTTAAATCATAGTTTTTAAAGTACTATGCTACTTTTAGAAATAAGGTTTCATAAAACATGTTGAAGAAGAGCTAGTTTGAGAGCATACTAACATTTTAAAGGAGAGCTAGTTTGAGAGTATACTAGCATTTTGAAGGATAGCTAGTTTGAGAGCATACCAATATGCTGAAGGAGAGCTAGTTTGAGAGCGTACTAACATTTTGAAGGAGAGTTAATTTGAAAGCGTACTAACATGTTGAAGGAGAGCTAGTTTGAGAGCGTACTAACATGTTGAAGGAGAGCTAGTTTGAGAGCGTACTAACATTTTGAAGAATAGCTAGTTTGAGAGCGTACTAACATTTTGAAGGAGAGCTAGTTTGAGAGCGTACTAACATTTTGAAGGAGAGCTAGTTTGAGAGCATACTAACATTTTGAAGGAGAGCTAGCCTGAGAGCATACCAACATGTTGAAGGAGAGCTGGTTTGAGAGCATACTAACATTTTGAAGGAAAGCTAGTTTGAGAGCGTATTAACATATTGAAGGAGAGCTAGTTTGAAAGCGTTCTAACATGTTGAGGGAGTGCTAGTTTCAGAGCGTATTAACATCTTAAAGGAAAGCCAGTTTGAGAGCGTACTAACATGTTGAAGGAGAGATTCGTTCGTTCCGATGTGTCGGTATTTGAGTATTGTTGTTAAATATCCAGGAGGGTCAGGTACATTTGACCTCTTCCTCCAAGGAGAGCTTGTTTGAGAGCGTACTAACATTTTGAAGGAGAGCTGGTTTGAGAGCGTATTAACATGTTAAAGGAAGCCAGTTTGAGAGCGTACTTTTCAAAAACGTTTTGATCAACTACAATTTCTATTCTATGTTTCATTATATTTAAGTCAATTATTTAATGTGGAGGTTTTAGTGTCTCGTGTTTCTTCAATATTCGGGGTATACTCTAGACGAATGGCAAGGAGTTCCAAACTTTTCTGAGATGTCATCTCATCGTCTGCGATCTAAGTTTTCATCTCAACTTAAAGAAAACAAAGACATCTGGCATTTATTCAAATTTTTTGTTCTATGTTTGAAATGTTCTTATCTTTCAATATTTTGACAACACGCACTATCCTCTTCATCGACCACAATAAATTTAAATATTTGTTCTGAACGTCTTATTACAGTTCACTTTTCTTCTAAACATATCTAGTTACCATTTAGGTTTCTCCCATCTACACACTTCCTCGTGCAGTTAGTAGTACATTTCGTTATAGCTGACATGAACTTCTAAAATCACGCTTTCACTGAACTCTCCCAGTTTCGCTCTGATTCACGTGCTATTGCTGAACTCTCCCAGTTTCGCTCTGATTCACGTGTTACTACTGAACTCTCTTAGTTTCGCTCTGATTCACGTGTTACTACTGAACTCTCTTAGTTTCACTCTGATTCACGTGCTATTGCTGAACTCTCTCAGTTTCACTCTGATTCACGTGCTATTGCTGAACTCTCCCAGTTTCGCTCTGATTCACGTGTTACTACTGAACTCTCCCAGTTTCGCTCTGATTCACGTGTTACTACTGAACTCTTCCAGTTTCACTCTGATTCACGTGTTACTACTGAACTCTTCCAGTTTCGCTCTGGTTCACGTGTTACTACTGAACTCTCCCAGTTTCGCTCTGATTCACGTGTTACTACTGAACTCTCCCAGTTTCACTCTGATTCACGTGTTACTACTGAACTCTTCCAGTTTCGCTCTGGTTCACGTGTTACTACTGAACTCTCCCAGTTTTACGTGTTATTTCATTATACCTGATACCACTACCTCCTTCTAGTGGACCTACATCGACTGTCTTCTTGATATTGTTTTCATATCCTCCAATATAGTTCTTCTTTTATTTATCAGTATTCTTTCACCAGATGGAATTGACCACTTATCTATTTATCCTCAACCACAGAACCAACATGGGTTAGTGATCTGTGGCCTTGGAATCAAGGAAGCTCCAAAGCCAGACCCTAAACGCTATAAACATAATTCTTGTTACAGCTCACTATTATTTAATTCCCAAATTGACGATGTCTTCATTCAGTTCATGGATGCCATCAAATATCTTGGTGTTACTTTTGACCACATCTTATCTGAAAGGTGCAGATGACGTTATCTGGAAGATACAGGTGATGTTACCTGAAAGATGCAGATGATGCCTCTCAACCAGAGAGTCACTTTCCATCTGCTTCTCCTTCAACTGTCAGGAACCTCGTGAACATTAAATCCATCTATTCTATTGCAAAGTCCTGACACAGTTGTGTCTGGCTTTCTTCTCGTTACAACTTTTATCATCAACTTCGTTCTAGTAAACTCATATCACGTCAATTTACCCAATCCCACACAACAAATATAACGCGTTACTTAACCACCGATTTCCTTCCAAACCTTCACGTTTAATAACGTTTTTTCAAACAGAATATCACATATCTTAATCTGTTCTCGTTGTTTGGCCGATGGTCTCGCAAAGCCTTACCTCCACTTGACCATTAATTCACGCTCTAAGTTATGTCGTTTCAACCTGATGATTCTCACAATAACAGTTACATATTTCCAGAGACTTGATAGATTATATCTCTGACCATTTAGATTACTCTTTAGTCTTAGACTGCTTCTTCCGGCCCGGCATGGCCAGGTGATTATGGCACTCGACACGTAATCTTAGGGTCGCGGGTTCGAATCCACGTAGCACCAAACATGTTTGCCCTTTTAATCATGGGGCGTTATAACGTTACGGTCAATCCCACTTTTCATTGATAAATTTAGTCGCCCAAGAGTTGGCGATGGGCAGTGATGAGTAGCTGTCTTCCCTCTAGCCTTAAACAACAAAATTAGGAATGGTTAACGCAGATAGCCTTCGTGTGGCTTTGAACGAAATTAAAAAACAAGCAAAAAAAACTACTTCTTGAAGTGCACATTGGTACAGCAAAACAAACTACTTCTTCCAGTGCACACTGGTACAACAAACAAACTACTTCTTCCAGTGCACATTGGTACAGCAAAACAAACTACTTCTTCCAGTGCACATTGGTACAAGAAGCAAACTTCTTCTTCCAGTGCACATTGGTACAACAAACAAACTACTTCTTCCAGTGCACATTGTTACAGCAAAACAAACTACTTCTTCCAGTGCACATTGGTACAACAAACTACTTCTTCCAGTGCGCATTGGTACAACAAACTACTTTTTCCAGTGCACACTGGTACAACAAACAAACTACTTCTTCCAGTGCACATTGGCAGTTTAATACTACATTATATGAGGTTGATAGAGTACTTGTTATCAGGGAAGTTTAATACCACATTATATGAGGTTGATAGAGTACTTATTATCAGGGAAGTTTAATACTACATTACATGAGGTTGATAGAGTACTTATTATCAGGGAAGTTTAATACTACATTATATGAGGTTGATAGAGTACTTATTATCAGGAAAGTTTAATACTTCATTATATGAGGTTGATAGAGTACTTATAATCAGGGAATCAGTGATGTCGAGAAACCGTTTTTGCATATAAAATTATCAGGGAAGTTTAATATTACATTATATGAGGTTGATAGAATACTTATTATCAGGGAAGTTTAATACTACATTATATGAGGTTAATAGAATACTTATTATCAGGGAAGTTTAATACTACATTATATGAGGTTGATAGAGTACTTATTATCAGGGAAGTTTAATACCACATTATATGAGGTTGATAGAGTACTTATTATCAGGGAAGTTTAATACTACATTATATGAGGTTGATATTGTACTTATTATCAGGGAAGTTTAATACTACATTATATGAAGTTGATAGAGTACTTATTATCAGGGAAGTTTAATACTACATTACATGAAGTTGATAGAGTACATCTTTGGAGAATGTTTTTGTGTTGTCCGAGGTTTGACATCTACAAACATGTCCATCCTGACCATTACAGCTTTAACAGGGGAGCGATACTTGGCCATCTGCCATCCTCTCAGAGCCCACGGGATGTCTCAGCTTTTTCGTGCCTTAAAAATAATCGTGTTTATCTGGGTGGTTGCCGCTCTGTGTTCGATCCCCGTCGTTGTCCAGCTTGGAATAGTCTATCAACTGAACAGGAACGACACAGTCATTCTAGACTCGGCTGCGTGTGGTATCAAAAGGTCATTGTCCTACATTTTTGAACAGTCAGCTCTCGTCTTCTTTTTCCTCCCCGTCACAGTCATATCGTTTCTCTACGTCTTGATTGGTCTGAAACTTCACCGTTTCACTGTCGGTCCTAAAGATTCGTCTACTGAAATATCTAGTTGCCGTGGAACTAACCAATCTTCCCGGCATGCAGTTGTCAAACTGTTGGGTAAGATGGTCGATAGGTTTGTGAGTAAAGATTCTAATTATATATAGAATCAATTATATCAGGTCCACATCTAGAATTAGTTGTATCACTTTCTGTTTCTAGGATCAGTTATATCAGGTCCTGTTTCTAGAAATAGTTATATTAGGTCCACATCTACAATCAGTTATATCAGGTGCACATCTAGAATTAGTTGTATCAGGTCCACATCTGTAATCAATTACATCAGGTCTACACATATAATTAATTACATCAGGTCCACATATATAATCAATTACATCAAGTCCACATCTAGAGTTATATCATATCATGTCCACATTTTGAATCAGTTATATCAGGTCATGTTTCTAGAATCAGTTATATCATGTCCTGCTTGCTACTGATGAGACGTTGAAATAACCACGGGACATACCTTCCAGGTGGAAGTATGTAGACATTGTTGAGTGCCGGAAGAGATACCCACGTGACATACCTTCTCGGTAGAAGTATGTAGACATTGTTGAGTGCCGGAAGAGATACCCACGTGACATACCTTCTAGGTAGAAGTGTGAGTTATAATTGAGAATAAATCTCACTGAAAATTTCTTGAACATTTAATTTCTTTGCACGTAAATGACTTTTGTTAAATTTAAGAAACTTCTGTTAGTTTGGATTGAACATCAAGGATTTTCACGCCTTTCACTGGAATGAGAAATCATACATCACACCCAGCTTAGACTTGTACAGAATATTTTATGTTGGTTTGTAACCATCAACTTGACTAAGTTATGGGAGAGAATTAACTGAAAATGTAGATATTACTTCATGGGTTTGTAGGTATAACGTTAAGGGTTTGAAGGTATTACTTCAAAGGTTTGTCAATACTACTACATGGATTTTTAAGTATTACTTTATGAGTTTGTATATATTACTTCATGAGGTTGTACATGGTGACTGTTAACAACTCTTAATGCCCCATAAATATGGGAAAAAAATTGTAATAGTACACTTAAAGGACAGAATAGTAAAGTGTAATATATAACAAATAAGAAAACAATGAAGATATAATGTACACTTGAAAACAAGTTTGTAATGACGAATAGAAGTGCCACATGTCACCTCTTTCCAGCTTTGGACAGTCTCAATATAACCTCTAAGATAGAAACCATCACCTGTCCACGAAGGACATAACTGTAAACCATTATCGCATCATAGAAATACTTATATAACTGTAAAAGGTTTAATTAAAAATATTAAAATTAATTCTTCCATGTTACATCTATATAAACATATCTGTACTGTCTGTTGTATGTCCATTTAACTACTTATCTATATAAATATAACAGTTCTGTCTGTCGTATGTGTATTTAACTACTTATCTATATAAATATAATAGTACTGTCTGTTGTATGATCTTCATTAGAACTGATAGGTTCACTATGTCCTCGTGGGGGGAACATACAAACGTTTATTTTTTCATTTTGTGGTTTTTATTGGTTCTTTTTACATTTTTTACCGATAGTTAGCTCCCTATTGGTGGATCTTCACCAAATGGGACATTAGAAGTTGAAGAGATACGTAGACATTTTCAGCTACACAATTTCTGTTTTGCAGTTGTTATCGATATTTTTTCTTTTCTTACATTTACATATCAGGAAATCAACTCTTCATGTCCTAAGATAATCTTTCATTAATCATGAATTTGTATGACTTCCAGCTAGTAGATATATATAATTTAAATATAAATATATTGAAAGAGAAACTCGCAGTACACTAATTCTTCATTATCTTGGTGGTTTAATCCAAGTAAAACTTGTGAGAACAATTACGTTTACATGCTTTGAATTCAATGCGATAAATGAAATCATTTTCCGGACTCTATTCGTTACTAAAATGATCGTACAACTGAAACCTAAAATTTACAGTTACACTGTATATGGGACTCCACTAGAACATGTTATGTTCATTGTGAGATCAGAACTCTTTTACCAACAAATAGTGGAATTTACCGTCATATTATAACGCCCCCATGGCTGAAAGGGCGAGCATGTTTGACGCGATGGGGACGCGAACCCGCGACCCTCAGATTATGAGTAACACGTTTGACCATGCCGGTCCACAATAGTAAGTATCGCAGTTTGATTTATGATTTATATTATAAATTAACGTTTAAATTAATGTTTGAAAAATGATTTACATTTGGAATTCAGTGGAAAATAATATAAAGCTAGTATGAGGGTTATTATCATTACTGAATTATTTAAATATTATATCAGTCATTATGAGGTTATTGTCATTACTGGATTATTTAAATATTATATCAGTCATTATGAGGTTATTGTCATTACTGGATTATTTAAATATTATATCAGTCAGCATGAGGGTTATTGTCATTAATCGATTATTTGAATATTATATCAAACTTAACTTGTTATTTCTGTTTCTTCAATTAGTCATGAACCGAAATGTTTTGTATAACTTCATGTACTTCAGTTAAGGTTAAATTATAGCAACTGTATCGTGTTAAATATAATAGTTAGGACCAATCTATTCAGTTGTCAGACATAATACTGGTATATTATGACAAATGTAAACACAGTAGGCCTAATACTAGTGTATTATGACAAATGTAAACATAGTAAGCCTAATACTGGTGTATTGTAACAAATGTAAACATATAAGGCCTAATACTAGTGCATTATCGAAAGTACGAACACAATAAGCCTAATATTGATGTATTATGACAAATGTAAACATAGCAGTCACGATACTAGTGTATTGTGACAAGTGTCATGAATTAAATATATTGTTTGGGGCACAGAAGCGAGTTTCACTAAAGTATCACGCAAGGATTAATATTACTAAAACAGGAACAATAAACAGTGCCTGCATTTTAAAATTGGTTGTATTAAATTGTGAAATATTAGTTAACAATATAAAATGTTGTTAAAGAATGTATAAATATTAGATTGTAGACACAAACCACGTGAATACTATTTTGGTATTTCGAATTTTACTGTTAAGCGCGAAGCTACACGGTTAGCTATTTATGTTTATCCGCTGTAGATACCCAAATTTCAATTGATCGTTAGGTTTACTACTGAGCTACTGGGAAGTTTTTGTTTTAATGTTCTTACCATAATATTACTTTATATTTTAAGTTTCTTTCACTTTGAATTACTTTTTCACTTTTATATTTTATATCTATCTTTAACATAAGTTTGGCAACTAAGTGTTACCTTAATTATTTTATAAAAGGTTTGAAATATGGCGCAATCTGATATATGAATTAAAAACGATTTTCTCTCGTATTTTTCAGTCGCTGTCGTGGTTTCTTTCATCATCTGCTGGTCTCCTTTTCACGCTCAGCGACTAGTAACCACCTACATGCAAAAAACACCATTAGCAGAAATGACATATGAGGTGCTGACGTACGTCTCCGGTGTGATGTATTATCTCAGTGCAACTATCAACCCAGTCCTCTACCAGATGATGTCACTCAAGTTTCGACAGGCACTAAATCATTAAATGACACATTTGGATGCTGTATGAAATGTCTAGGGCATGAGGACGCTCCAGATAATTTTTCCAGCTTTCAGAAAAGCTCTATTCCACTGTTCAGGGGTATCAGTGTCAACTGTAACCACATCGCCTCTCTGACAGATAAAAAATGGCCGTCTGGTAGTACTTTAGGCGTCCGCCAGAAGACAACGTTCTCGTGCTCTCGTAGTCTCAATGTAAACCACAAAGTGATTAGTTCAAGTAACAATCTCATCCTCAGTCCAAGGTCACTGTCCAATCCTGACAGTAGACTGCCAATTGGTCAGAGTTTAAGATTCAATCCTAATTCGGACACTTTGCTGTCAAGTCCACAGAACCAAAATAGCAGCTTCCTGTACAAACTTAGAATCAGAAACACCAAGTTGGTTGTCTGTACCAAAAGTTCGAGATATATGATTGAATCGTAATCTGGTGAATAAACCAGTAAAAAATAAACCGGATACATTTACCCTGTTTACTGATATTTTACAAATTTAAACATTTAATGTTAACTATAACTCTCGTACATAAGGATATATTAACAGGGTTTAAGTTGTGGAAGACACATACCCATCACTCCTTAACGGAAAATATATTTCCGTTATCCCACTGATTATTAGGATATTATGGAAGGCAATGTTTGTAAAATTTAAAACATTAATTTTTTTTTAAGTTGAGCTCCTAAACTGCACAACTTCAAGCGTGTCTTTAAGAATTAACTAGCAAAACTATTGCACCTTAAGTGTCACTATCACAAATAAATGGACATATGTGTGCACGTGTCTCCATGTTTTCGTGTTTATTGGATACCACATCAGGGTTATGAGCTTTGAAGTTGGCGAATCCGGCTCGAATTCTTGCGTTACGATAACATATTCCCCGCACTTTGACCCATGAGTGGGTTATAAGAGTTGTAGTCAATCCCTAAGTAGTTTCACAGTTAATACAAATTACTCGCTGCTGTTTATGAATGCTTTACGAAATAAAAACATTGTTTGTTTTGGAATTTCGCACAAAGCTACTCGAGGGCTATCTGTGCTAGCCGTCCCTAATTTAGTAGTGTAAGACTAAAGGGAAGGCAGCTAGTCATCACCACCCACCGCCAACTCTTGGGCTACTCTTTTACCAACGAAAAGTGGGATTGACCGTCACTTTATACGCCCCCACGGCTGAGCGAGCATGTTTAGCGCGACGCTGGCGCGAACCCACGACCCTCGGATTACTAGTCGCACGCCTTACGCGCTTGGCTAAATAAAAAATGAAATAAATTTGTTCGAACTGACCTTTTGTTGGAAGACTACAAGTAATTAATGTAGGGAATTAACAAAACAACTTGCATTATTCGAATACAAATATGGAAGGAAATTCTATATGATTTTCCCCCTCATAAACATATTTTAATTTTTGCAATGATTGTTTTCTCTACCCAGGAAGCAGCTAAGCCTAACCTTCCAGCTATTTCATTTTATACTGCTGTTGATTTTATTATATTTTAGCGAAAAAGATAGTCGATGAAGACATATTTAACCAGGGTGTATTAAATATTTATGAACGTAAATTTTTTAACTCTACGCACGAGTAACTCTTAGACACAGAATTATGTCTCTAGACTTTCCTCAGGAAATTGTAATATGAATAAATTATTTCATTTAGACAATAATATATATTCTATGTTAGTAATATAAGTTATCAACTCTTGCTAGCTGAAACAAAACGGACCAATTTTATTATCAACAATAAGTGTTAATGTTATCTATAAAGCGTTTGAAATGCCATGTTGTTGTTTATATTATTGTTTCAAAGTTTAAACCAATAAAATACGTTGTTATTCATTTAAAATAACATTTAGAAATTTCTAGAATTAGGTAGATCAATCAATTGACTATAAATGAAATGTTTGGCGGTCTAGTGTCTAGACGACAAGTCTCGTGCAAAAACAGACATGCGCTGATTACTCTGGAACTTTGTGGAAGTTACGCGATAGTTCGAGAAGAGTAGGCCTACTAATATATAAACAGACGGAGATGCGAATAATAATAATAAAGAGAATCAGTCATTAGTTTTTATTCAATTCAAGAGATACTGTCTTTGCTCGAGAAAAAGTAAACGTTTGCTGTGTGTTTATTCAACTTGGATTTGTGACTAGAGTTAGATCTACAGAAGCTGTGATTTTATTTCGTCAATCTTTATGATTCATTCGAATTACTAGTTATACTGAAAGTCAACACGTGTAGAACTATTTAGGGGAGACCGAAAAAGTTGGAAGGCGATAAGTTTGAAACGTTCATCGGAAGCATCGTCGAATTTATTGGACTGTGAATTGTTTCTGGACTTCTCCATTCAGACTTCGGAATTTCTTTGTGGGACCAAATTCACACCCTAGACCGGAATTTTGGATTTCTGATCTGAACTTTTGGACTTTCATTCTAGATCATTATATTGGACACAGGCCAGTACCATTTTGTATTGTAATTAAATTTGAAGGTTGAAACCAGTACTATTGACACCTGGAAATTTGTACTCGTGTAATTCAATGTTATTGTGTTTAAGTGTGAACTTACTTTGAAAATTTGGCCTTTTAAAATTTATAAAATATAAATCTGTTTTATTGTTTGTTTGTTTGTTTTCAATTTAGCGCAAAGCTACTCAAGGGCTATCTGCACTATTCGTCCCTAATTTAACAGTGTAAAACTAGAGGAAAGGCAGCTAGTCATCACCACCCACCGCTAACTCTTGGGCTACTCATTTACCAACGAATAGTAGGATTCATTGTAACATTATAACGACCCCACGGCTGAAAAGGCAAGCATGTTTGGTGAGACGGAGATTCGAACCCGCGCCCCTTAGAGTACGAGTGTAACGCCTTAATCCACCTGGCCATGCCGGGCCAAGTATATCTTGATTAATATCAACTTGTATTATTACCAAATAATTTCAAATTACTGGTAAACATTGCCTGCTGACCTCTGATACTTTTAATATTAGAGAGGCCTGATTAGAAGATCTTAGTTACTGTGACTTTGTTGCAACGTATTTATTATACCTACATATATATATTATTGGACCTGAAATTTGCGATAAAATTCATGTAAGCTGCAATTTTTTTTTATCCGTCGTACTTATCCGTCGGCAGTACAACAAGTCTGCGGACTTTCAAAACTGAAAATGGGATTTCATTATTCGTGTGGGCACAGCACAAACAACCCGTTCTGTTTCTTTACGCTCAACTACAAATAAACAAACATTTCAATTTGTTCCTTTCAGATTGAAAATCAAAGGTTTGTAAAATTAACAGTTTGTAATGTTTTAACTTTTACAAGTCACTGCTCAAGTGGCCTTTCCTCTCAAACTGACAAATTTTGGTATTGGACGAAGGGTCTCTTGGGCAATAACTTACGGGGAGAAAAATACATATTTAAATGGTATTTTTTACGCCTCTAATTTTCGGTACTTTAACTGACAAATTAAAAGAAAATAATGCATGAAATAGAACCATCTGGAGTTAAAATGATATTCCTCTCGTTGTTTGAATCATCACCACAAATCTGATTGCAAATAAATCCAAATATGTTAATGTTGTTGTTTTGAATTAAGCACAAACCTACACAATGCGCTTTCTGTGCTCTGCCCACCACGGGTATCGAAACCCGGATTTTAGCGTGTAAGTTCGCAGACATACCGCTGAGCCACTGGGGGTTGTTAATGTTGAACAAGCAAGGGTATCTGTGAAAGATTTCCAAGCCATACTTTCTCTGGTTAGTCCAGCATGGTGAGATGATTAGGTCACTCAACTCGCAAGTTGAGGATCGCGGGCTCGAATCCCCGCCACACTAAATATGTTCGCCCTTTCAGCTCTGAGGGTTTTATAATGTTACGAACAATCCTAGTATTCGTTAGTAAAGAGTAATCCAAGAGTTGGCGGTTAGTGGTGGTGACTAGCTGCCTTCCCTCTAGTATTACATTGCTAAGTTTGTCGGCTAGCACAGATAGCCCTTATCTGGCGTTACGCGAAATTCAAAACAAATACACGGCTTTTCTGGTCAAAATAAACTTGTTAGTAATAATGCTGCTAGAGAAAACATAAAACTATAAAACTCTCAGATATTTTACCACTTGCAAAACATGCTACTGAAGCATTAATACAGATCAGAAGCGCATGTTAGACGTCATAGCTTTTGGTATTTCAGTATAGATGGTATATTATAAACAATACCAACTTATATTACTCTTTGACTAGTGAAACAACTTCATTGGAGACGTAAGTTACATGGCGGTACAACATCGGTGACGACACAGCTTTACTGGGAACATTGTTACATGGCAGTACAACATTGTTGGAAAAACATTTTCATTGATGACGTAATTTAGATGGTGGGGACGACTTCGGTGGCGATATAAATTCAGCGGTGATACGACTTTAGTAGTGACATGACTTCGATGATAAGACAAGCACAACTAGCTGGCTGTGAAGATATTCCAGTCGACAATTATCATTAGTGATAAAAAAAATGAAACTCCATGATGGAAAAATGTAGTAACTAGCGAAGAGCCTAGGAAGGAAGTAACCCAGAAAGAAAACCCCTTGAGGAGCCTAGGAAGGAAGTAACCCAAAAAGAAAACCCCTTAATGAGTCTAGGAATGAAGTAACCCAGAAAGAAAACCCCTTAATGAGTCTAGGAATGAAGTAACCCAGAAAGAAAACCCCTTAATGAGCCTAAAAAGGAAGTAACCCAGAAAGAAAACCCCTTAATGAGCCTAAAAAGGAAGTAACCCAGAAATAAAAACTTCTCAAGGAGTCTAGGAAGGAAGTAACCCAGAAAGAAAACCCCTTAATAAGTCTAGGAAAGAAGTAACCCAGAAAGAAAACCCCTTAATAAGTCTAGGAATGAAGTAACCCAGAAATAAAACCCCTTAATGAGCCTAAAAAGGAAGTAACCCAGAAAGAAAACCCCTTAATGAGCCTAAAAAGGAAGTAACCCAGAAATAAAAACTTCTCAAGGAGTCTAGGAAGGAAGTAACCCAGAAAGAAAACCCCTTAATAAGTCTAGGAAAGAAGTAACCCAGAAAGAAAACCCCTTAATAAGTCTAGGAAAGAAGTAACCCAGAAAGAAAACCCCTTAATAAGTCTAGGAATGAAGTAACCCAGAAATAAAACCCCTTAATGAGCCTAAAAAGGAAGTAACCCAGAAAGAAAACCCCTTATTGAGCCTAGGAAGGAAGTTTCCCGGAAAGAAAACACCTTAAGGAATCTAGGAATGAAGTAACCCAGAAATAAAACTCCTTAATGAGTCTAGGAATAATGTAACCCAGAAATAAAACCCCTTAATGAGTCTAGGAAGGAAGTAACCCAGAAAGAAAACCCCTTAAGACAGGGGTTCCCAACCGGTGGGTCGCAATCCCCAGGAGGTCGCGAAGCCTCGGCAGGGGGGTCGTGTAGCCTTGTTAGAAGTAGCTTGGGATAACATTAATTTTATTTCATCAATTACATTTTCATGCTCTTACATTTTTTTGTTTTGGTGCAAAACAAAACGTGTGCTACGTTCGTTCAATGTCATTAGGTGATATTATGGGTGTATGTATACGTGCCTGTGAGTGAATGTGTATGTGTACTGTATGTAAGTGTGTACTAGTGAGTAGCGAGTATGTGAGTGCACGCGCATGTACGTATGCTTGTGTGTCTGTTTAGCTGTGATTAAGTGTGTATGTGCTCGCTGTCGACACGTGAGTCCCAGGTCCGTTGCTGATTGGTGGATGACGAATCACTCGACTGTCTGCGCTCCCTTCCCTCCCAATACTTACCCCATCATTACTCTACCTGCACCCCCCACAAGTAGTCAGTGTAAGATCTACAGTTGCCAAAGCGTTCATTATTCAACATTTTTATTTTATTCTAACAAGGAGATAAGTAAGCAGCAGAGGTGAGTTGTGTCCATGGCTAAACGGCGCAGATACTCAGAATGCTACCTCAACATTGGCTTCACCACTGTGCTCGCCAACGACGGCATCGAGAAACCAGTGTTTTATCCCATGCTGTCTTGAGTGCAGAGTCAATGAAACCATCAAAACTCAAGCGTCATCTCGAGACGAAACATCCAGAACACGTAAAGAAGGGTTTGGATTTCTTCAAACGGCATGAACGGTGTCTTAAAAGCCAAAGAATCGATAGAAGTGGGTCGTTTCAGCAGCAGAGTGCAGCTGTATTGGAAGCTTCATATGAGATTGCATTCGAAATTGCTGAACAAAAAAAGCCTCACACGATTGGAGAAACATTTCTTAAACTCTGCATGATGAAAGCAGTAAATCTTATTCTTGGAGAAGCCAGTGCAAAGAAGATGCAGCATCCCTGTCAAATAATACTATACAGAGGCGCATTTCTAAAATGTCTATGGATGTGAAGGAACAGGTTTTGACTGAAATCAAGGGCTCCTCTTTGTTCTCCTTTCAGTTCGACGAGTCAACAGATGTAAGTTCATGTTCTTAGTTGCTTGTCTTCGTGAGATACAGTAATTCAGGTGACATCAAAGACGAATTCTTATTCTGCAGTGCACTTGAAACCACAACAAAAGCTGATGATGTCATGGAAAATGTTTCAACTTTTTTTCAAGACGAAGATCTACAATGGGAAAACTTGTGTGGGGTTTGTACGGATGAGGCACCGGCTATGCTGGGATCGAATTCAGGATTCCAGTCGGGAGTGAAGAAGGTAGCACCTCAAGCAAAGGGCATCCACTGCATGATTTACCGATGTGATCTCGCCAGTAAGACTCTCCCTGCCTCTCTGCAGGAAGTAATTGAATCTGAAATCAAAATTGTAAATTATGTAAAGACTTAAGCACTCAACACTCCCCTGTTCAAAGAACTATGCAAAGACGTGAATGCTGACCACAAAGTTTTTCTCTTCTACACAGCAGTACGTTGGTTGTCGAAAGGAAACGTTAAAAATCGTGTCTTTGAAATGAAAGATGAAATAAAGCTATTCCTGGAGACTCAAGAAAGAAAAGATCTTGTAGCTCACTTCGAAGATGAAGCATGGAATAAAAGGCCTAGCCGACATTTTTGACCAGCTGAACAAGCTCAATTTGAAGCTTCAAGGAAGGGAAACACATGCTCTCCTTTTTCAAGATAGTCTTCGGGCCTTTGTTTCCAAACTGCAGAACTGGCTTCGGAAAACCAATCTTGGAAACATCGCTATGTTTGAAAACTTTGTGGAGTGACGGATGAGTCTCAGATCCAACTGGATCAGTTCCTCAAGGATGAGATTACCAAACATCTTCAGTCTCTAGAAAAGGAAGTCGAGCGTTACTTTCCTGAGCTATCACAGGAACAGGAGGCCCTGGTAAGGAACCCATTTTATACTGAACTTAATGTATCCAGCATCTCAATGATATCCAGGATGAATTTCTGGATCTAAGGAACGACTCTTCAGCTCGTGATCTCTTCAAGGTGAAATCCGTGACTCAGTTCTGGTGCGCCATGTATCAGTCATACTCCAAAGTCAGCACGATAGCTTTACGTGTCCTTGTTTCATTTGCTTCTACCTACCTGTGTGAGGCAGGATTTTCCACTCTTGTTAATATAAAAATAAAGAATATGAACAGATTGAATGTTGGAGATGACATGAGACTGGCTCTAACAAAAGCTCGGCCACGAATTTCAAAGCTTGCTGCTGAAATGCAACATCAGGCATCTCACTGGCTGTGTTGGATAGCTGTTAATATTATTTTAAGAAATATATGTTCTTTTTGTGAATTCAGGTTGGACCAATTTGATTTAATTTGCTAATAAGTAATTACAGAATTTTAAATATATTTTTAGATGTTTCTTTCCCTCTCCTTCACAGAAAATAAAAGAAAAATTAAGCTGCTGATAGTAAGCCCTAAGTTGGGGGTCACATGGGTTTCAATTTTTTTGGTAAGGGGTCGCGAGTGCCAAAAGGTTGGGAATCCCTGCCTTAAAGAGTCTAAGAAGGAAGTAACCCAGAAAGAAAACCCCTTAAGGAGTCTAGGAAGGAAGTACCCCAGAAAGAAAGCCCCTTAAGGAGACTAGGAGGGAAGTAACCCAAAAAGAAAACCCCTTAGGGAGCCTAGGTGGGAAATAACTCAGAAATAAAACCTCTTAAGGAGTCCAGGAGGGAAGTAACCCAGAAAGAAAACCTCTTAAGAAGTCCGGGAGGGAAGTAACCCAAAAAGAAAACCCTTTAATTAATCAATATTACTTAATTAAAATAACAATATATATCATTCTAAACATTGGCCTTAAGTTAACATGTTCCTAACAGTTGTCACCCACAATGGCCTTTACTTAATATGTTCCTAACAGTTGCCACCCACAGTGGCCTTTACTTAATATGTTCCTAACAGTTGTCACCCACAGTGGCCTTCAGTTATTATGTTCCTAACAGTTGTCACCCACAACAATAACACCACGATTGCTCTCAGAACCGCTGACAACACACTACATTTATTACTACCTATAAAAACGAGCCTGCTTCAGGACCGGCATGATCAGGCGGGTTAAGGTGTTCGACTCACAATTTAAGGGTCGAGGGTTCGAATCCACGTCTCACCGAACATGCTCGCCCTTTCAGTAGTGGGGGCGTTATAAAGTGACAGTCAATCCCACTATTTTGGTAAAAGAGTAGCCCAAGAGATGGCGGTGGGTGGTGATGACTAGTTGCCCTCCCTCTAGTCTTACACTGCAAAATTAGGGACGGCTAGCGCAGATAGCCCTCGAGTAGCTTTGCTCGAAATTTAAAAAAAAACAATAGCATATACTCACTCTACAAGCTACGTGGAACCGAGCCTCATATTTTAACGCTGTAAATCCACAAACTTTTCTCTGATCTATTGGATCGTACATATCCAATCTTATAATACAGGACAAAGTACAGGGTGTTCGGAAAATCACTGTGCACTTATATATTTATTAACAGACATGTTTCAATATAGAATACAGGAGGTAAATATGAAAGACAGTTATAAACAATGTTGAAAGTGACCCCCGTTGGCATCATTACAAGCCTGGATCCTTCTTATTTTGTTTCTAAACACCGCTATTTGTTGCTGGCTTGAAATAGACTGAATGAATGCTGTTATCGCTGCTTTTAAAACTGCACAGTGACTTTCCGAACACCCTGTATAAGTCAATGTTTCCCCTAACTATGAAAAACGCTCTGGTTGTAAGTGAGCTATGGATTTTGGTAAATACATTCAGAAGTTGTTCTAACTGTTTAGAAGCCTTTTCTAATAAAAACTAAATGAATTCTCTTAAACAACATCTATTCGTAGATTATATTATTTGACTTCTTGTAATTTATAGAGTGACATATTTACAGACAAAAGATGGTATTTCTGACAGAGTCGAAACTGTAAAATCTGAGTTTTATTAATTGTTGTACATTATGTCACTCGCTTGGTTTTCAGCAGCTCAAATACTGCACGGTTAGGAATAAGCGTCCACATGAGAAAACAACCAGTCTACTCTTTATTCTGGCTCTGGACTTCAGTTTGTCGAGGTCCAGGACAATGCCTCATTTCCATGATTATTGACTCTCGCTTTAATACAAAGTAACTTCTGACGTTGCATTTCTATTCATAAATACAGAGTTTTGGGAAATGCTGACGTTACTTTTATAGAGATGCACACAGTTATAAATGTAAGACTTGAATGTGGTGATCGTACGACTCGACCACCAACTTGTCTCTAATTTTTATACATATCTAAGAAAATTTCAAGAACGATGTAAGCTTTCTTTACATGAATTGAATCGTCATATTTATTTATATCTCAGAACAGCTGGTATGGATGTTAAAACATTTACTGATAAGCAGAGAAAAACGTTTTGACCTTCTTGGTTAACAAAGAGTCAGAGTTATAATGTGACCGTTGACGAACACATGTCTTACAGACGAGAGTATAAACGGGGACCGATTTGTAGGGGGCATTGGAGGTAGATGTTTAGTTATTAATTAATACAGGTATAGCTTGTTTGTCTGTTTGTTTTTTTTAAATTTCGCACAAAGCTATTCGAGGGATATTTGTGCTAGCCGTCCCTAATTTAGCAGTGTAAGATTAGAGGGAAGACAGCTAGTTATCACTCACCGCCAACTCATGGGCTACTCTTTTACCAACGCATAGTGGGATTGACCGTCAGTTTATAACGCCTCCACGGCTGGGAAGGTGAGCATGTTTCGAGCGACAGGGATGCGAACCCGCAACCCTCAGATTATAAGTCGCACGCCTTAACACGCTTGGCCATGCCGGGCCGCAGGTATAGTAGTTAAAACAAAAATTAAACCAATATAAAGGAACACCTTTATACCTATACTATTGTAAGGCGGTTGTGCTTAAAACTAAAATTAAATCTAGATATTTTCATAAACTATTACACCCAAACACAGGAGTTTTTTTTTACGTTTTTCATATTTCTTTACCAAATGACTATTTTTGATATACGTTTTTACACAGCTTTTAAGTTCGTTTAAGCGCTTAATAGCAATCTACTGTTCGAATCCCCATCACCTAATATATTCACCTTTTCAGCCGTGTAGGCGTCGAAATATTGTAGTTTAGAAAATTATTCAGCAAAAGTAGCACAAAATTTGGCTGTGGGTGGTGTTTTTATAGTTGTTAAGTTATGGAAGGCTAACGCATCTCGCGGAGTTTCGTGAAAAAGAAGTAAAGGGGTTGGTTAGGATATTCAATAATTTTGAATCAAATAACTTAGAATCGATATTCTGTTTATTTCTAATAAACATTTATTGCAGTTCACGAAGGAATAAACATTAAAATTATCATAATAATGTTTATTTTATTTTGAAACTCCCTAGACAAAGCCGTAACGAAAGTACTATAAGAAACATTCTGTTCATTTCAAATAATATCTTTGACAAAACCTGTAACTAATTTAAAACGTACGTCAACTTTCTAATTTTGAGGAATTTGCCGCTATTTTGACCATGTTTTTATCAACACTCACAACTGAATAATTCGATAATTTACTGTATAATAAAATCACCTACACAGTCGGTTACGTATGTTTAAACAGTACAAAGTAAGAAGCAAGCTGCTGATCTGGCAGTATTTTTGTGTCGTGTAAAGGTACTAGATGACGCACCAAAGCTTGCTTGTTTTTTGGAATTTCGCACAAAGCTACTCGAGGGCTATCTGCGCTAGCCGTCCCTAATTTAGCAGTGTCAGACAAGAGGGAAGGCAGCTAGTCATCACCACCCACCGCCAACTCTTGGGCTACTCTTTTACCAACGAATAGTGGGATTGACCGTCACATTATACACCCCCACGGCTGGGAGGGCGAGCATGTTTGGCGGGATTCGGGCGCGAACCAGCGACCCTCAAATTACGAGCGCATGCCTTAACGCGCTCGGCCATCGCACCAAAGCATCGATCACAACCATTAATGACAGTTTTGAAAGCTTGTGAAATTATGTTTCAAGGAGAAAGAAATTGTCTTAGCCAATGAAAAAGAACTAAGCTAAGCTTATATTTCAGAGACAAGTTTAAATGATGTTAAATAATAATACGTACAAGTATGACATAGTAAGAAGTATGAAATAAAACCCCTATTTTTTCAATGTTTATTGCAGAAAAAAAAATCTGACCGCCATCTTGGAGGCAGTCTCGTTGCAGGTCTCGTGTGCATACCAGACGATAAAATATTATTTACGCTCCAAAGAAACAACAGCGATTGAAATGTTTAAAAGGAAAGATGTTCATTTTGGTTTGTAGACAAGAGAATGTGTAAGGACATTAGATCAGCACCTTCAAAGTATACATCAAAGCTGAGGGAGAATCAGAAGGGCAGAAAGGCTTGAGGCCTATGGTCCAGCCACTTTGGATAAAGAAAAAGTCCAGAAAGCCACAGAGGCACAGAGAGCTGCCCATTCAGAGAAGGAGAGAAAAAAAGCTCGGAAGAGAGCACTGGAAACCCTTGTCTCGAAAAAGAGGAAAGTAGCCAAGATTTATTAAAGGAAATTAAGTGATTTGAAATTTGACTGTAATTTAGGCAGCAGAGCAGAAGTTGATATCAGTGACTGAAAAACATTTTGTTATTATCTGCAGCATACAGTGCCAGTGGTGTATTTTAAAGCACATCATTAATTTTATTTTGAAGCAATATCAAAGTTTTCCTTTATTTGCTGTTTCAGTTTGTATTGTGAAAGAATGAAAAATATACTGATATTGAGGTACCAGTAATTTACTGACAAGATTGTATAGATGAACAAGTTTTACTGTAGGTGTAGGTAGTCATGTTGAGTAATTTTAAGTAATTTGAAATTTTAATGGAATACATGCAGCAGAGCAGTAGTTGTTGATGTCAGTGACTGTATAAAATTTAATATCTGAGGCATATCACTGATATCAGTAGTTTAATATTGAACCATATCAGTAGTTGAATTTTTAAGCAATGTCATAGCTTTCCTTCATATGCTGTTTTACTTTGTATTGTCAATTTGTGAAAGAATGGAAAATTCACTGACATTAAGGTACCAGTAGTATAATGACAAGATTGCATAGATGAACAATTTGAACTGTAGGTAGTCATGATTAGTCAAAAGAGTAATTTTATGTGATTTGAAAATTGTTTGGAATATATGCAGCAGAGAAGTAGTTATTGGTAATGACTGTAAAACATTTAATGGGCAGCATACCAGTAGTTGATGATGATGATGTTATTAATGACAAAAAGGATAATAATGAAATGATTTGTATTTCAAATATTTACTGAGTTATTTTGGCTTTAGTAACTCATATTACTAATATATTTTGATTCAGAAAAAAATTAAACTGAATAAATAGCAAATAAACAATCTTAAATTTCATTCATTATTTTATTTGTTATTTTTAGATATTTTGATATATCTTCTAAAAAATGAATGCAAATTAAAATCAGAAACACCATTCTCTCTATTTTCTGGTCTTTTAAAATAAGGGTATAAAAAGTGTTTAAATTTGCAATGAACATGTGATTTTGTTCATTTGTACATTTTGAAGTAGGGAAATCTGTTTTGGTAAATATAATTTTTTGGGGGGAGTGGGTGGGGTGGTTTGACTTACTGGCTGAATCCGATTCTATATGACTATTTTTAATTTCATATGATTGGGTAAAGAATGCCCATTAAGTACATACTACTGACCATACAATCAACATTACATTTTTCTCTCTTTCACACAAAAAAAAAATTAAAAATAACTTTAAAACATATTCCTTTAAGGACTTGAAAAGTTCTGTTAAAATAATGTTGATTACTGAGATTTTACAAAATAAAAAAGAGCTTGTTGATAACGCATATAGAAAACCAAAGTAACTAGACAGAATAAGGTAGCTTCTCTGTTATCAACTGATGTAGGTAATTTACTGACCTGGCAACTAATGAAAAGCATGTTAAAAGCCTTAAAAAAAGAAGAAGAGATTTTATTGAAATATATAAGTTTATTCAGAAAGGATGAATGTGTCTTGATTTTTTGTAATTTATCTAAAGACCAAAGTACGAGAATGTACAAGTTTAGGATTCTGAAAAGGCATACTAGGTAAGACCAATTCTATTTTTTTAACAGGTTGTCATACATAAACAATAAATTATCACCAGCATCAGTGTACACCAACACCTTGCAAGATTGAAATAGATAATTTCTTGACAAATGGAATGTGGGATTACCTTTATTTCTTTTCATGTGAGAGTAAATAGGAAAAGCTCTGACAGATCAAGTGGTTTCTTGTTGCTAGTAGTGTACTATTACGTTAATAATCATTAACTCTCTTTTTTTAACATGCAATAAAGTTGGTTGCTCTTTCAATCTTAACTGACAAGGTAATGTAACCTTTTCAAACCTAACATAAACATCCTCTTTTTCCTTTACACTTTATATTGAATATAAAAAATGCCCCAATCTCATAATTTTCTTGAGAATGTTCAATACTTGAAACAAGTTGAAAGATAAACCTATTCTTATATGATAAACCATCCATCCTGATAGCCTTTTTTCTATACAATACATAACAATAGCCAATATTTTTTCTTCAGAGAAGGGAATCACACCTATACATAACACTCAAAATAAAGCCTGAATAGTGATTAAAATAATGAAATTATCTTCCTAATTCTACAGTTGAAACTTCCCTCAATGGACAGTTGAAAGAGTGGATGTCACAACATTTTAAGGGTTATTTTCCAAATTTAATTAAACAACTTTACCATCACTAAATATCAATAACATTAGTCACACAATTAGTTTATAATTCAAATCTTAATATGCTGTGATATCATGACTGGGAAATAATTTTCTTTTTAAAGCCAAAGATGTATTTTTTTCCTATGCTGAAAATGTATTTCCAATCGGTAGTTACCAGTTCTCACATAAATAACTATTCCTGTACATTGCTGCCCTCTATCTGAACAAAATGTTTTGAGCATGCCATAAGACTTGAATCTCCTACTTATCTGGAACTGACTGCCATGCATCTTTTATGGAAATCATCATGTGACAGCTCTCCACTTATAAGTGTGTGACATACTCTCTGTGTGCATGTATGTGACTATTCAATTCTATCAAACTACAACTTAAAAGTTTCAGTAAAACTATGGAATCACTGGTTTCTAATGGAGTCAAAGGGGAAAGTGTAAATGGAGGCAAGAATCTATCAAAAATTCATTTTTGAATATTAAAACTTCTGATACAGTGCATTACCTCCACTCCTCACACTGAATAAGTGGAGAGTCTGGTGTAATGGAAAGGAAAAAGTATTTGGAGGATACTGCTTATGAGAAGATCTTTGAAATTGAGAATTAGATGTGGAAGAACACACCACTTATGAACCAAGTATGAGCTTTGCCCATATTTATGAAACTCGATCAAAGAAAACATCGAATTCAGTAAGATGTAGTGTGGCTATAGAACAACAGACCGTACACGGCAAGTCACTCCAGTGAGAAACAGAATCATAGTATCAACAAGTCAACTACAAATAAAAATACAGCCACCTAGTGGGGGTAGAAAAGAATATCATATCACCTTCACCACAAGTCCATAAGAACAGAAGGAATTTCAGACACGTAAGAAATTGATTGGTCAAAATGGGAATGCAACATCCGAGAATGAAAAGATGTCTACTGAATGTAAATCATCTCTCTAAAACTTTAAATTAAGAGGACTTACCCCAGTGCAGTAACATTCTCAGAAAAATAACAGAAAAGGAAGAATCATAGTAAGCTGTAAATGCCTCCACCTTGACCTACACCCTTGTGCAAATTAATTGAAACGAGAAGGAAAATTATGATTTTTTTCAAATTTTTGCATTTTATTTCTGAGAATCCAAAAATTACTCACAAATTAATACATGATATGACCACCTTTATTTTTCAGAAGATCATTAATCCTCTTTGGCATTGAGTCCACAAGTTGACTGCAATCTTCACCAATTTTTGGATCGCAGTACCACACCTCAATTATGGCCTCAATTAGCTTATCTTTTGTTATACAATCTTTTCCCCGAAGACTTTTTCAAAAATCGCCCAAAGATTTTAGTCTGAAGAGTTTCTAGGTCACTCCAGCACATTTATTTGCGTTGTAGTCATAAAATTCTTTATAAGTATTGACGTGTGGCACGAAGCCAGATTTTGCTGAAAAATGCCTCATCCATCTAAAAATCTCTTTTTCAATTCCGAAATGACTCTTCTCTGCAAAACATTGATGTACTGTGGTCCTTGCATCATACCTTCTATGATATGTAAGCCTCCAATGACATAGCAGAAAAAACCCCAAAACATCTTCTTCGAGGGATGTTTTACGGACTGATTGATGTGAGCCTGTACATTGTGAGTTTTGCAATTATCCATTCTTAAATCAGTAACAAAAGATTATCATGATATAATGACATGAGAAGGGGAATATACTGTGAAACATGTTTAATAAAATAATCGAGATAAGCAAAGCAAATTCTGCAGTAGAGGCTTGGGAGACCATCTGTGAGAAGATGAAGGAGAAACAGATTAAATTTCGTTCATCTGAAAATTGGTTCAGTCACTATAAAAGAAAGGTGAGCAATACTGAGAGCAGGTAATATGATCCCATTCTCCCAAATCCCTCACAAACAAAATTAATGGTAAAGAAGTATAAATTCAACAAAATAAACCTTAAAAGTACATTATTACAAAGGCAGAAAATATTAAACAGAACGAAAATTTAAAGAACTTGTAAAATCAAATAAATATACATGACTGTTAAAATTAAGAAAGATTGTAATAACAATAATACATGTACGAGACCTGATATACAGTAGAAAAATATAATTGCACTCATGATTCATATACCACTAAGATGAATTATAGGAAAACCTAAAATAAAAAAAACACGGTAAATCTAGGAACTTATGTAAACAAAAAAAAAGTTAAAACTAAGACCACCAACTAACCTGAACTTCACTATGAGTATTAACCGATCTAATGAAACTCATGGAACCCAAATAGATATAGATAACAATAAAATTATTCAAAGGGCTATCTGCACCAAACATTCAGAAGAAGTTAAGAGAAAACTACAGTAATATAAGTTTTAAAGTACTTTCTGGAGCATAACTGCAATTATCAAAACTCACCAGGAAGACTAAAAGGTAAGTACAAAAACCACCATCAGTCATCTGAAGTTGGCCTTTCAAGACCTGGTTCTGAGTTATTTGATGTTTTGGACATTTTCAAAAAGTTCTAGAAATTTTAAAAAACTTGTAGCAAACTGTTAGTAATAACTCACCAGGATGACTAATGGCTAATTCAAACAACAGCATTAGTTACCAGAAATTGGCCTTTCCAGTTCCAGTTTCAAGTTATTTAACATAATGGCCATTGTCTCATTTAAAATCAAACAAGATGGATTTTGATCCTTAAAAGGATATTACACTTAAAAAAATCTAATGTATAAATTTAAAAAATTAAATGGCATTACAAAGATTAATGGCCTTTAAAAAACTAAAAACATTTCCAGGGTGGACAGTGTCACCATCACCAATAACACTGCCTATGTTATGGACAAACCTTGGGATAGAACATGTTTAAAATGGTGCTGTTATTGAAAACTATTGATGACTTACAGACAATGGCAGGATCAAGTTCTGTGAGAGCAGTGAAAGATGGCCAGTTTGCTGATCCAGCTTCCACATGGAGCATGCAGGATGGGTGACATTGACCACTGCCAGTCTCTAAAAATTATAGGAAAATGATCACTGCCTCAGAGATTATTGTCAACCCTTTATGGAAAATGGGAGAATAATTAAGTGGAGCAAATTGAGAAATCAATAGCAGTAAACGACTGACTAGCTGCATGAAAATAAATAGAAAAACCAGTTTTGAAAAGAGAAAGGTTGTGATCAGAGAGCATATGCTCTGGACAATGACCCCACCAATCAATAAATGCACTTCCCCAGAGCAGATGATATCCATTATAGTCACCCAGAATTAAGAAGAGAGACAGGAACTGTTTAACGAGAGCATGAAGATATGATTGATCATGTGTCTTTCCAGGTGACAGGTAGAGAAAACAAAAAAAGATGGTATGACCCAAGGAAATACGGATGGCTGTGGCTTCGGAGTGTGTGTGTCAAGTGGCAAAGACAGGGTGGACAAATACTGATCAACCAACAGTGCTACCCCTCCGTGCACTCATTACTAAATAAATAATTATGATCTGTATCGGCAGGTTTCAGAAATGTTTTTGTAAGGAGACATCCTGGATGGTAGGAAGCAATCAGTGGTTTGATGTCATCCATTATATCAAGGTGGCCAATTTTATTTGCATGTAGGGAAATTGGGTGGAGAACCTTTTTCTTTATGACCAACACTAAAGGGGCCACACTACAATATCAAAGAAGGACACTGTGGCAATGCCAGGGTTTTGTGACCTATAAACCCAAACACCAGCATCAGATACAATGTCCACAGCACCTGTTGAGTACATACAACACTGGCACTTGGTTGACTCTAGACCAAGTGCACCAGCTGACTGACTTAAGGGGGCCATCCCAAGGCTGTCTGTTTATGGGAATTCATGGCCAATGTGGAATGTTAGGGACCTTCTAGAGAAGGTTCTGTTCTTTCAGTTTACCTCCTCTTGGAGGTCCCCTCACCACGCACAGAAATCCACATAGAGGGGGTGGTGTAAGACACAACAATTGAGTTGATGGAATGCTTCAAAATTGTCATGCCCCAGAGATTACAAAAAAAAAATGAACCACTGCCTGATAAAAAGCAAGAAGTATCAAGAGGTCAATATAAAGATCTAACACCTCTCAAGACAAATGGCCCAAGAACTCCTGTTTAATACAGTATGCACTCCACCCTGATTGTGATGCATCTGTAAAGACATCGCCATCAAAACTGGTACAACAAACAGGTACCTTCACTGTTATGTATTTCCTTTCTAACCACCAAAGAAAGTTGGACTGAAGAAAAGAGAAAGGAATATCTGAAAATCCAAAGGGTAGGTGATGAGGTGCTAATGAACTTGTCATACCCACTGGAGAGAAAGCAACTGGGTATGGCCCTAACAGATAAGAGCCTCCAGAGATGCCTAAGTCACTGGAAGAAACAAAGCCTCCAGTGCAAGGAGAAAAGATGCTGATAGCACCTTCTGATCTAAAACTTCCATTGACTGCAGACAAAGAGGAGGAGGTTGAGCTCAACTATTATTTAAGTTATAAATCAAACTCCCCTAGATAAAAAGGAAACTGAGTGGGATGGATAGCAGACTTCTCCACCTTGATAAACCTACCCACACCAGAGGAACTTCAGAGAAGGAGACTCTGGAAATAGAAAAGGCTGGTCCTACATAAAATGATTAAGATTGAGTTGATGAGAATAAATGAATTGGGCAAACAACTAGACCACCTGACTAAACCATAGAGTGCTGATGCCTGTCTAAAAGGCAGAGTTTGAAATTGATAAACACAATCTTTGTGGATGAAACACACACCAAAAAGGGTAATAGGATGTAAACATGAACATAAGAAAAGTGTAATCTTGTCATCCAAAGCCCTGGAAAAAAAGGCCAATCTGAAAGAGAGAATAACATGGGAGGTCAAGAAACATCAAGGAAGAAATTCAGATGGAAGACTGAAAACAGGACACCAATACCCAGTCTTTTTAGGGGTGACATATTCAGGAATAGAATCCCAAAACCACAAGACAAAACTGTTTGATGACATACCTTTTATGAGAAGTTCTTGAACTGCTTCTGTGTGATGTTAGTAGAAAATGGGATCTTAATAGGGGGATTAGGTGAAAATTCAAATAATCCATGAGTTAGTGGAAAAAGTCTCCCACACTTCTTAAAAATAAGCAAACCTGGCTCCAGTAGGATTTGAATCCAATTAGTAATTACCAGAATTTAAGACATCACACAAGGTATCAGTGAACAATAGCATGACATGTTCACACGGTCAAGAAAGAAGGAACTGGTAAAGGAGATGAAAGAGAAAGCTGAGGCAATGAAAAGTAAGGGAACTGTGCAATCTACCTGATATAACATGGGACTCCAAAGTGTCTGCCCTCCAAATAACACACTATAAAATAAAAATGCCTGACACTGTCATGTTAAATCAAAAAATGAAAATTGAGTTTGCTGCATAGAGCAGATAAGCTGCAATAGGAGGATAGGTTACACTCATACTGGTGGAGGGTTGTTGAATGCTAATTTGCACGCTTAAACACAATTGAGCCATGTGGCATACATGTGTAATTGTATGAAAAATAGTTATAACTGTGAGAAAGGGTTGATAATTACATTGGAATTTTAATTTGTTTTTTCCGTAAAACTTTACATATTATATTATTTTTCTCAATTTTTTTTACACCTTGTATACCATGAAATGAAAACATTGCTCTTTTCATTTTCTAAAATGACACATGACACATTTTTTAATCCTAAATAGCTTTCAGTTCTTTACAGTATATCTATATTGATGCTTAAATTTTATTGCTCTTTTATTGCACTGGTCACTAATCAGCATATCACAGGAAAATGTTTTGTTTTTTCTATTTATTTAACCTTATCTAAAACTCATATTTTATTTACCTTTATGAAAAACTAGAAATATAGTACTTACCTGGGTCTTTTTTTTATCAACTCTTCATTGAAACTATTATTATAATGGTATCACTGCACTAAAGAATTGTTAAATAATCAAAATTGCAACAAAGAATACAAAATAACATGCTAAAAGCACACATTGTCCCAGGAATATCAAAATTTTCTGGCTTTCTTACTATTTAATAAGACCCAATACAAATTTAGCTAAACTTTCCCAGATGTTTCCTGTGGGAATAAAATTTGCACTGGAAGCAAAATAAACAAACTCCTATACAGAAAATTATGTAATATAATATTTGGATTTATTTTGGTTAAAAGTATACAGTTTTAAATATCAAAGAGAACTAAATATTGGAAACCTGTAAAAGAAAAAACGTAATGTATGGGTGTGGCTAAAGGGACTTGATTTTCTAGTTCATGGCTCTGTAACCAAATAAGATTGAAGGCTGTAAAAAAATTATACTTTATCTGAGTAATAACAATATTGTAATGAGTGACTTATGTTAAATTTTGTACTTCTTGTACAAGTAATCAAAAAATAAGAAAAGAGGAAATACTTAAAATGCAAATTTATATACAAAAAGGCTCGTTTGGGTTGAGAAAATATTTTACATAGAAGAGCGAACAACGTTTCGACCTTCTTTGATCATCGTCAGGTTCACAAAGAACCAGAAAGTCGAAATGTTGTTTGCTCTTCTATGTAAAATATTTTCTCAACCCAAATGAGCCCCTTTTGCATATAAATTTCTCACCAAGTGGGTTTCTCGACATCGCTGATTAAAATGCAAACATCACAATTCTGAAACAATGGAAAATTGAAGACATTTTTAAATGTTGTCCTTTAAAGCTAGGAAATTCAAACTACATAATTTCCAAATTTGTATCAAAAGCTAAGTTCTGTTGCCAAGTTTACTTACCATGATAATAAAAGTAACTTTATTAAATTTGAATATAACTCAGTAAACTCTTATGACATGCCTCTAGCAATATGATTAATGTAAATATGAAAGAACGAAACCCTAAGCACTGATCCTCAGGTACTTCATAAATAACAAGGGTACAGTTTAATTAAGGTATTGAAAGTTTAAATAGTCTCAAACCAGGTGCTCTACATGGAAACCATAAATATGTAAAAAGTCACTGATCATGCGAGTACTTAATTTATACAATGAACTTTCAGAAAAACATGTCATTCATACACTGGTTGACTTGCCAAACCTTTTTCTTTATTTATAATTACTTTCACTTTCATTTCTTTCGTTGATCATCTAATGTTTCCAGCTCTTATTTCATTCAGTTGATCCAAAATAACAGTTCTTTTCCAATGAATGATAAGACTGATATAATATACATGTTCACATAAAGTAGGAATTTTACCTTTTTTACTTATGTTTATTCATTTTAAATTTTAAGTTTCTTTCAGTTTGATCTTTGTATACAACAAAGTTAAAACTACAGCTTGCCAAAATTCCATCAGTAACAGCCTTTTATTTACTGGTATTCTTCAGCTTTCCTCACTACCAAAGTTAGAATAGGTTGACTGAATTTCATTAAACAATGTTTTTACCCCATTATATTTTTAAAATCATACATTACCATCTACATCAAACACTTCTACACTATTCATTACAATTTTTCAAGATTAAAACATTTGCCAAACACTATCCTTGATAAAAACATTGTTTCAAAGTTTAGCAATATCAAACTTATTAAAAGTAACTTTTCCCTGATCCTTCAAAGACCAGCCCCAATTCACATATTCTGTTCACTATGACTATGTCTGAAGAGAATCCTAGTGTTAATTTTACTTCTTCAGTCAACCTTAATCCCATCAAAATTTCAGGTTTGATGTTCAGATACTTTGTATAAGGCAGGAAAGTATATATTAAGACATCTTGTCCCTAATGTTGTATTACATTGCATGAGGTCATGATATGTTCTCTAACTTCTGTCTTTATTTACAACATAATCACAGGACAAAAAGGGTATTCAGTGTCTGTCCTGTGAAAGTGGATTTTCCTCGTACTTCGTTGCTTTTTAATTTTGCGCAAAGCTTGTTCTTGTTCTAAAACTAAGCTAAATTAACTTTACGGATTTGTTGAATTTTCTTCAATTATTCCTGTGGATGATCTGTTAAAAAGTGATTATTCAACAGGACAACTGTTTTTGAACACTAAGTGAAACTTTTTTTCAAACTCACTTTAAGGTTCATCTTCCATGATCTTCACAATTTGCTGAAAGAAAAAATATGATTGCCAAAAAATGAAAATCTAATTTTTAATAAAAATGAGATAAACCTGGAATGTATTTCAATTTTATTCAAGAAACAAAAAACACATTAACATCTCATTAGTTGGAAAAGTTCTATTCCATTCTTCTTACATGAAAACAATTCCACTATTGTTGCACAGGCTTTAATAATAAAACATTGACTGCAAGTTATAAACAAAATGGAGCAAATAGACAAATTGTAAATATTAATACAGGATACCTGTTGTTTTCACTCTAAAATATACAGAAAAAAGAGATTTCTACATAAAAATGGGCGAAAATTTACTGTAACAATATTTTTGTTCACAATATTCTTGGTTGTAATTATTTTAAGTATATTTTGTTTCTACCTAGATTAAAACTTTTTTTATTTATATGTGTTATTTGAATATGATACATTTAATAATAATGTTCAATACTTATGGATTTGAATTTCCTTTGAACCATTTGGATATTTTACTATTACCACTGTACATTCTTAAAATGTCTTCTCATACACAAAAAACTGCCATAATTTGTAACAAAATACAATTGAATCCAGTATGCATGGAACTGGTCCTTTGGATTGACCTAATATTGAAAGAGGAATATTTAATAAAATTCAAAACCTATCAGATGTATGTACATGAAACATAGCAAGCTTTTAACAAAACATACAAGTCTGTTATGCACAAATATCTAGATGAGTCACAAATATATGTTCGCAAATTGATAATATCTGTATGACTGAGATCAACATATCAAAGCACATGGCAATACTCATGTTAAAAACAAGGTTTCTTTTTTATCATTGTATAATTTCCATATTGTGTTTGCACAGCCATTGAAATGCATATCTAAAGTTTTTGTAAATGCTACCATATACATTACACCTGTTATTTACTTTCCTCTACCATGAAATGTTTCTAAATCATTGACAAAGGATAAAATAAATACATATTTAATAACTGGCATCAAATACAAAATACTATATTGAATGGTACTCTCTATAAAGTAAAAAAATATGATTTTGAGACCAACACATACAAATAGGCCTAATATGAAAACATGTACAGGAATGAAGAGAATATCTAAAAATTCTATGATAAACTTCTAAGACACATGATGAGAACTGAATTGTGAAATAATGAGTCTTCAACTACAAAAAAACAAACCATAAAAAAACAAGAACTGGTTAATTGTATTCTTAATGGATGACACTTTCTTAACAAATAAGGACCTACACTTTGTAATGAACAGAAAATTCCTAACATATTGCTAAGTGTAAAATTTTATTGATAAATGTGCTTTATTCTGTGGAGCTGTTATACTCCCACAAATCTACTCATTTAAGAATATATAACTTAACATTTTAAGAACAGTAAAAAGAGTTAAACAAAATTGCAAGTTTTGAATGTTTAATGTATTCTACTTACATATACCAAAAGTAAAGATTACATTGCTTATTTACACTTCAGTTTTTCTTACAAAGTGTGAATCACAGTCCAGACATGATATAAATGTTTTTTTAACAAGGTATAACAAACTAAAAGTACATAAAATGAAAATCTTCAGTAAAATTGCAACAGCAATGTAATACTGTATAACAATACAGAACATATATAACCCTCGAGGTCTTATCTAGTCAATACAATTTTTTTGAAACATTTCATGTAAATGTGATTTTACTGATACAGCTTGATGTTGAGGCAAACAAGATTCAACATGAAGATGCCACAGAAAAGAAGCTCCATAAATCTGGATATCTTGTATGGAAACTGAAAAATGTCAGGATGTTTAAGACAAATGTAATAAGTTAAAGGTGGTGAAGTATGAGGGTACAGGGTCATTCCATGTCAAATCATCTACATTTTGAAAATTTTCCAGGTGACCCCTCCAGAATGCCTTGAAAACCTTCACATATGCTCATCTACCCATATAATGAAATATTGCCAAATATCAGATCAATATCTTTAATAGGTTCTGATTTACAGCCCTGTAAAATTTAGTTAATTTGTTTTTATTTGTGAACGAATTCATTTTCGGGCAAACTTGGCTACCTAAAGCTGCAACAATAATGGTGGTAGAAGGCTGAAATTTGCTACACTGACTGAATTAATCTCACAGAATTAAAAAATGGTCTCAAATCAAGTTTATCTCTCTGAGGATTTACATAGTGAGGCTGTAAACTCACCTGAAAACCCAAAATTATAAAAAACATTGGTTTATTTAAGAGGTCATAGCTCTTAAGACATAATATGATACAACGCTGAATTTTGTTTACAAATTTTCTATGATAAATCAGCAACTGTTGTAGTTAAAAGTATGTTAAATCTCCTGTAAAAAAATGTAGTTGCATGCAACTTTTTACGATTTAACTAAAAATAGCCCTACTTCTGGCCACAGTTTGACCATGTCACCAGTTATTCTGCCTTTTCAGATTTTTACCATATATTCTTACATCTCTGAATATGATCTATTAAAACAATCAGGATGGTGTTCAACCTACTTTTGAGTTATAATTTTTTAGAATATCCTCTGATCATACGTTTTTTATTGAAAAAAAATTCAGTTCAGGTGTGTTACTGTGTGCAAATATATCCATACAATTTTGAAAAATACCTGTCAGAATGTTATGAATCCCACTGAAATATCGTAACCAGCCTTTCACAATGTCAAATAAAGAAGTTGTAAGAAACAAGAAAGAATTGATTCGTTTCTGAACAAGTTCACTGGCATAACTAGTTAGATCACATGACAATGCAAATATATTGTGTATTCATTACAATTATGCAGATGTGGTTGAATTTAAAATTCATAATATAATAAATACACAGGTAAATCAGACACAAAAAGCATAGTGCTACAACAGGGGATAACTGAGAAAGATTATAGTCAAACCAAACTGCAATAATCATGACAATGAAATGTTTCAAAAACTGCTTTGGCGATAAATTAGCTTTAACACCATCAAATAAACATTCATTTGTTCAGACAGCTTGAATAAATTTCTAAAATTCGAGTTTGGTTATGTTGAGATCACTTTGACTTAGAACATAGTGGCGAGCACTACTGCCATTCAAGGTAGGTACACTTATCAGACAAAGAATATTTTGGAAAGGAATCCAGCTTTCATGTTTATGTGGCCTTGCAGGCCATGAGAACAGTTCGTTTCTTGATTTCTTCATAAATGACACCAACATAACGGAATGTTCATCTGATCTGTCTTTTATGTTTCCCACATACCATTCATAATCGTATATGCATGCCACATATTTCCCTGTCTGATAATTGTTATTGCTATCATTAGACCTTATTTGAGCTGCTGTAGCATCATTTTCACTGCTACTACCAACAGTTACAACTGTGTACACATCATCATCTGATAACCTTCTCACATAGAATGTGTTGGTAGAGTGAGGAATAAAGCTATGATGTGACCTAATACCTGCCACAGTTTTGCATTATTCATAGTGCTCAAGTAGATCAAACTTTACACAATTCTGCAGGACTGATTCCTGATTGACAAGAAAGAACTGAATGCCCCGAATGTGGTTCTTTGCCCAATGGTGCATATCAGAGACACTTAAAATATGATAATTTATTATTTTACACAACAATTAACTCTTTGAAGATCATGTTCAGAGATGTAAGAATATATGGTAAATAAGCACGTGTAAAGTTTTTCAAGGAATTCTGTGGGGGTCACCTGCAGCCCCCTGGATGATTTGACATGGAATTACCCTACAGTTATCTGATCCTCATCTGAATAACAAGAAGTAAAAGCAAGCTGTTGGAAATGCTGAACAAAATCTTCCAAAGACACAACAAGTTGAGAAAATAAGTTAGCAAAGCAAGAGGCCATACATCCAGGCTCTAAGGTAGTAAATGTAGAACAAAGCCAGCCACTTCCTGCACAATAACAGTAATGCTGCATATAATAAAATAACTTAAACAAAAAACTAATTTTGCATTATATTATTTACAAGCCCAATACGAAATTGACTGCTTTAACTTTATTTACCCCCATCCTTCTATTAACAAACATTAAAAATGTTAAAATTACTTCAGTAAAGACAAAGTTAATACTTATTTGAGATTTAATATGAAATATTAAGGCATATCATAACACAAACAAGAAACTAATTTTCTAGTATATGATTTGCAGCAGCAATATAAGAAGAACTGACAGCTATGATCAGAAAACTTTGAAATTAAAACAAATAAAAATATTCATCCTAGATCTTATTTATATACATACATACATTTTTGTTCTTTTAACTGTGAAAAAGATCTTAAGATAGACTTTACAATGAGTTTTAGCACTCAGTTGTAAATTTTATGGGGCTATGAGTATATGTTAGATATTTAAATGAGTGTCTTTCACAATAATTTCAAAATATTACTACTTGATTCAAAACACCAACAACTAATAAAACTACTGTAATATCAGCTAATATAACACAATTTAACAACCATGTATACACATAAAACAAAATAAAAAAATCTTAACCTTTCTGGGTAACAAACTTTTAATACTTAAAATAAATATGAACCAAGGTGTCATTCAATTTACTACTTGTCATTAAATTATAACAGTTTCATGGAATTTTGTCTCTCACTTGTAATGCTGAACAAGGATAAATACTAAAGGAACAAAGCTAAGCATTTTTCTCCTTAAATATACATCATACATATGACATGTTTAGTTGTGTTTTATTCAACCATAGCAAACATGGATTTGTATAAAATTTAAGAATAAGTTTTATCAGAATGATTATATTTTTATTTCAAAATATAGCTTATAGTTTATATTTAATTATAAGGTCTATGTTTGTAAAACAATATTGGTAGTTTAGCATTAAAACACAGTTGTCAGTGCTAATAAAACCAAGGCTAGCACACTCTCTGTTACTGTAAAAACAAGGTTATTTTGAGTATCAAAAATTTTGTTTTTTATACTAAAATAAATATAACTACAATAATGTCAGTGCAAAAACAAATAATAATGGAAATGTTTAATATTTGTTTAAATGTTGTTGTTTCTTTACATTAAGCTACAGAAACAAGCACAACAAATACTGCATAATAGTTTTTACAAATAACATTATAAGTGTAAGCTTGTTTTATATATACCTGTGAGTGTTATAAATAAACTGATTTGAACTCTGTTATCGAAAAGTATAATATATTGATATCAAATTAAGTAAATGAGGCCGTTTGACTTTCAAGAATGAAATTAATGCAACACCATAATTAGATAACTATCATAAGTGTATTTGTATATATCATCCTGCATATTTAAATTTGTAGTAATTTTGGTTAAATATATTTTATTTTGGGGTCATTTGCATCAATGGTCATCAGATTTATTGAGTGTTATGTATATGTGTAAATATTTTGTAAACGACAACATGTCGTGTTGTGTTTGAATTTTCATTCGTATTAATCATTTTTCCATATTGATATTATTGTTTCGAAGTTTAAACTAATATTTTGTTATTTATTTAGGGTAACATTTTAGAATTTTCTAGAATTAGGTAGATCAAATATATGACTATAAATGGAAATGTTTGGCCTAGCGTCTAGACGTAGAGTCTCGTGCAAAAACATACATGCGCAGATTACTCTGTCGAATTTCGGTGAATGTTCGAGAAAAAGAGTGCTAATAATATATATAAACAGACGGAGATAAGAGGCGCGGAGTCAGTCATTAGTTTTATTCGAAGAACGAGTGAGGGATTCAGTCATCATTTTTTATTTAAAAAAAAAAAGAGAGAGTTAGTTATTTGAGAAAGATTAAGTGTTTGCTGTGAATATTCAACTTGGTTTTGTGATTGAAGTTAGATCTACGGAAGCTGTGATTTTATTCCGTCAATCTCTACGATACATCTGAATTACTGCTTGTGCTGAGAGACGGCGAATTTATTGAACTGCGAACTGTTTCGGAATTTCTTCGTGGGACCAAATTCACACCCTAGACTGGAATTTGAGACTTTAATTTTAGATCATTACATTAGATACAGGCCAGTACCGTTTTGTATTGTGATTTATTCTGAAGTTTGAAATTAATATTATTTTGTTTTGTAATTAATTTCGAATGTCGTAACTTAATATCTGTCACTATTATTATACAATTTATGTTATATCTGTTATATTTGTTAACAGTTTAGCATAATAAATTATACAAGCTGTTATCTGTGTTTTTCTGTTGCGTTTAATCTACGAAGAACTTAAAACATAAAAAAATACGTAACATGAGTAACAACAGATAATCTCTGATAGTTTGACAAAAGACTGCTATCAGCTTGCATTTGATGTTTGTTTTTGGAAATTCGCACAAAGCTACTCGAGGGCTATCTGTGCTAGCCGTCCCTAATTTTGCAGTGTAAGACTAGAGGGAAGGTAGCTAGTCATCACTACCCACCGCCAACTCTTTGGCTACTCTTTTACCAACGAATAGTGGGATTGACCGTGACATTATACACCCCCACGGCTGGGAGGGCGAGCATATTTAGCGCGATGCGGGTGCGAACCCGCGACCCTCGGATTACGAGCGCACGCCTTAATGCGCTCGGCCATGCCAGGCCTGCATTTGATGTCAGATGGTAGATCTATTATAGTTTTATATCTATCACATCATGATACATAAGCCATAGTAAGATAAATACATTGCAACACACACAATCTGTACTACACCTCTAATTAAATGAGGTAAAACAAATATTTTTTAAACAACATACACAACCATTTTAACAAAAGTACATTTGTGATAAATAAGAAATCATTTTCTTGAATTTAACACTGTTCAACCATTCCATCCAAAGATAAATTTACAACTCTTAAGATGAAACTAACAATTCCTTTTACAGGTTTTCTCTACACTTTCTGCAAGTTGACCTTCTCATCATGTCAGCATTTGTGCAAAGACACATTGATTCCACTCCACTCCTACGTTGCTGACATGTATTTTCATCAGCTAAAACAAATTTTATTTTTGAGAAGGTTTGCTCAACTATTTTCAACACTGCCAAAAAACCCAAAATATTTCCACAGTACTAAACTAAAGAGCATCAAATGCCCTCAAATTTGAGGTACTGGAATTTCATTTTAACATTTTCCAATTTGACTACACAAACTGAAATTGTATTGGTGACAAATATGTGACTATTTGCACATAATTTTCTCATTCAAAAGAATATTATGACTAAGTGTTCTAATAAGGTATGCTTAAGCAGCTTAAATTATCCTTGTTCTTTCTTCACATTCAGAGGGGGACATAAATCAGGTATGCTGCCCTCTTTATACAAATGTTTTCACTTCTCACTAGGTTCAAGACTTTCACCTCATATTTATACATGACACTGCTGCATACTAACAAGTACATGAAAATCCTCCACTATATAAAGTGTAACTCATTAATAGCAAAGCTCACTCCCTCTGTGTTAAACCATCATTATAAGAGCAAGAAATGATGCACTAAAAGAAGCATGGGAGGTGTGAAAGGAAGTATCTGTAAGAAATGCATTTCACTCCATGAAAATGTTGAAATGTTAAATTCTGTTCACATACAACTAGAATCCAGTGCTGAAACAGTGAATGGATCACAAAAGCAAAATTTACTTATATAAATAAATCCCCTTCAGGAAGCACTCAAAATGAACCAATAGCATGAGGCATTGTATACAATGGAATAGTACACAGACATACTTATGGAACACCACACCTTGCTGGTATCAAGATACATGCTCTGTTTATAAAGAGTTGCTAGAAAGAGTGGAAATAAGCACAGTCCAGAATCTGAAGTGGCTCACAGAAGTGCTACATGTATAGTGTGGCTAGAAATGTCATAAACTCCACGAAAAACATAGCATTGGGAATGTGTTACACAGGCCACAGTAAAAGGGTCCTCATGGTCTTCACTTAAAAATCAATGAGGCAGAATGAAAACCCATCAAAGTGCAAATTGATGTTACACTTTACACTAGATATACCCATTGCCTATTGGGATATACCCTGTGCAATCTACATGCAACTATCATATTTTGGAACAAAACCATTCATTTTATGACTTATAAGTAAAAGCTATTGGAGATTAAAATTTAAAATATATTTTACAATATTCATAACTGTATTATGTATCACTTTATAAAATGTTCCATCACATTTATATACATTATTATATTCCTAATAAGAGAGTGTACTTATTCTCAGTTGATAACACTTAACCATACCTCCTTTATGTCCTTTCTGTTGCATTTACTTTAGGATATTCAGAATTAAATGTAAATAAAGATTAAGAATTGTTTAAGCTGCTTAAGCATACCGTATCAGAAGACTTACAGTCTCAATATTCTTTTGAAGTAATTAAAAAGGTTTGGATGTGTACATATATATAGATCTTCATTTTAGACAGAACTATTTCCAAAATAACATCACTCTTGCATGAAAGGATGGATATGGCCACATTGACTCTGATCTCCAGGCCCTGTGAAGAAAAAGATGTTTCTCTCTATAGATTCTGGAAAAATGAAGCTTCAGTGAAAGCATCATCCACACATTGTTTCTTTACAGACAAAGGAAAACCATGAAGAAAAATGAAAACTTGTAACATAGTCAGTGTAATCCATTAAGACAACACAGTAGCAAAAAAGTTCAATAAAAATGAAATGATGTTCACAAAATAATTAGTTGTGAACGAAGATGAAAACAGTTATGTCTAATCAATCCCTAGTAAACTCAAACTTTTGAAAGTGTCTGCCAATTTTCAACTTAGAATTAAAATTTGAAAGAATTATTCAAAATTCCTAATTAATTTTTTTCTGTAAATTTATGAATATTTACAAACATCTTTGAAAAACAAATTTTTCCAAATTTATTTCCAATACCAGTGCTTCAAAATCATATACTTTTTCTTTTATACTCCTAGCATTACAACAGTAACAATCAAGTCTATCCTTTTCTACTACTTCTGTACTTACTTACCATGCTAAATTTTTCATTTCCTCTTATTCTTTTTGAGTTAAGTTTTTTCTGGCTCTCACCACTGTTTAGTTTTAGTTTAAAACCTCCCTTATAGCTGAGTTAATAGTATTAAAAAGCAAGCCAGCTGCTACAGTATTTAAATGTAAACCACCCATTCCTAAAGCTCCCTTCTTCCGATGAACTTGATCGATACGAGTCCAGTAGGTCTGCTCACCCTTACATTTTACTTACTGAAACCTAAACCTAACATTTAACCATAGTGACCTACTTATAACTACATTTACACAGTAAATTCTTGGTAATATTCTCCACCTGTTCTCCCACACAGCATAATCTAATTATTTTGTCCTCATTTACCAACATTATTCTAACCATATATTTTGTCGATAAATCACCTACAACTTCAACATCCTTCTCTGATCCTTTTGTTTTCATTCTCTCCAACAGTTCATATGCAGAATCCAAATTCTGAAATTGGTTTGTCAACATGATAGGTTCATAACAAGTAAATTCATTATTTTTTACTCTAATACTAATAGCACTCTTTCTATCATCCTGAAAGTCAGTGTCATCTGATATATCCCTTTCATATTAATAAATTATTCACCCTCTGACTACTGCTTCCATTTCCCATAATCTACAATTCTTTTCATTGCCTCCAACTTCTCCAAAATTCTACATAAAACTCGTATACCTTCGCCACTAATTTTCTTTAGTACGTAGCGACCTGGAATATCTTGGTACATAAGGTACTTGGCTCGTACTCTTGACTGGCTAAAATGGGATTTACCGAACTTTATAACGTCCTTTTGAATGAAAGAATACACACTAGTAAGGATAAAAGAGCGAGCATATTATGTAACGGCTGGATTCGAACTCCCAATTCTTTGATAATATTTATCCATTTTTTTAATGACTTGTGCAAAAACACTCATTAAAAAGTGAATAACTTATATGTATTGTTACCTGCATATTTTCTACGACTGTGATTGGACATCAACTTTGCAGAATTTAACAATGACTTGCAAGTAATGACGTCAATACGGATTATTGTTTGTTTGTTTGGAATTTCGCACAAAGCTACTCGAGGGCTATCTGTGCTAGCCGTCCCTAATTTAGCAGTGTAAGATTAGAGGGAAGGAAGCTAGTCATCACCACCCACCGCCAACTCTTGGGCTACTCTTTTATCAACGAATAGTGGGATTGACCGTCACATTATACGCCCCCACGGCTGGGAGGGCGAGCATGTTTAGCGCGACGCAGGCGCGAACTTGCGACCCTCGGATTACGAGTCACACGCCTTAAGCGCTCAGCCATGCCAGGCCAACACTGATTATGCTACAGAGTATCTCAGCAACGTTAAACGTAGAGAAAAGAATTTCGGAAAGTTAATGAAGAACAAGAAGCCTAAAAAATATTGATATTTCGTTTTATAAAAAGAGAAGTAAGATATTATAATGGAATTATCATTAAAAAAAAGTATTATTTTTGCTTAATTATATTTGCTGTCAAAACCCAACCCAAATGAATGAAAATTTTATTTTATCTCTTACAGACGCGAAATAATACAGTAGTTCCTTTACACCACTTGTTTCCAACCCCCCCCCCCCCCAATCGCTGCTTTTGTAAATTACGATTGGAGAGGATAAAGGGTACGATTGTATCTGTAGGTTTGTTTCGTTTGTTTTTGGAAATTCGCACAAAGCTACTCGAGGGCTATCTGTGCTAGCCGTCCCTAATTTTGCAGTGTAAGACTAGAGGGAAGGCAGCTAGTCATCACCACCCACCGTCAACTCTTGCGCTACCCTTTTACTATCAAATAGTGGGATTTACCGTGACATTATACACCCCCACGGCTGGGAGGGCGAGCATGTTTAGCGCGAACCCGCGACCCTCGGATTACGAGTGCACGCCTTAACGCGCTCGGCCATGCCAGGCCCGTATCTGTAGGAAATAAAATCATAATGTAAAACTAATACAGATGTCCTTTTAATTTGGGTTGTACGAGTTCTTGATAGGGGCCATTTCCAATGTAATACTGTATACTAGAAAGAAAATTTATGGAAATGAAACCAGCAAGAAATCGTTGTACAGATTCATGATGAGAAAAAATCCACTTGAGAAAAATGTATTCTAAAGTCTGCTGGTATTGGTATTAACACTAATTGAAATGAAGTACAGTTTGAGTTCCTCTTCCCCTCGAAGTATGTCATGGGTTACTGAATTACGTGAGGATAAATAAAAGTGTTATATCTCTTCGCTTCAAGACAAAGAAACACAGTTATTTTACAACAGAAGTTCAAAGTTACTTCTGTTGACATGTTTTTCATAATTTTTTAGACATGGTTTCTTGTCTTTTGTGTTAATTTGGGTGAAAATATTCAAATTAATCAATGATGTTGACCGTGAGTATAAAGCAGATATAAGTTTGTTTTTTAATTACGCACAAAGCTACTCGAGGGCTATCTGTGCCAGCCGTCCCTAATTTAGCAGTGTAATACTAGAGGGAAAGCAGCTAGTCATCACCACCCACCGCCAACTCTTGGGCTACTATTTTATCCACGAATAATGGGATTGACCGAAACCTTATAACGCCCTCATGGCTGGGAGAGCGAGCATGTTTGGTGTGACCAAGATTCGAACCCACGACCCTCGGATTACGAGTCGAACGCCTTAACATACTTGGCTATGCCGGGCCAAGTTACTCTATTGGAATGTTTTTCATAATTCTTAGACATAGTTTCTAGTCTTTTGTATTAATTTGGGTGAAAATATTCAAATTAATCAAAGATGTTGACCGTAGAAAAAAGCAGACATGAGACTGATAAATGTTATTAGTGGCGGTGTGATTTAAACATTCCAACTCAATACATTTAACTAATTGATCATTCAAATTTGTAAATATTACTTGTGATTTAAAAGTAAATTTATACTTAAACAGAAAAAAAAAGAGAATTTTACCTATCGTCATAAAAACTTCCTGTACAAACACAAATAAAACACCTTCTTAAGTATTTTCATGAAGATGGTTATGTTGATACTTTTTACAATTTTACTTATTTTTTTATTTAGTTTATTTGGCACCACTGCCATTGTGGATACAGAAATCATGACTGTAAGTTGTGAATATGGATATACTCTGTTTGTATTCATTTCATCTTTTCGTATAAAAATTTGAGGGACATAATCTGTTTGGTAGAAATATGTCTTTATGATAATTTAATCAGAAAACTCTAGATAAACTAAAAATACATTTGGTATCTTCCCAACTTTAAAGCTCTGACTGAAACGAAGTGTTTTTGCTGGTTTATTTTTTAGTATATTTTACACGAGACGGAAATTAAAACCCGACTACGAATATGAATTTCCTTACACATAGACACAAAGCAACTTGGAATAGATCCAAAGAATATGTTTTATTATAGTATGCGAAGTAAGCAGTATATGCAATGAGATTCTTGTGAATTTCAGAAAGAAGAAAATATTACAACAAGAAAACACCTATACTAATTACATCATGACATAAAAGACCACAAGTTACGTAATCTTTCTTCGAGTCTTACAAATTACTATACGTGGTAGAAATGCCAGGTGTTGTTAAATGTCTACTGTTGGTGTTCACTAATTGATGGCCCCATGTTCGAGCACAATGTATCGCTGAATACGTTTCATACTTTTAACTGAAGGGTGTTTTAACTACCTTAATCAGTATCGTTACTCAGTTAAAAATAGTTACATAAGAGTGGTAACTACTGCTAATAGTTATCTGCATCTATTTGACAGTTGTAAATAAAGAACGGCTCTGTCTGAAACTTAGGAAGGACTTGAACGGGATTTTTATACCTTCTGTCGTATAACGTGCCATTTCTTCAGCTTTTGTTTTGGAGACATTATTTCGGATGTTTTAACAGCTCTCTGTTAAGAAAAGTTATTATTATTATTACTCTCACAATCATCGCTAGTATCTGTTGTGGTGAGGGCAACACTTCGAACACTTCCATGCCTGTTTTCTCTTCACTTATCATAGAAGTTAAGGCTGTCTGTGCTATTATATAGTTTTATCACCATGCTTTTTTCATCCTCCTCCTTTCGCTCTTGTATTCAGCGTTTCGTTGCATCGAGTTTCAGAATAAATTTACGTATTTTATGCCATAAACCCAAACAAAACATTGATATAAACATTAATAAGTGCATTATGGGAAATACTACATGTCAAACTCTTGTTTACCAATGTATAGAGGGTCGAACGCCCTCATCACCTGGCCGTTTCTATAATGCAAGTTTTGTTGGGCCAAGTTGTTAACGCATTTTCTTTCCGATTATCACAAAATAAAATCATATGTAAATTTGAATTGAACGTGAATTATATTAATAAATTTCATTTTCGCTAAAAATAATATTAATATTTTAATAACTGTGGTTCTGTTTTATCATACTTACAGAAGCAACCTTAAACTCTAAAAATGTGTTTTCCTCACAACAAAACCACATCGGGTTATGTGTTGAGTCCGAAGGGGATATTTGAGAACGCACGTTATCGTCTTGTAAGTCTAAATGCTTCCCGCTGTACCAGCGGCAGACTGCAGATATGGCGCATCATTATTGATTTATAAAAAAGACAGATTAATATTTACATTAAATGTTGCTATGAAAAACTATTAACAACTCTTCGAATAATATTTCACTAACGAACAGTAGGATTGGATTCATCGTCCCATTATAACGCCCTCACGATTTAAAGGACGAGAATATTTGGTGTAACGCAGATCCGAACCTGCGATCTTCAGATTACAAGGCGGGTACCTTAACCACCTGACTGAACCGTGCCGTTTAACAACAACTTTACGATAAGAACAAAACATGCAAATACCGTTTTCTGAATTAAACATAAAATCTGAAGTAAAAACATATGCTGGCCACATGTACACACATCATACAGTCCATATATAAACTATTTATTAAAAAAATAACTACTTAGTATATTTTCCTTTTAAAATTAAGATATTATTCTAATTGTACTTTTGTTGTTATAATAAAAATACAATTTGTTTGTGATATAATTTCAAACTTTAACTTACTTTTTCATATCTATAAGTCTCGGTAACTTTTCACAGTTCCTGGTGGCTGCACTCAACCAGTTTCTTCTGCTCCCTCACTTCTAGCTATTTAAAAAGAAGACAACCGTTAATTAAATGATTGATATTTTGAAATTAAGAACAAATTTACACAATTGGTTATCTTTGTTTTGCTCACAAAGTGTATCGGCCTGGCATGGCCGAGCGCGTTAAGGCGTGCACTCGTAATCCGAGGGTCGCGGGTTCGCGCCCGCGTCGCGCTAAACATGTTCGCCCTCCTAGCCGTGGGGGTGTATAATGTGACGGTCAATCCCACTATTCGTTGGTAAAAGAGTAGCCCAAGAGTTGGCGGTGGGTGGTGATGACTAGCTGCCTTCCCTCTAGTCTTACACTGCAAAATTAGGGACGGCTAGCACAGATAGCCCTCGAGTAGCTTTGTGCGAAATTCAAAAACAAACAAACTCACAAAGTGTAACTATTTCTTGAAAGGCGAAACTTATGAAACTGGTAAAATAAGGAAATAAAAGTCATATATTCCAGTATTTTGGTATTCATATCCACAAGAAAATCATTTCAATATTACTCCTAGGGGCAAGCGGTAAATATACGGACTTACAAAGTTAGAAATCTGGTTTCGATACCCGTCATAGACAGAATGCAGAGAGCTATTTATGTAGCTTTATCTTAACTTTATGGAGAGACTGAAATTTGGTTAAATATATATGTTTGTTTCACTAGGATAAGAAAAAAGAATACCTAGGATCAAGCCTAAAAGCTTGAATAATACTCAGGAAAGCTCCAAAGAAAAAGGTAGTATATCTCTATTTTGTGGTTGTCTAACATCGAAAGTACCAGCAAAATCTCTTAAAATTTGTGAAATGTTTTTCTAAAATATTTATAAATATATCAGACCCAAGAATAAAACCACCTTTACCTCCCACTTATCAAATTTACACCAATTGCAAAACTGCAATACAAACATCGAAAGTATGGAATTTAAAAACAACCAACCTAAGTTCAGTTACTTCTCTTCGCCAGAAAAACCACAAAAAAAATTTCTCAAGTAATTTCAATTCAAAATCGGAGAAAAGAAATCTGCAAAGAAAATATTTCATATCAATATATTTATTTCAACACGTGAATTTCCACTTTCTAAAACTGAACTTCATGTTCCTTTTCAAGCACTAAACAAAGTCAAATGTCTTAGTAAAAAACTTAACAGTTGGTTTATCTTTACAAAACCAAACTGAATCTGAGTTTCGTTTCCAACTTTCAAATAATCAACCTACATGCCGCAATAGTGGCAATAATTATATATTTTGTACAAATTGTGTTCAACTTCCAGTATCATATCCACCAGGATGTAACAATTCAAATAGTGGTCTCAAGCGATTTAACGGAGAACAATCGTTACAGTAACATTTCCATTTTGGAGAAGGAAACAGTAATGGTAGAGGAAATGGTTACGACAGAGGAAAATTCGTAACAGCTAACTGAGGTAAGTATCATTGGATATTTCAAACTTTAAACATGAAAATATTGCAAAGCTCCACTTTTCTCGTAAGAAGTGTAAACAATTTAACCTTTCAGCCATGCTGCTCGACAAGCAATCTGAAGAAACAAACTTGAACCTGTGTTTACTTATGTTGATGCCTCCAGTTGGTACAGTGGTAAGTCTATGGATTTACAACGCTGAAATTAGCGTTTCAATTCCTCTCGGTGGACTCAGCAGACAGATCGATGTGGCTTTGCTATAAGTTTGTTTGTTTGTTTTTTAGTTTCGCACAAAGTTACTCGAGGGCTATCTGTGCTAGCCGTCCCTAATTTAATAGTGTAAGACTAGAGGGAAGGCAGCTAGTCATCACCACCCATCGCCAACTCTTGGGCTACTCTTTTACCAACGAATAGTTGGATTGACCGTCACATTATAACGTTCCCACGGCTGAAAGGACGAGCATGTTTGGCGCGACGGGGATGCAAACCCGTGACTTTCAGATTACGAGTCGCACACCTTAACACGCTTGGCCATGCCGGGCCGGCTCTGCTATAAGAAAAACACACACACACTAATGTTAATTGCATGGTATGACCAGCTGGTTAAGATGCTCGACACGCGATCTGAAAATCACTGGTTTGAATTTCCGTCACGCCAAATTATTCTCGCTTTTTCAACCATGGGCGTTATAATGTTACTCTCAATCCCACTATTCGTTTGTTCAAAAGTAGCCTAAGAATTAGCGGTGGGTAGTGGTGACTAGCTTCCATACATTGATAAATTAGGGATGGGTAGCGCAGATAGCTCTCGTGTAGCTCTTTATGAAATTAAAAAATAGCAAAGAAACCAATTCAGTAATACAAAATTAAAAAGAGGTAAAATGATGAGGCAGTTCATAATATTTGGACAGAAACTTATTGACTGACCGACATTTACCCCCACGTGGCAGAAAGGTAAGTCAGCGGTTTTACACCAGTGGAAACCGGAATATGGTACTTGTTGTGGGTATGCGTAATGTATAAGAACTCAAAATTAATACACCTTAAACAATATGTTAAGTGTGCAACGAGAATCATAAAGGTGTTAGTACACGTGTCCTTTTTAGTGCAAAGCTACACAGTGGGTTATTGCAATTCATCCACCGTATATAACCTAATAGCGGTTGTTAGCGTTTTAAGTCCCTAAAATCATCGAAAAGTCGTTGAGAGAAGAGAGAGAACTATTGTATTTGTGCAGCATAAGTAATTCTCACGTTTAATAAAGCGGTAAAAATGAAATATTGTAACTTCTACTATACAATTAGTTCTAAATAAATAGGAATATTTTACTTAAGGGAATTGGTTTATGATATATAATGAATAAATAAATAATTTTAACTTAAAAACAAATTAGTCAAAATACGTTTAATTTATTTTTGTTTTGGTTTGTTTTCTTAAGTTAAAATAAATTGTATAATTAGTCAGTGATTTGGATTTGTTGTTTTTAACGCAATCCTTTCTTATGATTTTTGGGTTCGAATCCTGTCCCATCAAACATGTTTTCCCTTTTAACCATTGAAGCGTTATAATGTGAGGGTCATCCCAATAATCGTTGGTAAAAGAGTAGCCCAAGAATTGGCGGTGGGTGGTGATGACTAGCTGTCTTCCCTGTAGTCTCACACTCCTAATTTAGGGACTTCAAGCGCAGATAATCCTCGAGTAGTTTTGCGCGAAACTCAAAACTATCCAAACCAAACCTTATTATTTTAGTTAATTATTTTCACCAATATGTATATATATAAGTATAATGTATAATGAAAACTATTTCACAAATAATACAAAACACCGGTATGTCTGTGAATTCACAGCTCTCGAATCTGAGTTTCTATTGTGGTGGGCTGAGACCAGATGTCCCATTGTGGAGCTTTGTGCTTAGTTAGAAACAAGCAAACATATATGATATAATTCATTTTGTTTTTGAGACATAAACTTCTTCAATCCCTTAAAATCATTAAAGGTAATTAAATATCTTACTTATTACAACATTGACACATTTTGTGGTTTTAATTCAATTTGTATGAAACTGGAAAAGTACTTTTTTCTTTATCAGTTCTGAGGATCTTGATTCTCACTGAAAGAAAAGATGTTTTGAAATCTTACCTTCATTTAATTAACAATTCGCAAATTAAGTAGTGTACGAAAAAATATATATTTGAAATTAATTACTATAAAGTGAATTTTGAAATGAAAAACTTTGCATTGAATAGCAAATAAAGTGTAATTTCAACCTAAAAGAAATATTTTTTTTTCTGTCTGTTCCTCCTCCACTTGGCCGAGCGCGTTAAGGCGTGTGACTCGTAATCCGAGGGTCGCGGGTTCGCGCCCGCGTCGCGCTAAACATGCTCACCCTCCCAGCCGTGGGGGTGTATAATGTGACGGTCAATCCCACTATTCGTTGGTAAAAGAGTAGCCCAAGAGTTGGCGGTGGGTGGTGATGACTAGCTGCCTTCCCTCTAGTCTTACACTGCTAAATTAGGGACGGCTAGCACAGATAGCCCTCGAGTAGCTTTTTGCGAAATTCCAAAAAACAAACAAACAAACAAATCCTCCTCCACCAGAAACACGTTTCGATACCGAATCAAGAGATTGCTTCGGTTAGTTTTTGCGATCTTACTCACAAATATTTGAACGTTAATATTATATTATAAAGATATTGAGAGGAAAAAGAAAGTCAAACGTGTGACCAGTCGAATGGGCTGTAAATACCTATACAGTAAATAGTATAAACCATTAAAATTTGTATTTGTAAGTAATGTAAAATTACACAAATATATTTCTGTAATTAATATAAACTATACAAGTATGTCTCTTTGAACAGTTAAACTACAAAATTGTGTTTCTTTAAATACTGTAAACTACACAACTGAGTATGTGTGCTGAATATAAATTATCACAAGATTAGAGTGAATTAATCTATGAGACCTTTTCCCTCATTTATATCTACTATATTTCTGTGCGATATATAAGAGCGAGAAATTTAAACAGAAGAAATATACTTATTTTATACTTTCTAACTGCACGTTTTATTATTATATATTTTGTTTTGGTGAAAATTGTGTTCTAATATAACTATTTACAGCAGTTCCTGTAGTAACAATATAGAAACTAACAATTTATAAAATATGTTTATGGTTTTTTGACATCTGGGAAAATTTAATATGGGTTTAGTTTACATTTGTGCTGAAAAGTTAGTATGAAAAGTTGAGTTTGAATCGGTCAACTACTTAAGGAGGAAGTATGTTTACAGAGAGATCCAAAGTTTTACACAAGATTGGTGATATATTTTAGCTATATTATATGCATGTAGATTTTTGGAATAATTTCTTCATTATGATGGCAATTTGTTTTATTTCATTCATTAACCAATAAAGAAAACTTATGTTGGTTAATATTAAATATATAAACTGTGCCGATATATGTATATATATATACTTACAGTTCTTTGTATGTTTAATTTTCGCGTAAAGCTACACGAAGGCTATTTGCGCTAGCCGTCCCTAATTTAACGGTATAAGACAAGATGGAAGGCAGCTAGTCATCACTACCCAATGCCAACTCTTAGACTACTCTTTAACTAACGAATAGTGGGATTTACCGTCACATATTAACGTACGGCTGAAAGGGCGAGCATGTTTGGTGCGACCGGAATTCGAACCCATATAAACATTTATAATGAATTTTAATAAACTGGATTTAGTGATAACTCCGCATGCAGTTGCGATGAAGCAAAGAGAAAACTTAACGGATCTATATCTTGAAATACATGACAAACGTATGATGTTGACATAATAAGACCTTTCCACACGGCTGTACAACGATTTTTGTGTTTGGAGCTGAACAAACATCGGTTGAAGTCATGCATTGCTTGATGTAGTTCTCTGTTTTATTTAACGCAATTTATTTAAATCTATTCTTCACAAAATGGGATTTGATATATTTATAATTTTGAGTACTTGGGGAAAAAACAACTTGTAATAATGATCTACCTAACTTCTTTGATGCGTTTTCAATCAACCAGTGTTGTTTAAAATCACTTCTTACCAATTATGTTTAAGAGCGTTTTTGAAACCATATTTATAACAACGTGTTAAATATTGAACAAAAATATTTCATCAGTATACGGGGATAAAATACAAGAAGCCTACATAGTTTCATTGTACGAACATTACAGCTCGAGATCGTAAATAAAACCACAATGATTGGTCACCACCCGCTGTTATTTTAATAACTAACCAAAAATGCTCAGTAATTTGTATTGTAAGCTATTTGAATAAAGAACGTTTTAGAATACATACTGAAGATAATAGCATTCTTATATCACAGAAACATCTGATTTCAAATGTTTAAAACTGATTACCGAACTAATATATTACGTAAATAACATTTCTGTGTAAGGGAAAAAAATGTTTTATTTTTTATAAGTCTTGGAATTTTGATGATCAACATAAGTATAGAATAAAGTTAACAAAATTAGAAAATAACCAGGCACACCTGTATATAGTTTTTGTTTTAAATTAAGCACAAAGCTACACAATGTGCTACCTGTGCTCTCCCCAACATAGGTCTCGGAACCCGGTTTTAAGCGTTGTAAGTCGGCAGACATATCGCTAAGCCACTGGGGAGCTACATTTATATATCTTTAATTGTTATTTCTCCAGACATTTCTAATATTGTACAAATGTTTCGCATATCATATACAATACTTATTTGTTGTTTATTTTATATTTTTTCTCTTTAGCAATAACCAAACAATCTGTTTATTGAAAATCACACGTAAAAATTTATCTACTCACACAATTTGATATGCACACGTAAATAATCTGTCTGTTCATACGGATTTATATACATGCGTAAATATTGTATCTAGTCACACTGATTGATTTTCACACGCAAACATCCCGTCTATCACACAATTTGATATTCACACTCATAAGTAGACATCAACAACTCCAAATGTTAAAATTAATGATAAGTTGTATAATATTCATTTAAACGCTAGAACATTCTTTACCGTTAAAACACGAGTAGACACCAATGACCACATCAGCGATCGGAACCTGATACTTGTTCTAAACACAAATAAGTTCATTTTGTGTTGATTTTATAGAAGGTCACTTTTTGTTTTCACTAACTCAGGAATATTTTTGACTGACAACAGTTAACAAATAATAACTTTTGCTTTTGGTTAATACGGTCTGCACTCTAGAAAGTTACGCTGAGAACGGAAATAACGATACACACCGGAACATCCACGATGGTTGCAGTGATCTCGGAAACAAAAGTGGGTAATGACAGATATGGGAGTAACGGTGATCCAGGTTTTCATAAAAGTAATAGAAATAAAGGAGACAATAAGAAACGGTTAGGAAGAGTCACTGTGATGAGGGAAAAATAAATAAATCTAAGTAAGGGTTTCTTTTCTCCCTTAATGCGATGATGTTATTGGGCCACGCACTCATGTGACATTAACAGATAAATGTTAATACTTAAACAACCAATCCTCAAAATACGTTATGGGATATGATGTGTGACTGGCGACTGAAGAAGCTTTCTTTCATGATACTATTTTTTACTTTATACTGTGACATCTAACGACCTATTTTCATTTTAACAAATGAAAGCAGTGACCGTCTGATTAATTAAAGTTTGCTGTTAATCTTTACAATCGTCTACAGTCAGAAATCATTATTAGACGTAATTTTATAATAATCTTAAATTAAAATCTTCTTAGTCAACAGGCACATACACAAAACAATCTTTTTCTTTCCTTTTATACTGTTTCAGTAAAACTAGATGGCGCTATATTCAAGAACATTTTTTTATAGGAAACTTCCATTTATCAAATGAAATCATGGTTTCAGAACATTAAAAAAATAAAACTTAAATTTATAGATTTCTCTATGTTTGGCAAATCGAGTCCCAACATATAGTATTTTTCTTGACCTATTTTAATCGTTGCCTTTTCAATAAGTAACTAAAACAGTATGGAAGAAAAAGGACATTGGCCATACTTTACCTTTACACTTCCATATTTTCTGCATGGTTACAGTTTTACTGTGATGCAGTGAGTAAATTTAGTAACATTTATCAAAACTCTTAAAAGCACAAACGGTTTTGCTATATTCACAATCTTCTGATCTAATGAACCAGAGATGATCAGAATTAGAAAATAAATCGAGGGATTAATACTGAATAAGACTTCTACTTATTAACAGGCCAAATATGAACAATATCCCATAAGATATAGATTACTACTTATTAACAGCCCAAATATAAACAATATCCCATAAGATCTAGGTTACGTTGAAACAAGATATCAAGCTAATAATGTAGTGTAATTATAAGAAAGAGAATAAAATAAAAAAACTGATAAACATTAAAACATTCATTTACACTTAACACGAGACGTTATTGTTAGACCTATTACATTGTTAACCGTTGAACTTTTTTATTAGTTTGCAGAGAAGTTGAAGAGTTTATCATAATAGTATTACAACCACACTATATGTGTGTAATGTCTATTGCTGAATGTGTGTTTCTTTACAGACCGGCATGTATACGGCAAATATAGTTTGCGAAATAGTATTTAAGATCGCCATTTCATACAATATAACTAACAGACATTATAAATTAAATATACTATCGACATTATAATTAAAAAATAACCTAAAAAAGAATGGAAGATACCACACGAAGCACTTGCCTATGACTTAAAAACATGATAGTAAAGCATATCAAACATTTGCATTGATTTCAAAACTATCTAGACATTCTTAAATAGCTTTTAATTGAAAATATAATATGGATAAAGGAACTTATTTAACGAGAACATGAGAGGTTACTCTTACATTCTATACCAACTGGGAAGAAACTGTAATGACATAAGTACCTGTCAATAGAGAATAGCGATCGGTAAGTTTATTTATCTTCAGTTGTATGTGTTCTGTTATTTTAGCAAAGCCACATCGGGCTATCTGTTTGAGTCTTCCATATATTCAGTTGTCTCTACTGTGTGACATAGAACATTAAGTAAATAAAAAATTATTATTAGAACTACCGTGGAACGCATAATTTAAGTAAAATGAGAACTTTACACATGATGTCGTTATAAATAAACTCAGAGTGAAAGTTTCACAAAACATAACGTAATTTTACCTGTCCCAAACTTAACAGGAGTATGACAAACAAATAAATAATAATAAAATGTAAAATAGAAAAGAAATTAAACATTTTACATAAAATAATTCAGATTGTAAGAAAGAGAAACGAATAATTCTGTAATTTACTTTTCGACGAAGTGAAGATGTAAACACCATAATGTTTATTTGGCATGATTTTCGACTTTGAAAGGACATCAATATAAAAAAAAAATTAAAAACATTTCCATAAAATTTATAGCGTTCATTTGTTATTCAAATTTGCTTCGGAATATATCCGACGAAATAGCCAATTATGAAATATGACCTTCCCATAATTTAGCATATAACATACGAGAGTTTCGTAACTCACAGCTATGGCCTTCAGTATAATTGCTTCATATCCCCACATTATGTATGTACGAAAAGTTGAAGAATGCTTTCAATATAACCGTTTAACTTACAGCTGCTATCAACGTCTTTTACCTTATCGCTATCTAATGAGGACAGTGGAAAGTGTTCTACAGTTTATTCTATAAGTTAATTATCGGTAAAACTGTAACACAACTCACCGGAGACAAATAGTTGTATTTTTTGCATGGTATCATTTAAGTATAAAAAGTAGCACTTCTCTTTGCAGAATAATATGAGATAATTAGACAAAAATTAATTACTGATCAAATTTCGGGACATTGTAGGTGAGATATAAATAGATAACGTAATTCTTAAAAAGGTATTTATATATAGTATAAAAGAATTCCCAGTAAAACAGCACTTTGACAAATGTTCTCTTGTTATAAAACAACAAACAGGGGAATTATGTTGAATTTCCCATCATACTTTTCGAATGGTATCTGTCACAACACCAGTCAAATAACGCTTATGTTGACTAGATTCACTAACTTATTCAATCTTTTGTAATTTCAAATACAATTATTAATACAAGTTAGGCTAAACGATTTAGACTATAGAAGAATAATGCCATTTATTTTATTGTAATCTTTTCTTCATAAGAACATTTTAACATAAAATCTTAAAGCTTAATGGGGAAATTGTTATACGATAGGCTAAGTTACAATGTACTTTTAAATATTTAAAATATTTTCTGAACCCAAACGAGCCGTTTTTGCATATAAAATGTACTAGTTTGTGTTTCTGTATCTGTTTGTGTCTGTAAAATAACTATGGATCTACACAACTTTCTCACAGACCAAGCGAGTAACTAGTTTGTGTTTTATTGGTCATAGTTTCATGAGGAAAATGATTTTTGCTATTTATTTTTTTCAGGTTTTCTTTCTACTTTTCATCATTATCGTCTACGTTGTCGGAAGTTACGCTATAAACGAAATAACCGAAAACATCCACAATGGTTATGGTGCTCATAGAGATAAAAGGTGAAATAGGAGCGCTGTTTACAGAGATAAGAATAAAAGTGGTTTCACCAGTAAACCAGGTTTCGTAATAGGTAGTGGAAATGGAACATACAAGAAGAATATGTTTGGAAAAGACCCATACTTTGGCTTGGGTTTTGACAGTGACCTTAACTTAAGAAGTGGGTTGGGGAGAGGAACACGAACAGCAAGATAATCAGAAATGGAATTCGGAACTAATCCAAGAGGAAGAAGATTGGACAGTGAACTAAGAAGAAATGAAATTTTTATTTGGATGCATGAAATCACACTGCTGGATGATAATTGGTAAGAGCTCAATTAATTTCGATGTTGAAGTTAATTAAAATACGTGAGTATATCAAAATTTAAATACGAAAGCGTTTAGAATAAAGTTAATGAATTTAACCACTTAACATTAAACTCGACTTGTGAGTCTGTAGGTCGTCTGTTCAAATTTCTATCGTATCAAACGTGCTTGTACTTCCACTGGTTAGAGTGTCGACCAAAATTCTTGACTCGTGTAATATTTCTTTTATTAATGTGAATATTGTTCCACATGATATAAGAATGCATAGTATGATCTTTTAATAACTGTCACACAATATCGTCAGTGGTTTGTTAATTTTTGGAAGAACCTGCTTTGTTAACTTAACTGTTTTTAAAAGTTCTGAATATTAAAAAAATGCTGCTCTATTAAAATTAAAAAGTAAATTGTTTTTTAATTAATGTGTAACGTCTGTTAGCTAAAATTTCTACACATTAAAAATTATTATTTCTGAAATAAGAAACATCAGGGCCTCAGGTCAAGTTGTTTTCCTAAAGTAAAGCTACATATGAGAAATTTGTAATCGCACAGAACCGACTCCAGATATTAGTGATTAAATTCACTCAAGTCATTGCAAACTCGTTGGAAAATGAGAAAGGACTGTTGTATTTGTACGGAATAAGAAATGTTCAGCTTTATTAAAGGGTAACATTGGAACATTTTAACTTCTACTTTACATGTAACTGTGAAGAAGTTGTTGTTGTTCATAATGGGCTATCTGTGCTCTGCCCACCAGGGGTATCGAAACCCGGATTTTAGCGTGTAAGTCCGCAGACATACCGCTGAGCCACTGGGGGGCAACTGTGAAGAAAGTGGGAATACATAAGTGGAGTAGCCTGTGTGATACGTTATTTCTTACACAAGATCACAGAGATTTATATATCAGTCTATTATATAAACATTTTACGTAAGTTGAACATAAATATATAAAAAAATTACGTATATATATATATTAATAATAAAATAATAATAATACAGTTAATAAAATATCTTACTTTTAACAACATCGACAATTCTGTGGTTTAAATTCAATTGATATGAAAGTTTTTATACCTTTCTTTTTTCACTGCTTTTTAGGATCCGGATTCTCGCTGATAGAAATGATATTCTGAAGTCTCACCTTTATTCAAATAACACCAGAAGGTTACATAGTGCAAGTAAAATATATTCTTGAACTTGTTGTACACTGAATATTGAAATAAAAATTGCATTGAAATTTAGTTTCATTATTTCGTGGTTATAGAAAACACAAAACAATAAACTGAATCAAGTAAGAAATAAAGTGTAATTTATACTTAAAAGAAAACTTTCGTTTATCTCTCTGTGTATTTCTTCTGTTCCAGGAACATTTTTCGATACATATTGAAATGCTTACTTAAGTTAGTTTATGTAAAAGATATTTCGAGTGTTGACAATTCGAAGAAGAAATATTACCACGTGGTGAAATGTTTGACCCTGATATTCATCTTTTATCTGTACTCACATTCTTGTTATCGATATTTAATCTATAAGCCAGGTAATAGCGTCAACTAATTACAGTCTAAACCAAACGCTAAACTAGCAGCGGAAACTTTCTCAACACGTTTTATAGAATCATTGTTGTTCTATAATCATCATTGTTTTACGCACGTGAGTACTGAAACTTCACTGTAACCTGTATCACTCTTCTTATAATTAAGCAAAATATTACGAGGCTTCTAAAATATTTGTTTAAAAAATTAATGTTTCTCTATTAGTGGCCTTGTCTTCTACCAGGTTGTAAGGAAGTATTATTTTTGTTACACGTTTTCTTTCATATAAACGTACATTAGTTTATTGCAACAATATAAAATGAACCAAAAACACTGCTAGGAACAAAGTCTGTGAACGGTATAAGTACAACTATACATTAATTGTTCCAAAAGAAGTATGAAAGGTGTTCTACACAATTTTAACATATGTATTGGTACTACTGGTCATGAGGTACGTTCGAAATTCTCGTATCATACAAAGTTTTCATGTTTTTGTTTGAACGGGCTGGCAAAGCACGTAATGAACACTGGGTAAAGAAACAATGGCTTCATAGAGTCAACTGATACCAAGCTAATACACTTAAAAAAAGAAAGACTACAACATGTAGTTTTGAAAATAAAAGATGAGTACTTCCAAAAAATTCTAGATGAATAAAGATATATATTCATTTGTCATCAATGTTATTCTCTTTTCATCAGTTTATATTTTTCTTCAGAAACATTATAATAAAAAGTATTCATTGTGATAAAGATTTTGAACAAGTAGAAGTGTTCATCATAATATTATTACAACCACACTCTAAGCAAGTTTCTGTAAAAACAGTCTTATATACGGCAAACATAGTTTGCAGAATGCCATTTAATACAACATACATTATACATATTATAAATTGAATATATTACAGACATTTTAATCAATAAAGTTACTGAAAGTAACCTAAAAACAATTGAAACATATATTAGAAGAACACACCTATGCTCAGAAACATGATAGTAAAGAATATAAAACACTTTTATTGATTTCAGATCTATTTATACATTTTTCAAGAGCTGTTAATAGAAAAAATAAAGTGGGTAAAGGAACATATTTAATGACAACATGAGTTGTTAAGCATACATGAAGTGCCAAAACATTGTTACGATACAAGTACCTGTCTGTAGAAAATGCCCCCCAGTGGCTCAGCGGTATGTCTGAGGACTTACACGCTAAAATCCGGGTTTCGATACCCATGGTGGGCAGAGCACAGATAGCCCATTATGTTGCTTTGTGCTTAAATCAAAACAACAACAACTGTAGAAAATAGCATTCGGTAAGTTTATTTATATTCAGTTATATGTGAGTTTTCACGATGACAAAGCCACATCGAGCTATCTGCTGAGTCCACCACTGGACCAGTTGTCTTTATTGTGAAACATAAAACATTAAATGAATAAGAAATAATTATTGGACGCACCATAGAGCTTGATTTGTCTGCAAGACTAATTAACGTGTGTCTTAATTCACGTTTCTTTTACAGTAGTACAATATCTCTGAACTTTCTGTACTGGGATAAAATGTATCTGAATATTCTTTACTGGTACAAAATTCAACTGTTTCTGAACTGCCGTGTACGGTATCTATACGTACTATAACAGCTTATAATATGACTGGACTTCAATTTCCATACTGGGATAAAATCTATCAGAGATTTAATCTATGATACAGTCTCTCTGAACCTTTTTCTAAACTGTAACACAAAACGCTATAATTCTAAGGTAGTTCCTCTTCTTGAAGGGCAAGCAAAGAGCAACAATATTTAATTGAAACATTTATGACATAAAACCGTACTTGTAATAAACGTGAGGTAATTTTCTAAAACACTTGTGAAGTAACAAAGTATTTGCAATTAACGTATGGTTATTTACTAAAATACTTTTGAAATAAACGTGTTTTGCTTTTATATCTGATAAAACAAAATAATCTTTGACATTGTTATTAAATACTTGCCTTGATTTTTGTGAACATTCTTCGCAATTATGATTTTCTGTCTTATTTTTACTACACTTCCTTGTTGGCGTATCCTTTGAATTCCAAGCCTTTTGCCAATACCACATGCTGGTTGTTTACTTCGGCTGTATTTTCATAACATATTCCTCAGTTCAAGTTCAAATCAAGTTTGTTTGTTTTTTAATTTCGACCAAAGCTACATGAAGACTATCTGCGCTAGCTGTCCCTAATTTTGCAGGCAATCATCACCACCCACCGCCAACTCTTGGGCGATTCTTTTACCAGCGAATAATGGGGTTGACCGAAAATTATAACGCCATCACGGCCGAAAGTGCAAGCATGTTTGGTGCGACCATAATTCAACCTGCGACCCTCAGATTACGAGTCGAACGCTTCAACCCACGTGGCCATGCCGAGCCTTCATAGTACGTGTACTATCACAAGCCAGTCTGTACAGATTTCTGCACAGCGCGTTTTAACAAGTGAATGTGGATAGATTAACAGCAAGTTACACACTATGTAGCCATGAAGTAAAAAAAATAAGGTCAATACGTTTCCATTCAAAAATGTCACAACTAAACCAGAAAACCTGTTCTAAATGTAGATAAACATCTCGAATAGGCCTCACTGCACGTGTATTCTGTACAATTTATTGAAGACAGCTAAAGTTGGATGTGTTATTATTGACGTGATTTGATATTCCAGTTGTTTAGAGAAGTATTACGAATTTATAGTCGAAATACACATATAACGTAGTTCAGTGGTTCTAATGCTATTCTTTAATGTGCACTTTAAACTAAACTAAATGAAAAACAAAGTGACAAGTTTATTTTATTATATGTATATGATATGTTTTTTCTCAGCTGCAGCACAGCGGCTTATAAAACGGCTCAAAGTTGTTATTATTTTATTAATATTTTAAGTACGAACTTCTAACATTTCTTCATCACCTCTTGATCGATTTGAGAACTGATATCGATTGATGTTCTCGATCGTACCAAAAGTATCATAGATTAATTCAGTGTAATCCTGCCTAGAATAATTTTAATTGAAGGTAGGTTGATAGGAATCCTGAATAATAATAAAATTGAATAAAATATACCCACTCCCTACCGCTGGTATTAATAGTGTAAGAAAATATAGGTTGAAAAAGGACACAATGTCTCGTAGATTCATTTACTCAAATTCTGCTTAACAGATTTTGAAGTGCCCTTGGTTATTTAGGTTTTCGTCTTGTTTTATCAAATAATGATTTTGGTAGTAAAAGATGTGTTTTTAGTTATGTCTTACTGGAACTATCAGAGTTAACATCTCAACTGCTTGTTTTTGAATTTCGCGCATCGCCAATCGAGGGCTATCTGCGCCTACCCGTCCCTAATTTAGCAGTGTAAGACAAGAGGGAAGGCAGCTAGTCATCACTACGCTCCGCCAACTCTTTGGTTACTCTTTTACCAACAAATAGTGGATTGACTGTGAGATTGACCGTTACATTATAACGCTCCAAGGACTGAAAGGGCGAGTATGTTTGGTACGACCAGGATTCGAACCCGCGGCACAAAGTTTACGAGTTGAACGCCGGGGACTTTTGGCGAGTGTGAGCTGAGATATAGGAGAATTTTTTGCAAACTCTTGAGTTTATATGAATAGAGTAGGAAAAACTTATAACCCTTTTCCTGCGACAACCACCTTCACTTATCTGAACAAAGATAAATTACAACACTCACTTGGACAAAAAAATTACCCATACTGTAAGAAACAGCACCAGTTGAATGAGAAGAAAAAAAGAAATGGATCCAACTAGGTCGACGAAAGTGTGAGTCGCCAAGTAAAAAGCGATGCCGACCACTGCAGTGTGAAATACAACCATGACTCCGGAAAACGAAGAAACATCCACAACGAGTGGCCTGAAAAACAAACAAAGAAGTATTCGAGGCCAAATACTAGAATTAATTTAGAATTTAGAAAAAAAACTCCCCGTTACTGGCACTTTGTAATATTACAAAAGCAAAATTATTATCTTTGGAATGTGATAAAGAAAACAATAAAAAGAATATAAAAGAAAAACGAAAACCAGAAAGAAAAATAGTTACGTAATTCAAGTGAAAATTCTGAAAACGAAGATGAAGGTGAAGAAACTTCTCATACAGAGGTGGATATAGTTCCTTCCTACACTAAAAATAATACGAATGATGCTACTGACTTAAACAAAGCCTTGAATGTTGATGACGCAAAAACTAATGAAGAAGAAAAAATCTAGAACAAAGCGATGAACAAACAAATGAAAACCAAGAGTTTAATCTTGTAGTGTCGAAAAGAAAAAGTAGAAATTCATTACAAAATGAAACTACAAACCAAAAATACACCACTTAACACAAAACACCCAACTTATTCATTATTATTGAAGGCGTTCCTGGCACATATGATTAACAGCAACTTGCAGCGGAAATTAGCAGATGTGAACCAACTGTTGAAACAGCTAGTGTTAAGCGTTTTACCTTAAGGCGGTGTCCTTGTCCGAGGTCAAGAATTTGTTTTGTTTATTTGGAATTTCGCACAAAGCTACTCGAGGGCTATCTGTACAAGCCGTCCCTAATTTAGCAGTGTAAGACTAGAGGGAAGGGAGCTAGTCATCACCTCCCACCGCCAACTCTTGGGCTACTCTTTTACCGACGAATAGTGGGATTGACCGCACATTATAACGCCCCCCACTGCTGAGAGGGCGAGCATGTTTGGCGCGAACTCGCGACCCTCAGATTACGAAGTGCGCGCCAAAACGCGCTATGCAAGCACGTTACTAACAAATGGAATATCCCTTCAAGAATTACTCGAAGCAATAAGAAATACAAAAAACAAAGCACCAGGTGAAGATGAAATACAAGCTATCCTCCTAAAAAAGGGCACTCCGAAATTGTTTGACCACCTAAATTCACTTTTTAATTTATCTCTATCCTCAGGATGCATCCCAGTTTCTTAGAAGCTTGCAAATATATTAATGTTTCATAAGAAAGGAAAGCCAGCGAATAAACCTGATAGCTACCGACCAATCAGTCTGACCAGCTGTGTCGGCAAAATTCTTGAAAGAATAATCAGTAATAGACTCTCCACATTCTTGGAGATAACATCAAAATTACCAAAAGAACAAAATGGATTCAGGAAATTTAGACAAACGACAGACCACCTAATCAGATTAACCGAAACCATAATAGATAGCTTCAACAAAGAAAAATGTACTGTCGCTTGCTTCATTGATATCGAGAAAGCATTCGATACTGTTTGGCACGGTGGTCTAAGGTTCCGAATGAATGAAATGGAAATACCGCGAGGAATTATTCGCTGGTTATCTAACTTTTTGAAAAATAGAAAATCTAGAGTAAATGTTGAAGGAACTTTTTCTAAATACTTTACTCCACAAGCTGGTGTCCCTCAGGGAGGGGTGGTTAGCCCTATACCTTTCATCAAGTATGTAAACAATATGCCACTGAGGGATCCAAATCATGGATTCTCTTCACAGATTGCAGATGATGTGGCAGTCTGGAAAAGTGCCTAAACACCCATGATAGCAGCTACAAACATACAACCACAACTAAACAGAATAAGTGAATACTGTCAAAAATATAGAATAAAAATAAACACAGCAAAAACACAACTCGTAGTCTTTACCAAATCGACAAAACACAAAAAACAACAGCCAGAACTATATATGAATGGCATTCTACTCCAGATTGCCCCATCGGCAAAATTTTTGGGTCTGACCTATGATTCTAAATTAACTTGGATCAATCCTGTTAAGGAAATAAAGTCTGGTGAAGAACTAACTATGCTTGGAGTCTTACTGGTAAAAACAGTGGAGCATCTACAGATAACTTAATAAAAATGTATAAAACATATATTAGACCCGTAATAGACTATGCAGCTCCAGCATGGATAACTGTAAGCAATAAAATAATTAAAACTAAACTACAAACAATCCAAAACACACTCCTCACAACTGCATACAGAGTTCCAAGAACAATATCATCTGAATTCATTCACAAATACTCGAACACATCAACCATACCAGATAGACTCCTACATATTACAATAATGTACTTTAATAAGAATTGGATGAAAAATGAATTACATGCGAACTAGACCGATACCTCATACATGATGAAGCTAGTCCTAAACATCTCAAATATAAAAACAAATAAATAATAAAAAATATATAAAAACTTTAAATAATAATAATAATAAATAATATGTATATAAACTTTAATAATTAAAAAAAAATCTTTTTGGTTTTAGTTTATTTATTTATCTATTTTAAAAAATGCCACCAGCAAACTTGACATTGTTCTGCTAATAGAATAAAAACTGTATACGAGCCAAAATACATTGCCCTGAAAAGAACCAAATAAAAATTCAGTTCACAGTCAAAATAACAATCAGTCAAGAATAAAAGTACGGGGAGGAGGAAGAGGTTATAGAGAACTTGACCCTCCAGGGCAGTGATGGCAAACCTTTTAAAGATTGCGTGCTTCAATTGTGACCTAAAATTATTTTGTCTATCCGAATGTGCCAGGATTTTCATAAAAATGACAGTTACTTTCCAACAAAAAACGGACTTTTTGATGAGTATCTTTATTTTAAAAAAAGTCGAATTACAAAAGTTTCAATGAAACTAATAAATAGCCTTGACTTAAAATGTGTATATTTTGTCTTGAATTTTACTAAATCAATGCGATCTCTGCTGTTGTGAACACTCGGGTAACTTGTTAATTGATGGTTCATATTTTGTTGATTTGAGAGCAACACACGCAGCACTCAGTTCATCTGTAAGCTTGTTTCTTCTGTCTGATTTGATGAAATTCAAAGTTGAAAACAGCTGCTCACAAGCGTCAGATGATCCAAACAAAGTAAGAAGAGCTTTTCCAAGTAATTTCATTGACTTAAAATTAATTGGTAAATAATACCACACTTTAAGACACTTTGTAACGTTTTCTTCCAAGATCCCTCCACATTCTATTTTCTCAAGTGTTTTACGCAGGACAGAGAATTTATTAGTCCATGTATAATTTTCCTGAAATTCTGCATACTTCTTAGCAAAGATGTGGGAATCCTATCACGTGCCAGCAAACGTGGCCTTGCGTGCCACCTCTGGCACGCGTGCCAGAGGTTCGCCATCACTGCTTCAGGGTATGATCTTATACAACCCAAAACACCGACGACATTCCGACGGGGGAAACCATTTTTTCTATCTGTTACGTGCTTGCGTTGATCAAAAGTAGCTTCCTACGGCGTGCTAGAAGTATAGACGCGGCCGTTGCGACAAGCGCTTGAACGGTTGACGGCGGGTCCTTCGATTCGTCGTTCCTAAAGGATTTCGTCTGCATTTCGATTACCTGCTGCCGCGTACTACACGCAGCGGCCTCAGGGAACCTCTAACACAATCGACGATCGAATTAGAGAGAGCGGGAAAGTTAATCACCCGCGCCCGCCCCAACCGACGGGGAAACCTATTTTTTCGGTCTGTTTCGTATGTGCGTTGACTACTAGTAGCTTCCTATTGGATGTCGCTTTGGGCTTGCGACTTCTGATTGGACCGCGAATAAAGACCGCCTATTCTTTGATAGGCGGTTGACGTACCACGTGAAATTTACGTACGAGTATATAAACTAAATTTTTGACGCCAGGCTCCATTTAAATACAACTAGTTAAAAGGACTCGAAAACTTGACTGCGGGTCCTTCGATTCGTCGTCCCTAGAGAAGTTCGATCACCTGCGAGCTCAAAGAATCTTGAAAACAGTCGAAGATCGAATTAGAGCGAGCGATTAATTTAATATCTCGCGCTCCCTGCCAACGAACGGGGAAACTTATTTTTTAGGTCTGTTTCGTGCGTGCGTTGACCAAAAGTAGCTTCCTACGGCGTGCTGGAAGCATAGACGCGGCCGTTTCGAAAAGCAGTCGAACGGTTGGCGGCGGATCTTTCGATTCGTCGTCCCTAGAGGATTTCGATTACCAGCGGCCTCAAAGAACTTTGAACACAGTCGAAGATCGAATTACAGCGAGCGGGAAATTTAATCACTCGCGCCCGCCGCCAATCGTCGGAGAAACCGATTTTTTTGGTCTGTTTCGTGCTGGCGTTGACCAAAAGTAACTTCCTCCTGCGTGCTGGAAGTATAGACGAGGGCCGTTGCTAAAAGCGCCCGAACGGTTGGCGGCGGGGTTTTCGATTCGTCGTCTTTAGAGAATTTCGTATGCATTTCGATCACCTGCTGCCTCCTACTACACGCAGTGGCTTCAGGGAACCTCGAAGACAGTCGAAGGTCGAATAAGAGAGAACGGGAAATTTAATCACTCGCGCCCGCCGCCAACCGACCGGGGAACCCATTTTTTTGTAATGGACATTTACCGTACTTCTTACCCCCGTTGCTGGGGTCATTTCCCCCACTGCTTACTACCCGTTGTTTGGGATATTTCTTCCACTTCTTACTCCCTTTTCAAGGAATATTTCCTCCACTGTTTACCCTGGTGCTTGGGACATATTCCTACTGCTTTACATCACTGCTAGAAACATTTCGGACACTGCTTATTCCCGTTGCTAGGGATATTTCCCCTATTGCTTACCCTTGTTACTGGGGACACTACCTACCCCCGTCTCTAGGTACAATTCAACCACTGCTTGCCCCCGATGCTAGGGACGTTTTTCCACTGTTTACAACTCGTTGTTAGGGACAAATCCCCACTGCTTACTCTCTGTTGCTAGGAACATTTTCCCCAGTGCTTTCTCCCGTTGCTAGGGTCATTTCCCCCACTGTTTACACCCCGTTGCTTAATACATTTCCATCTGAAAAATCTCGTTGCTAGGGAAATTTTCCCTAGTGCTTACCCACGTTGCTAAGTACATTTCCTTCACTGCTTCCCCTGTGTCTAGGGACATTTTCCTCATTTCTTTCCCCCCGTTACTATGGACATTTCGTACACTGAATACACCTTGTTGCTTAGGACATTTCCTCCATTGCTTACCCTAGTCCCAAGGGCATTAAACCCACTGCTTAACCCGTTGCTAGGAATATTTTGGATACTGCTTACACTGTTTGTTTTTGAATTTCTCACAAAGCTACTCGAGGGCTATCTATGCTAGCCGTCCCTAATTTAGTAGTGTAAGACTAGAGGGATGGCAGCTAGTCATCACCACCCACCGCCAACTCTTGGGCTACTCTTTTACTATTTTATAGTGGAATTGTCCATCCCATTATAACGCCCCCACGGCTGAAATGGTGAGCATGTTTGGCGCAATGGGGATGCGAACCCGCAATCCTCAGATGACGAGTCGCACGCCTAAACACGCTTGGCCATGCCGGGCCCACCTGAAAGCACAACTTCATAAACAAAAGGGAGGCCTAAAAAGATTTTTATCATCAATATAAGCAGTTACATTAGTTTGCTATAAAGTAGTTCAGATGTCTAAAAGTGGTAAACTGAACATTTTGATGAACATTTTTGTAAAAATTGTAAATTGTGTTTGAATAGAAGCTCTCTCAACAATCTACAGTTTATTAAGTCTTTGAAGAAAAGCAGTCTCTGTACTTTTGATGTGTACTTATTTTGTAAATGTAAGGTGGTTAAGTAGAGGAAAAGTCTCGGCACGATTTACTTCCTTGTTTCCTCAAATAAAAGAATATCTTGTTGAAAAAGGCAAGATTGAAAATCTTCCAGAAATTGGAACTCTGTCACGCAGTGTGATTTGTACTTTCTGTGTGAAATGACCGCTCACTTGAATAATTTGAATACGCAGCTTCAGGGAAGGGATAAAATAATAAGCGAGCAATTACAGTCTATTGGTGAATTTCAGTTAAAAGTAAACCTCCTGCAGAACAATTACAAATGTATGATTTGACACATTTTGCAAAGTTAAATACTTTTCTGGAAAATAGAAAGGATTATGATTTCTCTGATGCTAAAAATAAACCTTATGTAAACTGGATAAAAAAATCTGTCTCAAAAATTTGAATCATGTTTCTTCAAATTTAAAAATTTGAAATTGATATTTAAATTTTTATATGATCCATTTCAGTTTGACGTAGGAAATTTAAGTAAGGAAATTACGTCTGTTTTTTCTTTGGATAAAGTGTGGATTTGAAAAGTGCAGAACAGGATGTACTATTAGAGAGATGTGGATCACTATTCAGATAAATGAAAGTTTCAAATTTAAAAACAGCAATTTTAAAATTATTTTGCATGTTTGGATCTACACAGATGTGTGAGTCAATATTTCTTATGCTAGATTTTCTCCAATTTACATACAGATCTCGACTTACTGACATAAATTTAGAGCTAGAGCTAAGATGCTCAATTGAGCACAGATATTAAGCTAAATTTCACGAACTTTGTTGACGAAAACGCCCATTAATTTTCACGTCGAAGATTAGTTGAAATGTAATTATTTTAATTCAACTAACATCTTTCAATTTTTTTGTGTGAATAGTGTGGCCAATGTTGTTTTAATTAGCCACATTTGTGGCCACTGTGAAAAATAGGTTGCCCACCCCTGGTCTAAACAATACGTGTAAATGGTATGCTGTTACTAGCTTTCACTGGTAATGATAATTTCACCAAAATTAAATTCCTTGTGCATTACCTATCTGTTGATTTTGGACTTTATTTTTTTCATACTCTTTACTAAGTCTAGGAACAGAATCTGGAGTCTGAAGAGGTCCTTTAAGTGAGCTGTGAGAGCTTATCTATTGAAGAATCAAGTCACCATTCAAACTAAATCATGTTTTTTTAACTGGTATTCTACATCAGACATACCCATCTTAAAGTCTGGAAAGTGTCGGTTTGTTTTGGGCTTTGGATTACCCTGAATTTGACATTGGAACAACTGGATGAGAGACAATGGAACTTTTTCAATTTCATTTGAAGAAATGTATTACTGCTGGTTTTCTTCCTCTGGCCTCAATGATAGAAATGTTATTTTTTCAATGTTTTCATCAACTTATGATGGGATATTTCTTTGTGCTAAACACCATGATCTTTTATTATATTACTGTGTACGTCAGAAATTTCATTCACTGTAAAAAATCCTTTTATGTTGATTTTCTCCTGAAGAGTAGCTGTGAATACAATCTCAGCTGAAATTAACTGAATAATATTCTCATTAGTGTAGATGATCTCTTTACTAGAACTCTATCTCTTGTGTCCTTGTACTAAACGTCTCCAGTCTAGTTTGAGAGCTATTGTGGTATTTATATCCCTCATGAGAAAATCACCCTTGACTAGTAGGTCAGCAAGATTCAACTTCCGAAACATTTTGTCACTTTTGTAAACAATTTCTTTAATGGTCTGTCTAATATCTTTGCTGCTGTAAGTGCAAAGTTTTTCTGCTTCATAAGATGTATGAAGTTTGTACTCTTAACAACAGAAACACAAATTTTGACTGAATGCTCAAACATAGGACCTTATAAGATACTGTATTACAGTTTCCAATGTAACAGCCTCCAAAGTACCAGATTCACTCATTGCTGTTATTGTTTGATAATACATTGTCATTTTTCATTGCAATGGCATTTTAGTAACCTCTGTCTATCTTTTTCTGCATATTGTTTATGTTTTACTTTGCTATAGCATTTTCTATGGCACAGAACATTGTTCTCTTGGAGTACATGAACCACCAAATCAGACAGTTCAGTACATTCAGGATTTTTAAAAGAAGTTCTATGCTTGACACTATCTAAAATTTTTTTCCAGTTACCCCTAGATCTGAGAAAATTATGTTTCAATATAAATTTTCCTTTTATCTTTACAATTTTGTCTCCCTGGCATTTTTGGTAGTGCCTCAAATCAACACTTGTCTCTGTCAATATTTTTAGATGAGGCTATTTATGAGGATTACTTGACATGATTCCAGAATACTTGGAAGAATAAAGCTTAAAATTACTTAATCATTTAGTCGATGCTTAAATAATTTTAACAACAAATACCATAACATTTTGTCAGAATTATTTTGCAACAAATGAAACTTTTATTGATATAGAAATAATGTTAGCAGCAGACATTGTTGACAAAGTCATGGTATCTCCAGGGATACATTGAAAAGGCTTCATTTTTGGTATGCCTGATTAGTAAATCTTTTGGCTAGCAACTCCAAGTTTCATTTTGTGCGTGCTTGGATCTAGTCCATATTTGCATTGACAAATATATAGACATTAGTCCAAATTTTTTTACTTCCACACAAATGGCCTGAAATAGCTGAAAATGGCAGCCTTTTTGAAATTCGAAATGTGTGCCCTAAACATTAATAGAAAACCTGGCAACAATTATATACCAAACAAGTATGTCATTTAGATTAGTTTTAGACGTTATTGTCAAGAATCTAGCAAAAAATAAGCATCAAATCTTGAATTTGTTACATTAGCTTGGAGACTATATTTATAAAAATGTGTTTCATATGAAAAAGAATTGTCTTCCAATTAATGTTGCATTGTAATTTTTCAAAATTTACATTTCAGTTACAATAGAGTAATTTTAGGTGTTATCAGTTTGGTCCTATCTGAATGTGATTTAGGCTTTAGTGAATATGTATCCTTTGATACAGATTAGACATTGATATTTCCCACAATATTCTCAGAAATCAAATGAGAAACAAATGATTAATATTCTCAGAATTTTTTATAAATTTCATAAATAATACAAGTTTGTTTATGGAACTTGCAGACAACGGAACAGCGGTGCCATCAACCCAGTGTCCTCATTAAAAGATATAATAATTACAATGTACAGGTAAGAAAGATTGTTGAAATGATATTCTCAGAAAAACAGAGCAATGCACAAAGCATAAAACACCTTGGAAAAGTAAAAATGAAATATTTTTACCCAAAAATAAATGTAATTTATTCTAGAAGTACATCATTTTTTAAACATGTGACTTAAAAATTGGTTTTGAAAATGAAATTATTAGTATTACAACTTGAGAATTGGTGTAACCAACCTGAAGTGCTTTTGCTTTGAACTTTATAATATGAACAATTTATCTTAGCTTGCAATTTAGTGTAAACTAAATGAGATATTATACTGTTTTGAATTGTATAATATTAAAAATGACCATAAAATTATAATTTGAGGATTATTACTGTCCAATCTGGAAATATTTCTGTTTTAAATTATGACTTAAACAATGACCTTAAAATGATGATAGTTTAATGAATAGTGTAATCTAATCCAGAAATGTCCTTTTTTTATAATTGTATGACATGAACATTGGCTTAAATGCTGTGTTAGTTCATGACATCCGTTCTTTCAATAGTATTATAAAATTGGCAAAGCTTTCATCACATCTTTCTCAACATACAAAATTCAAAATATAATCTTTTATTGGTATTAGGAGCTGTATGTAAAAAATATTAATTTATTATCTTAATTTTCAAACTCTGTAGTGTATTTTATAAGATTTTAGTCTTTATTTGCCCTTAATGAGGTGTATGTGATGTGATGATAATTTCATTTGTTTTGAGTGTCATATGAATTCAAAGTTTTGTTATAAAGTAGTAATTTCTTAAAATACATTTTTCTCATATCTTTCTTGTGAAAGATATTGTTTGTACAAGTGTGGTATAATATCCATGTCCTGTATTATTAAATCATAATTACATTAGATTTTAGTTTATATTTAATTTTTCTATTTATATGATAATATCTTGGTTCCATCATTATAAAAGTATTGAAAGGGATGAAATTTATAAATGAACCCCTACAAAAACTTGAGAGAGACTGCAAACACACATGAAGTCTTACTGTCCATCACTACCACAGGAGTAAAATTTGTTGATGCCCTCACTAAGGTATGAAATCTTAAACACAGTTTCAAAACATCGGCAGTTTATAATAACTGAAACTTTCTTGTATGGTAGTTCTTATTGCAGAGTAAAAACTTCCTATAATTTCTAATTTGTTTTTTACTTTATAGACCCACAAATGACCCAGAATTTTATGTTAAGTCCACCTAGTAACTACATTTACTATTTTGTTTGATTGATAGTCAAAATTTTGAAGAAATTTGTGAAAAGTCATTTCCCTGTGGATGAAAACAATTCTTTTCTGTATTAAGTATTAAACACACAAATAAGTTCTTAAACTTTGTTGTTTTTTTTAACATAGAACAGTAAATAAAAAGGGTGTGAGGCTAGTTTAGAAAAGTCAGCATTAATTAAGACAAGAAAGAAGCCCAGAAAGAGGTAACCCGTATCGAAATGGAAAGTAAACATCTCGAGGCTGAACAAAACTATATAAAAGCCAGAAAATAAAATAGGGCAAAAGAAATAAATTTTAGACTCAACTTCATTTAACAAAGGCAAAATGAGAACTCTGAATTCAGTCGGCATATTAAGATACCAAAATTTAATGAAAATTAAGCTGATAAATATTTTGAACATTCGGAGAAAGTTGCTTAAATCATGGACTAGCCTACCGAAAAATGACCATTTTTGCTACAGTGTTTTGACTGGTAAAACAGACAGCCAGATGTGGCTTTGCTATAAGAAAACGCACACACACACAAGGAGTTTATGCTGTTCTCTTTCTGGAAGATTGCACAGATTATGATGATACTAAAGCAGTTATTCTCTTAGTATATGACCTAGTTCCAGAATCTTATCGCCAAAAGTTTCGAGGTTACTTCAATCATGATGGTCAAACACATATGCAATTCGCCCATGAGAAAATAGGTTTATTTTGATAGTATTGTAATTCTATGCATATTGACAATAGTTTTGATGAATTAAGTCAATTATGTTTGATTTAGAAATTTCAATGCTGTACAAGTTACGATCTCAAGACTTATTTCTACCAAAATAAAGTTAAAACATTACACGAAAGCAGCTGCTCTTTCTAATGATTAAACTTTAACTCATAAAATCACTTTTCACAAAAAGAAAGTTCTGCCAGCTAAACAGAAACCTGTAACCCTAAAGTTGAGGATACTATTAAAAATGCAGTTCCTGTGGTTTGAAATCTTCTAGCAGATTGGACAAAAACTTCATCAAAATCATCAAGGCCTGTCTTCCATTTCTATAAACACCTTTTTACATTATGGCCTATTGTCGGAGTTTGAAAGAGAAACAGGGGCAACACCCAGTGCATCTGTGTCCACATATGGATGTAGTTTTTCCAGATCATTCGATGTTATTGATTTGGCCACCGATAGAAGGGCTAACGTAGTTATGGAGGAATTTAAACTTTTTGTGGCTGTTGGTTCTGTAATTTTACATACGAGACTGCTAATCTCCTACCCGAACGTATTTTACGTCATACTAGAGCGACTCAACTACAATTGTTAGAGAGCATATTGACTTTGAGTTCGAGTCCTGCTATTGCTGCTCTATCATCACTCAGGGTATTGAAGGTAGCTATGATAATGTTCTTCTTCATAACATTTATTTAACATCAGACCTGGTTTTTAGTTGTGGGTGGAGTGAGACCTACTATGCCAATTAATAGTATGTCATTATTGTTGGGAAACGATTCGGCCAGGGGAAAATTTGTTAACAAACCCAAGATGGTTAGTGAGCCTGTCCCAACTTTCGAGAAATACCTAGAACGTGTGATTATTAATTATGTTATGACAATAAGATAACATTTGTGTCTGAGCACATTCACGTGCTGTGTAAATTTAGTCTCATACGGTTGTTTGTATTAGCTGTCGTGATATTTGAAACTGTACAATGTTTTGACAGTGCATTGTATTTAATGTGTATATATGTATATTTATATATCAGTAAAAATTGTCTTACGTCAAGTTTAAAATGCCTAAGGAATGAGATACAACGGATTTATCGTTGTACGTTTACTTTAATGCCTACGATTGTTTCACCAGTTTTCATTTTGCTCGTGACGTATAATTTAAGTCTCTAACAAATTCTCACTAAAATTCTTTGTCCTTTATTATGATAAATAGAAACCCAAATGGATTTAATCCCCTTGCTGTTGTCTTTGATATCCTAAACTTCTCATATTTTGCATATTATGTCACTCCTCTGCCTCTTTTGTACTCTATTCCTATTAAATAGGCTGTAATTCTATATTTCAAAGATTTTGTGTCATCAAAACCATGTATGTTTAACCATTTCTCAGTTATCTCATTATGTCAAATTTTCCTCTTTGAACCATCCACCTTGTTGTTAATAAAGAATTTAGCGAGTATACAAACCACACATTGAATATATTTCAATTTTTACTTTATTAGTAATTGTTACACGCTCTTTTTGTATCAATTTTTCTTTCAATTTAGAGAATATTAATTAATGGTTATTAAAGATGTACATTTTTAAACCACGAGTCACAAACGGTTTTGGATAAATGCAAAATGTACAAATAATTCATATGTTTGTTTTTGAATTTCGCTGAAAGTTACATGAAGGTTATTTGCGCAAGCCGTCCTTAATTTAGCAATGTAAGACTAGAGGGAAGGTCATCACACTCACCACAAACTCTGGGGCTACTCTTTTACAAAACAGTGAGATTGACACTCACATTATAACGCCTCTACGGCTGAAAGAGCGAAAATGTTTAGTGTAACGGGGATCCGAAAGTTCATTTGAATACTGACTCGTTTCCAAGATATTCATCACAAACGAAGCTCCATTTTGACAAAACTATATGCATGAAAGTAATTTACCTGTGTTTATTTATTTAACTTAAAGGTAGGGGGTTAGGTTTCACTGTTCATGATGGTTAGGGCGTTTAACTCATAATCTGAAGGTCGTGGGTTCGAGACCGCATAACACTGTCCTTTCAGACGTAGGGGCGTTATATGTAACGGTCACTTCCACTATTCGTAGGTAAACGAGTGGTATCAGAGTTCGTGGTGATGATTATTATTGTAAAGTTTATTCATTGTTAAAATACATTTTGGGTGACATCTGTGATGCACCAACCGTAAATGTCTAATTCAATGTTTTAACACTATAAGCCCTCAAGCTCACCAATACGCAATGGTTGGAAGAGCATTTTTTGAAAAATATTAAAGGTTCTGTTTTCAATGATCTAAAAGAAAGAAACTCGCAAAAATGAACATAAATATATAAGAAACATTTTAGTTATTAGTCGAATTAAATGAACATCCAACTGCAACGCCCCCTACAATTCTGAACCCGTTCATACTCTTGTCCCTGAGGCATGCTTTCAGCAACGGTCACTTGCAAACTCTCTCCTTCCTAAGCTGAAGATGATCTAGGAAGGTCGAAACGTTGTTTTTTCTTTATCAATAAAAGTGTTAATACCCATACCAGCTGTTCTGAGATACAAAGTACTGATTAATTTTACAAAGTATCTTTATTCTTTTTCAAATATGTACAATTTCTAAAACATATAAAGTAATACAGGAAAGATATTTAATTTAATTTAATTACACGGATAACATAAAAGTTACTACTGAATGCAGTACCTCACATTCTTTTTCATTCAGTACAGTACGAAATTCTCATGCTGTTCCTCAGTCTTGTAAAGTTTATGAGATGAGATAATTTATGAAAGAAGCCAAAATATAGAAGAGAATGAAAATGATGCTGCTGTAAATGAAAATTTTGCTGATATTTGGGAGTGTGAATGAAGAACAATTTCTCAAGTTGCTAACATTAAGGAAAGAACTATACGGTTGCACTGATGATGTAGATGCTGGAAAAAAACAAAAACAAAACTAAATTAACAGAAACTGCTTTAGCAAATCAACGAAATCTTTGAACAAAATGTTACTGATGTCTAATCTTTGATTTAAAATATTGTGTAATAATTTCCATTTCATCAAAGCTAACCAAGCACCCGGATGTTAATAACCATTATCACAGTAATTAAATGGATTCTTTTTTTGTCTCCAAACAATAGATCAGTCCGACACTAATTCAGTTTACACCGAGGCAAATTGGAAAACAAGTGACATTCATCGTAAAAGGAACGTCATCAAAATTATTGAACTGTAAATTGTTTCTGAACTTTCATTCTAGATCATTATATTAGATACAGGCCAGTACCATTTTGTGTTGTAATTGATTTTGAATGTTAAAACTGAATGTCTGTCATTGTTAATATATAATTAACGTTATATCTGTTATATATTTATATTTAGTTTAATGTAATAAATCATACAAGCTGTTATTTGTGTCTTTCTGTTGCGTTCTTAAAACATAAAAAAACGTAACTTATTGAAATTAATTACCTGAACGTACTTTAAAAAAACAAAATAGACACAACAAGCCAACCATCCAGTCAGCAGGGCCGCTACTAGCTGTGTTTTGTATGTGTGTTTGAAAATAGTAACTGTATTCACTCTCCCACAGTATGGAGCTTGTTTAGTGGAATTTTCAAACTTAGATATTTCGATTTCACATCTCGCCACACTAACGTTTAGCCCATGACCGACGCACAATGTATTACATAAACTATAAGGATATTTAAAATTATCTTACCGATTTTATGTGTCAGACTTCTTTCAATTTTGGGTTTCGTTATAAGTATCACTGCCGTTTGAACAAGAGAATACCCACCGTTGTACCATAGATTTTTTTTTATTTGTAGGAAGGTAACGATATATTCATGTAGTTGACTATTTATCATGGTTGTTATTGGAACACAGTCAACAGTGGCTGACTAAGTTGTTGAATATCCAAATTGTAAAATATTTTTCATGTTTTCTAGTTCTCTATAGCTGCCCTCTAATTCTTTACTGGACTGAGAAACTGAGTGCCTTTTATAGAAAGTTGAAACATGAGTATTTGGTCTCTCGCAATCGTACGGTTCTTCGGCTTGATGGATTTCAGTTTTTGTTTCAGATGTAAATGAACCTTCATGAAGTGAACAGAAACTGTTGCGCAACAAGCTTTCTTCATAAAAGAACAACTTATATTTTTTTATTTTTCTGTGGTTGAGTAACCGTGGCTATTTCTCTGAAGTTTTCAAATTCGGCTTCTTTGACTAGATCATCTATCTCTTCGCCTTCTTCTACCTCTGTACCGTAGCTTTCATTTTCTTCATATCTTCCAGTACAGCTATAAAATAAATTAGTAAAAGTATTTTGTTTGTAATTAAGGTGAAAGCTACACAATGGGCTACCTGTGTTGTGCCCATCACGAATATCGTAACCCGTATTTTGGCTTTTTGAGCTTTCAGACTTACTACTGAGTCACTTGGGGCATGAAACTAATATTACGTATGTAGAAAATAATTTAGTAAAAATCAACAACATCTAAACAAAACAAAAAGGATGAAATAAATATAGATGTAAATGTACATTTATTAATGTAAGTTGTTTAATACATGGAAGTCTAATTTTGTCCACAATGCATATTGTTATTTTTTCCCTTTGATATAAACATGTGGAAAATTAAAGAAGTGACTTCTTTTAATCACATATGTCCCCTGTGGGACAGAGGTAAGTCTTTGGATCCACAACGGTGAGATCAGGGGTTTCATTACTCCCGGTGGATACAGCAGATAGCCCGATGTGGATTTGTTACAAGAAAAACATCTACACACGCACACATAATCATGGGCCCAGCATGGCCAAGTGGTTACGGCACTCGACTTGTAATCTTAGGGACGAGGGTTTGAATCCCCGTCACACCACACATGTTCGCCCTTTTAGACGTGAGGCCAATCCCACTATTCATTAATAAAAGAGTAATCCAAAAGTTGGCGGTGGATGTTGATTGCTAGCTGCCTTCCCTCTAGTCTTACACTGCTAAATAAGGGACGGCTAGCGCAGATAGCCCTCGAGTAGCTTTGCGCGAAATTAAAAACAATACAAAAACACATATAATAATGTATATAAATGGCCCGGTATGGCCAAGTGGGTTAAGGCGTTCCACTCTTAACCTGAAGGCTGCACCAAACATGTTCGCCCTATCAGCCGTAGGGAGGTTATTATGTAATGGTAAATCCAACTATTCTTTACCTACTAGGTAAAAGAGTAGCCTAAGAGTTGGCGGTGATGACTATCTGGCTTCCCTTTAGTGTTACACAGCTAAATTAGGGACAGCTAGCGCAGATTGCCCATGAGTAGCTTTGAGCGAAATTAAAAAAAACAAACAAACAAAACAAATGTATAAAAATATGAAAAAAACGAAATTTAAATATATTAGTGTTATTGAAAGATGTTGGTTAGGTCTTCTATTAATTCCTCATGTTATTGGTTTCTTTAATATGTAAACAAAATTTTATAAAGTGCATTGGTCTGCTCCAAAACGTTAGTACAATACCACCATATTGACACAGCAAACTTATAGACCCAGAAATCAGATAAACCGAGCACGGTAATTTCATGCGAAAAAGAAAATAAGAATACCCTAATGCTGTTACTGAAGTTTCCTTTAAGATTGTATCAGACAAAATATGCAGAGGTGTAACAAGAAAGGACAGTTGCATTTAATACAAAATACTGTTTCACGTAATCACAATAATAAAATTTTTTTTATAGTTATTATCGTCCACTGTTTTCTAATTACTCTTGCAGTAATATTTTGTATTAAATTATTAAACAATATGATAAACTTTGAATTGTGAAAATAAATGTTAATGTTTCATAATATGTGTAATAATAACAAGAAAGGCATAATTAAGCAATAGGGTGATCTCGCAAATGAAGGCTTAGGGAGTATCTACGCACTTTATATCACATAAAAAACCACGTACCAAGATGGAATCAAACACAAAAACAATTTTCGTAACTTTCTCCTTATGTATTTCCCTATTTTTCCCATATTTAAATAAAATTATAGTAAATTGCTCAAAGTAATCGCCTTTCACAAGATTTTTATTTTCAATGATAAAAGTAAAGTTCTGTTGTTATAGTAATACCGAATTATAATACTATTACAACAATATCTTACAGTGACGTTTAAACAAAACCTTAACAATGTTGTTTATTTAGTAACGGATAATCGAATGTACATATTAACTTTAAACAATACTTTCTTTCACGTGCTAATGAAGTGACTGAAACCAACAATATTTAAGTGAGAAAAGGAAAAATTAGAATAAATATAAACACACAGTTGGATATTTGTTAATGTAAGGTGTGTGTTTTTTATAAAGATTGTTTATTTTTTGAATTTCGCACGAAGCTGTTGTTGTTGTTGTTTTGAATTAAGCACAAAGCTACACAATGGGCTATCTGTGCTCTGCCCACCACGGGTATCGAAACCCGGATTTTAGCGTGTAAGTCCGCAGACATACCGCTGAGCCACTGGGGGGCCGCACGAAGCTACACGATGGCTGACTATCTGCGCCAGTTGTCCCTAATTTAGTAATGTAAGATTAGAGGGAAGCAGCTAGTTATCACCATTCACCGCCAACTCTTTTACCAACGAATAGTGGGATTGACCGCACATTATAACGCCCCCACGGCTGAAAGAGCGAGCATGTTTGGTGCGACGGAGATGCGAACCCGCCACAATCGGATTACGAGTCGCACGCCTTAACACGCTTGGCCTTGCCGGGCCTTTTTGATAAAGAAATTTTATACGATTTATATTGTTTTTGCCAGTTATTTTTACTCTAAGAGGGCCCGGCATAGCCAAGCGAGTAAAGGCGTACAACTCGCATCCCCGTCGCGCCAAACATGCTCGACCTTTCAGCGTGGGGGCGTTATAATTTTACGGTTAATACCACTATTCGTTGGCGAAAGAGTAGCCCAAGAGTTGGCGGTGGGTGGTGATGACTATCTGCCTTCCGTCTAGTCTTACACTGATAAATTAGGGACGGCTAGTGCAAATAGCCCTCGAATAGCTTTGCTTGAAATAAGAAAAACAAACAAACAATCTACTCTGAAAAATCAAAGAAGTGATTATGCTTAACCATATGTTCAACTTATGAGAAAGAGCTTCGAAATGTTCTTTCAGTATTGTTGGAAGACGTTTGTTAGTTTCTCTGACACAAAATGTATTATTCTTTATATCGAATTTGTTAAACCGATCCAGCATTTTTGACGAGCACGCTATATCTGGTGTATTAGATAATCTACGCTTGTTATTAAACTGCATAGATTGAAAAACTCTAGTCATCAGTGTTAGTTAGGCCTGTTGTAGTTTATAATACTATATTCTTTATTTAGTCCACTAGAGCTAACAAATAATATCAAGTGTTTAACAGCATTTCAACCATTTGTTGTCCGTCACATCCATTGCTGACGGCAGATTTCTTGCTAAAAAACAACTTACTTATCAGAGCGGCCCGGCATGACCAGGTAGGTGAGTTAAGGCGTTTGACTCGTAATCCGAGGATTGCGGGTTCGAATCCCAGTCGCACCGAACATGCTCGCCCTTTCAGCCATGAGCGCATTATAATGTGACGGTCAATCCCACTATTCGCTGGTAAAAGAGTTGGTGGTGGGTGGTAATGACTAGCTGCCTTCCCTCTAGTCTTACACTACTAAATTAGAGACGGCTAGCGCAGATAGCCCTCGAGTAGCTTTGCGCGAAATTCAAAACAAACATACAATTCGATGTCATTTAAGCATATGAAGATACAGTAAAGGGAAACCTTGCAATAACCAAATATTTTCTACATTGGCTAAGAATGTTGAAAACTACCATATCCTTTAAGTTCCATTAATATAATATTAGATCTTCACGATTCTAATAACACAATATATCGGTCTAGCTTTACTGCGTTCTTCTTACATTAAAAGAGTTGGAATGGTTTTATTTCTTATTACAATTCCATTTTTCTCACCTGGGCCCGGCATGGCCAAGTGGATTAAGGCGTTCGATTCATAATTCGAGTAATGCTCTCCCTTTCAGGCATGGGGGCGTTATAACCTGACGGTCAATCTCACTATACGTTGTTAAAAAATAGCCCAAGAGTTGGCGGTGGGTGGTGATGACTAGCTGCCTTCCCTCTAATCTTACACTACTAAATTATGGACGGCTAGCGCAGATAGCCCTCGTGCAGCTTTACGTAAAATTCAAAAACAAACAATCAAAACCTCTCTCACCCAATGTTTTCTTTTAGTTATTTTTTTTTAGTTAATATTTTCTTTTATTAGCTGTCATAAAATGGTAGAACGGGAAACATGTAGGCCTACAATGCTAAAAATCTATGGTTGGCACAGCAGAAATAATCCATTGCACAGATTTGTTCTTGACACTAAACAAATTTATTAGTCCATCTATTTCATAAAAAAAAACTTAAAATAATAAACTTTCTTAGAAAATATTGTCTTTGTGTATGATTTTTATAAGAAAAAAACACATTCAATAAAAAAACTTTTAAATTTTATTTTGGCTCTTTCTTTTTCAAATTGTAAAATAAATTAAAAAATATTTTGGTAACTTGAGACCTGTATTGATGTAGAATTTGTGGTAGCATATCATTATTGATGTTTTATTTATTCGGAAAGAAAATAGGCTATTTTTATTTGAAAGTGTGTGATTTTTTTATTATATTAAATTAACTTTCATGATAAATATTATTACTCAAGTATTAACATTTAGAAGTTTCATCACAAAAGTGCCTGAAGGTGTCACACATGAATAATCGGATAAGTTAAGGTATGATTAGTTTTTAAACTTTATTTATTCTTTTCTTGAGTTATGATTAGACTTCTGACTCGAAATTTGCAGGTCACGGGCTCGAATCCCGCCACCAAAAATGCTCGTGTTTTCAATCGTGGGGAGATATAACGTGACAGCCAGTTGAAATACACCATAGCCCATTGTTTAGCATTGTGCTTATTAACAAACAACAACAATCAATGGACTGAACCCCCACTAAATTACCAGATACTGTGTGAAAGTTTCCCAAATTAAAAAAAATTGATACAAAAACACAAGAATTAAAGTTTAATTTAGATATTAAATCCAAGTATTTAGATAGATAAATCTAAACAGGTATTTTGTAGGATTCGTTTGTTTGTTTTTAAATTTCGCGCAAAGTTACTCGAGGGTTCTTTGCGCTAGACGTCCCTAATTTAGCAGTGTAAGATTAGAGGGAAGGAAACTAATCATCACCGCCCATCGCCAACTCTTGGGCTACTCTTTTACCCATGAATAATGGGATTGCCCGTCACATCATAACGCCCCCACGGCTGAAAAAGCGAGCATGTTTTGTGACTGGGCAGACGGTCACATATTTGTGAAAGAACGTGATTAACAAATGATACAATTACAACAATACGAAAGTACTCCTCAGAGCTAGTGGTTTGTGGGTTAGCACGGTAAATCTGTCTTTTAGCCTGTCTTGGCATTATGATGTCAATTTGAAGTTCACTACACAGAGTTTGAGCCTCACAGAAAATGTTGTTAAATTCATTCACAGTATTATTTCTGAGTAAACGGAATAAAATTTCCACTATTTCTGGGTGATGCATCGCAGCACCTAAATCAATGTTCTGTTGCTGCAGTAAGTTGCACAGAGGTAAACTAAAGGAAAACAATTTAGCAATGGTAAGTAAAGTGATGATGAATTTTGGCTGTGTTATAGAACACAACAACTGATTATCTAACGTGACAGATTCTGTCTTGCCAACCTGATATGGTCTCAAGGGCATCTGTATCTGCATGGATTAAATCTAGGAAGACAATAACTGAGTTATGCTTCTCAACCCACCGGATGAGGCTGAGACTTTTCAAACTTTTTTTCATCTCAGTTGCATTATTCTCCACATAAAGAGCCAAAACGTGCTTTCGTTTAGGTGTATTAAGAAAGTTTTCAGTGCTAGAAATTACTTCCATGCAATTTCGCACAGAAACTTCTTCACAAACATCAGAAGTTTATGGAATGGGTGCTACAGTGTACATAGGGTGCAAGTGGGAATTTATCAGTTATGTGTCTCTGGACACAACTGAATTTCCCATTCATAGAGGTAGCACCATCGTACCCTTGTCTTCGCAGATAAGCCATGTCAATACCATATTTTGTCAGATTGGTAATGACAACATCAGCCAAGTTTCTGTCTGTCACATTATAAACAGGTATAAATTGCAAAAAAATTTATATTTTCAGTTTGTCTATGGAAATTTCACTAGTTGTCCCAATTTATGGCTTCCAACACCAGCACCATCATTAGCAAAAAGAAGCAGTACTTGCAGAAAACACCCTTTGCATGTTGACTTTAGAGTAGCCATCTCCACTGTGAAAGCCAACGATGCTGAAAACGCAGCTTTCTTAGACCACACTGGGGGAAAATGTAATCACTCTCTGGCTTCCAGGCATTCTCAAGGAGGCATATTTTGGTTTCAGCGTTTATCTAAAAGAGAGAGAAAGACATAGTTCTAATTACGTTACTTTGCACATGTGAAAGTTTGTTATGAGAGTACAATACCTTCGAAGAGAAAGGCTTACAGTTGTACTTCACAGAGCAAGCCTAACATCCTGTGACTGTTGGCCTACAATCACTGGCAGTCTAAAACTCATCAGAGTGTTTACATGATTTTTAATATAAAATTAATATAATGAGAAATCGACTTACCTGTTTAACAATGCTGACATTATCAGATATTTAATTTCCGATGTACCAGACTGAACCTGAGATGGTAGTGGTAGCACTGGTAGAAGGCCACGGTGATGACTTTGACAATTCTAATTCAACCTGATTGGCTGCAGCAGATTGATCAGGTTCAGCCTTATAAATGGGTTTTTTAAAGAACCTATGTAGTGTCTTTTGCTTTTTCAGGCTTGATAAAGTGAATGATTGTATGTTGCAACTTTTGTTTGTCAACATCACATTCTTTTTGTCAATGTCACATTCACAGTACCATTGGCGCCATCTATAGTGAATGATTCACTATAGATGGCGCAAATGGTACAAGGTTAGTGCCATGGTGCTGCCAGCCTGCCAGGTGCCACCCACTGTTTATTTGTGAAGTTAATTCTTGAAATCTAGGGAATCTGAACATTCACTGTCCATGATATTTGAATACAGATTATAGACTCTATACATATATTTTGCACTCTCCTGAATGAGTCTATATTTTATATATTGATGACAGGACTGTAAGCCTACCTTGCTGGGCCTGATAGCTTTAAGTTATATATTATATATATAGGCATATATATTTATTTATGATTAAAAAATAAGACAAACATCTCAGTGTGCCATTCTGAAATATGCCAAATAGGTGGTCTGAGAATGCATAATTCAGGCTTTTCTTTTATGTTTTTATTTAAAAATTTCCCGGGGGTCATGTTCCCGGACCCCCTAGCCAGCGGCGCTTGCATTAAGCACTCAAACTAAACCCTCTCCAATGGTCATTTCTGGCTACGCTCCCTGGACCCTAGGGCTGAGCCCCCTTTCGCTCCTACCTAAACACGCCACTGCTTTTCATGACTTCTAACGTTTATGTAACAAATGTAATTTTGCCTATAAATTATACCGTCAACATTCCATACACTACGCACGCAAGTTTTCTGAATTCTGCGCATGCGCCATTATTGTGAACTGTACGATCTGACGAAGAATGCTACCTCGAAACGTCATCCTTCTTTAAATAACAATGCATATATATAATTGTCGACTGTTCGACCTGTTACTTTATTTTAATATATTTTTGTCAGTTATGCAGTTTTAATTATATTTGTCTTGCAAAGGGATCGCACCAATAGATAAGTCTATTCGTAGTCCTCACAATCGTTTACAACAGAATCAAACTTTCTCTAACAATTTAGGCTACTTAAACGTCTTGATCTAAGTTGTGATCTTAGACTTCGAATCTTTGGATGTATATATTATGGTTTGCTTCCTTAGCATTCTTGCTTTGGTCTTTTTCCGACTGTTAATTGTTTGTTTGTTTTTTAATTTTGCGCAAAACCAAAAGCCGTCCCTAAATAGCACTGTAAGACTAAAGGGAAAGCAGCTAGTCATCACCATCTACCGCCAACTCTTGGGCTACTCTTTTATCAACGAGTTGTGGAATTGACTGTAACTATATAACGCCCACATGACTGAAAGGGCGAGTATTTTTAGTGTGAGAAGAATTCGAACACGCGATCTTCAGATTACGAGTCGAGTGTCTTAACCCCGTGGTCATACCGATTGTTGAAAGTTGAACGTTTTTCTATAAAACTGAATATGATTTTTGTTTTTCTTTTCCTCTTTTGTAAAAACTGTCTTTGCTGACCTATCATTTGCTTCTTCCCTCTAGCTGGTGTTTATGTTTGCTTTTAACAAATAGTGTTTCACAGTCGCAACAACAACTTCATTTTAGTTAAACTGAACGACAAACTACAATTTGTTTGTTAGAAAAGAAAACATAATCAGATGTCAGTTAACTTTGAGGTAATTCAATGAACATAAAGCTACCAGATGTTGTTCTCATTAATGCTGAGTCTAACACAAAAGCTATCTCTGATTGAATAGTGAGTGTTTTTCTTATAATAAAGCCACATTGGGCTATCTGCTGAGCCCACTGAGGGGAATTGAAACCCTAATTTTAGTGTTGTAAATCAGTAGACTTACCGCTGTACTAGCGGGAGGCCTTGAATAGTGAGACTTGACAGTCACTATTAGGGCCTGGCATGGCCAAGCGCGTAAGACGTGCGACTCGTAATCTGAGGGTCGCAGGTTCGCGCCCGCGTCGCGCTAAACATGCTCGCTCTCCCAGCCGTGGGGGTGTATAATGTAACGGTCAATCCCACTATTCGTTGGTAAAAGAGTAGCCCAAGAGTTGGCGGTGGGTGGTGATGACTAGCTGCCTTCCCTCTAGTCTTACACTGCTAAATTAGATAGCCCTCGAGTAGCTTTGTGCGAAATTCCACAACAAACAAACAGTCACTATTAACATGCATTTACAGCCACAAAATGCTGAACATGTTTCTACAACCAAGAAACGGCGAACGTAAATTAACACTCGCTAAAACAAGTTTAAAACACTACATCTTACAGCATATACAAATATTATACATTATATAGAAGGAACTAAAACCTTCCATTTCAGCCTTCCTGCATTTAAAGTATTTTAATAAAAATAATCTTTATTACAAACTTTAAGTGTAAATAATCTGTAATTGTAGTTTTAAGAATTAAACTTTTATTCAAGCTTAATGTCTTCTCAACTGTATATGATTTTAAATATACGTATTTAAAGTGTTTAACATTTTTCTCCCATTACCCCTTTAATAATATCGTAGTTATACTAATGCTATGACCAAAATCTTGCTGTAGCTACGATAGTGGAAATAAGTATGAGTAGGCCTAACAGCTGCGAATGAACGTAGGTTGTTTATTGTTTTAACATTTTCGTTTGTGGAATATTCAGTATGCAGAATGATGTTGTGAGCTTTTTTTCATATTTCCTAGAGTAATAGTGTTTTAAACGTCTTAAACCGGTCCAAAATTAAGAGAGCAAGGGATAAAGGACATGTTAACTTAACCTTTCACCTGATAGCCTTGCTCACACTCTCATTCGAGCCCATTACAATTACTAATAAAATTGTCTTCAAGTCAAAGCGAAACCGTACGGAGCATGTCAGTGTTAAGTGTAAAAACAAAATGTTAGATTGTTCAGTCGATTCCCTAAGGAAGTTGTCAAAAATTGGTTGTATGTGCAGAATTAAAAAAAAAAAAATTTAGTGAGAAAGAAAGAGACCGGTCAGAATATTTTCCAACTAATCCAGAAATATCACAGATGGACACACATGTAAAATATGATGAATACTGAAATACTGAAAACTGGCCTGGTTGTTTCGGAATTTGATAGTGTTCATAACACACTTTGAAGCTATGTTTAAAGTATCCTCAAGGTGAGTTGAACAGTGCCACGAGTCACACTTCAGCTGACCAATGAAATGAGCCAAACGATTATTCATTACCTGGCTGTATTTATGTTACCTTTTGATCATTTGATCACATTACCGTGAAACTTACATATTTTTGTTCTCTAAATGGTTACTTTTAACTGTATACTTCTTTTAATGTTCACCTATGAACGTATAAATCTAAATCCAGATTGCAATGTTATAAAACATCTTATTCATTTGAAGTCAATTTATGAATTGAAAATATGGTTATTCTAAAAGTTGTGCTAATGACATCTATTCATTGATCGCAGCTCTAGCATAAAAAAGAAACTAATCAGAAGAACAAGTCAAAATTTAAGCGCAAAAATTCTCTTCTTAACTAATATGCGAAGTAGTCTGTGTTACTCTTACTGTAATTTACTTTGTGATGTAGCTTTTTATTTTATTTTCGTGCTACTTTTATGGGTTTTTTTTTTAATTTCACGCAAAGCTACCGGAGGGCTATCTGCGCTAGCCGTCCGTAATTTAGTATTGTAAGACTAGAAGGAAGGCAGCTTGTCATCACCACCTACCGCCAACTCTTGGGTTACTCTTTTACCAGCGAATAGTGGGATTGACCGCACATTATAACGCCCTCATGGCTGAAAGGTGTAACGGGAATTCGAACACACGACCCTCAGCTTACAAGTCGAGCATCTTAACCACCGGGCCCTACATTTATGGTTTATGTGTATTTTTCTTTCTTTCATTTAGTTCCGTTATATTTGCATTTACTTCAAAAATACTGCCTTGTCTGCCTCTGAAAATATAGCATGTATTAAATGAATCATTGTTATGTTGACAAACCAACTCAAGATTCACCTGGTACTGAAAAATGTATAATACGTTCATGTACAATTATACCAAATTAATTGTAAGTTGTAAGTTATGTGTTACCTACACTTGTGACCTGGCAAAGAAATAAAATGCTTGTGATCTAGAGTTGAACGAGAGAAGTTAGATAACAAATTCGTAAAATATAATTAATAAGGGAAAGGGCTTTTTGTAGTACCTCATGATACTTATGGGTAGTGATTAATATTGCTTTATTCGTATTAATTTACGAATTTCCTTATTATTTTGTGTGATCTGATATTTCCAGTCTTGTTATATCTTCATTGATCGTTTCAATTTGGCATAAAGATACACAGGGAATATCTGCCGTAACCGTCCTCAATTTAACAGTAAATGCAGCTATTTATCATCCAGCCACCACTGTCTTGTTTACCAATAAATAACGGGAGTGACCATGTTATAACATGGTTGATTGATACGCTAAAATAACAATAAATAAATAAACTTGGTTGATAAAATAACGCTCGACTTAACTTTCTGTGGCATTTCTCAAAATTATATTTAGACGAAATGACTAAAAAGTATAAAACTAAAAGTGACTCAAACTTATAAGTGTCATAACCTATTTTTAGTAAGAGTTTTAGATACTGGAGTGACATAATTGAGATGTTTTAGTGAATAAGCTAATTTGAAAATACCAGTACGAAAATGTTTCAGTTTGAAGTAATTTGTAGTATCTGAAATAAAACCTAAGTGATTTTATTACAGAGAAGGACGCTTGAAAGTGAGAAAAACGGTTCAGATGCATTATCTCATATTGATGCATTCTTTTATCTTGAGGGTATCCAACTGATAATAAATTATTTCTTGACATTTTCTAACTGTATAGATATAAAACATAATTTTTTTTTTCTGATCTGAACTGTTTCCATTAATACAAGTGTTATTTTAAATCTTTGGTGTGATCCATATGGTCCGACATGGCCAGGTAGTCAAAGCACTCAACTCGTAAACCCACAGTTGCGGGTTCGAATACCCGCCACACCAAATATGCTAGCCCTTTCAGCCGGTGGGGCGTTATAATGTGACGGTCAACCTCACTATTTGTTGGTAAAAGAGTAGTCCGAGATTTGGCGGTGGAAGGTGATAACTAGTCTAAATTAGGGTCGCCTAGCGCAGATAGCTCTCGAGTAACTTTGCGCGAAATTCAAAACAAATCCTCTAGTCTTAAATTGCTGAATTAGGGACGGCTAGCACAGATAGCCCTCGGGTAGTTTTGTGCGAAATTTAAAAACAAACAAACAAAAACTGACATGCATATTCTTTATCTCTAATTTCTTGTGTCAACCACACCTAATAGATTTGTAAACGGTTCAACTGAACGAAGAAGTGAGCTGTATATCACATTTACTGCCAAACTTAAGTATTTTAGGCTCATAAGTAGTGATAAAATTACTTTAAAATAAACTGTAGAAGTCCTGTTCGTGTAAACGTTTGAAATTTACATGATTTTATCAGAAACCTATCGATTTCACTAACTTTACACATAACTTTTTTGAGTAATTCCAGTATTTGCTACGTTACACAATACGCCAGTTTGATCGGTAAATAAACGTAGCAGAGACTGACATGGGTTGACAAATTTTTCAAGTACTGGTAGTCTGTCGCTCATCCCGCAAGACTGTGTGAAACTGTACTGTCAGTTATAGTTTGTGTTAAGGTACCTGAAGAAGCACAACAAAATTCTACTTTTTAAGTTTTTTGTTTTTACGATTAATATTTCACAAAAATTTAAAGACAAATTACATGGTTTATTCCAACATTGCCCAAGTGAACTGTGAGCGCTGTATTATGTTCAGAAAAAAATATTAATGAGGTAATTCATAAATGCATTCGTTCGGATCATACTCAGATGAAGTCAAAATTCGCAATTTTATATCTTCTATGTACAGATAGAATATAACTCATTTTAGAACTACAATTTATTTCCTCATAGTGATTACAAACTTACAGCTATTTTCAGCATAAATGTATGTGTATACTCACAAACTGTTAAAACACGTTTAATTTCTTTTTCGTTTACATAAACCTAGTAGATTGTCGGTGTTAGTGTTCGTACAAAATCAGATATTCCACAAATTTTTATCTTATCAAAATCATATGAAACCTCGTATTCAAAATTCCCGACAAATCAACTGGAAGCGAACAATTGAATTTGTGTCACATATTATAACTAATTTTTTCTTAATTTACATTTTATTCTGAAAAGAGATTTAACTCATTTTCTAGTATTGGCTGTATTTTTACAGTAAAAACACCAAAACTCTTTTTTTTTTGAGCTTTCAAGTATATTTTATCTGATAATTAAGTTGTTTATCAAAACATATGGGAAAATTTAACAACTCATTAAAAAGTATATTTCACATTAAACCTGTCAAATGTAACATATCAGGTTTTCTTTAATAACATTGTTGAATAGCAAAACCCTGCTTTTAACTTCCATTGTTTGAAAACGTGGTAAATGTATCGTTGGCGAAATTATAAACCTGCAAAATATTCGTCTCTCTCTAAACTGCACGGTTTCCGGAACATCTGGCTGTTCAGCCTGAACCACTTGTTGCTCACTAAAAAATAGCAAATAAAACAACTGACTTTTACAGAACAAAGTCTATAAAATTAACGAAACATAAAAAATGAACGTGCTTTTATAGAAAATTGAACATTCAATCCATTATCTATTAAAAAGTCAAATAGCCTTTTACATTAAAAAATTAAACCTTGAGAGATATGCAAAAATCTTACTCTAGACGAGTTAGGCCTTGAAAGAATTGAAAAATGTACGAGGTCTGTTAAAAAAATATGCGGACTGTTTGAATTGCGCGGCTCTAGTTCGTTCCAGGGGAATCCGCTTGGTGTCGTTATGTTTGCACAGATAGGCTGATTACAACGCCATTTCCGATTACAGATATCTTCATTTGTGTATTAGCTTCGAGGTTTTAAGTGAAGTGCGATTTTTTCGTTTGGCGAATTTCAGAATGAATGACCCGAAGGAGCAACGACTTGCTGTAAAATTTTGTGTTAAACATGAAAAATCTGCGACTGAAACTTTTGCTATGCTTAACACGGCTTACGGTGATATTGATATGAAGCGTACGGCATGTTTCAAGTGGCATGAACGTTTTAAGGATGGTCGACAGTCCATTGAAGATGATAAACGTCCTGGACGTCCTTCCATGTCAACTGACGACCCACACGTCGACAAACTCAACGCCCTGGTGCGGGCAAATCCACGTCTGACTGTCAGGGAGCTTGCTGAAGAGTGTGGGATATCAGTTGGATCTTGTTACGAGATTTTGACCGAAAAATTAAAGATGCACCGCGTTGCTGCGAAATTTGTGCCTCAGAACTCGTGAGTTTTTTGCCAAATACTCAATCACTGTTCTTCCCCACCCCTACTGACCTTGCTCCTTGCGATTTCTTCTTGTTCTCCAAACTCATAAGACTCTTGAAAGGAAGAAGATTTGAGACGATTCCCGAGATTAAGGCAAATGCGACGAAGGAGCTGGAGGACATTACAAAAGAAGTGTACCAGGACTGTTTCAACAAGTGGAAACACCGTTGGGATAAGTGTGTGCTTTGGGGAGGAGAGTACTTTGGTGGGGGTCCAGACCAGTAACTTCTAAATAAAGTACATTTTGTTTTATGACGTCAGTTCGCGTATTTTTTGAACAGCCCTCGTATATATGTTTTAAGACTACTTGTATAAATCCAGCGTCATTATCATAATTGCATTTTTCTCTTGCTAATAACCAAAATAAAATATTGAAAATATAACTTATAACAGCAGTGTATCGGAAAAGGGGATATGAACGCAATGAATTTGTTGTTGTTGTTTTGTTTGTTTGTTTTTGGAATTTCGCACAAAGCTACTCGAGGGCTATCTGTGCTAGCCGTCCCTAATTTTGCAGTGTAAGACTAGAGGGAAGGCAGCTAGTCATCACCACCCACCGCCAACTCTTGGGCTACTCTTTTACAAACGAATAGTGGGATTGACCGTCACATTATACACCCCCACGGCTGGGAGGGCGAGCATATTTAGCGCGACGCGGGCGCGAACCCGCGACCCTCGGATTACGAGTGCACGCCTTAACGCGCTCGGCCATGCCAGGCCTTGTTGTTTTGAATTAAGCACAAAGCTACACAATGGGCTATTTGTGATCTGCCCACCACGGGTATCGAAACCAGGATTTTAGCGTGTAAGTCCGCAGACATACCGCTGAGCCACTGGGGGCGAACGCAATGAATAGTTTTACTATGAAGCAATTTAATTTTAAAAATAATTAGATTTCTTTAGATTTAGAAAACTATCACTTAGTTCAAATATTATGAAACATGTTTTATTGTTGTATGTCGTAATATTCTTAACGTTACAGGAAGTTTTAATATTTATTTTTAATCTATGTGAATTTACATGTCAGTATTTAAAAAAATATCGTATTTCAACAAAATCTATTACCTTGATGTAACGAATGTTAACACAGTTTGTAGAAACCAAGCTATTTACTAATATTCCACCAACTAGATTATCAGTAAAGCTTTGGAGCTTATAACTCTAAAATTCGAAGCTCCATTCTTGTTGTGGCTGTAGCGTCTCTGATTAATCGTTCAGTTTTATATTTAAAAATTATAAATTAAATGTGTTATGCGAAGTATTGTGCTTTTCGCCCTCTGTAATTACTTTGAGTAGGGTTAAGGTTCACGCAAACGTAAAGTTCGTACAAAGTTGAGAATGGTAAAGTAATTAAATATTTAATTACTAATCATTTGAATTGCTTTTGCAATTTATGAAATTAATTATTTCTGAAGACTCCATTATCGTTGATATTAAATTATAAATGTATTCTTTTTCATGATATTTTGGTTACTAACAATTCTGGTAATACTTATAAACGAAATTTGTAATTTAGTCATTTCTATTTGTATTACCAGTAGTGGGCGTTAGTTCTAGTTGTACAGAGTGTTCGGAAAGTCACTGTGCACTTGCATATGTATTAACAGACAAAACTGCACAGTGACTTTCCGAATACCCTGTAGTTGTAGTAGTAGTAGTAGTATTTATAATTATAGTAATAACATAATATATGTAGCAGTTAGACTCTCAGAAGACCATATTACTACTCTTATTAGTATTGGTAGTTTATTACTGTAACGTAACATAATATTTTGGGACAACATAGGACCTGATGGTCCAGATTGGCTTGATAAATATTTTTTCAAAACCTTAAAGCCAGCTTTTATAATTTATAAATGCGTCAAGTTTTTTCATAAAATCACTTTAATTTATTGTCTCTACAACATCTGAAAGCAAATCTTAGCTAAAGATGACTCTTCCCAGCCAAAATTTATACTTATGTCCCCTAGTTCTGTTGTTCGTGCTGTTAAGTATGAAAATAAAAGATGTATCAACATTATCAGTTCCATTTATAATCTTAAATATCTCATTCAAACCCTCTAATGTTTGCTTTTGTTTCATGGGAAACCAATTTGAGAGATTTCATAGTTTCCATGTGACAATCCCTCCATCCCAAGTGCTATTTTAGTGACCATCCTCTGAACCTTATTCAACAATTCAATGTCCTTCCTAAGGTGAGAAGCCTAAGACTGATCACAATACTCCAAATTTGGCCTAACCAGTGGCTTGTAGAATGAAATTATAACATGTTTAGACTTCTGTTCAATATTTCTGAAGATACAACCTAAAATTCTATCTGTCATATCACTGGCAATAATACACCAATTCTATCTGCCAGACCACTGGCAATAATACACCACTTAGATGGCTTAAGAGACTAATCAACCAATACACCAAGATTCTTTTCTTTCATGACAATCTTAAGGTTATTCCTATCCAAATTGTGTTTATAATTCAATTTAACCCACATGCAGAATCTTACATTTATCACACAAAAATTCATCTGCCATTTATCTGCTCAACTCATTTAAATGATCTAAATCCTTTTGTAAATCAGCATCAACTTCTTGACATCCAGCAACACTAATAGCCTTAATATCATTTGTAAATTTAAGTAATTTAATTATCATTTCTTTATCTGTGTCATTGATATAAATAAAAAAGAACAGTGGCCATAAGATTGAGCCCTAAGATACTTGTAACACTAAACCAGTTTCTCTGAACTCCATTTGTAATAACTCTCTGCTTTCTTTCATCCAGTCACTTTTCTATCCAGTTTTGTAACTTATCCCTCACACCTAAAGCCTTTTATGTGGCACCTTCTCAGATGCTATCTGAAAATCCAGATATAGCAGTGTACACTCTCACTCTTTTCTACATAAATAGTAACCTTTTCAAATAATATAAAAATATCTATAAGGTAAAATTTTCCCTTATTGAAACCTTGTTCACTATCCAGTGAATTTCTAAACTTTGTTAAATAACTTTTCAAAGCATTTCCCATAACTGTTGTAAGACTAATAGGTCTATAATTACTGGAACAAATTTTATCATCTCCCTTGAAAAGACAATAGCTAACTAACAATCCTCTGGTACCTGTTGTCCACTACTCAAGGACTAACAAAACTAAAGTAGTAAGTTGTCCACATATCGTGTCTTTAACCTGTGGAACTTTATCATTCTTTAAACTTTCTAATTTCTTCTTAACAAGCTCAAAATTAAGAAAATTAATTTTTTTTCTTGTTTCCAGCTATAAACTATAATGGTAGTACAGGTCCCAATTTTTATGTGGTAAAATATAAAATTATGTAACCCTTACTTAAAAGCAGCTTGAAGTAACAATGTTTAACTATTTAAATAATAAGCATGTAGAGGTTTAAACCTTTGGAGATTATTAAGTGGACTGTATATTGTACAGTTAATGTTAGCAGAAAATCAAATTCATCAAGTACGTGAGCTATGCAATGACAATGTGATTAAGAAGTTAACCATTGAGTGAGTGGTCATATGTAAATGTGCATTAATCATAGAGCTATGTTTTGCATAGGATTACTATCATTATTCACTACTCTAAATACAGGACAAAAACCCACAGTTTAGATGTTTTACTTGTATGTAGAATGTGTTATATGTCTTGTGTGTATCAGAATTGAAAAATGTACTTTAATGATTCTTAGGTTTGATTAAAACAAAGTAAATTATATCTAAGATTCTTTATTATAAGTAAACTATAAGAAATACTGTACGTGGTCTGCAGCTCAATTGTTTAAAAGATTTACTTTGAAAGAGAGAAAATACAGGGTGGTCGCTAGAAAAGCAGAAAATTTGTCAAACAGCTATTTATTTTTACAAAGAATAACTTTTACAAAGTTTTTTAAAGGCATATCTTATATTACACTCATAGATGCTCAAAATGCATTTTATGATATTAAAATCATGCATTTTATTCATGATGTAAAGAAATCAAAATAGAAATGAGTAAGCATGCATTTTATTCATGATCTTATCTGACCCTCAAATTTTACGCTTTTCTAGCGACCACCCTGTATTACTGTTTTAGTGTTGGTATGGATTCATAAATATGTTTACATTCCCTTTTTGATTTCTTTAAAAGGGTGGAAAGAGAATGAATTGTGTGTACAACATTTAGTTCACTGTGAAACATAAGATTAATAACATATTGCTTAAATATGAGTTAAAATAAATTTGATTCTAGTTATTACAAATAAAATTAGGACACAGCTAAAACTGCTAAAGTATATGTTAAAATACTGGTTACCTCAAGCCACTTAGTAACTATTAAATTTATGGGCTTATAATTGTATACTTAACACAGTTCTTACTAGCAAAGTAAAGTGGAAACATGCAACTGAAGCAAGTTTAAAAAAATGACACCAGTGATTGCTGATTAAAAATAAATTGAGATTTCTTATAGAGGTACTGGTCTGTGCATAAATTGTTAATTAAATACTGTAACTACATGGCAAAAGTTTAATTTATGTATATAAACTGCTAAGTTTTCGTGTTTTTTTTGTTACACATTTTACAATATATTCCCTTTCTCATGACATTATAATTTCCATTTTGTCTTCCGAGTTTTTACGTTCTACTATTGATTTTATTTAATTATAATTTATACTTACTATTAATTTTGTCTAATTATAATTTATACTTATTAATTTTGTTTAATTGTAATTTATACTTACTATTAATTTTGTTTAGTTATAATTTTTACTTCTTACTATTAATTTTGTCTATGAGAGCCCCAGGGGGCCAGGGTCCACCCTATTTGCTCCCAATATTGCTCACATAAGATTGAACCCATTTTAAGAATATATTTTGTTGGTTTTCCTCCATGTTATCATGGATTACCTTCCAGGTCTGTACTGCTAAACCTTTATTGTGGTTTTTATTACACCCTTCACAGTATATACCCCTCCTCATGACATTATTTAATGAAGAACTTTTGGTGTATCTTTTGCAAGTTTTGTCCTGTACAGACTTTTTTTTTGACCTAGCTTACTGTAAGGCAGATTATTTTTTTCCTGATTTTCTGTCATTTGCATATGTGTTAATCATATTCATTTTAAACCCCTTCATAGTTTAACAGTTTTGTTTGACATTCCTACAGTTAATATTTACCTTCTACTTCTTGTGTTTCACTTACATTTATGGATTTCATTGGATGCTTTGTCCTCCTTCCATATATATTGGGGTGTTTGTTATTTTCAACTTGTTTTTTTCACATGTGGTTTCTTTGCTTCTAGGGTAGGATACTGCTGTTTGTTTACCATTCATTACTAATGTTGTCTTATGGTCAGTTCTTTTTTTCTACTGGTCCATTTTTGGCTCTACTCCTGCATATTCTCCTTGTATGTATTTGAGGTTGTTTTTCTGAGCCTTTACTTTTGGTTTTCCTTGTAATTTTCTTTGTTTTGCACATTCTTATTTTGGTCAGTCACAATCTATGAATACAATTGAAGAGAAGATAGTTTGGACACGTTTTTCTTGCTTATTCTTATTTTGGTCAGTCACAATCTATGCCTTTTCAAGAGATTTTGCCTTCTGCTCCTTTTTTTACAGTGTGTTAATCACTTATGTAATATTATTGTACCTATTTCTATTTTCTGTGTTGCCTCTCTTATCTTATTGGGTATAATTCTTTCTTCTGAATTGTTTTTCCCCTTCACCCAACATTAGTGTTCAAACTCAAAGATTTTGATACCAACTTCAGTAAGGTGTTGGTATGTCCTGTTCTCCTCATTTGTTAGATCAACATACTTTGAAGTCCATTACTTTTGAATTCCATATCTGAATTCTTTACAACTAGATCCTCTACTCCCCTTTGAGGTTGAAATCTGGGAGCAACTGTTCATTTTAATCAGAATCAGTAGTCAAGGATATACCTTTCCATCTCTATCTTTTTATGTTAACTTTTTTTCCATCCAAATACTGTTACAGGCCTTTCATCACTCATGTCCCTCCCATGCTCCATCTTTACTCATTTATTAGTTTTTGCCTTTTCCATTAAAACCTGGCTCATATGCTGTTGGGACTTGTGGAGAAAGATGCATTACTTGTGTCTGTGGGGTGTATTTTCCTATTCAGCCCTGGAGAATCTGTCAACCTCCCTCCTATGCAATATTATATTGATATATTGGGTTCATCCTGATTCCTTGGAATCCAGGATTGATGTGGCTAGATTACATTCTTACTTGTCTTCTTTGGCCTTATGTTTATCTCACCCTCTCCATATCTTCTTCCTCACTAAGTCCTTGGCTTTCTTCCAGTGCTCTTAAACCTATTTTACTTATCCAGCACCTGGGCTTATCAATGCCAAAAGCATAGGTGACACCACAAAGGCTTCCAGACCTGTAAGGGTCAGATTATTACACTTTTCTCCTTTGTGGCACCCCTCGGTGTGGATTCCTGTACGTGGTGAGGGGACTTCCCAAGGAAGATTCTGTTCTGTTTGGTTACCTTCTCTGGGATCTAAACATCCATCCACATGTTTGCCATGCATAGCGACCTGTGAAGGAGAGGAGAGGATCCTGGTGGTTGAGGGGTCCAACCCTAACACACCACTTTGGCCTCAAATTCCTGTAGATGGGCAGCCTTTGGGTGACCACCCCCTTGGGTCAATTGGCTGGTCTACTTGGGCTAGAGTCAACCAAGCAATCTGAACATCAGTAACACACATTTTCTTATATTTCATTCTCTCGGAAAAACCTTCAGGGCAAATGTCCCCTTTTTTTATTCAGAAGGGACTAGAGGGACTTACTGGCTATCCAAAGTCAGTAAAAAAAGCTTCGATCTGGTAACATATTGGTTGAAACATCCACATCCCAACACAGTGAACTCCTCTTGAATTCAAAGGCAATTGGGGATATACCTTTTGAGGTTACACCCCATGCTACTTTGAATTCTTCACGAGGAGTTATTGTTGAAAGGGATTTGAAGAACGTTCCCGAGACAGAGATTCTCGCTGGTCTCTCCACTCAAGGAGTTTCTGCAGTGAGGTGCATCTCCACTCGCAAAGATGGAGTTATACTGCCAACAAATACCCTCGTTTTAACATTTACTTCACCACGTGCACCTGCCACCATCAAGGCAGGTTATCTCGTTTACATGGTCCGGCCATACATTCCAAACCCTCTTTGATGTTTCCGATGTCAGAGATTTGGCCACTCAAAGACATCTTGTCATGGTTCCCTGACATGTGCTCGTTGTAGAGGCAAGGATCACAATGCCTATGACTGTGACATGAACCCACATTGCATAAACTACAATGGTTCTCACCCCTCTTACATTCATTCTTGCCCAAAATGGTTGGAGGAAAAAGAGGTGCAGCATTTGAAAATGATACATCACATTAATTATCATGAGGCTCGGAAATTGCTGTCCACAACTCCATCTTGAACATATGCTGCTGCACTTCATTCCACAACTACTGTGGGAGTGCAGACAGATCTCTCTGTGCCTCCAAGAAAATAGTTTTCAAAACAAATGAAAAGCCTTTTGACCTCTGCAGTTAAAAAGGTTGATGAATGGACTTCCACACCCATCTCTGTTCCTCTTATACCTTTTAACAAACCTCAAGATCCATGTCCTTCAGTTTCAAATACAGGCATTTCTTCTGATACATCTTTTTCTCCCACCACAAGAGACAAAACAATTATTTGTTCATGTCCTCAGTCACTAGATTACCCTTCCAATAACAAAAACCTGCCCACTCGACCCAGAGCAGGATCCATGGAGGTTGATAGACTTCCTCCGATTAAAGACAGTAAAGAAAAAAGATGTGGTCATAGACCGAATGGTTCTCCAGCCACTTCACCTACCCATTCTTAAAAATGGCCACCTTGGACTCTGCACTGGGGCTTTCCATACCTCTTTAGTTCAAAGCATATACATTGAATCTCATAAAACTTCGCCGTTTGCAACTATCTTTAGAAAATACTTTATAAACTTTGTTCCTTACCAAAGCATCCCACCTGGAAATGTGCTTTCCTTCCTCAGTGGGTAGTACTTTTTCAGAACAGACTATCTGTCATTGCTCCATTTGGCCTTCTCATCCGGGCGCAATTGGATGAATTGTTGTCCTTGGATAACATTGCAGATTCCACAGGTCAGCTCATCCCACCATGGCTTATTACAGCCCCCAAATGTGACCTTTTTTTCAGTCACCTAAAACAGGCAGATACTCCAGATTGGAAGTACCGTCTTTTATTCAATGAATATCTTTCAAACAATCATTCAGTTCCCATTTATATACAGATGGTTCCAAATCAGGTAATTCAGTGGGCTCTGCTATGGTTTGCTATGGGTCAGTAGTTGTGTGCAGAATCCCCTCTACAGCTTCTGTGTTCACTGCTGAACTGTATGCCATATCTCTTGCCCTGGATCATATTGCAGCTGAGCAGTACTCCAACTGCACTATTTATACTGATTCACTTAGTTCTATACTTGTTTTGGAATTGCTACATGTTAGCTCGCATCCTATTCTCACTGATATTCGAAATTGACTAACCCATTTCTCATTAGCTGCTACTTCAATCCAGTTTTTCGAGATACTAGGCCATGTTGGTATTCCCGGGAACAAGCTTGCAGACATGGTAGCTAAATCTTTCTGCTCCGGCACTATCACCCTCATGCCTATTCCGTACATGGACTATGGTGTTGTCTTCAAGGCTCGGCTCCATGCCAGTTGGCAGTCCACTTGGAGTGAGCAACACGACAACAAACTTTTTGAAATCAAACCCAAAATTGGAGTTTGGCCATCCAGCTTCCGTAAAGTTCGGAAGGAGGAAGTTGTTCTCACTAGGCTACGCATTGGTCACAGTTTTTTAACTCATCATTTTCTTTTATTTGGAACTGATGCACCAATGTGTACTTTGTTACACTCAAATCACTATCAGCCACGTTTTACTTTCTTGCCATCATTACAATTCTCAACGATGGCAATATTTTAAACATATTTTTTCCCAGAGTCAATCTGTAACAGTGGACAGAGTTATTGGTGATGGTGACTCTGTCCACCTTGATGATGTTTTTAATTTTTTAATGGCCATTTATCTTTTTAATCTCATTTAAGTGTTGCATAGTTATTCATTACACCTTTTTAATTGTGGTTCCTCTTTTACAGTTTTAATCTCTCTCATTCAATTTGACATTGGACAATGGCCAATACATTAAATAACTCGACACCAGGACTGGAAAGGCCGACTTCAGGTGACTAACACTACTGTTTGAACTACTCGTTAGTTGTCCTGGCGAGTTGTTATTATACTTTTGCTGCATATCATTTCACACTTTTACTACTTTACTTTTCAGTACTGGCCATATTGACTCATAACCCTGAACCAGGACTGAAAAGACCAACTTCAAGTGACTGACGGTGGTTTTTATACTTACCTGTTAGTCTTCCTGGTGGGTTATGATCATTACCATTCTGCTACAGGTAGTCCTTTACAACTTTGTTGACTGGATGTCAACATTGGTTTTTGCGCCATTTTCTGTTTTAATTGCTGTTTTGTTTTATCTTCAATTACTTTTACAAATTTTACTCCATTTACTTGACTTTTATCTTTTTACTGGACATTTGGCTACTCATTGTTGCGATTTTGCTATGTGTCTTTTGAAACTAATATTCTTTTACATTTTGATACTGGTTGCTATGACACATAACCTGGAACCAGGACTGGAAAGACCAACTTCAGGTGACTGACGATGGGTCTTGAACTTATTTGTTAGTCTTCCTGGCAGGATATGATCATTACCTCTTTGCTAGAGTAAATACCTTACAACTTCTTATACTCTGCCTTCTATCTCAACGTTGTAGACTAGGTACTAGGTATCAACATTGGTTTTATACTTTTTTGTTTTACCTTCATTTCCATTTATGTCTTTTACTACATTTACTTTATTTTTACATTTTTACCGGATGTCTGGCACAGATAGCCTCGCTGCTTTGTGCTATAAAACACTAAATCAATCAACCTTTGTGGCATCATTTCATGATAGATCCACAACTTCTATCAGGAGGTCTCTGTCTTAAGTTCTTTTCATGGCTCATAAAAAGATGGGAGATTGGAGACCATTCAGAACCCCCTTGCTTTACTGTGGAGTCTTATCTCTCATTTCAGTGGATGTTTTCTCCAGGATTCTGGAGGACCAAATTCGACATTATGGTCACCTGTCTTCACATTCTTATTGTTCCCTAGTCATCTGATTATCTTGCTTGGTGGTTAGATAAGTACTAGACCACAGTGGGGGTGAGTTAGTTATGCTGTCTCCACTTCATCTGGATTTACATCTGTTTACCGACATATCTTCAGAGGGTTAAGGTGCTTAACCCAACTTTTGAGAGATTTTCAGTCTGATAGGTTGAGGAGTCTTCTTTCCATGTAAATATTCTCAAACTTTTGGTGGTTCATTTATTGAGCTTTGTCCCACTTCCTTCCTCTCATGAAGAGGAGGGTGATTACCTGCACTTCACAACTTGGACTCTCACAGCAGATCTAGAAAGAAGAATACAGGCCATGGAAATGGGTTACTACAGAAATATCTTGCACATCTCATATAAAGATCATGTTATGAACAGAGAGGCCCATAATAAGATCCAACAAGCTGTCAGACCATATTGAAATATCTTAACCACTGTCAAAAATGTAAACTGAGGTTGTGTGGTCACATCTCATGATCATATAGCTTAGCAAAGAACATGAGAGGGAAGAGGGAAGGAGGCAGACTGAAGAAGTAGAAAGACAACATTCAGGAGTGACAAAGCCTAAAGTTTGTAATTATAGTACACTTTAATTTCATCATGGTCACTTACATCACAAAGCAAAAGTGTTCCAAATACAAGTCTGTGCTATCAGACTCTGGATCTCTCTTGCTGAGCTCATATGGTGGTTTTAACTTGCCATGTTCTTGGCATCTTGAATTTGTTTGTGGATTGTTGATGTGGCAGGATTCTTCCCTCAGAGTGGTATCTTGTATCTCAAAATGGCTGTTATGGGCATTAATACTGTTATTAATATGGAGATAACAACATTTCAACTTTCCTAGGCCATTTCCAGGTTAAGAAAGAGAGAATTCACATTTGTATTTCATGTGGGTTTCTCATCATCAAGAGTGGTATCTTGATCTACAGTTATTTTAGTGGGTGTGCTCTTAGCTGGAGTCTTCTCATATTGGTGCTTTTGACCCCACTGGAGCAACAAACCTTTTTCTTTTTAACCTCCCATTCCACTCCCATTAGCTCAGAAAGTTAATAGGTTGAATCAAAATAAGGATAATCACCTCTATGCTTAACCCCCATTTTGAATTCTCTCCAGAGTTCATGTATATTTTTCATGCTAGCTCTGTTTTAACCAATGCTACTGTGGTTCTAGCTGCTTTAACCTTTTCTTGTCCAACCTACCCTACCTTTATCTCAGTCTGTTCTGTTAATTTCAGTTGGACATCATTCATCCATTTGTCCCTCCTCTCCATCTTCCTGCATAGCTTTTGTCATGTCTTTCATCTTAGCCCAGGAACTGACTCCACATAGTGCAGATCCATAAGACCTTCTTCCTTTACTATAGACAGAAGTCTACTTTCTGCTTTTGAGATCTTTGATGTGGTTTCCATTCTTTTTAGCATTTTGTTCCTCATCTTTCTCAGTTTTTCACCTAACTGTTATACAAAGGCTTATCCATTTTGACTGTTTAGCTATTTGGTAGCCTTGTCAAACACTTTCCATTTTTCCAACTTTCATAAAGTTTTATCTATTTTTCTTGTTGTTTTCCTCATTTTATCACTCCCTTTAGTGGGTTGTGTGACCTCCACATTCCACTGAAGTAGCTGATGGAGATCTTTTATACCCTTTTTCATCCTCCTTTTGAACGTTTGTCTGTGTATTCCATTTATCAATTTTCACGAAAAACATATTTCCACTGCCCACAAAGTTTATCTGCCTTTCTCACCCATTTCCTTACCTTCCATCTCCTGCCTGTACTCCAATTCTGATAAAGTTAACTTCTTTGTCCAGTGTATTCCATATGGTGTTATATTGTGTGTATGGCTCCTTTTGGGGTTCTTACCAACTATTCTTTCTCTAGAATCCACTTGTTTCCCAGGATTTAATCCCTGTTGCACTAACTGGTTGATTTTGTCAACTTGTTGAGCTGGCATATTTTGACTCATTCATGGAATGTCATTGTCTCTGTAACATTTCTTCTCATTAAAATCACCATTTCTCTGGTGGTTTTGCTAACCTCTGGAAAATATAATTCAGGCCACAATGTGGACTGTTTGCAATGCCTTCTATGCTCATTATCTATACAATCTGGCTACATCCTCCTCAGGAGATCATGATCTTTCTTCCATGGCAGTTCTACACTGGAGCCATTGATTAGGGTGAGTCTTATCACATCATTTATATTTTCCTTTTAGACACTCTTTTTTTCATCTCTGCTGTTGGGATCCAACTCTGTGGTGGGTGTAGATTGGTTAGGTATGCTATATTTTAAGTCCACGCTTCACTGTTAGGGCCATAACATTTATTGTAGAGAGGGGCTATTTCACAAGACCATAGGTTGCTTGCCCAGTGATGTATATATATATGTGTGTGTGTTTCTCAATACCCATCAACTTTACTCCCCTCCTCAGTAAGAGGATCTCTCAGGATAGGTTCTGTTCTTTCAGTTTGCCTTTTCTCAGATGTAAACATCCATCCATATGTTTACTGTGCATGGTGACTGATGAAGGGGAGGAGAGGATCCTGGTAGTTGAAGGGTCCAACCCTAACACACCACTTTTGCCTTGAATTCCTGTAAACAGCAGCCTTGTGGTGGCCCTCCTAGGTTCAGTTGGCTGGTCCACTTGGGCAAAGGCCAACCAAGTATCACTGTTGGATATTCTCAGCAGGTGTTGTGAACATTGTATTTGATGCTCGTATTTGACTATAGAGCTCACAAATCCCTGGTGTTTCTGCAGTGTCCTTGTTTAGTATTGTTGAGCTCCATGGTGGGTGGGGTCAGTAAGCTCTGAAATGTAGCTTCTTGATTATGGATACTCCTTTTTCTGACAAAATGAATAAAAATGAAGAAAATTGAAAAAAAAAACATGTAATTGGAAAACGACCACACATGAACAACTGTTGCACAATCAATATTATAGCCAGATTCTGCACCTCAGTTTCTGATTATCCATTCCTTATCTGAGAAATCCCTGGGGCATATATCTCCAATTTTCATTCAGAGGGGATTAGAGGGACTTAGTGGCTCCCCAAAGTCAGTAAAGAAGTTGTGCTCTGGAGACATTTTGGTAGAAACATCTTCACCACAACATAACAAATTCCTCTTGAAATCAAAGGCCATTTGAGATATATACCCATTGAGGTTACTTTCCATGTAGCTTTGAATTCATCCAGAGGAGTTATAATTGAGAAAGATATAGAGAACAATCCTGAGTTGGAAATCCTAGCTGATTTTACCAGCCAATGTGTTAGTGTAATGTGCCAAATATTCATTTATAAAGATGGAATATTGACCCTACCAGTGTTCTGATACTAATGTTAACATCACCATGTGCTCCTACCACGGTCAAAGCAGGTTATCTGAACTGCAAGGTACAACTGTATATTCCTAACCCTCTTAGATGTTTTTAGTGTCAGCAGTTTGGTTACTGAAAAATATGTTGTGGTTTTTTATTTTAAATATGCTCGTGGTGGTAAAGACCACAATACTTACAAGTGCAACCTGGAATCACACTGTTAACTGTAGTTGCCCACAATTCTCTTACTCTATTTCTTGCCCTAAATGGGTAGAAGAGAAAGAGGTGTGACACTTAATGGCTGTTAATAATATCACCTATCCAGAGTCCCAGAAATTATTGTCCTCAACTCCATCTCAAACATATGCTGTTGCACTCCATTCCAATACACAGTGAGTGCAGACAGATCTTTCTGTGCCTCCAACAGAGTCATTTGCAAAACATCTTAATCTTGCACTCTCTGAGTCTACTTTCATCTTTGTCCCTACCTTTCCTTCCAGTGACTGCCCAGTTTCACTTCCTTCAAGTTCAAGTGTTTTCTTGGGTCTATCCTCTTCCGAGGCCTTGAGAAATAAATCGACTATTCATTCATGCCCTCAGTCATTGGAATCTTTGTCCATGGACAGAGACCTGCCTACTTGACCCAGGGCAGAATCCATGGAGGTTGATAGATCTTTGTCCAATAAAGAAAGAAGTGTGGTTGCAAACAGATCTTCCCACCACTTTCTTCTCCACATAAATAATAATGGCTACTCTGATCCAGTGGAACTGTTGAGGTTTTTGATCAAATATAGATGACATTAAGGATTTGATTTATTCTTACCATCCCGTGTGCCTCTCCTTACGGGAAACATTTCTTAAACCTGCTGCTACAGTCACCCTTTGGTAATCTTCCTCAGGTTGTGTAATGGACGAGTACATGGTGGGGTGGCATTGCTGGTTGATCAGAATGTGCCAATCTTGTCTTTGCCACTTGATACACCCTTGGAGGCTGTAGCCATCAGTGTTTCCTTGAGTTTTACCATCACTATTTGTTCTTTCTACTTGCTTCCTGAACAGACCCACGATGAATCAGACTTTAGTGCTCTCATTGAACACTTTTTCATCCCAGGGGACTTTAATGGACATCTTCCCCTCTGGAGAAGTGCTGATATTGATAGAAGCATTCACTCCGTAGAGCATATGCTCTCTGATCACAACCTTTCTCTTTTCAGTACTAGTTCTTCTAGTTATTTTCATGCATCTAGTCAGTCCTTTATTGCTATTGATCTCTCAGTTTGCTCCCCTTCACTATTCTCCCACTTTTCATGGAGGGCTAACAATAACCCATGAAGCAGTGATCATTTTCCTATAATTTTGAGAGAGACTGGCCGTGTTCAATGACATCTGATCTATGTGACCTGGTGGAACTGGATCAAGCAAACTGGTCCTCTTTCATTGCTCTCTCACAACTTGTGTGTGAGCAATCAGTAGATGACTGTGTGCAGCAGTTGCTTACTGTATTGTCCAGATAGCTGCTCAGTGTATTCCTAAAATAGTAGATCAGACATCAAATCCAGAAGGCATCTTGGATTAAATACATCTCTAGCATTTCTTCTACCACCAGTTTCAAAGTGATATGGGATAAAATTGAAAAGGTTAGTGGCCAGTATCCTTCTGCCCCCTTTTTAATATTGTTCTCTGATGGCCAGGAAGTTGCTGATTCCAAGAGCATTGCTAATAGTCTCAGCAAAAGCTTTTCTCATGCATCTTATGCTTCTGCTTCATCCCTCATCTTAGCCATCAAAATACAGACAGAATGATTACTTCTTTCCTTTTGGGCTGATCATCTCTTTGACTATAATAACTCCCGTACACTGGTGAAACTTAAACTTGCTCTTTTTTGGTCTGGCACTACATCATTTGGACCTAATAATATTCATTATGAGATGATATGTCATCTCTCTTTTCCTTCTCTTGCTATTCTGATAGTTTTTAACTGGATCTAGCAGGATAATGTTTTTTCCTGATGCCTTGCACCATGCTATTGTACTCCCTTTTCCAAAACCTGGGAAGGATCCTAAAATTATTTTGAACTACTGTCCAATTGCTTTGATGAGCTGTGTATGTATGATCTTAGAGAGGATGGTTAATGTTTGTCTTGTTTGGTTCCTCAAATTAAATAACCTCCTTTCTCCCCCTCAATGTGAGTTCCGAATACAGCGCTCCTCTATGCACCACCTGATTCGAGTTGAAACATCAATCAGGGAAGCCTCTCTCAAGTAACGGCATCTTGTTTCTGTATTTTGTTGCCTTGAGAAAGCTTATGATACAATGTGGAGGTATGGTATCTTGTGAGACCTCCACTCATATAGGTTGCTTGGAAATTTACCAATTTTTATTAAACATTTTTTAATGAATTGATGATTCCAGGTCTGTGTGGGTTTGACACTTTCCCATTATTTCCCACAGGAACTTGGAGTCCCTCAGGACTGTGTCTTGAGTGGCACACCTTTCATTATAAAGATTAATGCTGTCAGTGGATAACTACCCCCTACAGTTGCAAATGGTCTTTTTGTCCAAGACTTCCACATCATGTGTCGGTCATCAAATATGAGGTATATTGAGTGGCAGCTATAGACTCCCCACAATCATTTACTGAAGTGGACTACAGCAAACACTTTCAATATTTCTCTCTCCAAAACTGTTTGCATGCACTTTTGCTGTCAATGGGGTATTCACCCTTATCCTGAACTCTACATTGGTGAAGTTGTGCTTCCTCTGGCACTATTACTGCTGTACATGTTTCACACATGGACTATGGTCCTGTATTCAAGGCTCAGCTTCATGCCAGTTGGCAGTCACTTATAGTGAGCAATGTGAAAATGAGCTTTTTCAAATAAAAACTCTCTATTTGACTTTGGCCATCTTGTTTCTGTAAGAATTAGAAAGAGGAAGTTGTTCTAACTTGACTACCCATTGGTCACAGTTTTATAACTCGCTTTCTTTTATCCCTGACTGATGTATCAATGTGTTGTCTGTATGACACTCAGGTCACAATAAGCCACATTCTACTGTCTTGCTGTCATTATGACTCTCAATGATGGCACCATTTTAGGCATATTTTGTCCCAAGGTTTACCCATAACATTGGCAATGGTGACACTGTTGACCTTACAAATGGTTTTAGTTTGTTTTTTAAGGCCATTGACCTTTTAAACATTATACAAGTTTTTAATTCATAAATTAGACCTTTTCTTAATATGAATCCTTTCTGAAGTACAACTAGTTTGATATGAAATTATAAGATGGCCATAATGTCAGATCACTCAAAACCAGGACTGGAGAGACCAACTTCATGTGACTGACACTAATGTTTGAACTTACCCATTGGTCATTCTGAAAAGTTATAATAATTAAGATTATGCTACAGAAAGCCTTTTAAAACTTTTAAACAAATTGAATTACACTTATGCATATCCTTTTTTTTTCTTTTTGTAATAAGTGTAAAGAGTATATCTGTTCTAGAAGTGATGCAGTGTTTGAGTTTGTCCTGTAGCACACACTTTCATTCTTGATGGTTGCTTTCCTCTTGGTTTTAATATCGTGTACCTGCACTAACCCCTTCATCTTTGCTTGGCGAGATTCTAGCTTTGTGTGAGAAGAGGTAAGACCATACCTAAAGTTTACATTTTCATGCACTGAAAATGTATTGACTTTGATGAAGTAGTTACATGCAGGTGTGCTGTGTACAATGTACTACTTGAAGAAATTCCATGCACCTTTAAAGTAACTCCAGTTAAAGGTTTAATACAAGTGTCCATTTTATCTCTACTTGGTTTTAGTGCATTTTCCAGTATTTGTATTACCATACAAAGTGATCAGAGTTCTAGTATTCATTAATTGTAGAACAATGTATGTATTTTCATCTTTAGTTCTTTTATTATAGCTAAGATTAAGGAATACTTGAAAATAAAGTAAACTTTTAAGTTTTGATTGATATACCTGTTTTAGTCAAATTTTGATATAAATTTGAACTGATTTGAATGCGGTTTAGTACTAAATGTGTACAGTATTGACTTTTGTACTTAGTTTTTAGTACGAGGTACCAATTTTATAATAACCTGATTAAAATAACAAATGCTAACTTTTGTGAAATTTGTTTTTTTTAATGTTGACAAAGATTTAAAAGTATAAATTCTAAACAGTGATAACATCATATGTACATATTTTGAGATATATTTATTGCAATAATATTGTCGAACCTCTGTGAACACATTTTTGCTCAGTTAGTGTGCATTATATATTAGTTGCTCATATTTTTGTTCACAACTACATGATTAGTAATTGACTTATGTGTTCTTAAACTGTATTCTGATTAATTTTGTGTTGACATTGTATTTTAACACATTAAAGTACAGTGCGTTCAGAATGAAACGTAACATTTATTCACCAATGTTCTTGTTTCAGATTATGTAATTCTGAGACTAATCAGAATGAGAGTCAGTATAATGAATTGTTCAGAACTTCTGGATATGAACTACATTCCCACTGTGTGGGAAGTCTTTGATGGTAAGCTAGTACATTTAGCATGTTTTACAAACATCTCAATATTTGCTTCAAAATTATGAAGTATTTGTGTTATGCTGTGTATATGTGTATATATATGTAATTGTTAGAATCTATTAAGAATGTTTTATGATATCACACCATCATAAGTTAAAATAAACTATTCCCATTTTACATTCAAATTAAATTGTATAATTAATTTATCTTTACCATTTCATCATCATAGTGCAACTTGTGTGTCACAGTAGAGTAGATAATTATTAATTTTTTTTATGTATGGTTAACCTTGTTTGGGAGGAGGGGGTATAGAAATGTATAAACTACAACTTGTACAGAGTGCTGTTCAACATGACATTATGTATTTGATGTCAATTATTAACTATGTTTTACCTAACATTGTTGATTTGGCAACAGTTTATAGTAGATGAAAGTAAATACCAAATACAATATACAGAAATAGTGAGTAAAACTGTAGATATGCATTTTGAAGGCTATAGATGTTATTCATATACAACGTGCAAATCTGTAGATATGCATTTCAATAACTTTATAGGTTATGTAAGCACAATATCACAATAGTAGCTCTTAATAGGGATAATAAGGAATTTCACAAAACCCAAACAAAATGTTTAAGTAAAACTATCCTAATTAGTAAAGATTCAGTTCAAAGAATATTTAAAACCATTACTATTGTCTGCTTATGCTGTGAACATATAGAAAAGTATGCATGGTAGACTTATGTGGGAAAAAAAATGTGCTGAGCATAGGCTATTTGTAATTAATGTTATTCTTGTAAGCATACAACAAAAACAGTAGGTTTCGCCCAAATATCTTGTGGAATCTATGTAAATATAATAGTACTGTCTGAATATCACAGAGTGTTAGTGGATTTTCACCTAAATTAATATAGAAGTTCATTTGGTCCATATGGGGGATGCGTAGAAATTTTCAGTTTTGTTTCGTTTTGGGCATTTTTGCATTTCTTACCAATACATTGCCACCCGTTGATCAATCTTTACCAAGGTTTGTTGGGTCCATCCAGTTGCACTTGATCAATCTTTGCCAAGGTTTGTTGGGTCCATCCAGTAGCACTTGTAAATTTTTTTTTCCAGTTTCATATTTTGTGTTTTGCAATTTTATGATCATTTCTTACAATTACATAAGGAAAGCAACTTTCATGTCATATTCTTTCCATTACTCATGATTTTGCATAACTTCTATGCATGGGCAGGGTATCCCAGCTAATACTAAACAAGGTATTGTAAAAATCACAGGGGGTATTGAAAGTCAATTTGTTTCTTATATATTTTAGTTAAGCCAAAAAATATCCTGATTACAGTGAAATGGTGCTACTGTTATCTTTTGAAATTAGCTTTCTTACATCTGGTTCTGCTTTAAAAAAACCTTAAGTACAAGATGAAAAAGCAGTTACAAGTCAACATTAGATGGCTGTAACATATAGATACTCAGTGCTTTGTATACAATCACTTGTTTTCAGGAGCCAACCCCTAAATTATGCAAAGGTGTAGAAAAAACAAACAAAACTACACATAATGTTAAATTTTATTACACATGCTCATAGAATAATTATTATAAAAAGCATAAGGTTTATTTAAAGTGATGTTTTATATATATGTATGATTTGAAAAAGCTTTCTAATGGTAACATTTTGAATTTGCTCAGTGAAGGTTGTTTCACTTCAAGCATATATTTGCTCATTGCTATGCATTATTGGCTGCATTGGCTTCCAGAATGGCTTTGGATTTCTCATTTACAAACTTTTAGCCTATAACTCCATCTTTTGACCAATTACAGTTTTGGACTCAAGGTCAAACCATTTTGATTGAATTATTTGATCTTTCACAAGTTCTTGTACATTAATTTACTATAATTCTATCTAAAAGAATTTCAATTGCAACAGCTGTTGAGGATTCCCTCTTGTGTATAGAGAATGTAGTTACATAAAAATTATATAAATACTCCAACCACAGCATAACATTTAACATCTTGACCTAATGGGTCAAGTGGTCAACAGTAAATCATGAACTGCCATGTCAAGTAATCCATTGCTTATATTTGAGCATTAAAATAAGTCAGCAGACAACATAAATAAAAAATTCTACATTTAAAAACCTTCAAATGGAGATGATAAAAGAAGTAAGGATACAAGGCTGGAGATGCATTACTTAAACTTATTTTGGCTCTATACTACAACATTTAATAACATTTGATTAAATAAAAGTAATGGATTGTAGTTTGAGTAAATAATATCTACAATATCTTCAGCATTGTCTCCTTGCTTTGTTTTATTTGTAGGTTTTAAAATTCCAAATTTATTTACTTGTGTAAACTATGATGGATGTAAGTATCTTCATTCATTACATGAATATTGCTGCCCCCTGCTAGTACAGCGGTGTGTCTCCTGATTTAGATTGCTAAAATCAGCAGTTCGATTCCCCTCGGTGGGCTGAGCAAATAGCCCTTTGTGGCTTTGCTATAAGAAAAAACACACATGAATATTGCTTTCTGTCTGAGTTTGAGTCAGACTGGCATTACCAACTGATGGACATGTTTTGAATACATATGTTTGTGAATCAACTGATGTGTGTGTCAGTATTGTACATTTAAATACACACAGTAAATTCAGAATTATAGCCAGTATTCCTTTTTCAATATTGAATCAATCATTTGAACCAATCCTTTGCACATGGGTATTATAGAAAACTCTCTAAGATGGCAGTCTTTATGGGTTAAAAGTTTAGTGCTCTCTGGTTGTCTTTATGTAATATGCACATACTTACAATTCATTTCTAGTAAGTTATTGTCACTATCAGTGAAGTCTAGTTTCTGTTAGGCTAACAAACCTTTGAATGTAAAATCAGTTAGAAAGTTCCATGTTAATTTTAGAAAATGCCCAACAGGTATGAACTGTAGGAGCTGTAAGTTTATCTCTAAGGTCGATAGTTAATGCAACACCTTAATGTTTTGTAATATAATTGTGACTACACATATACCTAACTTGAATATTCTGTAATAGTGATTCTTCAAAATTACACAAGTCAAATTAAATCCTCCAAATATTAATGATTTTTCCATGTAATATATAATCATATTGGGATTGTAGATTAAATGCAATACAAATGTGTCATATCCACGTTAATTTTATTTCTCAAGTGTACAGTGAAAGATGAAACTAGAGGTGATTGGTCAGATTTTTCATATTTCCTTAATAATTCTGAGATCCACAGAAACAGTAAAATATTAATATCTGATTAGTAATAACATAATAAAAATTTAGTTCACTGTTTGTGATCATAACTACCTAGTTTTTCATTATGAAGAATGGAAACATTTGAAAATCTTGACTTTTCTCTGTTTGATAATTGTAATCACCATCTGTATGATGTAACATACAGGGGAGTCTAATATTGGAATCTTTGTAAATGGATTGTGATACTTTCAACTAAAAGATAGAATTTTACTCATTATTCCAAAAGAAAAAATATTTTGTGTTTGCATTGATATTAAATGCTACTTTTCTTTGTGATGGCAAGAAACCCACTTGAAGTAAAAATGTATCTTGGGATGGCTGGTATGGGTATTAACACTTTTACTAATAAACTTGAGAATAATGTTTTGACCTTTTTGGTTCATCTCCAGGTTAACAAAGAGTTTCCAAATGACTGTTGCTGGACACATGTCTTAGTGATGAGAGTATAAATAGGTACAGGATTGTACAGGGCATTTCAGTTTGATGTTAGATTATTAATTAGTATTGATATAAAACTGTTCATTTATATTGGTTTAATTTTGGTTTAAGTTGTTTTATAAGAAGTATTTCTTTAATTTTGCATTTGTTTATATTTGTTTCCCTACATGGTGTCTGGGTATTTTCTATGGTTGTATTGTGTTTATTTGATACGCGAACACGTGAAAGTGTTTACTGTGTTCTGAATACTTTGGTATTTATTTACATATTTCTCTTGTTTTCTTAGCACTGGAAGACTGATTCATGCTTTCCTGTTATTGGTCTTAAAATTGAGGGCATTGGCTCATTGTTCCTGTTGTCTGGCAGATGCTGATCCATGTTTTCCTGTAGTCTGTTTCAGCTCATGGAAGTACTGATGTTTTCTTGTTGTTTGTTGTAACACTGATTTGTGTGTCCTGTTTAAACCTTTTGAGATATTGATGTGTATTTTTTTGCCTGTCTTTACATTAGGAGCTACTGATATTTCCTTGTTGTTTGTTGTAACAGTTATACATACTTATTTATGTTTCCTGTGTAAGCATTTTGAGATACTGATGTTTTCTTGTTTTTTGTCATAACACTTGTAGATACTGATTCATGTTTCTTGTTCAAACATTTTAAAATACTGATGTGTTAGGACACACAACAAGAAAACTTATAGATACTGATTCATGTTTCCTGTTTAAACATTTTTAAATATTGATGTTTTCTTGTTGCGTGTCATAACACTTATAGATACTGATTCATGTTTCCTGTGTAAGCATTTTGAGATACTGATGTTTTCTTCTTGTTTGTCATAACACTTGTAGATACTGATTCATGTTTCCTGATCAAACATTTTGAAATACCGATGTTTTCTTGTTGTTTGTCATAACACTTGTAGATACTGATTTATGTTTCCTGATCAAACATTTTGAAATACCGATGTTTTCTTGTTGTTTGTCATAACACTTGTAGATACTGATTTATGTTTTCTGTTTAAACATTTTGAAATACTGATGTTTTTATCTGTCTTAACACTAGGAGCCACTAATATTATGCTTATTTCTACAATACATAGCTTGTGTCTATTTCTCTTTGTATACCCTCCAGATTATACCCTGTTTCTCAGATACAGCAATAGTGTCATTATTTATATTAATGTAGTGATTGTTAACAGTTGGTTTTTATTACAGTCTTAGGAAGCATTTAAATTGTTCTAATGTATATTGTAGATATAATAATCTTTAACATTGTTATTTTTATTGCAGCTTTGGGAAACATTGGAATTTGTCTACTTAGTGTTACGGGTATAGCAACTGCATTAATATTTGCTATATTCTTCCATGAATCCATCTATTTGTTTCACCACTGGCCAAGACAACAGTGCATTCTTACACTACTGTGTCTAAACACCTTTCCAGTGAGTTTATTTTATAAATGCTGAATTCCTTTCCAGTGAGTTTATTTTTATTATTAAAGCTAGATAACACACCAAAAATAATCATTGTTAAGATTTTCTATAGATACAATAAATATATTACCATTAGTTATTCTAACTGATTATCTTCTAATTTTTAAAGGCTACTCTAAATATTGTCTGTACCCTAAAGTTGTCACTTGTTCCACTCTGAAGATTTTCTTTTAGGAAAGACAATTTTCAGTATTTTCCATTTCGGCTTGAAAGTTTTACAGCATAGAAATTTTACATATGAAATATAACTTAAAATTGGCATCTTTTAATGTGTAACCAGAAATTGATATCATTTGTCTGATAGAACATAAAAAGAAAGTATAGTGTTTAGGTAATGCATTTATTAGCATGTAGATATACTGCTAATATCTTGTCTATTACAGTGTTGGTACGTCAGGGCATGCCTTTAACATATTGTCTATTACAATGTTGATATATTAGTGTAGGCTTCTAATGTATTATTCAATATAGTGTTAATATATTTGTATATGCTTCTTATTTGTCGTCTATTACTATGATGTTACATTAGCATATGCTTCTAACGTACTGTTCATTATAGTGATGATATATTAGTTTAGAGTTCTAATGTCTTGTTACATTAGGATATGCCTTTAATGTGTTATCCATTACTATGGTGTTACATAAGGACATATTGCTTATGTATTGTCCATTATAGTATTGATATATTAGTATATGGTTCTAATGTGTAGATCATTACTAGTTGTTACATTAGGATATATTTCTAATGTCTTGTTTATTAATATTTTGTTACAGTAGGACATGCTTCTAATGTGTTGTCCATTGCTAGTTGTTACATTCAAACACACTTCTAATATGTTGTTCATTAATATTTTGTGACATTAGAATATGTTTCTAATGTGTTATTCATTAACTGTGCTACATTATAGTGTGTATTATTGTATCAAACAAATTATGTACTTCTAATGTGTTGTCCATTGCTAGTTGTTAAATTCAAACACTTCTAATATGTTGTTCATTAATATTTTGTGACATTAGAATATGCTTCTAATGTGTTATTCATTACTGTGTTCTAACATTATAATGTACTTCTAATGTGTTGTCCATTGCTAGTTGTTACATTCAAACACTTCTAATATGTTGTTCATTAATATTGTTCATTACTGTGTTCTAACATTAGAACGTGCTTCTAATGTGTTGTTCATTACTGTGTTGTTACATTAGAACATGCTTCTTGGGTTTTGTTACTGTGTTGTTACATTAGAATGTGCTTCTAATGTGTTGTTCATTACTGTGTTGTTCATTACTGTGTTGTTACGTTAGAATGTGCTTCTAATGTGTTTGTTACTGTGTTGTTACATTAGAACGTGCTTTTAATGTGTTATTCTTTACTGTCTTGTTACATTGGGATGTGCTTCTAACGTGTTGTTCATTACTGTGTTTTTAGATTGGAACATACTTCTAATGTGTTTGTTACTGTGTTCTTAGATTGGAACATGCTTCTAATGTGTTGTTCATTACTGTGCTGTTACATTAGAATGTGCTTCTGGTGTGTTGTTCGTTAGTATGATCTTAAATCAGGATGTTTCTTATCTGTTGTGCATTAGTATGTTGTTACATTAGAAGATGCTTCTAATGTGTTGTCCATGTGTTGCTTCTTTAGAACATTTTTATAATGTGTTCATCAATACTTTGTTATATTAGGACATGCTTCTAATGTGTTGTTCGTTACTGCCTTGTTACTTCAGGACATTCTTCTATTGTGTTTTGCATTACTGTGTTACATTAATATATGCTTCTAACGTGCTATCTCTTACTATGTTCTTACATTAGTACATGTTTTTGTTGCATTAGGACATGCTTGTAATGTGTTGTCCATTACTATGTTGTTACATTAGAACATACTTGTCATGTTTTGTTCATTAATATTTTGTAACCTTAGAAGAAACATCTAATGTCTTGTGAATTGATATGTTGTTACACTAGAATATGCTTTTAATGTCTTTTTCATGGTTCTAATATGTTGTCTTTTACTAACTGTTACATTGGACATGATTCTAATGTGTTGTCTATTTTATATTGTTACATCAGGTCATGCTTCTAATTTGTTTTTTACTATGTTGTTTCATTAGAACATGCTTCTAATGTATTGTTTGTTACTATGTTACATCACGACATGCTTATTTTGTGTATTACTATGTTACATTAAGGACATGCTTTTGACCTTTTCTCTATAACTATGTTTTTACATTAAAACTTGCTTCTAATGTGTTTTCTGTTACTATGTTGTTACATTAGGACATGTTTCTAATGTGTTCTCTATTACTGTGTTATTACTTTATAACATGTTTCTAATGTCTTATTTATTAATATTTTGTAACATTATAACATGCATCTAATGTTTTGTTACATGAGGACATGCTTTTAATGTCTTTTTTATTAATATTCTTTTTACATTAGAACATGCTTCTAATATTTTCCATTACTGTGCTGTTACATTAATATCTGCTTTTAACATGTCTATTACTAAGTTTTTGTAATGGAACATGCTTCTAATGTGTTGTTCATTAATATTTTGTTACATTAGGATGTTCTTCTAATCTTTTTTCTATTACTCTGTTGTTGTTATCTTAGAACGTGCTTCTAATGTGTTGTTTATTAATATTTTGTTACATTAAGAGATGCATCTAATGTGTTGTGCATTACTATTTGTTTGCATTGACATGCTTCTAATGTGTTGTGCATTACTATTTGTTTGCATTGACATGCTTCTAATGTGTTCAATAATATTTTGTTACATTAGGATATGCTTCTGACATTTTCACCATTACTGTGTTGTTGCATCAGAACATGCTTCTAATGTGTTATCTATTATATACTCTTTTGTTACATTAGAACAAGCTTCTGTTGTGTTGTCTGTTACTGTGTTGTTACATTATAACATGTTTCTAATGTCTTGTTTGTTAATATTTTGTTACATTAGGACATGCTATTAGTGTGTTGTCCATTACTATTGTTAGTAGATTGGGATATACTTCTAATGGTTTGTCCTTTACTTTGTTGTTACATTAGTACATGTTTGTAACGTGTTGTCCATTAATATTCTTTTTCATTAGGATATGCTTTTAATGTGTTCTATATTAAATTGTTGTTACATGAGGACATGCTTCTGATGTGTTGTCCATTAGTATGTTGTTATATTAGATGATTTTAATGTGTTGTCTATTACTGTGTTGCTTTGTTAGAACATGATTCTGATGGATTGTTCATTAACATTTTTTTACTTCAGAACATTCTTCTGTTGTTCATAACTATGTTGTTACATTAGCTCATCTGATGTGTTGTTCATCAATACTTTGTTACATTAGGACATGCTTCTAATGTATTGTCCGTTACTATTGTTGCATTAAGATATACTTTTAATGTGTTGATACATTAGGACCTGGTGTTCACATTAATATACATATTTTTTTCATATAAAACAATAGCAGTGAGTGTTAATGTCAGTTATATGAATTCCAGATACAGCTTGTTCTTTCATTACTTAATATCTATTATATCTTTTAGTTTGTTGCTGGTGGATTCTTCATTTCCATTGTCTTTCCCAATGTAGCAGAAACTGCAAAGACAATAATACTTCTGTGAGTCACATACATTTTTGTATATAAAGTTCAGACCAAGCAATTTATAGAACCATTTTTGAAAAATTTACAGACAAACCAGTATCTTCAAGTCAATTTTAATAATAGCTGTATTCTGTGTTAAACTCTCAAAAATCTACTGTTACGTTTTTATGTATGTTTTATGTAGACTAAATGCAACAGAAAGACACAGATAACAGCTTGTATAATTTATTACACTAAACTATTATATATGTAACAGATATAACATAAATTATATAATAACAATGACAGATATTAAGTTTAAACCTTCAAAATTAATTAACACAAAATGGTATTAGTTTCAACCTTCAAAATTAATCACAATACAAAATGGTACTGGCCTGTATCTAATATAATGATCTAAAATGAAAGTCTCAAATTCCACTCTAGGGTGTGAATTTGGTCCCACGAAGAAATTCCGAAGTTTAAATGAAGTTCAGAAACAATTCACAGTTCAATAAATTCGATGAAGTTCTTTTCACGATGCCTCTGATGAACGTCGCAAATTTGTCGCCTTCAATTTTTCCGATCTCCCCTGGCTAGTCCCATACGTGTCGACTCTCAATACAACCAGTAATTCGAATGAATCGTAGAGATTGACGAAATAAAATCACAGCTTCTGTAGATCTAACTTCAGACACAAATCACAGCAAACACTTACACTTTCTCAAACGAATGACTGACTCTCTTCTTTTGAATAAAACTAATGTCTGACTCCTCTTTCTTCTCGCATCACCGTCTTTTTATACCAGTAGGCCTACTTCTCGAATATTCGCGTAACTTCCATAAAACTCCATAGCAATCCACGCATGTCCGTTCTTGCACGAGACTCAACGTCTAGATACAAGGCCGACAACATTTCATTTACATACATATGATTGGTCTACTTAATTCTAGAAAATTCTAAATGTTATTTTAAATGAATAACAACGTATTTTATTGTTTAAATTTTGAAACAATAATATAAATATGGAAATATAAATAATAGAAATGAAAATTTAAACACAACACGACATGTTGTTGTTTACAAAATATTTACACGACATTTACATAACATCTACTAATCTAATTTTATTTAAATAATTAAAGCTGAAAGATTTTTACTTTTTCCTTTGCTAAGGATATATAAATGTATGTATGTTGTATTTAACTGCTGACACTGTATACTGCCAGTGAGTGGGATCACTTTGAATGTTAATACAGTCTGATCCATGCTACAGATATGTGTTGACAACTGTTATAAAACATCTGAGTGAATAGGACTTTTTTTTTACAGACAGTTGTATATGTAGGGAGAATTTGATGCCCATCAAGTTGCATTCCAATAACAGTTCAGTTCAATTCATGTTGAGGTTGGAATGAATTGGACTTATTGTATACATTTTCTAAAACTGCTGCATGTGCCTTTTCACAAAGAAAAAGATATAGTTTTTCCTAAAACAGTTTGACTCTTTCTAAAAATTATAATAGTGGAAGATGTTTGTAGCTATCTTAACCTTTCTCAATAGACAAACTGATGTCAGTTACAACAGAATCATTCCACCTTACTACTTTCACCATTCTTTGTTACTGGTATCACCCAGTTGTGTCCAGTGTGTTGGTTAATTTGTGTAAAGTAGATTTGAGGCTGCAAGACACATTCAACTTTAGCTTTGTTAACAGAAGCTAATGTACATTAAGGTTTTACTACATGTTTTACAAATTCACAGAAGTACTACTGACATTGAGGACCCTTTCAGGTATTAAATTAAATATCTCCCATGATGAGAGAGTACAATATGGTTCTGAACTCCAGCTCAGTTTACATCAACACATGAGAGTGATGATGGATGCCAGTCTGTTGCAGGTTTAACCTCAACTGGATAGACTGATGGGGTAAAGTGTGTCAGTGAAAGACATGAGAACATGACATTGACCAGCCACAAACTTGCAACTTTTCAACTACATATCAAAAGTATAAATCAAGTGAGACATCCTACTTTAAATGCATAGTTATTTTGCATATTTTTATTTGTGATATCTGTTTCAGCTACCTCCCTGCATCTCTTGTTGTGTACTTCAGACTTACGATAAACTATGGTGGTGGAGAAAACATTATTTTGAGAAAGTTATTTGGCCAAGAGATGGTTTTACAAGGCCCACCATTATGTTGCTTGTGTTTTTGTTGTGACAAGCCTCCCTTAACAAGGTAAATAGCTTACTATGTAATATAAATACATTATTCCATGAATAAATGAGTTAATAATTGTTGAATTTTAGGCTTGATTATTAGAGGACTTAAAATATAGAATTACTGCTAGTTTTAAAAATAAACTTGTTATCCATTTCATTGACAACTTTAAAATTGACTTTTAATAGAAGTTTCTGTATGGGATTTTTATTATAGAATTGAAATTCCTTCTCATGTTCTACTATCAGATTGACACTAATGTATACAGTATTTCAATTTCTTATACTTCTAATGCCAAAAAATGTATACATGTACTGTTTGAAATATAGCTCAAACACCAAATAATATGTCATGCAGAATGTTATTATTATTGATATTACCAAATAATATGTCATGGAGAATGTTATTATTATTGATATTACCAAATAATATGTTATGCAGAATGTTATTATTATTGATATTACCAAATAAGTTGTTATATTGAATATTATTATTATGGATATCACCATAATAGAAGGCTGAAATTTGTTACACTGGATGAATTAATCTCACAGAATTCAAAAATGGTCTCAAACCAAGCTTATCTCCCTTAGGATTTTCATAGTGAAGCTGTAAAATTACCTGAAAACCCAATATTGTAAAAAACATTGTTTTATTTAATAAGCCATAGCTTTAAGACTTAATATGATACAAAGCTGAATTTTGTTTTTAAATTATCTATATAATTTCAGTTTATAAATCAGCAACTGTTATAATTGAAAGGCTATTTATTAGATCTCCTGTTAAAAATGTAGCTGTATGCAACTATTTATGATTTAGCTAAAAATAGCCCTACTTCAGGCCACAGTTTGACCATGTCATTCAGCCTTTTTAGATTTTTACCATATATTCTTACATCTCTGAATATGATCTGCAAAAAAAAATCACAGTAACACACCTGAACTGAATTGTTTTAAAATAAAAAACGTATGGACGGAGGATACTTTTAAAAATTATAACTCAAAAAGTAGGTTGAACACCATTCTGATTTTTTTTAGACCATTTTTAAATTCTGTGAGATGAATTCAGTAAGTGTAACAAATTTCAGCCTTCTAACACTATTACTCTTGCAGCTTTAAGCAGCCAAAGTTGCCCAAAAATGAATTCATCAAATATAAAACAAAAGTAACTAAAGTTTACAGGGCTGTAAATCAGAAACTATTAGAGATATTGATCTAACCTTTGGCAGTTTTTCATTATATGGGTAAATGAGCATATGTGAATTTTTTTAAGGCATTCTGTGGGGGTCACCTTGCAGCCCCCTGGATGATTTGATATAGAATGACCCTATATATATTTAAGGTTGTTCAATTTAAAAAAAAATAAAATATAAGAAGAAAGGTTTGTGTTATTCCTTTTCAAAACAGTGTTTCTCCTCACAGTGTTAGAAATTTTAATGTGTAGAATATGATTGGTAAAGGTAATCAACTTTACTGAGCCAAACTGCATATTATGTAAAAACAGATAGTTTCCATGGAATATTATTTATGATATAAGTAGAAAAAGACATCAGTGTTTTTACTTGAAGAATAATTTATTTATAAAGTTAAAAAACATTAAAAAACTCCAATTTTTCAGAAGAAATAATTCCACTATCTTCAAAAGCATAAACCACGGTGTACACACAGTTTCCTATGAGTTTTATATGGGTACTATTCACAACAACTTACAGATATTTAACTTCATGACTCTTGGACCTGTATTTATATTTATTTTGCTTTCAAATGATCAGGAGTTTATTATATTTAACCTGTTTTTTCTACATTATCCTGGTCACTAACATGGTCACAAAAAACATCCTTGTTTATAGGGTTATTAATATTTCTTCATTTAATTATAATAATAATTTGATATTAGAATTAATGTATTTAAAACAAGTAGCAAGTGATGAAGGGTATCATAGAGAGGATGTAGAGTATATATTCTACAAAGTTCATGTTTCTGAATGCATCAAGTTGCAGATATCAAAACGAGGAGAAAGAATGTCTGCTCTATGTTTCACCATGATCAATGAAAATAAATAATGTGTTCAGGGAAAATATAAATTGATGAGTAAAAATTTACCCTCATTTAAAATTAATTTGTATATTTAATGGTTTAAAAGATAAAGTTGAATTGAAATATAGATATGGGATAAATTGTGGTCAAATTTATATTGGACAAATAAGTAGGAACTTCAAATTTAGAATAAAAGAACATCAGAATGTGGTGAATAAATTAAAAATGTATGGTTCAGCTCTTATAGAACAGGTGGTGAAATATATATTATTGACTTGAATAATATAAAAATAGTTAAACACATAACAGAATGTGATGAACTTTTTTTGTATTATTTGTTTGTTATTAGAGGCTCTGCAAATGATGAAAAGTTAGGCTTACAAAAAATTTAGAGCACAATAGTTTAAAAAAAAATTGTTCATAAACATTTGTAATTCTAGGGCTACAATGTCATTTACGTCTGAACAGCTTTCTTGTAATTTTAGGGCTACAATGTCATTTACCTCCATATAGCTTAAATATAATTTGAAGATTGACCCCATTGTTAATTATTCAGTTATAATGTTTATCTCTTTCATTTATCACTGCATAGCTTTCCCATCATTTTAAAATATCCTGTTGGTAGTTCTAGTTGTAGGATTAAAATATAATTTATCTCTGTATAAATTCCTTGGCTTTCAAAATTACTTTTCTTCTTCCATAAAACTTTTTATTCAATAATCATGTTCTTATCTCTAAAATTATGTGTGCGTGTGTGTGTTTGAATTTTGTTTTTGGCATATAGATATACTAAAGTTGACAGTATATTTCAAGTAAAATAAATGTCTGTGATTATAGTTTTCAATAATGAATTTCTTTAAGTAATATGATATCATCCATGTAAATTTCTTTATTTTTCATTATTTCCTTTCAGGAGAAAGTTTTGTTTCCTAAAATGTTCAATCTATCAACTAGCACTAACACCAGTACTGTTGGCAACATCAAAGTACATTGGAATTGAGTATGACATCTTTACTGAAGGTTCTGTAAGTTTCAAAACCCTGGGGTTTGTTAGAAATATTGATGTTTTGTAATATACTTTTTAATAATAATATTTTTTATGCTATTAATAGTTCTCTGTTGTGTAAGAGTTATTAATTTTATTTTCCTGACAACAGATATTCAACTCCCCTGAAAATCTCAGTCTCACATCATTTTCATAGATATCTGTATTATGAAAGTTTCAGTTTCACATTTTTATAGATATCTGTATTATGAAAGTCTTAGTCTCGCATCATTTTTATGGATATCTGTGTTATGAAAGTCTTAGTCTCACATCATTTTTATGGATATCTGTGTTATGAAAGTCTTAGTCTCACATCATTTTTATAGATATCTTTATAATGAAAGTCTTAGTCTCACATCATTTTTATAGATATCTTTACAATGAAAGTCTTAGTCTCACATCATTTTTATGGAATATTTGTATTAACATAGTATCCCTCCCTTATCCAGAGGCAAAATAACTATTTTTAAATGGCAGGGCAAGGAATACAAAATTTTGGTAACTCTTCCTTCTAGTGTTACATCATCTGTTGGAAAGTCCAAATTCTACCAGTTTTAAACCAAAATACTTAAGTAACTCTAGATTGTCTGCAGTAAATGGGTAAGAATCTAGAGAGAAATTTTATGTTTATTACTAATGGCTATACTATGTAAAAACTACACAGACAAACACAACACGAACATTATTTATAAAATACAATGTGATAACTGCCACGACTTTTATATTGGAGAAACATGTAGAAAAATGGATTCTCCAAAAGTTTAACATTTACAGTAAGGTAGATTCTCCAGAAGTTTAACATTTACTGTGAGGTAGATTCTCCAGAAGTTTAACATTTACCGTAAGGTTGATTCTCCAGAAGTTTAACATTTACCGTAAGGTTGATTCTCCAGAAGTTTAACATTTACAGTTAGGTTGATTCTCCAGAAGTTTAACATTTACAGTAAGATAGATTCTCCAGAAGTTTACACTTTTTACTTGCCTATTTTTGGAAAGTGTTGAGAAATTATTAAATCTTTCAGTTGTGTGAGTCTCAATGTAGTCTTGGTGTTCTGCATTCTAACTGAAAACAGTCGTCATCTTAATAGTAGTACTCTATTTCAGGTTCTTATAAGTGAAATTTTATATGTCAGTTTCATTACATTGATTCAGATATTTTGAATATTGGACAAGTTTGACAGCATTGTGATTTATGAAAGTGCATGTGTTTTGAATACATGGGCATTTATAGTGATGATGTTTATAGGAATGTACATGACTAACAAGTGTTTGTAAAGTTCATAATGTTCATTCATAGTTTACATAACTTATTTGTAGTTAAGAAACACTTAAACCCCCTCAGTGTGGATTCCTGTACATGGTGAAGGTTCTGGTTTTACAGTTTACTTCCTCTAAGATCTAAACATACACTCGTGTTTACCATGCATATTGACCCGTGAATGGGAGGAGAGGATCCTGGTGATTGAGGGGTCCAACCCCAAACACACCACTTTGGCCTTGAATTTCTGTAAATGCAGTCTTGGGGTGGCCATCCTATCAATTGGTCCATTTGGACCAGGGTCAACCAAGTATCAATGTTGGATGTTCTCAACAGGTGTTGTGGACATTGTATTTGATACTGGTGTTTGGGTAAAGTGCTCACAAAACCCTGACTACAGACTGCTCTCAATCAATTATTGAAGTGAACAACAGCAAATGGTTTTAATTTCTCTCTCTCTAAAAAAGTTTGCATGCAATCAGTGATGTCGAGAAACCCACTTGTTGAGAATTTTATATGCAAAAATGGCTCGTTTGGGTTGAGAAAATATTTTACATAGAAGAGCAAACAACGTTTTGACCTTCTTCGGTCATCATCAGGTTCACAAAGAAAGAGGTAACTGACCGGAAGCTGACCAGATGTTTGGAAGGGGTTGTGTAACTGAGTGTCGCAATGTAGAAGGCGGGGTTAGATGTTTGAATATAAAATTTTATCCATAATATTAATATAGGTATAATGGCATTTCTTTATATTGGTTTATTTTGGGTTTAAGTTGTTGTATAAGTAAGGCTTCTTTAATTTTGCGTTTGTTTATGTTTGTTTCTTTATTTAGTATTTGAGTGTTTTCTGTGGTTATGCTGTGTTTATTTGACTTACAGCATTTGAAAACGTGTGAAGGTGACTTTTTATGTTCTTTGAACCTGGTTTCCATTTTTCTACTTGTTTCTCCAATATAGAAGTCCTGGCAGTTATCACATTGTATTTTATAAATAATGTTGGTGTGGTGTTTGTCAGTGTAGTTCTTACTCAGTTTTGTGCCTGGTTTTTGAATAAATTTAGTGTTAACTGGAATGTCATATTTTGTTACTAGTTTTTGCCAAATGTTGGTTATTTGTTTGCTGATGTCAGGAATATATGGGATACAGCAGTATATGGTTTCGTGATTTTTTGATTCGCGAGATATATTTACTTTTGTTGGTTGATTTTGCTTTCTGTCTAGGTGTGTGCATAGAATGTTTTCTACAGTTTGTGGAGGAAACTTATTGATGTTGATGAAGTATTGTTTTATTTTGTCTAAATCATCGTTAATTTTATCTGGTGAGCATAGTTTTATGGCTGTGTTTATTTGGTTTCTTAGTATGTTGAGTTTTTGTTTTTTATGCGCTGAGTCCCAAGGAATGTATAGTCCAGTATGGGTGATTTTTTGGTGGATTTCTGTTTTGAATTGCGTGTTGATTCTTATAATTTTGAGGTTAAGAAATGATATTTGATTGCTTTCTTCCTGTGAAGTTAATGTTGGGAAGTATAGAGTTAACGTGATTGAAAAAATTAAGTATGTGTTCTGTAGATTTGAATCCCGCAACCGTGTCATCTACATATCTGTACCAGTATAGTGGTGGATGTAATGCTGTGTTAATTGCTTGTTCTTCAATTTGTGTCATAAAAATATTGGCTAGAACTGGTGATACTGGGTTGCCCATGCTTAGGCCATTTTTTTGCATATAGTTTTGGTTGTTCAACATGAAGTTTGTCTTTATTGTGGTGAATTCTGTGAGAGTTGCTAATTGGTTGCTGGGAATGTCTAGAGTTGGGTTAAGGTCTCGGATATAGAGTTCTAAGGCTATCTTGCAGGCTTCAGTTGTTGGAACTTCTGTAAAGAGGGATATATTATTGACATTATTTTTGCTGCCGATGGGGTATTCATCTTGATCCTGAACTCGATATTGGTGAAGTTATGCTATTTGTGATTTCTGAGACAAAGTTCTTGGGGCTTATTTTTGACTAAGCTCACCTTTATACCACACGTCAAGCAACTACAAGTCAAATGTACAAGAGCACTGAACATTCTCCATGTCCTCTCTTCCACCTCTTGGGGAGCGGATCAATTTTTTACGCTAAAAATATAACATGCTCTTATTTGTTTAAAACTAGACCATGGGCACTTGTCTATGGCTTTGCCAGGATGTTGGCCTTGGAGATACTGGATCCCATTCATTATCAGGGACTTCCCCAGTTCAGAGCTTATACACTGAGTCTGATGAACCTCTTCTATACTGTATGCTACGAAACTTTGATCCTTACCATAGAATTCCACGTGGGGTTGTGTTCTCCTTCCTGGGTGGGCCATGCTTTTTCAGAACAGACAATCTGTCATTGCTCCTTTTGGCCTTCATATCCAGGGACAGTTGAATGAATTGGGTCTGTCCTTGGATAACATTGCTGTGTCCACTGGTCAATCCATCCAACCATGGCTTATTACAATTCCCAAATATGACCTTTAAGTCATCTGAGAAAAGCAGATACTTCAGATTGGAAGTACTGTCTGTTATTTGCTATAAATAGGAGTGGAAGAATGGTTCAAAATCAGGTGACTGTGTGGGTTATGCCATGGTTTGTTGTGGTTCTGTGGTTGCATGCAAAATGCCCTCTACAGTTTCTGTGTTTACTACTGAACTGTATGCCATTATTCTTGCCCTAGATCTCATAGAAGCTAAGCAGTACTCAAATTGCACTATTTATACTGATTCGCTTAGTTCTATACTGGTTCTGGAATCGCTTCATGTTAGTTCTCACCCTTTTCTTACTGATATTTAAGATCAACTGGCCTATTTCTCTTTGACATCTGCTACTATCCAGTTTTTTTGGACAGCAGGCCATGTTGGTATTTGCAGGAATGGACTCACCAACACCACAGCTAAATATATCTGCTCTGGCACTAACACTGCTGTGCCTGTTTCATACCTAAACTATGGTCCTGTATTCAAGGGTCAGCTCCATACAAGTTGAAAGTCGACTTGTAGTAAGCAACATGAAAACAAGCTTTGCCAAATAAAACTTTTTATTGGACTTTGGCCATCTTGCTTCCTCACTTATTAGTCACCGTTTTTTTAACTCATTGTTTTCTTTTATCTGGGACTGATGCACCACTGTGTTGTCTGTGTGACATTCAGGTTACAACATGCCACATTTTACTGTCTTGCTGTTGTTACAACTCTTAGTAGTGGCACCATGTTAAACCATGTTTTGTCCCAGAGTTTATCCTTAATGTTAGACAGTGTCATTGGCAATGGTGACATTGTCCACCTTACAAATGTTTTTAGTTTTTTAAGGCCATTAATCTTTTTAGTGCTATTTAAGTTTCTAATTTATAAATTACACCTTTTATAATGTGATTCCTTTATAAGAATTAAAGTCCAACTAGTTCAATTTGAAATTAAAAAATGGCCATAACATCAAATAACTCAAAAGCAGGACTGGAAAGAGCAACTTCAGGTGTCTGATGCTGATGTTTGAACTTACCAGTTAGTCATCCTGGCAAGTTATGATAATTACAATTATTCTACAGAAAATCCTTTGCAACATGTGTTACTGTAATTTTTCTCTTACTGCTGTAAACTAGATGTAAAAATTGGATTTAACACTATTTATGTTTTTAACTCAAAAATTAAACATTGTTTGGTTTTACTTTGATTCCTTTTACAAATTCTAATAATTTTACATTAACTTTTTACTGGATGTTTGGTGCAGATAGCCTAATTGCTTTAGGCCATAAAATGCCAAACCAACCAACACTTAAATCAACTTATTTGGAGTCAAACTTTTAAGGGGCCATGTGGCTACCCAGTAGTTGCATTTTACAGACCTGCCAGCATTCTGGAGGACCATTGGCATACTAATTTCAACTCCTGTTAAGATTCATTAACCATTCCAATCACATTTGCCCAGTGTAGTTATTACTATTTAAGAAACTTAATGTTATATTAATGTAAATAATACTGATTAAAATAAATATTGAATTGTTTAAATAACAAAGCAAGCAGTAAGCATATGGTTTTGTAAAGATAGCAATTAAAACAGAAGCCTTTTAAATATACGTGTATAAAAAGTGTAGTTGAAATTCAATAATATCTTTACATGATATCCTTGAAATCATATTAGTTATGAGTCCACCTGTGTCACAGCAGTATGTCTGTACACTTATACTCTAAAAACTAGGTTTTGATACTTGTGGTAGGCAGAGCACAAATAGCCCATTGTATAGCTTTGTGTTTTATAACAAACAGCAACAAATAATAATAGTTATGAAACATGCTTAGCTCCTTTCACTCTCCAGTTTTATTCCAATGAAAGTTTCTTTTCTGTGCCCATCTAAAGATTAATATGGATTATATCTGTCTTGTTGAAGTATTTATATCCAAATATGTCACTCTCAGCAAACTTAATCTCTTCACCTCTGCAAATGAACCCTCTTTACCACATGTTTATATAAGCTCTCCATTATTAGTTCTTGTTTACTTTTTCTCAACAGTAGAAATTTCAGCATCAGTTGTATATGATTACTGTAGGTTTTGTCTTCTGCATTATTACTACAGTTTCTTTTAGATCTGTTGTTTATTTTCTTTATTTTGCATAAAAACATTGAAGTCATTTAAACATGAAGATGCAGGTCAGATAGAGTTGACTGATATTCCTCATCAACCACATTGTGGTTGTGGCATTAGTCACGGATTAGGGTGACACTTTCTACAAAAGGCACATAATTCTACATATGCAGAAAGGTAGAGTTTTGCATGCAGTCTAATGTTTTTTTTTCTGTTGGCTCTGAGTTGCAGGTAATCAAGGTAAGAATTTAAACCTCGTGGCATCTTCCTCTGCTCAGACAGCTTAGTTGTGATCCTTATACCTTGTTCTATCTCCTTCACAATTTTTGTAACTGGTGTGCCAAGTTTGTTTGTTTAAAATATTTATCCTGTTATTTACAGAACTTCACCTTCCTTATTGTGGAAATATCATTTGTCTGGTACCTTTGACAGACATTCCTGTGTATGCTAGGAGAGTTACTGATCATTTTAGAGAGGGTGCTGCCATGATTTTGCTTCATTTTCTGGACTCTCATAGAATAGATCCTCTTCTGGAAGTCATTTCACCTTAATCAGTCACAGTTTTCCAGAATTCTTCTGTCATGTACAACAGTTTTGCACTTTTTTTTTTATCATTTTTGCAGCTGTTGTCTGATGCTTATCACAGAACTCCTGCTCAAATTTTGAATGATTGTAGTCATTTATTGAGTTTTACTTTGGTCAGATTATTGGTTTCTACCCTCTTCTTGGTACCTTGGTTAGTTTATTCTTGAGATCTTTTGGAGAGAGATGCCTTGCTGGAGGTGGTTTGCCTTCTTTCATTGGCCCTTGAAGATCTCAGAAGTATTTTTTTTTAACTGTGTATTTTTCTGGTATTTATTATTTCAATCTTGAGTGAATGTGGATTGTCTCTACGTTTTTGTTTTTACCCTAGCTTCTTCACAACAGTTTCCTACATCTCCCATTTGAGTTTCTGGACCTCCAGCTTCAGCACTATAATCAACTGGAGTAGAAGTACCTCTTCTTAAGGGGAGTGCAGACTACAGTATTGGTAACTACCTTACAGGGCCAGCCTGTAGGGTCAGCCTGGCATGACCAGGTGGTTATGGTGCTTAACTCTCTATTTGTAGTTTGTGGGCTCAAATTCTCATCCTAACAAACATGCTCACCTTTTCAGCCATGGGGACATTGTAATGTGACAGTCAGTTGCATTATTCATTGGTAAAAACATGTCCTAGGAGTCAGCAGTGGGTGATGATGACTAGCTGCTTTCCCTCTAGTCTGTCACTGTTAAATTAGGGACAGCTAGCACAAATAACCCTCATGTAACCTTGTGAAAATTTCAAACCAAACCAATACTATGGAGTCTCAGCTAAAAGCAGTTCTTGTCAGTAGGAGAAACTTTCAACATAGATCAGTGGTTCATTCATTTCACTTCTTTATTGTCTCTCATACCAGTTGGCTTTCCACTTTCCGAGGACCCTCTTATTTCCAGCTTTTGAGCTCAAACTGTCCAGAATCATTAGCACAAAAAGGCCCTAGAACATGTTGACTCTTATCTTAAGGATTTGTATGCACAACTGTTTGTTGTATTAAAAAATATGAGTATGTAACAACCTGCCATTAACCTTTCTTATCTTACTTATTTCCTCCAGCCACATCAATTTACAATAGAGTTTTTTCCCTTCAGTTGCTCTTTTCACCTAGCTTATGGATGATAAAATTTGATGCCAGTGTCTACCTTCATATTCTGATTGTGGATTCTTCACAATCTTATCTCTAATTTATGTACAACATCAGGTTTTATGGTTTTGTGCTCCTTCATTCAGCCTTGCATCTTCCCTGTACATTATTTTTGTTTAATAATCAGATTCTTTTCACAACATTTTCACTCATTTGACATTTACATTCATCATTACATGGACGACGGGTTTCTGCTCAGTGCTTGGTGCAATTTCACATTCAAACTTATCAGAAGCTATGAGAACTGGGTTTCTTAGGAGAAGTGTATTCTTACTCCCATACAATACCTTGTTCATTTAGGGATGTTTTTCAGTTCCAGACTAAGTCTGATCCAACCTTCTTCTTTATACACTTAGGCTAAATAAAGGTTAAGTCTTCAAGTACATTTGTGTCTCCACCAGTTCATGCATTTTGATCTCTTTTGATGGTGTGGGCGTCCTTGAAATCACTCATTTCTTTAGCTAGGATCCACACGCTGACTATTCAATGTCACTGCAAGACGAGTGGAACATGTACACAGATGTGATGAATTTTTCAGAGATTTTATTAGTGTTCATTTTGCAACATCTTGGCTGATGGTTGGATAACAACAACATATCAGGTTGTGTCCCTCTATCACCTCCATGTCAAGAGATATGTCTTTTCACAAATGCTTCTCTCTTGGGTGAGGAGCTTGTATCAAGAATATGGAATTCAAAAGCCTTTGGGAAGAAGAGGAGACTTCTCTTTACATCAGTCTGTTTAGAACTTTTAGCAATTCAGTGAGCTATACCTCAGATCAGTGCTTTTACCATACACTGGAATGCTCAGCTCCTGTCCTTCTGATGTCCTGTAGCTCATCTTCTGACTTCGATGGTCTCATCTAGGATTAGAATGGCCTTCATCTTTATATACTTCCTCTGACTTATATGTTACTCAAGATTTTACATAGATTCACTCATCTTGTTGAGCTCTGTTAGCACCACACTGGCTGGGTTAGCCTTATTTTCAACTTCTACAGTATCTCTGGTCATCACTCTGTTACATCGGTTTTGGTTAGACATTTTTCAGTCACCTTCATGCTAGGCTTTCATGAGGTCCATCATGTGGCATCATTAACATATTTCATTCAGCATTTTCTTCAGAAGTTTATCAATGGAAATGGTTCACATATCATCTACAGCCTCTCATACATGGGTTTAACCATTCTTGTCTCACTGTACCATGTCTTTCAGTTCCTGACAGAGTTAATCAACAAAGGTTTAATTCCTTCATGTATTGCCCTGTATAAGGCTGCTTTATTAAATATCATTGATTTTTCTAAGAGAAAAAGGTTTCTGGATCCCCAGTTTTATCATTACTACTGAAAACATTTCGAGTTATTCATCTTCATAGGCCTTTAAAGGCTCCTAATTTGGATATCACAGTGGTTCTTTGTGCCCTGTCCATTTTTGAGCTTTTGGGGTCATTTTCCCCATATTTATTTTATTTTCTTCTCTTATCAGCTAATGGACATCAATATTTAGATGATTTTGAACTTCATGTTCACATAAGTCTTTTCCATTCCACTCGTATTCTGCTGTATCTCAATAGGTCATTTCTACTCAAAATTTAAACAGTTAGGGAAGGAGATGAGCCTTTCTCTCCTATTCCATTTATTTTAATTTATATGACTGTTTGGATCTTGTTTGTCTTTTTGTGCCTGGTTTAGGCTCTCCAGTGTTATGTGGCAAGTACTGAAGCAGTTTGGGGTTAATATTAATATCTTATTATGTAGCATCAATTATGTAATTAGAAAAATACACAAAACATAGTTCTAGCCCTTGACCAGTCCACTATCTCATGTATGCTTCAATTTAGAAAGCTAAATGGCTACTTTATTATGATAAGGATTATGGTGCATAATAAATATATAGTTAAGTTAAAATAGTGAGTGTTGAATTTTTTCTCAAATCATATGATCTCCTTTCACACAGTTATCTCCTTGGAATGCAGCTCCATATATCTCAGCCATCAGTGCTGTGTCCATGATGTTTGGTGTGTATAGTCTGGTGATATTTAGCAGAATAGCTGCAGCCTCGATAAAGGATTTTCAAATCACTCACAAGTTTGTTCCCCTGCAGGCCAATTTTCTTCTCATTCGTCTACAAGTAATAATATTTAGCATCGTTGGACGGTTAAAAGCATTTCCATGCATTTATCCAGTTTCTTCCACATTGACTGGACACTGTAGGTATTTATTCAATATTCTGTTTGTACATTAAACTTTACTGGTTTTTTAATGTAAACACTTTTTTTATATTAATTTACCAGATACTTGTGAGCAATGATATCATGTGAAAATGTTTCAGTTGGAATGACTGCTCATTCCTTGAGCATGAAATATAAAAATGAAATATCAAATAATTATAAAAATATCATTAAAGATACTTGTAGATTATATATTTAAACATTATGTATCAATTATGTAAAATTATGTATCAACTGTCCAAACATATTAAGGTAACATATAAAGGAAATAATTTTGTAGTTGGGCATAAAACAAATAATGTCAAGAACAAATTTATCAAGTTAAATAAAATTATTTTGAAATAATGGAACTTATTTTACAATATGTATAATGAATGTTTTTGCAACGACCTGGTAGTATAACTCAGTCTGTTCTGCTTAACAGGTAGTGGAATGAATCTCTCCCACAGAATAACCTATAAGTATAATAACTCAGTTTCTCTTCTTTAGCAGCTAGTAGAATGAATCTTTCTGGATGATCTATAAGTGTAATAACTCAGTTTTTCTTCTTTATCAGCTAGTAGAATGAATCTTTCTGGATGATCATTAAGTGTAATAACTCAGTTTCTCCTCTTTATCAGCTAGTAGAATGAATCTTTCTGGATGATCATTAAGTGTAATAACTCAGTTTCTCCTCTTTATCAGCTAGTAGAATGAATCTTTCTGGATGATCATTAAGTGTAATAACTCAGTTTCTCTTCTTTAGCAGCTAGTAGAATGAATTTTTCTGGATGATCTATAAGTGTAATAACTCAGTTTCTCTTCTTTATCAGCTAGTAGAATGAATCTTTCTGGATGATCATTAAGTGTAATAACTCAGTTTCTCTTCTTTATCAGCTAGTAGAATGAATCTTTCTGGATGATCATTAAGTGTAATAACTCAGTTTCTCTTCTTTAGCAGCTAGTAGAATGAATTTTTCTGGATGATCTATAAGTGTAATAACTCAGTTTCTCTTCTTTATCAGCTAGTAGAATGAATCTTTCTAGATGATCATTAAGTGTAATAACTCAGTTTCTCTTTATCAGCTAGTAGAATGAATCTTTCTGGATGATCATTAAGTATAATAACTCAGTTTCTCTTCTTTATCAGCTAGTAGAATGAATCTTTCTGGATGATCATTAAGTGTAATAACTCAGTTTCTCTTCTTTATCAGCTAGTAGAATGAATCTTTCTGGATGATCATTAAGTGTAATAACTCAGTTTCTCTTCTTTAGCAGCTAGTAGAATGAATTTTTCTGGATGATCATTAAGTATAATAACTCAGTTTCTCTTCTTTATCAGCTAGTAGAATGAATCTTTCTGGATGATCTTTAAGTATAATAACTCAGTTTCTCTTCTTTAGCAGCTAGTAGAATGAATCTTTCTGGATGATCATTAAGTATAATAACTCAGTTTCTCTTCTTTAGCAGCTAGTAGAATGAATCTTTCTGGATGATCATTAAGTGTAATAACTCAGTTTCTCTTCTTTAGCAGCTAGTAGAATGAATCTTTCTGGATGATCTATAAGTTTAAAGTTTTTTTTTCTTTTCCTTTCCAATTTCTATTTTCTCATTTTTCTTACCCCACAATTGATATAGGATTTGTGAAATTTAAAATTATTCTTATAGTATTTGAGCACTTATATTAATAATATTTGTCTTTGTAAAGAGTGTTGTTTATTCCAAGTAGTGGCTTAGAATTTTAGAGATGGCTCACCTACATTCTGTGGGTCTCTGGCCTAACCAGTTTGTTAACATATGTTAAGGATGGTGAACCAATTACACGAGGGCTCCAGTGTTAATAGGAGTAATGTTACTCTTTCTGCCTCATGTTTAACATTTACCAACCCTGAATATATGTAAATTGTCATTCTGATAAAAAAAATCCAGTTGTATTATTTTTCATCAAAGGAAGGCATATTTTATTTTAAGGTGCCATAATGTATTTACTTTCCTACCTAATTTGAAGTGTAATAATACCAGAATCTCTGGCTTATCAAGCTTTATACTTTTGCTAAGTTTATATTTGCAACTGATTCATGGACAAACTAAATCTTTAATGTGGATATTTCACTTAAATTACATCATCAGCATTAATATTTCCAATATAAATTTGTCCATGATATCCAGACTACAAAAAACATTAGCATTGAGCAAGTTTTCAAATTTAATTTGAAGTTTTGGAGAAAGATATAAACTATATCAATATAATGGAATATGCAACATTCATATATTTAATAAATAACATTAAGATAAAGTATATTACTATATATACACTTAATTATAAGTATAAGCACTATATTTTTAAAATATAAATAAATATCAAATAAAAACATCAAGAACCAGAAATTATTTCATTTATGAAAATAGAGAGGTTTGCTTTTATAAAGAGTTCATAATCTATGGTTTTGTAGGCAAGGTTTTTGGAAATATCGGGTGGTTTTTATTTGTATTTATATACAATCCACAAGCACATAGGAGTGGGGAAAGTGACTTTGATTTTAAACATATATTTAATTCTAAATGTTGATGTAAATACTAAATGTAACTTAATTTATGACATGTTTTAAGTAGTTTTTGAATATGAAGTTTGAGTTTAAATTCTTGTTTTCCAGTCAAAAGAAATTAGAATTAGTGATTACTTTGAGACTAGGTGTGACGTTTTGGTAGGTTGTAGTTTATTTGTTAAAACTTTTTCTGTAATAGTGTAAGAAATTAAGTGGCTAACCACTATTTTGTAATGTGTTATGAATTTTTGAAATTTCTGAGTGAAGACAGAGGTGTTCAGAACAGATATTATACACTCTGTTTAGAATGTTTACAACAAAGTTATGTTTGAAAGAGTCTGGTATGAAATTATCAAAGTAGGCATATAAACTAGCAATCATTTTCTTACAGTAAATATAAATGTCAGAGATTGTTCATTTTGTGTAATGACACTTTAGTCTTAAGTGTAATTAATCTTTCTCGTGAATTGTAAAACAGGATAAATACATTGATTTATTAAATATTTGCAATCTAAAACCTATTTTATTTTCTGTTGGTGTTTTAAGAATTAATTTGTTTACTTGAACTTAGATCCATCAGTTTAAATTCAGCTCGAAGATATTGGTTGATTATAATATAAATCAAGCTAGATACATTTTATTATTAATGTAACCTTCATCGTTAGTTTCAATAAATTAAGTTCTTTTTCTAAGTTTTGTATGATTAAAGATGAGCTTTATTACTTTAGTGAAAACAAAGTATTGATAAAAAATAATATAATTGATTCTTAAATATTAGGCTTAATAGTAGCAGTATTAACAATAGGCTGCTTTAGTGAATATTTTGTTTTAGGCTGTAAGTATAAATGCTATGATTAAGACTGGTGGAGAGTTTTAAGTTTCAACACTTTGTTTGGTGTAATGGGTTCATTTATTTGGGAACTCTGGACTGGCTTGTACTTTTAAGGCAGATATGAAATTTTTATTTAGAGTTTGTAGGTTAGATGCTATCCTAATTAAAGTAGAAACAATAAATAAAAATATGTGTAGACTGAGGGAAATGGTTGTAGGATTTCAGGAGGAGCTTACACTTATACAAGGGATACACCAGTATCAGTTAACAATGACTTTCAGGAACTATTAGAGATAAAACTAGTGTATTTAGTTATAGTAACCCCATTATGTTGAGCAACAAATTTCAGTCCTTGGCAGACAAAGAACTGTTGGAGGGAAGGAAAATAAGAGGGTTGGAGAAGAATGTGGATGGTAAGGTTACAGTGATAGGTGATTCCTTGACAAGGCATGTAGTTAGAATAGTCTATGGTATTGCCAGGGAGAAAACAATCAGATTATGCTACTCAGGGGTACAGGTGGAGAATATAATTGACAGAATGGGAGATGTAATAAAGTGGATTAGCAGAAGTTTCTGTGATGCATGTAGAGGCTAATGGTTTACAGAAAGGTAGATCATAAGAGCTAATTATTGAGTATAAGAGGTTGATAAAGGAAGTTAAATTAAAAGGGCACGATTTAATTTTGTCAGGGATACTGTCCAGAATTAACTTGTGGAGATAAAGTTTTAAATATGTCACTAAGGCTAAAATTCTAGCATGTAAGGATGAACAGATTAGCTGGTTGAACTTGTGGGATCCATTTCAACCCTCAGCTTATCATAACACAAAATTTCATCATAACACTCAACTCAATTTTGTGTTTCTCTAGAGGCTTCACTGGGCTGCAAACTATTAGCATAATGTACTAATCTGGACCCTACCTCTTAGTGTATCAAAACACTACTTTAGTGTCCTGTACTTTGAAATCTGACAGTGATGATTTGTGTGTCTTTCTCACAAAATTGTACTCTACACATAGGAGTCATGGGTATTAACAGTGACAGCAAGATCCAACTATTTTGTTTGTTTGTAACAATCAACATTTTGTAATTGTAAGTAGTGGTTATACACTGTTATTAGAAGTTTGTCAAAATGGACAGTTGAGAGTGTTGCAACCTCCATTTCTGATGGGTTGTCAATCATGGGTACCTTTTGATCTAATAAAGAAAATGAATTTTTCTTGAGTTTTATTACCTTCATCAAAAATCCTTATTCTGTTCTTATATATCAATGAAAAAATGATACAAATGCAACTAAATCTGTTTATTTTCCTGTTTAATGAACAATTTACAAAACTTTAAGTATATGTTATTGTTAAAGTCTATCATATAATGATTTGGGTTTTTGTTACTGAGGGTAAAACTTATAGTGTAAATGTATTACAGTTGTATTTTTGTGTATGTAACTGTTTCAATACTGATTATGAAATAAATTATATAAAATGTTACTGAAGTTGACAATACAGCAAAAATTAATTCTGAACCTTTTAAGCTTTACATACAGCAGACAAAACTCAGCTGGGTCTAAATACTCGGAAGGATATAATTATAATACAAAATTCTGACAAAATATTCAAATACAAGATAACTGCTGTAGAAAAAATATAAAAATACTAAGTTATGGGTTTTATGGAACTAATGGAATGTGACTACCTGTTGAAAGAAAAGATTGTGTTGACTTCTCTGCTGAGACCTTCTTCAGGAAAATACTGTTTTTAAAATAATTTCTAAAGCTTCTTCAAAATGTTTTTTCATTGTAAAAAACAGACCATATTCTTATCTACCATACAACAATGTATTTAATTAGAAAAACAAGTGTGACAAATACAGTTTGTATAAAATACTTATTTAAAATTGTCTATTTTAGTTAAAATGAATCTCAGTATTCTATAAGATAAGGAATCACACCGTGGGGGAAAATATCCACACCACAGATTAAAATTTAATTTTGTTATCTTCAAAAACCTAGAGGAGGCTTACATTGGATATGGAATTAGAAAATCACATTAATTCATCCAAGCACTGGTTTTGTAATGATGAGTTTCACCCAAGGTTCTTTATTGTCATTAGTGTTGTTCAGTCATTTAACTATGAACAAGAGAGTGATGGTCATAAGGAAACAGCTAGTAAGTCCTGTGAGCTGTACTCGGTCCATAGTATTTCTAAAACATTTCCAACTTGGGTGCATTAACTTTTTTCTGTTCTGCAAAGAAATCATGTATTTGAAGTTTGAGTGTTACAACTGAATCAGCCGTTCAAATGGGTTATAGTTTGTCATTTAAAAACAAAGGTTAACACGTAGAATCATAATAAGCTTACTTTCATGTAAGTTTCATTACCCTTTTGTTACAAGATTTTTCTGTGTTATTGCTTGCTTTATAACTGTTGCTAGTCCTGTTACAGATGGTAATTCACTTTAACATTATGACTTTTGTTTAGTTTTGGTTTTGCAGCATCTAATTGAACATGTGTTCCTTGAAATGGAACAGTAGGAATATTGTAGATATATACTTCTGCTTCAGAATGTTTCCAATTAAGAATTCTTTCCTCAGATAAAGAGCCAAACTTTTAATCTTTCTATTTCAATTTTCTTATTTGTTGTCTTTCAATGACTTTCTTAAACATTCTGAAAACTTTGTCAAAATTTGACCCATTTTGAAGTACAATCTTTCAAACAGCTCTTGAAATTCCATCGTTAATATGCCCCCCTCTGTCATCAGTCGTCAAAATGTCCATTCAGACTGCAAATCAACTGCAGTCCAAGGGACAAACTACACTGTAGTTCTCACTGTGACTGCTTTGAGGTACAAACTATTGAACTGATTTTTAAAATATTTCTTTACATGATGGTTAGTACAGATTGATAGCAGTTTTTCTGCTCTTCACTTGAATGTTTCGAGCATGATCATTAATTACTTTTTCCTGATGTTGTTATGTGTCTCATTTCCTTGGTTATATAACTAGAAACTGAATTAGGTATCTCTTCCTTTGCAATTCTGATTTACTGAACCTTGCATATTGTCTCTCACATTTGAAATTGATGTTCCATATTACCTTTTTTGAAAGATATTTGAACCTTTTAAGGATAGAATTTTTTATACTTTTTCTCAATTGTGTATTTTTCATCAGCTTATACAGAAGAAGAGTGTTTACTTTGTGACAATAATACAAAAATTTTAAAATGTATGCACTGTGTATGAATAAAGTGTTGAACATTTTTTATATAAAAGGTAATGTGAAGTTTTGTCATAAGTTTAAACAAAGTAATGTTTGTAAAAATGTTAACAGTGTACAGAACTTACATTTAAATTCTTTAGGAAGTTTTTTAGAATAAGTCTTCATCCATACAGACAACATGTAGCTTGGAAATTACCTTTAAAGTATTTTAAAATGCTGTTTCTATAAAAATTGTCTGTTAAAGGTTCAATGCTCTGAAACTACAAAAACAATGGGTGAGGCTACAGATATGTACCATCTATGTAGCAAAATAGATGAGTTTATATATGTCTTGTAACAGGAGGCACTTAAAAGTAAAAAATACTTTCCCAAAAGTACTTATTTAAAGTATTCTAGACGTTTTTTTTTAAATACTCTCAGTTGTGTTTATAAATGACATACTTGCTCAAAATATTTAAATGAAACATGTTTGACAGTTTTTCAAAGCAGTGGGTTAATGTTTGTCAGCAACCCCAGCACTCCCTTTGTGTGAATTTGTCACTCAAACATCAATAAAAGTTGTTAAATGTGGCAAGTTTGCATCAAAAAATGTGAACATTTTGACTGTTTTGTGTATATAATTCAAATTGCTGCATACCTTCAGACACTCCATGGTATAGTTTGTCATCTTTGTAGTTGACCAGAAGATTAACCTGGACAGAATTCTGCAGGAAATATGTAATAAGAAACATCAAAAAGATTTTGTGTTGAAAGTAGTTTGTGAAGAAATTGTACAACAGTTTATATATGCATCATTGATGTTTCTGTACTTACAGATATAAGTTCTTCAGTTATTATAGGAGAAGCTTTCATCTTAGCTGTCCTAGCACGTGGTATATTTCTTCATCCTCCTCCATACTCCATGTGGCCAGAGCAATCATCAGCCTGTGATAATTCATCTGTCTCACAGATCAGTGTATCTGAACAAGTTTCAGTAAACTCAGGGCAGGAGCAACTTAATACAGTTTAAAGAAAGTGCACATTTTGTGTCGAGATATTACAATAATAATAACTATAATTGTACTTGAAGAACAGCTGCTGTAGGTCAGAAAAATTACTTTCAGAACACCTAAACATTTTCATATTTTACGTACTAATTATGAGAAATTCAAGTTTTCAACTGATTAGGTAATGTACTCATAATGTGTATGTGTACTATATAATTTGAGATGTATACCATGTTAACATTCTAAAAACATGTTCTTGTACTTTTTAAACTTTTTTTTGTAACGTTAAGAAAGTCACTTTCAACTTTATCAAAACCCTAAATTATAGTTTTCTTTTAACTAACACCATTAACTAAATTTTTATTTTGCATTAGTTACTATTATTTAATTTTGATTAAGATTTCATACTTATTTATAAATCAGTATTTTAAAGGAAGTCATTGAGTTTATAAATAACTATAAACTTGATTCTTCTAACATTTTTGCATTCATTACAGCAGCGTTAGTATTATTTAACATTTCCAATTCAATTGAGGGCAGAGAAGCATTGTATTTTTCTAGTCATGAAATATCATATAACAAGTGTTTTTATGTTAATTCTTTTCTGCATTCTTATTCTGTAAACAAGTAAAGAAAATGTTTTTATTCTTGTCCTTATTTTATAAAGAATAAACAAGTAAAGAAAATGTTTTTATTCTTGTCCTTATTTTATAAAGAATAAACAAGTAAAGAAAATGTTTTCATCCTTGTACCAAATATGATTAGTAAAGAAGTTTTTATTCTTGTCCTTATTTTATAAAGAATAAAGTAATTTTTAACTCTTATCCACATCTCATAAAGAATAAGCAAATTATGAGAATGTTTTCATTCTTAAATGCATCTTCATTCCATAAAAGAATAAATGAGTAAAGAATGTTTTAGAAACATTCACAGCTACTTCATTGCACATCACTATGAAGATGTTTATGCATACCATGTCTTAATTTAGCTCCTAACCTTGTATGTATTAACATTCACTATGCCAGACTATGATATAATTATCATTAGACCAGCCCTCCACCAGTAAGAGAGAGATACATCTTCCATGTATAGTAACTCTCCATGAGCATGCAGTTTGAAAAAAAATTGAATTCTTTCATTAGAACTGCTTTTCAACAGATGTGTTTTCTCATAGGCATTACTTGAACTTTTGTCTATTATTGTAAACTTTTTTAAATATTCACATCATAGGCTCTTTTTTTTTATTAGTAATTGTGAATACATGATAGAAATATACCAAATTTTAATCTGAATTATTTTTCAATTGGTTTTGTATTAAACCAAATTTGTATAATTTGTGGACACATTTCCCATTGTTTAATCCAACATTTCATGTACTACTATTCACAGTTGTCTTCAAATCGAAATACTGTTACTACATGAGGCTCATTATATTTCTAACTTAAAAAAATGAAACCAATGCAACATCTGTTTATGTCGAATTATGCATTTATATTCCCATGTTTTTGACATCACCCAAGGTTTTGACACATTTTAACAGGAATGATTTGATAATGTAATAGTGACCAGAGGCGCTGTGACAGTCAGTGATACTACCAACCATACGCACCACATGGTTGACTACTTTCTGACCTAGTATTCATGATTCCTAGTCTCCTCCTTCTGTTACTTAAACTGGGCCTGCCACGTTTTCTAAAGTTTTTTGTTTTAAATGTGTGTTTTTATTCAATTTTTTCTTTGCAACAAGAATAAGGTAATGGTACTTTTATTTTTCACTGCTTGGATTCCCCGGTATATATGTGTATGCGTGTTGCTTTCTCTCATTCCAGATACTTTCCATGAATCTCAGGCTTCTTTATCAAGCCCCTAACACTTGAATCTTTTCTTTCTGTTTGAAGATCCCCACTTCTTCCTTCACTTTGTTGTCTCTCATCCCACATACTCATGTTTGTTTCATCCTCAATTTCTTTTATGAATGTGTCATTTTTCTTAATAAACTTTATATCATGACCTTTCTAGATTTACTGAAGCAACTTGAAGAAATCTGTTTTTCATTTTCTTCCATTTTGTCTGTTAACTTGATTTCTTTGTTTATGAGTTGTACGTCATCATATTTCACTACTTTCTGACATTTGCCTTTCACAATTTTCTCTACCTGAACTGTGTATTGTATTTTTTTATGATGTCTTTCTGGAAGAAATATTTTTTTATAATTTTATATCTTCAAGCTATGCAGCTCATCTCTGGTGACTGGTTTATTACCTTTAAGACTAAAAATACATAAAGTAATGTGTACACCGATTTTTGTAGTTGTTCGATGATCAAAAACTTCACAAGATGATGCAGTGAAAAAAAATTTGTTGTGAAATAATAAACGATCAATATCAGAGAACATTTTGTGAAAAAGATGCCTCCATCCAGTAAGGCAGTGTTACATTTAGGCCTTACAACACTATAATGCGCGCCACAGTTCTCTGTGGTAGAAAAGGAAGAAGACAAACCATTTAAGTTAAAAAAAAATAACAGAAGTACAGTGTTCCCTCGTGTATCGCGGTAGATGCGTTCCAAAACCCCCCGCGAAAGAAGATTTTCCGCGAAGTGGGATCGCCGATTTTTACGTATATATTTATGTGCATTTAGACTTTTAAAACCTTCCCATTACAATACTGTTCATTATTGCTGAAATAATAAGAACAATTATTAAGATATTAAGCCTTAAAATTAAAAATTACATCAGTAGGTGGTGTCTTTTCGGGGCGACACCACTTCCTCTTCTGTGGAAGGTGAATCGGCAATTTCTTCGTCGGTCGTTACAACTTCAGGAACAGTACTTGCCACCGGTACCCTTTCTTTCTTGCTCGGCTGGAAAAACATTGTTATTGGCAGTTGTTTTCTCTGCCTCTTTAGCCTATCGAAAATCATTTGATAAGGAGTCATCAGTTCTTCTATTTTATTGCAAAATTGTACTGATCGAACCATATCGTTGTCCCATTCCTGTGAGCACTCCTTCACTTCGTTAATTAGTTTCATTAGTTTACCTAACTGCTCTAACGACCATCCACTTTGCTCGATTGTTTCCTCAGCTTTTTTCGGTGTTTTCTCTTTGTCGTCTTCCTCAGGAGCAGACTTCGTCAGTGCTTCTAAGTCTTGGTCGGCGAGATTCTAAGTCAATCAGTTCATCTACGTCTTCCTTCGTCATATCGGCAAATCCTTCACCTTTGATTAACGAAGCTAATTGCAAAGCTTTTTGAACAGCCGAGTGTTGGATTTCTTCAGGCGTGAATCCCTTGTCGTCGTGCACAACTACTTCCAGCTTGCATTAACGGTGCAGGGCTTCATCTCTTGCAATGCCTTATGAACATTTTGAAGACATGTGGCAATGGTGAAAGACAATCAAAATGGGTAGCTGTCATTGGCCGTCTTTCATTTCTGCACCAATCATAGCCCGTCTTGCACATCGCTACGCCATGAAGCTGATCTCGCGTAGCCTTCGCAGACGCACAATGCGTACATCTATAGCCGTTCCAATTGTTTCTGTTTCCATTTTTACGCTGTTATAAACTCAAATATATGTTTATATCTCAAAATATACCTGTTTTTTTTCTTTACACTATTAATTATATTTATTTTTAATATTTAAATGGTATTTAATGCTATATTTTAGATTTAATGTTTATTATTTTATAAATATGTGGGGGTCGGCCGAGCCCGCGAAGTGGCGAAGGAGCACTGTACGTTTATAATTGAAACTGACTTCCTAAACTTCAAAAATTGTAGAAGTATTTATTCAGACTTATGGAGTAATATTTAGTTTTCAGTATGTGTCATATAAAAATGTCATACGTGTTTTTTAAAGATAAATGTTGCTTTAATACCCAGTAGCAAAGTTAATTTTCTTTTTGTATGCACGAGTTTATATTAATATTTGGATAAAATATAAAAAGTACATATCTTGCTAGTACAGCGGTAAGTCTACGAATTTACAACACTGAAATCAAGGGTTTGATTCCCCGTAGTAGGCTCAGCAGATTGCCCGATGTAGCTTTATTGTAAAAAAACATTTCTTGGTGTTCAGTCGCACGCCTTACGCGCTCGACCATGCCAGGCCTCTTGGTGTTCGGACGAAACGTGTTTTATTCTAATCAGAAGAAAACAGCCTAATTTTACTGACTCGTCGCAACCTGTAGTGTGTTCTCAACTTAAAAGTTTCGTCATGCTTACAAATTTTCAGTGAAGAGTTTACCGATTCTTCTTTCAGTCTAATTTGTGATAGTATTTAATATTAAAGTTGATGACTAAAACATATCTCAATTGCTCAGACAACAAATTATAAACTTTGTTCCTTAGAATTTAGCCCCCCAGTGACACAGTGGCATGTCTGCGAACTTACAACGCTCGAAAGTGAGTTTCGATGCCGTACTCGGGAGGTCACAAATGTATAACTTTGCGTTTAACTAGAAAAATTTAAACTTATAGAATATGTATCGATACACATTCTCACTGAAGTTTATTTGTACGATTCGACACACCGTGAGATTGATAGCTTTGAATTTACTAAAAAGCGACACCTATTGCTCCAACAGAAAAGAGTAGAAAAACATTTGATTGGTCAAAGAGAATGACGTTCAAGAAAGAACTACGTTTTTACTGAGAAAGATAGGTGTAGTATCAAGTTGCGAAATTAAAGAATAAATATGGAACAACGAAAATTTCCTTTTCAATTTTCGGACACAAATCCAGCTGAACGTAGGTCAGAATTTTTCAAACGTTTTGGTTTTCGACCCATCGAAGATCGTGATATGTTTTGTGAAGAAGCCCAGTTAAATCCAGAGTGGCCTGACTGGCATGAAAGATTTCATCACGGAGGGTTTAAGGTGAGAATATTTAGTATTCTTAAAATACTTTATTGAGTTATTGAAAATGTTTTTTGTATTTTTACTAATTGCTTTAAACATAATGCTATAGTCAAAACATGGGTATACTTTATTTCCTTTTTCTTGTAAGCTAAATTTAAAATTACATATAGAAATTACTATAGTTCAAGTTAGTAGAGATTTGGTTATATGTCTACGAGACGTTACAACTTAATATTGGAGTTTGATAGTGTTTGAACTTTTTTAAATTGAATGCAACTTCAATGAATAATTCCTGAAGTTTTATAGATGCTAGAAGTAAGGTTTGTTCAATTTGTGTAATATAATAGATAATCATCTATTAAAAATCGTTAACGTTAGTGAAACTACAAAATTATTGGTTAAAGAAAATTTTAGGGAGTATCATTATAATTTTGTACTGTTATACGAGTTATTTGAAGAGTTATCTACTTCAATATAGGAGATATTTAGCTCCTATTTTGTAAATTATAGGTCAGGAGGTTTCAGAACTGCTCAGGTCATGTTTGTTAACATCTTTATTCATCATAATTAAGAAATGAGGTCACTGATAGTTGATTTTTTTTTAAACTTATTATCTGCTGGTTCTGTTATCTTTGTGTTGTGAAGTTGTGGATAGGTCTCAAAATAATGTGATTGTGGATAAGATGTATGTCAAATAAATGGGTGATTCTGTAGATATTAAGATCCATGATAACAAAGACTAAAAATGATTTAGAGTAATAAAAGTGTGTGTGCAAGAGGAACAATGTAATATTTACTGGGAATTCCATGTATAATAATGGTAAGGGCTTGTTCTTCTGTGTGGACAAATTGTAAAAACTAAGCCTTAATAATAAATAAAAGGTTTTCTCCAACCTAAACAAAATGCTATGCCTTAGAAGAACAAGCTATTAATATATTTAAAGGGAATTTCATAATAATTACCATTGTTTCCCAGACTAAACTATAAGAAAACAACAAAAATGTTGAGGCAATAAGTCCTTTTCAAAAATGTGAATGATTTATTAGCTTGACCTTACCCAGTAGTTGTCTTGTGTCATTCTGTTTAGATTATATGAATTGTGTGTGTATATTCAATAAATAAAATGGATATAAAGTTTGATATTGTGTTTAATGTACTTACAAGGTTTGAATTATCATTTGTTTAATTTAGTTTTTATTTAGTTGGTAGTACTGTGCACCTCTTAAGACTTCTCTTCAGCCAACCTAATTACAAACAAGACATTATTTCAATATAAATATATGTAAAAAGTCTTGAAAGCTGTATAATAAAAGATACTTAACATCAGTATCATGATGTTAAAGTGTTTTACCTCTTCCTTGTTTTCAAATTAACTTGTCTTGGTCTCGTGATCTAAGGTGTACTTGACAGTGTTTGGGGATCATTTCAAAGCTTTTATGCAAACTTTATGCTCCACTGATAATTTTCTGCTTTTTGGTCTGTAGCATGACAACAAAACTTAAGATATAGTGTCAAACACTGTCTTTGTCAAGGTTTATTTATAGAGTACTTCTAACATATTCTGATACCATATGTTAGCTTCTTTCTGTGTAGTCAAAATGCAGCATGGGGTTCTATGACAGTTATTTCATGCCCTACAATTGATTATTATACTCATCCTAGCAGAATCCTTATTAGATGCCCTTGGTTCAAATATATTGGAATTTTAAGAAGTGAGAAGTATTTTTACTGTGGCTCATTTAGTTGTCAACAGGGATCAGTGTAAAAGTACCACAGTGTTAAGTCTTAACACAGTACTGTATTGTAACTCCACAAAAATTACCATAGTGTTAAAAGTCCTAACACAGTACTGTCTTATAACTCCACAAATTGTTCACCTTAACTGAAAATCCTCCAGGTTTTTAACTTGTACTAGTTTGTGTTGGTTATCATTGAACTAAAATGGAAAGTAAAAAAAAAAAAAATGTTCAGGACATCTTAATAGGTCCTGACTTGTTTTTTATGTAAAATTTGTTCTTAATCTCCAGTTACTTGTTTATCTAACATTTATCTAGCTTTTAAAAATGCAAAGGAATGATCTTTATTTAAAAATAATTGTCTATTTATATTCCCAATAGTGTTGAAATCTTAGGTCCTTACACCAAGTAAATTACCTCCTTATTCATTTTGTTTTGTTTCTTACAAAATAAAAAATGAAATAAAGGTGTTAGATTGTCCATAATAAAACTATCATTTCCATTTGTTGTTAGTGTTAGAGGTAGTAACTGGTAACACATGATGATGAGAAACCCACTTGAAGTAAAAATGCATCTCGGAAGGCTTTTTGCTGACATGTGTGGGATACATCTTTCAGTGTGTCAAGAGTGGTCATTTCTAAAATCTAAGTGCTACATATACACACAGTGAACAAAACAAGCACAAATGCTGCATAAATTAAAAGGATCCCCATGGTGCATGCTATAATATGGGGTATAAAATGTGGCTCTGGGTTTTAGAGGTTACTGCAGAAGTAGGACTTATATTGAGATGGAGATAAAAGTGCCAACCAGTTTTAACATATATTTATCAGTCTTGCAGGTTTGTCAATCATCAATGCATATAGAAAATTAATACTCGAACAGTCCAGTAAAATTAAAAGTAAGGACTGCATTAAATCCAGCAGTTCTAAAGCAGTGATAAATGACAAATTAAATTATAAAAAAACAAGCCCTCTCAATAAACAATAAAGATGATGCATAAATTAAAAGGATATAAACATACCTTGGGTTTTGGGGGTTATTACAGAAATAGGACCCACATTGAAATTGAACTGAGGATACATCATCTCTGTCTTAACCTCTGTTTGCTTGTCTCATGTAAATAAAAGATATGAAAAGAAATGCAGCCTCATAACCCTTCACTTCTTAAAGACAGTTGGTTACTGCTCTCCAAAGTAAAAGTATTGTCACTTGGGAACAAGTAAGAAACTTGCTTCCTGTGGTTGACATTCTATTCCTTATTGTACTGATAAAGCACTTATTTAACTTAATTAGTGGTACAGTAGATAACATTATAATAGCCCAACCAAATTATCTAAATAATCTAGTATAACTCCCAATGACCACACATTAACTATGCTACTTCCAATTTTCAGACAATAAGCAATCATTTATAAGGTGTTCATCTGTTTAAAAGTAGTTTCAAGTTGTTTAAATGAACTTACTAAAAAGTACTCATAAGAAACTTTGGACAAAAACCTTTTTTTCTTTATCACAAAATACATCTACTCATGGTTGCCTGACGTGTGCTCATTGTGGAGGCAAAGACCACGATGCCCGTGACTGTGACACGAACCCACATTGTGTAAACTGCAATGGTTCTCATCCCTCTTATTTCATTCTTGCCCAAAATGGTTGGAGGAAAAAGAGGTGCAGCATTTGAAAACAACACAAAACATTAGTTATCCTGAGGCTCGAAAATTACTGTCCACAACTCCATCTCGGACATATGCTGTTGCACTTCATTTTACAACTACTGTGGGAGTGCAGACAGATCTCTCTGTGCCTCCAAGAGAATCGTTTTCAAAACAAATGAAAAGCCTTTTGACCTCTGCGGTTAAAAAGGTTGATGAATGGACTTCCACACCCATCTCTGTTCCTCCCATACCTTCTAACAAATCTCAAGATCCATGTCCTTCAGTTTCAAATACAGGCATTTCTTCTGATACATCTTTTTCTCCCACCACAAGAGACAAAACAATTATTCGTTCGTGTCCTCAGTCACTGGATTCCCCTTCCAATAAAAAAAACCTGCCCACTCGACCCAGAGCAGGATCCATGGAGGTTGATAGACCTCCTCTGATTAAAGACAAAAAACAAAAAAGACGTTGTCATAAAGCAAAGGGTTCTCCAGCCACTTCACCTACCCGTTCTTAAAAATGGCCACCTTGATACAATGGAACTGTCAAGGTTTACTTTCTAATCTGGATGATATCAAAATGCTGATTGCTTCCTACCATCCTGTTTGTCTTTGTTTATAAGAAACATTTCTCAAATCTGCTGATACAGTCTCTATTCGGGAATTTTCTCTGTACAGAAATGACAGGTTATGTGATGGTTGAGTACATGGATGTGTGGCACTGTTGGTTGATCAACATGTGCCCACCATGTCTTTGTCGCTCAACACACCCTTAGAGGCTATAGCCATCCGTGTTTCTTTTGGTCAGACCATCACTGTTTTTCTCTGTACCTGTTCCCTGGAGAGACATATGATCAATCAGACCTTGATGCTCTCGTTGAATAGTTGCCATCTCCATTTCTTATCCTGGGGGATTTTAATGGACATCATCCCCTCTGGGGAAGTGCTGTTATTGGAGGAAGGGGTCTATCTGTAGAGCGAATGCTCTCTGATCACAATCTTTCTCTTTTCAATACTGGTTCTTCCACTTACTTCCATGCACCTGGTCAGTCCTTTACCACTATTGATCTCTCAGTTTGCTCACCTTCATTGTTCTCCCATTTTTCATCGAGGGTTGATAGTAATCCACAAGGCAGTGATCATTTTCCGATCCTTTTGAGAGAGATTGGCTGTGGTCGATGCCACCCTACCCTCGTGCCCCGGTGGAAGCTGGATCAGGCAGACTGGTCCACTTTCACTGCTCTCGCAGAACTTGATCCTGCCATCGTAAATCATCCATCAATAGACGACTGTGTAGCAGCGGTAACTGACTTTATTATACATGCAGCTACTCAGTGTATTTCTAAAACCTCGACACGTTTTCCATTATATTCTTGTCCGTGGTGGAATCCTGCTTGCCACTTAGCACAGAAGGCTCAAAAACGGGCCTGGGATAATTTTCGTAGATATCCCACACCTTCGAACTGTGTTGCTTTCCAACGGGCCCGTGCATGTGCTAGGTGGGTAAGACGTCAAAGCTAGAAGAAATCTTGGATTAAGTTCACAACCAGCATATCTTCTACCACCAGTTCCAAGATTATATGTGACAGGATTTGAAAGGTTAATGGGCAGTACAATTCTGTCCCCCTTTCGATCTTACTCTCTGATGGTCAGGAGGTGACTGATGTCCAGAACATTGCTAACACTTTAGGTGAAAGCTTTTGCTGGGTATCTAGCACTTCTGCTTGTTCCTCCACCTTCCTGGCCATCAAGACTCGGGCAGACCAATCACCTCTTTCCTTTCGAACTGACTGTTTCTTTTACTATAAATGTCCCTTTACCCTGGTGGAACTAAGAATGGCCCTTCATCAGTCTGCCAGTTCATCTGTTGGACCTGATGATATTCATTATGACATGCTACACCATCTATCTCCTGCTTCTCTTGATGTCCTTCTGATTGTCTTCAACAGGATTTGGCAGGAGAATGTTCTTCCTGATGCCTGGCGCAAGGCTATTATTTTACCTTTCTCTAAGCCAGGGAAAGATCCAAAGATTCCTTCAAACTACTATCCAATTGCTTTGACGAGCTGTCTCTGTAAGACCTTAGAAAGGATGGTTAATGCTCGTCTTGTTTGGTTCCTTGAATCAAACAACCTCCTTTTGCCCACCCAGTGTGGGTTCCATCGACAGCACTCCACCACAGACCACCTAATTCGTCTTGAAACATCTATCAGAGAAGCCTTTATCAACTGCCAACATCTTGTATCATGGAGGTATGCGTTTTGCGAGACCTCCATACATTTGGGTTTCGCAGTCATCTACCCATGTTTATTAAAAAAATTTTAATGGATAGGAGATTCCAAGTTTGTGTGGGTTCGACACTTTCCCATTCTTTTGTGCAGGAAATTGGAGTCTTTTAAGGCTGTGTATTGAGTGTCACACTCTTCAGTATAAAGATAAATGCCATCACTGAACAACTCCTTCTCACTGTTGCGAATGGGCTGTATGTCGATGACTTTCACATCTCATGTCGGTCGTCAAATATGAGATATATTGAGCGGCAACTACAAACTGCCCTCAATCATGTACGGAAGTGGACTCTGGCGAACGGGTTTAATTTCTCTTTCTCCAAAACTGTATGCATGCACTTTTTCCGTCAATAGGGTATTCACCCTGATCCTGAACTTCATATTGGTGAAGTTTTGCTGCCAGTGGTCCCAGAGACCAAGTTCTTGGGGCCTATCTTTGATTGTAAACTGACCTTTATACCACACTTAAAGCAGCTTCGAGTCAAATGCACAAGAGCACTGAACATCTTTCATGTCCTCTCTTCTACCAGTTGGGGGCAGATCGCTGTTCAATGTTATATCGTGCTCTTATTAGATCGAAACTCGACTATGGATGAATGATCTATGGCTCTGCCAGACCCTTGGCCTTAAAAATGCTGGACCCCATTCATCACCAATGACTTGGACTCTGCACTGGGGCTTTCCGTACCCCTCCAGTTCAAAGCATATACATTGAATGTCATGAACCTTCTCTACACCTTCGCCGTTTGCAACTATCTTTACAATATGCTTTGAAACTTCGTTTCTTACCAAAGCATCCCATCTGGTAATGTGTTTTCCTTCCTTGGTGGACAGTACTTATTCAGAACAGACGATCTGTCATTGCTCCGTTTGGCCTTCGCATCTGGGCGCAATTGGATGAATTGGGTCTGTCCTTGTATAACATTGCAGATTCCACAGGTCGGCCCATCCCACCATGGCTTATTACAACCCCCAAATGTGACCATTCTTTCAGTCACCTAAAAAAGGCAGTTACTCCAGAAGTACCATCTTTTATTCAATGAATATCTTTCAAACAATCATTCATTTCCCATTTTTACAGATGGTTCCAAATCAGGGCTCTGCTATGGTTTGCTATGATAACGTTTTTGCCTTGATAACGTTTTTAATTTTTTAATGGCCATTTATCTTTTTAATCTCATTTAAGTGTTGCATATTTATTCATAATACCTTTTTAATTGTGGTTTCTTTTTTACAGTTTTAATCTCTCTCATTCAATTTGACATTGGACATTGGTCAGAACAATAAATAACAGGACACCAGGACTGGAAAGGCTAACTTCGGGTGACTTGTGCTTCTGTTTGAACTACTCGTTAGTCGTCCTGGCGAGTTGTTATTATACTTTTGCTGCATATCATTTCATACTTTTACTACTTTACCATTTAGTACTGGCCATATTGATTCATAACCTGTAACCAGGACTGGAAAGACCAACTTCAGGTGACTGACGGTGGTTTTTATACTTACCTGTTAGTCTTCCTGGTAGGTTATGATCATTACCACTCTGCTACAGGTAGTCCTTTACAACTTTGTTGACTGGATGTCAGCATTGGTTTTTATGCCATTTTCTGTTTTAATTGCTGTTTTGTTTTTACCTTCAATTATTTTTATAAATTTTACTCCGTTTACTTGACTTTTATCTTTTTACTGAACATTTGGCTATTCATTATTATGATTTTGCCGAGTGTCTTTTAAAACTTCTATTCTTTTACATTTTGATAATAGCTGCTATGACACACAACCCAGAACCAGGACTGGAAAGGCCAACTTCAGGTGATTGACGGTGGTTCTTGAACCTACCTGTTAGTCTTCCTGGCAGGTTATGATCATTACCATTTTGCTAGAGTAAATACTTTATAACTTTGAAGACTGGATGTCACCATTGGTTTTTACACCATTTTCTGTTTCAATTGCTGTTTTATTTTTACCTTCATTTACTTTTACAAATTTTACTTCATTTACTTGACTTTTATCTTTTTACTACTCGTTGCAATTTTGCTATGTGTCTTTTAAAACTTCTATTCTTTTACATTTTGATACTGGTTGCTATGACACATAACCCGGAACCAGGACTGGATAGACCAACTTCAAGTGACTGACGGTGGGTCTTGAACTTACCTGTTAGTCTTTCTGGTGGGTTATGATCATTACCTTTTTGCTAGAGTAAATACCTTACAATTTCTTGTACTCTGCCTTCTATCTTAACGTTGTAGACTAGGTGTCAACATTGGTTTTATACTTTTTTGTTTTACCTTCATTTCCATTTATGTCTTTTACTACATTTATTTTTATTTATTTTTTTTACATTTTTAATGAATGTCTGGTGCAGATAGCCTCGTTGCTTTGGGCCATAAAACACTAAATCAATCAAACAATTAAACTCATGGAATACTAAATTTTGTATCAGTATTTCAACATTAGTAATGAAATATAATAATTTATTACAAATTTTGCAAAATCTGAGTATTTGTGATTCTTATAGTATAGTTCATTACTGTTAAAAGAAGCTAGATTTGATATTGGAACATAAAATATTTTTATCAAAAATTTTTGATATGATTATCAGTTATTTTAGTTTCTAGAACTAAATAATGTCTCCACATCTGAAATTGAACTATTTTCTATTTCTAATTGTACCATATAAATAGTTTTAATAAAATTGTTTATCTGAGAATTATTTGTACTAATTATAAATCATCTACCTGTTTATAAGTGAAAGGAAACTTTATATATACACACACACTGCTGGTCAAAATCTTAAGGCCAATGAACATAAGAAAAAATATGCATTTTGTGTTGTTATAATCAACCACTTATTTGAGTAGAGCTTCGAAAGATGAAAATAAAAGGGAAAGTGAAAATAAAAAAAAACTTTCAGCATTTAGTTGGGAAAATGTGAATACTTTAAATTAGCCTAAATACTATCTGGTCAAAAGTTTAAGACCACACCAAAAAGAAGTCCTAAACATTGTAGAAAATATCTTGGTAATTAGTTGCATGGCTGTTATTCCAAGTGGTGAAGATGGCTTTACAAAGAGCATGCACTATTTGGAATTGATGTCCATTTCTATAGACTTCCCTTCCCATCCACCCCCAAACATTTTCAGTTGGGTTAAGTTCAGGCAAACATACTGAAAGAATCACGTTATTCGCCATGAAAAAGTTCTCTTTCCTGCGGGCATTGTAGATTGCAGCATTGTCCTGCTAAAAGATCCAGTCATTTCCACACAAGCAAGGGCCTTCAGTCAGTAAGGATGCTTTTTCCAACATACCAGTGTAGCCAGCTGCTGCTTGATGCCCCTGTATATCTTGAAGCTCCATTGTTCATAGAAGGAGAATGCATTCCAAATCATGGTGGAACCTCTTCCACTATGTTGTGAAGAAAACGTCTTCAGTGGGGTATCCTTATTTTACCAGTAACATTGGAAGCCATATGGACTCTCCAGGTTAAATTTATTTTTTATCAGAGAAAAAAACCTTCATCCACTTTCCTGTGTCCCATGTTTGGTGCTTCTCAGCAAAGTTTAACCTTCCTGTTTCGTGGTGTGGAAGGAGGCGTGGCCTTTGAAGATGTTTATGGTTTTAAAGCTTTTCTCTCATAGATGCCATTTTATGTTCTTGAGCTTATTCTGCATCCGTAAGGGCTTTAATTTGGTTTGACAATTGGCTGGTGTCTTGCCAGACAACCCATTAAATTCTTCTGCTCAACACCGGCGAAACTTTGAAGGGCTGACCACTTGAAATTCTAGTTCCATATTCCTCAGGGTCTTCTAAGAAACTTGCAGCAGCAGTTTTACTCTGCCCAATCTCACCAGCAATGGTACATTGAGATAGACCTTGCTTTTGCAGCTCAACAATGCTGCCATGTTCAAATTCTCAACTTTTTAGCTTTTTTCATGTTTTTACCTAATGTAACACACTAGATGTCAGTGATGGATGTTGGCAATGCTAATGCTTGAACACAAATGACTAAATTTTGTTGTATGTTTACCGATTAATGCTTTGTTTCAGTACGGTCTTAAACTTTTGACCAGCTAATATTTAGGGTAATTTCATTGTGTTCACATGTTCCCTATGAAATGCTAAAACAGTTTATATTTTTATTTTCTCTTTTCTTATTTTCATATTTTAAAGCTCTACTCAGATAAGTGGTTGAGTCTAACAAAGCAAAATGCATAATTCTTCTATATGTTCATTGGCCTTAAGATTTTGGCCAGCAGTGTGTGTATGTATGCAGTTTTCACTAAACCGATTCTCGTAAACTTAGACACAAGCTTGCTGTATCGGTAGTTCCCACTGGAATTCCTGTTCAGATCCACAGGTATTGGGGAAAAAATTATAAATACAGAATTTATTATATATTTTTGGAGGTAAGTTTCTTCCATTACTATAAAAGGATGACAGTATATTTCTATTAATGAATTCATAACAGAAATATATGTTTAATGGATTGTTATATACTGTGTTGTAAAATCAAATGTTTGAAAATTTTTTACTTTTTCACAATTACTCAAGTATTCTCAAGTGGTTTGGTTAATTTTTACTGTATTAAGTAATGTATTTAATCAAGTGTACAGTGGACAGTTTGTGTTCATTGAACAAGTAATACATTTAGATTTATTTCTATAAAGTCATGTTTTTTTTTATTTAATGTACTATGTTTCTTTTTTTTTTACGTATGTAACAAAATTAAATGCTTACATCTGGACTATTGTTTTTTTTTGCCATTTGAAAAATTCAATACAACATTTTTGTAATGGTAGTAGTACATGAAATAACTTATTTCTTACAGTAATTTAAGTACATAAAATTAAATAATGCCATAATTGTTATAATATAATTTTGCTTTTTGATCAAAATATGCATGCCTTAAAATAATTTGTGTACCTGATTGATGTGAACTTGTTGATAATGATAGTGAATCTGCAGACAAAGTAATTCAAACATTGTTTTCATAGTCTTGTACAGAAATCAGTATATTAAATACTATAAATAATCAAAGATCAAATATTAAATGAATTATTGATCATGTCTGAATGACAGGATGTGCTATTTCCATGGACCAAGAAAATTACATGGTGTAAAATTCGTCTGTCTCTTAGTTTCATGTTTAACCTGTTGGCTGCTGTTATGTATTTTTATGTTTTTCGTAGATTAAACGCAACAGAAAAACGCAGATAACAGCTTGTATAATTTATTACAATCAACTAAATATATATATATATATGTAACAGATATAACATAAATTACATAACAACAATGACAGATATTAAGTTTAAACCTTCAAAATTAATTACAAAACAAAATGGTATTAGTTTCAACCCTCATAATTAATCACAATACAAAATGGTACTGGCCTGTATCTAATATAATGATCTAAAATAAAAGTCTCAAATTCCAGTCTAGGGAGTGAATTTGGTCCCACAAAGAAATTCTGAAGCTTAAATGAAGAAGTCCAGAAACAATTCACAGTTCAATAAGTTCTTTTCACGATGCCTCTGATGAACGTCACAAACTTGTCGCCTACAATTTTTCCGATCTCCCGTAAATAGTTCCACACTTGTTGACTTTCAGTATAACCACTAATTCGAATGAATCGTAGAGATTGACGAAGTAAAATCACAGCTTCCGTAGATCTAACTTCAGTCACAAATCCAAGTTGAATAATCACAGCAAACACTTAATCTTTCTCAAACGAATGACTGACTCTTCTTTTCTTCGAATAAAAACTAATGACTGACTCCTCCTTCCTTTCTTCTCGCGTCACCGTCTTTTATACCAGTAGGCCTACTTCTCAAACATTCGCGTTACTTCCCAACATTCCAGAGAAATCCCCGCATGTCCGCTCTTGCATGAGACTTCTCGTCTAGACACTAGGCCGCCAGCATTTCATTTAAATACATATGATTGGTCTACCTAATTCTAGAAAATTCTAAATGTTATTTTAAATGAATGACAACATATTTTATTAGTTTAAACCTTGAAACAATAATATAAATATGGAAATATAAATAATAGAAATGAAAATTTAAACACAACATGACATGTTGTCGTTTACAAAACATTTACACAACATTTACATAACAGCTGCCAAGTATTTTAGCTGCTACAGCAACACTAAACCAAGTTCAAGATACAACTCTAATGCTTTTTAATTGTGTAACCTTTTTTGTGATGCCATTTTGGATTGAAAGTGAAACAATATTTAAGTAGGTCAAATGTGTGTATGGTGCTGACAACTAGCATTGAAGTTAAGTATTATTGATAACGAATTAACTCGTCCATGGCACTGCTACCAATTGGCTTGGATGAGTTGTCTCGTTTACAGCATTTAACAGGTTAAACTACTCGTAGGGACGAGTGTCACAGGTTAAACTACGCGTAGGGACGAGTGTCACATGAGCAGACGAGAAGGATGAAAATTTATTGAAATATTTCTTTTTGAATTTGAGAAATTAGAACTTGTTATAGTATGATGTATTAAATACATTTTCTTGCCAGGTTTATTGATAATAAAGTGTTGTTACTTGTTTTATTGTAATTTCTTTTGAATATTATACAGAATTGTGTATTAACATGACCTGAACGTAATGTGAACATGAACCTTGAAAACATATCTTGTCACTTACTGAAGTAAGTTCCCTACCTGAAAAACTTGACAAGTAATGTACTTGAAGTGTACTGTCTTGGGAAACAAGCAGGTATTGACAATATGTTAATATAAATGAAGAGTGATGGAAGTCAAGATTTAGTATACAGCACTTTGCCAGATCTATCATATAGTTCCAGTAAAGAAACCAACTTCTTGCACAAAAGTTTGAAAATATGATTGTAAACACATGAGAGTGAAAATAAAGAAGTTGATATGAAAATATCAATTATAACACACGTATGATACTTGAATAAAAAAAAATTAGATGTATAATAGTATATCAGGTTTTTACCTTTAATGTAGACTAGTTGAGTGCAGTAGTTTTGACTTTTGTTTTATAAAAGCAAAATCTAGAAAGATACATTCAATCTTTATATACGATGGGACAGTAAGATGGCAAATACATTTTTGTAGCAACTTTTGTCATGGAAAGGAAGGTATTTCAGAAATTATACGCTCAGTTTTGTTTGCTTATGGTGATGTCATTGTTGTCTCTGTATTTTTGCTAAGTAATATCTTGATAAATAATAACTTAAGCTAGTTTGTAATTTTCTTTTCTTTTTCACTGAGTGAACCTTGTTCTCAAGGTATAAGTATTTTTAAATTTTGACTCTGTGTTTAACTTCATAAAACTTTTCCTGCAGTTTTCAATCTTTAAGATTCATGCTTTACAAAAATTTGTTATTCTCTGTATCTGACAGAAACCTTGTTGTAATGTTATTGGAGTTGTCCCGAAAGAGGGTATGGTAGTTTATTCTTCCAGTGCATCATCAACAAACTACCATATTTTTTATTAGTGTTTATATTTTTGTACTTTAAACTAGACAAATCCTGAATTATCTGAAACATTTCAACTTGATCAAAAAATTAATCAGAATATATGAAAAACTAAGTGAGGAAAGAGTACTGGACAAAGTTGTCTATTACTATAAAGAATATTTAGATGAGTTGAAGAGAAGGAAAATGTTTTCATTTACTACTGTGGTCATTTTGTTGCTCTAGGACCACCAAACAAAATCTTCTGCAAAAGAAACTCCAGACCACTATCATGGTGATTAGCCTAAATAGTTTGACAAGAACCATAGTAGAACAACTAGTTAAATTTTGTTGAATTACTGACAGAAGTGGTTTAGAACTGTTTATGTGGTGAAAGTTATAGGCATGAACATCAAACTGTAGTGAAAACTGTGGATAACAAATGGTAGATTTTGATCTTCAAAACATTTCATTGAACACTCATTCATAGTGACAATAAATTTATATTTAATTTATAAAAATGAAATAAAACATTCATGTATACTTTAAGAATGCACTGTATAAAGCAGTTGTATTTTAAATAGAAATTGCATGTTCTTTACATTACACATTTGATGCTATTCATGATGCTTACTGTAAGCTTTCATTGCAAGTTGCAGCATAAAAGAAGCCACGAGGTATCATCAGTCACATTATTAAAGTTGGTATATTTGTTTTGTTATGTTTAAAAAGGTTATTTTTCATGTATACCAGTGATACATAAACACAGTGAAACCATGTGTAGCTTTTGAAACAAATCAAAAATAAAATTTTCCTTTGTAAGAATAGAATTATTATAGAAAAGTTTTAAAAGTATTTAAGAATACCTGGAAATCTACAATTATAAAGCATTTTTAATTTTTTCATAAAGAACATAACGCATTGAAATATTATACATCTCATATTGCTTTTAAATAAAACAATAAGCCAAACCAAACCATTGAGTTGTACTCATGATATTTTACAATGGTGAATGTATATATAACTTGTACATATTGTATCCATGCAATAATAGTTTGTCTTTGTGAAACAAGAATTGCAAACAATGTTTGTACAAAATAATTAAAAACTCTATACCCCAAGCATTTGTGAAAGGTGTACCTTCTTCAAAATAAGATAACCTACATTTTGAAAGTGCTTGGGTTACATGGTTTTTATCATTTTGTATCTGGACTTACTGAACATGTGTTTTTCATGTCATGAAAACAGTATTTGTAATCTAACCAGTTTAGTTTTACTTCAGAAAAGAAATGTGAAGAGTTATATTTATGGAAGTTTTTCAGAGTTTCTACTGTTTTAAGTTGTCATATGTATGTTTTGTTATTTTTGCAAATCAATGTTCTTGTTTAATACAAAACTACACAATTGGCTGAGTATTCTCTTCACTGTAAATTACTAAACAGACTTTTGAATATGTCTTGTAACTTGTTGCTGTTTTTATTTTTCCAATGGTTCTGAATGAATAATTGTTACAGTTCCAATTGATTTTCAGCTTGTTTGGTGACCTACACAGATGTAAAATAAGTTTAATATTGTAATATATTTTGAACATTAAATTACAAATGTTGTTCAAGGCTGTAAGTATTTAAATGTTTTGATTGGGTGGAAACAGTGGTTTAAAAGTGAAATGTGTTATTGAACTAAAGTAATTAAATGTTTTACAAGCACATGAGGTAAAGAAACAGTTAACTTTATAGCTGATGTGTTGACAGGTTTAATTTGGAAATGTGTAATGTTATTTGCTCTCTCATTTGTGCTTTCTTATATTTTATTTCAGAACATTAATTCTTAAATTTGAATTTGCAAATAGAATTGTTTCAATATATATATGTTATTATTATAATATTTCTGTTTATAGCATGGGCATTGTGAGGGAAATAACTCCCCATCAGAATCCAACTCTGGTAGTCCAAACATTTGTCGCAAAGTAGGATCATCCTTTAATAACTGGAATTGTAATGAAGAGGGCATGCCGATTAAGGTAATTCATCAAAAGGGTGCCCCAGTGAAAACAAGTGGTGAGTACATGTGTACTTCAGAGTCGGAGACATCATCTCAAGGCAGTGATGCTCAGCCTGGACAATCTCAAAGAAGACCTCTAGAACCACGTGTTTACCATATTCCCATACTTGTGGAGCCTCGGGATGGCTCAACAAGTTCAGGATATGCTTCTGATAGTACTGGTGAAGAAGGAAAAGCCAGATCCCATCAACAACACCCTTCTGAAGGAGAGGATTGGGGTAGTCCAAGTATAAAGCAGCTAAGACAGAACTTTGAAAACCACGGTTCCTCTAGTGGCAGTACATGGCATTCTTTGTCTAATAGACAAGACTCTACTAGTCAAAATTGTCCAGCTCGAGGTGATTGTGATTCAGAGAGTCCACTTGTATCAACAACAAAAGTTTTCTACGTACCAATTCAGAAGGAAATGCAAGATTTTCCAAGTACTCGGGAGGATTCTCCTCAAATCCTTGTGAATCACAAAGATCCTTGTTCTTCTCTCAGGGCTGAGGAGCTCCATTCTGGTAACAATTTCTCCAACAAGGGTTGTCACATAACAAGAATAAATATTAATGGTGGATCTTCTCGTAATCAAGGACATAATGAATCTGATGCTAGCCAAGCTTGTTGTGATTTGCCTTGTACTCAACAGCAGAATTCAAGTACTACAAGTAACAGTTGTGATGGACCCTCAGAATCCCAACACCTAGACCCTTTTCAGCAAATAGCTGCTATAAGAAGTGAACTTGATAGCCTTAAAATGGAAGTAACAGCCTTTGATGGATCTACCATCAATGGACAGAAGAAGTATGGATACTTGGATGAGATGTTGACAAGGTGTATGCTGAAGCTTGATGATGTCAGTACTCTTGGAGATGAACAGGTTAGAAATGCCAGAAGAGCTGTTATCAGAGATGTTCAGCAATGTATTGCACAACTGGAAGCTAAAGTAAAACCTCTGTCTGAGAAGTGTAATGAAGAAATTGTTTCTAAACCAACTATCAAAGAAAGTGGAGAGCCATACTCAGGAAATGAAGACAGTCAGCAGCCAGAAGTGCAAGATGAGTGTGCTGAGCACACAAAACTGTAAATTAGTTTCATGTAATTGTGTAAATCAATACAAGACAACCTGACCCAAAAGGAAGTAAACAGTAGTGATATTTTCATAAATGTTTGGATAGCATAAGATTTAATCTTTTGAGAAAATGATTGTTAGAAAAATTATTTTGGTCATTTGTCACTATTGTATCTATGATATATTAATTATTTTGACATATATCAGCTAAGCTTTCAAATGTAAATAACGTACTAACTTTTGAACACAGTTATTAATTTATAAAGTTCTCATACATTTTTTCTAGATTTTTGGAATGTCTGTCATGTGAACATGGTTTTTTTAAAAAAGAAAGTTTTTTGACAGTTTTATAGCACAGGAGAAATTTGATCCCATGAATAAACAATTATTTTTAGTGATTTTCAAAGAGAAATGCAACTTTTGTCCTGATAGCAAGAAGAATTTTTTGTTTTAAAGTGAAAACCAACGTATTTTGGTTTTAGATGCAGTTGAGACAAGAGTGAAACTTATATTTCACTACTTATAAGATTGTTTAATTGTTTGTGTGATAGTAATAACTATTCTCCTTTGTGTACAATTAGTCTGTTTTTTTTAAAAATATATACATTGAAAACAGATAAGTGTTAACAGTGTACTGTTAGCACAAGTCAAATGCTGTTGTTGTTCTGTGTTAGTTTTTAAAGTAAGATATTCTTATAGTAACATTTGTAAATGTGCTACAGTATTGAAAGAGATAAACTTGTTTGGTTGCTGTCTCAAGTGTTTCAATGCTGTTGAAGAAGTCTGCATATTAGTGATTAATATATTTGGGTGTGTGAACAGTCTTGTTAACTCGTGCTCTAAGACTGTGCTTCTCAACTTGGTTTTAAAAAAAATCAAGGGGTTCTGTTGAGGTTTATAGAATGCAAGAATTCCACATTCTAGTGCATAATTACAAAATTACAATGTCGCATCTTTATTAATATAATGACAAAACTCACTGCATTGTTTTAACCCTTTTGTGACGGGCTTGGTATAATGTACAAAAGCTCATTTACACATTTTAAGTATTTTCACTGTAACTTTTGATACAGTAGACTTTGGTAAATTTTTAGTAAACTTCACACTTGTTTTGGACACAAAAATCAGAATTTTATTGAAATATTCTTACTAAAGGTTTGTTTTTGAAAATATCAATTCTATTTTGTTACTAGTCCAAGTGCAAAGTGATTTTATGTCATGATTAAATAAAACTGTTCTTCATCCCAAAATATCTAGTATTCTTTGCTTAATTTCTGAAACCTTCTAAATGCATTTCAAGTGTTTGTATTAAGGAATATTTTATATTCTATACTCTTGGGGTATGTCAATTGATCAACTTCATAATATATAAAAAAAATAAATAAATATGAATTATACTTTTTTCATGCTACAGTGACTACATGTTCTAATACAATTGTTCAGTTTGAGTAGCATAATGTTATGTATTTATTGTGTTTTATTATATTGATCTTCCAGTCACACTGAGCTGACATTACATAACTTGTATTGACACGATGCACGTGTAGCTAGTAATATGAAAGTGGTCTTTAGTATTCCCTTTCTTGGCTGTATTTCAGTGGACTAGTGTTCTGTAATATACAGTTACATTTCAGTTATAAATTTTGTATGGATATAGATTAATACCATTTAGAAATAAATTATTAAACTTATTCTCCAATAAAATCAAGAAGCAAACAATTACCACTTTTCGTTGTGTCCTATGTACCCAGCTGCTGCTAGACGTAGGTTACTAAGCCTTAAAATTTTGCAAGGTGGAGGATATCAAACTTCTTTAAGTTTTTTATTTATACAGTTGAACAACTAAAAAAATCATAACTATACTGATACCTTAGAATTACTTTATAATTTATCAAGCTTAGTAATTTAAACACATTTTAATTATTTTCAGCTAAAATTTCCAGCAGAAATAAATCTTAGTTTAAAAGAACATGGTATTCTATTCACACATTAAAATAGCTCTGGGGAAATTCTAAGCTGTTGATTGGTTATTCTTAATTATTCACATATTATATATTGTAGTAAGTGTATATAATGGACTGTTTTCAAAAATGGAAAAAGTTGAATGGGGCCACTGTGTTTGATTCAATACACAAGTCACATCTTGGTGAAATAAAAACGAGGTTCTTGTTTTATATTATAGCTTGTCAGTATTGGTAATTTGAGTTCCTGATTTGTTCTAAACTACAAACATTGTATTTTAACATCACAAACTTCTAATTTTAAACAGTGTATATATATGTTTGAATCATAATCTACAATTTTATTTCAGATTTATTGACATATTCATAAAACAGTAGCTCAGTAAAAAATTTTGAATGCAAGTCAACAAATGCATTGACGTGACCTTTGACCTGTCGCAAAAGGGTACAGTTAGTGAGCAAGACTTGAGTCATTATTATTGTTTGAGTGAGCACATTTCTCACTGTGTGTGCCCAAATAATCGTCGTGAGGAATTTTTTGTGGTTTGGATGTATGTATCTTGTTATATAAACACATTAAACATATGTACTCTGCATAGAATTATATATGCCCCCCAGTGGCTCAGCAATATGTCTGCGGACTTGCACGCTAAAATCCGGGTTTCGATACCCGTGGTGGGCAGAGCACAGATAGCCCATTGTGTAGCTTTGTGCTTAATTCAAAACAACAAGAATTATATATACAGTATTGCAGTGATGAATGCTTTAAAGGGAAGACATCTGTGGGTTCAAAAAGGTTGAGAACCAATGTACTAATACAAAACAGACTTGTTCAGTGAAGATATTTTATCTAAGTCTTGTAGATGCTGAACTGAATACTTGCATATAGTTGTGTTTAAGCAATGTACCTCAAGTGTATAAATAGTTATAACTCTAAAAGAGTAATGTAATGAAATATTTGTATCCTTGTTTGTGTACCTCAAGCGTATAAGTAGTTGTGAGTTTATAATAATAAAAACACTTGTGTATCTCAAGTGTAATAGTAGTATTGTGTTATAGTGCTGTAACCTCAGGAGTAATTTAATGAAGCACTTGTATCTGTGTTTGGGAACCTCAAATATAGAAGTAGTAGTAAGTATTACGATAATGTAACCCTAAAAGTTATAAAAAGGAATTTGCCTTTATTTGTGCTAGTAAACCTCAGGTATACAAGTCAGAGTAAGTGTTATAATAGTGCTATCTTAACAGCTGTCATAAAACACTTGTATACCCATTTGTGTTCCTCAAGTATTATAAGTATTAGTGTTATAATAATGTTGAAGATTTAGTAAGTGTTGTAATGATGCACTCTTAACAGCTGTCATGAAATACTTGTATACCTGTTTGTGTTCCTCAAGTGTTATAATAATGTTGAAGATTTAGTAAGTGTTGTAATGATGCACCCTCAACAGCTGTCATGAAACACTTGTATACCTGTTTGTGTTCCTCAAGTGTTATAATAATGTTGAAGATTTAGTAAGTGTTGTAATGATGCACCCTTAACAGCTGTCATGAAACACTTGTATACCTGTTTGTGTTTCTCAAGTGTTATAATAATGTTGAAGATTTAGTAAGTGTTGTAATGATGCACCCTCAACAGCTGTCATGAAACACTTGTATACCTGTTTGTGTTCCTCAAGTGTTATAATAATGTTGAAGATTTAGTAAGTGTTGTAATGATGCACCCTTAACAGCTGTCATGAAACACTTGTATACCTGTTTGTGTTTCTCAAGTGTTATAATAATGTTGATTATTTAACTGCCATAGCAGTATTGTTGTATACAAACAATTAAGTAGAAGTTAATTTGTATGTTATAAGCAAAATGTTCTTTAAAGCCAGATATTTATGTACAGTGTGTGTGCGTGCATGTGATGCTGAAGATTTCCTTTATTTCTGGTACATAAAAGTACATGTGTGTGTGTGTGTGTGTGCGCATCATAAATAAAGATGTAGTTCATTGAATTGTTGCTCAGGTAGTTTGTTTGAATACTTCATGAAGTAGGGACACACTTCATCATATATGATGGGTTGTATGTTACTTCACAAGAACATTCCTTCATCAGTTGGTCAGGCCTTGTTTTTATTGAACTTGACGCATTTTCAGTACTTTTTTTGGCCCCACCTTTTCTTCACAGCTAAGGTGTATTTGAGTAAATATTATGAGTTTATGTCAATACACACCAAGAAACCACAGTTAATAAAAAAGTGACACTTAATTATAAGCAACATTAGCTTAAGGATTGTAACCCTATTATTTGGAACAGAACCAACCAGATTCCGTATGAAATATATGTTTAGTTTTTTTCTCTCTAAAACAGTGTTAATAACTTCTTACATGGTAACACCATAGAATCTAGATTAACATTTTATTGTAATTACTCATATGTGGAGGATCATTATTTATGCTAATTGCTTAAGCTGATATCATGTGACACTAAACTCCCCAATTAGAAGAATGTCGTAAAATTTTAAAAAATTGTGTTTAAAGTTGTCCAAGAATAATAACCATTAACCTGTATATATTTATTTATTTAAAACATGAGCTTGAAAGTGTGAATCTAGTTTGTTTGGCCTAATTAATACATGTGTAACTGCATGCTATTTCACTGTAAAATCAGTTATCTTCACTGTTTATGACTAAAAACAGTCCACTTTTATTCTTGCATGAAGCTGTACTAAACATGTCCCATCAACAGCTCACATGAGTTTTTGTAGAGGTGTGCACAGAAAGTTTGGTCACATTTGAATAACTTTATATTGCTTGTACTTAGAACAAATCTAATACTTAATTGCAAGTTGTAAAGATCTATCAGTGTACAAGATTTGAAAAACAATCCAAAAATGTTAAGTATGTTTTTCTATCAAATAAGTTAATACTTTTGGTGAAAGACAAAAAAATATATATCTGGTATATTTCTTAATGGATTGTCTTGAAATTTAGTATTTGAAGTAATGATCCATCATAGCGCATAAGAGTACATTGTTTAATATCACATTTAAAAGTTTCCTATATATTTTTGTTGTATGTGTATAAAGGGGTATTTGACATACATACTTGTGGAGAGGAGGTATACACCTTGAATAATGTCAGTCTTAAGAGTAAGATTTAAGTTACGTAATATCACTAAAAATACATTGGGAAGGGAAAATTAATCATGGAAATCACTTCTTTCATGTGTAGAATCTACAATAGTATCATTGTGTATTAGTCTGGAATCTACAATAGTATCATAGTGTATTAGTCAAGGAATTTTAGAATTCAGCTTGTTTTGGTAATAAACTACTAAACTCAGAGATGAAAAAAAAAAGGATATTCACTCTGTACAGCAAGCTGTATTGTACAGTAACAACGCTTGTTAGTCTAATACATAATATTGGTTTTAAAATTGTACACATCTACAAACAGTGTTTTCAAAGTTCCATAAATACTTTAAACAAATTTTTGAGAAGCTTTCTTGTTATATTTTCTGCTTCCTAGTTAGGAAGAGGTTAAGTTTAGTATCCCCTGCATCTGAGATGTGTTTATTTCCATGGTAGAGGACCAGTCATACAGACAGTAATAGTATCACTTCAATATCCCCTACAACTACAACTTTTTTTTTTTATTGAGCCACCAACTGTTCTGCACCATTTCTAATCCACTGAATTATTTGTTTAATGCTGTTGTATCTTAGATGAGTGTCTTTCATTTGGCTTTTAGACTACAGTAAATTCAACATGTATGAATGCCTTTACCTTGGATTTCTGCTTTGTTGCATTTTAGGTTAATTGCCTTATACTGTACTTTTTTCTTTGCAGTGGGCCCAGCATAGCCACATGGTTAGGACACTTTGCTCACAATCTGTGGGTCGAGGGTTTGAATCCATGTCACATCAAACATGTACACCCTTTCAGCCATGGGGGTATTAAAATGTGACAATCAATCTCACAGTATGTTAAGAGAAGAGTAGCCCAAAAGTTGGCAGTGGGGTGGGGTGATGACTAGATGCCTTCCCTCTAGCTTTACACTGTAAAATTAGGGATGACTAGTGCAGATAGTCCTTATGTAGCTTTGCACAAAATTCAAAATAAACAAACTCTTTGCAGTGTTTACTTTCTTTGATAATTCAAGATCTTCAAGGTAACACATTCACCTTCCATTTTTTTCCAATATTAAAATTGTATGTTTGAAACTTCTAGAACTACTTTGCTTTCTGGATTGCAGAAATACAATAGCCAGTTCAGTTCTGTATGATGTGTAAAATGTTGAGCCACATGAGTAGTGATGTAAATTAACTGAAGCTTGAATAACACTCTATAGTTTGTTGCTATACAGCACCTTGTTTTGCAATATTCATTGCATTGCTATAGCAAGTGATTACATTAAGATCATTATGAGATACTAGCATACTTTTCATGGCTACATGAAGTTAACATTATTGCAGTATTCTCAAATAACTACTGACTTCCATGTAAGAATCAAATGGATCTACTTACAACAGGAAGTTATCCAGAATAATCACACAGTAAACCTGAATTGAAGAAAATAAGTTGGGTTTAAGCTAAGAGAATATAGAGACTGGACACATTTAGATTATCTGCCAAATTTATCATGGTAGTTGTTTTGGTTTTTAAACCTCCATGGGAAAACCCAAAAGGCAAACTAGGGGTGATCAGAAACTATTGTTTCTCTTCAGCCCCACACGTGCTCAGAGGATAGGCATGCCTTGTAGGGTAGGGGTGTATCTTGGTTTATGACTGGAAAATTTGAGAAATTGGGAAGACTGCAAAGAAGGTTGGCCAGGCCATTTCTCTGGGGGCTAGTGAACTTTATCTTGTGATAAGGTCTTCAGAAGAAGCAATTTGTGAAGTAGCAGAGAGATCAAAGCTGCAGCCCATCATGTTTTATCTCAGGATGTATTGAACTAAGCAGAGAGTTTGTGAGCAAAAAAAGAGAGGAGGAAGAAGGAGTAACAGAGAAAAAGACAGAAAAAGATTTGAATTTATAACCGAACTCTAAGTCATTGTCGATATATTACACAGGCCAAATGGCATGATGCAGAAGTCATATGTCATCTCAAACACTAAAGTAGTCTTGAGTCTGCTTTTGTCATCAAACTTCTCAAAACTGAAATACATTCAGGCATTAATCTGTTCATGATTAAGGTAAAATGCCACTATTGCATTCACTCATTTAACAATGCCATAGAACCTTAACATCTCCTCGTCCTTCCTAAAGATGACCAAGCATTATCCAAAGGTTATATGACTTCCTCCTGCAACGAAGTATCTTTATTTGAGGTATGATTTGTTCAACATACCTTTAAATCATACTTTATGAGCCTTCACGATAATGCGAGGTTAAAAACATTCCTTTGTAACCAGGTGTAGGAATCTCTTGATGACGATAAACCCACTTGAAATAAAAATGTATGTCAGAACAGCTGGTATGGGTATTAACACTTTTATTGGTAAGGTCCAAACGTTGTTTTTTTCTTTATCAGTAAAAGTGTTAATACCTATACCAGCTGTTCTACAGGGTGGTCGCTAGAAAAGCGGAAAATTTGTCAAACAGCTATTTATTTTTACAAATAATAACTTTTACAAAGTTTTTTAAAGGAAAGTTTTTTTTTTGAATTTCGCACAAAGCTACTCGAGGGCTATCTGTGCTAGCCGTCCCTAATTTAGCAGTGTAAGACTAGAGGGAAGGCAGCTAGTCATCACCACCCACCGCCAACTATTGGGCTACTCTTTTACCAACGAATAGTGGGATTGACCGTCACATTATACACCCCCACGGCTGGGAGGGCGAGCATGTTTAGCGCGACTCGGGCGCGAACCCGCGACCCTCGGATTACGAGCGCACGCCTTAACGCGCTCGGCCATGCCAGGCCTTTTTTTTTTTTTTAAGGCATATGTTATATTACACTCATAGATGCTCAAAATTATTAAAATCCTGCATTTTATTCATGATCTCATCTGACCCTCAAATTTTCCGCTTTTCTAGCGACCACCCTGTATTTTAGTTAAATCAATAAAAATAAGTCCACATTCGTGTTTTGTTTTTCTTTGACCTTTATGCAAACTTTACACGACCACAATACATATCAATTGAAAAATGTACAAAAAGAAAATGGTATAATAATTAAAAAGAATTTGGTAAAAAACTGAATCTATGCTTTTCAAAATTGTCAATTAAAAGTACCATGCACATTTTTTTTGTTACGCAAATTATTGATAAATGTATATTTACCAAGATTGGAGCAACCCCAAATGGCTCAGTAGTAAGGTTACAGGTTTTTGACACTAAAAATTGGGTTATGAAATCCCTGATGGGCAGAGTACAGATAACTCACTGTGTAGCATTACGCTTAAAAAAAACTAACTGACTAAGTCTGATAATAGGATTAGTAATTAAGAATTACCTTCCTGTTAATAACTTTAGTTAGCACAATAAACGTTTTTTCACGTGAATGTAAATAGCCTTTGTTTTAACTAAGTACCGGAGTTTATAATTTCACAAGATAAATTATTAAATAGCTTCGAATACACTTTTAAAAGACTCGCAATTTTTTTCAATGTATTCAAAGTTGGATCAAAGTATATTTCGGATTTGATGAACCAGACTTAAATACTGGTAATACCATAAAATATTTTTCGATTCTAGGTTGTGGCTTCCTTTGTTTATTTGTTATTAAACACAAAACTTCGCTATGGGCTATCTGTGCTGTACCCAACACAAGTATCGAAATCCAATTTTTAGCGTCATAAACCCTTGATATTACTACTGAGCCACTGTAGAATATTGGTACGTTATAGAGGTGACAGTCAATCCATTAGGATGGACAATGGGTGTTGCTGACTGACTGCCTTCTGGTAATTAGTTCAAAATTAGGGACGATGCCAGAAAATCTTAGTAGCATACCCATAAATAAAAATAAACAAGTGTACATGATAAAAAATAATGATTTATATTGTATACCATACGAACTATTGAATGTAAATAAGATTATATATAGCTGTATAAAATAGTTTTCCTGAAAACTACAATCGTGATAACAAACAAAATTTATGATATTCAACATGGTTATCTTCAACGCTCTGTGTTGTGAAAAGTTCTAGTATAAAAAGTGAAGAAATTTGTGAAATAGGCAAGCTTGTATTGTAAAAATTAGAATCGTAAATTGTTGAAATTAACCGTAAAATAAATGTTTACGGATTATTCACGTTGAAGGAAAAACACACCGAAACTACTTAGTTCTACTCGATATTTCTTAACTTTATGTTAAATTTGTACCGAAACGATAGCACATCGAAAATTTCTACATGTTCCTGGTGTTTTCAATTCATTGTAAATCTATAATGAAGGGATACTACATCGAAATTACTGAGTTGTTCTTTGCGTCTTAAACTTTATTGTAAATCTATATTGAAAACATCATTGCACCTCGAAACTACTTACTTGTTCTCCTGTTTCTAACTTTATTGTGAATCTATATTGAAGAGATGACACATTGGGACTACTTATTTTCTGTGTTTTTAACTTTGTGGTAAATCTAGAGTGAAAAGATGACACATGGAAACTACTTACGTGTTCTTGGTAAGTTTTACTTCGTGGTGAATCTACAGTAAAGAGAATGTACATCAAAACGTTTTATATAAATGCGTTTCGCCTAGAATTATGACATTATCTGTGGTCAGAAGAAACAGTAATGATCAACAATTGTAATTTCTTGTAGCTTGAAATACATCACACTCTACTGAGATGAAAATATTCAACTTGATGACTGGTACTAAAATATTGTGAAAGCTTTAGTTTCTACTGCTCATTAAACTTAAAAGATCAGTTGTAATACAGTATGGAAGCCTAATCGCACTCGTTTAATCTTTGAAATTACCGAAGGACATATATGACTGGAGAGCTAACTAGTTTTCTTCTGTTGTTATTTTTTCTTTATATATAAACTTTGATTGCTCGTGGTAAAACAATTTCAATCAAGTTTGCTTCATGTGAATACATGCTGTATTAAATCTTAGAAAAACAAAAAAACATTAGTGCTGATTTATATTTTAGTATTCTAGACCGTGAAGGAAAACTTACAGTAACCTAAAATAATCCAGAAGAAGGTGAAAACTCAGAAAAAGGTATATTTTTAGACCAAAATTTTCAGCTGTTCCTGCGTTCTATGCCAAATGAGGCCACAAGCGTTCAAAGAGGTATAAAGCAATATACACTTCTCAAAAGTTTTATGTTTCGTTACCACCATACTGACTAAATATTGAAAACTTTCTTGTAATATGTGGTAGTTTTTCTGAAAATACTGTTTTAAAGAAATACTGAACTTATGTGTAGTTATTGCTGTTCTTGACGTTTGGCGTTCGATCAAAAATATCTGGAGGAGGTGTTTTGGTTGGCAAGATAACGTCGTATTTACCTTTCTGTACTGTGAGAGGAAGGGGCATATTTCTGTTCATGCACTTTAGAATAAAGTAAGAAAGGGTATCATAACACATGTCGCCTAAAAGTAAATGTACGGATGACATCACTGTTTAGAAATATCTATAAAACGGGGAATACTCTCTACTTTTCGATGTTACAAAGAACTTGACGAAAACTCTCATTTAAAGTTAGTTACACAGTTCAGTTGTTTTCCACTTAAAATGTGATTCAAGGAAGATAACTACGAAGCACTCTAAGGGGCACCTTTTAAACTAACAAGTGATTCGTTTGGTTCGATTTTTAATTATTTATGTTGTAATGAATTCCTTCTTTTCAGGTGAGCTTAAAAGTTTAGAGTTGAATATTAAGATTACTAGCGAACCCGTGGGTTTAATAGCCCACATTTACAGGGCAACCTTAATGCTAATGCTTAAACTACTATTTTACACTTTTTAACTTTACTTACACTTCCAACTGTAATGCACAATTTAATTTTTCTAACCAAGTTACGAATGGTAATTAGTAATCCTACATATTTGTATTTAAACACAGAGTTACACAAATGGCAACATTTTTAGGAATCTCTGTAAAAAAAACAGTTCCCCTAAAGGATTGGATAAAAAATGTTAACTTCTGTGCAAAACTCGAGACAGAGACGATTCGTTTAATATCACTTAGAAGTTATTGATTCCAGAACTTTAGCAGAATGGGTTTACAGGAAATCACCAGGTTCTCAAGGGGTGACGTGGAAAATGTTATATTTCTGCAAATCTCGGGACCAAAACGATTCGTTTACTGCTAATCAAAAGTCGGTGAAACCAGCGGTTTTAGAAGAGTTATATGAGAGATTAACACTGAACCTCATTGTATAAACATTACAGAGATTCTAAATATTGTATACGTAGTTAATATCACTTATACTGGTGCCAACTGAAATACATCGTGTTCAAGATAGCTCTTAGCTTTACGAAAATATACAAACATATTTTACATATTGCCTATAAAACAGGTGTTTATATCCCACTTAATATTACCAACTATGTTTATCTGGCCTATAACTAACAACTACAACACGATGTATTTATATGGCTCTTAACTTTATCAAATACAGTACAGTGTGTTTATATTGCTCTTAAACTTGCTCACTAAAACACTGTTTATATTGTTCAAAACTTTAACAACTGTAAAAATAAGATTAAAGCCAAGTTTATCCTTTGATCCACCAATAAGTTATAATAATTTGAATAATTTTCACCCACCATTAATAATCATGAATAAGAAAGGTAAACCTAAATTTGTTCATCTTTGTCATTTCTTTCCAAATATTATGTTTACCACCTCATAATATGGTTATTTAAGTTTTACGAGGTAAAAACTTCGTTGTTTATAAAAAGTAATAAACTCGTCTAAATTATACAGTTGTGAAAAATAGTCGAAACTAAGTCGTATGAAATGAATCGCAAGGAAATACAAAGAATTTTGTATTAGTAGAGAATGTATATGTGTGGTGCCTTTAATAGACTTGTACTCAATACTGTGATATTACATTTACTCGTATGTAGGATTGGAAAAACATGTAACATTGATAATAACTTATTATGAATTATTCAGCAGACACACTATTTAAAATACTAAAAGTAAATAAGAGCCTTAATTTCTAATTTGATTATCACTTGTTAATGAGTTTTATTGATTTCTGATGAGGTGTTGATAGAAGATTTAAAGATAATGTAACATTGAGGCTTCAAATTTAGTTTTCTGAATTTTTAACAGATAAGCCGTTTTAAAAAGTTAAAATAAATATTTAGGTTTCTCCATTAGATTAAAAATTAATATATTTGAGAAAACTTGTTTATGTAAAATAAAGTGTGAATGTAAGAGTACTTGTATAGGAATCTCCCCTAGTACAGCTAAATCAGGGGTTAGATTCCTTCGGTGGACTCGGCAGATAGTCTAATATGGCTTTGCTATATAAAAACATGCGCACACTTACATAGGAAAATTAAAATAAATTCAAAATAGAGATTGAGTTAATACGAAAGAAATACTGAAAATAATAACATAATGCAAAACATTTAATGGCTTATATTAATGAAATTAAATGCATGGCTTAATAGAAAAACTTATTTTGGCACAAAGTATGATTATTATTTATAATAACTTGGTAGATCTATTGCAGGAATCAAATATGAAAAAAGGAGTATAGGATACAGATGAAAGACAAGAGGGAAGAATGTTAACAGTTGGCAAAATTACTTACCTTAAACCCGTATGTAAATTTAATCATGTGATTCATAAGTATATATAAGTTTCAACTTATTGTACTACTAGTTGCATTTCCCGTCCTCTGGCCGGAAGTAACATAAGTTCATGATTAATGAAAGGTTATCATAGGACAAGAAAAGTTGCTTCCCTTATATATAATGATAGAAAAAAAAATGCCCATAAAACTGAAAAACAAAATATGTGAAACAGGAAATTTGCATGAATTTTCATACAGACCTAACAAATTCTCGAGCTAATTGTAGTGAAGATCCATTGTCAGAGAAAGAAGCAGTGGTATAAAACGCCATAAAAACCACAAAACTTAAACTTTGTATTTATCTCTCCATGGACCCAATGAACCTCCATTCTAAATTTTGTGAAGATACATCCAAAAGAGGTGCGGTAATGATCAATAGATTCATAATAACTGTAAAACTCAAAACTTGTATATATCTTCCCCATGTCATTGAACCTTCATTCTAAATTTTGTGAAGATACATCCAAAAGAGGTGCGATAATGATCAATAGATTCATAATAACTGTAAAACTCAAAACTTCTATGTATCTTCCCCATGTCATTGAACCTCCATTCTAAATTTTGTGAAGATACATCCAAAAGAGGTGCGGTAATGATCAAAAGATTCATAATAACTGTAAAACTCAAAACTTCTATGTATCTTCCCCATGTCATTGAACCTCCATACCAATTTTGGTGAATACACGTCCACACTCTGAAAAGTATTTACATGGAAACGACATCACTGATTGAGAACAGTTTTATTTTAAAACATTAATTTGTTATGTAAATGTTGTGCAAATGTTTTGTAAACGACAACATGTCGTGTTGTATTTAAATTTTCATTTCTATTATTTATATTTCCATATTTATATTATTGTTTCAAAGTTTAAACCAATTAATATATGTTGTTATTCGTTTAAAATAACATTTAGAAATTTCTAGAATTAGGTAGATCAATCAATTGACTATAAATGGAATGTGGCGGCCTAGTGTCTAGACGACAAGTATCGTGCAAGAATGAACATGCGCGGATTTCTCTGGAATGTTGGGAAGTTACGCGATGGTTCGAGAAGTCTAGGCCTACAAATATATAAACAGACGAAGATGCGAGAAAGAAAAGAGTCATTAGTTTTTATTCGAAGAAGAGAAGAGTCAGTCATTAGTTTATATTCAATTCAAAAATAGTGTCTTTGTTCGAGAAGTTTTCAATGTTTGATGTGTGTTTATTCAACTTGAATTTGTGACTGAAGCTAGATCTACAGAAGCTGTGATTTTATTTCGTTAATCTCTACGATTCGTTCGAATTAGTAGTTATACTGAAGGTCAACACGTGCGGACTGTTAGGGGAGACTGGGAAAATTGGAAGGCGGCAAGTTTGAGACGTTCATTAAGAAGCACCGTAAAAAGAACTTCGTCATTCTCCATTCAAACTTCGGTATTTCTTCGTGGGACTAAATTCACACCCTAGACCGGAATTTTGGATTTCTGATATGAACTTTTGGACTTTCATTCTAGATCATATTATTAGATACAGGCCAGTACCATTTTGTATTGTAATTAACTTCGAAGTTTGAAACCAGTACTATTTTGTGTTGTAATTAATTTTGAAGGTTTAAACTTAATATCTGTCTTTGTTATTATATAATTTATGTTATATCTGTCACATATATGATAGCTTATTGTAATAAATTATACACGCTGTTATCTGTGTCTTTCTGTTGCATTTAGTTTACGAAAAACATAAAACATTAAAAAAAACGTAACAGAAAATTGGGGGCTCGTCCGGGATATCGAGCAAACAATTTAATTCTATTCTAAAATTAGATTTATATTCTATACAGATAGACAGCTTGTATATTCAAAATGGCATTCCAACTTGAAGATTTTATAAACAAATTTAATCAGAATCCCTCTTTCGAATTGATCAGTGAATTAAAAAAATCTGAATTGCTTAATGTTGGAAAACATTTCAATTTAGAAGTGAAGCAAGCGATGAAGAAAGCAGATATCAAACGAATTGTTGTTGAACATTTGGTCAGCCAAAAAGTTTTACCTCAAAAAGTTGTACAACAATTGCCTGTCGCTCATTTTGACCCAGATTTTGAATTAAAAAGAATGGAAATTTAATTTCGTTTAGAAATTGAAAGCAAACGTCTTGAAGCAGAAAAAGAAAAGAAACGCCTTGTTCTTGAGGCCGAAATACAAAAAGAACGCATTAAAGCTGATAAGGAAATCAGTATGAGAAAGGCACAGACAGAAGAAAAGGTTGTCCAAATGCGGTTGGATAATTTTGATGCTTCCAAACAAATTCGTTTAGTACCTCCATTCAATGAGAAGGCTGTAGATAAATATTTTCAGCAATTTGAAAAATTGGCTCTGAGGCTAAAATGGCCTACCGAATATTGGACAGTATTACTTCAGAGTGTTCTCAAAGGTAAAGCTCAGGAAGTATTTTCCAAACTCACGGCCGAGCAAAGTTATGATTACGAGCACGTCAAAAATGCATTTTGAATGCTTATGAATTGGTGCCAGACGCATACAGACAAAAATTTCGTGGTTACAAAAAGTTTGACAACCAAACTTATGTCAAATTTGCTCGTGAAAAAGAAACTCTATTCGACAGGTGATGTGATTCCAAAAAAATCAAAGATGATTATACAAAACTCAGAGAACTCATGTTAGTTGAAGAATTTAAAAGATGTATTCCCGTAGAGCTCAAAACTTATATTGATGAACAAAAAGCTTCCAAAATTCATGATGCTGCTGTCTTGGCAGACGAGTATGCTTTGACTCACAAAGATTTCTCGTACAAGAGCAAAACAAATCACACAGCAAAGAAACTCAATGACTCATTCAAACATTATGCAAATGTCAACAAAGACAGAAGAGAGCAAACTTCTAATTCTCAAACAAAGACTTCATCTTATTCTCAAAGCTCGTCATCTACCAAAAACGTGTCATTCTCATCCAAAACATGTGCTTATTGTAAGAAACCTGGCCATCTTATTTCTGAGTGATATAAGATCAAAAACAAGCCATCACCCCATAGTTTCATTTCACCCTCATTGGATACATCATTGGTTTCCAATGATATTGACCCTGCCCAGTCCACTGTGGATTCCAAGTCCAATATTCCTGATGTACCTGAAAATCTTGTTGAGGACAAATTTAAACCTTTCATCACTGAAGGTTTTGTTTCTTTTGTTGGCGATTCACATCTACAACCAATTAAAATCCTGTGGGATACTGGAGCTTTTCAGAGTTTGATTTTGGAAAGTGTACTTCCATTTTCTAAAAAGTCATCCATTGGGGCCAATGTGCTCATTTCTGGTGTAGAAGGTGGCGTCGTTTCTATTCCTCTTCATAGATTGGATTTGCATTTGGACATAGTTTCAGGCCCAGTGACTGTTGGTATTAAATCTTCATTGCCTGTTGAAGGTGTGTCTATGCTTTTTGGGAATGATTTGGCTGGTAGTAAGGTGGTACCAGAGGTTCGTGTTGTTGAAGCACCTGTTGTTAGTCCCAGTACAGAGCAACTCGTTGAAGAGTTTCCTGATGTTTTCCCCGCCTGTGCTGTTACTCGTTCTCAAACACGTTTGCAGGAGTCCAAAGAGGATTTCTCTTTATCTGATACGTTCATGTCTCACATTGATGAGATTTCTGACTCAACTTTGAGTTCTACTGATGACTCCAAGTCATTTTTCAACTCTCTTCATCGTAACAAACTTGTTGAGGAACAGGACAATGATCCTGAAACTCATTCTCTTCTACAACTGGCCGTTGATGAAAATGAAATAGGAACTGTCCCTATTTGTTACTACCAGAAGTCAGATGTGTTAATGAGAAAATACAGACCTCCTGACGTTGCTGGCGATGAAGAGTGGAATGTTATTCACCAAATCGTCATTCCGAAATGCTATCGGAATGATATTCTTAGTCTGGCTCATGACCATGTATTGTCGGGACACTTAGGTGTAAGAAAGACCCTAGATCGTATCCGACGACATTTCTATTGGCCAAAGATGCGCCAAGATGTTGTTGACTTTTGTAAGACATGCCATTCTTGCCAAATGACAGGAAAACCAAATGAGGGGATTCCAAAAGCACCACTGCAGCCTATTCCTGCCTTTGAAGAACCGTTCTCAAGGGTCATTATCGACTGTGTTGGCCCAATGCCAAAAAGCAAAGCAGGAAATGAATACCTCTTGACGATCATGTGTGCTTCTACACGTTTCCCTGAGGCAATCCCTTTGAGAAAAATCACTGCTCCCAACATCGTCAAGGCTCGTGTCAAATCCTTTACCATGTTCGGAATTCCAAAAGTTGTGCAATCAGATCAAGACACAAATTTTATGTCCAAGCTATTTGAACAAGCCATACATGAATTAAGAGTCCATCAAATTTCATCCAGTGCCTGAGTCACAAGGTGTTCTTGATCGTTTCCACCAAATTACTGCCACAAACACTCAAAGAACTGAGTTGAGGGTTTTCCCTTGTTACTGTTTGAAGTTCGTGAGGTTATTTCAGAATCTACTGGATTTAACCCTTTTAAGTTGGTTTAAAAAAACAAATAAGCAAAACAAACAAAAAAGTTTTCACAAGTTCAAACTTTTTTTTTTACTTTTAAGGGGGAGAGTGTTATGTATATGTGTAAATATTTTGTAAACGACAACATGTCGTGTTGTGTTTAAATTTTCATTTCTATTATTCATTTTTCCATATTGATATTATTGTTTCGAAGTTTAAACTAATATTTTGTTATTTATTTAGGGTAACATTTTAGAATTTTCTAGAATTAGGTAGATCAAATATATGACTATAAATGGAAATGTTTGGCCTAGCGTCTAGACGTAGAGTCTCGTGCAAAAACATACATGCGCAGATTACTCTGTCGAATTTCCGGTGAATGTTCGAGAAAAAGAGTGCTAATAATATATATAAACAGACGGAGATAAGAAGGGAGAGTCAGTCATTAGTTTTATTCGAAGAACAAGTGAGAGGTTCAGTCATCAGTTTTTATTTCAAAAAAAGAGAGTTAGTTATTTGAGAAAGATTAAGTGTTTGCTGTGAATATTCAACTTGGTTTTGTGATTGAAGTTAGATCTACGGAAGGTGTGATTTTATTCCGTCAATCTCTACGATACATCTGAATTACTGCTTGTGCTGAGAGACTGCGAATTTATTGAACTGCGAACTGTTTCGGAATTTCTTCGTGGGACCAAATTCACACCCTAGACTGGAATTTGAGACTTTAATTTTAGATCATTACATTAGATACAGGCCAGTACCGTTTTGTATTGTGATTTATTTTGAAGTTTGAAACTAATATTATTTTGTTTTGTAATTAATTTCGAATGTTGTAACTTAATATCTGTCACTGTTATTATACAATTTATGCCATATCTGATATATTTGTTAATAGTTTAGTGTAATATATTATACAAGCTGTTATCTGTGTTTTTCTGTTGCGTTTAATCTACGAAGAACTTAAAACATAGAAAAATACGTAACAAGGGGGAGAGTGTTATGTAAATGTTTTGTAAACGACAACATGTCGTGTTGTATTTAAATTTTCATTTCTATTATTTATATTTCCATATTTATATTATTGTTTCAAAGTTTAAACCAATTAATATATGTTGTTATTCGTTTAAAATAACATTTAGAAATTTCTAGAATTAGGTAGATCAATCAATTGACTATAAATGGAATGTGGCGGCCTAGTGTCTAGACGACAAGTATCGTGCAAGAATGAACATGCGCGGATTTCTCTGGAATGTTGGGAAGTTACGCGATGGTTCGAGAAGTCTAGGCCTACAAATATATAAACAGACGAAGATGCGAGAAAGAAAAGAGTCATTAGTTTTTATTCGAAGAAGAGAAGAGTCAGTCATTAGTTTATATTCAATTCAAAAATAGTGTCTTTGTTCGAGAAGTTTTCAATGTTTGATGTGTGTTTATTCAACTTGAATTTGTGACTGAAGCTAGATCTACAGAAGCTGTGATTTTATTTCGTTAATCTCTACGATTCGTTCGAATTAGTAGTTATACTGAAGGTCAACACGTGCGGACTGTTAGGGGAGACTGGGAAAATTGGAAGGCGGCAAGTTTGAGACGTTCATTAAGAAGCACCGTAAAAAGAACTTCGTCATTCTCCATTCAAACTTCGGTATTTCTTCGTGGGACTAAATTCACACCCTAGACCGGAATTTTGGATTTCTGATATGAACTTTTGGACTTTCATTCTAGATCATATTATTAGATACAGGCCAGTACCATTTTGTATTGTAATTAACTTCGAAGTTTGAAACCAGTACTATTTTGTGTTGTAATTAATTTTGAAGGTTTAAACTTAATATCTGTCATTGTTTTTATGTAATTTATGTTATATCTGTTACATATATAATAGTTTGTTGTAATAAATTATACAAGCTGTTATCTGTATTTTTCTGTTACGTTTAGTCTACATAAAACATACATAAAAAAACGTAACAAATTGTAGACCTTAAATGCCAGTGTGCTTTCAACACGTGTGTGTTTTTTAATTAACATCAACAACGTACTTTGTACGTACTAAACATACATTCTATAAAAAATGTGTATTTCACATTGTGCTTAATATTCATAAGGCTTTTTATTGAGTTATTCTAGATAGGTACTTTTTCTTCAAATTCTCTTTTAATTGTTATAAAAATATGTTGAATTGCAGAGGAATAATGACATTTTATATAAACGACAGAATCGTGCCGTTATGAGCGAAATGTTTATCACAGTGCAGTGCTATGACAAGTAGACTTCTGGTATTTAAAGAAAAACATTTCTTATTGCTAGACTACTCATTGATAAAGAGCAAAATGTAATAACAGAGTGGCCAGGCATGGTCAAGCGTGTTAAGGCGTGCGACTCGTAATCTGTGGGTCGCGGATTCGCATCCCCGTAGCGCCAAACATGCTCGCCCTTTCAGTCGTGGGGGCGTTATAATGGCACGATCAATCCCACTATTCGTTGGTGGTGGGTGGTGATGACTAGCTGCCTCTAGTTTTACACTGCTAAATTAGGGACGGCTAGTACAGATAGCCCTCGAGTAGCTTTGTGCAAAATTCAAAAACAATCATAACAGAGAAAATCGAAATCCTATCACAACCTCAGATCATTTGAGATAATACAAAACAACACAACCTGAAGTAACTTTTCTCTGTAGAATGACGGCTATCGTGATGAAAAATAATATTGTGATGAAATTGGTCATATCGTGTTACGTTTATCAAAGCTCTATTCTATAAGATGGCGCTACGAACATTGCAACAATAATTTTGAATTTAATAACACGTAGTATCAATTACTACCATTGTAGATTTGTTGAGAAATTCTTGAATTAGTCTATACTAATCTGAACACTGACTATTATCAATCTCAGTGTTGAGAGCTATTTACTTAGTGTCATTTATGTATCATGATATTTTATTTTGGTATAATTGTATTTGTTGAATACTCATTCATAAAATGATTAAGAGCTTTTCACCGGTTCAACAAACACTTTTAGGTACCTTTTTAACATGGGGTGTAACAGCTGCTGGTGCTTCTCTGGTGTTTGTTTTTGATTCGAAACAGGTACGCCTAAGTGTAATCTAGATTAGATGATGTAAGTTAAAATCGTAGAGAAGATCTGTGATTTGATATGCAACGTGTAACTTGCAAACAGTTATAGATATTTAAATTTAAGAGTTAACTCTAAAATGAAAATGTTTTTTGCTTTGCGTTTTTCTGTGGTGCAATTGTTATTAATGTGGTGTGTAATAACTATTTCAACTAAAGCAAAGTGCGAGTGAGCGCATACATCCTTCACTCAGCGTTGATCGTCACCATGTTAACAGATAGAAATTGCTTTGGATTTTTGTGACTTTGATCGTCTAAAAACTATTCAGTTAAAAATATTGGTGGTGGTTGTGAGTAATGACAACAATTAAGTGGTAAAAAGTTATTTAGATGTTTATGAAAGAAGGAAAATTTTCAAACACCAAGATCAGAGTGAGAAACAGATAGGTTGTCATTCAAGTACCAAAACTTAACTAATACCTTGTATAATATGAATACTATTGCAGAAGTTAAATTTAAAATTAGACTTTGCAGTCAGAGTATTCACTTGAATAAACAAAAAGTGAAGAATAGCTTAAAATGTCTCATTGCCATTGGACAGTTTTAATGCATTAGCAAATATGATATAATATAGCACATGCAGGCCTTATAGTGTTGCAACTGTTATCATAGGTTCTGCATGTTGTAGTACCTTTTTTTACATGTGGGTTAAGTATAACATCAGGTAGTGAAGTGTAAGTGTAGTTATGGCACTTGTTACAGTGAGATTATATGGTACACGTTACTGATATATATAAAGTTTAATATAGGTGGTGAACTGTGTGATGGCTATTGAGATTGTGTTATGAATACCAGATCAAGGTAATATACTAATTACAGGTGCATCTCAATTGATGTTCACTGTCTATATAACAGTGGACCTTGGATGTAGTAAGTGTTGTAGTTGTTACATTCTGATTATGTAATGCATGTTAGACGTATATACTGCCAACATAACAGTAGGACTTGCATGTAGTTAGTGTAGCAGTTACTATATTCTGATTATGTAACATTAGACCAGTTCACTGCCTGTATAACAGTGGACCTTGGATGTAGCTGGTGTAGTTGTTACATTCTGATTATGTAATACATGTTAGACATATACACAGATTGTGTAACAGTGGACCCTGGATATAGTAAGTGTTGTAGTTGTTACATTCTAATTATGTTATACATGTTAGATAGTTCACTGCTTATATAACAGTGGACCTTGGATGTAGTCAGTTTAGTTACTGCAATGTTTCAATTATGTGTTACATATGAGGAAAATACACTGGCTGTGTAACAGTGGATGTTGAACATGGCCAGAATACTAGCTACTATGTTCTGAGCATATAATACATATTGGATATTACATGGTAATTATTGCTATATGCTGGTTTTAAAATAGTTGTTGTATATAGAATTTTTATTAAGAAATATAACAGGTTTTTGGTGGTTTTTTCATTACTTAGAGAAAAGTTTTGGATGGAAGTCTGGGTTTTGCAGCAGGGGTAAGTATAACATAGCTATGATGTTATAGAAATGTAATTGTACTTGTGTTATAATACCAGAGGTGATTTAATTTTCTAAATTTAAAAAGCAAGATGAGAATAAATTGGGAAGTTTAAAGAATGATAACACTCCTGGATCAGATTATATTTTTAAAGAATGATAACTCTTCTGGGTCAGATGATATTTTTAAAGAATGATAACACTCCTGGATCAGATTATATTTTTAAAGAATGATAACTCTTCTGGGTCAGATGATATTTTTAAAGAATGATAACACTCCTGGATCAGATTATATTTTTAAAGAATGATAACTCTCCTGGATCAGATGATATTTTTAAAGAATGATAACACTCCTGGGTCAGATGATAAACTCTTAAAAAAAAGAAATACAAAAGGCAAATATGAGACAAATTGTTAACAAGTTTATTCTGGGTAGTTCTGTATGACATGTGTGAAACTTTGCATGCACATTCACTGCTGAACATCCAAAGTCTGTAAAGACGAAGTCCATGCTCAATAGTTGAAGTTTAACGTCACTCAACGTCAATAATGAGTATGTCCCCCATGAGCATCAATAACTATTTGACATCTCCTGCCCATGGAAGAGATGAGATGATGAATCACATCCTGTGGAATGGCTGTCCACTGAGCCTGCAAAGCTGCTGCAAGCTGAGGTTGTCTGCGGTTGAGGTTGTCGCCATCGCAGATGTTGTTGCAACTCGTCCCAAAGATATTTGATGGGGTTTTAATTTGGTGATTTGGAGGACCAGGGAAAAATGTTGATGTTGTGGTGTCTCAAGAAGACATTGATGAGTCGGGCTGTGTGAGGACAGGCATTGTTATGTTGAAAAACTTTGTTGACATTCACCATGATGGGTTACACATGGGGCCTAAGAATCTCGCCAACATATAGTTGAGCCGTAAGATTCCCTCGAATGAGCAAAAGGTCTGTTCTGGCATTCTAGGCAATGGCAGCCCACATCATGATGCTGCCATTACCAAATTTGTTAACTTCCTGCACACAGTTTGCTGCAAAACACTCACCTCAGCAATGGTAAACACGGGTCCTTCCATCCTGCCTACGAAGCATAAAACACGATTCATTGCTGAACCGAACATGCCTCCATCATTGATGAGACCATACCAAATGTGCCCGAGTCTACTGTAGCTGTGCTTGACAATGTTGCTGGGTGAGGATGATGCCTTTGACTGGATATTGAGGTCGGATTCCTGCATCTCGTAGACGGTTGTGTACAGTCTGACTGGAAATCCTACGTAGCCCTGGTATGGTTGAGGCAGTAGATGTTGCAGTGGTGGTCCTATCATGAAGGTAACATAACCGATGTTGTGATCTTGTGCGGGCGTGGTCACACGAGATCTGCCAGATCATGCACGTTCACGAGCTGATCCATGTTGTTGGTGATGATTCCATAGCCTTGTGATGGTGCTTGGGTGAACATTCACAGTTCTGGTAACATCTGATCGAGATTTGCCTGCTTCCAAGCGACCAATGGAGTTGTTGCGTTGTGTTTTAGTCAGTCTTGGCATAACTGTATTGCGTGTCGGTGGCTTAACACTGAGCTATCGAAACCGAGAACCCGTCACTTTTATAGGGATTTTGCACATGTTGCACTTGCAGAACATGCAGATCTCTTAAACAAATTTATTGGACATGCATTCGTTTTGGTGAAAACCCCTATTTTTTTCCTCCGTTTTCAAAGCGTACATCTTTTATTGTCATTTTGGTCTGGCAGTCAATGCCTTAACATGTGTTGCATCACATATTTTGAGCTTGTAACGTTATTACATATATTTCTCTTTAAAATAAAAGAAATATCCCTTTTGCATTTCTTATTTTGAAGAGTATATTTTTAACGAATGATAACACTACTAGGTCAAATGATATTTTAAAGAATGATAAATCTCCTGGGTCAGATGATATTTTTAAAGAATGATAATACTCCTGGGTCAGATGATATTTTTAAAGAATTATAATGCTTCTGGGTCAAATGATATTTTTAAAGAATGATAAGGATCCTGGGTCAGATAATATTTTCCCAAGGGTTTTGAAGGAGGTTAAGGATTGGATTTAGCTACTATTTTTGATAGTTGCTGAATACCAAATAGTTGCTAGAGGAGTTGAAGTTAACTAATATCATTCCTCTTTTAAAGGGTAGTGTTAAAAATTGACCCAGTAATTATAGACCTATTAGTCTTACATCAGTGAGAATATAAGAGTAGATGGATGGAAGAAAGCAGAAGGTTGTTACAAATGGAGTTTGGTGAAATTGGATCATTGTTACAAGTGGGATACCTCAGGGCTCAGACTTAGGACTTTTGCTTATTTTGATTTACATCAATGACATAGGTGAAGGAATGGTCAATAAGCTACTTAAATTTGCTGATAATGTCAAGATCTTTGTTAGATGTGAAGAGGATACTGCTGATTCACAAAAGGATTTAGATCATTAGATAAGTTGGGTTATAATTATGATAAATTCATGATATTACATGTGGGTTATTATTGTTTGAATTATTATTTGGATGAGAATAACCTTTATTGTGTGTGAAATAAAGGGATGTTGGTGTAATGATTAATCAGTTTCTTAAGCCATCTAAGCAGTGTGCTGTTGTTAATGGTAAGGCAAATAGGATTTTATGTTGTATCTATAAAATACTGGATGTAAGTTTAAATAAATAATAATATCATTGTGTAGGTTACTGGTTAAGCCACATTCAGAATATTGTGTTCATTCTTATTCTACAATAAGCAGTTTGCAAAGAGTATCCTGGGTAGAATAATCTAATTCTTTTCTCCATATTCACACCACAGACTATTCTATCCACATGCTTTGTCAGAGAATCACCTGTAACTATAACCTGTCATTCACACCTTTCTCTGTTCCTTTTATTGTCCTTCTATCCAATAGTTGCTTATCTGCACAAGTCCATCCATTAGCAATGGCACATTGTTTAGACGAGTTAAGACTAATCAACAAGAATGCCAAGAACCTTTTCTTTTTTTTCCTTATTAGAATTATACTAATCAGACTAATTAGTCTAATTATACTAATCTGCTATTTATGCACACAACTGCCAACTATTCTAAATCATTTTGGCAAGAAGCTGTTTCTTCATCACTGTTGACAACAGGAAACCTTAATATTTTTAACAAATTTATCAACCATTCCAATGTCAGTATTATTCTTGTAAAATGAGAATATCCTAACACTGAAGTTTGTGTAATACTAATCCAGTTTTATTAAGCTTCACTTTTAACAGACTGTTGTTTTCTTCCTTTAACAATTTTTCTATTCAATGAACCAACCTATATCTCACATATAAAAATAATGTTCTGACGAGATTTTTATGTGACATATAATGAAATGTTTCCTGAAATCCTAAATATAGCAAATCCACATTTTTATGCTTCTCTTCATGAACAATATCAAAAGATCAGTAAGACAAGATTTTCCCCAGTGAAGTAATACTTAGTACCCAAACAGTGAAGGAATACTGATTACCCACACAAATTTTTTTAAACTTTGGTAAATGACTTTGCAAGGCATTTTTAGCACTTTCTACAACTTTTCCCATCAATGATAAAATACTAGTAAGCCCAATAGTTATTGTAATAATTTTTATCATTTCTCTTGAAAAGAAGAGTAACATTAGCCAACTTCCAATCTTCTCGTGCCTACCACCAGTTCAAGGAATTCCTAAAATAGTAGCAGTTGTGTCTTGTATTCACTCCTTAACATTCTCCAAAATCCTTTGGGAAATATCTGTTCTAAGGGCTTGCTTTATTATTCATTAAATTTTCCAGTATTTCTTAAAAAGCAGTGATCATCTTGTTTCATCTCATTTCCTTTGTCAGTACCAATTTAAGAAAAATTAGAATTTGATAATCCATCAAATCATATAATCACCAAATATGAGCTTTCATTTATTATCCCTCAAATGTCAACTCCCCTCCTAACAAATTGCTTACTCTTAAAGTATTTAAAGATATTCTCACTATTTAATTCTCAAATTGTCAGCCAACTTTATTTTTTTTACAATATGAGTGGTGTTTTGAGTCTTTTTTCTGTATAGTTTTTGAGATTTTCCAGTTTTTGAATAATTCTCTTGATTTTTATAATTCTATAAATCTCCCATTGTAATATTCAGTTTAAACTTCTTAAATGTATAATGTTTTTCTTTAATTTTGTCTTGTATATACTTTATGAACCAATATGGTTCATTACTTCACTCATAATTCCTAATCTGTAAGGACCATGCTTGTTTGGAAAATTTAAATTTATTTTCCACTCTAACATTCTCAGTGTTGATTTGGTTTATGTTTCGTTGTATAAGTCCGTAAATCTCTGGTTTAATGCAACATGCCAGTTGATGGTCTAGGTTCATTTTTTGTTTTTGTAAGTCATGTAGTTCTTTGTATTTTTTGTTCAACATGGCTTTAAATTTACAGAAATCTACTTAAAAACTACTTGGAAGGATCCCAAGATTTCTTCAAACTACCATCCAATTGCTTTGATGAGCTGTTTCTGTAACACCTTAGAGAGGATGGTTAATGCTTGTCTTCTTTGGTTCCTCGAATCAAACAACCTCCTCTCACCCACCCAGTATGGGTTTCAATGACAGTGCTCTACCATGGACCACCTGATTCAACTTGAAACGTCAATCAGAGAAGCCTTTCTCTGAAACAACATCATCTTGTATCAATACTTTTTGACATTGAGAAGGCTTATGACACAACATGGAGGTATGGCATTTTGAAGACCTCTATATATATGAATTACATGGCCATTTGCCCATTTTTATTAAAAATGTTTTAATGGACAGGAGATTCCGAGTTCATGTGGGTTTAACATTTTCTTGTTTTTTTCTACAGGAACTTGGAGTCCCTTAGGGCTGTGTTTTGAGTGTCACACTTTTCAGTATAAAATTCAATGCCATCACTGAACAACTCCCTTTCACTGTTGCAAATGAGCTCTTGTCGACGACTTTCACACCCCATGTTAGTCGTCAAATATGAGGTATATTGAGCAGCAGCTACAGACTGCCCTCAATTGTTTACTGAAGTGGACCACAGCAAACGGCTTTACCTTCTTTCTCCCTAAAACCATTTGCATGCACTTTTGCCACCAACAGGGTATTCACCCTGATCATGAACTCTGTTCGGTGAAGTTGTGCTACCTGTGGTCTCTGAGACTAAATTTTTGGGACTTTGACCATAAGCTGACCTTTATACTACACATCAAGCAGCTACAGGTTAAATGTACAAGAGTACTGAGTATCTTCCATATCCTCTCCCACCACTTGGGGAAGTGGATAAACATTCTATGCTAAAGATATATTGTGCTCTTATTTGATTGAAACTCGACTATGGATCACTGGTCTATGGCTCTGCCAGACCATCGGCCTTAAAGATGCTAGACTCTATTCATTATCAAGGACTTTGTCTTTGCACTGGGGCTTTCTGCACTTTCCCAGTTCAGAGCTTTTACATAGTCTTATGAACATTCTTTGCACCTACACAGTTTGCAACTATCTCAACTATATGCTTCAAAACTTTGTTCCTTACCACAGCATCCCATCTGGTGTTGTTTTCCTTCCTCAATAAGCCATGCTTTCTCAGACCAGATGGTCTACCATTGCTTTATTTGACTTGAAACATCGATCAGAGAAGCCTTTCTCAAGTGACAGCATCTTGTATCAGTATTCTTTGACATTGAGAAGGCTTATGATACAACATGGGTTACATGGCCATTTGCCCATTTTTATTAATTTTTTTTTAATGGACAGGAGATTCCAAGTCCTTGTGTGTTCAACACTTTCCCGTTATTTTCTACTGGAACTTAGAGTCCCTCAGGGCTGTGTTCTGAGTGTTACACTTTTCAGTATAAAAATTAATGTTTTCACTAAACAACTCCCTTTCACTCTTGCAAACGGGCTATATGTGGATGACTTTTACATCTCATGTGGGTTCTGCCATGGTTTGTTTTAGTTTGGTAGTTGTGAGAAGAATCCCCTCTACAGCTTCTCTATTTACTGCTGAACTGTATGCCATTTCTCTTGCCCTGGATCACATAGAAGCTAAGCAGTACTCAAACTGCACTATTTATATTGACTTGCTTAGTTCTCTACTGGCCCTCAAATTGCTTCACGTTGGTTCACACCCTGTTCTTGCTGATATTCAAAACCAACTGACCCATTTCTCTTTAACATCTACTTTTATCCAATTTTTTAGATATTGGGCCATATTGGTATTTGCAGGAACGAGCTCACCGACACTGCAGCTAAATCTATTTGCTCTGGCACTATCACCATTACTCCTGTCCCATACATGAACTGTGGTCCTGTATTCAAGGCTTGGCTCCATGCCAGCTGGCAGTCGACTTGGTGTGAGTAATGTGAAAATAAGCTTTTCCAAACAAGACCCTATATTGGACTTTGGCCATCTTGCTTCTGTATGGATCGAAAGGGGAAGTTGTCCTAACTAGAGGATACATTGGTCACAGTCTTCTTTTATCTGGAACTTATGTACCAATGTGTAGTTTGTGTAACACTCAAATCACAATAAGCCACATTTTACTTTCTTGTCATCATTACGACTCTCAACGACAGCACCATTTTAAATATGTTCTGTCAAAAGGTTTGTCCATAATGTTAGACAGTGTTATTGGTGATGGTGACAATGGCAATCTTGATAATGTTTTTAGTTTTTTAAAGGCCATTAATCTTTTTAATGCCATTTAAGTTTTTAATTTATACATTACACCTTTTTAATGTGGCTCCCTTTTGAAAATCTCAGTTCGTCTAGTTCGATTTGAAATTAGAAACTGGTTGTAACATTAAATAACTCGAAACAAGGACTAGAAAGGCCAACTTCAGGTGACTAACGCTGCTGTTTGAACTACCTGTTAGTCATCCTGGCAAATTATTATTATAATTTTGCCACACTTTTCATTCCACATCTTCCTCATTTTTGGTCTCCCATTCCTTATCCTTTAGCAATAGCTATAGATGCTCTCAGCCCAAACTTAAAGGGATATTACTTATATGCATATCCTATTCATATTCTTCCCAAGGTGCTTTCATTGTTTTTAGACCATTCCTTGTCATATGTTCTTAGTGGTTCAGTTTTGGTCTGCTCAGAAATGGTTTTCACTTCTGCAATGGCTTTTGATGTTTTCTCCTCTTACTTTGCTTCTTATGCTCTATGTTAATATCAATCAGACATGCATCATCCATCTTTTTAAACCTTTCAGTTTTGCTTGTGGCTTTTATCTGGTCTCTCACCAGGTAATCCAGATTTTCCAGGCATATTGCCTCATTCATTGTTTTTCCTGTATGCCTTTCCTCTTTTGCAGTTTATCAGTATAAATGGCATATTTTACACTGGTGATCACTTAACTGGGAATGTCATCCTTCAGTATCTTCTTTGTCGCAATTGACTGCATTTTTCACTTTGATCCTCAATAGGGAACTGTCAGTTTTTTTATTGCCAGCTTTTGAGTGGTAGTAACATGTACTTTTTGGTTTATTAATTTTGTATCTGTTTTCCAGTCTTCAGTGTTGTTTTTGTTTTCTTTGTTTTCCCTTTTACCCTGCCTACTCTCAGTGTTATCCTTTACTTTCTCCCACACCTTCTATTTGTACCTTTGTGTTCCTTGTATCACCTGTACCTCATATAATTAGCTTGCAGGTATCATGAATTTGTGGTCTGAGATTGATGCTTTCAGTGTGCTCTATCACAGTTCCTATGTTCCTTTCTTCCCTAATTATTTTTACCCAAGACGTCTACTACTAGGAAGGGTAATTCTCATTTTTTCCCATGTTATTCACCTTCATTTTACACTTTTATGTCCATTCTGATCATGACTGCCTTCTTTGTCTATTCAGGGTTCTTGAATGGTATGTCACACACTGCATTCTACTGTGGTTCATGTAACTAACTGTTTGTTTGTTCCATAAAATTCTTCCTTGACCCTGGATTTCTCCCCCATTACCCTTACAAGTTGGATTCACCAGTTAATTAGGTAGGTGTATTTCTCCTTTATGGGTGTATAGTGTTGCCTTTTTGAGTATTTTGTCATGAAATCTGTCTCTGGCTGGCCATCATCAGGTCTGGTGTGTGAACTACACCTCATACCCTTGTTTCACATTATTTACATCACATGGCTATTCCTTGCTCACTGGGTTTTCATTTACCTTCAGGTACCTTTTTGCACACCATGGTGTCATTATGACTGGTGTGTGCCATATTATTTCATTATTTACAAGAGCCTTTTTGCTGGTGTATAGTGGTTGGAATATGATACATTGTTTATGTCTAAACCTCCAATTCACTAAGATGTGGGACATTGTGGGTTTGAGCACCTATATCTCACTCTCCTAATTTTTAAAGTACTTGAACCTAAATGGTAGTACATTATTTTTTATTTTGAGTTATATTTATTTTTCATATTTTTATGTTTATCTTTTTCTTATTTTTAACTTGGAAGAGCAGCCAACTTCTCACAACTGTCTGCAGACAGTGAAGAGTGATATAGATGTGAGACATTATGGGCTTGATTGAGCATCTCACTCTCCTAATTTCTGTTTTTCTTATGTGAGACTAGTGAAATGGAGGTTAAGATTGATAGACAGTGTATCCCCACTGCAATGTGGATCCTATTTCTGCAGTAACCTCCAAAACCTAAGACACATTTTATAATCCCACAATGCAGCTTGTACCTGAGGATTTTTTAAAAAAATATGTAGCATATTTTGTTTATGGCTTAAAAATGTATCATTATAACATATATATATATTAATTAAAAAAGAAAATGAAATTTATATCATAGGAAGTCTATTATCAATTTTACATAGCATATCCAAATCTTACATTAAAAATATTGCATAGAAAAAACCACAACTACAAAACAAACCTGTATCTGGACATATATCCTTAAAGTTGACATTCTGCTCTCCAGAATGATGTTTGAGCACAAATACCATGATGTTAAGGCATTACTGCTGCTAGGCCAACCTAAATTCTTGGTACAGCACCCATTCTCTACCCAAATAATAATAATCAGATCCTTAAATAGATTTTAATAAGGTATTCCAAACCTTCCATGTCTTTTTACATAGGTCATGATGGCAGCAAGTTTCTGGTCACTTCTGGAACCTGGACTAGAAATTGCCAAGTCTTCTCATAAGTATGGACAATATGCTGTTCTACCAATAATTTTAGGATTTATTCTAGGAGCTTTCTTCGTTTATGGAGTGGACGTACTTATGCCTTATTTGGTGAATATTCACTATTACTAGAGAACGGTATTAGAAATTCTGTAAGTAACAATGTAGTGTTTTCTTCTGATCTCATTTTCAAAAGATGCTTTAAAGTTATTGCCAGGCTTGGGGCAGTTGATGTATAAAACCTGTAAGTAAACTCTAAAAATATTTTTAAAACTTGACATTACAACAATTTGAAAAATACTGAAACATATTTTTTTCTGAAACAATGTTATCAACATTATACACAAATTATTTGTCTACAGTTATATTAAATATAACATTTTAACTTTTTCAAATGTTAAGCTATAATTTAAAGGTTCTAGTTACTTTTCATAAGAAAAAAAACCCAACTAATTACCTGTAGTTATAGGCACTGGAATATTGTGACATATTAAACATTCTGTTATTTTTACTTTCACTCAAGTTCTTATATTTAACTGATGCTGGTTCTTATACCAGACTGTTTAAACAAAAGAAAACTTCTAGCTTAATATATAAGTTAATCATTTAGTACAATCATCTGATCCTGTGTTTAATCCCTTCGCTGACTGACCATATATATTACTTTAAATCATGCAAAGTACATTTTACTGCAATGGTGATAGCACTAAATAGTTTGTCAACATTTTTTACATTAAACTTTAAGATCTTAGCTCACTTAAATAACATTCCACTACGTAGGAATATCAGCACGATAAGTTTTTATTTATTATTGTTAAGCTTAACACATAAACATTTAATTAACTTCTCTAATCCTAGCTGTTAGAGGGCAGGATACTATAGTATTAAATTTCATCATTTTAGTAGTAAATATTGCTTAATTTTTATTTTGTTCCTTTTATATTTTTTAGTGTATGTGTTTATTGTTAACTGTTTGATTTGTTTTAATTTTTATACTTAATATCATGGCTACAGTCATCTGGAAGTGTGTATGCTGTGGTATTTAATTTTATTAACTCATCCACTACTCATCACAGCTTTATTTACAGGTATGAGCACCTATGTTTGTGTGAGCTTGGATTTATATATATCTGAATTGAGCTCAGGCTGTAATGAGGAAATGTAGTTAAAATTATTTTAATTAAAATAACAAATTATGATAATAATACCAAATAGTGAATAATCTCTTTATATTAAGATAATAAATCTAATAATGTACTTTTAATTGTTTACCTTTAGTAATGTTGTTGTTGCAAAAGAATTAATAATAAAAGAAAAATTTCAGGAGTCTTCTGTTCTTATATTGTACATTAGCTCCACTCACATAAATAGCTTTCCTTGTTTAATGCTGTCTCCTGTATGAAAACAAATTGCATGTGCCACAAGCCTTCTATCTTCTCTCCATTGAAATTGACTAATTCCAATGTGTGTCATGCAACTTACCATGCACCAACATCTGCTTATAAAAGTGCAGTATACTATCATGATATAAGTGACTTCCTATGTTCAGTTCTACCAAACTGTAACTTCTCATTCGGCAATACTCATGTTCAGCCATTTTTCTCTTTTGGAACTCTTTTAAAGAAACATGATTTTAATAGTTTAGTTTTTGTATTGGGTTTTCTGCATTATTATTTTTTCTTAACATTGAAGAAATTATTTAATTTCCCAGTCTTTCTTTTTCTCAAACACTTTTCCTCATTTTATGGATGCATCCCGTTACAGATTGGGGGCAGGGTGGATCAACTGAAAGATTCAGATCTTTTGATCTGTAGGTGTGAGGTCTTATTCTGTTAGTGTTCTCTTATTCTCACTGAGGTCTTATTCTGTTAGTGTTCTCTTATTCTCACTGAGGTCTTATTCTGTTAGTGTTCTCTTATTCTCACTGAGGTCTTATTCTGTTAGTGTTCTCTTATTCTCACTGAGGTCTTATTCTGTTAGTGTTCTCTTATTCTCACTGAGGTCTTATTCTGTCAGTGTTCTCTTATTCTCACTGAGGTCTTATTCTGTCAGTGTTCTCTTATTCTCACTGAGGTCTTATTCTGTCAGTGTTCTCTTATTCTCACTGAGGTCTTATTCTGTTAGTGTTCTCTTATTCTCACTGAGGTCTTATTCTGTCAGTGTTCTCTTATTCTCACCGAGGTCTTATTCTATCAGTTTTCTTATTCTCACCGAGGTCTTATTCTATCAGTGTTCTCTTATTTTCACTGAGGTCTTATTCTATCAGTGTTCTCTAATTCTCACTGAGGTCTTATTCTATCAGTGTTCTATAATTCTCACTGAGGTCTTATTCTATCAGTGTTCTCTTATTTTCACTATTGGTTAATTTTCTCCATCTAGACCAGCGATTACCAACCAGGGTTGCTCACACCCCTTGGGGGTGCAAGATAACATTTGTTTTAACCATCTTCACCTTTATTCTTAAGTAATTATTGTGAGGGGTGCAAGAATATATTAAAATTGTTTAGGGGTGCAGGGCATAAAAATGGTTGGGAACCACTGATCTGGACAGATCTCATCTGGTAATAATACATTTCTATTATTTGTCAGTGATTGCTTTTCTCAGTCACCAGGACAGCACCCATTCTCCATCCCTATGTATTGAACTTACACTCTTTTTCCATTCTAGTTCTTTTATGGCTGACTTTTTTCATCCTTAACACTGTTTTCAGTCCTTTTGATAACTATTTGCTGGCTATTTTATTTATGGTTTCCATGGCTTTTCAAGCTCCAAATTCCTCCTTCATTTCCTTTTCCTCTGCCTCTGTCTCTTCTTCACCTTTCTCAATTAGCATCCAGATATTCTTCATCCTCATGTCTGGCTTTTCTCTGATCACTGGTAAGGAGATTTAACTTCTCTCAGAGGTTATTTTTTCTTCTGGTTTGTTTCATTCACTCTACCTACATGGAAATTTCTCTTTGCAAATGGAATTTTTTGTTATTAGCCTCTGGGTCCAGTGTTTTCCCATTTTCAACCCATTGCTCTTAGCCATACAAATTTACTCTTGTGTCTTCTTTCTCTTTCGTCTTAAATTTTTAAGTAGTCCTGTCCCACACCTTTTATTTTTCTGATCCTGCCATCATATACCTTTCCTACAGTTTACCTGTGCAAGTGTTCTTTCATGATTTTCCATTTACTGTGGCAGGCTGCCCTTTGTGGATGGGGATATTAATGTAATCCTTCTTTGCCTACATTCAAACCACTCTCCCACTGCTCCTTGTTTCTTCTTCCCTTATGTTTTCTTTCTTTCTGCAGTTTGCCTGTGGACATCAGCGATTTGTTTATTTGCCATTAAAATTTCATGTACTCATTACATATCTTTTTCTTCTTTAACACTTTGTTAGCTTATGAGAATTACTCCTCTACTTGGCTGCTTTCTCTTCCTTCCATTTCACACCTTTATCCTCTGATTTTCTCTGTTATATTGCCTGCATTGCTTCTGTAATGTACTTTTCTACCTCTTTCTTGCTTGACAACTATTCTCTGTTCATATTATTTTTCCTTTACCATTTGGGTTCAGTTTTCCATTTGATTGGCTTCTTCCTCTTTATTATTTTCCTCCTGTACTTTGATTTGAGTGTCTTCTCTCCAAGTTCTTACTTTTTAATTGGTATTTCATCTTCTTCATTCTTAAGGGTATGTCTTCAATCAGTCATGTGAACTACTCATGGTATGTTTGGCTCTCACTGTTTTCTTTGAATCAAGGGTTTCCTTCTCTTTGGGATAATGTGTACTGCCTGTAACCATTCTAGAATATTAGAATTTGTTAAGATTATTACTGGGTTAGTTTTTTCTTGTTTTTCTTTTTTAGCAGCCCTATTTTTATTTGTTAATTTTCCAAGGTTTGGATCTTGCTCTGTGACAAGTGGTATCCTGACCATGTATTCTATAACTGTTCAGATGCATGTTGACTTGCACAGTATAATTCCACAGCCATGCAATACTACAGAGATAAAGCATTCCACAAGTTTGCTTGTTGGTTTACCCCTGTGATAAAATTGCTTCATAAGTTTGCTAATCCCAGTTTATATTTACCCATGAACTACTTGGGTAAAGCAGAAGGGGATAGTTGCCCATCCCTGTCATGACTTGTATGGTCTGATTTTAAAAATTGGGTTTTATGGTCTCCCATTGCACTGTCCCATGTGTTGTTGTTTCTCTGGGCTCTCCACCACAATTTATCCCTCTTTTTTTCAAGTAAAGTTTGGGGGTTCTCTCAACTTTTAAGCTTCTGGGGTGTTGGAACGTAGAGATATCCACCTCAATGGGTTAATGAAATACAAACAAAAAATGGAAATGATCATGAAACTATTTAGTTGAGAGTAGGGTTGCAGTGATTTGTTGGTGTAGATGAAGTGATATCCTCCAATATGAAATATAGAAACAAATGTGAGAGAGCAAAATTGCATTTCACTCCTTTGATTGGGATCCTTCATCCTACCCCCATGTGGATGCTGGTTCCCATTGACTGATTTTTGGATTTAGGAGAGAGCCAATCAACATAAGTCCTCACATTAGAGTTGTCTGTATTTCTCTCTCATTTATACTCCATCAGTGTTTTGAATCACAGCAGAAGAATTTTTTTATTGTTACAGTTCTTTCCCCTCTTCTATCTCTTGATGTTTCTTACTCTGAGGTTTTTAATTCACTTAAGTAATTCCAGTTAATTTCACTTTTTATGGAGATGGTTTTACATTATATAGACTTTTATCAATACCAGATGTTGAGTTCCTGGTTCAATCTACCAATCTGTCGTATTCATATGTGCCCCATTCATGAGTCGGAGAGTTGTGTATTTTCTTTGGTCTTGTGAACTTGAGATGAAAATGGTATGATCCTCTTTCCTACCTCTGCCAGATGGCTGGATTTTGCATTGTACTTGATTTGCCACCAATACAATCACATTTCCACCCCCACATGAATGTTGATTCCTGGTGTCTGAGTTTTGACTTGCCACCAGTATGATCCTCTTTCCACCCTCACATGAATGTTGATTCCTGGTGTCTTAGTTTTGACTTGCCACCAGTATGATCCTCTTTCCACCCTCACATGAATGTTGATTCCTGGTGTCTGAGTTTTGACTTGTATTTGACTTGCTGCCAGTATGATCATCTTTCCACCCCCACATGAATATTGATTCCTGGTGTCTGAGTTTTGACTTGTCATCAGTATGATCATCTTTCCACCTCCACATGAATATTGATTCCTGGTGTCTGAGTTTTGTACAAGCATATTGTTAAATATGAAATGCACCTATAGCAATAAGAAATTAGTGGATTAGATTTGTGTATGTATTTGTTTATATTGTTATAAAACAATTAGTCTCTATTTTCTCAGACTCATCACTGTTGTATTGAATGTATTTACAGGGAATTCACTCTCCACATATTGCTCTTGCCCTGCATTCTGAAGGTAAACTTAAAAATGAAGCTCCTTATCCATCAGTTCCAGTTTCTAGTGGTTGTAAAGGTAATTTGTATAAAATCAAGTCATCATCTGCACCAGTAGAAAGAGGTCAGTATTATTTCCTTCAAGAAAAATACCACAGATCATTGTTTTAGTTTGGTTAAAAACTGTTAAAAAATAAACATAAATAATCAACTTAAGGTAAAACTGTGTAAGATAGCACATCAAAATATTATACTTTGGTAAGTTGAGTAATTATGTTGATTCAATACGGTAGTAGTTACACAGTATTAGTTATATGCAGAGAACCTGTCAGAGCAGGTTAATCTTATAATTACAGTCAAAGTTTACATATTATTGATTACATGTAGGACTGTCATTTATTTTGGCCAGTTATGTATTATATTGAAGGCTACATACTGTGAATCACTTGTACTATGTAATAGGATACACTGTGGTATTTTGTAACACTCATCTGTACACCTTGGTATCCCTCTCTGAATAGAATGAAAACATTCACTGTTTTGTTTCACATGTAGTATGTATAACAAAATGTCTGTATTTTAATGCAGTGCAACTTGAATATCCAATCTGATACTGATTCTTGCCAGCTTGAAATTAATGTTTATTCCAGAGGGTTAGTTGCACTTTATAATAAGTTTTATAATAATGTTGTAGCATATCACTGTAGCCTTGGTTTACTGTAAATTATCAACCATTGTCATGGAGTAGACTTACAGCTGAAGACAACCATTTTCAGTACATGTAATATATTGTAAAACTGTCAAACAGTGTAGACCAAGGGATGTAGCACTTTTAGAAGGGGGAAACCCTCAATAGTCAGAAACGTTTTCAGAGTAGAGTGTTTTGGAAAGTATAAGCTTTAAAACTGTTGTCTAGCAACAATTTTATTGTTAAATTATTGATTGTTGTTACAGAAGAACATAGTACTGCTAAAATTCATTTTGACAAAACTGTCAGGGCTTGAAATTAACGACTGCCCAACGTCCCGGGGCATGTAAATGTTACCTGTTGGCAACAGTCCTTGCCATGCCTATTTCCTGATTGGACAAATGATATATTATGTGTAAACAATTGTTTTCTTGGTCATTTTTTATGGATGTTTTTTCTGATAATGGGTGATAACAGCCTATAATGAAACTGAAAGTTAGGCAAACAAGCCACGATTTCTCTCATCAGACATCCTCCCCCTGCTGCACTGGTGACACATGTTGTAACATATAGATTACAAGGCCCATGTGTAAACTAAATTGAACAGCCTTGTTCAGTAGTTTCTGTGTGCTGATGACATCACCTTCGTGTCACGGGGTTTCAGGGCCAGCAATTTTTGTGAACAGACTCCCTCTCTCCAATATCTGGTTGTATCCATATAATTTACAATGCCCAATAAGTCCATGCATTTTGTTGTATGCAGTTAATGTGTGGTTTTACCAAAGAAGATGGCTTTGTTGAAATATTTCAAAAAACGAAGGAAATCTAATGATGAGAGTTTAGAATTGAATGCAGAAAATGATATTAGTAAAGACACTAGTTGTACAAAGTGAAAGGAACTCTTTAGTGAAGATGTTGGAACTGAGAAGGATGAAAAAGTTAAGCAGGTGCCATCACTAGTGCCAGTGGCTATAGTGAGGCTAGGCACCACCGCTAGTGCCAGTGGCTATAGTGAGGCTAGGCACCACCACTAGTGTCAGTGGCTATAGTGAGGCTAGGCACCACCACTAGTGTCAGTGGCTATAGTGAGGCTAGGCACCACCGCTAGTGCCAGTGGCTATAGTGAGGCTAGGCACCACTGCTAGTGTTAGTGGCTATAGTGAGGCTAGGCACCACCGCTAGTGTCAGTGACTATAGTGAGGCTAGGCACCACCACTAGTGTCAGTGGCTATAGTGAGGCTAGGCACCACCGCTAGTGTCAGTGGCTATAGTGAGGCTAGGCACCACCGCTAGTGTCAGTGGCTATAGTGAGGCTAGGCACCACCGCTAGTGTCAGTGGCTATAGTGAGGCTAGGCACCACCGCCAGTGTCAGTGGCTATAGTGAGGCTAGGCACCACCGCTAGTGTCAGTGGCTATAGTGAGGCTAGGCACCACCACTAGTGTCGGTGGCTATAGTGAGGCTAGGCACCACCGCTAGTGTCAGTGACTATAGTGAGGCTAGGCACCACCGCTAGTGTCAGTGACTATAGTGAGGCTAGGCACCACCACTAGTGTCAGTGGCTATAGTGAGGCTAGGCACCACCACTAGTGTCAGTGGCTATAGTGAGGCTAGGCACCACCACTAGTGTCAGTAGCTATAGTGAGGCTAGGCACCACCACTAGTGTCAGTAGCTATAGTGAGGCTAGGCACCACCACTAGTGTCAGTAGCTATAGTGAGGCTAGGCACCACCACTAGTGTCAGTGGCTATAGTGAGGCCAGACACCACCGCTAGTGTCAGTGGCTATAGTGGGGCCATTCATGAGGCAGCCAGTCAGCTGGGTAACTCAATGGCAGAACACAATAAAAAGTATGACTTGGAGAAGCAATCTTGGAGTTACCTGCCCAAATTGGAAAAAGCATTCCCTTGGTTTGATTAAGAAACTAATGAAATGTTTTGCATGTGAAAGCCACGAAAACATATGCCAGGGAAATAGTGTCTTTGTAAAAGTTACCAGTAACTTTCGTCTATAATTGATCAAAGCCCAGGATATAAGTGGAAGGCATACTATGTGTGTTCAAGCTGCCAATGCTGAAGCTAACCCACAGGTTCAGCCAATGGATTTACGCACGAGAAATTTACATGCTCATCAGCTTGAGAAACTGAATAAACTTTTCACTGCCACCTATTACTTAGTCATAACAGAACATCCGTTTTCTCATTTTATGCCTTTATGTAAGTTATAGAAAATAAATGGAGTGTAGCAAGGAAACATGTACATAAATGGCAAATCATCAAGGAACTTAATCAAATGTATTAATAACATCATGATGAAAGATTTGTGTACAGACCTTAACAATGCTGGATTGTTTTACTTGTCAGATGGATCTACAGACTCTGGAGTAATTGAAGAGGAAATTTGTTGAGGGAGAAAATGTTACAAAATTTTTGGATTTGCAAGCCTCATCCAGTGATACTGTCACAGGATTGCAAACATCAGTTGAAAAAATATTTGAGACAGTTGGTGTGGAGAACTGGTAAAGAAAGACAACCAGTATAGGTACTGATGGTGCTTCTGTCAATACTGGAGCAGAAAATGGACTAATCACACTTCTTACTAGAGATGGAATGCCATGGTTAGTTGGAGTATGGTGTGTGTGTTCCACCTATTTGAAAGGGGACTGTTGGATGCTATAAATGAAGGAACAGAAGTTTTTACCGGATATAAAAGATCTTCTGTTAGTACTTTACAAACAGTATCATTTGAGTGCCAAAACAAGCAGGGAACTAAAAAGTGTCAGTGATGCTCTAGAAGAAAAAGCATTAAAACCTGTGAATATCCCAGAGACAAGATAGCTCCTCATCTCTATAGAACACTTGAAGTTTTGATGAAAAGAAATTTTAAATCTGTAAACATGTATTAAGACCATACATCTAAGTCAAAAGATGCTAGTGCTACAATGGTTGGGAGAGATAGAAAAAACCAACAGGACTTGAAAAAATACAAGACTCTGCTGTATATGCATTTCATGCTTAATATCTTGTGTGAATCCTCACTACTGACCTTAAACTTCCAATGCGACCAGGCTACTCTAACTGGACACTTAATGCAGTGAATATCTTTTTGCTTGATGGAGAGGACTCAACCGTATGAATGGAGAAAATCTAAGACACTTTGTCCAAGATGTTCGTGAAGGCAATCAGTGGCAAGAGATTGAGCTCACCAGACATGAGTAGGATCTTCAACAGTTTGAAAATGTGAAAGAACATATTGCAGTCATAGGTCATACTCAGAAAAGATTTAGACCTTGTCTGGAGAAGGAGCTAATGCAGGTGGCCATGGTGCTTGATCCAAGAGACTGGCCCTTCAATCAATCGTAAGAAGCTTTTGCTGTGTTTGTGGTAGATCAAATTAACACTGTGACAGCTCATATTGAACAGTCTCTTCAGGTTGTAGACTATGATACAGCATTACGTGAGTGTCTTCACCTAAAGGTATTCTCTCGAAGGTGAGACGACGTTCGAGACATGGACTTTTATCACTTCTGAAATTGGATTTTTCTTAAATTCTTCAACAGATTCTCATACTTGTGTTTTGGCAGAAATCATTCTCACACTGCCAATGAACACAGCATGTTGTGAAGATAGATTTTCCATAATGAAGAAAATTGAGAATGACTGGAGAACCAGTCTGGATCCAGTTGCACTATTCATACTTATGAGGATAGAAATAGATGGTCCAACATTGGCTGAGTTTAACTCCAGGAGAGCAGTGGAGTACTGGCGGATTCAATCTCGTTATACCAGTAGATCTGATTACTTTGATGACTAAGTCTAGTCTACCTACTGCTTACCAGTGTACTTATCAGAGTAACTGTTTACAGGTATTATGAAGTACCATTCTACTTTTAGACCAGGATAATTAACATGCTCACTTACTTGTTGATAAAGTTGCTTATAATCATTGTTTGTGGAGTAACTACAAACACCTGAAAGTTTTGATGTTTTTATTGAGTATTGTTGTATTTTGAAATGTTCAGATTTACAGATATTATAATGCTTATTATGTGACACTTGTGTTTTATTATTGAAGTCAGTTACTGAAATGGTATACAGTGTTCCCTTGCCACTTCGCGGATCCTCTTTCGCGGGCTCTGCCAGCCCCCATATATATACATACATGTATATATAAAATAATAAACATTAAATCTAAAATATAGCATTAAATACCATTAAAATAAAAAAATAAATATAATTAATAGTGTAAAGAAAAAAAACAGGTATATTTTGAGATATAAACATATATTTGAGTTTATAACAGCATAAAAATGGAAACAGAACCAACTGGAAAGGCTATAGATGTACGCATTGTGCGTCTGCGAAGGCTACGCGAGATCAGCTTCATGGCGTAGCGATGTGCAAGACAGGCTATGATTGGTGCAGAAATGAAAGACGGCCAATGACAGCTACCCATTTTGATTGCCTGTGATTGGTGCTGTCAATATTCATGTCTGGCCTGTGATTGGTGATTTCATCCACGGCAGCATCTTTGAACTTTTGTGTGTGTTTAAAGCCCCTGCAATGGCTCCCAAACGTGCTAATACTTCTAAGGATGCTTCTACGCCTAAACGGTCATGGAAAATGATGACCATCGCCAAAAAGGTGAAGATATTAGGTATGGTAAAAGAAGAAAACTCTCATGCGTCCATAGCCCGCCATTACGGAGTGAACGAATCCACCATTTGCTACACCAAGAAGGACGAAGTTAATATTAGGAAGACTGCTACTATAACTTTTATTACAACGGCTAAGAGGGTTGTAACATCTCGTGATAAGAGTATCATTCGGATGGAAGCTGCTTTGGCCATATGGATAGCTTATTGCTGTAAGAAAGATGTTCCCTCGGATACTAACATTATCACAACGAAGGCTAAGATGTTGTATGATAATTTCGCGGAAAAGGATGAAGAAGACGTTGACAACCCACAGCCAGGAACATCCAGTGATTCCCAGCCTAAGAAACTGTTTTCTGCAAGCAAAGGCTGGTTTCAGAAATTTCAGCAACGATACGGCCTGAAAAATGTATCGTTACATGGAGAGGCTGCTTCGGCTAACAAGGAGGAGGGTGAAGTTTAAGTTCGGGAAACTTTTAAAGAAATAATCGCTGAAGGGGAATATAGGCCTGAACAGGTATTCAACATGGACGAGACTGGCCTGTTTTAGAAGAGGATGCCTTCCCGAACGTTCCTGTTTAAAGATGAGAAAAAAGCCCCTGGTTTTAAAGCTCATAAAGACCGGTTCACCCTCTTAATGACTGGTAATGCTGCTGGTTTTATGTTGAAGCCGACATTAATTTACAAGTCTAAAACCCGAGAGCTTTAAAGAATAAGAACATGAACTTGCTACCGGTCCATTGGATGCACACTCCTACTGCCTGGATAACAAAGCCTCTGAGCTCTGATTGGTTCCATCAGAGTTTCATTCCTCAAGTTAAGCTTTATTTATTAGAGAAGGGCTTGCCATTTAATGTCCTTCTTCTTTTGGATAACACCGGTGGCCACGCAAGAAATCTTTTGTATGAAGGTGTTAGGGTTGAATTCCTGCCAGCCAGCATACGTCCCTTATACAACCGATGGACCATGTAGTTATCAGGGCTTTCAAGGCCTTATACATAAGGAATACCATGTCCAACCTCATACATAGCCTTGATAATGCCACCGAAACCGACATGTTCACCCTGAAGGAGTACTGAAAGTCTTTCACCATTGCTACATGTCTTCAAAATGTTCATAAGGCATTGCAAGAAATGAAGCCCTGCACCGTTAATGCAAGCTGGAAGTAGTTGTGGCCTGAGGTTGTGCACGACGACAAGGGATTCACACCTGAAGAAATCCAACACTTGGCTGTTCAAAAAGCTGTGCAATTAGCTACGTTAATCAAAGGTGAAGGATTTGCCGATATGACGTAGGAAGACGTAGATGAACTGATTGACTTAGAATCCGAACAACTCGCCGACCAAGACTTAGAAGCACTGACAAAGTCTGCTGCCAAAGAAGACGACAAATAGGAAACACCGAAAGAAGCCGAGGAAACAATTGAGCAAAGTGGATGGTCGTTAGAGCGGTTAGGTAAACTAATGAAACTAATTAACAAAGTGAAGGAGTACTCACAGGAATGGGACAACGATATGGTTCAATCAGTACAATTTTGCAATAAAATAGAAGAACTGATGACTCCTTATCAAATGATTTTCGATAGGCTAAAGAGGCAGAGAAAACAACTGCAAATAACAATGTTTTTCCAGCCGAGCAAGAAAGAAAGGGTACTGGTGGCAAGTACTGTTCCTGAAGTTGTAACGACCGACGAAGAAATTGCCAATTCACCTTCCACAGAAGAGGAAGTGGTGTCCCCTGAAAAGACACCACCTGCTGAAGATATGTAATTTTTAATTTTAAGGCTTAATATCTTAATAATTGTTCTTATTATTTCAGCAATAATGAACAGTATTGTAATGGGAGGGTTAAATAGTTGTACAGAGAGGGTTTTAAAAGTCTAAATGCACATAAATATATACATAAAAATCGGCGATCCCACTTCATGGAAAATCTCCTTTTGCGGGGGGTTTTGTTGCAGATTTTTATCTGGGACAGTGGCTTTAAGTGCAGGCAAGTGAATATTTCACAAAGGTTACCCTCAGAGCAAGTTGTCAAAAAAGTTAGTGTTGAGCCTTGGCTGTGCACGTAATTTATTGTGGATAAAGTTGAAGGTGTCTCAAACTTCCATCCACGATATTCATAACAAATGACTGAAGAAACTGAACTCAATTTCATTACATACCTGTTAAGGACTGTTTTACATCTTCAAGTTGAAGAACAACAAAAGATCTGTAGATTATATCTGTAGAATTGTAGTCTAAGATTAAATTTTCCCAAATTTTGTGAAAATCACTCGTAAGGAAAATTGTGGTATGGAATGAAGTTTCATAACCATCAAATCGACACTACTTTGGAAGTAATTCCAAGGAAAACACCTAAAACATTGTTCTTTTAAAGTGTTGTTTACTCTCAGCAGTATTATGTAAACTGCAAATAAATTATGTAATAAGTTACTTTAATAAAACAGCTTTACAAATTTATCCAGCATGTCTTCTTATAAAGTCTATTAACTCTCAGTATTATTATTATTGCCTCAAATAAATTATGTAATGCATTACTTTTATGAAATAACTTTGAAACTTAACCATTGTTTTCAAACATATACAAAGTAATTCAGATATTTATCCCAGTAAGGAGCTCCTGTAATAGTTTGTACATTTTCATGTTGGATTAACATATCAAGAAGTCATTACTAGGACATTCAAAAGTTAAGAAAATTTAAAGATTTATTAACTTCTAAAAAAGCACATCATATAAACAAGATAAAAATGTAACAAAAACTTGAAATAATCAACTTCAAAGAATTGTGTGTTATTTTTATGGTAGCTTTGAAATTGTTTTTACATTCTATCTACTTTTAAGTGAGGAAACACGATGGACTAAATAATAGGAAGTACAAGACCTTGCAAGAAAATAATACAGAATGTCAAAAAAAAGAATTGGAAAGAAGTTGGAAAAGGATATTCCTGTTACTTGTTGCTGTCACTGTTCATAACATTCCTGGTAAAAATTTTGTTCTATTACAAAACTTTTATATATGGTATTTGTTTGCTGTTAAATAACGTAATGTTTACAGTTCAAATTAATATGAATGTTGGGAGTCAGTTCAAGATGTTCATAATAAAGAAATTAATTGAAGACTAAGTAATACATCACAATACTTATTAAAATATATATCTACATCAAAATCACTTCCCTCAACAATAGTTTGTTCAAAAATGAGTTCTTATAAAATATTAACATCTGAACAATATCTAGTAAGTTATTGATTAATTTAAACCTAGTTGAAAAATTGGACATTTTTGTACTTTATGTTGTTCTAATTAATTGAGAACATTATTGATGCATTAATAAATTAATACCTATGCACATTTCAGCAAATGAATAATAAAATATAATCCTGTTATTTCATAGTAAATCCATTCAGTATGCAGTTATGATTTTTGTTATCAGAGGATCTATAAACTACCAATCAAAAGCTGAACATCATAGCATCATATGCAAAAGTTATGGTAATAAACTTTCGGCAAAGTTGTGATTACCCAGTTTATTACCATAACTTTTGCACGTGATGTTCCACTTTTGATTGGTAGTTTATAGATCATCTGATATCAAAAATCATAACTGCATACTGAATGGATTTACTATGAAATAACAGGATTATATTTTATTATTCATTCATGCATAGGTATTCAACCACAACTCTGAGTCTCAACTTCTAAGTTTTATGTACTTTTTACATATATTCTTACACTTGTTGCTTTACGTGGTGAGGGGACCTCCCAGGGAAGGTTCTGTTCTGTCTGGTTACCTTCTCTGGGATCTAAACATCCACCCACATGTTTGCCGTGTGTGGCAACCCGTGAAGGGGAGGAGAGGATCCTGGTGGTTGAGGGGTCCAACCCTAACACACCACTTTGGCCTCGAATTCCTGTAGACAGGCGGCCCTTGGGTGGCCCCCTTTGGGTCAATCGGCTGGTCCACTTGGGCTAGAGCTTACCAAGTACCAGTGTTGGAAGTTCTCAACAGGTGTTGTGGACATTATGCCTGATGCTGGTGTTTGGGTATAGTGCTCTCGAAACCCTGGCATTGCTACATTGTCCTTGCATGACTTTGTAGTGTGTCCCCTTGTAGGGCTCCATGGTTGGTGGGGTCAGTGGGTACCGAAACTCTTCCTCTTTCCTATGGATCCTCCAAAAAATTTTAATAAAATTGTAAAAAAACAGTCAATGGGTAAGCGACCACGTCTTGAATACTCAGAACAGCAATCTTCAACATCAGTAACACACGTACCTCATTTTCTTATATTGCATTCTCTTTTGGAAAAACCTTTAGGGCAAATGTCCCCTTTTTTTATTCAAAAGGGACTGGAGGGACTTACTGGCTCTCCAAAATCAGTAAAGAAGCTTCCATCTGGTGACATATTGGTTGAAACATCCACATCCCAACACAGTGAACTCCTCTTGAATACAAAGGCAATTGAGGATATACCTATTGAGGTTACACCCCATGCTACTTTGAATTCTTCACAAGGAGTTATTGTTGAAAGGGATTTGAAGAACGTTCCCAAGTCAGAGATTCTTGCTGGTCTCTCTACTCAAGGAATTTCTGCAGTGAGGCGTATCTCCACTCGCAAAGATGGAGTTATACTGCCAACAAATACCCTCGTTTTAACATTTACTTCACCACGTGCACCTGCCACCATCAAGGCAGGTTATCTCATTTGCAGGGTTCGGCCATACATTCCAAACCCTCATCGATGTTTCCAATGTCAGAGATTCGGCCACTCAAAGACTTCTTGTCGTGGTTCCCTGACATGTGCTCGTTGTGGAGGCAAGGACCACGATGCCTATGACTGTGACATGAACCCGCATTCTGTAAACTGCAATGGTTCTCACCCCTCTTACTTTCATTCTTGCCCAAAATGGTTGGAGGAAAAAGAGGTGCAGCATTTGAAAACGACACATAACATTAGTTATCCTGAGGCTCGGAAATTGCTGTCCACAATCCCATCTCGGACATATGCTGCTGCACTTCATTCCACAACTACAGTGGGAGTGCAGACAGATCTCTCTGTGCCTCCAAGAGAATCATTTTCAAAACAAATGAAAAGCCTTTTGACCTCCGTGGTTAAAAAAGTTGATGAATCGACTTCCACTCCCATCTCTGTTTCTCCCATATCTTCCAATAAACCTCAAGATCCATGTCCTTCAGTTTCAGATACAGGCATTTCTTCTGATACATCGTTTTCTCCAATCACAAGAGACAAAACAATTATTTGTTCACGTCCTCAGTCGCTGGATTCCTCTTCCAATAACAAAAACCGGCCCATTCGACCCAGAGCAGGATCTATGGAGGTTGATAGACTTCCTCCGATTAAAGACAGTAAAGAAAAAAGATGCGGTCGTAAACCAAATGGTTCTCCAGCCACTTCACTTACCCGTTCTTAAAAATGGTTACCTTGATACAATGGAACTGTAGAGGTTTACGTACTAATCTGGATGATATCAAAATGCTGATTGCTTCCTACCATCCTGTTTGTCTTTCTTTACAAGAAACATTTCTCAAATCTGCTGATACAGTCTCCATTCAGCAGTTTTCTCTGTACAGAAATGACAGGTTGTGTGATGGTCGAGTACATGGAGGGGTGGCACTGTTGGTTGATCAACATGTGCTCACCCTGTCTTTGTCATTCAACACACCCTTGGAGGCCGTAGCCATCCGTGTTTCCTTGGGTCATACCATCACTGTTTGTTCTCTGTACCTGTCCCCTGGAGAGACATACGATCAATCAGAACTTGATACTCTCCTTGAACAGTTGCCATCTTTATTTCTAATCCTGGGGGATTTTAATGGACACCATCCCCTCTGGGTAAGTGCTGTTATTGATGGGAGGGGTTGATTTGTAGAGTGGTTGCTCTCTGATCACAATCTTTCTCTTTTCAATACTGGTTCTTCCACTTACTTTCATGCACCTAGTCAGTCCTTTACCACTATTGATCTCTCAGTTTGCTCCCCTTCATTATTCTCCCATTTTTCATGGAGGGTTGACAGTAATCCACTAGGCAGTGATCATTTTCCGATTCTTTTGAGAGAGACTGGCCGTGGTCGATGCCACCCTACCCTCGTGCCCCGGTGGAAGCTGGATCAGGCAGACTGGTCCACTTTCACTGCTCTCGCAGAACTTGATCTTCCCATCGTAAATCATCCATCAATAGACGACGACTGTAACTGACTGTATTATACATGCAGCTGCTCAATGTATTCCTAAAACCTCAACATGTTTTCCACGATATCCTCGTCCATGGTGGAATCCTGCTTGCCACTTAGCATGAAAGGCTCAAAAATGGGCCTGGGATACTTTTCGTAGATATCCCACACTTTCCAACCGGGTTGCTTTCCAATGGGCCCGTGCACATGCTAGGTGGGTAAGACATCAAAGCCAGAAGGAATCTTGGATTAAGTTCACAACAAGCATATCTTCTACCACCAGTTCCAAGATCATATGGGACAGGATTCGAAAAGTTAATGGACACTACAATTCTGTCCCCCTCTCGATCTTACTCTCAGATGGTCAGGAGGTGACTGATGTCCGGAACATTGCTAACACTCTAGGTGAAAGCTTTTGCTGGGTATCTAGCACTTCTGCTTGTTCCTCCACCTTCCTGGCCATCAAGACTTGGGCAGACCAATCACCTCTTTCCTTTCGAACTGGCTGTTTCTTTGACTATAATTGTCCCTTTACCCTGGTGGAACTAAAAATGGCCCTTCATTGGTCTGCCAGTACGTCTGTTGGAACTGATGATATTCATTATGACATGCTGCACCATCTATCTCCTGCTTCTCTTGATGTCCTTCTGATTGTCTTCAACTGGATTTGGCAGGAGAATGCTTTTCCTGATGCCTGGCACTAGGCTATTTTACCTTTCTCTAAGTTAGGGAAAGATCCAAAGATTCCTTCAAACTATGGTCCAATTGCTTTGAAGAGCTGTCTCTGTAAGACCTTAGAAAGGATGGTTAATGCTCGTCTTGTTTGGTTCCTTGAATCAAACCACCTCCTTTTGCCCACCCAGTGTGGGTTCTGTCGACAGCACTCTACCACAGTCCACCCAATTCGTCTTGAAACATCCATCAGAGAAGCCTTTCTCAACTGCCAACATCTTGCATCAATATTCTTTGACATAGAAAAGGCTTACGACACAACATGGAGGTATGGTGTTTTGCGAGACCTCCATGGATGTGGGTTACGTGGCCATCTACCCATGTTTATTGAAAATTTTTTAATGGACAGGAGATTCCAAGTTTGTGTAGGTTTGACACTTTCCTGTTCTTTTGTACAGGAACTTGGAGTCCCTAAAGGCTGTGTATTGAGTGTCACACTCTTCAGTATAAAGATAAATGCCATCACTGAACAACTCCTTCTCACTGTTGCAAATGGGCTTTACGTCGATGACTTTCACATCTCATGTTAGTCGTCAAACATAAGATATATTGAGCGGGCGACTACAAACTGCCCTCAATCGTGTAGGGAAGTGGACTCTGGCGAACGGCTTTAATTTCTCTCTCTTCAAAACTCTATGCATGCACTTTTGCCATCGACGAAGTATTCACCCTTATCCTGAACTTCATACCGGTGAAGTTTTGCTGCCAGTGGTCCCGGAGACAAAGTTCTTGGGGCTTATCTTTGATCGTAAACCGACCTTTATACCATACATAAAGCAGCTTCATGTCAAATGCACAAGAGCACTGAACATCCTCCGTGTCTTCTCTTCTACCAGTTGGGGGGCAGATTGCTGTTCAATGATATATCGTGCTCTTATTAGATCGAAACTCGACTATGGATCAATGGTCTGTGGCTCTGCCAGACTCTCGGCCTTAAAGATGCTGGATCCCATTCATCACCAAGGACTTAGACTCTGCACTGGGGCTTTCCGTACCTCTCCAGTACAAAGCATATACATTGAATGTCATGAACCTTCTCTACACCTTCGCTGTTTGCAACTATCTTTACAATATCCTTCAAAACTTCATTCCTTACCAAAGCATCCCACCTGGGAATGTGTTTTCCTTCCTCGGTGGACAGTACTTTTTCAGAACAGACGATCTGTCATCGCTCCGTTTGGCCTTCGCATCTGGGTGCAATTGGATGAATTGGGTCTGTCCTTGTATAACATTGCAGATTCCACAGGTCGGCCCATCCAACCATGGCTAATTAGAGCCCTCAAATGTGACCTTTCTTTTAGTCACCTAAAAAAGGCAGATACTCCAGACTGGAAGTACCGTCTTTTATTCAATGAATATCTTTCAAACAATCATTCAGTTCCCATTTATACAGATGGTTCCAAATCAGATAATTCAGTGGGCTCTGCTATGGGTCAGTAGTTGCACGCAGAATCCCCTATACAGCTTCTGTGTTCACTGCTGAACTGTACGCCATATCTCTTGCCCTGGATCATATTGCAGTTGAGCAGTACTTCAACTGCACTATTTATACTGCTTCGCTTAGCTCTATACTTGCCTTGGAATCGCTACACGTTAGCTCACATCCTATTCTCACTGATATTCGAAACCGACTGTCCCATTTCTCATTAGCAGCTACTTCAATCCAGTTTTTCTGGATACCAGGTCATGTTGGTACTTGTGGGAACGAGCTTGCAGACATGGCAGCTAAATATGTCTGCTTCAGCACTGTCACCCCTGTGCCTATTCCGTACATGGACTATGGTGTTGTCTTCAAGGCTCGGTTTCGTGTCAGCTGGCACTCCACTTGGAGTGAGCAATGCAACAACAAACTTTTTCAAATCAAACCCAAAATTGGAATTTGGCCATCCAGCTTCTGTAAAGTTCAGAAGGAGGAAGTTGTTCTCACTAGGCTACACATTGGTCACAGTTTTTTAACTCATCATTTTCTTTTATCTGGAACTGATGCACCAATGTGTAGTTTGTGTAACACTTAAATCACTATCAGCCAGAATTCTCAACGACGGCAATATTTTAAACATATTTTTTCCCAGGGTCAGTCTGTAACATTGGACAGAGTTATTGGTTATGGTGACTCTGTCCACCTTGATAACGTTTTTAAATTTTTGATGGCGATTAATCTTTTTAATCTCATTTAAGTGTTGCATATTTATTCATTACACCTTTTTAATTGTAGCTCCTTTTTTACAGTTTTAATCTCTCTCATTCAATTTGACATTGGACAATGGCCAGAACAATAAATAACTCGACACCAGGACTGGAAAGGCTAACTTCAGGTGACTTGTGCTTCTGTTTGAACTACTTGTTAGTCGTCCTGGCGAATTGTTATTATACTTTTGCTGCATATCATTTCATACTTTTACTACTTTACTTTGTAGTACTGGCCATATTGACTCATAACCCGGAACCAGGACTGGAAAGACCAACTTCAGGTGACTGACGGTGGTTTTTATTCTTACCAGATGTCTGGCGCAGATAGCCTCGTTGCTTTGTGCCATAAAATACTAAATCAATCAATCAATCAACTTGTTGCTTCCTATTATGAACACACTGTTACTTTATTTTACAGTGGTTTCTGATATCATGAAGTTCCTTTTGCTTTCCCTAGCTTCTTCCTCATATTAGAATTTAAACTGTTTGTCTAATTTAAATGTATAAACTACATTGCCTTCTTCCTAACTATATTTGATAATCCCATTGGTTTGACCATCTTTGTGTCCATATTTAGTTAATTAGCATTTTTCTTAAGTTGTTTGTAGTATTTAATATGTGTAATATGTTCTTCAGTTGTTTTATAAAGACTCAAACTATTAAAACTAAAACATTTCTTATTCTGCAAGTATCTTATAATGTCACCTGACTAATGTCTAAAGTTTATTTACCAAAGTTAAGTGGTTTATAATGTTCAGAATCTTTAAAAGTTTTTGTTCATATTCTGTAGTTTTCTGTTTAATAAGTGTTAATCACAATTATAGTTTCCAAGGCTTCTAGTATACTGACTGTAACTGACCAGTAATAATCTGTCTCTTGGCATGTTACTTTCTGTACTTTATGTTACTTTAGTTTAAGGTGAGATTCTTGAACATTCAACAATGTTTTTGTAAAACAAATAAATATTGTTGATCTTACTCTGAAGAATCTTCTACAAATTTATAGAATAGGCAGGACATGCACAATACACATCCTACAATATATGTCACATGCATCAAATTGAAACACTCATAGTTATTAAAATAAATAGCTATTTGTTTTCAGACTCTTATTTGTTTTAAAACACACCTCACCATTAGTCATGTTTTGTGCTCATACTACTATTTGTTTTAAAACACAACACACATCATCATTAATCATGTTTTGTTTTCAGATAACTATTTTAAAACACATCTCATCACTAGTTACATTTTGTCCTCATACTGCTATTTGTTTTAAAACACATCTCATCATTGGTCATGTTTTATTCTCATACTACTATTTGTTTTAAAACATACTTTGTAATTACTCGTGTTTTGTTTTCAGATTCTTATTTGTTTTAAAATGCATTTTCATCATTAGTCATGTTTTGTTCCCATATTGCTACTTGTTTTAACATAAACACACCTCACCATTAATCATGTTTTGTTTTTAGATAACTTCATTTTGAAACACGCCTCATCCTTAGTCATGTTCTGTTTAGAGACTGTTGTTTATTTTAAAATTTAGTTTTAGAATTATTACTATTTAATATTACAGTAATTTCTCTTACAGTGAAACTTGAAAGAAAACAGGTTTCTTCAAAATTGAAATTTCTCTAGTGTAAACATATATTTTTCAACATCAAAACAAACTTAGGTGAAATATTTCATTTGGTATTCAAAATCAGCATTATACATATACAAACAAGGTTTAGTATATATTTTGTAGTGTTTATGTTTAGTTGCTTATTGATTCTTAATACTTTGTTCTAAAACAAATTGCAAATAAAAGAAATATTTCCAAAAAGTCACAACTTGGATGTGGGTCACAGCATTTACTGTGAGGATGTTTTCATGAGGATGTCGTTCTAAGAGAACAATAAGAGCATTGTTCATTTTATCCACTGTTAGATTCATGCATTTGTTTTGAAGTTTTATGTTTTGAAACAGTAGTCATATGATATGTAATGTAAGCCCTTTTAAGCCAAGAATGTGTTATTTGTTATATTGCTGTTGCAGTGTTTGATCATACATTTTATTATTAGAATAATATCTAGTTATACTTAAAATGTATAATTTACAATTCAAGTAAATATTTCAATATTGACATACTCTCTGATCATACTACTTCAAGTATAAACTGTTCTTCTGCACAAAATGCACAGAACCTTAGTCTTATGATATATCTTTTGTTGGTTTAACAACTTTTCATCCTGACCATCATACTGTGTCTTGTGAAAATGTTATGTCTTACTATATCCATTTAACGAGTCATTACATCAAGTAGAAGTTAAAACTGTTTATTTTAATTTAATCTATTTTAAATACTGTTTTGTTTTTAAGTAGTGTTTTTCTTGTCATTGTGCAATTGCACATTTCAATGTTTTTTTGGTTGCTGAAAGAGTTATCATAATATTTTGTAGTTATAATATCAAACTAAGAAATTCTGTGCATTAAAATTTTAAAAAATCACGTAACAGAATCTGTTTTTCTGTACAAGTTATACATCTGTAGCTTATCTCTGTTACATAATCTGTTGTTCTGTACAAGTTATACATCTGTAGCTTATCTCTGTTACATAATCTGTTGTTCTGTACAAGTTATACATCTGTAGCTTATCTCTATTACAGAATCTGTTGTTCTCTACAAGTTATACATCTGTAACTTATCTCTGTTACAGAATCTGTTGTTCTGTACAAGTTATACATCTGTAGCTTATCTCAGTTACATAATCTGTTGTTCTGTACAAGTTATACATCTGTAGCTTATCTCTGTTACAGAATCTGTTGTTCTGTACAAGTTACACATCTGTAACTTATCTCTGTTAAAAATATTTATCATCAACTGGTGTTTTTATTGCAACATTTTGTGTTGGTTAGAATTAGAGAAATAAAAAGTTGGTCAAAATGATAGAGGACTACTAACTTACAAGTCGTGATGTATTCAAGAAATTGTATTATTTAGATATATCTGCATACATATTTGTGTATTTTATATATTTTATGTTTTAGGAACATATATATAAATTATAACTAAAGTTTAGCTATGTATTTTTCATTTTGTCCAGAAGGTCTTGCAGTTGGTGTAGGCTTTGGAGCTGTTAATAAGACCAAATATGCTACATTTGAGAATGCAAGGTATGCACACATTGTTTTTGTAATTTATAGAATGTTTATAATGTAATGTTTATATAGAAATGAAAAATATTAATTTTATACAGAGATTAGAATTGATAATTTAATGTATTTAAAGTTGTTTTTTGGCTGATTTGCAGTAATTTGTTGTTAAAACTGGTAAATGGTGAGTAGGATAGTATTTAAAGATGTCTTCCATTATTGTTACATGCATTAAAGTTTTATAAGGAACACTTCTGTAGAAAATAAAATTTGGAAATGCTCTATTGGGTTGTGAAAGAAGTTTTATTACGGATTAATGGTATTTGGATAAGCTTTGTCACTGTCACATACAGGTGGTTTACATAGACACAGGAGTATGTATACAATATGAAATAAAGAGGTCACATGTATGGAGAGTGCTTAACACTCCTACGAAAAAAAATATTTACATCCACTAAAGTGATACCCTTAGTGGATGTTTTAAAATTTTTTTTTAAATATTATTTCATTAATGTCTGAAAAGTCAAAATATTATTGCTCCTTAAAATATAAAGGAATAGGGTCAGTTAATGGCAATTTCATTTAAATACAAAATTATTAGCCTAACATTAATAAGTTGCTCTGGGGCCTATTAGGCCCCAATTTTCGTAGGAGTGTTAACTGCTTGATACCCTAGAGTGTTGTTCAGTTAATGTTGCTTCTTTTTATTTTGCATCTGTTGGTGTTTTGTTATTAGTTTAAACTAGGTTTGTTTTTATATATCTGTGGGTTGTTGTGTTGCAGTAGTGGTAAATATGGGAGGGCTGTTTTTTTTAATTATATTCTATGGATCTGGTTTCTAGTTTCTCTGATGTAGAAACATGGATGCTAGTTGTATGTTATTTTATAAATGAAAGATGTCTTAATTAAACAATATAACCCCACTCAAAACTAACATCCCAGGGTACCAAGATAGCTTTATTAAGCTGGTAAGCTGTCTCCAGTCATGTGACATCTTTATTTTGTATTGTTTTTCTTTTGTTTGCTTTGATTAGAATTAAGCACAAAGCTACACAATGGGCTATCTGTTCTTTGCTAACTACGAGTATCAAATTCGGTATTTAGCGGTGTGAATCCACAGACATACCACTGTGCCACTGGGGGGCATTCATGTTGTATATATAAATTTCTGTGTATGTAAATGACTTGTATCTGATGGTGACATAAGCTTGTCAGAAGATATATTTGTAATATTTTCTTTCACTACCATGCCACTGTGAAACATTATTATTACATGCATCTCCTTAAATTTATAAATGTATGTAGAAAGTTTACATTACTCCAGTTATTTCAACTCATATTAATATGTTAGGATAGAGACTGCTTTTCAATAGATCTTAGAAAAGTATATTTACATGACCCTTCAACCTTCTGGATAAAAGTGGACAGAAGTATATATTGTGTGACTTTAAACTACTTTGTTATGAGTGTATGTCAGTAATCTTGACATCAGAACATAGATTACAATTGAAATGTTTATATTATATAAATTTATAAATGAAATATTTATATTTTCAATCTACATTTTTCAAAGTGAACATGATTTAGTGGCTTCTTTGTTATTAAGTTTGTACTCTTCCCTTAGGTTTCGGATTGTTTAGTTAGTTAGAAACATATCCAGTAAATGTTGACAAATCACAATATGAAATTTGAACTTCTTGATTTTTTGAGATATAACTATATTTGTTCAACCCAAATTGACACACCCCTTCCAAATTTTCTGTCTTTAAAGAAATACAGGGTGTTTGGAAAGTCACTGTGCTGTTTGGTAATCATATTTTCAGTCTATTTCAAGCCAGCAACTGATAACTGTGTTTAGAAACAAAATAAGAAGGATCCAGGCCTGTATTGATGCCAACGGGGTTACTTTCAACATTGTTTATAATTGTCATTCATATTTACCTCCTGTATTCTACATTGAAACATGTCTGTTGATAAATACATAAGTGCACAGTGACTTTCTGAACACCCTGTGTTTAGTTCTTTAAAATTGCTACTTAAATCTTTTTATAACCAATATAAAGAGCCATTTCTACATTACATAAAACACATGATTACTTTATTTTAGTGGTAAAGACTAATAATTCTCCTGTTTGTATGTTAGTTTGAAAGTTAATTATTTTAGACCAGTGTTTGATGTATATTTTGTGTTTTAAAATACATATGTAAAAGATAGAAGAATTATTTTGGACAACTATCAGAATGAGAAAAAATAGGCTTAATAAATATGATGCTCACAAGTGCAAAGGCCTCAAAGATAAAGTTAGTGCAAACTTTCATGGTTTTGTGCATATTTTTATTTGCTATATATATATTTTTTTTAAAGTAACTAAAATTTATTAGGCTATTCATGAAAATTGTTTTAAATAAAAAAAATAATTATTCTCAAGGAATGTAGAAAGGAGAAACACTGCATAATGTTAGTCAGTGTTTACTATGTCTTGTGCTAAGCTGTCACCAGGTCAATTATTTTGATTTTTTATGCCAATTAATAATGGTTCAAAGAGCAATAAGACAATGAAATGAAAACATGTAGAAACTTTTAGGAGTCTGAAGCCATTTAGAGTAAATAAATGTAATTATCTGTTGTCATCTAAAAACACATTTTTCTATTTCACTTTTAATATTTTATTATGGAGGATTTTTTCCACAGTAGTTATTGGATGGAGAAAATAAGAGAAAAAACTTCATTTAAGAGGATTGAGAGATCATTCAAACTGTAATATGAAAAGAGATGTTTTTATTCTTACAATAAAAATCACCCACTCCTCAGACTAAGTAAAAACTAGACAAACCTTTTGTAAAAGTACTTTTTTTGTACAGTAGACTTGTAATATTTACCTAAAGCTTGCAACTCTTGTGATCATACACTTAGTATGTTTAGAACTATAGTTACACAGTAATTACAAGCTTGGTCAGAATGGCCGAGGTCATATACATGACAACTTTCCACATTTGGGACTAGATCATCTACATGAACTGCAGCTAGGTTGAATCAGTAGAGAATCATTGGGAATTTCTGATACAATACTTATCTCTTTCACAAGATTAACCATTTCACCCCACTGTGCACTCTGTGTGATAACATTTTCTTTACACATGCTGCAAGCCTTATGCCCCTGCTTCCTGTTGGATTTACTATATTCCAACATATCTCTCATGCAATATATTATGTGTCATCTCTTAACTAATAGCAGCGTGACATGCTCACATGATGAATGTGACTTTCCCCTCTACCAAACCTTCGCTTCTTGTTTGACAGTGTTTGAGTTCAGGTAAATGTTTGTTCCCATACATTGCTCAGGTTCCTGTTGTGTCTGCTGAAACTTTTCAGACTGACAAGGATATTGATGCTCCTTCCCAATTACAGGCTGAGGAGTGAACTAGGCTTAACATTGTCTCAAGTTTGTGATATTTTATCCCTTTCAAGATTTCTTGAAAAGGACTAAATGGATTTGAACAAAAGATAGTATAAATTTGAACCATGATCTAACTTAGAAGTAATTAGTTTGGGAGGGTCTAAGTTTAATGTCACAACAAGCTCATGAAAAATTTTAAAAAATCTTTATCTGTTAATTCAAGACTGCTTTTTCACACTATTTTTGTTCTATAATTCAGTCAAAAATTATTGCATTTTAATGAAACTTGGTGGACTTGCATATAATATTATTCTACATTGTCCTGCTAAAAATGGTCCATGTTAACAAATAAAGACACATTTTCATATTTTTTTGAGTCCCAAATATGACCAACTTTGCATGGAGATAGTATGCTCTTTACTGAATATCTCTAATTTATCTTTAAGGTTATAGCATTTCCCAGAAAATCATTGAAGTACAAGTTTTTAAATCTGTTAGTTAAATACAGCTCTGTTTTTATCTTTGAGTTATATAGATGTTAATTGTTATCACATTCAGTTTTTAAATATTCTAAGTTATGTATATACATTTTGTTAAGTGTTCTTGCTTATAATAGTAGCCTTTGCCCAATTTGCTATGAACAAACACTTATGTGATAGCTGGAACTAATGTTTTAGTCTTTTATTTGCATACCTCAAAAAAATAATTCATTGTTCATATTTTCACTTAAATATGTCCTCTGTTCTCATTGTTAGTTGTAATATAACTGAACTTTAACCTTTAACCTCCTTGTTTTATATAATGTTTCAGTGAGCTATCTATAGCAGTTATTCATAGTGAAACAAATTTAGCTTATAGATAATTTATTTATTTGCAGAAATCTAGCCATAGGAATTGGCATTCAGAACTTTCCAGAAGGTCTTGCTGTGAGTCTGCCTTTACATGGAGCAGGAGTTTCTTATTGGAAAAGTTTTTGGTATTTACACGACGTCTTTCTGAACAACTTGATGTGTATTCTGTGTATAATGCATGGCTGATACAAAACACATTTGGTTTATGAAGAATAGGTGGAGGGGAAAATACCAGTAAAACATTTTCTGGGAACAAAGATGACCATATGTGATGTTGGAAGGTGACCTTTACATTAAAAACACAGTGGTATTGACATAAGTCAGAAAAGTATATCATAACTTGAAGATGTAATGAAGTTTTTACAGTAAAATATGTGTTTCATGTTTATTATTTTCTGGCCCTCTAAGATTAATTTTCATGAACCCATAGTTTTTGTAAGCCCTCAGATTTTCATAGGCCCTAGGCACTGAATAGATAATCTGGCCTTGGGCACATGATAATACAATCTCAAGGTCACCTTTTGGCACCATTTGTGTTACTACAAACCAAATAGCATAATATTTCAGTTTTAGTAGGTAATATAACTCAATAAAATAAAACACTGAAACAAAAGTCTACAAATATACCTATTGCTTCTTATTGATTTATTTAACAAACAGTTTTATGCATTAACATAATTAAGAAGCCATACTGTATTGTAATAAACATTACAATATTTTGCTATTTGATCCTAAATATAATGCATTATGAAACTTTGAAACATAATGAATACATTTGAGTTTGTAGATCAGTGTAAAATAAACCAAAAACAAACATTTGTTGTTTTAAACTGTTATTTATGTAAAAGTATTACACTTTGTTTTTTATTTTTATATTATATGTACTAGCTAAAGCATTGTGGCCTTCTGAAATTGTCCGTGTACAATTGCATTGTACATCTTTCTGATACTGTAATGTAAATGTTAGTATCACAGAGTTAGTCTTAGGATACTTAGGAATGTTGCAAATGAGAGATTTTGTGAAACGTCTAGTAAACGTTCTAAATTGTAAGTACAGATGAGCTAGTCAGTTGACTAGATGTGTAAAAACAAAATAGTTGTTTTCTAGCCATTAAAGTGAATTAGTCAATATTTACCTTTTTGGATATTGAGTAACACATCGAGGTACTTTGTACAAATAATTCAGTTTTTATGTTCATGTAGTGAAAATATTGTGGCTGTAAACATATGCATACAGCCAAGTTAAAAATACACAAACTTGTAAAGAAATTTTAATGTGTAGGGAAAGTATTGTGGCTGTAAACATATGCATACAGCCAAGTTAAAAATACACAAACTTGTAAAGAAATGTTAATGTGTAGTGAAAGTATTGTGGCTGTAAACATGCATACAGCCAAGTTAAAAATGTACAAACTTGTAAAGAAATGTTAAGGAGGAATCAAAACTCACTTGTTATTCTTATCTGGACTAAATATTGAATTATTTTCATCAGATAATATTAAAGTTAATGCTAACATATGAACAATTTTCAAACATTGGTATCAGAAGTGATGTTATTTTGGTAAAAATAAAATAGAGCTTTGAATGTATTACAAGTTGAATTTCAGCGGTGAAGATGACCACCATGAGGTCAAAAAGTTAAGTATTACTTGATTTGGTGAAATTATTACAAGGAGAAATTTGCATAAAATTGAGAGAGGACGAAGAGGAATGTGACAAGAAACAAAACAAGATCAAGAGATGAGATAAATATAAGATAGGAATAAAAAAGTCCAAAGATAATATTAATGGTACACTAGAAAATGTACAGATAAATAACATGGAAGAAGTATGGAAAGGGTGTAGTAACAAAACTGAGAAAGTACAGGAAGTAAGTAGGCATAGCAAAGCTATAATGACAAAGTTAAATGTTAACTGAAGAAACATGTGAATGAGGTAGAAATCATTGGTGGCAATACTGTAAAATCTAGTAAATAAATTATTAAAAGCAACAATTAAACCAACCACACCTCTTTCTGTAAGTTCAAGAGTTCCAACTGATAATATCATTCATGACCAAATATGGAAGAGGAGAGCATTTGATCTTTACTATTATCGCTACTGCTGTGCTATTTGATACTGAAGAACCTTTCTGGGCTACTCCAGCTATGTGGTAAGCAATTCCAGAACTTTGTTAGTCATTTCAGTATGGGCGAACACAATTTACTGGGAGCCATACCAGGCTTAATTTGAAATTGTTCCCAGAATAGATGGGTGGAATAGTGAACAACAAACCATCTATCTTGCTGCCTATTTAAAAGGAACAAATCCGATAATATTAAGTAACCTTCCAGCTGAGAGCCACAGAAACCTATGAAGTATTGGTAACCACCTCATTTACCATATGTTGTACCAGAAAGAAGTATCGAGAGCAAAGTTATGAACAAAGTATGGAGGAAAATGTATATGAGAACAGCTGGTATGAGTATTAACACTTATTGACAAACAGAGAACATGAGAACAGCTGGTATGGGTATTAACACTTATTGACAAACAGAGAACATGAGAACAGCTGGTATGGGTATTAACACTTATTGACAAACAGAGAACAGTGTTGCTATCTGCTTATCAGTAAAAGTGTTAATACCCATACCAGCTGTTGTTTTATACATTTTTATTTCAAGTGGGTTTCTCGTTATCAAGAGTATGGAAGGAAGAAGAGATCTTAGCTAAACTAGAGAAATATTTATAAAGGTTTTTTTTCAGTTATCTTAATTTGACTCTACTCATGTAATGATGGATTCTCTAGCACATGACCAGTTTACAGATATCTTAAGAGATGAGGATCAGGCTAAGGCAAAGGGAATGTATATTTCTGAAGGAAGATCTGCTGTTGACAATAGATCTTCATCCATCAAAGTTGCAGATAAACTACTAGTGAAGCCATCTTGAAGTTAAGGGAATATTAGATCCTATAATGTTGAAGCATGAATTCTATCAATGGTGTAAAAACTGAAATATACAGAAGAGAGGAAATCAATCAGGCTCATATGCAGACTATTTGAAATAGGAATTCTAATTTGTGAAATTAAACGGTAACACATATTTTGCAAAGCAGAATTTGTATACTAATGCTATGGAGGTTTGGGGGCATGCCCCACCAAAAATGTATAAAAAATAAATAGTATGAGATTAAATCTGGAAAGAATATTGCATGAAATATTACATAAACCAATTGTATTGCTGTATGCATAAAATCCACAAACATTCAATCAAAACTCAGCAGATCATAATTTTGTTGCAACACTAGATGGGAGCTGGATTTACATTAGAATAACATGTATGTTTTATTAAAGTAAAGTACTGTTCTATCTACACAGGAGCTGGATTTACATTAGAATAACATGTATGTTTTATTAAAGTAAAGTACTGTTCTATCTACACAGGAGCTGGATTTACATTAGAATAACATGTATGTTTTATTAAAGTAAAGTACTGTTCTATCTACACAGGAGCTGGATTTACATTAGAATAACATGTATGTTTTATTAAAGTAAAGTACTGTTCTATCTACACAGGAGCTGGATTTACGTTAGAATAACATGTATGTTTTATTAAAGTAAAGTACTGTTCTATCTACACAGGAGTGAAATTTACATTAGAATAACATGTATGTTTTATTAAAGTAAAGTACTGTTCTATCTACACAGGAGCTGGATTTACGTTAGAATAACATGTAGGTTTTATTAAAGTAAAGTACTGTTCTATCTACACAGGAGCTGGATTTACGTTAGAATAACATGTAGGTTTTATTAAAGTAAAGTACTGTTCTATCTACACAGGAGCTGGATTTACATTAGAATAACATGTATGTTTTATTAAAGTAAAGTACTGTTCTATCTACACAGGAGCTGGATTTACATTAGAATAACATGTATGTTTTATTAAAGTAAAGTACTGTTCTATCTACACAGGAGCTGGATTTACATTAGAATAACATGTATGTTTTATTAAAGTAAAGTACTGTTCTATCTACACAGGAGCTGGATTTACATTAGAATAACATGTATGTTTTATTAAAGTAAGGTACTGTTCTATCTACACAGGAGCTGGATTTACGTTAGAATAACATGTATGTTTTATTAAAGTAAGGTACTGTTCTATCTACACAGGAGCTGGATTTACGTTAGAATAACATGTATGTTTTATTAAAGTAAGGTACTGTTCTATCTACACAGGAGCTGGATTTACGTTAGAATAACATGTATGTTTTATTAAAGTAAAGTACTGTTCTATCTACACAGGAGCTGGATTTACGTTAGAATAACATGTATGTTTTATTAAAGTAAGGTACTGTTCTATCTACACAGGAGCTGGATTTACGTTAGAATAACATGTATGTTTTATTAAAGTAAAGTACTGTTCTATCTACACAGGAGCTGGATTTACGTTAGAATAACATGTATGTTTTATTAAAGTAAGGTACTGTTCTATCTACACAGGAGCTGGATTTACGTTAGAATAACATGTATGTTTTATTAAAGTAAAGTACTGTTCTATCTACACAGGAGCTGGATTTACATTAGAATAACATGTATGTTTTATTAAAGTAAAGTACTGTTCTATCAACACAGGAGCTGGATTTACGTTAGAATAACATGTATGTTTTATTAAAGTAAAGTACTGTTCTATCTACACAGGAGCTGGATTTACATTAGAATTGTATGTTTTATTATTGTAAAGTACTGTACAATCTTCACAGGAGTGAAATTTATGTTAGAATAACGTGTATGTTTTATTATAGTATAATATAGTCAAAAGACAAGAAACATATCTCTAAATAGCACACATTTTTTAAAATACGTTTATAATTTAAATTATGTGTTTTTCCTACTTTACTAGTGAATTCATTAAATTTAAAGTTGAACAGTCATTTCACAGATAGTCCTTTATATTTTATTATGAAAAATATAACTAGTCTATAAGATACCCTTTAAGTAAATTAAGTGTGTGGTTGAAAATTTGTGATTTTTCTTCTTTTTCGAGTTTTTAATATATTATAACTTTTTTCATACTTTTCCTATTTAAACAGAATATTTACTGTGAAGTTTCAGACCATACACATAAGACGCGATTTTCTATTATTGTTACATTTCTCCTGTAGGTATGGCCAGCTGAGTGGTATTGTGGAACCAGTTGCAGGTCTGCTCGGTGTTGTGGCTGTTAGTGTAGCAGAACCACTCTTGCCATATGCCTTAGCATTTGCTGCAGGTGCTATGGTATATGTTGTCTTTGATGACATCATTCCTGAAGCTAATGTGGGGTAAGGTTAATGGATGATTTAAATCTCTATGAAATTTTTAAAACTTATATTTTTGGTGAGAACATAATATTCCAAATGTGTTTTTTTACTATTATACAGATACATTTCAAATAAATACATCTTTTTTAAATATTTGGTAATTTAGAGCCAAACACAGCAACACTTGTTAATATACAAGTGTTATGCTATAACTTGTGTTCTCTAACTTAACAACAGTACATTTGTCAAACTTCTCTCCATCTGATTAATCAAGTAATTTGTCATATCTCAGGATGCAGCTTATTTTACAATAAATTACATAGTTTAGAGTAATCCTGAAGTAAAAAGTGACTTTGGTATGGTAAGTGTAAATGAATTTTTGCTAAAAATTGACTCCAAGTTAGCAGTTAATTTCATGCAATTTCACTGAGAACAAACAACTTTCCTTCCAAAAGTCATTTTAACCTTCATTCTTCAGTTTTTAAGGTCAAGGTTGCTAAATGATCAGAATGTTACCAGTGCAGGAAGTGTGGTCTTTTACCCATTACTACAAAATTAAGCTGTTCAAGTCATCAAAGAAGGCTTTACCTTGGCAAACATGTCAAAACAAATTAATGCCAGAAGCAAAGAATGACATTGATATATTAAGTATTTTCAAGAAGTTTCCACAAGTTCCTAATCACAAAGAGGAACGTGAGGAGAGACAGTTGTTGAAGGGCAATAAACATTGATGATGAGAAGTTCGTGTTTGGTTGGGGTAGAGTAACTGTCACTCAAAGATAAGCACTAGAAGAACTCTTTCCTTGAACAAAGATAAGCACTGGAATAACTCTTTCCTTGAACAAAGATAAGCACCAGAAGAACTCTTCTCTTGAACAAAGATAAGCACTGGAATAACTCTTCTCTTGAACAAAGATAAGCACCAGAAGAACTCTTCTCTTGAACAAAGATAAGCATTGGAATAACTCTTTCCTTGAACAAAGATAAGCACCAGAAGAACTCTTCTCTTGAACAAAGATAAGCACTGGAATAACTCTTTCCTTGAACAAAGATAAGCACTGGAATAACTCTTTTCTTGAACAAAGGTAAGCACTAGAAGAACCCTTCTCTTGAACAAAGATAAGCACTGGAATAACTCTTCTCTTGAACAAATATAAGCACCAGAAGAACTCTTCTCTTGAACAAAGATAAGCACTGGAATAACTCTTTCCTTGAACAAAGATAAGCACTGGAATAACTCTTCTCTTGAACAAAGATAAGCACCAGAAGAACTCTTCTCTTGAACACACCCTTCAAACTTTTCAACCACATAAAAATATCTAGCAGATTAAACTATACCTGTCTCTGTAATGTATTTGTACAATATCAGATTTTGTGAAGATTGTACTCACACTGCAAGTAGCGAATTTTCTCTGATTAACTCAGAGATTGCATATTAAAAATGGCTATATTTTTATTCAGATAGATATTTTAGAATTTTATGACATTGTCTGTGCCTAAGTCGAATTTTAAACATGAACAAGGTATATTTAACTTAAGACATACTTAATTCACTTACAGATTACTTGAGTAAAAATGTATTTTCCTGCATGAACATGATCTACCCTGTTGCAAGTTACACTTATCCATCAAGTTACTTGTGGTCAGAACAAGGACAAGTGTGTTTCCTTACATGAACTAGATTTAACCATCCTTATTCTTCAGTTGGTTACTTATTGTCAGAACTAGTTCAGATATATCATTTGTAACTATAGTTGATACGTTGTTATATCTGCTACATGTACAGGATTTACTGAACTGTAAACTACACTTATTCCATATCTCAGGTTACTCAAGACTAGGGCAGATGTGTCTTCCTCTACACAAACATAATTTACCCAGCTGCAAACCACACATAATCCATACCTAGGTTGCTTATGGTCAGGATGTGTGTCTCCCTCTATATGAACAGAATTTATTCAAGTGTAAACTGCACTGAATCCAACCATATGTTACTTACAGTCAGGAGTAGTGCAGGTATGTCTTCCTTGACACGAGCAGGATTTATTTAAGTGTAAACTGCAATGAATCCAACTATATGTTACTTACAGTCAGGACTAGTGCAGGTATGTCTTCCTTGACACGAACAGGATTTATTTAAGTGTAAACTACACTTAATCCAACCCTATGTTACTTATGGCCAAGACTAGTGCAGGTATGTTTGCCTTGACATGAAAAGGATTTATTTAAGTGTAAACTACACTTAATCTAACCCTGTGTTTTTTATGGTCAAGACTAGTGCAGGTATGTTTCCCTCTACATGAATATGACTTATTCCAGCTTAAACTACTTGTAATACATTTCTAGGTTGCATCAATACTAGTGCAGATGTGTTTTCTATATTACAGGATTTACTCAATTGCAAACTACACTTTACTCCAGGTTAAATAGTTAGCACTCAGGATTGCCAACACAATTTGTAGTTTCAAAATGAGATCCAAAATCCAAGCACTTTCAAACATTTGACGGTTCTTCTTCAGGAGAATAAAGTGTTATGTTTAATGGATGTGATGAAATATATAGTTTCAGATGTCAATGTCATGTAAACTGGATGTTGGCCTTGAGAACTAGTCAATCATAACCTAGAGTTGTTGGTGTCAGGTTTAGTTTTGTGCAAAGTTCATAATAATTGTAAGAACTGTTAACTAATTTATATAAAGATAAAAATCAAAATTAACAATAGAAATGAAATTAAAATTAAATAACAATAAAAGGCAGTGAGAAATTGAGAAAATAATAATGTAGCTTAATATATACGAAATCAAACCAATGTATATATAAGGAAGAATAACACAGAAAATAATAATGTAGCTCAATATATACGAAATCAAACCAATGTATATATAAGGAAGAATAACACAGAAAATAATAATGTAGCTCAATAGATACGAAATCAAACCAATGTATATATAAGGAAGAATAACACAGAAAATAATAATGTAGCTCAATAGATACGAAATCAAACCAATGTATATATAAGGAAGAATAACACAGAAAATAATAATGTAGCTCAATAGATACGAAATCAAACCAATGTATATATAAGGAAGAACAACACAGAAAGTAATAATGTAACTCAATATATATGAAATCAAACCAAGCGGATTCCCCTGGAACCAACTGGAGCCGCACAATTCAAACAGTCCTCATATATTTTTAACAGACCTCGTAGATATGAAATCAAACCAATGTATATATATAAGGAAGAATAACAAAGAACATAGTAATGTAGCTCAATATATATGAAATCAAACCAATGTATATATATATATATATAAGGAAGAATAACACTAGTAATGTGAAGTAAGTTTAATCATGAATTTAGTTTTGGAAATCTATTGAGAGACTTGTGAAAGTTAACAACCCTGGGACTGACATTGATACCATGTAATGTTAGTGTTTAACAGTCCAATCCAGTAAGCTTCTTTAATTTCCATGTTGCCCCCCAGTGGCTCAGCGGTATGTCTGCAGACTTACACGCTAAAATCCGGGTTTCGATACCCGTGGTGGGCAGAGCACAGATAGCCCATTGTGTAGCTTTGTGCTTAATTTAAAAAAAAAAAATCCATGTTTCTGTTAGATGTAAAATTTGTTTCTAAACCCACAAGTTTAATGTCTTCAAGAGAGTGTCTAAGCACATTAAAGTGTTTTGTTTGTTTTTATTTTTGAAACTTACAAGTTTAACATCGCTTGTTATTGCAAGGTTGACTTCCACCTGGTGTTGTATTAGAGTTTACTGAATGAACTAAATGTGAATGGAAAGTTTTATTCTTTCTGAAAGAAATTATAGAAACTTTCCTAAAAATAGATATTAATTGATCATTAAGTTTAAGGAGGTGAAGGTTTCTTTAGTATCTTGGCCCCCCAGTGGCTCAGCGGTATGTCTGCGGACTTACACGCTAAAATCCGGGTTTCGATACCCGTGGTGGGCAGAGCACAGATAGCCCATCGTGTAGCGTTGTGCTTAATTCAAAACAACAACATCTTTAGTATCTGGTATAGATTGTTCAGTTTTGGGTGATAGGTAATAACTAGTAGAACATGAGAATAATTGGTTTTAGGTTATTGTTTCAGGGCAGATGAACATGGTATATTGTTAACTTTCTCATCTTGTTGGGTGGTAGTGTTTTGTTTATAACCTCTTACACACGTGAGACTGTATATTTCATCACACTCATTAAACATAACCCTTTATAATCAACTCTTTGAAAGCACTTGAGATTTGGGTCTCATTTTGAAACTATTACACTTATCTCCTGACAGTGAATTACGTTGTTTTTTTATTAGTGATATTTGTGGAAAATTTTGTAAAAAGCTGTATTTTCAGTGTTTTAACTTAGATTTTAACCAGAGTACCTATAATGTTTTAAATTAAATAATTTATAAAAATATTCCAACAGTGTTTTTAATATTAGTGAATGATAAATTTTGCAAAAGGTCCAGAAACAAGGCTGCATTATAAATGTGAGAATCAGTGAATCAACATTGAGTCTGTTGATTGAGGTTGTAAAATATCAAACACTTATTGAAATATTTAGTTGATTCAAAATGTAATTAAATATTCAGATGAATGATAGTTACTGTGTCAGTTATTAATGAAATTGTACAGGTTTATTTGTATGAGAGTCGTATTACTATTAGCCAGTGGATGTTTGTTCAAATTAAAACATTGCTTGTGAGCTTAAGCCTGCAACTGTTTACAAGGAACAGTAACATAAAGCAGTGAATAATACATTAATCATTATAGAGTGGACTGTGCTGGCTTTATTTTTATCAAATATTGTAAAATAACTTGCTCAATGAAAGAACACACATCAACATATTAATCAAAGATTTCTTGCTATTTGCTAAACTTCTGTTAGAACAATATTGTCAAAATGATGTGAGTTCTCGATGTATGATGAATAGTTTCTTTATTTCAAGATACCTACTTCTCATCTACATGACACCCAGTCAGCCACTGTTGTTCTTGATGTATGATGAATAGTTTCTTTATTTCAAGATACATACTTCTCATCTACATGACACCCAGTCAGCCAATGTTGTTCTTCATGTGTGATGAATAGTTTCTTTATTTCAAGATACCTACTTCTCATCTACATGACACCCAGTCAGCCACTGTTGTTCTTCATGTGTGATGAATAGTTTCTTTATTTCAAGATACCTACTTCTCATCTACATGACACCCAGTCAGCCACTGTTGTTCTTCATGTGTGATGAATAGTTTCTTCATTTCAAGTTACATACTTCTTTCATGTTGCATACTTTTCATTTGTTTGTGTTATGTAAACGACAACCATGTCGAGAGTGTTATGTAAATGTTATGTAAACGACAACCATGTCATGTCGTGTTGTGTGGATTTCCATATCTATTATTTATAGTTCCATGTTTATATTATTGTTTCAAAGTTTAAACCAATAAAATATGTTGTTATTCATTTAAAATAACATTTAGAATTATTCATGTAGAAATTTCTAGAACTAGGTAGATCGATCTCTTGTATTGGCCTGGTGTCTGTATAAAGTGTTATGTAAATACGTAGAAATTTCTAGAACTAGGTAGATTGATCACTTGTATTGGCCTGGTGTCTGTACTCTGGAATTCTGGGAAGTTACGCGATTTGTATATAAACAGACGGCGATGCGAGGTAAAACAATTCCCAAACGTCGTATACAAATTCATGGAAACTAACCAGAGAAATACACTCACTGATTACCAAGAGGCGCAGTCTGAGACGTCAATTTACAACTTCCCGAAACCTCACGATCCAAACCCAAATAAATCGCGTGATCAACCTTATTAGACGCCGCATTAACGAGCAAAGAGATCAAAACTGGACCGAGTTTTGTGAATCTCTCGATAATTCTTACAAGGATTCGGCCATATTCTGGAAAATGTTTAAAAGTATTTGCAATGACCGCTCAACCAACAGGATCCCCAATCTAAAACACAATAACATTGTTGCTACTAATGACCTCGAAAAAGCCAATTTGCTAGCTGAGTACTATAAACAGGTTTTCGCCACTCCTAACTCGCCGCACTTTAATCACACTCATCTGTGCACTGTTCGAAATTTCATTCAAAATAATATGGATGCGTTCAGTTCTCAGTTCCCGTGCTGTTTACCCCACAGTAACAGTGTCTACAGCACTGCCCTTCAACAATTAGCTAAACCCATTACACCGGCCGAGATCAAATTGATCATTAAAACCTTGAAAAATAGTGCCCCAGGTGAGGATGGTATACGAAATATCATTCTCAAGAAAGCTTCATCTTTATTCTTAAAACACCTAACAGCTTTATTCAACCTTTCCTTTTATTCAGGCTACTACCCACCTCCGTGCAAATCAGCCATAATTAAAGTATTACCTAAAACAAACCCTGGATCCAGCAATCCCAAAGATTATCGACCCATCAGCCTAATTAATAACATCGGCAAACTTGGAAAAAATATTAGCCAATCGTATAATATGGTATTTGGAAAACGAAGAGCTACTCTCAGAAATACAGAATGCTTCCAGGAAAAATAGACAGACAGCTGATCATTTAGTTCGGTTAACCGAATCAGTTACACAAGGATTCAACAGAAATCACACCGCAGTTGGATTATTCTTAGACGTGAAGCAAGCCTTTGATTCTGTCTGCACCAGGGGCTTAAATTTAAACTCTTTCAATTTAACTTTCCGCCCACCATAACTAGATGGTTAGCCAGTTTCCTCGATAATAGAACAGCAAAAGTTAGAATCCAGAATGCTACTTCTCATACTGTTCACCTCTCAGCAGGCGTTCCCTCTGTTGTATATTCTCTATGTCAATGATATCCCCTTCCCGCCACTTAAATGTACTTATCGTCGCAATACGCCGACGATATGGAGCATGTCACGTGATCCCCTCCTCGCGACTACGAAGGTCCAGACCACGTTAAATAAGATTACCGCCTGGTGTAATACCTGGCGGGTTGAACTTAATGCCTCTAAAACACAGGCCATAATATTTAAACGCAAAATTACGAGGAAAAACAAATCTCTTTCCAAGGTTAAACTGAAATTGGCGAACACCGAAATTAAATTTTCGTCTCCTGTTAAATTCCTGGGCATTATATTCAATAGAAAGCTTACATGGACAAATCATTTTCAATGTATCCTTTCTAAAGTCTATAAACGCATCTTCTACCTTAGACGCATCAGTAGCATAGTCCGTGGTTGTAGATCCAGCACGATTCTCGCCATTTACAGAACCTATGTTCGACCAATAATCGAATATGGTAGCATGATCACTGTAAACGCTCCCTCTTCCCATCTTAAAAAATTACAACAAGCCCAGAATCTTGCCATTCGTCTTGCGCTCCGCCTGCCCAGATACACTCCTTTAGCATACTCTCAAGAAAAGACTCACCTATCTTGCAGCCAAATACTACAAAAAAGCAAAAAACCGAACATCATTAACAAACCAAATTCCACAATTAGCAGCTACCCTGCGCTCGTGACAGCGATACCTCTCGCCGTATAATTACATACACGCCCTGAATGTAAACTCAAGTGTATAATCATCCATGTTTCCTTTTTCATTTTCAGCATTGGGCACTGTTGAGGTTGGTTTCTTTCGGCGCCTCACCAGTGAAAGTGGGTTTTCTCGGGGTACTCCCGTTTCCCCCCACAGCAAAAGTTCTGTCTGATAGGATCTATAGTTCCCGGCCCTGAGAAGAGGTTCGTCATTTGGTATCTAATATTTAAATGTAATTTCTGTTATTTATATTTAGTCTTCAAAATTTTAAGTAACCATTATGCCTTGCGGTCACTAGACCTGATCATGTCGACGCACTGTGTTTGCATCTCCATGCCACAAACAATACATATCATCGTGAGCCTGTGAGTGTGGTGCCGAGTCTTCCTTCGTCCTTTATACGGCGGGCTGGACCGAACTGATTCTCAGCTTTTCGTGACGCTCCTCCTGTTTATTGCCTTGTGTGGGGTGAAGAAAAACAACAGTTTCTGACTGCCCCTGGCTATTTTTCGTTCTAGATTGAACAAAATGATAATTTAACCAAAATTCCTACCCTGATCTGACGGAGGGAAGGAGTCATCCGTTTTTACTCGGGTCAAGAAGTTGGTTTCGTTTGAAAAAGTTTAAACGTTTGCCCTGTGATTATTCAAATTGAATTTGTGAATAGAGCTAGATCAACTAAAGCGGTGAATTTTTTTATTCCGTCAATCTTTACAATTCAGTCGAATTACGGATTATACCGAAAGTCAACACGTATTGGACTGTGAATTGTTTCTGAAATTACCCATTCAAACTTCGAAAATTTCTTCGTGGGACTAAATTCACCACCTAGATTGGAATTTTGGATTTCTGATTTGGATACTCATTCTGGATCATATTATTAAACACAGGCCAGTACGTTTTTGTATTGTAAGTGGTTTTGAAGGTTGAAACTGGATATCTGTTATTGCTAGTGGATAATTTATTTTGTGTCTGTCACATACAAGTAGATCATTGTAATAAATTATACAAGCTGTTATCTGTGTCTTTCTATTGTGTTCATAAAACATAAAAAACGTAACATTTGACACTTGACGATCTGTTGTTATCCTTGAAGTATACTGAATAGAATTTCTTTATTTCAAGTTGCATGCTTCCACTTGGATGACATTTAAATTTACTAGGCAATCAGTAATACCTTCTGTCTAGAGAACTTCAATGGAACACTAAAATATTAAGTTCAGCTTTACAAAGCAGGAATTTTGTCACATATACAATATATGAGAAAATAACTTTTTCTTAAAGCAAGTGTTGTTATAACACATCCAAACAAAAGAATGTTTTGGTGGATGTAATGGACATTTTAGGGGTTAATTTGTATTTCAGATTTTGACTCTGATACCCAAGCTATTGCTGTTCAAAGGGAAAACAAAATACATTCCTTCCTCATAGGTACACAAAGATGGTTTTACTTTAAACAACTTCCAATTTTGTGGTTCATAACCATCTATAATATTTGACCTTTCAGAGGTCCATAAAAGTGATCATCCCTTGACTAATTGCACTGTTACATACTTATGACTATCCAGTTTTAAACCACTAATATGTTTTGATTGTTTGTGTCTGTCTTAGTTCAAAAGCCTTTTGGCATATATCTATTCTTTATTGTCTGTTTTACTTGTAATAATATGCTGTTTATTTGCTGAAGTCTTCCTGTGGAAACATTCAAGTGATTATTTTATATGCAAAAATGGCTCGTTTGGGTTGAGAAAATATTTTACATAGAAGAGCGAACAACATTTCGACCTTCTTCGGTCATCGTCAGGTTCACAAAGAAAGAGGTAACTGACCGGAAGCTGACCACATGTTTTGATGGGGTTGTGTAACTGAGTGTTGCAATGTAGAGGGCGGTGTTAGATGTTTGAATATATAATTTTATCAAAAATATTAATATAGGTATAATGGCGTTCCTTTATATTGGTTTATTTTGGGTTTAAGTTGTTGTATAAATAAGGCTTCTTTAATTTTGCATTTGTTTATGTTTGTATCTTTATTTAGTATTTGAGTGTTTTTTATGGTTATGTTGTGTTTATTTGACTTGCAGTGTTTGAAAACATGTGAAGGTGACTTTTTGTGTTCTTTGAATCTGGTTTCCATTTTTCTACTTGTTTCTCCAATACAGAAGTCGTGGCAGTTATCACGTTGTATTTTATAAATAATGTTGGTGTGGTGTTTGTCAGTGTAGTTCTTACTCAGTTTTGTGCCTGGTTTTTGAATAAATTTAGTATTAACTGGAATGTCATATTTTGTTACTAGTTTTTGCCAAATGTTGGTTATTTGTCTGCTGATGTCGGGAATATATGGCATGCAGTAGTATATGGTTTCGTGATTTTTTGATTCGCGAGATATATTTACTTTTGTTGGTTGATTTTGCTTTCTGTCTAGGTGTGTGTGTATAATATTTTCTACGGTTTGTGGAGGAAACTTATTGATGTTGATGAAGTATTGTTTTATTCTCTCTAATTCATCTTTAATTTTATCTGGTGAACATCGTTTTATGGCTGTGTTTATTTGGTTTCTTAGTATGTTGAGTTTTTGTTTTGTTTCATGTGCTGAGTCCCAAGGAATGTATAGTCCAGTATGGGTGATTTTTTGGTGGATTTCTGTTTTGAATTGTGTGTCGGTTCTTGTAATTTTTAGGTTAAGAAATGATATTTGATTGCTTTCTTCCTGTTCACATGTGAAGTTAATGTTGGGATGTATAGAGTAAATGTGATTGAAAAATTAAGTATGTGCTCTGTAGATTTTAATTCTGCAACTGTGTCATCTACATATCTGTACCAGTATAGTGGTGGATGTAATGCTGTATTAATTGCTTGTGTTCAACTTGTGTCATAAAAATTTTGGCTAGAACTGGTGATACTGGGTTGCCCATGCTTAGACCATTTGTTTGCATATAGTTTTGGTTGTTCAACATGAATTTTGTCTTTATTGTGGTGAATTCTATGAGAGTTGCTAATTGGTTACTGGGAATGTCTATAGTTCTAAGACTATCTTGCAGGCTTTAGTTGTTGGAACTTCTGTAAAGAGGGATATAACATCGAAGCTGGCCATTAAGGCTTTATGATTAAGTTGATTTAGATTAGACTTGAAATTAAAAGAGTCTTTGATGAATGAGCTGGCTGATGTTACATATTTGGAGAATGCCCATGCTATATATTTACCAAGATTGTAATTAAACGATTCATATGTTGACATCATTGGTCGTAATGGACAATCTAGTTTATGAGGTTTCGGGATGCCGTATATATTTGTGGTGTGCGTGAGTCGGTTTTATGTAGGTGGAAATAAAGTGTTTGTGAAATTGTGTTGGCATTTTTTCATTTGTAGTAGTGATTTGTTCAGTTGCGTCTCGTGTCTTTGTTGGATTTGTGTGTATTGGTTTAAATTTGTTCATGTCTGATAGGATGTTATTCATTTTTTGTATGTATTCATTCATGTTTATTATTACTATAACATTACTTTTATCTGCTTTTAGAATTTTTATGTTTCTGTCTTGTTTTAGGTTTTTAATGGAATTAATGTCTCTTTTTGTAAGGTTGTTTTTTAGTTTTCTGTTTTGTGAAATTATGTTGATGGTTTTGTAAGAAAATTCTTTGAAAAACTTGTTTAAAATCTTGTTTTCAGGTGTTTTCTGGAAAATATAAATTTGTAATTTTACCTGGGAAGTTTGGCTGTTGGATGTCAATAAAATTGTCTAAATTGTCTTCAAATCTACAGAAAACATACTTACTTTTTTCAATCACATTAACTCTATACATCCCAACATTAACTTCACATGTGAACAGGAAGAAAGCAATCAAATATCATTTCTTAAGCTTAAAATTATAAGAATCAACACGCAATTCAAAACAGAAATCCCCCGAAAAATCACCCATACTGGACTCTACATTCCTTGGGACTCAGCACATGAAACAAAACAAAAACTCAACATTCTAAGAAACCAGATAAACACAGCCATAAAACTATGCTCACCAGATAAAATTAACGATGAATTAGACAAAATAAAACAATACTTCATCAACATCAATAAGTTTCCTCCAAAAGCCGTAGAAAACATTATACGCACGCACCAAGACAGAAAGCAAAATCAACCAACAAAAGTAAATATATCTCACGAATCAAAAAATCACGAAACCATATACTGCTGTATACCATATATTCCTGACATCAGCAAACAAATAACCAACATTTGGCAAAAACTAGTAATAAAATATGACATTCCAGTTAATACTAAATTTATTCAAAAACCAGGCACAAAACTGAGTAAGAACTACACTGACAAACACCACACCAACATTATTTATAAAATACAACGTGATAACTGCCACGACTTCTGTATTGAAGAAACAAGTAGAAAAATGGAAACCAGATTCAAAGAACACAAAAAGTCACCTTCACACATTTTCGAACACTGCATGTCAAATAAACACAACATAACCATAGAAAACACTCAAATTCTAAATAAAGAAACAAACACAAAATTAAAGAAGCCTTATTTATACAACAACTTAAACCCAAAATAAACCAGTATAAAGGAACACCATTATACCTATATTAATATTATAGATAAAATTATATATTCAAACATCTAACACCGCCCTCTACATTGTGACACTTAGTTACACAACCCCTTCCAAACATGTGGTCAGCTTCCAGTCAGTTACCTCTTTCTTTGTGAACCTGATGATGACCGAAGAAGGTCGAAATGTTGTTCGCTCTTCTATGTAAAATATTTTCTCAACCCAATCGAGCTGTTTTTGCATATAAAATTCTCAACAAGTGGGTTTCTCAACATCACTCAAGTGATTATTGTTAGAAATTGACTACATATTGTTTAATCATGTGGTGGGCTAGGATTCTCTACAGTGGGCAGAACACTGTGCTGAGAGATGAACATTTTGTGTTTCTTTGACACTCATTTATGATTTTGATAATTCCTTTCAAGAATTGTCTGTTTGTTTCAAGAGTAATCTGTTTCTCAGTTATATTGTATCATTAACTCTGTTTGTAACTTATCTTTCATCTTAATCCTGTTTTCCAAGAATCATTACAATGAAGAGCTACATTGCTCAGCTGGTTTTAGTAGTTTTTACTGTTAAGCAGTATTCATCTTTTGGAAGTTCTGAAAATGTTGTTGATTGATAGTAATATATATTATTTATTTTAAGTTGTATTTGACAATCTCTTTTGTACTAGTTAATGCTTAGCAGATCGCAGTTGTTAAATTTCAGTTGACTTGTGTACAACACTGATCATGCAGTGTTTCAGTTGAAAATAGAATGATGTTTATTTCTTGTATTTTTTCATCTTTCAGTGTTTGTTTTAATATTTATTTGTTTAGCATGATACAGTAGTGTTTTAGTCAAGTGTATCTCATCATGACAAACTGAAATATTAATTCTTGTATTTTTTTGTTTTACAGTGGGAATGGAAGTTTTGCTTCCTGGTTTGCAATATTTGGGTTCCTGTTGATGATGACTTTGGATGTAGGTTTTGCATAAAGTCAGAAGTGCCTCAACATTCATTTATTTCATTTTTCTGAAAAACAAGAGTTCCAAGGATGCTCTACAGTAGTCAGCAAAAGTTTGAGTTATCCAAGGATGCTCTTATGCAATAGTCAGCAAAAGTTTGAGTTACTTCTTAGAAGTTCCATATGACAAGAATGTACAGGTTTTTGATTTAAAATATTTTTTGTTGAAGGAGATAATAGTGTTCATTGAATGACATGCGAATTAAATCTTAAGGTATGTAGTAGTTTACATTAAAATTTTAGAAAAATCTGAATATTTATATCATTAAGTTTTTTTTTCCTTTTAAATGGCCAGTATTTGTTTATGTAAGTACTATTTCATTACAAGAATAGAAATATTGGTAGTCAAATTCTGATTTGTAAGACACTTTCTATGAAATAAATAGTTCTGAAAGAAATTGCAACTTTTGTAAAATGTTATTCTGACAAGTTAATGAATGTAATTTTGATGGTCATTATTTACTGTCAAGTGTTTACTCAGTCATCACATACATTGCATTGTGTACTCAGTCGTCACATACATTGCATTGTGTACTCAGTCATCACATACATTGCATTGTGTACTCAGTCGTCACATACATTGCATTGTGTACTCAGTCATCACATACATTGCTTTTGCTTACTAACGTGTAATAAACATAACTGTATGACATTCATGAGTGTGATAAGAAAGTATCTATTTTATTTACTAATTCAGAAGAGTAACTGTGAAAGCATCACCAGAAGTCTTTTAGGATTGCTTGCAGTATTTTCACTGACTTGCTCATTTTTAACCTAAAGTGGTAAATCTAATTATTCTAACTGTATTAAAATAAAACTATGTATGTTCATCCACCAAAACAAAATAGATGTTTTTTTGAAAAAACTGAGGTTTACTCATCCATTTTGTCAAGATAGTGTCATTTTCTAAATATATTTTCCAACGTATCTTAAGACGGCTGGTATGGGTGTTAAAACTTTTATTAAAATAAATTAGAGAACAACGTTTTGACCTTCTTAGGCCATCTTCAGGTTAACAAAGAGAGTTTTCAACTGACTGTTGGGAACATGTTTTAGGGACGAGAGTGTAATGGGTACGAGAATGTAGGTGGCATTGGAGTATATGTTATGTTATTAATTTGTATAGTTATAAAGGTGTTCTCTCATATTGGTTTAATTTTGGTTTTAGTTGCTGTATAAATAGGAATTTTATGATTTTGCATTTCTTTGTTTGTTTCTTTGGTTAATTGCAATGTTCAAAAACATGTAAAGATGTTTTTTTTGTGTTCTTTGAATCTGGTTTCCATTTTTCTGTTTGTTTCTCCAGTATAGAAATTATGATAGCTGTTGTGTTGTATTTTATAAATAATGTTGGTGTTGTGTTTGTCAATGTACTATTTACATAGTGCTGCCTTTTAGTTTTGTGTGTGATTTTTGAATGAATTTGGTATTTACTGGAATATTGTGTTATAATTTTCGCAGATGTTGGTTATTTTTTCGCTGATGTCGGGAACATGTGGTATGCAGCAGTATAAGGTTTTGTAGTTTGTTGTATCTTAGGATTTATTATTGTTTGTTTATTGTTGGTCTAGGTGTGTGTATAATTTTTTCCATGGTATTTTGAGGAAATTTGATGTTGATGAAGTGTTGTTTTATTTTGTTGATTTCATCGTTAATTTTATCTGGTGAACATAGTTTTATGGTTGTGATTATTTGGTTTCTTGATATGTTGAGTTTTTGTTTTGTTTCATGAGCTAAGTTCCAGGGAATGTATGGTCCAGCATGGGTGATTTTTCTGTGGATTTCTGTTTTGAATTGTGTATCAGTTCTTATGATCTTGAGGTTGAGAAATGCTTTTTTTTTTTATGTTCACAGATGAACTTAATGTTGGGGTGTATGGTTGAGAAAAACTAAGTGTGCTCTGTAGATGTGAATCCAGCAATTCTATCATTTAACATATCTGTATCAGCATTGTGATGGGTGTTAAGTTGAATGGATTGCTTGAAATTCAATCTGTGTCATGAAACTGTTGACTAGAACTGGTGACATTGGATTCCCCATATTTAGGTCATTTATTCGTGGGTAGTTTTGGTTATTGAACATAAAGATAGTTTTTGTGGTAGTGAATTCTGTTCGGATTGCTGGGATGTGTATCAATGGGTTGGGGTCTTGGATATAAATCTCTGGAGCTGTTTTGCAGACTTCTGTGAAGATAAAGATTACATCAAAACTAGCCTTTAAGGCTTTATGATTGAGTTGATTGAGAACATATTTAAAGTTGTCTTGTTTTAGATTGTTTACAGAATTAATATCTTTCCATTTGAGGTTGTTTTTTAGCTTTTTTCTGTGAAATTATGTTGATGGTTTTGCATGAAAAGTCTTTGAAAAAGTTGTTTAAGATACTGTTTTGAGAAAATAGATGTTTTTACTTCTATGTAGAAAGTTAGATTGTTGGTTGCCAATGGAATTGTTGTCAAAGTCATTTTCTTTTTGCTGGTTGCTTTCTGTTGTTTCAGTTTGTGTAGAATGGATCACCAGTCTTCTAGCAAATAAAACCAATGAGAGAACACCTTTATACGTATATGAATTAATAACTTGACATATACTACAGTACCCCTTTATTGTCATGCCTGTTACACTCTCGTCCCTAAGACATGCTTCACAACAGTCAGTTGCAAACTCTCTTTGTTAACCTGAAGATGACTTAAGAAAGTTGAAACTTTGTTCTTTACTTTATTTTGATAAAAGTTTTAATACCCAGTATTGAGTGGGTTTCTCATCATTACAAAATATTTTCCAATGTATTCTTACTGCTTGGCAACATTATATATCATTGACACTACTGCCTGGTAAACTCTAATGATATTATGTGTCTTTAATACTGCTGCACAGTAAACTCCAGTAACATTATATATCATTGATATCACTTTCTAGTCTACGCTAGCAATGTTATCTGGCCTTGATATTACTGTATAGTCAACTCTAGCAATATTATATAATTGAAACTACTGTGTAGTTAACTCTAAAAATATTATGTCATTGACACTACTGCCTAGTCCATTGTAGTAGCATTATGTATCATTGCTTGGTCACTCTAGTGGCATTCTTCTCCTGTCCAGTAAACTCCAGCAGTGTTGTATGTTGTTAATACTTGATGCCACTGCCTGGTGAACTCTAGCAACGTTATATATTATTGAAACTACTGCTTAGTCAACTGTAACAGTGTTTCTTTTCTAACTTTACAACTAAATGCTATCCATGTTATGACTCAGGTATTTCATAAGAGATTTACCAAAAACATGCTTCAGTTTACTGATGTGTTTTGCTTCTTATAATGTACGAGTAATTACTTAAATTATAAAAATCAAAGCACAACCTGTGGTTTATCCCATCTAGGTGTAAGAGGAAACTTCTGGGGTATACCATGGAGAAGTCCAATCTTTACATTGGAATTTCTCCTCATTTACATATTTATCCTTCCCCTTTCTTGTCTTGCTTTTCTCATAATTCTGAGGAAACTCATCCCTGCAGCAACAGAAGTCTGTACCTACTAAATATACCTCTAAGAACATTCAGAAATATGTGTGTGTGTGATTATTTGAGGAATACATTTTATCCACAGAAAAAATTTTGGCAAAGCTTTATTTATTTCTTTGTTCTTTTCCACTTTTCAAGTAGAGTATGAAATCAGTGGGTACATTAAGGTTGTGAATTATCTCAACCAAAAGTGTTGAACCTGTTATTTATTTTACAAGGTACAGAGTCTTTAAGAAGTCATATAGCGACATCTGTTACTAAATTGGCTTTTAAAATTTTAACCTTTTATATGAAGACACCAGTTTGGATCTCAATACTACAGATGCTATGTGTCGTAAAGTAAGAAAGAATGTCTCTCACTCTGTAATGGGCCAGGCTTAGTGAAGTACAATCTGTCTAAGGTTATTGGTTTCTTCAATGATGCTTTCTACAAACAACAATTTGCTTGTAGGCCTAAGTTACATGATTGAGAAAAGTTGTTTCCCAAAAGAATTTCATAGTTATTCCTCTATATCTTTTTGTCAGTATGTAATTTAGTATAATTCCTAATAACATTTATTCTGTAACTGTCTGATGTATACTTATTATTTTATTAATACTTAATGCAGTATAATCATAATTTCTAATAATTTTAATGAACTTTATTTTACTGCTGTCTGTTGTATACGTATTATTTTGTCAGTACTTAATGTAGTATAATCATAACGTAATAATTTCTAATAAACTTTATTCTCCTACAGTCTGTTGCATACTTATTATTTTGTTTGTACTTAATGGAGAATAATCATAATTTCTAATAAACTTTATTCTACTACTTTTCGTTGTATACTTATTATCTTGTTCGTACTTATTGGAGAATAATCATAATTTCTAATAAACATTATTCTGCTACTGTCTGTTGTTTACTTATTATTTTCCCCCTATTTCCAGTCTTTGTGCATAACACGTCTGATTCTAAAACAAGTTTTTTCTCCAGAAAGTATCTTGTCTTAATGAGTTTACTGATAGAGATTTTTGTTACAACTATTATAAAGTAGTTTAGTGTTTTTTAATCACTTTGAATGATCTGTTCATCTCCTTCTCTAATGTAATACCTTTCTTTTATACATGGTCTGTGTGTTACTGCAAAATGGTAATTTTACAACTGTTACAACCACCTTGTAGATTGGTGTCATTAAACTACATGAATTGTAATGTCAAGAACTTACTACCATAAATACAACAACAGAATGTGTTAATACTAGGTACTAGTATTAAACACCATTTACAAAATAGTTTATCTAACCTGAAGTATCTAGGCTTCATATAACCTGTTCACTTAAATGTGGCTAACTAAATTATTTTTAGTAATGAATCTCTGTTTTTTTATTCCTTGTTATTTATCCACTGAAAATCTGGTGTTTTATCAACATCATTGAAGGCCTTGTGAGTATCAGAATGTCAGGTAAGCCTTTTGTAAAATTCTAAAAATGCCCTAATATCTTGTAATATTTTTGACACAGGATTATTTTTATGTACCTCAAACGTTTTTTAGGTTTGATCTCACACAGTCAGTGGTCACTTAACAACAGATGTGTACTTTCATCAAAGTTGACACTTAGAGGGTTTGATGCCACCTGTGGTTACCTCACATTTGAGTTAATATACTTACTTACTTTGAAGTTGGCCCTTGGAGACTTTTAGTCTCAAGTTTGGTTGTATAAGTTGCCAAACAAATAATTTTACTATATGTTCTTAGAAATTTGTTAGAAAACAATGTCATCATCTAAATAATAAAAACAGTTGTTAATGATAGTATCTACATTTATCTTTGGATTGTTTTATTCTGATCAGCTGTTACTTTCCTGAGCTTCCTTAAGGTAATATAAATGCAGTTTTCTGTCTTTGTTTTCCTATTCTAACACGTTAGTCACTGCTTTTAATCTCCTTGGACAAAAAGTACTTTCTCTGCCTAAGGTCTGTTTATTAGGTCATGGAAAAGTGCTCTTTACCACAACTTTGCTTAAGATCAGGAAGGAACTGAGTAACATTACTTGTTTAGAATAATCACAGAAAAAGAATTACATATTTCAACAGATTTATGAAAGTATTGCTGAATGACAGCAGTGAAACTTACAGTATGTTTATGACAGAAAGAAAAGGTACAAGATAGTGAAATGTATTAAGTTAGACGACTAAACTGTAAAATTTTTTATGAGGTTAAATAGGCCACTGTTACAGTTTTATGACCCTAATAGCATAAGTCCAGTAGTAATTCTGTTAAAGCTAAGTTTCACTCATTTAAATTAGTTAAGTTACTAACAAGACATTTTTATATACTTTAATGTATCAGGAATGAATTAAAACTATATGTCATTCATTTAACTTAAGTTGCCAACAAGACGTTTTTTATATACTTTAGTGTGTCATCAATGAATTTAAATCTAAGTTTCACTCATTTGTTTTATGTAAATTACTAATAAGACTTTTTTTATATACTTTAATGTATTATTACTACATCTCTGATTTAATCCTGGAAACCTGTGTTCAAATACTCTGAAAGATTCATCTCTGATTTGAGCTAATATATTTAATTGTTTAATGTTTGTATTTGCTATTTCTGGTCTTCTATTCTCTTAATAACTTGTCCTTTAATATACTAAAATTATGATTCAGTCTTGGCTCATTTCAAACCTTCAGTAAATCTCAGTGTGGTTGAATGTTTTTTAACCTAAGCATGTCTGCCTTCTGTAACATTCCACCCTAAGATGTGCACTTCATTTTTAGCATCTAAAAAACTCTCAAAGCCCTTTTATAAAACAATGAAACAGTATTTATTAAATTCCAGGAACTATTTTTCATTGCAAGACAAGCAAGACTGCTGTATAAAAATCTACATTTGTCATGATGTTTGTACTAAATCTTGAACCTGCTCCTTCTACTGGCTGTATCCATATTTAGATTTTATCCCCACTTATACCAGTTGCTATCTTATTTAACTTGAGACTGACTCATTTTAAACTTTACTTCTAATGTGTGAAATCTGTTGCAAGTTAATCTAAATCCTGCAGAAATGTAATGGGTGTTATTATAAGACAGTTAACAAGTTACAAATATCAGGGATGTGCAGTTAGTGGTAAAAGCATACAGATCATTAAGTGTGGCAAGTTTATATGAAACACATGCTTGAAATGATAGAATGAAAATTCAAGATTCCATAATGCTGTACTATTTAGAAATAATATTGAAACAACTCTTTATAGTTTCAGATTATTTATGTATTAAATTTTCTAAATGCTTATAAAAACGTTATAAAACCTTTAACGTTTCAGCAAAAATGCAATTTACTGGAAGCAAAGACTTGTTTTAACAGTGTGAAAATAACAGAGTGACTCAGCTAATGTGCTGAATTATAGGGTTGAATTACTTCATTTTTTAGCCTTATTTTAGTTGCTATATTGTGTAAGAATTGTGTCACTTGTAAACCATAGAGAACAGCATTGATAAATTGTATTTTTTTTTCGTGCACCTCTCTAATAAATACAGATGTCAAATTCTTCTGGGGTTCTTTGCATTTCCTCTTCTCAAAAATAATTACTCATCAAACTTTTGGTGTCCAACTGAGAAACATTCATTTGATCACAAAATATCTGCAACATGATAAGTTATCATATTTATTAGTATTGTCAGGTGAAATGTTATCCAATTCAACACATTTATTTATTTTAATATTACTTTTTGAAGGTGTTTGCTCATCTATCTAGTGTTATTTTAGTAGATGTTTCGCAGCATGCAAATTTCTAACCTGTAACTTAGATGAACCATAACACATTTTTAGTCTGTCTTTTGGTGAAGTTACCAAATATTCCTCAATGCTATATTGTATAGATAGAGTGAAGTTACCAAATATTCCTCAATGCTATATTGTATAGATAGAGTACACTACTAATTTTGTTTTCAGCATTAAATAATTTTTTAGCCCTCCTACATATACAAGGCCACAGCTTCAATCAGCCCTGCTTTTTTGGTTTGATACACAATTTCTGTTTCTATAAAGATCATTTTAAATCCTTCCTAATAATTTTAATTAAAACCTTTGTCATTAACTCAATTTATTATAAATACAAAATGTCTAGATTACAACATATTTTTCAAAGGAAATTCACACTTTATCAATGATTTGTACTTCATGAAATAGGAGGGAAACAAGTGGTAAATTACATTAGAACTTTATATCCCAGCTCTAATGTTTAACATATTACATCAGAACTGTCATATCCCAGCTATAATATTTAACATATTACATTAGAACTGTTGTATCTCAGCTATAATGCTTAACAGATCACATTAGAACTGTTGTATCCCAGATATAATGTTTAACAGATTATATTAGAACTCTTGTATCCCAGCTATAATGTTTAACAGATAACATTAGAACTTGCATCTGACATGTGTTTAACAGATAACATTCGAACTGTCATATTCAAGGTATAATGTTTACCTGATTGCATTAGAACTGATGTATCCCAACTAAAATTATTAAAGTATTACATGTTATGTTTAACAGATTACATAAGACCTATCATATCTCAGCTATAATGTTTAACAGATCACATAAGAACTGTTGTATCCCAGCTACAATGTTTAATAGATTACATTAAAACTGTTGTATCTCAGCTATAATGCTTAACAGATCACATTAGAACTGTTGTATCCCAGATATAATGTTTAACAGATTATATTAGAACTCTTGTATCCCAGCTATAATGTTTAACAGATAACATTAGAACTTGCATCTGACCTGTGTTTAACAGATAACATTCGAACTGTCATATTCAAGGTATAATGTTTACCTGATTGCATTAGAACTGATGTATCCCAACTAAAATGATTAAAGTATTACATGTTATGTTTAACAGATTACATAAGATCTATCATATCTCAGCTATAATGTTTAACAGATCACATAAGAACTGTTGTATCCCAGCTACAATGTTTAATAGATTACATTAAAACTGTTGTATACCAGGTATAATGTTTAACAGATTATATTTGAACTGTCATATCCCAGCAATAATGTTTAACATATGACATTAGAACTGTGATATTCCAGCTATAATGTTTTCATATTACATAAGAACTGTTGAATCCCAGCTATAATGTTTAACAGATAACATTAGAACTGTCATATCCCAGGTATAATGTTTACCTGATTCCACTAGAACTGATGTATCCCAACTAAAATGATTAAAGTTTTACATTAGAACTCTTATATTCCTACTATAATGGTTAACAGATTACATAAGACCTATCATATCCCTGCTACAATGTTTAACAAATCACATTAGAACTGTCATATTCCAGCTATAATGTTTAACATATTACATTAGAACTGTCATATCCCAGCTGTAATGTTTAACATATTACATTAGAACTGTGATATTCCAGCTATAGTGTACAACATATTGCATTACAACTGTTGTACCCAAGCTATGTTTAACAGATTACATAAGAACTGTGATATTCTCAGTATAATGTTTAACAGATTGCATTAGAGTGGCTATATCTGAGCTATAATATTTAACAGATCACATAACAACTGTTGTATCCCAGCAATAATGTTTAACAGATAAATTAGAACTGTTGTATCCCACCAATGTTTAACAGATGTCATTAGAACTGTCATATTTCAGGTATAATGCTTACCTGATTGCACTAGAACTGATGTATTCCAACTAAAATGACAGTAGAACTGTCATATCCAGGCTGTAATGTTTAACAGATCACATTAAAACTGTTGAATACCAGGTGTAATGTTTAACAAATTACATTAAAACTGTCAAATTTCAGCTACAATGTTGAACATATTATATAAGAACTATTGTATCCCAGCTACAATATTTAACAGATAGCATTGTAACTGTTGCATTCCACTTAAATGTTTAACATATTACATTTGAACTGTAATATCCCATCAATAATGTTTAACAGATCACATTCGAACTGTTGTATCCCACCTGCAATGTTAACAGATTACATTAGAACTGTTTTATACCAGGTATAATGTTTACCTGATTGCATTAAAGTATTACACTGAAAATGTCAAATTTCAGCTATAATATTTAACAGATTATATTAGAACTTTTATATCCAAGCTTTAACGTTTTGCAGATTACATTAGACCAATCATATCCCATGTATAATGTTTAACAAATCACATCAGAATTCTCATATCCCAGCTGTTATGTTTAACAGATTGCATTAGAACTATCATATCCCAGCTATAATGTTTAACACATCACATTAGAACTGTGGTATACCAGCTACAATGTTTAACAGATTCCATCAGAACTGTTGTGCACCAGCTATAATGTTTAACACATCACATTAGAACTGTGGTATACCAGCTATAATATTTTAATGATTGCATTAGAACTGTTTTATCCCAACTAAAATTATTAATGTATTACATTAGAACTATCATATCACAGCTATAATGTTGAACAGATCACATCAGAATTGTGATATTTCTGCTATAATATTTAACACAGTACATTAGAACTGTTATATACCTGCTACAATGTTTAACAGATTGCATTAAAACTGTCATATCCCAGTTATAATGTTTTACAGATTATATTAGAACTCTTGTATTTCAGCTGTAATATTTAACAGATTACATAAGAACTGTTGTATCCCAGCTGCAATGTTTACCTGATTGCATTAGATCTGTTGTATACCATGTATAATATTTAACAGGTTACATTAGAACTATCATGTCACAGCTATAATGTTAAACAGATTACACTGGAATTGTTGTATACCTGCAATAATATTTAACAGATAACATTAGAACTTTCATATCCCATCTATAATGTTTTCCTAATTGCATAAGAACTGTTGTATTCCAACTAAAATGATTAATGTATTTTATTAAAACTGTCATATCCCAGCTATAATGGTTAACAGATTACATCACAACTGTTGTATCCCATCTGTAATGTTTACCTGATTGCATTAGATCTGATGTATCTGAACTAAAATAATTAAGGTATTACATTAGAACTGTTATATCCCCGCTGTAATGTTTGACAAATCACATTAGAACTGTTGTGGCCCGGCATGGCCAAGCGCGTAAGGCACGCGACTCGTAAACCGAAGGTCACGGGTTCGCGCCCGCCAAACATGTTCGCCCTCCCAGTTATGGGGACGTTATAATGTGCTGGTCAATTCCACTTTTCGTTGGTAAGAGTATCCCAAGAGTTGGCGGTGGGTGGTGATGACTAGCTGCCTTTCCTCTTGTCTTACACTGCTAAATTAGGGACGGCTAGGACAGATAACCTTTGAGTAGCTTTGTGCGAAATTCCAAAAACAAACAAACATAGAACATATGTAGTTATAATGTTTATCAGATTGCATTAAAACTGTCATATCCCCACTATAATACATAACAGATTACATAAGAACCATTGTGTACTAGGTACAATGTTTAACAGTGATATCGAGAAACTCACTTGAAGAAAAATATATATGCAAAAACGGCTCGTTTGGGTTAAGAAAATATTTTACATAGAAGAGCGAACAACGTTTTGACCTTCGGTCATCGTCAGGTTCACAAAGAAAAAGGTAACTGACCACATGTTTGAAAGGGTTGTGTAACAGTGTCGTAATGTAGAGGGCGGTGTTAGATGTTTGAATATATAATTTTATATTTAATATGGGTATGAAGGTGTTCCTTTATATTGGTTTATTTTGGGTTTAAGTTGTTGTATAAGTAAGGATTCATTGAAACTGCTGTTTGTTGGTTGTAGTCCCCGAGTGGTATAACTGTGTGTCTGCGGACTTATGATACTAGAAACTGGGTCTCTATGCCCGTTGTGTGTAGAATAAAGATACTTCTTTGTGTAGCTTTGCCCTTAATTCCAAACAGAGAATCACTATTGGTTGCAACGTATAACATATTAGATTAAAAATGTTAAATCTCTGATATAAAAGTCGACGTTCTGATAATTAATCAACCTTTGCTTACTCTCATCTAACAGACAACTTACTAGAGGCACCTATAACTGTCTACACCTCTATTTTTCATCAATGGTTACACTGGTAGTACGAGTATATTGAAGTAATTAGTTGTTTCTTATTTATTTATGAAATTAAATTCAACTGATACATTTTATGTTGTCCTGGTAACAGCATAACAATGAAGCTGTTATTTCTCCTCCAAATAAAAATACGATTAGAAAAGCACCATTACAAAACGGTTATCATGTTTGTTTATACCGCCATTACTCATTTCGAACTATCGACAAGAGGGATCCAGTCAATAATGATAGTGACCATCAGACTGCAGTATCTTCATGGCTGAAAGAGTTAGTCTTATTTTCAATCCCAGATTGGCATCACAGTTTTCAACTACACTTAATGTTAAACAGAACATTTATCTATGTTGTATTCTGAAGTAATCAAAAATGTATGTTTAGTACGTTGACTAAACGCCAGTATTGTAACACTTAAATTGTATTTTAACAACAGAGTTTCTCCTTCTGGATTTAATAACAACTCACTAATCTGATGGTGTTATAACTTTTTATTCTATACTTCTAATTTTCTCTTAATATATGTAAGGCTACCATAAGTAAACTTTATATATTCCAATAACCTGCGTGCCATAGATAATCACTTTCTCACGTGCAGTGTTCCTTCTAGCAACGACGTGTTTACCTATTGGTCGCTATGGAAATGTTCAACTTGGGTGTGCATTCTTAGTGATTCTAAGGCAGGAACGAGTCTGATTTAAAATTATACAACTTCGTACTGTTGGGGCACGTGCTGATCCGCTGGCGCTTAAAAATGGTGTCTGTACATCAGATCATAGGTAAAGTTTTTAAACATCAAACAGGTTCATTTCTTCTTTAGAATTTTCTATAATCTAGATGTCTACATTTGATCTAGCTTACACCAGATGACGCTAAATATTCTATATTTTTTATGATAATATTCTGCCAAAGTCGAGGTACTAACTTTAAAGTGTGTGTGTGTAATAATGAATTGCAATAAAGAAGTACAAATCTTTAGATTAACGGATATATATCTATGTTATAATTAGGTATTTACAGTTAAGGATGTTAGAGAAACAGTCTCCAATTGTTTGCTTCTCCCATCAATATGCCACAGAAATAAATGTATTTAAAATATAATATAGTTTTAAGTATCGACCGTATATTTTATTTATTGTATTATCAACCACATTAAAGAAGCGCGTTTTGATGCTTTTAAACACATCACATTATCGTTTTGTGTGTAAATCCGTATTTTGTACAAGTGTAATCTTATTGTGAAATTAATACATAATAATGTATTTACCGTTTAGAACATCATAAAGGTTTTCATTATTTAATCAGCAATATAAAATAAATTGTTTATAACATTCAACATGAAGCTGTCTGTTGTTGTTAGAGAACAATTTAGTATCAACAGGCCTTCTGTTGTTCCAGCCCATCAATAACATGGTTCAAACCAAAAGCTGGCTAGATGTAAAAGACTGAATCATTATTTTAAGCACTGTCATATCCTGTGACATGAAATTTGACCCCGTACTGACTGTCTTTATCTTTTAAATAAAAGTATTTCTTTAAAATCTTAAGAAATTCTGTTTGAAAACAAGTTTCTTTCATTTTGCATTAATAAGGTTTTAATGCAGTACAAAGACCCTGTAATTAATCAATGGACTTGTATTGATCATTTACTTATTATGAGGGTATGTCTACTTTTTAAAATGCTTATGTTAGTTTACTTTTTTCTTGTGTTAATGTTTTATTCTAAATCCTTTGGGATGCCATAAGTAGTGTATAACATCAAAATCTGTACATGTAAGAAGCGTCGAAAACTTTTAATTTTTTTTAGAAGATAGTTCTGTTTTTCTTAAACATAAAGCGGTACATTGGACTATCTGTTCTGGCCTACGGCAGGGATTAAACCTTGAAATTTAGAGTGTTGCAATGAAACTTAGTACTGAATCACCAAGGACGTATATTTACTGGCGTCTCTAACTTTGAGCTACTGACTAGAGGTAAGACACATTACACAAACACCCGCATTCCTGGCTAACGTAAACTAACGTGGCAGGGGTTTAGTTTAGAGAGGTAGAAATAAGAAGAATTCTCTCTCCAACTGGAACGTTGTGGTTCCTCTTCGTCCCCTCTCGTGAAAGATTATTGAAATTTGCATGGAGTTTTTGCTTTTCTTTTATTTTGACTCTTTTTAGGTGAAGGAGTGAGGTTGGTCATAATATTGATGAGCGAGACAAGGGTAGCACCAGAAAGACCAGCCAGACCAGATACCAAAAAGCAGATGTCAAACTAAATATGAACATGAACATAAACGCGAATCTACCCGATTCAGGACATGGCAATAATGTTGCCTTGGCTGGGATCTAAAGATCCAATGCCTAAGATTTGGCTGTGGGGGGAAACGGGAGTGCCCCAAGAAAACCCACTTTCACAGGACAGGCGCCCAAAGATTTACTTGTCCTGTACCCGAGACCTGAAACACATAATATATACGTGAGGTTAGCCCTTTATATACTTTGTTGTGTGATTTGTAATTGCTGAAATATGTTATATAGTGAAATATATTTGGTTGGAGCACTGGGTAATTTACATAATGATGCAGTTGGTTTGTTTCTGTGTTCTGCTTTCAAATAATATTTGTATGACATTTCTATTAGTCTGTTTCTAAGAGTTGGTAAGTTACTGATTTGGTGTACATAGTTTACAGAAGTGTATGGGTGGTAGTGTGTATGCTACTCATAGTATTTTGTCTTGTTGAACTTGGATTTTCTGGAGAGTGTTATTTGACATATTATATGTGACTTGACATCCATACTCTATTAACGACGGATGTAAGCCTTGTATATTTAAATAATGGTCCTTGGTGAGCAGTTTGAATGTTTGCTAGTTAGAGTCATCAAATGTAAAATGCGTTTTCTGATTGATGAGTCCTTGCTAATGGATTGACTGTCACACTTATAACGTGCACACAGTTTCAAATATGGGGAATATTTTGTGATATCACAGATACTATAACATATCAGCTCTCCAGTCTACCACAGATCCAACTCATGCCCGAGGCAAAAATAAGAAGTGCAAATTTGAGATTTAGCTTTGTCGAAGCCTGGCCTTGTGACTTGTTTCTGGTCAAAGAATGTGAAAGTCCCAGTTTCAATGAAGACCACCTGTTATACTTTAAACATTTATAATATAAAAAACGACAGTTTCCTAACTACCAGTCTTGTTCCATTACAGAAGTCTTTGTTTTCATCAGCTGAAATGAAGTGCTCGCAGTGGCGGCGCCAAGGGGAGTATGAATCCCCCTCAGCCCCCCAAATATTGTTACCTACATACATTCATAAAATATGGAAAACACAATCGTCGTTGTTACTTGACAATTATCATCAAAGAGACATAGATCTGTAGAACTCAACGTATTCATTAAGACCGAAGTACGTGTCATGCGTCTTATAACAACGTACTGAATGCACTGAAACTCATGAGCTGTGTTGCCACTCCCTGTGTGATGCCATTCTATCTTGAGCTTTGACGAAGATTAGACAACCACGTTGATTGTAAGTTACAGCAGAACAGGCACATTGTTTTGGAGTAACAATGACTATAAATACAACATGATGAAAAATAGTTAGCCTGACAGTAACCTAACTTTTCCTCAGGGTGTATTTACTTCACATGGGATAATTCATTTCTGCTATGTAAACTATATCTTTATGTTATATTTCTTTTGATTTGTAGCTTTACTCTTAATGGTATATTAAATGTTCAATCTAAGCTAATCTTGATTTTCTTTATTATTATATATTACCTTGGGTGGAATTTGGGTGAACTTCCTCTTCTACATATACACATATTTTCATAAACAGATTTCTAATTTCTAATAATGAATTATTAATCAGAGTATGAGTTTCCAATGAAAATTGCATTGAAAACACAGTTCAAAATAGCACAACTTTCTGAAATGTACCTTGGTATTTACATTATTATAATTTACCATCTGTACATCATATTGATGGTATTTTGGGAAGCCCCTCCGCAGTTTACCTCAGCTCCCCCCCCCCTCCAACGAAAATATCCTGGCGCATTTTCCTGACAAACAACAACTCAATATTGTTGGAATAGATCACTTGTATTTCTTAAGAATACAGGCTAAAATACAGGTATCAATAATCCGTGGTGGATATTATGCAAATATTCAATTCTTTAGCTTTGTATTAAACAAGAGTTAAGTCATGTAAATATGTCATATTAGCTGAGAATAATTTATAAACGTTTAGAATTAAAAAACATCAAAATATCACGTTAATGTTCAGGTACTTAAGTTGTTTTAAAGTTAGGTAACGCTAATATCTCATATTATTTTAATTATACTTTTTACCTATTTACTGGTGCTAAAGTTTTTATGTAAATTTCTCTTTCAGGTGTGATATTGATATTGAGCACTGGACTAATTTATGTTAATTGTCACCAGGCTTCAGACGACTTTCTAACGACATTGGAAGTTGATTCTGAAAGCAGTAACACTACGAAGGACTTGACCTGTCCTCCAGGTCAAGTAAGTTTAGTAAAAAGCTGTAGTTCTTGCACTTTGTAATAGCCATTCGTTGAGTTATAACCCACATTACATCAAAACATAAAATTTCATAACTTCAACTCTACATAATATACCGTATTTCCTGGCGTCGAAGACGCTATTTTTCCTCTTAAAAAAGTCAAAACTTTATCCTGCGTTTTCCAGGCCGAAGGTTACGTCTTAAACCTAAGCCTAGAGGAAGCGTTTAGACACTAGAAAGTAATCCAAGCTCTTATATATGACCTAGAATGAAATGTATAAGTTAGTTTGCATTAAATAATGGCCTGGCATGGCCGAGCGCGTTAAGGCGTGCACTCGTAATCCGAGGGTCGCGGGCTAGCGTCCCGCGTCGCGCTAAACATGCTCGCCCTCCTAGCCGTGGGGGTGTATAATGTGACGGTCAATCCCACTATTCGTTGGTAAAAGAGTAGCCCAAGAGTTGGCGGTGGGTGGTGATGACTAGCTGCCTTCCCTCTAGTCTTACACTGCAAAATTAGGGACGGCTAGCACAGATAGCCCTCGAGTAGCTTTGCGCGAATTTCCAAAACAAATGCATTAAATAACAAATAAATAAACAGTATTATAATAAATGATCATAAAATTCATTGGCGCTTCTGCAGTAGGCTAAAATAAATCAATTGATGGTTTAATTTGCTTGTTTACTATCAAGTAATGACATTTTATTCACCTCAAGCAATATTGATATTAGAGCAACAATTTAGAACATGTGAAAAGAAATTGCGGAAACACCACCCGATAACGGCAGCCATTTGTAAAATATTGTAAGTATGTTTTGGTTCTGTTCAGGCCATTCTGATCAGTTGTGTAACTATTTCAAACACAGACTTGTTCTTGACAGGAGTTCTCTGTAACAGTTCAGCTGCTCCCAGTTTTTTAACATGGCCCATATTATGGCCTCTACAAAAAAAGGACACTCCTAGAATAGGCTTAGAATAACGTTATTACTGGTAATAATATAGATATTACAGAGGTAATATAAGGTTTACACTTTCAGAGGTAGATATGATAAGTATATAACTCACAAAAAACGAGAAGTGGGCAAGAGGAATTATGTACCGTAAGTCATGTTTATCTTCTCTTCTTTTTTTCAAAGTTTAGCTAATCAAAATAGGGGTGCGTCTTCGACAACGGGAAATACGGTAATTAGAATATTAGTTTATGATGAAAGTATACAAGTGTGTTTATTGTTCAAAAATTTTATATGTGATTAATCCTTAGAAAGTTCTCTTGTAAAAGAAACTGGTTTTTAATTGACATTGCAAAGCTCACCATTTATGAGTAAAACCTAACTCAGTTCTTAGAGAATAGACTTACAGATGTAGATGACCAAAGCTGTATGTTTTTACATCTCAATAACCAATATGCTTATTTCGTGATGTTAGCTAAATCTCAAACCATTTAGTTCCTCACAGAGAAAAGCACCGTGTTTTTCTAAACAGGTTTAGAAGCAGTTTTGTTTCTAGTTAAGAATATTTGCTTCAGAATGTGTAATAGTAAGCCACATACACAGCGATGAAAGATTAGTATGTTTTGGTTCGTTGGTGCTCCTGCAAGAATATCTATCAGGTTATTCCTTAAGTAATATCTGATTTTAGGCTCAGAAAAAGATAAAGGATTTCAAATACTGTTAATGTTATTTAATCAATAATGTATGTTCCATTATTATTAATTACTTCCTGCCAACGATTCACAAGCTTCTGAATGCCACTTCTATAAAATTCTTGGGGTTTGAAGGAAAATAATGTAGAGAGGGTAGTTTTGACATTTTCATGTGTTCAAAGCTCTTTTCCATCAAGATAGTTCTGCAAACTTCGGAATAGATGATAATCAGATGGGGCAAGGTCTGGAGAATAAGGAGGATGTGAAAATATTTACCAGTCTAGCTCTTCAGTCTTTGAAGATGTGATTTTTGCTGTATGGGGCCATGCATTATCCTGGTGTAACACAACACCTTTACGATTGATCAAAACAGGCCTCTTTTCTTTCAATGCAACATTCAAGCGTTTTAACTGTTGACAGTAGAATTCTGATGTAATCGTTACATTGAGTGGCAGCAACTCAAAGTGAATCACACCAATAATATCCCACCAAACGCTTAACAAGACTTTCCTAAGGTGGATGTCCATTTTGAGCTGTGCTTTAGCCAGTGTACCTGCATGGAACCATTGTCTGCGGCACTTAACACTTTTATAAAACATCCATTTTTCATCTCCAGTCACTAACCTGGTAAAAAAAAGTGAGTTACGTTCATGAGAGTGCAGAGAAGTGCAAATGTCCACTTTTGTTCTAAGGTTGGCTTTTGTCAAATCATGTAGGATCCATTTTTCAAGTCTTGACGCCTTTCCAAGCTGTTGAAGATGGCAGTGAGCTGTTGAATGGGTTAAATTAAATTTCTGTACTAGTTCTGCAACTGTTACAGCACATCATCAAGTGCAGCCAGCAACAAGCTATTATAAATCTGAACAGGACGACCTGAGCATAGCGCGTCACTGTAGTAACTTGATCTGAACTTCTGAAATCACCTACGACATTTTCTTTCAATGAGAGACTCCACATCATAAATACATTGAAGGTTTCATGTAGTTTCTGCTGCACTATTTGCTTTTTTTAAAACTCATAAAGCATTATGTAGCTAATGAGTTGTTCAGACACATCCATTTTCATAAAGGTTTATTTGATTAATGATCTGGAAAAATGGAGTTGGATTAGTTTTTTTAATTTGTCTGAACATTTTTATACATGTCGTACTACATATCTTAGTCATTAAAGCTTTCTACAGAGACAAGAATGATGATGCACTTTCTGTATTAAATATTCGGACATTACTTTTTAGATGACCTGATATATATCTAAGCGTACTTCAATAGTTTCACGTCATGAGTGATTACTAGACATCAAAACGGAAACAATTGTCATTGTAATACGTGTGTGTATGTGTATGTTTTCTTATACCAAAGTCACATTGGGCTATTTGCTGAGTCTACCGAGAGAATATTATAATACAAGGTTGTCTGTATACATACGTAACAACCAAGACTGAAGGCTCATTTGTGTTCAGTAATGTTTTAATTACCCCTGTATGCTACAGAATACATTGTAGGTTCCTAGAAACTCGTGACCTAAATTATGAAATATTTTCATTATTCATGCAAACTGAGGGTAATTTCAAACATTACCCAGATTTATATGATTTAAAAATTAATTAAATACAATGTTAGGATAAATAGCCCAGCAGTTCATTATTTATGACCTGTATATAATATATGCATGTCCAAAAACTATATATTCTAAATTATAGTACGAAGTTCCTAAAGATGAGTTAACGTTTATAAGGAAAAGTACACCATATTTGTTTTAGTTAGAAGAAACAATAACATAAAATTATAACTGATGTTGAGAAATAGGTATTTTGTGTATGGGGTTTCATCTAAACGTATACAAAGACTGTTTGCGCTAACTGTTTCAAATTTTGAAGTAATAGACTGCAACTTGGCATCGCCACCCACTACCAACTCTTGTCGTGTTCTTGTTAGGCTGTATACAAACATTCAGTGTTCTAAATGTATACAAACACTCGGTGTTCTTAATGTACACAAACATTCGGTGTTCTTAATGTACACAAACATTCGGTGCTCTTAATGTACACAAACATTCGGTGTTCTTAATGTATACAAACACTCGGTGTTCTTAATGTACACAAACATTCGGTGTTCTTAATGTATACAAACACTCGGTGTTCTTAATGTATATAAACCTTCAGTGTTCTAAATGTATACAAACACTCGGTGTTCTTAGTGTATACAAACATTCAGTGTTCTTAATGTATACAAACATTCGATGTTCTTAATTAAAGTGGATGGATATAATTAATAAAATTTATGATGTAAATATAAAGAAATCAACTCAGATTTATTTGGTCATTTGTGACCAAAGCTGATACAAATGCTTGAATATACGTATACATATATATATATATATTGAAATTAAATATTTACGTCCAAATGAAGCCAAATAAGTGAACAAAATCATGAGGAAGGATTGCGTTGAAACCCGCAAATCCCAACCTGTGATTAATTATGTTATAAATTTTATGCCATAAACAAAACACAATAAAACTAAACAAAATACGCTGCATATTTAAAAATATATATATCCTAGGATACATTTTATAATCCCACGTTATAGGTTGTACCGTAGGATATTTAAAAAATATGTAGCGTATTTTGTTTAGTTTTAATGTGCTTTGTTTATGGCTTAAAATTCATAGTGATAATATACATGTACATATATGAAGTTCAAATTTATAGTTATAATATACATATATGAAGTTCAAAAGAAGTAACTCAAATCATTACATCTATTTAATCAATGATACATTACATATACTGTTCTGGATCTCAAGACAACAAATTTACCAATGTTATTCTTTTAAAGGCTTTCTTTTTACAGAGTTATGACCAGGGATGGATACAGGATTTTTTGGTGGGGGCGTATGATCAACTAAGTAAGAGTGACTTAAAACTGACCCCAAGTGAACTTTTCCTTATTAATTGAGATGATCAGCATTTTATATTCTGATTTCCCATTAATCTACACAATTTTGGTGTGGTCAGTGGGGGGATGCATCCCTCATCCCCATCTGTATCCATTTATGGTTATGACTGAGTGACTGGTCATGTTCTCCTTTAAAGACTGTTTTTTTACAGAGTTATGACTAAATGACTGGTCATGTTCTCCTTTAAAGACTTTTTTTTTTACAGAGTTATGACTGAATGACTGCTCATGTTCTCCTTTAAAGACTTTTTACAGAGTTATGACTAAATGACTGGTCATGTTCTCCTTTACTTACTACCAGATCTTTTTGGGGTCTGTTTCTCCTCTCTCCAAATGGTCTCTGCAAGGTGTTATAATTAAAGGCTTGAAGTGTAGGAAAACCCTTCAATTTTTGTTGAAACATAACTCGTATACATAACAAGTTTGTTGTTATAAAGGAAAAAAATAAAAGAATTCACGGTAAGTTTATCATATTGGTAAAACCAAGTCTAAGACATTTCACTTATATTATTATTCGGTAATCAGAACAAAATCTTTTGGATAAAATGTTAACATTCTCCACATTAGAAGAGTGGCTCACACCCTGCCATTAAGATTAAATATCATTCTCCAAAGTGAAATACGCCCTTTCATATCGATGTAACGTAGTCGGGTTACTTGATTACACAAAACATATTGTTTTACACGAAGAATTATATATTATCGATGTCGTACAGTACGTGCAGCATGAAAACAGTGTTTACATTTGAGCTGATGTATGTAAGTCGTGTTGACTTCAGAAAAACGTGGGAAGTTACAAGTTTCAAAACTTTCCTGTAAAGTTTTAAAAAGGTTGAATATATGGGTAGTTCTATAATAACGTGTCTCTGCGTGTTGTCGCCATAGGTCCAAGAAGAAAGAACTTAGAAACGTGAAATTTTCCACCCATACAAGTTGACCGTGAAGGTGTGCACCTGGATATTATTGCTTAAGGGGCAATGTGACGGTCAATCCCACTATTCGTTGGTAAAAGAGTAGACCAAGGCTGTGGGTGGTGATGACTAGCTGACTTGCCTCTCGTCTTACATTGCTAAATTAAGGACGGCTAGCGCAGATAGCCTTCGTATAACTTTGGGCAAAATTTAAAAACAAAAACAACACTTAGCAATTAAAGTCTTACTGTACTGTGTAGACACTAAATTTTCACGGTCAACACATTTTCCATCATGGATACGTCAATATAGTACATAATGGTCCATTTTAAACTTATATTAATTTACAATTGTACAATAATTTCAGTCTACCAATACTTATAACAGCAAATTCAAATATGAAATCAATCTTCCCCTGTGTCATATTTTTCAGAAAACAACTCAGTGGGTAATGTGTGTCACAGTAGTTTTATAAATATTACAAACAGCATTGAGTAGATAGATCCAACTGAGTAGAGTACATTACAGTGGATTAGATTCATGAACACATCAACAGTTTTCACCGTTAAATGAACAATTCATAAATATATGTTAGTCTAAATCTGCTATTTCATCTGAGAATCATTTCTACAGTACTTGTTTTCATGTGAACATACAAATACCCAATGAGCAATATACAAAACATTTATCTAACATAACAGATATTTTACACTTAAATGTAACAAAACAGAAAAGCACGTGCAAATTTACTGTAATAAAACTAGGTTCATTCTGCTAGAAGCACTTTTATGTGTATATCACAACCAGTACCAAATTATTTATTAGGCACAGTGCCTAAATCCTACGACAACTATGGACCAATGACAAATTTCCTTAAAAGTTAATTTTAGAAAAAAATAATAAACATAAAAACGTGAAACACATATTGTACTGTAAAAACTTGATTACATCTTTAAGTTATATATGTTTTTGTATACATGTACTAGTTTGTGTAATCGTATTCACATAAATATATATCACTAAAAAGGCTTTTTTATCCATAATTTATTTCATACTAAGTCGTTTTTAATAAAATTCAATATATTACAGGGTATTAGTATATTATTGATTATAAAGATATTAATTCGTACAGCGTTTGCGCAGCTAAAGCGATGTATACTCGAAAAATCTATAATTTATCTAACTATTGATTTGCCTTGTACGGCTTGTAGGGCCCACGAACATAGTGATCTGGCACTGATTTCAGTTACATTAATATATTTGCTATTTGTTAAACAACACAAAATATTTTAGTCCATTACTGCTACAACATGCTGATTGTTTGTTACAGTGACACTAAAAGGTCAAGAATTTTAGACCAGAAGGGGCCATTTATAAAAATTTAATATCCGATATAATTCTGTCTGTTGACAGTACTAGGCCTGTGTTTGATTTTTTTTCGAATAATCCTTAACGTCACTGATCAGACGAGACTTGTCTTAAGCCATGCAAATTACCTCAAATATTCTTTCTCATCCATTAAGCGAAGTAGCATATTTAATAAACTGTCTTGCAATGATATGTCTCCAACTCACACCACTAGAAACCAGGTTTCGATACCTACGGTGAGCAGAGCACAGATAGTCTACTATGTAGCTTCTTTGTGCTTAATTTCAAACACTCATTAACTGGCCAGCAAGCGACATTAGAATATCATTCAACTTATATGAGTACTTAAACTTGTCAGCATTGCAAATCTAAAGCTGTCAAACTGTCATGCCGACTTGTGTAACTGAAATGCTTTCCAAAAACTAAACATGTTGACATGTACACTTTAAATCTAGATGTAAACATCCTCTCCAGCTGTTTCCACCATGTCCACTGTAACTTAATATAGAAAGAAGAAGACAACAAAAAATTTTACTTTTCAACGTTAGACTCCACTGGTTTACAAAGAAATTGAGGCAAGCACAAAAATAGCTGTTTTAACATAATTTGGGGGTGCAGAATTCAGATTTTAAATCCGTTTTTACTCATCACCTCTAGTTTTTTAGATATGCATATTGTACATAAAGGCGTATATGCATTCAGGATTAATTTCTAATATTGTGTGACTTATGTCTTCTTTTTTAGTTATTATGCAATAAATGTAAGTGATAGCATTACATTATATATATATATATATATATATATAGCTATATATCAAGACGGATTTCGGCAGTTAAGCGTAGCCAACACGTCTCAATCAACGAGCCACACTGGATCACGCAAGAAGACCTGAATGACCTTGCTCGTGATTTGTATCTGTCAATACAGCAGTCAGAGCTCTTGGCTTCTCGGCTTAAACAGTGGAGCCTAGTCCAGGAAGATGTAAGGATCACCAATTTCAGGAATCGGAACAAAGACCATGCTTCATTTATCGACATGGAAAACAAGTTGTGCTACTGCACAAATGTACCTGGCTTGTTCACTTTCCTTGATTTGCCACATAATCCTTCAGACTGGCGTTTTTTCATAGACTCTTCCAAGCGAAGTCTCAAGGTTGTGCTTCTGCACAACGGGAATAAATTTCCCAGCATTCCCACTACACACTCTGTCCATCTAAAGGAGTCCTATGACAATATGGAGCTTCTTTTAGAAGCTGTTAAGTACAACCAGTACCAGTGGAGTCTGTATTGGGACCTCAAGGTCATTGGTCTTCTTATGGGTATGAAAGCGGGCTTCACAAAGTACTGTTGCTTTCTCTGTCTCTGGGATAGTCGAGCTGTATCCCAGCATTACAAGCAGAAAGACTGGGGGTCAAGAAGCACTTTCGTTCCTGGCGAACACAGCGTCAAGGAGAATCCTCTGGTTGACATGAAGAAGGTGCTTCTTCCTCCTCTTAACATCAAGCTTGGTTTGATGAAGAATTTCGTGAAGGCCATGGACAAAAATGGTGCTGCCTTCCAACACTTGTCTACTGTGTTCCCAGGTCTCAGTGCTGCTAAGCTCAAAGAGGGCATCTTTGTCGGACCTCAAATCCGAGAAGTGCTGAAGGATACTGATTTTGAGGAGCTTCTTACCTTAAACGAACTGAGAGCATGGGAAGCATTTAAGTCAGTTTGTAGTGGCTTCCTTGGTAACACACGCGTACCAAATTACTAAGCCTGTGTTGAGAAGTTGCTAAAGACTTGTGAGGATATGGGATGCCGAATGTCACTCAAAATTCATTTTCTCCATTCCCATCTCAACTTCTTCCCTCCAAACCTTGAAGCAGTGAGTGATGAGCACGGAGAAAGATTCTACCAAGACATTACGAAGATGGAGAGCAACTACCAAGGCAAGTGGAACCCCAGCACGATGGGAGACTTCTGCTGGATGCTCTTGTGTGACATCCCAGAGGCAAAATACACCAGATCATTTAAGAAAACACTTCTAACTGTCTGCGGTACTATGAATTGTGTACATTGTGTCATCCAAGTATATTTATTCCGTCAATGTTCTTAATCTATCCTGTTTTATCTGTAATAAGCTGCTGCAACTGTTGAAATAAGCACGTATATACTCTGTATATACTAAAATGAGACTATTTAAAAGCCAGAAAACTAGAGATGATAGAGCAAAACTGTTTATAAATTTGAATTCAGCACACCCAAATTAGTAAAAAACACCTATTCACATTCTTGCCTCAGACAAAAAAATATTTTTTTGTAAACCAGTGCTCTTGGTGAAATATGATGGTGTGTGTAACAGTTAATGGTATCATACTGTAAGTTTTACGTTCTTTTGGGTCGTAATTTAAACTGACACTCTCAGCTATTTTACACTGTCCGCCAGTGCGAAATTCAACACAAAGAACTGGTGGCTGCATAAACACTTGTCTCTGGATGATAAACAGTAGTGACTGGTCAGTCTAGAGCTATTAATAATTGTGAATCTAATAACATTCACTGTCATTAGTGACTGGTCAATCTAGAGTTATTGGTAATTCTGAATCTAATAAGATTCATTGTCAGTGGTGAATGGTCAGTCTAGAGTTATTAGCAATTCTGAATCTGATAACATTCACTGTCAGTAGTGACTGATCAGTCTAGAGTTATTAATAACTGTGAATCTAACAACATTCACTACCAGTGGTGACAGGCTAATCTACATTTATTTATAAATGTGAATTTAGTAACATTCACTCTCAGTAGTGACTGGTCAGTCTAGAGTTATTAATAACTGTGAATCTAACAACATTCACTACCAGTAGTGACTGGCTAATCTAGATTTATTTATAAATGTGAATTTAGCAACATTCACTCTCAGTAGTGACTGGTCAGTCTAGAGTTATTAATAACTGTGAATCTAACAACATTCACTCTCAGTAGTGACTGGTCAGTCTAGAGTTATTAATAACTGTGAATCTAACAACATTCACTACCAGTAGTGACTGGCTAATCTAGATTTATTTATAAATGTGAATTTAGCAACATTCACTCTCAGTAGTGACTGGTCAGTCTAGAGTTATTAATAACTGTGAATCAAGCAACATTCACTACCAGTTTTTCCATGTTGGTGTATATCTGTATGGTCTTTCTGCTGTCTTGAACAATGCAAAACTGAATATGAATTCTTAGTTACTTTTAAGTTAACATAATTGATTATTTCATACTTTGAACTATTTCAACTATAAATGTTTTGTTAAAAGCGTATGCGCTATTTTAAATGATAATTTCGTTGTTTCCAGGTTTTTTGTTTCGAGGCTGGAATATGTGCAGAGGTTTGTGATACTATGGAGACAGTATTCTGTCCCCCAGGTACTATCTACTGCACACACACAGGACAATGTATGGCAGAGTGCTATTCACTTGAAACCCCACAGTGTCCGCCGAAAATGTCATACTGTGCTGAAACAAACTCCTGCACATTCTCTCAGTGTGACAAAGAAAACATTGACTCTATTATGTGTCCTTCAGGGACAAGCTTCTGTCCTGCTCGTGAAGAGTGCACAATGGACTGTCCTGATGAAGACACACGTTTTGCTTCTTGCCCAGTGGGACTACGTTACTGCGCGGAAAACGATGAGTGTGTTTATTGTTATGATGCAAATTTACTATCCAAAGGAGTGTGTCCACCTGGTTTTCTTTTTTGTGTGGAAGATAACCAGTGTTTACTAGAATGCACAGAGAAAAAGTCATCTCAAGTTGTTTGCCAGCCAGGGTTCGTATTTTGTTCTGAGGGAGAAAACTGTGTTCATGACTGCAATGAAGACGGGACATCAACTACTTGTCCTCCTGATATGGTTTACTGTGCATTGGAGGCTCGCTGTGTTCATGACTGCAATGAAGACGATACATCAACTATTTGTCCTTCTGATATGATTTACTGTGCAATGGAGGGTCGTTGTGTCCACGACTGCAGTGAAGACGAAACATCAACTATTTGTCCTCCTGATATGGTTTACTGTGCAATGAAGGGTCGCTGTGTCTACGACTGCAATGAAGACGGGACATCAACTATTTGCCCTCCTGATATGGTTTACTATGCAATGGAGGGTCGCTGTGTCCACGACTGCAATGAAGACGAGATATCAACTATTTGTCCTCCTGATATGGTTTTCTGTTCAATTAAGGGTCGCTGTGTCCATGACTGCAGTGAAGACGAAACATCAACTATTTGTCCTCCTGATATTGTTTACTGTGCAATGGAGGGTCGCTGTGTCCACGACTGCAGTGAAGACGAAACATCAACTATTTGTCCTCCTGATATGGTTTACTGTGCAATGAAAGGTCGCTGTGTCTACGACTGCATTGAAGACGGGACATCAACTATTTGTCCTCCTGATATGGTTTACTGTGCAATGGAGGGTCGCTGTGTCTACGACTGCAATGAAGATGGGACATCAACTATTTGTCCTCCTGATATGGTTTACTGTGCAATGAAGGGTCGCTGTGTCCACGACTGCAATGAAGACGAGACATCAACTATTTGTCCTCCTGATATGGTTTACTGTTCAATTAAGGGTTGCTGTGTCCACGACTGCAGTAAAGACGAAATGCCAACTATTTGTCCACCTGATATGGTTTACTGTGTAGTGGAGGGTCGCTGTGTTCATGATTGCACTGAAGGCGAGACACCAACTGTTTGTCCTTCTGACATGGTTTACTGTGCAGTGGAGGGTCGCTGTGTCCATGATTGCAAAATCAACATTCCAATTGTAACCTGTCCTCAGAACTACATGTACTGTGCCGAACTTGGGGAATGTCAAATTACCTGTACGCCACCACCCACACCATTTCTGGACTGTCCTCTAAATCAAGTGTATTGTCAACGACTAATGGCTTGTGTTTCGGAAGCAGAGTGTTATAATTTGGATTCGGTAAGAAACATTTCTTTTCTTTGTTCTGATGTTAAAGTTAACCAATAATTATTACATTAGTTGGATTTAAAATAAATAGATGTTGAATTGGTGAAATATGGTTCACTAAGAAAGAAAAGATCTGTCGTAAGGAATATAGATTATATATGCTACTCTAAGAAATTAAAGGGTTAAATATGGCTTACAAACTATACTTGTAGGTAATTTTAGAAGTTGATATTTCTCAACGTATCAGCCTTGTAAGATGTGAAAACTATTCCTAACCCACAATTGATTGTATAATTTTGTTAAACTCATCATATTGTACTCTCACTTGTTAAAGTTAATTTTTCATCGAGTTTCGTGTCTGAAGAGATAAATGAAACAAGTTAAGTGCAACAAAGACTGGTATCACTGTTTAGACAATTCAATTAGAAGCATTTATAATAACTTGTGATAGAAACGTTGTATCTGTTCAAAATACAAATCTTACTTACTGTAACTTGTAAATGTAATGTACTTAATCAGTATGCAAACCTAAAACAAATCCATTAACTTATATTAAACTAATGCACACATTTTATTTTATCTTCTAAGAGCTGAATGAGGTTCGATAACATATTGATGTAGATACATCTTTGTAAACTAATTTTATTGCGTCTTCTAAGGTCGAATTATCTGCTCAGATACACTTGTATAGATATATATCAGTAAATAAATGTATGAGTAAACGTTTATTTTACTATATTTTTCGTGATACATAAACTAGAAATGAGATAATGGTTCTCACAATATTTGTATTGGTAAATCTGACAGGAAGACTAATTTTTAAACAGACGATTAAACATGCTTGTAACTAACCACGCTCGTTACAAATGGTTCACTAGTCATGAAAATAGAGGGCCTAAGTTATATTTTCAGTATTTTACTTTAGGTTTTTGTTAGAGGGGACATGACGCTGAGATCAAGCAGGTTTATTAAAATATTCTCAAAGTATCTGGAGTGTTCTAGATGGCGTCACAAAGATCTAGTCACTGTCGAATATCCAGATGTAGTACTTCATTTATAAATACGATTTAATAGAATGAAATAATAGGAACTGACAGTGAAGTATTCAGTTACAATTTAATAGAATGAAATAATAGGAACTGACAGTGAAGTATTCAGTTACAATTTAATAGAATGAAATAACAGTAACTGACAGTGAAGTATTCAGTTAGAATTTAATAGAATGAAATAATAGTAACTGACAGTGAAGTATTCAGTTAGAATTTAATAGAATGAAATAACAGTAACTGACAGTGAAGTATTCAGTTTATAAAAGTTGAGTGGATGATCAACTGAATTTTAATGCATCTGCAAAGTAATTACGAAGTTATTAATTAAGAACTTTTCTGTTAAACACTTTTAACGTGTTAAACTAACACTAGTTTCAGAGCTATAACACTATGAAACAAAATTTTTACTTTTTCTTGTTTCTGGGCGGTCTGGCATGGCCAGGTGGGTTAAGGCGTTCGACTCGCAATCGGAGGATCGCGGTTTCAACTCCTTATTGCATCAAACATGCTCTCTCTTTCAGCCGTGGGGGTGTTATATAGTAACAGTCAATCCCACTATTCGTTGGTAAAAAAGTAGCCCAAGATGTGGCGGTGAGTGGTGATGACTTCCCTCTAGTCTTACACTGCTAAATTAGGGAAGGCTAGCGCAGATAGTCCTTGAGTAGCTTTGCGCAAAAAGTGTTATTTCCCTTGAAAAATTCAAGGAGAACGTGGGAGCATACTCAGAGGAGCAAGGCGAGCGCTTCCACCAAGATGTACTGGACTTTGAACGTCGCCACCAAGGAGAGTATAACGAAAACATGATGGGAGACTATATTTGGGGACTGATACGTGAAAGTGATTTACATCACAGTCACAAATCTCGAAAAACTACTTACTTCTAAACATTTTTGTTCATTTGTGTATAACTTTAGTATAAATACATGTAAATCTTGATTCATATGTTGTTTTATTCAGTCCTTATGTGAATGAAAACGTGCAAATTTGCCCGTTTTTACATAGAAAATAGGTTAATTTATAAATTTCATTATCCAGGTCACAAAAGCAAAGTTTGAAGGGAATAATGGACGTTTTCTATACTTTTACAACATAAACACATAAGAAATAACACATACTATCCAGGAACAAAATTTGTGTTACACAGCGTAATTAACTTGAAATTGTTTAGTTTTTTAACTTCAGCCTAAAAGTTAAATAGGTTCAAAGCGGACATAGCAAATAGGTTAAAAATTTGTTTATTTCGAATTTCACGCGAAGCTACACTGAGGGTTATCTGCGCTATCCGTCCCAAATTTAGCAGTGTAAGACAAGAGGCAAGTCATCACCACCCACAGTCTTGGTCCACTGTTTTACCAACGAATAGTGAGATTGACCATCACTTTATACCGTGTTCACCGTTGAAATAGTGAGTATGTTCAGTGTGACGAAAATTCGAGCCCACCACCTTCAGATTGTAAGCTGAGTGCCCTAACCACCAGGGCATGTCGGGCCATGTATTGGTTAAAGAAGAAATAAATCTGTTTTTCGTCGTTACATAAATTGAATTCAATGAAAGAACTAAATCACAGTAATTTTAATGTTGCTTGCTGCTATCATGTCAACATGGTCTATCCCTTGATAACCTACTGCAAGCTGTATCATGTTATTATTCAGAAAATATTTGTATCTACCAGACGCAGTATATTTACTGCAAGTAATAAACTGAATATTAATGAATGTAATTGTTCTTTTATTTCAACTTTTTAGAATATATTTACTACAAGTAATAATCTGAACATCTAATGAATGTAGTTGTACCTTTATTTCAAATATTTTAGAATATATATACTGCAAGTAATAAACTGAAAATCAAATGAATGTAGTTGTTTCTTTACTTCAAATATTTTAGAATATATTTACTACAAGTAATAAACGAAAATCTTCTGAAAGTTTTTGTTTACTTTAAAATCTTTGAATATGTTGTTTTTGCATAGGAATAGTGATTATTATTTTTTTAAAATCGTTAGAATGTCATCAACGTACCAGGTATAAATTGATCTTTATGTGAATATTCAATTGTTTTAATAAATTTACATGTTTATTGTTTTAATCCACCTAAGGTGGTAACACCTGTTCCAGTTTCAGCCCGGTTTGCAGATTCATTAGACACTGTGGTGGTGAGATTTTCAACTGTTCTACATCCACAGAAAACATTCAGATGCACTAAGATATTTGTGGAGGAAGAACTTGGGGAAGGTGAGAATTCTGTTTTCCTTGTTATTGTTTTCTGTTTACCCTTTTCCATAGAACTTTCAAAAATAAAAATCTAAAACTTAATATTCGAAAATTATTATTTTTGTCAGCTCAAATGTATTCTCAATAAGGCAGTTATGGGTATTAAAACTTTAATTAAAATAAAGGTCCAAACATTGTTCTGTACTTTATTTTAATATCCATGCCAACTGTTCAGAGGATACATTTTGACTTCAAGTGGGTTTATCGTCATCATGAAGGACTGGTCAGCTCAAGCTCTGTGCATAATGTTAAAAAATAATATAAACAGACCAATCAGTGATGATGAGAAAACCCACTTGTAGAGAAAAATATACATGTAAAAACGGCTGGTTTGGGTTGAGAAATTTTTTTTATCCAGAACAGTCTTTCTTGGTGTAATTTTGGCCACAACTTACAGAAAGCGAAAAACTGTTTCAATATCTGAAAAAATTAAAGAAACTCTTCTACATAAACTTGAAATACACAAGAATTATCATAAAATTTTAACAGTGGTTCCACAGTACTGGCACCCAGGATTTGAGCTGTGTGGCAGACCTTAATATATATATATATATCATCATTCCAGAATGAGCTAACTCCATTTTTAGCATTTTCAGGTTAAACTGAAATCACATAAAAGGTTTTACACAAAAATTTAGATCTAGTGACACCGTTGCAAGTTTTTTTTACGTCCATAGTACACAGTAGTCAATTTAGAATGTGTATGAGTTGTGTTGTTGATTTACCCACTCTACCTCCAGGTTAAGACAGTTGTTGTGTTCTTCGCTATTTTTTCCTGTTCCTGTTCTGGTCTTTTTTTTCTCTGATAATTCTCATCAATAGTACTCTACCAGTTTCACTGCAACCTACAGTAATGCTGGAGAGATTGTACTGCAGATTGAAACTTACATTGCAGTCGACGAAAGTGCCATCTGACTGGTTCAAAAGTTCGTTCTTTAGTCTCCAATCCGTCATTAACTTCTATGAATGTCAATAATTAACACAACACTACAAGAATAACATTTCTCTGGCAGAACTTGTTGCACATCTCTTGCAGGTGAAAATAGTCTTGTGTCATCAGACTTTTTACAAATGTCATTTCAAATCATGTTTGTAAGACATCTGGATCTCCTGGGAATAACATCATGTATAAAGTCCAAAGACATTTATTCAGAATGTAAGGAATCAATTATTCTTTCTGAAACTTTCTGTTGAGTTTCTTCAGTTGGAAAGTTTGATGTAACTGTAGATGGCCTGTCACCTTTTGTTTGAATGTGTGTCATGAAATCCTGAGGGTCCTCATATATATTACTAGACACTTTATCTTCATCTGGTATGGATTCCTATACGTGGTGAGGGGACCTCCCAGGTAAGTTTCTGTTATTTCAGTTCACCTCCTCTGGGATCTAAACATCTTCCCACACGTTTCTAATGCGTGGCAACCCCTGAAGGGGAGGAGAGGATCCTGGTGGTTGAGGGGTCCAACCCAAGCACACCACCTTGGCCTTGAATTCCTGTAGACGGACAGCCTTGGGTCAATTTGCTGGTCAACTCGGGTTAGGTTCAACCAAGCACCAGTGTTGGATGTTCTCAACAGATGTTGTGGACATTGTATCCGATGCTGATGTTTTGGTATAGTGTTTACGAAACCCTGGTATTGCTGGAGCATCCTTGTTTGACTTTGTAGTGCGTCCCCTCGTAGGGCTCCATGGTGGGTGGGTTCAGTGGGCACCGAAATTTCCCTCTCTGTATTATGGATACTCCAGTTAAAAATCTTAATAAAATAGTGAAAAACTGTCTGTAGGTCGACGACCACGTCTTGAAGATTCTGAGCAGCAATCCTCACCATCTGTACCACCTATTTTACCTCATTTTCTTATATTGCACTCACTTTTAGACAAACCTTTAATGCAAATTCTCCCTTTTCATTCAGAAGGAACTAGAGGAACTTGCTGGTTCTCCAAAGTCAGTAAAGAAGCTTCGATCTGGTGACATATTGGTGGAAATATCCACATCTCAACACAGTGAACTCCTGTTGCATTCAAAGGAAATTGGGGTTATATCTATTGAGGTTACACCTCATGCTACTTTGAATTCATTATGAAAAGCTATTGTTTAGAGGGATCTGAAGAACATCCCAGAGTCCAAGATTCTTGCTGGTTTCTCCACCCAAGGCATATCTCCACACTCAAAGATGGAATTATGGTGCTGATCAATGTCCCCATTCTCACATTTCCGTCACCACATCCACTTACTACCATCAAGACAGATTATCTTAATTGTAGAGTATGGCCATACATTCTAAACCCTCTCCAATGTTTCCAGGGTCAACGGTTCAGTCACTTTAAGTCGTCATGTAAGGTTTCCTTAACGTGTGCTCATTGCAGTGACAAGGACTACGATGCCTGTGAGTGTGAAACAGACCCTCATTGCATCAATTGCAATGGCTCTCACCAATCCTACTTTCGTTCTTGCCCTAAATGGTTGGAAGAAAAAGAGGTGCAGCATTTCAAAACAATCCATAGCATTATCTATCCTGAGGCTCGAAAATTGCTGTCCACCACCTCATCTCGGATGCATGCTGCTGCACTTCATTTCACAACTACTGTGGGAGTGCAGACAGATCTCTCTGTGCCTTCTAAAGAATCGATCTCCAAACAAATGAAAAGTCTTTTGACCTCCATGGTTAAAAAAAGTTGATCAATCAACTCCGACACCTATCTCTGTCCCTTATATACATTCCACCAAACTCCAAGATCCACATCCTTTGGTTCCAGGTACAGGCATTTCCTTGGATCCATCTTCTTCTCTCACCCCGAGATGCAAAACAATCATTTGTTTACGGCGTCAGTCTCTGGAATCCCCTTCCAACAGCAAAGACCTGCCCAAATGACTCAGGTGAGGATCCATGGAGGTCAATAGACCTCCCTCGATTAAGGAAAGTAAGGAAAAAGACGTGGTTGTAAACAGAAGGGTTCGTCACCCAATTCGCCTACACGTAAATTAAAATGGCAACTCTGATACAATGGAACTGTTGAGATTTACGTTCTAATATGAATGATATCAAAACATTGATTGCTTCCTACCATCCTGTTTGTCTTTCCTTACACGAAACATTTCTGAAATCTGCCAATACAGTCACCTTTCAGCAGTTTTATTTGTACAGAAATGACAGGCTGTGTGATGGACGAGTGCATGGAGGGGTGGCACTGTTGGCTGATCAGCATGTGATCACACTGTCTTTGCCACTCAACACACCCTTGGAGGCCGTAGCCATCCGTATTTCCTTGGGTCATACCATCACTGTTTTCTCTATACCTGTCACCTGGAGAAACATATGATCAATTAGACCTTGATTCTTTCATTGAACAGCTACTGTATCCATTTTTAATCCTGGGAGACTTTAATGGACATCATCCCCTCTGGGTAAGTGTTGATATCGATAGGAGGTGTCGCTTTGTAGAGCATATGCTCTCTGATCACATCCTTTTTTCTTTTCAATACTGGTTCGCTCACTTATTTCCATGCACCTAGTCAGTCCTTTACTGCTATTGATTTCAGAGTTTGCTCCCCGTCATTATTTTCCCATTTTTCATGGAGGGTTGACTATAATCCACGAGGCAGTGATCGTTTTCCTATAATCTTGAGAGAGACTGGCCGTGGTTAATGCCACCCAGCCGCGTGCCCAGTGGAAGCTGGATCTAGCAAACTGGTCCTCTTTTACTGTTCTCACAGAACTTGATTCTGCCATTGTCTATAAATCATCAATAGACGACTGTGTGGCAGCAATAACTGTATTCTACAAGCAGCTGCTCAATGTATTCCTAAAACCATGACACATTTTCCATTATATCCTCGTCCATGGTGGAATCCTGCCTGTCACATGGAATACTTTCCATAGATATCCCGCACTCTTGAATTGCATCACTTTCCAGCAGGCACATGTTAAATGTGTAAAACATCAAAGCCAGAAGGAATCTTGGATTAAGTTCACAACCAACATATCTTTTACCACCAGTTCCAAAGTCATATGAGATAAGATTCGAAAGGTCAGTGGACTCTGTCCCCCTCTCGATCTTGATCTCTGATAGCCAGGATGTAGCTGATACCCAGAGCATCGCCGATACTCTAGTTGAAAGCGTTTGTTGGGTATCCAGCACTTCTGCTTCTTCTTCCACTTTCTTAGCCATCCAGACTCGGTAGAGTAATCACCTCTTTCCTTTCGAGCTGATTGTCTTTATGACTGTAATCGTCTCTTTTCACTGGTGGAACTCAAACTGGCTCTTCATTAGTCTAGCAGTACATCACTTGGACCTGATGATATACAATATGAAATGCTGTGTCATCTATTTCCTGCTTCTTTTGCTATCCTTCTGATTGTTTTTAACTGGATCTGGCAGGAGAATGTTTTTCCTATTGCCTGGCACCAGGCTATTGTCCTACCTTTCTCCAAACTTGGGAAAGATCACAAAATTTCTTCAAACTGCATCCAATTGCTTTGACAAGCTGTCTATATAAGACCTCAGAGAGGATGGTTAATGCTCGTCTTGTTTGGTTCGAGGAATCAAACAACCTCCTCTCACCCACCAAGTGTGGGTTCCGACGATAGGGCTCCACCATGGACCACCTGATTTGACTTGAAACGTCAGTCAGCGAAGCCTTTCTCAAGTGACAGCATCTTGTATCAGTATTCTTTGACATTGAGAAGGCTTATTATACAACATGGGTTACGTGACCATTTGCCCATTTTTATTAAATTTTTTTAATGGACAGGAGATTCCGAGTTCTTGTGTGTTCAACACTTTCCCGTTCTTTTCTACAGGAACTTGGAGTCCCTCAGGGCTGTGTTCTGAGTGTTACACTTTTCAGTATAAAAATTAATGTTATCACTAAACAACTCCCTTTCACTCTTGCAAACGGGCTATATGTGTACGACTTTTACATCTTATGTATGGGCTCTGCCATGGTTCCTTGCGGTTTGTTGGTTGCGAGAAAAATCCCCTCTACAGCTTCTCTGTTCACTGATAAACTGTATGTCATTTCTCTTGCCCTGGATCATATTGAAGCTTAGCAGTACTCAAACTTCACTATTTATAATGACTCTCTGAGTTCTCCATTGGCCATGGAATCGCTTCGTGTTGGTTCACACCCTGTTCTCGCTGATATTCAAAACTGACTGGCCCATTTATCTTTAACATCTACTTCTATCCAGTTTTTCTGGACACCGGAACACTTTGGTATTCGCGGGAACGAGCTTGCCGACACTGCATCTAAGTCTATCTGCTCAGACACTATCACCACTGTAGCTATTCCGTACATGGACAATGGTTCTGTATTCAAGACTCGGCTCTGTGCCAGCTGGCAATTGACTTGGAGTGAGCAACGTGAAAACAAGCTTTTCCAATTAAAACCCTATATTGTACTTTGGCCATCTTGCTTCCATAAAGATTGTAAAGAGAAAGTTGTTCTAATTGGTCACATTTTTTAACTCATCATTTTCTTTTATCTTGAACTGATGCACCAATGTGTGGTTTCTGTAACACTCAGATCACAATAAGCCACATTTTACTTTCTTGTTTTCGTTATGGTTCTTAACGATGGCACCATTTTAAACACGTTCTGTCCCAAGGTTTGTCTATAACATTGGGCAGTGTTATTGGTGATGGTGACACTGTCCACTTAGAAATGTTTTTAGTGTTTTAAAGGCTATTTATCTTTTTAATGCTCTTCAAGTTTTTTAATTTATACTTTTTAATGTGGCTCTCTTTTAAATATTGCAGCTCATTTAGTACAGTTTGAAATTAGAAACTGACCGTAACATTAAGTAACTCAGAACCAGGACTGGAAAGGCCAACTGGTGGTTTTTGTATTTACATGTTATTTTTCTTGGTGAGTTATGATTATTACTGTCATGCTACAGAAAGTCCTTTACAACTTGAATTACTGTAATTTATCTCTTGACAATGTACACTAGATTTATACATTGGTTTTATGCTATTTTTTAAACTTTGTTTTGTTTTACCTTAATTTCCTTTTATGAATTTTACTAAATTTACTTTTACCTTTTTATCAGACGTTTGGCACAGATAGCCTAACTGCTTTGTACCATAAAACACCAAATCAGCCATTAAATCAATCAATGGAATAGTATAGTCAGGCCTTTTATTTTTCTTTCTTTATGCTTTTAATTTTTTTGAAGCTGTTTCCCACCTGTTTTTTGTGCCATTGTGAGCTGTAGGTATAAACTGTTTCATCCATATTAATATTGAGAGCATTTCCCAGAAGTACCACATGTACGAACTGTGTACTTACAAGCTATTTTCTTCTTTTCTTGTTAAAACATTACTTTATTAGCACAAGATCAGTACATTTACTCACTGGATATTGATATGTCTTTTTTGGCTAGGCGTGGATATGGTTTTTCACAGGAGTTTTGGCAATCACCTGCTTTTTATCGAATCAGGTATTAATAAAAGTGTTAGCCAATAAACAAATTATATGAAATGACATAAAAAATGAGGTTCTGAAAAATAATGGGTGCCTGTCTTGTAAAATCACTGTTAAATAAAGCATAATGCATTAAAGTTTGGAATATGACAACGTCAATGATATAGGCAGGTTTCTATAGTGTAATATGAAAAATATAGCAATGAAAAGTAGTTATTTTGTTTGCAGCTTTGTAAAATTGAAATCGAAGTTTATAATGTTTCATAATGAGGAAATGGATGATTCTGATTCAACTTTTTAGTTATTTTGGGACTTTCTTTTGGCAAAAAAATTTAAAGTTTTGAAATAAAACTGAATATTAAATTTAAATGTGTGACTTCCTCCTTGAATAGGTGCAGTTTGTGTTGTGACTGGGGACAGCATAACAATCCATCTGGGCCTAAAATCCAGTATTCGCCCAGGTCAAATTCTCCATCTTCTAGAAGGAAACAAGTTGTATGACCAAGTCAATTTATCGACTGAGGCTATGGGTGACATCATTATAGAAGAACCACTAAATCCGGTATCAAATTTCTCTCTTCTTTGTTTTTAATTGTTATCCATTTTCTAACTGTTGATAGCTCAGTACTTACACTTGTGTTCTGTTTTAACTAGATATCCCCTAGCTTTCTGCTGTATGGCCCGAGAGAAGTTTGCGGTGGAGAGGTGAACATTACTGTGATTAGTATTGTTGGAGATGGAGCAGCTGAGCTCAAATATTTCTGGAGTATATTTCCAACAAACAAGAGTTTGTATATTCTAAACCTCTTTAATTAAACAACTCTTACTAACAGTTTCAGAATGGTCGTATCTTTCAACCATCGTGAAACTAACTGTTTCATAACAGAATATTGCTTCCAGTGGTGTTTATTGCTTCTTCCATATACATTATCATTAGGTAATATTTAAAAAATGACAAAGGAATAATAGTACATAAAAAAATATTTGAATAATATTTTTACATTATTGTTTGTTATATATTACCACAGCATCTCTTGTCGATATCACAACTTGATTAAAGACATTATTGTTTGTTATATATTACCACAGCATCTCTTGTCGATATCACAACTTGATTAAAGACATTATTGTTTGTTATATATTACCACAGCATCTCTTGTCGATATCACAACTTGATTAAAGACATTATTGTTTGTTATATATTACCACAGCATCTCTTGTCGATCATCACAAGCTGATTAAAGACATTATTGTTTGTTATATGTTACCACAGCATCTCTTGTGGATATCACAACTTGATTAAAGACATTATTGTTTGTTATATATTACCACAGCATCTCTTGTCGATATCACAACTTGATTAAAGACATTATTGTTTGTTATATATTACCACAGCATCTCTTGTCGATATCACAACTTGATTAAAGACATTATTGTTTGTTATATATTACCACAGCATCTCTTGTCGATATCACAACTTGATTAAAGACATTATTGTTTGTTATATATTACCACAGCATCTCTTGTCGATATCACAACTTGATTAAAGACATTATTGTTTGTTATATATTACCACAGCATCTCTTGTCGATATCACAACTTGATTAAAGACATTATTGTTTGTTATATATTACCACAGCATCTCTTGTCGATATCACAACTTGATTAAATTCATTATTGTTTGTTATATATTACCACAGCATCTCTTGTCGATCATCACAAGCTGATTAAAGACATTATTGTTTGTTATATGTTACCACAGCATCTCTTGTGGATATCACAACTTGATTAAAGACATTATTGTTTGTTATATGTTACCACAGCATCTCTTGTCGATCATCACAACTTGATTAAAGAAATAGAGAAAAGAAAAAAAACCTTAAGTCCAAGAATTTATTCAATTGACTCGAGTAAAGTAGGTAACATTTTTTCATAACTCTTTTCTTAACTTTTGGATATACTTTAATGTGTGTTTACATAAACAAGTAAGTGGGTGTAGGCTTGAGTAGAACTAATGAAAAGTTGAGGTAAAGTTTATATATTTTCTATTAATGCAACTCTTTTGTATTAGACACTGGAAAAAATACTTGGAATGAAACAAGCAAGAAATTATATTATAAAATTAATTAATAACATGAACCAAAGTCCAAATCTTGTTTGTTGGATTTCCTGCAGAGCTATTCAAAGGCTATTTTTTCCAGCTAGTCCTAATTTTGAAATGATAGACTAGAAACTTGGAAAAATATAATTAGTCAATACCACATACCACCGACCATTAGGCTATTTTTTACCAGCAAATAATAGAATTAACTTTCACATTATAATGTCCCAGTGACTGAAATGTGAGCATGTTCAGCCCTATGGGTTTTTATCTAATGATCATTAAATTACTAGTCGATGTTCTAACTACCAGGCTATGTCGTCATATTTTATATTTGGGAATAGTAAATCATGGAAAGAAGCACACACATCTAAAGAAAAAACATGCAGGCTTTAAATGAAATTTAAGCAAGAATTGAAAACCAAATTGGAATCTGTAAACCAGGTGTTTTGGAAACCATGTGCCACTGAAACCTTCTAAGAGGAACAAAAGTTGTAGTAAATTTCTTTGAACGTTTTTGTAAATACACTGAAAGAGATTACCACTATCTGCTTTAGAGAGAACAATTATTTTTCATTTGTTTCACACAGAACTGCAGAAGGGTTCTCTGTTGATAGTTGTTCTAATTTGGAACTAATATATCAGATGGAAGTTAACAACACCCATCTTCAAGTCTTGGGCTAGTCTTGTCTCACCAAAGAATTCACTTTGACCAACACTCTTATAGAGCAGCTAGTGCCTCAAAGTACGCAGTGCCTTTTTTGTGACAAAGGGATGTGGATTGTCCAGGCACTTTAATCAGGTCTTCTTATTGGTGTTTGACATTAAGATTTCTGATGTTTTGGATTAATTTCAAACTAGACTGTGTATATAGAACTGTATTATTGTACTAGCGGTTTTTATTCTCTGCTGATGTTTAGTTATGTGACACTTAGTGCAAGAAATGCTGCTACAATGTAAGCTTGATGTGTATGCTGCAGTCACAACATGAAAATATATATATCGTTGAAAGAGTGTTCTGGTCAAATAATTTAAATAATCTTTTAAAACATTGTATGTTTAGTATTTCATACAAACCATTTTAACCATCTCCTAAAGAACTGTGTGTTTAATATTTTTGCCAAGCATGTTTATGAATTTTTTAAAGAACTGCTTGCTCATTGTTTTAACCAGTTCATTTTATTGTAAAATAATAAATAAGACACAATATTAATATAGATGCACAATTAAAAACATTTTAACGAAGGTCACTTCATGATTCCTAAATAGTTGACTCTACATGTTTCAATTTTTTTAATGCCATCTTCAGAGGTGAGTCGCAAGATATAATCATATCTTATTTATAGTTTTCTTTTTGGTTAAATAAATCATGTTATCTGTGAGTGACTTTACAGTTACTGTATCCACATTCCACAGAAAGTCATCCCATGTTTTTACACAAATATTTGCTGGGCCTTCATTTTTATTTAATAATACATGAAGTTTTATCACATGTTTTTAAAATGTTCACCCACAAAAGTCATACATTGGTCATAGTTGACCTTAATTAAAGTGTTTTGAATTGTGTACGTATCTTAACTTTGTGTCTTATTTATTATTTTGAAATTCTTCACAAGTGCCAAGAAATAGTACACATTTCACTATAATTTTATATATTTCTCACATCATATTTTTTACGTTTAGTACCATATCGTGTTATTCTATATGTGCAATAAGAATAAACAGTCTTAAATATGTGTAATAAGAATAAAGTCTTGAATATGTGTAATAGGAATAAACAGTCTTGAATATTTTTCTTTTTTAGCTTTCACCTGATATTGATTACATTGTCCTAGCCTCAGCTCAAAACAGGTTTAAGTTTGCATCTAACAAAACAATCACATGTCGCATCAAACGTGCTGGATCATCTTCACTTGTGGCTACAATTCTTGGACACCACGTGGTCAGTGCCCAGAAGGATAATACATTTGAAGCTAACATTGAAGTGTGCAGTGGTGGAAATGTGACAAAACTAGAAGTTTGTATAAAGAAAATTTATTTCCAAAAAAAATTTGTATCAGTGGCAGAACATGTAATTCCAATTTTGTGAAATGTGATCTATCTTACAGCTGATTTTGATTCTGATCTATACTTAATTCTTTCTCTAAGGATGAACTGACTGTTCCAGGTTTGAGAACACTAAACATATTATGATTAAACAGGTTAAACATAAAATAATGAAAGATGTTCAGTATATCAAAATAAAACTGAAATAAAACAGGAATAACAACATTACAATTTGATGTGGTAAACAATTATTCTAAATTTGTTGTATATCTTAAAGGTAAGTTAGAAATAGTGTATCAATTAGAAGTCTTAAGATGGTAGGGTGTCTTTTGTAAACCTTCATTTTTGTTGTAGTACATTTTGTAGCAGCCCTAGTTCATAAACACATGTTGTTGTAGCCCCAGTTCATAAACACATGTTGTTGTAGCCCCAGTTCATAAACACATGTTGTTGTAGCCCCAGTTCATAAACACATGTTGTTGTAGTCCTAGTTTGTAACTATGTGGTTGTTGTTGATGTTATAATGTTATTATTATTTGTGTAGTAAAACCTGTTTTAGTACATTTTGACTTATTTACTCAGCTGTTCTGATCAGTTAAAAAGTACATAACTACTCTTGCTGCTGTATTTTCCATATATCTTAACATGGATTCATCGGTATATTAACTAGGTATGTTTCCACGGGATTCATAAATGTGTTCTGTTTTATGAGTAGATAAAACCAAAATTAAAAGTATAAATATTCTGAACATAAAACAGTAAAAGACCTCTTTTATCCAAGTCATGTTTCTCAGTCTATAATAAACTTTAAGTTTCAATTTTTGTGTGCTTATAATCTGCTTAGATTGGTTTTGAAACACAAAAATAATTTAGAATAGTTTCATAAATACTTCACATTTGTACAAATGTTTATTATTTTTATTATAGTTACAGTAATGCTTATAACTTGGCTTGTGTCTATAGATAAAAAACAAAAAAGAGGTTTGGGACCATTAATTTGCTATCACTTATTTACTACGGTTGTTTGTTGATTTATTAATTGTTGTCACTCATCTACGAGTGTTTTTTGTTGATGTATTACTTGTTGTCACTCGTCTACTACTGTTACTTGTTGATGTATTATTTTCTGTCAATCATTTTCTGCTGTCGTTTGTTAATGTATTATTTATTCTCAGTCATCTGTTACTTGTTGATGTATTATTTTCTGTCAATCATCTTCTGCTGTTGTTTGTTAATGTAATATTTATTCTCAGTCATCTGTTACTGTTAGTTGTTGATGTATTATTTGTTGTCAATCATCTACTTCTGTTACTTGTTGGTGTATTATTTGTTGTCAATCATCTTCTACTGTTGTTTGTTGTAGTATTATTTGTTGTCAATCATCTTCTACTGTTGTTTGTTGTAGTATTATTTGTTGTCAATCGTCTACTTCTGTTACTTGTTGGTGTATTATTTGCTGTCTTTCATCCACTAGTGTTTTTCGATAATGAATTATTTGTTGTCAGCCATCTACTTGTGTTCTTTGTAATTGTATAATTTTTGTCACTAATCCACCATTGTTTTTGTTGAAATATTTTTTGTTATCTCTCACGTATTACTGTTGTCAGTTGATGTATTATTTGTTGTCACTGATCTACTACTCTGATTATTCTGGTGTATTATTTGCTGTGAGTCATTTCCTTTAGTGTTTTCTGCATGTGTTGTGAGTTGTCTGCTACCCTTGTCAGTTGATGTATTATTTGTTGTCACTGATCTACTACTCTGATTATTCTGATGTATTATTTGTTTTGAGTCATTTCCTTTAGTGTTTTCTGCATGTATTGTGAGTTGTCTGTTACCCTTGTTAGTTGATGTATTATTTGTTGTCTCTTATCTAATAGATTTTTTAGATGTATGTTTTGTTGATGTATTATTTGTTGTTATTGATCTATTACTGCTATTATGCTGATGTATTATTTTTTCTCAGTTATCTATTGTTGTCGTTTGTGTATGTATTGTGAGTTGTTTGCTACCCTTGTTTGTTGATGTATCATGTTGTCAATTATTTAATAGTGTTTTTGTAGGTGTATTATTTGTTGTGACTCATCTAGTAGTGTTTTTGTTGATATGTTATTTGTTGCCTCTCATCTGCTACTGTTGTTTTTGGTGTATTATTTGTTGTCCCTCATATACAAGTGTTTATTATTGATGCATAATAAGAATCAGAGGAATTATGCTGGATGTGTTTAAGATTGTAAAGTGAATTGATAGTGTTTATACATCATTTTTCTTTTATACTTAATGGTGAGACTGATAAAATCAGGGGACAAAATTGTATATTTCTGTAAGATAGGAGTCACCTTCAGCTAAAAAGTATTATTTTGCTGACAGCATGGTTGCCTTCAAATCTGGTGGAGGTAGTACATTTTAGTTGATAGGAAGGTTGAAAACTATATGAGTGACTTGAATGATTTTTAAAAATTAATTTACATACAGTTTCAGTTTAGAATAGAGCATGAAACTGCCTAGATAAAACAACAGGTTTTTGTCCCTCCAAAATAAAACATAATGTTATGACTAACCAACTATTTCTTGGGAAATAAAATATTCTGCTATTGGTGATAGTAGGTTCAGTACTTTGTTAACATTTTAGAGGAGAGAACAAAAAGATTTGATACATTATGGGAGAAAAAAAAATTAAGTTAAGTAGTAACAAGTGAAAACATTTTTATGTTACTCTTGTGTCTTGATTAAAAACATTATTTTTATGTTACTCCTCTGTCTTGATTAAAATTATGTTATTTTTATGTTACTCTTCTGTCTTGATTAAAATCATGTTATTTTTATGTTACTCTTCTGTCTTGATTAAAACATTATTTTTATGTTACTCTAATGTCTTGATTAAAACATATTATTTTTATGTTACTTTTCTGTCTTGACTGAAAACGTTATTTTTATGTTACTCTTCTGTTTTGATTAAAAACTATTTTTGTGTTACTCTTCTGTCTTGATTACTAGTGAAAATAATTACACTTATAATTTGTCAGACTTTTGTAACATCCAGTTTAATGCATTTGATAAAATATGTTGATTAGCTTCTTGTTTGTGTATTCAGTATTCCTGGTCAATAAACAGTACTGAGTACAGCCTTGCAAGATTAAAAGGAAAATATGTTACTCTACCAAAGGGAACACTTCGTGGCAACAACAGTTATAATATCACTGTCACTGGTGAGCAAACAGTATGTTTTATATGCTATATAACTAAGTGTGGAGGAAGTGAGCTGTATATCAAACAGTATGTTTTATATGTTATGTATTCAAGTGTGGATGAAGTGAGCTGTATATCAAACAGTATGTTTTATATGCTATATAACTAAGTGTGGAGGAAGTGAGCTGTATATCAAACTATGTTTTATATGCTATATAACTAAGTGTGGAGGAAGTGAGCTGTATATCAAACAGTATGTTTTATATGTTATGTATTCAAGTGTGGATGAAGTGAGCTGTATATCAAACAGTATGCTTTATATGCTATATAACTAAGTGTGGATGAAGTGAGCTGTATATCAAACAGTATATTTTACATGGTATATAACTAAGTGTGGAAAATGTAAGTAGTAGATAAAATTATGTGTTTTGTACTGTATATAATTACATGTGGACAATGTGAGCTGTAGACAAAACAGAAAATTTTATATGTTATGCAGCTGAGTGCTAACAAAGTGAGCTGTATATCAAACAACTTTTTTTTATTGTATATAGCCATAGAAGGACAAGTTCTGTAGGTCAGTGTGTTTTCACAGTATGTTATAATGATGCTGATAAGAATTTTTAACAAACCTTTCTGTAGTTGTGCTCTACAGCTTTTCTGTAAGAATAACATAATATCATCTTCACAGTAAACATTAATTGCATGCTTCAATAAATTCACTGAGTCACTGATACATTGTGAACATGCAGTAAAGAAAACTTCAGTCAAACATGGGGTCAGGAAAGAAGTTGTTCTGTTTTGGATGCTCGTGAAGGCTACACAGGAGTGCTCTCTGATAGCCTTTTTTAATTTTGAACTTATAGACCAAAAAGAAATTATCAAATTCTTTGGTACTATAATCAAATAATTGGGACTTGAACATTTGTTTTATAATCCATCTGTGTCCCTGTTTGAGGAGCAAGTTTTGTAACAATGGAATAGGAATTTCCAGGTTTACTGCTTGGCACTCTAATCACTAGACTATTATCAGCTCACCAGTAAGGAAAGATTTGTTGAAAATTATCATCATTGGTAAAATGATCTAATGTCACACAAACCGATAAAACATTTATGTTTTACTCTTGAAATAAACCAACTTACAATAAATAAATTATTTGTTCCTAATCAAATTCAGATGCTATTCAGTAGCACAAAAATAAAAATACAAAACATTGATTAATACACACCGTTATTAATTAAGTAATTTCATTATTATTTTAGTTTCTCTGAATGGATCCTCTGAATTTCTGCAAGCTATGGCTAATCATTTATTCAGTGTAACCATGGAACCTCTTCAAGCCATAATAAATACATGCAACATTTCAGTTGGTGATCATCAGAATTTCTCACTAGATGGTTCTCAATCATTTGATCCAAGCAACACTGCTACTGACATGCAATACAAGTGGATTTGTTTTCTACAAAACTCATCCACTGAGTGTCCTTTGTCCCCAAATATGGGGACCAATTCTTCTATCCTGCATGTTGAGGGAGGTTCTCTTAAACCAGCGATGTAAGTACAATAGATGTTAGTTGAATATTATGCTATATAAAGTGTGCTGTCAGTTAATTGTATAGAGCAATCATTTCATATTTGTTAAAGATGTTGGTTTGTCTTATTTCTTGCTGAAGATGTTCACTTGATTTCTTGTTTGTTAAAGATGTTCACTTGGTTTCTTGTTTGTTAAGGATGTTCACTTGGTTTCTTGTTTGTTAAAGATGTTCACTTGGTTTCTTGTTTGTTAAAGATGTTCACTTGATTTCTTGTTTGTTAAAGATGTTCACTTGATTTCTTGTTTGTTAAAGATGTTCACTTGGTTTCTTGTTTATTAAGGATGTTCACTTGATTTCTTGTTTATTAAGGATGTTGACTTGATTTCTTGTTTGTTAAAGATGTTCACTTGATTTCTTGTTTATTAAAGATGTTCACTTGATTTCTTGTTTGTTAAAGATGTTCACTTGGTTTCTTGTTTATTAAGGATGTTGACTTGTTTTGTTGTTTGTTAAAGATTTCTACTTGGTTTCTTGTTTGTTTAAGATTGTTGATTGGGAATTTTGTTTTTCTAGAAAATGAAAAACACTCATGTATATGTAATTATATTCAAAATTTTATAAATGCAAAATCCATGACTAGTTATATAAAATCTTTACTTAATATAATTATTCTGTTCTTTTGGTGTAGTATTTTTAAATATGTTATCATAGTTGGAATTATAATGAAAAAGAAAACAGCCAAGAAGGTGATATGATGTGGTAGTAAATTCTACTGTTTGTTGGTAAAGAATAGCCTAAGATTTTATTGAAGATTATGTTGACAATCTTCCTTCCCTTCATGTTTTCATTTTAAAATTAGGGATGATCAGCTGTGTATAAAACTCAGTATGTAAAATAAAAGTAACATTTATTTAGAGTAAGAGAGAATTTTCCTTTTTTTAATTCAAGAATTGTCTTTTAAAATAAGTGATAAATGTAGCATATTGTTCTTATTATCTGTTATTATAATTTGGTCTCTGAATATATATAAGGAGCAAAAGCATGCTTTCCTAACGACAGGAAAAAGTAATCTATCAATTTAAATTATCTTATGGACTTTAAAAGGTTAATTATGTTACACTATTTGTTTCACTTCAAGCCAAAGCTCTGAACTACATATACCACCTGTCAAAGAAAATAATTGTTGAGCATTTAGTCGTGATGAAAACTGCTGAATAATATGTAGTAAATTTAAAGTTTTATTCTTCAAGTTACTTCACATTTTGATATGTGAATTATGGTATGATTAATTTCTAATATGAAATACAATTTGGTATCAACATTATTCATGCTGTTTTTCAATCATTTTAAAAGTGAATGTTAAGCTATTCAAATGAAATACAAGCGATTGCTCAGACAGACACTAAAGTTCAGAATATAAGATATGAATGTTTATGAAACATTTGAATATTTAACCAATTTCATTTGTTCCAAAGTTTAAGTAAACCTTAAAGTATTTTGACCAGGCTTAATCCAAAAATTAAAAAAGACAAGAAAATTCTTTGTTAGCTACAATTGTTAAGAAAAGCCAGGAGTATGTTAGCTATGTTAGTTCCAAGGTTTAAGAAACGCCTAAAGTATGTTAAGCATGTTAGATCCAATATTTAAAAAAGCTTACAGTAAATTAACTGTGTTGATCCAAGGGCTAGATGATGCTAATTGTTAATCTAGATAAATCTAAGGGTTAAAAAAAGCCTGGATTATATTATGTATTTACAAATAAAGAATTACAATATTTCAAGTATATTTACAATATTATTCGTTGGTTTCAGTACCAAATTCATATAAAAAGTATTGTCAAAAATGGAATTGTTTGAACATTTGTGATTGATATATTTTATAATAAAGCACAAAACTACACAATGAACTGTCTGTGCTTTGTCCACCAAGGATACTGAAAGCTAGTTTCTAGTGTTGTAAGTTCACAATTGATGGGTTGAAATATCCTTCTAAGATATCTTTGACAGATATAACAAGGTTATTTTGCAGAGTTAAAAGATAGATACTTTTGACAAATGATATTAATGTTTCTCTTTGTTGTCATATCTTGATATTTGAAATAATTATGTCTTCAAAAATATTGATTTGTTTATTTAAGGTTTTGTTTTGTTCTGAACACAAGGCTGTACACCAGGCTATCTGAAGTTTGTCCACTGTGATGAATCAAATTCATGACATTACTGTTCATCCATCATGTGGTTTTAGTCTGAACATTCATGTTGTACCTTATATATTTAGTAATAATTTATTTCCAGTTTGCGTAAGTTTTGTTTTTCACAATTTGTCAATTGTTGCACCGACACCTTCAACTCTAGCTGTGGAATACTTTCACAATGACATGATTGGTTGAGTTTCCATTATTTAGAAAAGTGATTTACCTATTTAAGTATTTCTTGGAAAGTGTTTTAGAAAAGTGTGATTTTTAAGTTTAAATTGTAGTTTCGATGTTAAATAGTTCTATACCCTTTGTGTAGCATTCACCTTTATTTAAAATTTACATGAGAATCTAATGAAGAACGTCTTTATTGGATACTTATTAAACAGTATCAGTTGATGTGTTCTACATGCCCACCAATAACCAACATCATTTAATTCATTATTAATCTCATAAAACAAACATTTCAAATATTGTATTTTACTTTCTCATCGAGAACGTTTCCAGAACATAATTATTTTCAAATTATCCCACAATGATTATAAAAAGAGGTTTTTATATTCTTAAACAAACATTCTTTAGTTATTCAAACCATTTTTCTAGTTGTCTGTTATGGGTTGTGAAGTCTTTGATATTAAATACAAATTGGAGAAATTACTAATAATAAACTAAACAGTGTCTGCTAATTGTAAAGTAACTATTTGATGAAGACAAACAGAAAACTTGTTATTCTACTTTCTAATTCTCAGTGTAAACTGGATATTTCAAAAGAGGGTGTCTTCTCTAATTCTCAGTTTAAACTGAATATCTCAAAAGAGGGTGTCTTCTCTAATTCTCAATGTAAACTGAATATTTTAAAAGAGAGTGTCTTCTCTAATTCTCAGTCTAAACTGTGTATTTCAAAGGAGCATGCTTTCTTTAGTTCTCAATGTGAACTGGATATTTCAAATGAAAGAACTTTCAAATCAGTGATGTCGAGAAAACCCGCTTGTAGAGAAATATATCCTTTAAACCTTGTATCCACCAATGAGCACTAGAAAGCACATTTGGCTTGTAACTATCGACTCACATTATACATCACTAACTAATATCTATTGATACAGTTTCATGTATTAATGTATAATCATTTTTATAGCAAAATTAACATGTACTAATGTATATGTTAGTTTTGGGAAGATTAATCAGTGTGGACCTCAAGTGAGAGATAATTAATGAAAATGACAATTATGTATGCTTTTATGATGGTTTCTTTTTATATATGTAAAATTGGCTCGTTTGGGTTGAGAAAATATTTTACATAGAAGAACGAACAACGTTTCGACCTTCTTCAGTCATCATCAGGTTCACAAAGAAAGAGGTAACTGACCGAATGCTGTCCACATGTTTGAAAGGGGTTGTGTAACTGAGTGTCGGAATGTAGAGAGCGGGGTTAGATGTTTGAATATATAATTTTATTAGTATTAATACAGGTATAAAGGTGTCCCTTTCTAATAATTTACTGAAAACAGTTGGAATAATGTAAAGAATTTAACAAATAGAGTGAATTTCTTGAAATTTTCATACCAATATTCAGTAGTCCTGCATACAAATAACATGTTTAAGTATAGTTCCATCATCCCTGTGAAATAAGTCCTGTGTATGGTGGAATTGGGAAGGTTTTTGCAAAATGTATATGCACAACTACATTTTATTTTTTTAGTTCGAACTTAGGACAGCTACTTGAAGGCTATTTGTGCTCGCTGTCCCTAATTTTGAAGTAACAGAATACAAGAAAGGCAGATGTTCAACACCACCCACTGTCAACTCTTCATCAGTAAATAATGAGTTCAATGGTCACATCATAACACTATCTTACGTGTTCCGTGACTGGTTTTCTGGTTTTTATGTAAATTCTGTATTTTTTTATATTGTGAGATATTTCATATAATCATTATCCTTTACTGAACTATATGTTGTGGAAACAGATAATTTTTGTTTAAGGATGAACTTAGAGATTTTTTGAACAAAGTCCTGATTTTTATTAGATTATAATAAGCTTTAGTCCTAAAGAAACAGAAGTACAATTCTTTTTTTCAGAAGGTTTTACAGAAAACTGTAAAGCTCACTTAATGCCCTTATCAAAAAATAGAGGTCTCTGTATACATATGTAAATATCTTATTGTAATTTTATTTTTTCTACTTTTTCAAAACATTTCATTGAAAGTTGTGGAGTTCTTTAGGTGTGTTTGTTTGTAATTAAATAAAAATAATAAAAAAATTTACTTTTTACCAGCTATAATTTTTATATATCTACATTTAAAATTTTTGTTGTTGAAAGAAAACAGTGTTTATAAAATACATAGTTTTCAAATTTCTATTTTACAAATTTGAGGCTGTATGTTACATTGGAATAAGTTTTGCTTGTTAAAAATATCAGTAAAATGTGGGTCATTATAAAGAAAGTTTTGCTGTTGTCTGCAACTTATCTCACAAATAATTTGATCATAGGAATGTGAAATTACACATAGTTATTAAGTTATTGTATGGATAATAATGCTACAACTGTCACACAGTGCCAAATACGATGTATTTTGAGTTCTTTCACAGGTATAAATAGGCCCATTGTTCACACTGTAATTGCTTATCTATTAAATTTAAACTGAACTTCATCATGAAAGACAAATTTAAAGTTTGTAGTTAGAGTGTATGTGTATATATAAATATATAGATAAAGAGCTCAATAATTATCATTTACAGCCATTGTTAATAGACATTTTGAATCTTTGATATTAAAAAATAAAGAATATATAATCGTTTAATGCATTATCTTTCTAGGTTTATTATTTATGATTATAATAGATTATGACATGTTGTAATAGTACTCAAAAAGTGTTGGATATATCCTTTCTCTCAAACCATATCTAAAACACCAAAGTTAAACAAGTTGATCATCATGGAAACTCTAAACAAAGTAAGGAGGTGAGTGCTTAAGCTAACATCGTCTCACCTCGTACTGCCTTATGTATGTGCAATATCAAGTCGCTAACTATGTATGTGATCGGTGTTGATCTCTCTTCTACTCATGACAACACTTAACCTCTAACATCATCACTTCCACTGTCCAAGCTTCAGTCATGATCAAGATAACCTCTCTTTCTCTCAGAGTCAATGTTTCACAGCTTTTCTGGCATCCACGTTCTCAAATATCTTCTCAACAATCCATGTGTTAAAAACAGTGGCTTTGTTTGGAATTATCTATCTCATTTTGAGGGACCTTAGAAACAAGACCTTTCTGGCCATCTTAGGTTGTGTTTCAGGTACAAAAGTAAAATTGAGCTTTTGACTTTTGTAACCAAACACCATCTCTGATCAACATGTGTAAGGCCTCTACAATGATAGATAACATCATAACAACCACTGAGTCTGCCGAAAACAAACCATACAAAAGAATGAAAGTAACATGAAACCTCCTTAAGATAATACTGTGTCACCAAGCCCTATTACCCATCATTGAACTCTTCCAAACCCTCATCACAGATACCTCAGCTAACACGTAATCAGTTCATTACTCTTCAAAGAAAGAGATACACCCAGTTCTCTCTGTCTCTCTCCTTTTTGTTGATCAGTGATAATAATGGCTTTTCTCATGATGGAACGTTTCAGAAACAACAACCATAGGTTTTCACAGACCTACTCTCACATGACATTTTTGATAAGTTCAAAGCAGTACATTCCTTACAAATTTTAATATAATGAAGTCCTTTCGTTTTGTTAACAACAAGTTGCCAGAAGGGAAAGAAAAACAAGACTATATAATCAAATACCTTTCAAGAAATTTGTTTTGAGTGCTACTTGTTTCCATCTATTCAACTCTTGATCTCCTGATACATCAACTTCACCTTGTCATTATCCTTAGGATGGTGCCAAACCATGTTTAAATTTATAAACTAAATCACGTTATTACTAATTTTTGGTTTTTAGGCTCCAACCTCAGTTAATGCATAATAATTGGACACATGTAGGATGGAGAGAAACAATAGTTTCTTAGTACCCCTGAATGTCCTTCATGTTTGGTGTGGCTCATCCAACCAACATGAAACTGAAAAGGGTATAGAAAAGCTAACTAGAGAAACTTCATTATGTGAATATATACCATGCAGATAGAGTAAGCTCTCCATGTGTGATAACATTTGAGGAGGGCGTTTCTCCAATGTTTTGTGCAGGTTCATAAAGTCGTTGAACTCTTGATAGGCCACAAACAAGCAGACTACCAACACTGAAAGTTGACAACCAATTACCTGCCAATATCCGAAGTTATATTTAGTCTAGTCTGAGAGTATTCTGCATTTAATGTTTCTTATACTTTTCCATGAGGTGAAGATGTAGTGTGCTTTCATAGCTTGGTTTGTTACTACACCATGTACTGAAGAATCATAAACATGTGTACTCAAACCTGCAAAGGGATGCTATATGGTACCATGCACAAGCAATATAATTGTCATAGTGCAGTAGTGTGGTATATGCAACTGTTTTTTTATCACTTATTAGTAACCAGGTGAAACACGAGAATATTCATGACAGAATCATCATGAATATTCACAGCACCTAACATCAACTGATTTCTGGCTGTAGAAATACCTAAAGTCATTCATATACTGTATAAAGCAGAACTCTCCTACATAAAATGTTTTTGTGTCTACAGTCAGATGAATTCAACCTATTCTGTATGCTGAATAGTTGTAATGATTGATCAGACACAAGTTCATAGCAGCTCCTGTAGTGGTAGCATAAGACAACTTTGGCATCAGCATATCGACTTACAACTCCTGTTACATTTCATATTTCATAACTTGTGTGACACATATCGACTTGCAACTCCTGTTATATCTCATAACTTGTGTGACACATATCGATTTACAACTCCCGTTACATTTCATATTTCATAACATGTGTGAGACACAATGGGCTGGACTGCAATATTATTTTTATATTCATCCTGTGTATATATGGTGAGAGACTGTTCAATTTCATGTTTTATAATCTTTCTGATTGTTCTTTTTTATTTCTGTTGGGAAAAATGGCAGGAAGCCTTTACTAGTCACTAGAATTACACCAGATTCTTTCACTGTCTGGATGGAAAAGTTACTCTCTTTGTTGTGAAAATGTTCTAGATTTATTTTTAATTTATTGCAATTTATAACATTGTTTCTTTTTGTGTTTTGTGGCACGCATCAGAGTAGTTTCTAGTCTGTGGGAACCAAGGTAAGTTGTGATCTTGTTTATTGGGTTTAGTAGAAACTGTTTATTTTTCGTGTTTTGTGGAATGTGTCAAACTAGTTTCTAGTCTGTGGAGGTCAGGGTATGTTGTTTTCTTCTTTACTGGATTTATTTGAGAATGTTCTAGTTTCTTGTGGAATGCATCAGACTAATTTCTAGTCTTTTGGGACCATGGTAAGTTGTTTCATTATTTACTGGGTTAATTCAATACTTTGTTTTAGTTTTTTGTGGAAAGTGTCAGACTAGTTTCTAGTCTATTGAGATCATGGTAGGTTGTTTTCTTATTTACTGGGTTTATTAAAGACTGTTCATTCTAGTGTTTTGTCATATTAGTTTCTAATCTGTGTGACTGCAATAGGTTGTTTTCTTCATGGTGAGAATATGATAAACTGGGTATGTGGACTTCAGGCAATAATCTTATGTTTTGCCAGTATATAAGGAGCAACTTTAATAAACAAAGCATTTGAAATACTTATTGTAAGTTATTAGATAATGTTTTAAAATTTACTTTCATAATCTTCACATTATTTTAGATATATTTTCACACTACATATAACCAAGGATGATCGAGAAAGTAATGCTACTACTGTGGTCAACATCATATCTGGTCATGTTCCTTGCGTTGTCATCGAGACAGGTAGCAATATTCGCGTAAACCCAACCCAAGATGTCATAATTACTGGGAGAATCACAAGTGATGTTGATGTTATTGTACAGTGGATAAGTCTCGGAGGCAAAGGTTAGACTTTATTAATATCATATGTAAGAAACTCGTCTGTGAAGGAATCATCATAATATTATTCATGGTCTCGATTTACTTTTTTTAATTGGATTATAGAATACAACAACTTTTCATTTCTATAGCTTGAATTTTTATATTTATTGTTGAAGGATTTTATTTTCAAAATCACAAAATATCTTAATCTTCATCGTGTTTTGTTTTTTATTATAAGAATAATGAGTGTTTAACTCCAGAGTGGAAATAAATACAGATAAAAAATTAGTTAATTAAATCTGAAGTAATGTTAATTTTAAACTGTGTTTTTCACTTAAATCAGGTTATTTATGTGATATAAAAGCTTATACAGTTATTTAGAAAGGTTATAACAGTAGTGTAGGAACGTTATAACTCACTTCAACAGAAACTGTTTTTAGTGATTGCTTGCTTTTAGTTTGTTTCTTTCAGTCTGATTTTTATGAGACAATAATCATCTTGTTTTTACAGATTAAATTTAAGTACCAAAAGTCTTCCCACACATTTTTACTCTCTGGAACAAAAGAACTGAAAATGAAACAAAATTTCATCACTTAGGTACAAAAGTAATGACATCCATTAACAGCAATGAAAACTTCTATTCAAAACAACAAACTAATATTCAATGAGGGATGGAAATATTCCTAGATCTTCTTAATGAAAATAAAAATATTTATTATAGAAAGCTGTGAAGCATATTTCATACATTCAGAGGAAGACATATCTTTAACATAATTATTATGATACACAACTGTCCAGCTTGGAGTGATTTTACTGTGCAAAAATTACTGATATTGTCTGTTGCTAACTACCAGATGTGCTTAAGTATCATAGCACTGCTGTCACATGCTCAACAACCATACACATATCACACCACTGTCGTCACACATTCAGCTATCATACAGATATCACACCACTGTTGTCACACATTCAGCTGCTGTATAGATATCACACCACTGTTGTCATACATTCAGCTATCATACAGTTATCACATCACTGTTGTCATACATTCAGCTATCAAACAGATATCACACCACTGTTGTCATACATTCAGCTATCATATAGATATCACATCACTGTTGTCATACATTCAGCTATCATACAGATATCACATCACTGTTGTCATACATTCAGCTATCATACAGATATCACATCACTGTTGTCATACATTCAGCTATCATACAGATATCACACCACTGTTGTCATACATTCAGCTATCATACAGATATCACACCACTGTTGTCACACATTCTGCTGCTGCATAGATATCACATCGCTGTCTTCATGAGGTAAGCCGCTGTATAGATATGACACCACTGTTGTCATACATACTTTTATCACATCATCTTCTTCATGAGGTCAGCTGCTATACAGATACCAAAAAGCAATTGTCTCATGTTCAGCCACCATAAAGATACTACAGCCTTCCTAGCTTCTTTTTGACCACTATATGTGTGCCACATCACTGTCTTCACACATTCAGCATCTACACAGAGGCCATATTACAGTTATCACATGTTCAACCACCAGATAGATGTTACATTACAGTCATCACATGTTCAACCACTAGATAAATGTTACATCACAGTCATCACATGTTCAACCAATAGATAAATAAAGTTATGGATACAACAGTAATATAGACACACATTCAGATACCACAGTATGTATGTGCACACACATTCCTAACAAAATGGTATTTTCTTATACCAAACATAAGAAAAGTAACTCAATTATCCAAGTACTTCCAAAAAGTTCACTTTTATTCAAGTGTGAAATCACCACTTACCCTCACCTTTTATTATTGATTCTGTGTTCTTTAGTTTTTACAAGTTTAGAATTAAAATTAATTTCAAACATAACTTCGAACTCATGCTGTTAACAATTTATTGATTAAAAATTTTTCTGAATGCCTTTTATACATTGTGAAGCATATGTCACCAATATTTCTCCACTTTTACATGACTTATCGAACAAACTTCAAAGGATCATACATCAGCTCTTTTTCCCACCAAATTTGATAGTTGAAGTTTAAGTTGTGGGGAAGCAACAGGGTTGATATTTCATTGACTGAAACTCATTTAAATTCTTAAAATGTAAAATTCATGTCTGGTAGACTAATCTTTGAAATACTGAAAGTAGGAACTGTAAACTAACCTGAAAAAATAAACCAAGTTACAGGGTAGGAAGTAACAGTGAGAAGAGAACTTAGAACTAGAATATAACTTGCCATTAAATGGTGTTGCCAAAAGGTATCACAAAACAGGAGACATATTCTCAGAGAGAGGGAAGAGCAATCATTATTCATTTGTGATAAACATCAGAATAAAGGAAGAGCTGACACATGATTTATAATGTTTCTTGCACATTATCCACAAATTTATTAGAGTATAAAATTCTTATAGTGGTGGAAACAGTTGCATCACAAAAAACGTTGCAGCAAAGTGGTCAGCACAACCAAAAATCTGAAGAATGGTGGGAAAGCAGAGCTTATTCAAGAACCCTTAACTCGTGTAATAATTCCTCGTGGAAGATGGGGGAGTGAAGACTCGTGTATACATGATGCATACTCTGCAATATGAAAAGGAAAGGCATTCTAAATTTTTGGTCAGTTCTTTTACTGACAGTATGAGGTAAAACTCAGCAGAGAAGGAATTTCAGAAGTAAATTTATATGTGTTGACTATCACAACAATACATTTCTCTTATATACTTTTAATTACTATAAACATAATACACACAAGTAGTGTTCTTGTTTTACTTCATGCTAGAAACTAAGAACCTTCTTTTAGTGGAAAGGTACATCAGTAGATAATTAAGAGAACTGTACTGTTGCTACATTTCCAAGGTTTCATACAGATTTCTATTAAATCATACAAGGGCTTGCCACAACCAACCTGAGCATTGTTTCACCATTTGCAATACCCAAAACTTATACTGCTCCAATAGTAGACCGTGTTCTACCACTGGTGATACCTGGTTCTGCACGAACTTCACATGAAGCAGGTTCCTGGCAAGGACTTCAAGGGAATGCTCTATATAGGTTCCAACTTAAAGCTTTCCGAACAGATATGACAAGTGTTGGGTACAGTGATGTTTTCATTAGAACAAATGCTCCTCCAGCAATCCCCTGGCTACAGGTAAATAAATATTCATATACTGGTCAGATAAGGTATACTTAATTTTAAGGACAGTCCACAATTAAAATAAAATATCTCACTGAAGAGTTTGATTTAAGATTATCTGAAGTTGTAATGTTACATGTGTACTAAAGGTTAAAACAGAAGATTTTAGTGTTAAATGAGTATTGGAACTTAAATCATAGATTGTACTTCCAATATTAAACGTGTACTGGAGGTTAAAACACAAGCAAACATCTTAATGTTACATGTGTGCTGAAGGACAAAACACAACGAAAGTTCTCTTAACCAGAAGTTAAAATAAAAGCAAAAATTCTAGTGTAAAACATGTATTCAAGGTTAAGCACAAAGATCTAGTGCTAAATGTGTACTGGAGGTTAAAATAAAGCAAGTATGCTAAGGTTAAACATGTATTGAAGGTTAAAATAAAGCGAAAGTTTTATGTGTACTGAAATATAGAAGTAAAGGTTCTAGTATTAAACATTTACTGAAGGTTAAAACACAGTTCTAGTGTTACATGTGTATTGAAGGTTATATGTTAAAAGTATAGTGAAGGTTAAAACAGAAATAAATGTTCTAGTATTAAACATTTACTGAAGGTTAAAACAAAGTTCTAGTGTTACATATGTGTTGAAGGTTAAAACCTTCAAACTTCCCTAAAGGTGGCACCACATTACACTTACGTGATCATGTAGCTAACTGACCACAACAATGACAGTTGAAGACCTCATATAACAAGGCAAAGATCAATATCACTTTTTTCCTTTTACAGGTTGACTCTCTAGAGGGGAATAAGTCAACTACCCGATTTATATTAAATGCTACAGAAGGTTGGAGGGATGACCCTTCAGACTATCCACTAAAATATGTTTTTTACATTGGCAATGATTACAAGCTAAAAACCATAACAGCAGCACCACCAGTTGTGAAAGATGTTATTATACCAAATAAATGTATGTATAAAATATGAAGTACAATTTGCTGTAACATTTTCTTCCATGGTAAAATACTTTGTTAAATTATGTAGGATTTTATTCTTGCTGGTAATTCATCGTGTTATTAACAACTTAAGCTATAATTTTGAGTTATTCATATTTCATAAACAAAATAAATGTTAACCTCTTCAAACATATTAGAAAAGTAAATGTTCTAACTTCATTGATAAAGTGTATTTTATTTGTTCCGTTTACTTTATATAGACTTCAGAGTATTTTTAAATGCAAACCTATAACTTTATCTAATATTGTGTAACTATATGACTTTCATGTCATGGACATTAACAATAATACCTTACATTTCTCTGAGAGATTACCTTTGTTTAGATCTCAACACTCCCAACTTACGATGTCATTTATTACACACACACCAGAGGAAGACAGTCCTATTGAAATCTGGATCAATTTGAAGCATCTTTTATAGTGGGAAGAAAGAGCATTTTCATGGTTTTGGGTTAATAACTCTAAACTGTGGTCAGATTTCTACCAAATGTTTGGGGTAAAATACAGTTGAGAGCTCTCATTACACCACCAAAATTGTGTTTTTTTCTTATATTAAAGCCGTATTGGGCTATTTGTGAGTTCACCAAGGGTAATGAAAACTTTGATTTTAGCATTGTAAATCTGAGATTTACCACAGTTCACTTTGTCTTATACTCACTTTTATGATCTAAAATTTATCAGCAAATCCTTTTGTATCAACACTTCATATTGTATCAGTTTTTTGTTTTGTTTTTCTGTAAAGACCTACAAATCCTTATGTTCAATTAATATTAAAGCTAAAATTTTTTGTCCTTAAAATTTTTCTCAAATTTAATTATTTTAGTACCAGTTTTAGTCTTATATAATATCGACTGTGAAGCATTTTAAAAGTAAGAAAACATGTATTTGTTTTTAAGAAATGTTTTACACCTATGCAGGTCCCTCTCATTGTGTTATGTTAACGGTGTGTGACTGTTTCGACTCCTGCTCATATATACAGAAAAAAACAAATATTTCCTGGAAATCAAATTTGAATGAATATTATCATGAAGAGATAGAAGATCTGGTGAAAGAAAATTTAAATTTTGGTACATTACATCCTATTTCATATACTGTACAATTTATCTATAGCATAATATCATAAAGATAACTGTGAATTAATTTCAACTAATTGTTTTATTGAATGTCATTTTATTTCAAAAATCTTAAGCAGACTATTCAATAGCCTTTGTCGTAAAGTTTGTTGTTCTTTGAATTTGATACCATAGTTATAACTGGTAATGTGTGCTAGTGTAAAACTTTCTACACATATCTTTGTTCAACTTTCTGCTGTAAAGTAATTATGAGTGCCAATCTGTTAATTTTATGTGGTTGTCAATCCATTCAGGCTAGAATGAGAAAAACAACAATTCTTACTGTAAATTCTGCATGAATGTTAATTAGGTAAGAAAACAATTTTTATTGTAAATGTATGAATCTGTTAATTCATTAGATAAGGAAGAATTCTTATTCTAAATTTGTATGGGTGTTGATCTATTTATAAAAGGGAAAAAACATAATTCATTATAGGTTTTGTAAGAATGTTAATCTTCAACACCAAGAAAAAAACCATCAGTGTTGTTGAGAAAACCCACTTGTAGAGAAATATGTATGTAAAAACGGTTCGTTTGGGCTGAGAAAATATTTTACGTAGAAGAACGAACAACACTTCAACCTTCTTCAGTCATTGTCAGGTTCACAAAGAAAGAAAGAGGTAACTGACTGGAAGCTGACCACATGTTTGAAAGGGATTGCATAACTGTGTGTTGGAATGTAGAGGGAAGTGTTAGATGTTTTGAATATATCATTTTAAATCATTTATTTTATTATTTTTAATATAGGTATAAAGGTGTTCTTTTGTATTGGTTTATTTTGAGTGTAAGTTGTTGTATAAGTAAGGCTTCTTTAATTTTGAGTTTATGTTTATTTCTTTATTTAGTATTTGAATGTTTTCTATGGTTATGTTGTGTTTATTTGACTTGCAGTGTTCAAAAATATGTGGTGACTTTTTATGTTCTTTGAATCTGGTTTTCATTTTTCTACTTGTTTCTCCAATATAGAAGTTGTGGCAGTTATCACATTGTATTTTATAAATAATGTTGGTGTGGTGTTTGTCATTGTAGTTTTACATATTATATACCTCAAATTTGTGCCTGGTTTTTGAATAAATTTGGTATTAACTGGAATATAATATCTTGTTACTAGTTTTTACCAAATGTTGGTTATTTTTCTGCTGATGTCGGGAATATATGGTATGGAGCAGTATATGGTTTCGTGATTTTTTGATTCGTGAGATATATTTACTTTTGTTGGTCGATTTTGCTTTTTGTCTAGGTGTATGTGAATAATGTTTTCTACAGCATTCCCAAATCTCATAAACCAGATTGTCCAATATGACCAATAGCATCCACATATAAATTGTTTAATTACAATCTTGGTAAATATAAAGCATGGGCATTCTCCAAATATGTAACATCAGCCAGCTCATTCATCAAAGACTCTTAATTTCAAGTCTGATCTTAATCAACTTAATCATAAAGCCTTAATTGCCAGTTTCGATGTTATATTCTTCTTTACAGAAGTTCCAACCACTGAAGCCTGCAAGATAGTCTTAGAACTCCATATCCGAGACCCTAACCTATCTATAGACATTCCCAGCAACCAATTAGCAACCATCATAGAATTCACCATGATGAAGACAAACTTCATGTTCAACAACCACAACTATATAAAAACAAATGGTCGAAGCATGGGCAACCCAGTATCACCAGTTCTAGCCAATATTTTTATGACACAAGTTAAAACACAAGCAGATAACACAGCATTACATTCACCACTATACTGGTACAGATATGTAGATGACCTGGTTGCAGGATTCAGATCTACAGAACACACACTTAATTTTTTCAGTCACATTAACTTTATACATCCTAACATTAACTTCACATGTGAACAGGAAGAAAGCAATCAAATATCATTTTTTAACCTCAAAATTACAAGAACCGACACACAATTCAAAATAGAAATCCACCGAAAAATCACCCATATTAGACTACACATTCCTTGGGACTCAGCACTTGAAACAAAACAAAAACTCAACATAGTAAGAAAAACCAGATAAACACAGCCATAAAACTATGCTCACCAGATAAAATTAATGATGAATTAGACAAAATAAAACAATACTTCATCAACATCATAAAGTGTCCTCCACAAACCATAGAAAACGTTATACGCACACACCTAGACAGGAAGCAAAATCAACCAACAGAAGTAAATATATCTCATGAATCAAAAAATCACGAAACCATATACTGCTGTATCCCATATATTCCTGACATCAGCAAACAAATAACCAACATTTGGCAAAAACTAGTAACAAAATATGACATTCCAGTTAATACTAAATTTATTCAAAAACCAGGCACAAAACTGAGGTCTATTCTATGTCAAAACTACACTGACAAACACCACACCAACATCATTTATAAAATACAATGTGATAACTGCCACAACTTCTATATTGGAGAAACAAGTAGAAAAATGGACACCAGATTCAAAGAACATAAAAAGTCACCACACATTTTCAAATACTACAAGTCAAGTAAACACAACATAACCATAGAAAACACTCAAATACTAAATAACAAAACAAACATAATCAAATACAAAATACAACAACTTACACCCAAAATAAACCAATGCAAAGGAATGCCTTTATATCTATATTGAAAATAATAAAATAAATGATTTAAAATTATATATACAAACATCTAACTCCACCATCTACATTCCGACACTTAGTTACACAACCCCTTTCAAACATGTGGTCAGCTTCTGGTCAGTTACCTCTTTCTTTCTTTGTGAACCTGACGATGACTGAAGAAGGTCGAAAAGTTGTTTGCTGTTCTACGTAAAATATTTTCTCAACCCAAACGAGCCAATTTTACATATATAAAAAGAAACCATCATAAAAGCATACATAATTGTCATTTTCATTAATTATCTCTCACTTGAAGAATGTATTGAGATCCACACTGATTTATCTTCCCAAAACTAACATATACATTAGTACATGTTAATTTTGCTATAAAAATGATTATACATTAATACATGAAAATGTATCAATGGATATTAGTTAGTGATGTATAATGTGAGTCGATAGTTACGAGCCAAATGTCCTTTCTAGTGCTCATTGGTGGATACAAGGTTTAAAACATGATTAACATTCCTAGCACATATAGTCTTGAAGATTGGCTGCACATTGTAATCAACTTCACTCATTGTATGTGCAATCTCTGGAAACCTAGTAATGTATTGCATGATGCTGGAGTTGAATGTGTTACATAAAACAACTTTGAATGTGAAAATCAGAAAGTCACATAACAAATACAGCTGATATAAAGTCATGAAGGAATGGTGTGTATTATAACTGCATTTTGACATTATTTGGAATGTCTCGAATGACTTTATAGTTCTGACACTTACTTCACAATGTGAAGATTATAGGATTGAAACCTTGAGCTCAACATGGTTCCCTTTTAAGACATATGGGCATTATAATGTGGTGATAAATCCAACTATTCATTGTTAACCATCATCCCAAGAACTGGCAGTAGGTGGAGTTGGTTTACTGCCTTTTCTCTAATCTATCATTTCAAAATTAGGGTCTGAAAGCTTGCAGCTAGCTATGTGCTAAATTAAACAAACAAAGACACTTTTTGGTATTTCTGTAGGTAGTGTAATGCTACCAAAAATTAATTATCTTTATGAAGAATATGTAACAGTTTTATTGAGTGTAAAATAGTGGTTCACCAAGATCATAAAGATGTGTTTAAATTGATATTTAAAAACCTATCCACGTGCCGTAGATAACAGAATGCAATACAATCAAAAAGAATCTCCAGGTGGAATGAAGTGAACAGATTACAGGTTCACCTACATTTAAGTGAACAGATTACAGGTTCACCTACATTTAAGTGAACAGATTACAGGTTCACCTACATTTAAGTGAACAGATTACAGGTTCACCTACTTTGAAGTGAACAGATTACAGGTTCACCTACATTTAAATGAACAGATTACAGGTTCACCTACTTTGAAGTGAACAGATTACAGGCTCACCTACATTGAAGTGAACAGATTACAGGTTCACCTGCATTGAAGTGAACAGACTACAGGCTCACCTACATTGAAGTGAACAGATTACAGGTTCACCTGCATTGAAGTGAACAGATTACAGGCTCACCTACATTGAAGTGAACAGATTACAGGCTCACCTAGATTGAAGTGAACAGATTACAGGCTCACCTACATTGAAGTGAACAGATTACAGGTTCACCTACATAAGGCTTCCAGTCATACCTGCCATTTAAATGTTGCAAACCTCAGGTAGCTGAAGAAAGAAACAGGTATATCATATGAAATATATCAGTAAAGTTGCCAGAAACAGCATTTATGGATTTCTGGGCAACTGCACTCCTAAAAAAAGTGCTGGTACTCCATAACCTTCATAGACCAGATGAATTAAATAAATCAGAATGGATGAGTGGTCAGTTTGGACATAACAGCCTTTTTAACTATTAGAAACTATGATACAGAATATGGTAATCAGACATATTGACCGAGACTTATGACATGATGAGACACAAAAACTGTCTTAATATAACATACTCAATTCTGTGTAAAGGTATGGATCTAAAAATGAATTATAAAGACTGATTTCTAAACATTATTTTGTATACTTAATGGTAAAGAGTAACTATTGGTTTATTGTAACAAAGAATAATTATTTCTTTTGAAATCAGTCTTACCTATGTCACATCTTAGTATTGTTTTATTTATCAAATATGAAAATAGAATCATAGATTTTGTCTTTTTTCAGGGAATTATGACTTTGCTTTAGCAACTGCATTAGCAGGAAAGGAGAATACCAGTAGATCAACTCTTCTCATCCAAAGGGTTATTGACAAATTTTCAGAGCATCTTATCTCCATGTAAGGTTTCAGCTGTATTACATAGTTTCATAAAAATCTGCTAAATGTATGACATTTTACCAGAGTTGTATTAACTACTACAACCTGTCTATACTTGAAACTGTAATTAAATGACATTTATTTTCTTGTTCATTAAAAATTAAAACTTAGTGTTTATTATGAAAACAATTAAAACAGCTATATAATGTTTTGATAGAATAAAAACAAGAAACTCAGAAATAAAAATTTCTTTAAGAAAGATATCAACTAATAGAATAAAAAAGTACTACATTTTTACTTTCTAAAGCCATTTACGTTATCAGAATTCTAGACTTCTAAATTCCCCAATACATCTCTTAAACTACTGCAGTATCAAGTTTATACATTACCACCTACACTCAATCAACCTAGTTGAGTACTAGTTTTATACATTACACTTAAACTAGTGGAGAATCAAGTTTCTACATTACTACCTGCACTCATTTAAACTACTGGAATATCACATTTATACATCACTACCTACAATCACTTAAACCAGTTGCATATCAATTTTATACATTACCACCTACACTATTTAAATAAGTGGGGTATAAATTTTATTTATACATTACTACCTACACACACTTAAACTAGCGGATGATGAAGTTTATACATTACTACCTATACACACTTAAACTAGTGGATTATAAAGTTTTTACATTACTACCTATACACACTCAAACTAGTGGATTATAAAGTTTTTACATTACTACCTATACACACTCAAACTAGTGGATTATGAAGTTTTTACATTACTGTCTACACACATTTAAACTACTGGAGTAACAATTTTATACATTACTATTTACACTCACTTGAAGTAAAGGAGTATCAATTTTATACATCACTACCTACACCATTTAAATTGGTGGAGTATTAAGTTTAGTTGTATTTTACTATCTACACTCACTTAAACTACTAGTGTATCTATTTTGTACATTATCACCTACACTCACGTAAATGTAATGGTTTACCCCTATATTTAGTTCTTGTTACTGCTGTATTTGTTATAGATTTTAGTTTACCTCTAAATATTGTAATTGTAACTACTGTAATTATTATTTATTTTTGTTTGCCACTAATGGTTGTGTTTATAATTACTGTATGTGGTCTGTTCAAAAAATACTCGGACTGTTTGAATTGCGCGGCTCCAGTTGGTTCCAGAGGAATCCGCTTGGTGTCGCTAGGTTCGCACAGATCAGCTGATTATGACGCCATTTCCCAATACAGATATCTTCATTTGTGTATTAGCTACGCAGTTTTAAGTGAAGTGCAATTTTTTTGTTTGGCGGATTTCAGAATGAATGACCTGAAGGAGCAACGACTTGCTGTGAAATTTTGTGTTAAACTTGGAAAATCTGCGACTGAAACTTTTGCTATGCTTAACACGGCTTACTGTGATGTTGCTATGAAGCATACGGTATGTTTCAAATAGCATGAACGTTTTAAGGATGGTCGACAGTCCATTGAAGATGATGAGCATCCTGGACATCCTTCCACGTCAACTGACCCACACGTTGACAAAATCAACACCCTAGTGCAGGCAAATTGATGTCTGACTGTCAGGGAGCTTGCTAAAGAGTGTGGGATATCAGTTGGATCTTGTTATGAGATTTTGACTGAAAAATTGAAGATGCACTGCGTTGCTGTGAATTTTGTGCCTCAGAACTCGTGAGTTTCTGGCCAAACACTCAATCACTGTTCTTCCCCACCCCCCTACTCACCTGACCTTGCTCCTTGTGATTTTTTCTTGTTCTCCAAACTCAGAAGACCTTTGAAAGGAAGAATATTTGAGACGATACTTGAGATTAAGGCAAATGCGATAAAGGAGATGTAGGACATTACAAAAGAAGCATACCAGGACTGTTTCAACAAGTGGAAACACCGTTGGGATAAGTGTGTGCATTGGGGAGGAGAGTACTTTGAAGGGGTCCCAGACCTGTAACTTTTAAATAAAGTACATTTTGTTTTATGACGTCAGTCTGCGTATTTTTTGAACAGCTCTGTATTTGTTATTGATTTTTGTTTATCACTAATTCTAGTATTTTTAACTACTGTATTTGTTACATACTTTAGTTTGCTACTAATGGTTGTATTATTAAATTTTGTATTTTTATTAGTTTTAGTTCACCACTAATTTTAGTACTTGTGTCTACAGTATTTCTGATTAGTTTTAGTTCACCACTAATTTTAGTACTTGTGTCTACTGTATTTCTGATTAGTTTTAGTTCACCACTAATTTTAGTTCTTGTGTCTACAGTATTTCTGATTAGTTTTAGTTCACCACTAATTTTAGTACTTGTGTCTACTGTATTTCTGATTAGTTTTAGTTCACCACTAATTTTAGTACTTGTGTCTACTGTATTTGTTACTGATTCTAGTTTACCACCAAATATAGTACTTGTAACTTCTGTGTTTATTATTGATTTTAGTTTGCCACTAATGGTTGTGTTTATAAGTGCTTTATTTGTTATTAATTTTACTTTACAAATAATTGTAGTAAATGTAAATGCTGTATATTTTATCAGTTTTATTTTACCTCCAATTGTAGTACTTATAATTACTGTATTTGTTATTGATTGTAGTTTATCACTAACTGTAGTACATGTAACTACTGTATCTATTATTGATTTTTAGTTTTCCAGTCTGCTATTACTGTAACTTCAACACCATTAAAGAAAATTTAAAGTATTATGAGTTCTTCTTTCAAACATGAATAAATAATAATTAATGATGAGCTTGAATTGTTCTTGAAGAATGTTTTTTAAAAGTTTAGTTTAGTTTCCAATTTTGACATTTCTAAAAGTCAAGTATTAATAGTCTTCCCAAACACTGGTGTTCATTCTGTTAAGATCGAGAAGGAATGAATACAATGATGAGAAGAATCATTCCATAACCCAAGTTAAAACATCTGACCAAAGCTTTTGTGAGACTTCTGCCGGAGGTTAAATATACGATTAGTCTTCAACCTAGAAGCTGTATAGTTTTAAAATAATTTTCATCTGATATGTAAGGATGCTTACATCAGGTTCACATGAGGGGAGAAGATAAAAGAACACATTGCTGCTAAAATTCACAACAATTCCTTAATATGAATGACATGTTGTAGTGTCTAATATATGTTAACAATTAAAGGAAGCGGAAAGAACAAAATACCTATAAGTGTCTTATAACTCAGAACAAGATGGCTGCTCTCAACAGTGTACCATAATTACCCTATCAACCTCAGACAATACAAATTATAATCAATGTTAACGTGCCACATCTAGCAACTAGTTTTTGCTATTATTTCATACATAACACATCAGTATTGTAAACTGATGTTTCTTAAAGTTAATTTAACAAAAAAAACGATTTGAAATAGTGTCTATTACTTGCACCATGTAAGATTACAGATTTTCTTGTAATTATAGATGCATTCTATCTTGAAATGATCAGATGATGTTGATTACACATTCACGTGTTCTACTGTAACTCATGTACAATAAAACCTAAAATGATTTCTGTATTTCTTCATCATATACAAACTCTTCATAAAATGTCACATGAACATAAGTAAATAAATTTCACTGAAATGAGTCACATTCCATTATTCTTAAACTGTTAATGACCACTGGCTATTCATTTCTCTAGACCAATCATGACACAAGATTCTTGTCAAATATTCTAGCACCAAAAAATTACAATGAAAAATGTTCATTGTGATAAATATAGTAATAGTTTGATCTAAGTAAGTTTTTTTATGATTTGTTAAAAATCCTTATGCAATAGAAAAAAAAAAGAATATTATTTTTGAAATCTCTCTAGCTGAATTATGTAACATTTATTATTAAAACAAAAACAACTTTCGTGAAGTTTAAATTTATGGGCTTGTGTTATTGATGTACTTTTCAGTTTAAATGCAGAACCTGAAAACACTGTTTACATCAGTGAAGCTCTAAACTTACTGGAAATTATAGTTAAGGAAGGTATGAACAGTAGCACAACAGTTAGAAACATTGTGAAACTGAAGAATCTAGTCCTTCATAACTATGTATCCAATCAGGACAAAGGTGAAGGAAAACCTTATATATGTATCTTAATCATTATAAGGCATGATATAACTATCATAGTACATTATATATGTATCTTAATCATTATAAGGCATGATATAACCATCATAGTATTTTATATATGTATCTTAATCATTATAAGGCATGATATAACCATCATAGTATTTTATATATGTATCTTAATCATTATAAGGCATGTTATAACCATCATAGTACATTATATATGTATCTTAATTATTATAAGGTATGTTATAATCATCATAGTGCATTATATATGTATCTTAATCATTATAAGGCATGATATAACCATCATAGTACATTATGTATGTATCTTAATCATTGTAAGGATTGTTATAACCATTATAGTACATTATGTATCTTAATCATGATAAGGCATGATATAACTATCATAGTACATTGTATATGTATCTTAATTATTATAAGGTATGTTATAACCATCATAGTATTTTATATATGTATCTTAATTATTATAAGGTATGTTATAATCATCATAGTGCATTATATATGTATCTTATCATTATTAGGATTGTTATAACTATCATAGTACAGTTTAAAGTTTTTTCTTGTACTCTTTCACATAACGTTCTACCATAATAATATATTGCATAGCATGCTACAAAGAACCTATGTTTAGCATAATTTCTGTTGTATTAATGTGTTGTACTATATTAAACTACATAACATGCACAGCAAAGAACCTATTTTAGCATAATTTCTATTGTAATACTGTTTTGTACTATATTATACTACATAACATGCACAGCAGAGAACTTATGTTTAGCATAATTTCTATTGTATTCATGTGTTGTACTATATTACACTGTACAACATGCACAGCAAAGAACTTGTGGTTGGTATAGTTTCTAAATTATTAGTGTTTTGTACTATCATACACTACAGAACTTGCACAACAAAGAACCTGTGGTCAGCATAATTCATATTGTATTTCTGTGTTGTGCTATAATGTACCACACAACAAATAGCATTGTGTTTAGCATAATTTGTATTGTGTTACTGTTTTGTACTATAATGCTGTTAGGTTTCCTTAGGGCTGGGATAGACAGGATCCTTTACTGTAGGTGTCTGTGATCTTTTGGTGATAAATTTCAACAATATATGGACAGCACAGAATCCACTTGTTTTAAAATAATATACATTCAAAACAAGTCACATTGGTATACAAAAAGTTGTTACATTGTTGCTTATCATAGTTGTATCTAGGGCTTTAAATAATTCTTTCTTTTTCATTAAAGTTCACACAAGCAGACTCAATCAGCTTAAAGCTCCATTCAAAAAAATAAATTCTTCTTTATCTATCTTTGTTATTGCAAAAAAGTTGTGAAACTAACTTTAGAAATCATTCATTATAGCTAAACAGTCATAAAGTCCAATTTCATATTTACTTTAACTAGTTTGATTTTCTCTCTATCTGCAAATACTTATAATACTTGACAAAAAAAATCAAGAAACATCTAACCCTCTAGGAACAACAGCATGACACATAATGAGAAAAATAAGGAAGCTTCTATTAAGATAACATACAGTAATATTACAAAAGACTAGTACAACAGTTAAACTACAATATAAAACTTGTACAGAGTTTTGTAAAGAAACTTGTCACAACTATCGTTTTAAAATAATTAACTTTTAACATTTGTTATGAAAACTAAATAATAAACTGATCAGTTTAATATATCCAACAGGTACACTACATAACCAGCATAACAAGGAATATATGTTTAACATAGCTTGCATCGTGTTACTGTATTGTGCTGTATGTTACTATCAACCTATTATATTAATCTTTATTTGTTCCAGTTGCAACCACCAGCAGAAATTATTTGTCACAAGATGATAACATCATGAGGACAAATGCTGTGATGGTTGGGAAAATGACAAAAAAATCTGTAAGACTTGCTATCACATAAGAAAAAAAAACATTTCATATTGAAATAAACAAAAATACATAATATGTATTTATTAAATCAGAGAAAAGAAATAATAAGTTGTTTGTTTATTCTTAAAGATAAATATGGTATGATCGCCTACCAGTTCATGTAGAAAATTGTTATTATGAAAACATGGTTTATAAAATGAAATGGCATAATAACATATTTATCTGAATGTTTAGGTACAAAAATGATGAAGCTTTCCATAATAATATCTCAAGGTTTTTCAAGTGTTAGGTCCACTCCGATTTGTTAGTAGAGAAACTCATTGTTAGTTGGTATTGATCAATGAAATGAAACTGAGTTTATTGTCTGTTTAATAATAGACAAACATTGTTTACTGTAACACACATTGTTTAATTATAGACGAACTGTTTACTGTAACATACATTGTTAAGTAATAGACAAACAGTGTTTACTGTAGCATACATTGGTTAATAATAGACAAACAGTTTACTGTAACATACATTTTTTTTATAAATAATAGACAAACTGTTTACTGTAACATATATTGTTTAATAATAGACAAACGGTTTACTGTAACATTGATTAATAATAAACAATGTTAACTAGTCATTTCCCACTTATTATCGTGAAATAAAATTGAGTTTGCTGTATCATAGATTGTTCAATAATAGATGGTTTTCACTGTGATATACATTGTTTATTAATAGACAAACAATGCTTACTGTAAAATACACTGTTTAATCATAAACAAACAGTGTAAACTTGTCATTTACCACTTATTATTGTAAAATAAGACAGTGTTTACTCTAACATGCATTGTTTAATAACGAACAGACTATAAGCTACTAATTTCATTTATGACTTATTATAGTTAAGCAAAATTGTGTTTACTATAACATACCTTGTTTAATAATAGACAAACAGTGTTTACCATAACATACATTGTTTATTAATAGATAGACTATGTAAGGTAGACATATACCACTTATTATTGTGAAATAAAACTGTGTTTACTGTAACATACATTATTTAATAATAGACACAGAGTGTGAACTCATCATTTACAACATATTATCCTGAAATAAAATTGTTTACTGTAACATAATTTTTTCAACAATAGACAGTTTTCATTGTTACATACATTGTTTAATAATAGACAACCTGTGTAAGCTAACCATTCACCACTTGTTATCCTGAAATAAGACAGTGTTTACTGTAACATACATTGTTTAATAATAGATAAACAATGTTTACTGTTACATACTTTGTTTAATAATAGACAGACAGTGCTTACTGTAACATACATTGTTCAATAATAGATAAACTGTGTAAGCTAGACATGTACCACATATTACAGTGAAATAAAATTGTGTTTACTGTAAAATACATTGTTTAATAATAGATAAACAGTGTTTTCTTTAACTTGCATTGCTTAATAATAAGCAAACAGTGTAGGATAGTCATTTACCACTTAGTATTATGAAATAATATTGTGTTTACTAAAACATACATTGTTTAATAATACACCAACAGTGTTTACTGTATTATACATTGTTTAGTAATAGACAAACTGTTTACTGTAACATACATTGTTTAATAATACACCAACAGTGTTTACTGTATTATACATTGTTTAGTAATAGACAAACTGTTTACTGTAACATACATTGTTTAATAATACACCAACAGTGTTTACTGTATTATACATTGTTTAGTAATAGACAAACTGTTTACTGTAACATACATTGTTTAATAATAGAAAAACTGTGTAAGCTAGGCATCTACCACTTATTATCATGTAATAAAACTGTGTTTACTCTAACATACATTGTTTAATAATATACAAACAGTGTAAGTCAGTCATTTAACACTTATTATTGTGAAATAAAATTTTGTTAACATATGTTGTTTGAAAATGTAATTACTTTAACCATGGCTGTTTGAAGTATACTGCTTAATGATATTGTATATCCATACACAGAGATCAGGTTAAATATTGTGAAATGTATTTTGTGTTTACAATTATTTAAGCCATTATTTTTTACATAAATTTCTTCTTTACAGATACAGATCATGTCAGATATTAATAAACTTATTGTAGATTCAAGTTCAGGTACTTTGAACCATTATTCACTATGTATCTTTCTTCTCTATAGGTAGATATCATGTCAGATATTGATATACTTACTGTCAGGCACATCTCAGATCCTATAAACATTTCATGGTTTCTGGCAAACCAAACCTTGTATCAAGCTGTAAAATGTCATTACCGTGGTTTTGACCAGTTTCATCGTAATGTGAGTGAAGATGGTGTCACTTTCCTTACAGCAATGGAAACAGAAAAATTGGACTATACAGTAAGTTTATTTATCTTTCTAACTCATGCCCACCCAAGGAATAACTGTAAGTGCCTTGACCCTGTCAAAATGAAGACTTATTATTCTTAATATAAGACTTCTTCAATACAGAATATATTGAGTACCACAGGATTAGTCATCTAACCTGTGAAGCAAAAATATAATTCCTCCGTTTTTATCTTTATTATTGATGATTTATAACAGTGTTTGAACAAGAATTGTGTTTTATATTAAGAAGATCCTATAATATCTCTACATGATTATTTATCTGAATATATATAAAAATGATAATAATTTGCATAATGTATGGTCATTCGTAACTGTTCTGTTTCACTATCTTCTAATTGTGCCTAGCACTATCCTTCACTATCAGTCCTATCTTCCAAGATTACTGTATACTTTAATTGTGGAATACATAATTATCATTTGTACAAGTACATAATCATCATTCAATTTCAGTCGTGTCTTGTAAGATTAGTGTATCCTTTGATTTTACAATACATAATTATTATTCACTTTCACTCCTGTCTTCTAAGATGAGTGTATCTCTTTGTTGGTATTTATCTGTAGAAGTTATAACTAAGAGATATTTATGTACAGATAATTTTCTAAAGCCTTTCTTTTGATGTACATATCAAGTATTCAGTCATCATTATTGATGGATAATCCATTTTTATATAAAAATTATTGAACATTGTTACCTCTATTTTGTATGTGTGATAAGTTTTAATTAAGTTATTATTAAACAGTGGTTGTTTAAAGCTTATAAAAATGAAATACAAACGAGAATTTTGTTTCATATGTGAAAATAACACCAATGTCATAATCACAAAGTAGTTATATAAAACCCCATTTTTAGACACTCAGTATCTCTGATATTTACATCCAGTTTTACAAGGTTTGGCTAGCTTAGAGTTGGTTCTTAGTTGAAGAAGAACTCTGAGAATGTAAAATAACTTGAGAAGTTGAAAGGTTATTATTATAACTGTAAAAGAAAACAGAATATATCAATAGTTATTTTCTACTCTACTACATCCCTGATAGTGTGTGAACAATAGAATATATCAATAGTTGTTTTCTACTCTACTACATCCCTGATAGTGTGTGAACAATAGAATATATCAATAGTTGTTTTCTACTCCACCACATCCCTGATAGTGTGTGAACAACACAAGAAACTGAAAACAGTTTTCAACTTTACTAAATCAAAAACTGTCTCCAGGTTGAACTTATTATTTTTTTTTAATATTTTCATTTTCCACCTGAATTCAAAAATGTTCAATTTCTTTTGTAAAATTAATGTTTTGATGGGATTGAAATTAATATATATATTTTCAAGCTTCTTTTATTCTTCTAATGTGGATACACTTGTATATTGGTATGTACATATATATGTGTGTGTGTGTATTTGCAGGCTATCTTCTATTCACCAAACATGGACGCATTTGTACATTGGTTATGTGATAATGATGGACTTTGTTATGGCCCTTGTATAGCTTACTGGCATTTAGAAAAAGAGCTTGGACTAACGCTTTTAAACGTACCTGGAGAACTGAAACAGTTTCAGCTAATTAACCCTGAAACAGGACAAAATATTCATGTCCAAGATTTTGAAAGTATTTTGTTGTTTTCTCTACAAACACGAAATGAGTGGATACCTGACGGAAAGCTAGTTAAAGTAAGTATAGATTACAATAAGTAACTTGTACATGAGAACAAGTTTATGTAATAAATTTGTAAGGGAGAGCATCTTACAATGAAACACATAAGATATATAAGACACAACATTTACAGGAAGGTAAAGTGTAGTTAGTATAGATTAAAACACATGTAACATAAAGTAGCTTAAAGTTCCTAAACAATTTAAGTTTAAAACTGAATAGATACTCTTAATTTCAAGATAAATTTTATGCACTTGGCTCTGACCTACACAATTCAACACTATGTACTCTGAGCTACATGATTCAACACTATGTACTCTGAGCTGGGTGATTCAACACTCACTATGTACTCTGAGCTACGTGATTCAACACTCACTATGTACTCTGAGCTAGATGATTCAACACTCACTGTGTAGACCCCCCTCATGGCCCTCTTTTACTCTATCACTAACATCATAATGGACAGACTGTAATGGAACTGTTCTTTCTGAACAAATGTATTTTATCTTTTATGTAGGTTGGATTAACAAGTGTCTACATTTGCATATAAAATAATATATTTCATGTTGTACAGTTACATCAAGTATATCACCCCAAGACCTTTACATGAATGACTGTACACAAGATGTTATGTTCAGTTCTTGTTTCATAACAACTGTTTTGTCCTCTAGTGTGGAAGACTGGACACTACCAGCATGAACTGGTCAACTGACGGATGTTATACAACCCAACACAAGATCCCCCACTACACTGTGCTCATGTGTTCCTGCAAGTTAATGGGGATTTTTGGGTAAAATATTGATCATTATTTCATATGTGTGTGTATGTGTATGCAAACTAACCATTTGAAAACTTTCATATAGTAAGTGACCACTACAAGAACTGTAATTTATGGTTTCCATCACTTTTAGTTTAAATATTGAAGTTTTTAAATAACGATAGTAAAAAGACATGAGAGATAAAAAAATTGGTAAATACAATAAAAAAAAATTTTAAACTCTAGCATGTGTACCTGTCTCTTCATTATGGACAACTTTAAAACTCTAGCATGTGTACCTGTCTCTTCATCATGGACAAAGTAAAACTTTTAATAATACCTATGCATGGTTAACTGGTACTGACCTCGCTTTCTCATACTGTTTTACAATATCAAGTAAGAAATGGAACTTACTATATGTAGTTAATTGCAATAACCGTGAAATTGTATATAACTCAATGTATATATATTTTACAGTGTTGGCTATGATATAATATTTAATTCAATGTATATATATTTTACAGTATTGACTATGATATAATATTTAATTCAATGTACATGTCTTACAGTATTGACTAGGAATCAGAAGCTACGAGATATGCATAGTTAACAGCAATAGCTATGATATCAGATTTAACTCAACAAACACGTGGTTTATAGTATTGACTGTGAAACTGGATTTAACTCAACAAACATACGTGGTTTATAGTATTGACTGTGAAACTGGATTTAACTCAACAAACATACGTGGTTTATAGTATTGACTGTGAAACTGGATTTAACTCAACAAACATACGTGGTTTATAGTATTGACTGTGAAACTGGATTTAACTCAACAAACATACGTGGTTTATAGTATTGACTGTGAAACTGGATTTAACTCAACAAACATACGTGGTTTATAGTATTGACTGTGAAACTGGATTTAACTCAACAAACATACATGGTTTATAGTATTGACTGTGAAACTGGATTTAACTCAACAAACATACGTGGTTTATAGTATTGACTGTGAAACTGGATTTAACTTAACAAACATGTGGTTTATAGTATTGACTGTGAAACTGGATTTAACTCAACAAACATATGTGGTTTATAGTATTGACTGTGAAACTGGATTTAACTCAGTGTACATGTTTTACAGTATTCACTGTAATACAATATTTAGCACAATTTATATATGATTTATGCTATTAATAAAGAAATGGAACTAAACCTAGTTTAAAACTCAATGTATATTGAGAGGCTTCTGCAGTTTTACAGTATTGACTTTGATGTGCACTTTTACTCAATAAACGTGTAACATTCAGGCCAGAAGATCAGTTATTGGAACTTCGATTGTTACTTCCAGTCACAAATTACATGTATTAAATTGAGCACACAAGCACTAACATGAGGAAGTTTATAGTTAAAGTAACGAATGTGACTCTGACACACTAAAACACTTAACATGCTTTTCAGAACATTCTGTGTTACAGTCAATTTGTAGAATAACTTTGAATAAACTAACATATGTTCCTTAATCATGCTTACAATAACATTACAACTATATCAAGTCAACCATATTGTAATCATTCTATTTGATTCTAGAGAAGATAACAAATAGTTACTTACAAAGAACTTAGGCGAGAAACATTAGGCAAGTTTATTATAAAGCTATACGTCTTCTATTAGCCTCGAAGACTCTGCTAGCAATTGCTGTAACTTCTTGAGTTTTCAGCTTCAAACATGGGTTATTTACAAACTCTTTCTGTATTTCTTATGATCTTTCAAATAGTGTAGACAATTACCTGCAAGTAGATCTAACATTGAATTGTTTGTTTTTCTTTGATTATTTTGCAATTCTCAAACCACCTGTTCATTTATTGCAGATAAAATAAATAAATTGGCAGCCTTCTTACTTCTATCCTGACACTCACTTTTGATATGGATACTACATCAAACTTCTGACTTATTTCCTTTCTTGGCAACTTTGCATGAGATAATGTAAGCATTCACTGTAGCTCTCTCACTGCTGTAGTAGCACCAGTTTATATCTAGCTTCCAGTCTCTGTAACGAGGCTTTTGTTACCTTTCTCATAACCTCAGTAGCATTGTATGTAGTTACCGTAAACAAGAATGTTTCTCAACATACCTGTCTTCTTAGTTGATGATTATATAATATTTTCATGCTTTTGTGAATGTATACCATGCTTCTATATATTTGTGAGCATATACCACACTTCTTCTTACTACATATATTTGCTCAATACTTGGAGCATTTGAAATACAACAAATGTTTCATATGTATGTGTTTCAAACTATTGACTGTGAAATATTTATCCCAATGTGGGTGTTTTTACAGAAATGAATGTGAAATTGGATTTATCTCCATGTATATTTTACAATTTTATCAGTGAAATGGGACTTAACTCAGTGTACGTAAATATTTATCATTAGTGGTTAAAATAGGCTTAAATTCAACTTGCTGACACATTTTACCATATTGGCTATGAAATGATATTTAATGTATATACATGTTTTATGGTATTGTCTGTTTTTATTACTGTTCTTTTTTTACACTTTTTAAGCAATGTGTTATAATAATATTTTTTTAAAATATTTATTCTAGTGCTGTTCTACAAGACATTCCTTCAACCACAGTGGATCCTACAGAACCTTACATTACTTTAAATGACACCAGCAGTTCTGAAACAATGAAGATGTACCAAAATGAAGAAGACAGGAAGACTGTTCAAGTTAAAATTCGACTTAATATCGACTACGATAAAGCAGTGTCTGGAAGAACGACAGAATTTGCTGAACATATTTCTCAGCAAATAGCAAACCTTTTAAGACTTAAAATGGAACAAATAAAGAATTTGACGGTTTCTAGAGGTGTATAGTCAAATAACTTTATTTTCTTTGTAAAGCTTTAATCATAAGTCTTGATTGCAATTTCAAGAATCCTTTAAACAGTAAGGTAATTTCAGTCAATTAAAATTGCAACTATCCAGTTAAATATATATAGAGTGCCCACCCAAACACAATGTTCAGAACTTGATAAGGCAAAACACCCTGTATTCATCACCAACAGTCATCATTATCATCTTTTATTCACCACCGACAGTTCTCACTGGCTCCCTATATTCAACACCAACAGTCATCATTGTCATCTTTTATTCACCACCGACAGTTTTCACTGGCACCCTATATTCAACACCAACGGTTCTCACTGTCACCCTATATTCACCATCAACAGTCATCATGTCATCCTTTCTTCATCATAAACAGTCATCATCGTCATCCTTTCTTTACTATCAAATTATCACTGTAAGCTTTCTCTACCATTACTAATTCTTTTGTCTATTAGTAATAGTCATCATGATGGTTGAAGATGAACAGATATGTGGTTTAGTAGACATGCTGAGAGTAATTGCATGTTTACAGTGATTGAGTTTTCAAGAAATGCCAACCCCATAACTCTTGCACAAGTGTAACAGATCACTGTTCTTTGACACATTTAACAGAAATAGCAGTTTCCAAAAGTTGCATTATATTACCTAACATTAATATATTTATACATTGTTTTCTTTCCTCCTGACAGTATTTTAACAAACTGCATGACAGATAGAATGGAGCCCACAGGCCTAACTAGTCTTATTGTAGCTACTTTAATGATAAAGATAAAAGAGAAATACGGGAACCTTACATACTTTGAGTATTATACTTTAACCATTTTGCAAAATGTTTTGTATTTCATGTAGAACAGCTTAAGATATTTCTTATGTGTTGTATATTTCAGAAGACATAAAAGTTTTGTGATACATATACAGAGACTAAATACATTCATGTTGTGTGTTGTACATTGTGGAAGTTAAAAGTTTCATGTTACATATTCTAGAACTGTATAAACATTACGCTTAGCAAAAAGGTCACAGAACAACTTGAAGGCATCTGTTTTATGTAAGTGGGATACTGTACAGACAGTTTTTTGCCTTTGTTATATCAGTTTTTGAAATTAGCTTAAAACATGAAAGTTTTTACTGTTTTTTAAAAAAGGAATCAAACCTAACCTATGAATGATTAATTACAGGAAGTGTCATCGTGGATTTTAACCTGACACACTTGAATGACTCAGAAGATAAGGTTGAAGAGCTACAGAGCATGAATAACAATGGGACATTAGCACTCACAGATTTAGAAGGAAAGAAAATGCCTATTGATTCTTTAAATGCAGATATTTCTGGATCACAAGATCATGGTGAGGAAACCTCATTTTCTGAAATAACAACAGAAGCAAGCAGTCAAACACAAATACTCAGTTCTTCTAACCAAACATCAAATGACCAGTTATTAACAAAGACTTTAACCACCGCTTCAACAACCATAACTAACAAGGCCAATTCAGAATATGAGAATGCTAAAAAGCTGCCAGTATTATTTAAAGTCGAAGATGAATATGACATTGTTGTCAAAGGAAGAAAGAAACAATTCATCAGCCATGTTATTCCTCAGCTGTCTACTAAGATGAGAGTTCCCATACTGTGTTTTCAGGACTTTAATGTAACACCAGGTAATCAAATGAGTTTCTAAAGATGCTTCTTTGAAAAATTCACATACATTATCACAATGGTTCCTAACTTATATCTTTCTCATACTGCAGATTCTTACAAATTAATGAAAAATAGTGTGGTACCAAAAAACTATTGGTCTTTTTTCTCTCTCTAAATCAGTGTTAATGTTTCATTCCTGGTTTTGTTTTTCTCATTCATCCTTATATAGGAAGTGTTCTGTTCAACTTTAATTTGGTTCCAGTTCACAAAGGATCCATTATAATTGATGAATCATCACTTGAAGATGCCAAACATGAACTGGAGAGTAAAATTCAGAAAGGAGAAGTTACCTTGTTAGACTTGGATGGAAGAGTTCTTATTGTAGCTCTGACTTCAGCAGCTGGCAGTAGGTGATTTTCATTACTTTTGTGTTGTATATTCATTATACTCTATGTCAATACAGTTCAAACCTACATCTCGTTTACCCAAACCAACTTTCTATGAACAATATTCATCATATCTCAGTACTAACCAAACTTATGTTTCAGTCACCCTTACCCAATATGCAGCATATCTCAGTACCAACCAAACCTACATCTCATTCATTTCTACAAAGAATACTGCATGTTTCAATGCTAACATTTTACCAAAATACTAAGTAGTCTGCATCAAAGATATTTTACTTCTAAGTTGTTGTTGTATTTCAATTCATTGTACAGTTTTAACTTGTTAATCATTACTGTACAACATCAGATTATGTGTTTACTTCATTAACTAATGTTTCACTTGTATCATACTTTATTCTGATATCATCAGCTTCTTGTCTTGTTACTTTACTTCATTGTGAACTAATGTTTTACTTGTATCATACTTTCTTCTGATATCATCAGCTTCTAGTCTTGTTACTTTCATTATGAACTAATGTTTCACTTGTATCATACTTTCTTCTGATATCATCAGCTTCTAGTCTTGTTACTTTACTTCAACATGAACCAATGTTTCACTTGTATCATACTTTATTTTGAGTTCATAAGCTTCTAGTCTTGTTACTGTACTTTATTATGAACTAATGTTTCACTTGTATCATACTTTATTCTGATATAATCAGCTTCTAGTCTTGTTACTTTCATTATGAACTAATGTTTCACTTGTATCATACTTTATTTTGATTTCATAAGCTTCTAGTCTTGTTACTGTACTTTATTATGAACTAATGTTTCACTTGTATCATACTTTCTTCTGATATCATCAGCTTCTTGTCTTGTTACTTTACTTTATTATGAACTAATGTTTCACTTGTATCATACTTTATTTTGATATCATCAGCTTCTAGCCTTGTTACTTTACTTCATTATGAACTAATGTTTTACTTGTATCATACTTTCTTCTGATATCATCAGCTTCTTGTCTTGTTACTTTACTTCATTGTGAACTAATGTTTCACTTGTATCATACTTTATTTTGATATCATCAGCTTCTAGTCTTGTTACTTTACTACATTATGAACTAATATTTCACTTGTATCATACTTTATTTTGATATCATCAGCTTCTAGCCTTGTTACTTTACTTCATTATGAACTAATGTTTTACTTGTATCATACTTCTGATACAATCAGCTTCTGGTCTTGTTACTTTACTTCATTGTGAACTAATGTTTCACTTGTATCATACTTTCTTCTGATATCATCAGCTTCTAATCTTGTTACTTTACTTCAACATGAACTAATGTTTCACTTGTATCATACTTTATTTTGATATCATCAGCTTCTAGCCTTGTTGTTTTACTTCATTTCTGTTACAATATTTTATAAAACATAAAGGAATATGTAAATCAAAAATCACTGGATTACGATACATTTTTGATTGTTTACTGATTAACATCTTGTAATATTGTTTTCTATTTAGATGATAAGATTGATTTTGCTCCTATGATAATGGGAATTGTGATTGGCATTTTCATCTTGATGATTGTACTGGTGATATTGACAGCCATCACTGTGAAGTCCATCAATAAATATGACTGTAAAGTGGTTCCAGTTAAGGTAATGCCTTTTGATATCAGAAAATAGGACTGTAATGTGACTCCCATAAAGATAAAATTATTGTACATCAGTGAATACAATTATAAAGTTAGGATAAGGACTTTAATTAATTATATGTGGACATTCTGCTATTTTAAATTAATACTTGAGTCTTTCAGGTTTTTCTATGTTTAAGTCAGAAAATTCATGCTATTTAAACATAAACTTAAGTCTGTGACTAATGCATGATTTTCATGGTAATTATATAATTAATAAGAACATAAGGAAATGTTTTTAAGAAGATAAAACAAAACATTTGGCGAGGACTGGGTTCTCAACTGTCACTTCCATCATGCCTACACCACACCAGAACATCAACAGTGGTGATATTATAACTAATATTACATTCGTTCATACCAGACTTTGAGAGGAATGAGTTCTCAACTATCACTTTCCTTACTCTTGTTGACAAACTGCCATGGGGCTTTCTGAAGTTGCATATCCATCACCATAACTCAGCAACAACTCTTCAATTTAGAGATGCCATTGTAAAAAGAGATTTGTATGATTCATGGTAGAATGTTACATGTTGCAATATTCAATACCATTGTTTAAAAGGCAACTAATAGGAAATAACATTGTCAATATTGAAGAGTTGTTAAAAGTGCACCCCTAGCGTCACTTCCAGATCCCAGTGAAATGTACTCCTTGTGAACTGCATACATGTACAATATTTCTCCTAAATGTTCCATGGTTCACCTCATAGACCATTTCCAAACTGATTTATGAACCACTTTTTAAGGTCCTTAGCATCTTACTACTACACTAATCCTAATTGAAATCAATATATTTAGTATTACTTTTTTATCAAAGGATAAAAGTCCTCCACCATCATACAGAAGTACCAAACACCAGGGTTCAATGGGTGAAAAAGACAATATTTTCTACAGAAATGAAGGTTCTCGTCGTGAGAGTGTACCATCAGCAGCAGTATACAGACCTCCAAGTGAAAGTCAGTTGAACAAAACTCAACCCCCACCAATAACAGTCGTAAGTTTAGCAACCTCATAATTAATAAATTCTAGCTAGCACCCATCTCAAGCATATGGTACTTATGACAAGATAACCTAATGTAGACTTCCATTTATGTAATCTTATAATTAGTTTAGTTAAAGGACATGTAGTTATGTAACATTATAATAAAGGATATGTAATTACATAATATAATCAGCTCAGCTAAAGGACTTGTAATTACCTAACATTATAATTAGCTTATCCACCAGATGAATATTTATATGTGTTATTAGCTTAGCTCAATGAAATGTATTCATGCCATAAGTAAAATATTTTAAAACTTAATAAATTACCTGCTTTTTCTACATCTATACTCATACTTGTTTCTTTTTACCCATTCTTTTGCAGTAAAAACTAATTACAAAAAGTAATTACCTTGTTAGGAACAAAATCTCTGGAAACACATTTCAAAAGCAAACATATGATTATTTATATCCAAACGTTACTTTTTACTGTTTCTTTAGCAGTCTAAACTGAAAAATGAATGTGACATTGGAAGTGACATATCCATAATCACCTGATGCCTACTGAGAGAGGAATATGACAGTCTGCTTCTTTAATGTGACTATTGTGTGTACTTTTCAATAGAGTAATGTGGCAATATACATCATTATATTTTAATAACTGAAACCATGAATTGTCCATCCTACTGCATCAAAAGCATGCTCTTATATGTAATACTATATGAAAAAGTACTAATCTTTACTTGAAGTAATTAGGCCTACTGCAAGCTAACAAGAATCATGTTCTTCATTATATTTTCATAAATAGAAGTGATATTTTTAATTACACAGATTAACAGCCTCAAACACTAATTTTCTTATTTTTAGATATAAAATGGTGATGCCTTTTATCATGTGCTTTATTTTCATTTGCTGTTGTTTGACTAAATGTATTCCTGTGATAAATCATTCAGATATATAGGAAGTAGCACAATTTATTAACATTCTTACATCTTGCACATAATGAATTAAAAAACTATCATAAGTTTTTCATTTATACATAATATATTTAACAAATGTGGGAATGCATTATATATTATTCCACATCATATATTATACTACTATGTGTTTGTGATAGTAATGTTATCATATGACTATTTCCTGTTCTCCATTTTTAGCTTATGTTAATGTGATCATATAATTCTTCTTCACTTGCATGATACGTAGAGCAAAATAAAATAAATATACTGGAAAACATAGTGTGTTTGTGTTTACTATCAATCTAAAGAAACGTATTAAAGTCAGAAGAATATATCATCTCAGTTATGATATATTTATGTTCTTCTGTAACACAAAATAGTAACATTATAGTGTTCTTCTCTCAGACTTGTGTTCTTCACTATTATAAATGTAGTTTTATTAGATAAACTTGTGTTCTTCACTATTATAAATGTAGTTTTATTAGATAAACTTGTGTTCTCCACTATTATAAATGTAGTTTTATTAGATAAACTTGTATTCTTCACTGTTATAAATGTAGTTTTATTGGACAAACTTGTATTCTTCACTACTGTAATGTAGTTTTATTAAACTTGTGTTCTTCACCAGTACAGTTTAATAATTCTCACTGTTAAGTATAGAAAATGTTGATTCATCATTATTAGCAATTCCTTTTACAATCTTCAACACTTCAATCAAATCTCCTCAAATTATTATTGTTTTGAAGAGAGAGGAATGTTAAGGATTTTAACTTGTCCTCATATAACAGCCTCTCTATCCCAGATACCATTTTAGTAACTCTTCTCTGAACACTTTCCAACAATTCAATGTCTTTTGTAAGGTTAGGAACCCAAGACTGAACACAATATTTCAAACATGTCTTAACCAGTGATCTTTACAGTTGAATTATAATATTTATAGATGTAGAATGTAGTTTTATAGTATTCAGAAGTGAACTTACTGAGAAAAGACTTTTATGTTGTTATAAACATGAAACTGATACACAGATCACTCAAAACACTTGTTTAATTTTAAAATTATCATTGAAATTACTAAGTATAATGACAAGTTATTTAAGAAATAGTTCATTATTCCATTAAAGCATGTTGAACACATGTTGTAGAAAAAATAAAAAACTATACACAAAGTCACCAAAAATGCTTTCTGTTTCCTAAGTAAATTTTAAAAATATTTTATTGATTAATTCAAGACAGTTCTGGAGCACCCACAGAATCCATTTCAAGTTCCCAATTCTGGCCATCAAAATTCCTCTCCTCAACTGATCTTACTGTTCCTGGTTCCAGACAGCGGTGGTTAACACCTGAATTGATGAATTTCAACATTATTACAATATAGACAGAAAATGTCACAAATAAATTAAAGTGGTTTTAATTCTAATTTTAAAATTAGTAAAATTGTTATAAAACACAAAACTGTACAGTAGGCTGTCTGTGCAGTGTAGATATTTTATTGTTACAAGCCCTCAGACTTCTCCTTGGTGAACACTTAATTTCATATTTACAACAATGACATTTTAAACATAAGGAAAACTAACTGGACTTTAAACACAGGCAGACATGAACATACCAATTCCCTGCTGATTTGAACGAGGTTTGTAGAAACTTTGTACACCACAAGTCTTACAGAAGTAATGCTTGGCCTTATAGGTATTAAACATGTACAAAGTAAGGTTGTCTTCTCCTTGCAAAAGTCGAAAATCCTCATCACTTACAACAAAGTGAGAATTTTTCTTCATTGTGCAAATGCTACAGCTGAAAAAAAAAAACATTCATGTACAAACCAGCTCATAAAAACTTAGTAACATCAAACATATAACAGCTGGTACAAACCAACTCATAAAAACTTAGTAGCATCAAACATATAACAGCTGGTACAAACCAACTCATAAAAACTTAGTAGCATCAAACATATAACAGCTTAAAAAAATACATATACAAACCTACTAACAACAAAATCTTAAATACAGAAACATGAGTACAAAAAATATTAAATGTAGTAACACAAGAAAAATGTATTTTCAAAAAAATCATAAATACAGAGAAACAATTATAAACACTCAAACAAAAATCTTAAATATAAAACAAATACAAACCAAACACACAAACAAAAATCTTAAATATAAAACAAGTACAAACCAAACATACTAACTCCAAATTGTAAATTTACTACAAGCCCTATCTTTAAATTAAACAGAATCTTAAACATAAAAACCCACTAATGGATGATATTTACTCTCATAGGCCTGGGGCACTTATAACAACTCGCTTTTCTACAATGAATGTAATATTTATCACAGTATAATACATCTAAATGTAGCCAACAAATGATATGGTATTTACAATACAGTAGTACAGTTGGTATATCTAAATTTAGCCTACAATTAATATGATCATGTAGTACAGTGAATATATCTAAATGTAGCCTACAACTAATGTAGTGTAGTACAGTTAATATATCTAAACGTAGCCTACAACTAATGTAATGTAGTACAGTTAATATATCTAAACGTAGCCTACAACTAATGTAGTGTAGTACAGTTAATATATCTAAACGTAGCCTACAACTAATGTAGTGTAGTACAGTGAATATATCTAAACGTAGCCTACAACTAATGTAGTGTAGTACAGTTAATATATCTAAACGTAGCCTACAACTAATGTAGTGTTATCAGTGAATATATCTAAACGTAGCCTACAACTAATGTAGTGTAGTACAGTGAATATATCTAAACGTAGCCTACAACTAATGTAGTGTAGTACAGTTAATATATCTAAACGTAGCCTACAACTAATGTAGTGTAGTACAGTGAATATATCTCTATATATAGCCAACAAATAATGTTGTATTTACAACAGAGTGGTACAGTTAGTATATCTAAATGTAGCCTTTAACTAATGTGATATTTAACACAGTGTAAATTTCAAATATACTAACTTGTATTTAGTTTACTGGCAATTGCTACTATATGCAATATTAATTTATTTATTATACACTGGTATTTCTATAACAAGCTATCAAGCTACAGACTTCAACAATCAAAATATTATGTACTAATGCGTTTATCCAAACCTAAACAGTCCAGTATCAAAAGACATTCTCATAATAAAGACTTAGAATTTTAAATACAATAAAGAAATATTTATTTAAAACATTATACTCTGAAATAATAATATATGTTTCACATGAGCTTAGTAGTAAAAATACAGTGATAATTTATCTCTCAGATGAACATTCAAAATTATTAGATCAAATCCTCACAGCTCATACAGGATGCCGTTTCTCTCACAATATTTACAATCCATTTTATCAACAGTTCAGTTTCTCTCCACAGAAAGCATCGTGAACATGCGTGAAACTCAGTTGATCACTATCATATCATATAATAAAACTAAAAGAACAATGCTTAAAAATAAAAGTTGAGTTTATTAAATGTCTGAGTCCACCTCAACCAAGTACTTTTAAGTTATAAGATTTAAAAATGTAATATATTGACAGCAGCCAACCATTGAAAATTTAAGTGAACAAAAAGACAGTGAATTTACCCATGAAAAAACAGGACTGGATGTTGATGAACATAATTCCAAACAAGACACTGGCTGTTGTATATTAGGTACAGGTTACAATTTGAAAACTAAATCACATCTTAGAAACTGGAAATTATGGATGAGGAACAAATGATGTGATGACCAATTTTATAACTTTTATGTCTTATTTATTCATGTCTTAGCATTAAATTCTAAAATAAAAAAGTATAATTCCTGGTATTCAGTACCAGCAGACTTTCACCCCTGCTTCAAGGGTTAATGCTCAATCCAGTTCAGTAATGAAGCCCCTACCCCTCTAATGGTGGCTTACTCTGATGTTTTAGTGCTTATAATAGGCACTAAACATTCTTAGTTTAGATTGTTACTCTCAAATTTGCTAATAGTGTGGGGAGATCTTCCAATAAATGTTTGATCTGCAAAGGAACAAAACTGATAAATAATTATAAAATAATTAGCTTGTGTTTTATGGTAAAACACAATATCTGATGATGGTACATCAGTAACACAGTAAAAGATAGTCGTCTTCATTATCTGCAGAAGCAAAATACAAGAATTCATAATGAAAGTGAATATTCAATTGTAAGCGATAAAACATTCATTTCCTACACATGAAGCCTAACAAAATAGTAACAGAAATCCTCATAACCTTAAGAAAACAATGGAATAACAACTCAAACTGAACTAAAAAACGTTCACTGTTACTGCACACTAAAACATAAGCAGCTGAGCTTCAAGCTATAACTTGTTTAGTATTACTATTAATTAGTAACAATTTCCTACTTCCAACTAAATCCAAGTTACATTACGTCATTTGACGTAGAATAAGACACAATAATTAAGTGAATATTATATATTCACAAACGGCTCGTTTGGGTTGAGAAAATATTTTACATAGAAGAGCGAACGTTTCGAACTTCTTCGGTCATCGTCAGGTTCTATGTAAAATATTTTCTCAACCGAAACGAGCCGTTTTTGCATATAAAATTCTCAACAAGTGGGTTTCTCGACATCACTGATTGAATTAAGTGAATACTAACAAGCTACAAATATCGATACCACTTGTGGTTATTTGAAACTAAGGCGCTCTCCCATGTTTGTGTGAGCAACTCTTTCACAGTGGCTTACTTGCAGTTGTAAACAATTAAATCTGGTTTTGCAAACACTTCGAAACGAACGGCACCACAATGACAGCCACCAGTATGTTTAATTTTACCATTCTGTTTTACTACCGCATCCGACATTTTACGCACTGGCGCTGGTATCGCTCTCTAATCAACATAACATTTAAGTTAGTAAAAAACTTTTATTATATATGGCTCAGAGCTGTTCATATTATGTAATATATAAATTTAAACAAAATAAAAATACTTAACTTTAAAATTTTAAAACATAGCATAAGCTCACAAATACATAAAAATCTCACTACCACTTTCCTATCTTCAAGAATATTATTTAGTTTCAAAAGAAACGAATGGTATGTTGGAGCTGGACCAGATTGGCTCTCCTGTACCTTATTCATTAGGCATGATTAAAATAAGTACACTATTTGTATAATAAATTCTAATTGTAGATAAGATATTTAAAATTATTTTTATGTTTAAAATTATGTATTTAAAAATAATAAAATGACTTAAGTATAAATAATATATAATTAATGAGATAGAGATGGTTAATAAAATATGGATAATGCGTCAGTTCTTTTCTTAAAGCTCAAATATCATAATTGTTTAAATAAACTTAAATAATAATGGCTATTAATTATAAACAAATTAAATACCCTAAATGCAGACTACATTAGTACATATAACTCAAGGATCATACATACAATTATTATTATTTATTTAGCGCTCTGGAACAGACATTTTTACCACTACGCCACGAAAAATAAGACACTTCTTTTATATTACCTACATAAAAATGACAAAATATTCCGTGTTTTTATCTTAAAGCCTTATATGTGTGGTTAAGAACCAACTGTGTGGTCTTCCGACAGGTTAGCGGTAGGTTTACAAACTCACAATGCTAAAATCCAGGTTTCTGGTGAACAGAATGCAGATAGTCCATTCTGTAGCTTTGAAATGAGAATACAACTACAGTTTTATTTCTGATAAACTATGTAACATTTAATGAAGTTTTAAATTTTGTTTTGTTTTCATGAGAATATTATAATGGAAATATCTGAAAAGAAAAAGTTCTTCTAAAGAAAAATATTCTTCCATGATGCATTTTTTTGCAACTTTTTTTCTGAGTTTTATGTAAATTTATTCCTAAACATAAGTTGCACTTTTTCAACATACGTTTGTTCAAAACAATACATAAAAGCACTGCATGAACTAAACTAAATGTTTTGCTTATGAAAAACATTTTCTGCTCAGTTGGACCTATGTTATAATTACTCTGAGAAATACAGCATTTCCCATAAATATAACAAGCTGGTTTACTATAAAGATAATTTTGGATTTTGTTGCGTTGTATTCTTGCGTTAAGATAGTGTTGGAACTTGTAAGTTACATTTTCAATGTTTTAATTTGAATGTTGCTTAGAAGGAACATCGCAATAAGATCAAGGAAATCCTAAAATATTCTAGAATGATCAGGAGAATTTGCGAGGTGTCTAGAAGAAAGGCTAATTTATAAATTTGAATATCTGTGAAGCATCGAGTCAGTTGGTTTCTACTGATAGAAATGAAATATTTAGTTTTTGTAGTGTTTTGTATCCGTGTTAGTGCTAATTCTTGAAATAGGGGGAAGGGAAAGTTAGTTTATGAAAATGTTTAGCCTGAGTACCCTGTTTCTTGTTTTTCATGTGTTTTTTATTCATTGTTATAAAAGTATATAAAATATAAAAAAATGGAAACTTGTTAGGTTAGACTATGTAAGATAATGAAAATAATAAATAAAACTCTTCACAAGGTATACTTATGAGAAGCTCATGTGGTACGTATTTCGATACGGTAACGTGAGCTGCACGTTCGCCGAGTAATTGTCAAATTGTGTGTGAAAATCATCAGTTAGACACTGTTTAAAAAGTAATTAAACGATAAAATTAATACAACCATCGTTACATTGTAATATTTATGGTATGAAAAATCTAATGGTTACTTTGCGGTCATGAAAACACTTGGTTGTACCTATCGAGTCCATAGTAAAAGGGTTCATCCGCTCCATTTGTGTCATTTCACCTTTTTTCTTAAACAGTTTAAGATGAATTTCATGCACAGCTACAGAGGGGCATCTACACCACCTATCTCTAATTTAGCGGTAATAGACTAAAGAGAAGGAAAACAGCTGGTCAACACGAACTACCGTCAACTCTTACCAATAAATTGTGGGGTTGAGTGTGACATTATAATGCTCTTGCGGCCAAGGTTGGATTAAGCCAATTCGGGGCCTGTAGCGTATATTATAAAGGGGCCTAAATTTAAAAAAAAACAACATAAATATCAAAACACAAATTTTTAAATTGCATAATAAAGAAATTGTTTTTTTCATATGCTGTTCAGCCACACAATACGACAAATATGTTTGACATTTCAGTAATCGTATTACTTACATGTTATCATTAGTTTCAAACGTCAAAAGTAACAAAACTACAATTTAAAAGTTACATTTTCTAGATTTAACATGAGCAAATTTGTTGATGATACTGGAAATATCTATTTCACACAGAAGTTCATGTTCATTAGGGTGATATTGTTCAATCTGTTTCGACCCATGGTGCTCCTGAGTTCATGTTCATTGGGGTGATATTGTTCAATCTGTTTCGACCCATGGTGCTCCTGAGTTCATATTCATTAGGGTGATATTGTTCAATCTGTTTCGACCCATGGTGCTCCTGAGTTCATGTTCATTAGGGTGATATTGTTCAATCTGTTTCGACCCATGGTGCTCCTGAGTTCATGTTCATTAGGGTGATATTGTTCAATCTGTTTCGACCCATGGTGCTTCTGAGTTCATGTTCATTAGGGTGATATTGTTCAATCTGTTTCGACCCATGGTGCTCCTGAGTTCATTTTTAATTCTTTTCAGTTTTGAAAATGAGCATTCTTCACTGCAGTTGGTAACCGTCAGTGACAAATAGATGTGCAAAGCAATTTCTACATTTGGGAAACAATAATTTAAAGAATTGTGAATTATCAAACAGTAACACCGTAACTCTATAAGTTCTTCTTTGGTGCCACAAGTTCAGTTTTAAACAGTTCAGTAAACTGCATAAAATCTTCACCAAGACTTTATTCTAGATCTTCCGGATATAATTTGATATGATTTTATGACCTCTTTTCTCTTTATAATATCTTCAGGTGTGAATGACTGTAACTGCCAAAGGAATCCAAATACACCATTCGCATTTTGATAAGGTTTCTGGCATTTTGACAAGGCAGAAAGAGAGCTATAAATAATGACAAGAAATGATCGGCTTTTAAACTTCGAAGAAGGGTTTGAGATTCAACAAGTGGATCAATAGTGCTGGAACCACTGACATCATCATCTCGTGACTTCACTTGTGTTCTCTTCGAGCTTGTTTATGACACTCTTCACACTCAGTTAGATTCTTGGCTTTTTGCTCAATGTCTGAAAAATTCGACCACACAACTTGAATATACCCACCAATGCTAGGGTTTATAGAGTGTACAAGCTATGTTCAATTCTTGGTCAGAAGAAAGAAAAGAAGCACTAATCATTTGAAAAAGCCGTAATACTTCATCCCACAATACGAACATTATTCCTTTTTCCAATTTCATCGTGGTGGAAAGTAGTCCACGAATATGTTGACAACACTCTGTCTTCTGATCATTGTTATTTGAAATGTCAATCAAGACTTGTTTTATAGCAGAAAAGCTGTGCAAAAGTACTTTAGTTGCATCTGTATGAGCTGACCACCTAGTATCTGATATTCGTTTTACAATTGGCCAATAAGCACCACTATCAGATAATGCAGCAGGCCCCACGGATAAGTAGAAGCAGAAAAAATGTGCAGGCTTTCGACAAATTCGAAGAAAATGAATGCTTCTTGACATCATTCAGCGGGCACATTTTCCAACCAAATTTAGTGAATGTAAAAATCTTGGAATGTAATTCATAAATTCATTCAGCTCTTTAATTTGTGCTTGTAAGTCACTATACTTACTACTCATGTTGCTGAAATTGTCATAACTTTGACCACGGCAGTTTTTTATATGAATGTAATTTTCCTTTAAAAAGTTAACTAAACTGTTCAGTACTACGGCCTTCCATATCCAAAAACTTCGCAAATCTTTCAGCTAGTACAGATGGTAAAACGTAATGCACAATCAAAGTTAGCTGGTCTACACTAGATATATCTGGAGTAGAATCCAATAAAACGGAATAATACCTGTATTTCTTCACTTCACATATAATGTGATCCAGTATGCTGGATCCAATCAGATTGATGAATTTATCACACGTTGTTTTACATAGACATGACGTATGTCTCCTTCCTTTGTTTACATAAGTATTTATACGGTCTGCCAGAAAAGGGTTAAGCATGACCAGTAATTCTAACAACCCCAAGCAACATCCATTGTGAAGAGATCGAACAGTTTCACCACTGCCACGAAATGAAAGTCCTTGTTTTACTAAAAACTTTACAACTTCAACTATTATATTCGCTCTAGAGGTGTGCGCAAATATTTTTATTCACTCTCCAATTTGTTTCACGGAATCGACACCTTCGCCTTTTATTTTCACGAATCAAGAGTGGAATTGAAGCTTGTCTATCCGAGGAACTTTCTTCATGTCGAAGTAATAGATTGCTTGCATTTTTCCAGTTATTAAACCCCTCTTGAGTAAACTTTGAATAACATTTTAAAGTCATAACATTGCATGGGAAACAGAATAGGCTTCCTTTACTTTCTGAATAGCATAACCAATTTCTCGCATGCTGTTTGTTTGTAAGTTTATGAACATGTGTGAAATAAAACTTCTGACTACTGATGTTTCTGTCCCTGGCATGGTCAGGTGGATAAGGCACTCGACTCATAATCTGAGGGTCACGTATTCGAATCTCCATGACATCAAACATGCTCTTCCTTTCAGCCGTGGGGGCGTTATAATGTTACCGTCAATCTCACTATTCGTTGGTAAAAAAACAGTCCAAAATTTGGCGGTGAGTGGTGATGACTAACAGCCTTCCCTCTAGTCTTACACTGCAAAATTACAGAGGGCTAGCGCAGATAGCCCTCATGTAGCTTTGCGTGAAATTTAAAAACAAACACGAGGTTCCTTTCTATTGTCATACAATCACATGGATGAAGAGAAGTCATTATCAGCATGTTGGCATTCATCACTTCACTTCCCTTGGCTATCCAGTGTTTACGATCACAATCATCTCGATTGTTTGGCCACTGATCAACATCACAAGAGTACTTGTTCTTTCGCATTCAATGGATGCTGGCTGTTGCTGTATGCCTTCTGCCATACTAATACTAGTTGTTCCTACATTTCCAGCTTCAGCGGTTGTAGCATCATCACCATGAACATCAAAATATTCTGTCAGCTTACGTGTTTTTGATGTCACAAGTTGGTCTCTTCTTTCTTTTTCTTCCTTCGCTTTACGTTTTACACTTCCAGAAGCATAATGATATCCAATATCTCTAGTTCTACTACTCATTGGTATCTGCAATGGAGGAAAAATTTCAATGAACTAGGCATTTAAAAACAAATATTTTATGTAAATAAAAATATGAACTTTAGGAAATGAAAAAGTATGATTTGGTAACATGCTAAAAATACTTTAGGTTTTTGTGTATTAATAAAGCCAGACAAAATCACTCAAGAAAACAAAAGAATGGGCGTGTATTCATCTCAGAACGGCTGTGCGTCTTAAGTAACATAAATACACAAGCAGAGCAATTCATCTGTTGTATATGTCCTAGGAATATATACACAGAGATAGATACCACGCTTTCCTTAACTATTGTGTTAAAATAATAATCCCAATTGAAGGCGATACAGGGTTTACAAGAAAAGTGAGACACATAAAGTTTTTATTTTATTTTAGAAGAAAGGACATTTTTTAAATTAATTTAATTAAGATTTTCTTGAAAATGTAAGTATTTCACGCATCATACACCTATATCAACTTTCACAATCACCTGATGAGATGCTTTCAAGGGCTGAATTAATCTTTGACATCAGATCATTTTCATAGGTTGACTGCAATTGTTTGGCCTTTATTTTCCATTGAGCAAAACAGATTTTCGATCGGATTGAAATCTGGGAATAGGGAGGTAAAAACTTAACTTGATGACATTTCAAAATTTTCCAGCACTTCAGATGTCTTATGTATTCTGCAATTATCGCAAATTATAATGCAGTTTTCCATATTAATTTCTCTTAATAGATTAAAAGATCGTTTAGAAAGCCAATAAATAACGCAGCATTATTTATTAATCTCTTAATTTTTTGGGAAACTGATCATTTATAGTTATAGCTGAGAAAAGAGATATGTTTCTTGACTTGGTCCCTGGTGCTGTCATACTTGGCGTTGTACCTCTTAATCACGTACCTCTTGAAACTTATTCTGACATTAAATCCCGTTCCATCATCAAAAACTATATTGTTTTTTGAAAACTGTTACCTTTTTTATGTTTTATATGTAGACTGAACGCAACAGAAAGACACAGATAACAGCTTATATAATTTATTACAATAAACTATTATATATGTGACAGATATAAAATAAATTATATAATAACAATGACAGATATTCAGTTTTAACCTTCAAAGTTAATTACAATACAAAATGGTACTGGCCTGTGTCTAATAATATGATCCAGAATAAAAGTCCAAAAGTCCAGATCAGAAATCCAAAATTCCAGTCTAGGGGGTGAATTTGGTCCCACGATGAAATTCCGAAGTTTAAATTGATGGAGAGGTCCAGAAACAATTCACAATCCAATAAATTTGACGAAGTTCTTTTTACGATGTTTTTGATGAATGTCTCGGATTTGTCGTTTTCCAACTTTTCCGGTCTCCCCTAAACAGTCCTGTACGTGTTGACCTTCAGTATAACCAGTAATTCGAATGAATCGTATAGATTGACGAAATAAAATCACAGCTTCTGTAGATCTAGCTCTAGTCACAAATCCAAGTTAAATAAACACACAGCAAACGTTGAAAATTTCTCAAACGAATACAACATCTCTTGAATCAAATAAAAATGAATGACTGACTTCCCTCGCATCGCCGTCTGTTTATATACTAGCAGGCTTACTGTGTTCTCGAACAATCGCGTAACTTCCCAGAATTCCAGAGTAATCTCGATTCGTCTCGTACAGACACCAGGCCAATACAAATGATCGATCTACCTAGTTCTAGAAATTTCTATATGAATAACAACGTATATACATAACAAAAACTGAGTTATTATTTCAAGAAACTCGTTAAAACAGATCTTTTTGGTACGAATATTGGCATCAGAAATTCTCCCCTCCGGTATAAATCTAATTCGTTTTCATGTATAGTTAAACCCATCTCGTGTCCCTAAGATGGTTGACTCGAAAATCGTAACGTTATGAATCCGCGAAATTTTTCTTGAAAGTTCAGTGACGGATGTATCACAGCGGTCATCTACTATTGTCTTAATATCTCTTTTGATGTCATCATTTAACCTTCTGGACTATATTTCCCCCTTTGCTTGGTTTGATATGCTATTTTTATATTGATTTATTACCCTTTTAACTGTGGTCCTGGGAAGATTAACCGTCCTTGTGATATCGCTAATCTGTCTTCCCTCAGCAAAATTTTGTGTAATTATTTCTTTCATTTCATTGCAGATATTCTTGCTCATAAGAAATTAAAAGAAAAAAAATAAAATGTTTATTCACGTCTCACTTTCCTTGCAAAACCCTGTAATTTTAGGCTTTTGTTTTTAAATTTCGCACAAAACTACTCGAGAGCTATCTGTGCTAGCCGTCCCTAATTTGGCAGTAGGACTAGAGGGAAGGCAGCTAGTCATCACCATCCACCACCAACTCTTTTATCAACGAATAGTGGGATTGACCACGGCTGAAAGGGCGAGCATATTTGACGCAACGTGGATGCGAACACGCGACCCTCAGATTACGAGTCACGCGCTTGAATATAAGGCTAAAATAGCTAACACCCAGTCGTTCATAAAAGTTGAAAACAGTGTAGTTCCATAGTAATAAAGAAATTGCAGAATCACTAAACCGGAACTGATATGCGACCCAGACAGCCTCTGATATTGCCCAACTTCCCATTTTTTTCGTTGGTAATTTATCATTGAAACTAGTTTTAGTAATAGTAGGCCTAGTTACACATTGTATTTTGTACATAACACTAACAACATACTGGGTTATTTTACAAAAGCAAGGTGTTCTCATGAAAAAGGAAAGGTTTCGGCCGACAATGAAAAATACGTTAAATATACTAATTTACTGTAGGCCTAGCAGAGGCCATGGATAGGACAGTTGTGGCCAGCTCGAATTTAGGAATCGAATCAACCTTTTCAATCGTTTATTTTTTTTTAACGGAAATTTGGTAATCAGCAACTGCACTGTCTCAAGCTATCACTTAATGTCGCGCGCTTCATCACTGCCACAGCCTCCACCTATTTTGTAACGTCAGTCTGGTTTAGATGTTTGCAATTGGGTTTCAGGCCTGGCATGGCCGAGCGCGTTAAGGCGTGCACTCGTAATCCGAGGGTCGCGGGTTCGCGCCCGCGTCGCGCTAAACATGCTCACCCTCCCAGCCGTGGGGGTGTATAATGTGACGGTCAATCCCACTATTCGTTGGTAAAAGAGCAGCCCAACAGTTGGCGGTGGGTGGTGATGACTAGCTGCCTTCCCTCTAGTCTTACACTGCTAAATTAGGGACGGCTAGCACAGATAGCCCTCGAGTAGCTTTGTGCGAAATTCCAAAAACAAACACAAGCAATTGGGTTTACGTTGTTTTGCAGCACTTGCAAACATATTTTTATTATACAACTTTCAAGTGTTTAAACATATTTTAATCCCATTATATGGATAATTGTATAATTAGAAAACAAAACAATCCAGATGATGGTGAACACTTAGAAAATAAAAATAATTTAATTAATTCTGGCATTACTGACGAAAAGAGAATGACGCGTGACTGGAGAAACGTGAATTTAATGAAAGTTTGTTAAAATTTGCAGTGATTGATGTAAATAAGTCAGTACGTGTTTTGTGTAACAAAGTTTTTAGGAATAATACAGTACACAACCTTAAGCAACATTTTCACAGCGAATTCTGTGTAAAATTTCCAGTTGATAGCAAAATTTGTATAAATGAAATTAACCGTCTGAAAGCACAACTTCATGGACAAAAGGGAGGCCTAAAAAGATATTTATCACCGATAGAACTAGTTACGGTAGCTAGTTATAAAGCATTGTTTGTTTGTTTTGGAATTTTGCACAAAGCTACTCGAGGGCTATCTGTGCTAGCCGTCCCTAATTTAGCAGTGTAAGACTAGAGGGAAGGCAGCTAATCATCACCACCCACCGCCAACTCTTGGGCTACTCTTTTACCAACGAATAGTGGGATTGACCGTCACATTATACGCCCCCACGGCTGGGAGGGCGAGCATGTTTAGCGTGACGTGGGCGCGACCCTCGGATAACGAGTCGCACGCTTTACGCGCTTGGTCATGCCAGGCCTAGCAATAAAGCAGCTTGAATTCTAGCTCAAAAAAGAAATCATTTTCTGATGTTGAACTAGTAAAAAATTATTGTAGCCATTGAAACAGTGTTGAAAAATTATGATTCAAAAATAAAAGATGATATATTCTTCAAAAAGTAACAACTGTCCGCAGTATGCTAGAGTTAGCGAAAGACACAGAAAATCAGTTGCTTGAACAACTAAAAAGACTGTATTTTTCTTTAGCACGAGATGAATTAACACATGTTAGTGATACTGCACAGTTAAAATTTTGAGATTAGATACATAACTTCAGATCTACAAGTGAGAGAAGAAATGTTTGGTCTTTGTGGATTACGAGATGGAACATGTAGAAAAAACATCGTTGAAAAAATTTTCAAAATGTTAAAATTAATCAATCTGGATTTTAAAAAACTAGTTTTTGCCACAACAGACGGTGCTCCCGCCATGACTAGGGCGAAATTAGGATTTGTTTCTCCGAGGGTCGCGGGTTCGCGCCCGCGTCGAGCTAAACATGCTCGCCCGCCCAGCCGTGGGGGTGTATAATGTGACAATCTATTTTTATCAACATAGAATTTGAGAATGGCCAACCCATGTTGATAGCTCAAAAGTATTTAGCGCGGACTTTTGAAAGTGCGGAGCCCGTAGCATATGCTACATTTGCTACTAGAATAATCCAGAAAGGGTAAATAATGGACATTGGAACCTGTGACATATTCAGATTACGATACAAGTGTCTTAACAGCCAGGATAAGAAAGGTTTGAGAAAAAAAAAGTTTTGCTCCCCTGTTCCTTAATGCTGTAAATATTTATTGCATCGTGTATTGAACTTCATTCTCATCAGCTTACAGTCCACTTAAGAGGTTACCGATTATTTGGAATCTCTCCTGTTGAAAACAAGTGAGTTGTTATCACGCCCACTTAAAGCAGTGGTTACCATGTATGTATATTCAGTTAATTTGTCATGAGTTTGTATAGATTATAAGCAATTTTTTTGTACGTTATGGTATTGTTAGTTTCAACGGGATGTGTTTGTTAAATCGTCTGTCATTCAACACCACACAGTCACCTTTTGTTGTGGAACTCTTGCTAAATACCTCAGAAAAATAAGAATCACTGAGCCTTTTCTGTCCAATTAATCTTACAATCAGTACACCAGGCTAACTTCATTTAATTAAAAGATGTAAACATGTTTCTCTAGAATCTATGTCTTCACTATGTTACAGTTTGATATTTTTTATTGCAATATTCACTTTGTATACAAGTTCCTGTGTAGTCTTTCATAATAAGACTTCTTATTTTTATTATTTTGTACTTTTTTAAACTGTATGTCATAGCCATGAAACTCTAATCAAACTTTGTTATCATTAAAACTGGAAAATTTAAATTCTAATGTGTCCTTTGTCAACTTGCACTATTATGAAACTTGGTAGTATTCATCAACCATTTTTAATTAGTTTACTGTCAGGAACTGGAGGTTAGTTTCCTTCTAGTGGAGTGGGTTTGATGCATGTCTTCTTGGTTTGAAACCACAATAGTTATGTAATAGTTGAAATTTTCATTTTTACTGTAAAACTATGATTTCAAAAAATCCTACAAAATGAATTAGACTGCATAATAAATCACCAAATAATAATATTTTGTTTTTTTCATTTGTGCAACAAAAACTTTTTGAAAAAGCAACTGGTCTGCTACACATGATTTGGTACAGCCATACTTCAAACTGGTAGTAGTGTAGAAATAAAAAACTATTATGAAACATTCTCTTTAAAACACTACCTGTGACAAATTATGTAATTCTTTTGTTTATCAATGTCTTTTACACACATAAATGAGATGATTTACAGCATCAGATAACATGCTGTTAGAAGATAAATTTGTTTTTCAACAGTTTGGTGGAATTAATTATATCCATCTGACTTTATGTGAAAGAAATCTGTATCACAGGACTTTACAGGAAACTGTAGGTACCAGTAAATATCTTGACTTAACCATCAACCACCAGAAGCAGTGTAAAGATGGTTCATATAGCTTGTCTGGTCTCAAGAATGAACAAGGTTTGCAACACTATAGAAGCTAGAAAGAGAAAAATTAGAATTTATCATTACAACCCTCACAAGTAATGGATACCCAAGAGCCTTAATAAAAAAGTTAGACAAATAAATAACATGCTATGTAGACATTACACAATGATCCTAACAGTGGATAGATAAATAACATGCTACATCAACCCAGCACAGTGCTCCTAACAGTGGATAGATAAATATCATACTACATCAACCCAGCACAGTGATCCTAACAGTGGATAGATAAATAAAATGCTACATCAACCCAGCACAGTGATCCCAACAGTGGATAGATAAATAACATGCTACATCAACCCAGCACAGTGATCCCAACAGTGGATAGATAAATAACATGCTACATCAACCCAGCACAGTGCTCTGAACAGGGGATAGATAAATAACATGCTACATCAAACCCAGCAGAGTGATCCCAACAGTGGATAGATAAATAACATGCTACATTAACCCAGCACAGTGCTCCTAACAGTGGATAGATAAATAACATGCTACATCAACCCAGCACAGTGCTCCTAACAGTGGATAGATAAATAGCATACTACATGAACCCAGCACAGTGCTCCTAACAGTGGATAGATAAATAACATGCTACATCAACCCAGCACAGTGCTCCTAACAGTGGAGATGTCCATATAAATAAATAAACTACTAGTATCTTCATCATGGAGACAAAGGCTTTAAATCCTTGTGCTACCACACAGAAGTATTTCTTCTTATGACTTTCCTGAACATAAAAGCTAATTAGCAATTGAAATACATAATTAAAACTGTTTAATAATTAGTACCTGGTACCAATTCATAAAAAATTAATAATTACTTTATCGATTCACATATAAGAAAGACATTGTGAAATTTAAATAATGTTCAATTAAAAATAATTAAACTTCACAATATAAGTTGTTTTCAGACAACTTGAATGCTTTTATCTTGCAGTACTTGTACAGGTGACAACTAATATCTGATCCGTGACGTCGAGAAACCCACTTGTTGAGAATTTTATATGCAAAAACGGCTCGTTTGGGTTGAGAAAATATTTTATATAGAAGGTCGAAACGTTGTTCGCTCTTCTATGTAAAATATTTTCTCAACCCAAACGAGCCGTTTTTGCATGTCAAAAAAAATATATATATAATCTCTCCAAGTTTGTTTTCAGTTCTTCCATAATTCTCAGAATCTTGTAAGTGAATACTTCTATCAGATGTTTCTTTCATTAAAGAAAGTGAGTCAGTGCAAGAATGTCTTATCACTCTTGTAAAACTTAATATTTAATGAATTTTATGTATTTTTCATTAGATTAATATGTTTCTTACTTAGTAGTTTGTGATATTACACAATAAATGGCAATTTTCTATTACCTTTCTTTCCTAACACTATACTGCAAATAAAGATATAAATTTTTATCAGTCCCACTGTAGTGTAATATCATAAAAATCACCAATCAACACATGCTTCCCCAATTTAAACATAACACACAATTCAGATAAACCAATATTACTTCAAATTATTCAAAATAACACATTATCTAAATGAACTTATTTATACTTTTGTGATATAACTATTTTCTATAGAATCAGACACCTCAGAAAATTAATTAATTTTGTGAGTTGCACTTAATGCACACTGTGCTAAATTTGTCTTAGAGTTGCTTATTCTACAAATTGCAAACACAGTTATTCATGCTTTTGTGAAAAAGTGAACTCTTATCTTCAAAAATGAATTGTTCAGTCTTTTCTTAGGAGAGCAGAATACATTAAATATCGTCTTCATCTAGAAATTCATCTGAAGATACAAATACATTTACACAAGTCCATCTGCCTTTGCACTTACATTGTAATGTCTATGTTTCTTAACCCTAACACTCTGAAACTGGGTTTAAAAAAGTTATGTGATCAAGAAGAAGAGGTGACATAGGTGAAATACACAATGGATGGTTAGCATGAGGTCTGATAATAATTTCCTTTAGTACAAAGGTGTTTTAGAAATAAATAGTAGCTTTTTGTCTACCACAACACATCAACCATTAATCTAGCCACATCCATCGATTTGTTTTGGTGATCCCACACTGTAGCCCAGTTTCTTCATATCTTTGGTTACTATATTGAAGATCACATTGACATAACCTTGTGATCGAACTCGAGTCACTGAAAGAAAAACATGTTGTTGACTACTTATAAACACAGTCTATTCTTTAGTTTAAGAACAAATATGACTATTAGATTTCTGAAAAAAACTGGAATATGTTGTGATAATGAACAACTTAATTATTATGTCACAAAGCAAATCTACATTTTATCTTCACCATTAATACTGTTACCTACCCTCCCCAGTTACCAGTGGAATCAAACATTTCTACACAATCTCAAGATGTAGTTCTGAAACCCATCATTGGACTATGACTTTATATCAGCTGTAGTTGTCACATGGTTTGCCAGTTTGCTCATTAAGTAACTCCTGAGCATTCTACAACTGTATTACACAGACACATGTTCTACACTTGCATGTGTGTATTTGTTCTTACATCCAAATTACACCACTAATATACCAATAATCAGGTCAAATCTATATTTAGCACATATTAATATGGTAATTGCTTGTATATAACTCTTTAATCACCGTTAAATGCAGTTAAAAATGACACCATGTATAATTTCAAAAAAAGCTACGTTCATATTCATAACTGTTATGTATAAAGCGTTTGAGATGCCATGTTGTTGATTATATTATTGTTTTGAAATTTAAACCAATAAAATATGTTGGTATTCATGTAAAAATTTCTAGAATTAGGTAGATCAATAATATGTTTCTAAATAAAATGTATGGCGGCCTGATGTCTAGACGACGAGTCTCGTGCAAAATAGACATGCGCAGATTACTCTGGAATTCTCTGGAAGTTACGCGATGTTGGAAAACATTTCAATTTAGAAGTGAAGCAAGCAATGAAGAAAGCAGATATCAAACAAATTGTTGTTGAGCATTTGGTCAGCCAAAAAGTTGTACAACAATTGCCTGCTGCTCATTTTGACCCAGATTTTGAATTAAAAAAAATGGAAATGGAAATGAAATTTCGTTTAGAAATTGAAAGCAAACATCTTGAAGCAGAACAAAAACGTATTGAGGCAGAACAGGAAAACAAACGCCTTGTTTTTGAGGCGGAACAAGAAAACAAATGCCTTATTTTTGAGGCAGAACAGGAAAACAAATGCCTTGATGCCGAAATACAAAAAGAATGCATTAAAGCTGATAAAGAAATCAGTATGAGAAAGGCACAGACAGAAGAAAAGGTTGTCCAAATGTGGTTGGATAATTTTGATGCTTCCAAACAAATTTGTTTAGTACCTCCATTCAATGAGAAGGCTATAGATAAATATTTTTAGCAATTTGAAAAATTGGCCCTTAGGCTAAAATGGCCTACCGAATATTGGACAGTATTACTTCAGAGTGTTCTCAAGGGTAAAGCTCAGGAAGTATTTTCCAAACTCACGGCCGAGCAGAGTTCTGATTACGAGCATGTCAAAAAATACATTTTGAATGCTTATGAATTGGTGCCAGAGGCATACAGACAAAAATTTTGTGGTTACAAAAAGTTTGACAGCCAAACTTATGTCGAATTTGCTCGTGAAAAAGAAACTCTGTTCGATAGGTGGTGTGATTCCAAAGAAATCAAAGATATTTACACAAAACTCAGAGAACTCATGTTAGTTGAAGAGTTTAAAAGATGTATTTCCGTAGAGCTAAAAACTTACATTGATGAACAAAAAGCTTCCGAAATTCACGATGCTGCTGTCTTAGCAGACAAGTATACTTTAACTCACAAAGATTTGTCATACAAAAGCAAAACAAATCACACAGCAAAAAAACCCAATAACTCATTCAAACATTATGCAATTGTCGACAAAGACAAAAAGGAGCAAACTTCTGATTCTCAAACAAAGACTTCATCTCATTCTCAAAGCTCATCATCTACCAAAAACATGTCATTCTCATCCAAAACATGTGCTTATTGTAAGAAACCTGGCCATCTGATTTCTGAGTGCTATAAGATCAAAAACAAGCCATCACCCCATAGTTTCATTTCACCCTCGTTGGATACATCATTGGTTCCCAATGATTTTGACCCTGTCCGGTCCACTGTGGATTCCAAGTCCAATATTCTTGATGTACCTGAAGATCTTGTTGAGGACAAATTTAAGCCTTTCATCACTGAAGGTTTTGTTTCTTTTGTTGGCGATTCACATCTACAACCAATTAAGATCCTGTGGGATACTGGAGCTTTTCAGAGTTTGATTTTGGAAAGTGTACTTCCATTTTCTGAAAAGTCATCCGTTGGGGCCAATGTGCTCATTTCTGGTGTAGAAGGTGGCATCGTTTCTATCCCTCTTCATAGATTGGATTTGCATTCAGACTTAGTTTCGGGTCCAGTGACTGTGGGTATTAAATCTTCATTGCCTGTTGAAGTTGTGTCTATGCTTTTGGGGAATGATTTGGGTGGTAGTAAGGTGGTACCAGAGGTTCGTGTTGTTGAAGCACCTGTTGTTAGTCCCAGTACAAAGCAATTCGTTGAAGAGTTTCCTGATGTTTTCCCCGCCTGTGCTGTTACTTGTTCTCAAACACATTCTCAGGAGTCCAAAGAGGATTTCCCTTTATCTGATACATTCATGTCTCACATCGATGAGATTTCTGACTCAACTTTAAGTTCTGCTGATGACTCCGAGTCATTTTTCAACTCTCTTCATCGAAACAAACTTGTTGAGGAATAGGACAATGATCCTGAAACTCGTTCTCTTCTACAACTGGCCGTTGATGAAAATGAAATAGGAACTGTCCCTACTTGTTACTACCAGAAGTCAGGTGTGTTAATGAGAAAATACAGACCTCTTGACGTTGTTGCTGATGAAGAGTGGAATGTTATTCACCAAATTGTCATTCCAAAATGCTACTGGAATGATATTCTTAGTCTTGCTCATGATCATGTGTTGTCGGGACACTCAAGTGTAAGAAAGACCCTAGATCGTATCCGACAACATTTCTATTGGCCAAAGATGCACCAAGATGTTGTTGACTATTGTAAGACATGCCATTCTTGCCAAATGACTGGAAACCAAATCAGGGGATTCCCAAAGCACCACTGCAGCCTATTCCTGCCTTTGAAGAACCGTTCTCAAGGGCCATTATCGACTGTGTTGGCCCAATGCCAAAAAGCAAAGCAGGAAATGAATACCTCTTGACGATCATGTGTGCTTTTACACGTTTCCCTGAGGCTATCCCTTTGAGAAAAATCACTGCTCCTAACATTTTCAAGGTTTTTGTCAAATTCTTTACCATGTTCGAGATTCCAAAAGTTGTACAATCAGATCACGGCTCAAATTTTATGTCCAAGCTGTTTCAACAAGCCATGCATGAACTAAACATCCATCAAGTTTCATCCAGTGCAGACCATCCTGAGTCACAAGGTGTTCTTGATCGTTTCCACCAAATTACTACCACGAACACTCAAAGGACTGGGATGAGAAAGTTCCCTTGTTGTTGTTTGCAGTTCGTGAGGTTGTTCAAGAATCTACTGGATTTAACCCTTTTGAGTTGGTTAAAAAAAGTTTTCACAAGTTCAAACTTTTTTTTTGCTTTTAAGGGGGAGAGTGTTATGTATAAAGCGTTTGAAATGCCATGTTGTTGTTTATATTATTGTTTTGAAATTTAAACCAATAAAATATGTTGGTATTCATGTAGAAATTTCTAGAATTAGGTAGATCAATCATATGTTTGTAAATAAAATGTATGGCGGCCTGATGTCTAGACGACGAGTCTCATGGAAAAACAGACATGTGCAGATTACTCTGGAATTCTGTGGAAGTTACGCAATTGTTGGAGAACACAAGAGGCATACTAGTGTAAAAACAGATGGTGACGCGAGGAGAAAAGAAGAGTCAGTCATTAGTTTTATTCGAATCAAGAGGTTGTCTACGTTTGAGAAATTTTATACATTTGCTGTATGTTTATTCAACTTGGATTTGTGACTAGAGTTAGATCTACAGAAGCTGTGATTTTATTTGGTCATTCTTTACGATTCATTTGAATTACTGGTTATACTGAAAATCAACATCGTGTAAAAAACCTCGTCAAATTTATTGGACTGTGAATTGTTTCTGGACTTCTCCATTCAAACTTCGGAATTTCTTTGTGGGACCCAAATCATACCCTAGACCGGAATTTTGGATTTCTGATCTGGACTTTTGGACTTTCATTCTAGATCATTATATTGGACACAGGCCAGTACCATTTTGTATTGTAATTAATTTTGAAGGTTGAAACTGAATATCTATTATTGTTATTATATAATTTATGTTATATCTGTTACATATATAATAGTTTATTGTAATAAATTATACAAGCTGTTATCTGTGTCTTTCTGTTGCGTTCAGTCTACATAAAACATAAAAAAACAAAACAATAACCTATCACTTTCTTGGTCCTTAAAAATAGCTAACAACCAAGTCCAACTTTTACCTTGTAACAGCTCTTCTTCACGTGCTTAAACCTAATCACTTCTTACACACAGATTTAAGACCTTTTAGAATGTAACTAATTAAAAATTGACCATATTTTCTCCACTGATTTAGTTAACATTTTAAAAACTTTGTGCAAACATCATTTGTTTGTAGATTTTCAGACCAAAATTCACAAAGTAACTAAGTACAAGCTCTTCCAACCTTAAATGTAAACTTTAGTAGATATGTTACAAAGTAAAATTACACCATCTCTTACTCATGTACATAAAATGTCCAGATTAATTATACAAAAATATCAGCATCTCTTTCATTGCCTTTGGAAAGTAATTAAGTACACAAATTCACCATCTTGTCTTGATATGCATTTAAGTACACAAACTCACCGTCTCTTCCCTCAACTTCAGCAATCATTTAAATACATAAACTCACCATCTCTTCCCTCGCCTTGTGCAACTATTCTTGGATTAACAAACTCTGGACGCCTACCAATCAGCCAACTAGTGAACTTTTGTAGAAGTGATGATGATTCAGGCACAAACATTGGAATACGTCTACGATGACTACAATCATAAATAAAACTTATTAGTAAACACTATCACAGTCTTTAAAATAAGCAATAAAACTGATTGACTGTGTACAACACAAAGCCCAATGTACACTACAGTTGGGCAATTAGTGGAATTTGTTAATTAATTAATTAATTAATTAATTGGACTCATTAATAAATTAATTTTAACCAATTGATGGGATGGCTAAAAGAGAAAACAGCTACAAATTTGGCTTCAATACCTGTGGTGTCCAGACTACAGACAGCCCTCTATGTAGTTTTGCACTTAGCAACAAACATAATAGTAATATTTCAATTACTTGAATAGTTAGAATACTTTAAAATACTAATAATTGGAAAATACTTGTTGCTAATTAGTTATTTTCATCATACCAATACATTTAATTATAATTTTAGTTACTGGATAGTTGAAGAGAGTCATAATAACAAAAACAAATTTCAATTGATTGCTTTATGACACTAATAAATTCATTCAGTGTCGTAATTAGTAACACAAAGTGGTTATTTTCATGACACAACTGATTTAACAGTAACATCAGTTGTTGTTTTCTTGTGATATTGATCAACATTAACTCGTTTCATAGATAATCAGTTACTTTGATAAATTGAGTTAATAACTCAGCTGTAGTGTCAATAGTTCAAAATAAACATCAGTTACGTAAACTGATATCAGCTAATCTTATCCATGCATAAAGCACCCACACAGACTGTAGCTGTACTTAGAAAAACATTAGTACCAAAGTAGGAAAATCACACTAAATTCAGAACAGATATGTTCTTCATATCAAGGATGGAACAGAAGATAAGTAATCATCATTATATACCAGCCTCAATCAGAGAGCTAAAGTTCCACTACTTGAGGTTGGAATTAAGAGATCTTGGTCCATTTACCCCATATGTAACCAGCCTCAATCAGAGAGCTAAAGTTCCACTACTTGAGGTTGGAATTAAGAGATCTTGGTCCATTTACCCCATATGTCGGGACACACACAATGAGAAAGTAAGGAAAAGGGCCAATTTTCTCCTTCACATGAAGAAGTTCAAAATACAACATACTCAACCAAAGGAACAAAGCACTGTGGGCATTCATACTTACTCATCAACCAAGTAAGCAAGTAACATTCCACTCGCCCCTTGAATTATGAGGAAGATGTTGAACAACCATGCTTAACCAGGGTGTGACTACTCTGGATTCATCAGAATTATGAGGTAATAGTGGACTACCTTTCCACGAACAATATCTAAACTGATATTGATAAAATAAAAGCCCAACACACACCCTAACCAGATATCTTAGTGTCAAACCTAAATTGGTACCATGAGTAGGCTCTCACAGAGGCTGATAAAGCTTCTACCTACATCTGAGAAAAATATCCAGAGAACCAGGTAGGAGGGCCCATATCTTCACACTCTTCTCCAAGAGTGGAGAAAAAATGCTCAAACACTCTCAAGGAAAAGCTCCTGTCTACCACCCCAGTGACTAGAAACTAAGTTTGGTAAGAGCTCCCTGGCTCAACAGGTGGGAGAGTCTTGAGAAATAGTGCTATGGAAACAGTGCAATAGATGTACCAAGTTCCCTGAGTTCTAAAGGCAAACTGACCCCAATTTATTCAATCCAATGGTTAGAAGGGATCCCCTCTATCTTTACTCGTGATAGTCCATGAGTGGTAGTCCAGCACAGTATGGTAATACCATCTGATGAACTCCTTGGTGGTTTTATGGAAAATTTAATTTTTACAGAGCCTGTTGCAACCAGTAATAACAACAGTGAAATAACAGTTGCTAGTGCAGCAGAATTGGTTTGATAAAAGCTCACTTGTCTAGGCAACACTCACCAGGAACTGGGATCCTGTGAAAGCACAGTAAGAAATCCTGAAAGGTAGAAATAAAAATACTCCCTCCTCTAAATAACTTAGAAGAAATAGTTAAGATAGCTACGGAGGGTAAGCTGAAACATTCTGATGAAGAGACTGTCAAATGAAACAATATGAGATAAAAGTGTTAAGGAGGTCCATATACCAATCTGCACAATGACCATTAGCAAGCAATTTCACCAGGCTGCTAAAGACACACAAAAGAGAAATCTGATTATACACAACCCCTGGAAGATATCTCACCTTTAAAGAGAGCTCTGAATAAAGTACAGTGGGAGAAAGAAGGCAAGTAAGAGTGGCATCCTATTCTATAGCATTGAGCAGAATGGGAAACAGCTGCGCCCAACAGAAATTAAAAGTAATAAATACCCAGATTGATGACATGAAATTGAAGCAAAAGTAGATGTCACAGTCTCAGAATGGAAGCCTGCCTAGGTTGTATCTGAGCGTAGAATCAGGTTGTGATGGTCTAACAATTAATAAGACAGTGCCAACAGTAACCAGTTATCTGTGAAATGCTGTAGGGTACAGTACAATGGAATGAAGGTGATGAAAACTTAAAAAAATATTAATAAGACACAGCAGAACCCATGTTAAGCCTATGTAAATCAAAGGAAAAAAACTTGGAACTGTAGTACGTGACCCTTATGCATAACAAATGCTGACAGTGGTACAACTCTTATCACTGAGGCAAAGGGCAGACAGGAGTTGACTATAAATCAGGTTGGGTATCTACAATCCCAATACAAAAAATAAAATCAACACAGATTGAGAGATGAGTAACTTTTAATCTTGGAGAACCTAAGCATTGATGTAGACAGCAAAGATCAATGACTGAATACCAATCTCCATTCTTCACAGGCCCAACAACAAAGGTTAATGCAAACTTTGAAAAACTGGCCCAACTCTTTCATTTGTTCCCTTCCCAGACCAACTCTAGATGAAATACAGGAAATGGAAACCCAACAAGCTGGATGGATAATAGTGGATTAATTGTCACCCATAAACCTGCAGAGCTCCTGGGCCCATGGTGAAAGTTATCACACATCCAGAAATTCTCAGAACCTAACATCCATAGTTCCTGAAGGTATAAAATAATCGTTGATGTTGCTGGTAATCTAGTTAAGCAGTGGATTCTTTGAACAAAGACAGAATATATTCTGAGTACCATTATACCGAAGGGACGATGTCAGTCAATGAATATGATGAAACACTGTGGCCTCTGTTGAAGCAGATGAAATATGACATTCTAAGAACAACCAAGAAGACTTTGCATGCTAACAACAGATTCAACTCACAAGCCAATTAAATTTGAAATTCCAATAACAACTGGAAAGAATGTAGATGCTGAATGTGCATGCTAACAATGAATCCACTTCATCTTCATTTAAACTGGTTATTCTGAAAGTCTTTCAACAAAATCAAGTGAAAGGAAGTAAAATGTTGAATTTCAGTTTTAAGTCTGTAGACTTACTCTATCCTATCAGGGGACAGAGATCTAAACAGGTTGGATGGTTGATTTAGTGTTTTATGGCACAAAGCAGTTAGGCTATCTGCGCCAAACGTCTGGTAAAAAGGTAAAAGTAAATGTAGTAAAATTCATAAAAGGAAATGAAGGTAAAACAAAACAGCATTGATAAACATAAATAGCAAAAAAACCAATGTTTTTAACTTCTACAAAGTTAAGAGAGAAACCAGCATAAAAAAGTTATAAAAGACTTTACATAGCAAAATGATAATTATCATAACCCACCAGGAACACTAACAGGTAAGTACAAGAAGCACTGTCAGTCACTTGCAGTTGGCCTTTCCAGTCCTGTTTCCGAGTTATGTGTCATTACAGCTATTATCATAAGGTAAAGTAATAAAAGTGCTAAAAGGCATGCAGCAAATTGTAATAATAACTTGACTAATGAGAAGTTCAAATAAACAGTTCAAACAGCAGCGTCAGTCACCTGAAATTTGCCTTTTCAGTCCTGGTGTCAAGTTATTTAATGTTATGGCCATTTTCTAATTTCAAATCAAACTGGAGAGATTGTGACTCTTAAAAGGGAACCCCAATAAAAAAGGTTTAATGAAGAAATATAAAACACTTAAATGACATTAAAAAATTTAATGGCCGTTAATAAACTAAAAACATTATCAAGATGGACAGTGTCACCTTCATCAATAACATTGTTCAATGTTATGGACAAACCGTGGGACAGAACATGTTTAAAATAGTGCCATCGTTGAGAGTCATAATGATGGCAGAAAAATAAAATATGGCTTATTGTGATCTGAGTGTAACACAAACTACACACTGGTGCATCAGTTCCAGATAAAAGAAAACAATGAGTTAAACAATTGATCAATACGTTGTCTAGTCAGAACAACTTCCTCTTTCCGATCCTTACGGAAGCTGGATGGCCAAAGTCCAATATAGGGTTTTATTTGAAATAGGTTGTTGTTGTGTTGCTCACTCCAAGTCGACTGCCAGCTGGCACAGAGCCGAGCCTTGAATACAGGACCATAGTCCATGTATGGGACAGGCACAGCTGTGATAGTGCCAAGGCAGATAGACTTAGCTACAGTGTTGGCAAGTTCATTCCTTCGAATACCAACATGGCCTGGTATCTATAAAAACTGGATAAAAGATGTTAATGAGAAATGGGCCAGTAGGTTTTTAAATATCAGCAAGAACAGGGTGTAAACCAACATGAAGTGATTCCAGGGGCAGTAGAGAACTAAGCGAGTCAGTATAAATAGTGCAGTTTGAGTACTGCTTAGCTTCAATATGATCCAGGGCAAGAGAAATGGCATACAGTTCAGCAGTGAACACAGAAGCTGTAGAGGAGATTCTGCATGCAACCACCAAACAGCAACAAACCATACCAGAGCACACACAGTCACCTGATTTGGAACCATCTGTATAAATTGAAATGGAAAGATTGTTCAAAAGATGTTCAGTGAATAAAACATTATTTCCAATCAGGAGTATCTGCTTTTCTCAGATGACTTAAAGGAAGGTCACATTTGGGGACTGTAATAAGCCACGGTGGAATGGGCTGATCAGTGGATTCTGCAATGTTATCCAAGGACAGACCCAATTCATCCAATAATGCCTGGATGTGTAGGGCAAAAGGAGCAAAGGTAGATCATCCATTCTGAAAAGTACAGCCCACCGAGGAAGGAAAACACATCCCCAGGTGAGATGCTTTGTTAAGGAACGAAGTTTCAAAGAATATAGTAAGGACAGTTGCAAATGGTGAAGGTGCAAAGAAGGTTCAGGAGATTCTACATATAAGCTCTGAACTGAGGAAGTGCAGAAAGCCCCAGTGCAGAGTCGAAGTCCTTGGCGATGAATAGGATCTAGCATTTTTAAAGCCAAGGGTCTGGCAGAGCCATAGATCATTGATCTATAGTCGAGTTTCAATTGAAAAAGAGCACGATATATTTTAAACACAGAACATGGATCTACTCATCAACTCATGGTAGAGAGAACATGGAGATGTTCAGTGCTCTTGTGCATTTGACCCATAGCTGTTTTCAGTGTGGTATAAAGGTCAGCTTAGGTCCAAGATAAGCCCCAAGAACTTGGTCTCAGGGACCACTAGCAGCGAAACTTCACCAATACGTAGTTCAGGATCAGGGTGAATACCCTGCTGGCAGCAAAAGTGCATGAAAACAGTTCTAGAGAGAGAAAAATTAAAGCCGTTCACCGAGATCCACTTCAGTACATGATTGAGGGCAGTCTGTAGCTGATGCTCAATATATCTCATGATCGATAACGGACACGAGATGTGAAAGTCGTCGACATAGAGCCTGTTTGCAACAGTGAGAGGGAGTTGTTCAGTGATGGCATTACTCTTTACACTGAAAAGTGTGACACTCAGAACACAGCCCTGAGGTATCCCATCCCAAGTTCCTGTAGAAAAGAATGGGAAAGTATGGAACCCACATGAACTTGGAATCTCCTGTTTGTTAAACAATTTCTAATAAACATGGGTCAATGGCCACGCAACCCATATGTATGGAGGTCTCGCAAAATGTCATACCTCCATGTGTCATAAGCCTTCTCAATGTCAAATAATATTGATACAAGATGCTATCATTCGAGAAAGGCATCTCTGATTGAAGTTTCATGTCGAATTAGGTGGTCCATGGTGGAGTGCATTCATTGGAACCCACACTGTGTAGGCAAGAGGAAGTTGTTTGATTCCAGTAACCAAATAAGACGAGTATTAACCATCCCTCTCTAAGGTCTTACAGAGACAGCTCATCAAAGCAACTGGACGGTAGTTTGAAGGAATCTTGGGATCTTTCCCAGGCTTAGAGAAAGGTAAAATAACAGCCTGGTGCCACGCACTAAGAAAATCATTCTCCTGCCAGATCTGGTTAAAAACAATTAGAAGAATATCAAGAGAAGCAGGAAATAAATAGTGCAGCATGTCAGAGTGTAATCTTCAGGTCCAACAGATGTACTACCAGACTGATGAATGACCATTTTCAGTTCCACCAGTGTAAAGGGACAATTATAGTCAAAGAGACAGTTCAAAAGGAAAGAGGTGAATGCTCCACCCGAGTCTTTATGGCCAGGAAGGTGGAGGAACAAGCAGAAGTACTAGATACCCAGAAAAAGCTTTCACCTAGAGTATAGGGGATGCTCCAGGCATCAGCTACCTCTTGGCCATCAGAGAGTAAGATCAAGAGGGGGACAAAATTGTAGTGCCCACTGACCTTTCAAACCCTGTCCCATATGTCCTTGGAACTGGTGGTAGAAGATATGCTAGTTTTGACCTTAATCCAAGATTCCTTCTGGCTTTGACGTCTTACCCACCTAGCATGTGCACGGGCCCGTTGGAAAGTGATGTGGTTTGAAAATGTAAGATATCCACGGAAAGTATCCCAATCTGCCTGATCCAGCTTCTACCGGGCACGCAGGTAGGGTGGCATCAACTGATTGATTGATTGTCAATTGTCTGATTGATCACATGTCTCTCCAGGTGACAGGTAGAGAGAACAAACAGTTCTCTGGATGGTAGGAAGCAATCAGTGTTTCGATGTCATCCAGATTAGAATGTAAACCTCGAAAGTTCCATTGTATGGCCATTTGTAATGACGCATAGGGGAAGTGGGTGGAGAACCCTTCTGTTTACGACCATATCTTTTTAACTTACTGTCCTTATTTTGGGGAGGTCTATCAATTGGGCAGGTCTTGAAAGGGGATTCCACTGAGTGATGATGCGAATGAATGATTATTTTGCATTTTGGTGTGGGAGAAAAAAATGTATCTGAAGAAATGCCTGTATTTGGAACCAAAGGATGCAGATCTTGGGGTTTGTTGGAATGTATGGGAGGAACAGAGATGGGTGTAGAAGTCAATTCATCAACTTTTTTAACCATGGAGGGCAAAATGCTTTTCATTTGTTTGGAGAATGATTCTCTTGGGGGCACTCCAACTGTAGTTGTGGAACGAAGTGCAGCAGCACATGTCCGATATGAAGAGATGGACAGCAATTTCCAAGCTTCAGGATAACTAATGTTATGAGTCGTTTTCAAACACTGTACCTCCTTTTCCTTGAACCATTTAGGGCAAGAACGAAAGTAGGAAGGGTGAGAACCATTACAGTTGACACAATGTGGGTCCGTGTGACACTCATAGGCATTGTGGTTCTTGCCACCTTAACTAGCACATGTCTGGGAACCACGACAGGACGTCTTTGAGTGGCCAAACCTCTGACATTGGAAACATCAAAGATGGTTTGAAATATACGGCCATACCCTGCAAATTAGATAACCTGTCTTGATGGTGGCAGGTGCACATGGTGATGTAAATGTCAAAACGAGGATATCTGTCGGCAGTGTAACTCCATTTTTGCCTCACTGCAGAAACTCCTTGAGTGGAGAAACCAGCAAGAATCTCAGATTTGGGTACATTCTTCAAATCCCTCTCAACAATAACTCCTCATGATGAATTCAAGGTAGCATGAGGGGTAACCTCAATAGGTATATCCCCAATTGTCTTTGAATTCAAATGGAATTCACTGTGTTGGGATATGGATGTTTCAACCAATATGTCTCCAAATCGAAGCTTCTTTATTGACTTTGGAGAGCCAGCAAGTCCCTCCAGTCCATTCTGGACATTTTCCCTAAAGGTTTTCTGAAAGAGAATGTAAAATGAAAAAATAAGATGCATGTGTTACAGATGTTGAAGATTCCTGTGCAGTCTTCAAGACATGGTTGTTTACCTATTGACTATTTTTCACTATTTTATTTAAATTTTTATTTGGAAGATCCAATGGAAAAAAAAAAGAAAATTTCAGTGCCCACAGACCCCACCCACCATGGAGGGGATGCACTGCAACGTCAAGCAAGGACACTGCAGCAATGCCAGTGTTTCATGAGTACTATACCCAAACACCAAAACACCAGCATCAGACAATGTCCACAACACCCGGTGAGAACTTCGAACAGTGGTACTTGATTGACTCTAGCCCAAGTGGATCAGCTGACTGATCCAAGGGGGGCCACCCAAAGGCTGCCCGTCTGCAGGAATTCAAGGGCAAAGTGGTGTGTTAGGGATGGACCCCTTAACCACCAGGATCCTCTCCTCCCCTTCATGAGTCGTTACGCACAGCAAACATGTGATGGATGTTTAGATCCCAGAGGAGGTAACCTGAAAGAACAGAACCTTCCATGTGAGGTCCCCTAACCACGTACAGGAATCCACAACAAGGAGTTCTAAACAGGCAAACTACTAATTCCATTTTAGAACCAAAAATCAGATAAACAGATATGTTACTTGGAAGTCAGAAATATATTCCTCCACCAAGGGATCTTTCCAGCATCAACTACAATATCTTTGTATGGAAAAACAAAATTTGGTTCTACATCTTTCAACCAGCAATTAAATTATATTCTCAAAAGTAGCCAATAGAAATCCAAAAATACAACAAATTTGCATAGCCAACAGACTAAAAACAAATCAAAGACACTTTATCCCAAAGTAGCCTCCTTTTTTTATAGGTCATTTAAAGACAGTGTTGATTACCATTCATGGGAACAGAATTTTGTGAGGTAAAGTAAGTTGTTTTATTATATCAAAGCATCTTCAAGCTGTTTGCCACTAACACTCTTGGAAATTAAGTCTCAGACCTTAGAGCTGTGAGTCCATAAGCATACCATTGTCTCAGGAAAATGTATACCCAAATTATGATTGAGTGTCAGATATCACACTCAATTACAGCCTCACAGCCCCCCTTCCAAGGATCATCACAGATCTGAATGTACGTATGTCTTGATTTCACTACAAACAAGATCACTGATAATCAAAACACTGTTATGCAGTGATAAATATCAAATGCAAGATAGGAGAGACCTAACCTGCCTCCATGCCATAAATAATAACCCCAGAATTCATACCATAATTGGCTTGCAAACCAGAACTAGAAAAACCATTTTCTTTTAAATTATCATAAAAATTTAAAATTCAACTAAAGATAACATAATGACATTCAAAGTATCACTGAATAACAGTAGTCTTGAAAAAACTGTAAGTGATATTTTGTTGAGAAAGAGTAATACAATTATCTGAATAAGGCACCAAGATAAAGGACACATTGGCATAGGTGAAGAGTATAACAAGCCAATTATTGAATCGGGTAATTAACTAGAACATAAAAAACTGGGACAAGTGAGAAGAAAAAGAGATCAATATGCAGATGTGAGAAAAATAAACCATGCCAGTCAAGTAACTGTTATTGGAAATAAGCATATTTTGTAACTCCTTACCCTAATTCTAACACAGTATAAATAATAATTATGAACAATTGCAATTCACCAACTTCATTCAGTTCATTCCATAAAAGCTGTTGTCAGTCAAATACCAACTTGTCTGAAGAGCCATGGTTTGGGGTAAAAGACCTTGTTGGCACTGGATATGCTAGATGTAGTGTGGTTGACATATAATTAACCACACGTTTTCACTTTCACTAACATCAAATTTAATAATAAACCAGCTCTGTCAATAACTGTAGCTATACAGACCACCACTAAAACAATGAACAATATTACTGAACATTCTTGATAACAAAACCACTTGAAATTAAACTGTATTTCAGAATGGCTGGTATGGACATTAACACTTTTACTGATAAGGAGAGAACAATTTTTCAACCTTCCTAGGTCATCCTCAGGTTAAGAAAGAGTTTGAATGTGACTGTTGATGGACACGTCTTTGGGACGAGAGTATAAATGGGTACCGGATTTAGGGGGCGTTGCAGGTGGATATTAGGTTATTAATTAGTATAGGTATAAAGGTGCTCCTTTATACTGGTTTAATTTTGGTTTTAGTTCCTGAATAAGTAGGGCTTCTTTGATTTTGCATTTGTTTATATTTGTTTCCCTACTTAATATCTGGGTGTTTTCTAAGGTTATGTTTGTTTATTTGATATACAGATGTTGCAAGAATAAAAAATATCTCATGGTTCTAGTTATAATGTAGGATATATCTTATTTTCATTTCAGTTATTATTTTCTTCTTTACTTTAGAGAACAGTCATCTTCCCACAACTGTATGTAGGCAGTGAAGGGTGATGTAGGTGTAGAATGTTGTGGGCTTGAGCACCCACATCTTGTTCTCCTAATTTCTATTCCATATCTATTGCTACTCTTTTATTTTGCTTCCTTTTTTGAAACTGTTGAATTGACATTAAGACTGACAGACAATGTATCCCAACCACAATGTGGGTCCTACTTCAGTAGTCACCTCCAAAACCAAGGGTATATTTTATATCCCACACTATAGCTTGTACTCTGGGATCTTTTTAATTAGTGCAGTGTATTTTTTGGTTTCTTTTCAGGTTATAACAAACTAATATACTTAGTCAAAGATTTGAATTTGCTGTTTTTAATGTAGTCCTTCCTTTTGACTTAGCTTACTTAACTTCAGTATTAATTTTCTCTAAACCATATATATATATGTAACTTGCTACATAGACCACCATTACAAATAAAACAAACAATTATACTGAACATATAAACCAAATGCATAGACATTTTTCAAAGGAATACAAACAGTCATTAAAATATATTAATTCATTACATCTAACTTTGAGAAGCACTCTTCCTTCATAATCAATATATTCTAGTTACAACACCTTCATGAATTTAGAGTAAAGGTTATTAGAAAGTAATGAAAGATTAATAAGACATACTGTCCTGGGATTAGAGGGATGTGAACAGTTCCATAGCCTCTGACAACATCATTTCCAAATATATCAGGACCATAAACTGATATAACAATCTGTGGCCCTGTATAATATAAAGTGAGGGTTAATACAAAAATCCATTGAAAAGTTTATACAAAACAAATACAAATATTTGAAATTTATTATGAAAACAACAATGCTAAACATCACTTAAAAAATCTAGAATGAAAACAAACTTAACTCAAAATAAAAAAAAGTAAGTTTTAAGGGTTTTTATGCTTACATAAAATGTGCATTTATGGGTAATAATGGTCCAATAAGAATCTATTGTGACACAAGCACTAGTGTGAAAGTGATTTTATTGTCTATGTTATTCTATTTCTTTAAATTTAAGAACTCTTATAATGTTTAATATTTGCTAAAAATATTATTTTTATTTTCAATTTATTTTTACCACTGATAGCAACTAGATAAACTGTGAATGTAACATTGCTACTTTTTAAATTATATTACACTTGATAAATTCCTTACTAAGAAATTTCAGCTGATCTCTTCACACTTGATGAATTCTAAATATTGGGAAATTTCAAACAATCTTACTATTTCTTACATTCCCAACTACTTGGAGGTTTCAAATGACCTATTAACACTTGGCAAATTCCTGACTATGGAGAGATGTCAAATTATTTCTTAATTAACATGTTTCACTTTCTTGGACTGCTGACTTGAGGAAAAGCTACTATCATGCAATTCCCACCACCAACTTTTACTTTTCTTCCTAAACTGTTGACTAGTAGGAAGGAAACAAAAAGCAAAATTTATATTTTGGAGAATTCTACAGAAGAAAGAATTAATTATGGAGACAGAAAAAAAGGAATAATTTAAAAGGAATTTTACTAAAATTAGGAATGATGAAAAATAAATTTTATTGGATGTGTTTAAATTGGGGTATCTGCTGTGTCCACTGAAGGGAATCAAACCCAATTCTAAATCCAGAGAGACTTACTGCTCTTCCATCAGGGGTTGGTTGGTTGCTTTGGCTTTTTATGATGCAAAGCAACTAGGCTATCTGCACCAAACATCCATTCAAAAGTTAAAATTAAAGTAAAATTATTAAAATTCATAAAAGTAAATTAATGTAAAACAAATCAAAGATTAACTGTTGAATTAAAAACATAAATAACATTAATTTTTACATCTAATTTACAGCAGTAAAAGAGAAACTACAGTAATACATGTCTTAACAAACTTTCTGTAGCATAATTTTAGTTACCATAACTCACCAGGGTAAGTTCATATATCAGCATTGGTCACCTGAAGTAGGCCTTTACAGTACTGGTTTTGAGTTATTTGACGTTACGGTCATTTTCTAATTTCATATCGAACTAGTTGTAATTTGATTTGTAAAAAGGAATCATATTAAGAAAAGTTCTGATTTATGAACTAAAAATTTAAAAGGTCAATAGATTTTAAAAACTAAAAACACTTGTATGATGGATGGACAGTGTCACCATTCCCAATGACACTGTCCAACATTATGGATAGTCCTAAAGACAAAGCATGTCTAAAATGGTGCTGTCATTGAGAGTCATAACGATGATAAGACAGTAAAATGTAGCTGATTGGGTACTGAGTGTCACACAGACAACACACTAGTGTATTAGTACCAGATAAAAGAAAATGATAAATTAAAATACTGTGACCAATGCATAGTCTAGTTAAGACAACTTCCTCTTTCCAATCCTTATAGAAGAAAAAAGGCCAAAGTCCAGTAGAGGGTTTTATTTGGAAAACCTTGTTTTAACATTGCTCACTCCAAGGTGACTGCCAATTGGCATGAAGACAAGCCTTGAATATAGAACCACAGTCCATGTATGGAACAGGCACAGCTCGTAGATTCCACTTAATCCACCTCACATTTGATGACTGATATGAGACATGAAAGTCAGTGATGTAGAGCCCATTTGCAAGAGTAAGAGCAAATTGTTCAGTGATGGCATTAATCCTTATACTGAAAAGTGTGAACTCAAAACACAGCTCTGAGGGACTCCAAGATCCTGTAGAAAAGTACAAGAAAAGTGTTGAACCCACACGAACTTGGAATTGCCTGTCCATAAAAATTTTTTAATAAAAATGGGCAAATGACTATGCAACCTACATAAGTGGAAGTCTCAAAAAATGCCATACATCCACGTAGTATCTTAAGGTCAAAGAATATTGATACAAGATGTTGGTGTTTGAGAAAGATTGATGTTTCAAGTTGAATCAGGTGGTCCATGGTGGAGCGCTGTCATCAAAACCCACACTGGGTGGACGAGAAAAGGTTGTTTGATTTGAAAAACCAAATAAGACGAATATTAACTATCCTCACTAAGGCCTTAAAGAGACAGCTCATTAAAGCAACTGGATGGTACTTTGAAGAATTCTTAGGACCATTCTCAGGCTTAGAAAAACGTAAGACAATAGCCTGGCACCAGGCATCAAGAAAAACATCCTCCTGCCAGATCCAGTTAAAAACAATCAGAAGGATATCAGGAGAAGCAGGAGATAGATGCTGCAGCATCTTGTAGTGTATATTATTTGGTCTGACCAATGTGCTGCCAGACAGATGAAAGGCCAGTTTGAGTTCCACCACTGTAAAGGGACAATTATAGTCATGAAACCGATCAGCTCAAAAGGAAAGAGGTGATCATTCTGCCAGTCTTGATGGCTAAAAAAGTGGAGGATGGAGCAGAAGTGCTAGATATCCAGCAAAAGCTTTTACCTAGAGTATTGCTGAGCATGTGCACAGGTCTGCTGGAAACCAATGTGGTTCGAGAGTGTGGGATATCTACAAAAAGTATCCCAGGTCAGTTTTTGAGCATTCCGTGCCATGTGGCAGGCAGGATTCCACCAGGAAGACATGTAGAAAATTTAGAATTACACTGAGTAGCTGCTTTTATAATTCAGTCATTGGTGGTTTACAGACAATGGTAGAATCAAGTTCTGCAAGAGCAGTGAAAGAGGGCCAGTTGGCTTGATCAAGCTTCCACCAGCTCACACAGGTCAGGTGACATGGACCATGGCTGGTATCTGTCAGAATGATACGAAAATGATCACCGCTTCATATATTGTCAATCATCCATGAAAAGTGGAAGAATAGTGAAGGGGAACCAACTGAGAGATCAATAGCAGTAAAGGACTGACTAGGTACATGAAAAAAGTAGAAGAACCAGTATTGAAAAGAGAAATGTTGTGATCAAAGAGCATGTGCTCTACAGAACCCCTCCTATCAATATCAGCACTTCCCAAGAGGTAATGATGTCCATTAAAGTCCCCCAAGATGAAAAAGTGAGACAGCAACTGTTCAAAGAGAGCATCAAGGTCTCTTCAGGAGGCAGGTAGAGAGAGCAAACAGTGACGATATGACCCGAGGAAACAAGAATGGCTACAGCCTCCAAGAGTGTGTCAAGTGACAAAGACAGGGTGGGCACATGCTGATCAACCCTCAATATCAATAGTGCCACACCTCCATAACACAAGCTGTCACTTCTGTACAAAGAAAACTGCTGAAAGGTGATTGTATCAGCAGGTTCATAGAAATGTTTCCTGTAAGGAAATAAAACAGGATAGCAGGAAGCAATCAGTCCTTTGATGTCATCCAGATTAGAATGTAAACCTAGATAGTTCCATTGTAGGCAAATTGGGTAGATATCTCTTCTGTTTTCCACCATGTCTCTTTCCTTTATATTCTTTAATCAAGGAAGGTCTTTTGACCCCCATGAATCCTGCCTTGGGTCAATTGGGCAGGTTTCTGTTGTTGGAAGAAGATTCTCGCTTTCAGGATATGAACAAATGATCGTTTTTGCATCTTGAGGCCAAACCCAGAACCAAATGAAGTGGATCTTGAGGTTTGTTGGAATGAATGTTAGGGATACAGATAGGTGTTGACATTGATTCATAAACTTTTTAACCATGGAGGTCAAAAGACTTTTCGTATGGTTTGAGAATGATTCTTTTTAAGGCACGAAGAGATCTGTCTGCACTCCCACTGTAGTAGTGGAACAGATGCAGCAACATACGTCCGAGAAAAAGTGGTGAACAGCAATTAACAAGCCTCAGGGTAAGTAATGTTTGGAATCACTTTCAAATGCTGCACCTCTTTTCCTTCCAACCACTTAGGGCAAGAATGAAAGTAAGATGGATAAGAGCCATTACAATTAACACAATGAGGGTCCGTTTTACACTCATAGGTATTGAGTGTCCTTGTCACCACAACAAGCATACATCAAGGAACCACGACATGATGTCTCAGAGTACCCAAACTGCTAACACTGGAAACATCTGACAGGATTTGGAATACATGGCTGTATCTTGCAATTAAAATAACCTGTCTTGATGGTGGCAGGTGGCTGCAGTAATGTAAAGTTAAAATGAGGACATTGGTTGGCATCATAATTACATGTTTGTGAGTGGAGATATACCTCACTGCAGAAATTCAATGGGTGGAAATACCTGATTCGGGGATGTTCTTCAAATCCCTCTTAACAATGACTTCTTGTGATGAATTCAAATTTGCAAGGGGGGTAACCTCAGTGGGTATATCTCCAATCACCTTCAAATATAAAAAGAGTTCACTGTATCTAGATGTGGATGTTTCCACCAATATGTCACAAGACCAAAGCTTTTTGACTGACTTTGGAGAGCCAGAAAATCTATTTAGTCCCTTCTGAATAAAAAAAAGAAAGACATTGCCAAGAAGGTTTTTCTGAAAGAGAATGTAATATAAGAAAATGAGGTACAGGTGATACAGATCGTGGGGATCACTGCTCAGGATCTTCAAGACGTGGTTGTTTACCTATAGACTGTTTTTTATAATTTTATTTCAGTTTTTATTTGGGGGGATTCATAATAAAGGAAGAATGTTTCGGTGCCCACTGACTCCACCCATCATGAAGCCCTATGAGGGGACGCAATACAATGACAAACAAGGAAACTGCAGCAATGCCAGATATTTTTTGAGCACTATACCCAAACACCAGCATTAGATACAGTGTCTACAACACTTGTTGAGAACATTCAAAACTGGTACTTGGTTGACCGTAGCCCAAGTAGACCAGCCAAACGACCACAGGCAGGCCATCCCAAGGCTGCCTGTCTAGAAGAATTCAATGCCAAAATGGTGAATTGGAGTTGAACCCCTCAACCACCATGATCCTCTCCTCCCCTTCATGGGTTACTAAAAACAGCAAACTCATAAGTATATGTTTAGATCCCACAAGAGGTAAAGTAAAAGGACAAAACCTTCTCTGGGAGGTCTCCTCACCACATGTAGGAACCCACATTGAGGGGTTAAGCAAGGGACATTTTACAGGATCTAAAGACCAAGTAGGGAGAACTTTAAGGAAAGCAGAAATTGCATATAAACAAAAAGCATGTTAGATGGTAGATATGTGTTGTTACATACAAAAGTCAAAATATGATAGTATGTTGTGTGCTTATTACTTGTACATGTAAAATACTGCAAATTTGAATAAGATAGTGCTCACAGCAAGTAGATATAGACAATGGAAGTTTATATACTACGACAAAGCAAATGCAACTACATTATTCTGCATGTATTAGTGTACAGGTCCTTACACCACTCTACATATATCAGTATACAAGTCTACACCTGTTGTATTTAACGTCATTCTGTACAGATTTTCATGTATTGTCTGTTGTGTTATCCTGCGTATTTCCAACATTTCACAAAAATTAATAAAACACCAACACTTATGTATTTGAAAGCTTCACTTACATCCAAATGGATTTGTGCTTTTAAAAGTAATGTCTAATGGAAAATTCCACACAAACAGTTGCCTTTCATCTTGACTCTTTTTTGTGACTTGAGAAATTCCTTCCTCTATCCCCTGTATACAAATTAAAAATACAGTGTTAAAAACTTCCTTATCCACTCATCCCTACAGTAGTAAAAACATTTAACTAAACGTATTAAACCAGTTTTATTCAGCAAAAGCAAAATGATAAAAACTACATAATCTAAAGAAATCTATACATGAAAAATAAATGTCTATAGTTATTGAAATGATTGAATAATCAGTTGGGTTACAACAAAGTAAACTAAATAAATAATCACAAATTACAAGATGTTTATACCATATCTGCATAAATCCAAAAAGTACAGTACATCAAACAAAACTACATTGAAAGTAAAAATCTGTCCTTTTTAACAAAAATGTACAAAGAACAAATGTAATTTTTTCTAACATTCATGAACAATCAATACTTACAGATGTCACAACCCAATCCTGTCCATGAACAAAACAAAACTTGCAATAAATATCATCAAATTCTGGGAACTGAAAATACATTTTAGATAGAAAAGATCAAAAACATTCCTCTTATACCAGTATAAACAAAACTATATCAGGATAGAGACATTGTTAAACCAAAGCATTCCTATTATACCAGTATAAACAAAACTATATCAGGATAGAGACATTGTTAAACCAAAGCATTCTTATTATACCAGTATAAACAAAACTATAAAAAGAGAGAGATTGTTAAACAAAAACATTCTTATCATACTAGAATAAAAAACATTATATCAAGAGAGATTGTAAAACAAAAAATTTCTCTTATACTTGTATAAACAACACTATATCAAAACAAAAATTGTTAAACAAAAAATTCCTCTTATACTAGTATAAACAACAGTATATAAAGAGAGAGATTGTTAAACAAAAACATTCCTCTTACACTTGAACAAACAACACTACATAAAGAGAGATTGTAAAACAAAAATATTCTTCTTATACTTGTATAAACAACACTATATCAAGAGAGAGATTGCAAAACAAACACATTCCTCTTATACAAGCATAAACAAAACTATATCGAGAGATTGTAAAACAAAAACATTCCTCTTACACTTGTACAGACAACACTATATAAAGAGAGAGATTGTAAAACAAAAATACTCTTTTACACTTGTACAAACAACACTATACCAAGAGAGAGATTGTAAAACAAAAACTTTCCTCTCATACTCATATAAACAACACTATATAGAGAGATTGTAAAAACAAAAACATTCCTCTTATACTAGTATAAAAAACATTATATAAAGAGAGAGATTGTAAAACACAAACATTCCTCTTATATAAGTACAAACAAAACTATATCAAGAGAGAGACTGTAAAAAAACATTCCTTTTATATTAGTATAAACAACACGATATCAAGAGAAAGACTTAAAAAAACATTCCTCTTACACTTGTACAAACAACACTAAACAAAGAGAGATTGTAAAACAAAAACATTATTCTTATACTTGAATAAACAACACTATATCAAGACAGATTGTTAAACAAAAACATTATTCTTATACTTGAATAAACAACACTATATCAAGACAGATTGTTAAACAAAAACATTCCTCTTATACTTGTATAAAAACACTACAACAACAGAGATTGTAAAACAAAAAACATTCCTATTATACTGGTATAAACAAAACTATATCAAGAGACAGATTGTAAAACAAAAACATTCCTCTTATACTTGTATAAAAAAACACCATATCAAGAGAGAGATTGTAAAAAAAAACATTTCTCTTATACTTGTATAAACAACACTATATCAAGAAAGAGATTGTAAAACAAAAATATTCTTCTAATACTAGTATAAACAACACTATATCAAGAGAGAGATTGTATCACAAAAACATTCCTCTTATACTTGTATAAACAACACAATACCAAGAGCGAGATTGTGAAACAAAAACATTCCTCTTATACTGGTATAAACCACACTATGTAAAGACAGCAATTGTAAAACAAAAACATTCCTCTCACAGTAATATAAAAAAACACTATATCAAGAGAGAGTGTAAAACAAAAAACATTCCTCTCATACTAGTATAAAAAACTATATCAAGAGACAGATTGTAAAACAAAAACATTCCTCTTATACTTGTATAAAAAAACACCATATCAAGAGAGAGATTGTAAAAAAAAACATTCCTCTCATACTAGTATAAAAAACTATATCAAGAGAGAGATTGTTGAACAAAACATTCCCTTATACTTGTATAAACAACATTATACCAAGAGAGAGATTGTCAAACAAAAACATTCCTCTCATACTAGTATAAAAAACTATATCAAGAGAGAGATTGTTGAACAAAACATTCCCTTATACTTGTATAAACAATATCATATAAAGAGAGATATTGTAAAAAAAAAACATTCCTCTGAAACTTGTATAAACAACATTATACCAAGAGAGAGATTGTCAAACAAAAACATTCCTCTCATACCAGTATAAACAACACTATATAGAGAGGTTGTAAAACAAAAACATTCCTCTTATACTAGTATAAACCACACTATATCAAGAGAGAGATTGTAAAACAAAAACATTCCTCTGATACCAGTATAAACAACAATATATCAACAGAGAGATTATTAAACAAAAACATTCTTCTTGTAGTAGTACAAACACTTTCTCAAGAGAGAGACTGTAAAACAAAAACATCACTCTTATACTTGTATGAACAAAAGTATATCAAGAGATATTGTAAAACAAAAACATTCCTTTATATTAGTATAAACAAAACTATATCAAGAGAGATTGTAAAACAAAAACATTCCTTTTATATTAGTATAAACAACACAATATCAAGAGAGAGATTGTAAAACAAAAAAAAATTTCTTATACTTGTATAAAAAAAAACTATATCAAGAGAGATTGTAAAAGAAAAACATTCCTCTCATACTTGTATAAACAACACGATATCAAGAGAGAGATTACTAAACAAAAACATTACTCTTATACTTGTATTAACAAAAGTATATCAAGAGATATTGTAAAACAAACATTCCTCTTATCTGGTATAAACAAAACTATATAAAGAGAGATTGTACAACAAAAACATTCCTTTTATATGAGTATAAACAACACAATATCAAGAGATGGATTGTAAAACAAAAACATTCCTCTTATACTTGTATAAACAACACAATATCAAGAGATGGATTGTAAAACAAAAACATTCCTCGTATACTTGTATAAACAACACTATATCAAGAGAGAGATTCAAAAAGAAAAACATTCCTCTACTACCAGTATAAACAGGACTATATCAAAAGAGATATTGTAAAACAAAAACATTCCTCTTATACTAGTATTAACAACACTATCCCAAGAGAGAGATTGTAAAACACAAACATTCCTCTCATTCTAGTGTAAAGAACACTACATCAAGAGAGAGATTATTAAACAAAAACATTCTTCTCATACTAATATAAACACTTTTTCAAGAGAGAGATTGTAAAACAAAAACATTCCTCTCATACTAGTATAAACAACACTATACCAAGAGAGAGATTGTTAAACAAAAACATTCCTCTTACACTAGTATAAACAAAATTATATCAAAAAAGAGATTGTAAAACAAAAACATTCCTCTTATACTTGTGTAAACAAATCTATATCAAGATAGAGATTGTACAACAAAAACATTCCTCTCATACCAGTATAAACAACACTATACCAAGAGAGAGATTGTTAAACAAAAACATTCCTCTTACACTAGTATGAACAAAATTATATCAAAAAAGAGATTGTAAAACAAAAACATTCCTCTTATACTTGTATAAACAATATTATATCAAGAAAGAGATTGTAAAACAAAAACATTCCTCTGATATTAGTATAAACAACACTATATCAATAGAGAGATTATTAAACAAAAACATTCCTCTTATACTTGTATAAACAACACTTTTTCAAGAGAGAGACTGTAAAACAAAAACTTTACTCTTATACTTGTATAAACAAAAGTATATCAAGAGATATTGTGAAACAAACATTCCTCTTATCTGGTATAAACAACACTATCTCGAGAAAGACATTGTAAAACAAAAACATTACTCTGATACTTGTATAAACAAAACTATATCAAGAGAGATTGTAAAACAAAAACATTCCTTTTATATTAGTATAAACAATGCGATATCAAGAAAGAGATTGTTAAACAAAAACATTCCTCTTACACTTGTACAAACAACACTATATCAAGATAGATTGTTAAACAAAAACATTCCTCTTATACTAGTATAAACAACACTATATCAAGAGAGATTGTAAAACAAAAACATTCCTCTGATACTAGTATAAACACTATATCAAGAGAGATTGTAAAACAAAAACATTCCTCTTATACTAGTATAAACAACACTATATCAAGAGAAAAATTGTAAAACAAAAACATTCCGTTCATACTTGTACAAATAAAACTATACAGAGATATTGTAAAACAAAAATATTGTTGTTATACCTGCACAAACAAAACAAAATATATATGTAGAGATATTATGTAACAAAAAATATTCCTTTCATATTTGTATAAGCAATAATAACAGAAAGAGATTATAAAACAAAAATATATTTTTAATTTCTACAAGTTTATGGTAATTTCTGATTATTATTTTTGACTAACTGAAAGAACAAAAAGTCCACCTCCAAACAAACAATAATATTCACTTCTTTCCTATAAGATAAATATGTATACAAACTTATTAGGTATTCTTGCTGAAAATTCATAGAAAAAATAACTGACTTGTCCATAAGACTAGAAATTCTTTTGCCAATACATGTATCCTGTCGCTCATGTCAGAAGACACACACAGCTCACTAACCTCTGCACTTTCAATCTGTCCAGCAACCATCAACAAAAAAACTGAATGTGTTTCCATAATTCTTCATTAGTTTCTTTTCATTTCTAAATGAAATCAACATTGAAATATATGTTAGCTAAAGATCTCACAAATTCTCTAAAAATATCTTCTTCAGTGAACGAAATATGAACAGTTCTCACCAATGAACTTTTATAACACTTTTAACAAATTAATGTTCTCAGAACACCTACTAAAACTTTGATTTACTTCTGGAATGTCTACAAATCTATTGAAAACCATGGACTACAAAGCTACGAGCTACTTCTTGAATGCCTACAAAAATATAAATTACTTCTGGTACATTTTCTACAAAATATAAGGATGGAAAATCATCTATAGCAAACTTAGCCTAGAAACTTTTATAATACTTGTATCAAGTTAGTGTGTTTATGTTATCTTCCTTGCAACTTTTATAATACTTGTATCAAGTTAGTGTGTTTATGTTCTCTTCCTTCACAGTAAACAGTATAACTTAAGAGAAAAGAACACCAGCCAGTTAAGATCTTTCAACACCAGTTGACTGGTGAGATATCTTTCTTTACATATAACAGTACATAACATAAACACTCAAAACTGTTAAGTCTGCTATTGTGAAGCTCAAGTTTTTTTGAATGACAACAGTTAGAATATCCTTTCTTGAAACTTTTGCCATGGAACTCAGTCTTGTTATGTATGATGTGTGTGACCCTGGAACTTAGTCTTGTTATGTGTGATGTGTGTGTGACCCTGGAACTTAGTCTTGTTATGTGTGATGTGTGTGTGACCCTGGAACTTAGTCTTGTTATGTGTGATGTGTGTCTGACCCTGGAACTTAGTCTTGTTATGTGAGATATGTGTCTGACCCTGGAACTTAGTCTTGTTATGTGTGATGTGTGTCTGACCCTGGAACTTAGTCTTGTTATGTATGATGTGTGTCTGACCCTGGAACTTAGTCTTGTTATGTATGATGTGTGTCTCACCCTGGAACTTAGTCTTGTTATGTATGATGTGTGTCTCACCCTGGAACTTAGTCTTGTTATGTATGATGTGTGTTTGATCTCATGATGATGTTAATTATTTACATCAAATAATTTTACTGGTTCACTCCAAGAATGTACAGTCTCTCACAGTTTCAGCAAACTTATTACATAATAATACACTAAATTACTCCAAGTGTATAGTATGAGACATATTGTAACTAAATAAATAACCAAGCATATAGTCTGAGATGAGGAGTGTGTGTAGTAGATGGTGCCAGTATTGCTAAAATGTTTCTATGTGCAGATGTGATAAATACCCATTAGCATCTATGTTTATTAATTTATCACGATACTGCAGTGACGTCAAAATATACCCCAAAACAAGAAAATTATGTTAATTTTTACAAAGACTTATGCATATCCACTTATCCCCAGAAAACTGTGTTAATTTTTACAAAGACTTATGCATATCCACTTATCCCCAGAAAACTGTGTTAATTTTTACAAAGACTTATGCATATCCACTTATCCCTTTATATTTGTATTTTAGAGGTGAATATGTCTTGAATCAAAATCTTCACACAAAACCACTAGTAAAGTTGATGGTATATCAAACTAATGAAGCTGATGATATATCAAACTAATGAAGCTGATGGTATATCAAACTAATGAAGCTGATGGTATATCAAACTAATGAAGCTGATGGTATATCAAACTAATGAAGCTGATGGTATATCAAACTAATAAAGTTGATGGTATATCAAACTAATGAAGCTGATGGTATATCAAACTAATGAAGCTGATGGTATATCAAACTAATAAAGTTGATGGTATATCAAACTAATAAAGTTTATGGTATATCAATAAAGGAAGAATTTTAAAAGTTTCCCATGTCTTCAAAACAACAGCACAAAGTATGATCAATATCTTCAGTTATGAAGTTTCAATCATTGAAGGCCTTCTCAAAGCATCAGTTGTGGGGCAGAACTGATTAAATTCATTCATTTATCATTGATAGACTAGTGAATGAAAAAATAATCTTCCACAAAGTGAAGAGGAAGGCATTTGAGTCCCTCTTCAACTTGAGTGTTACAACAGAAGAACAAAAACCATGCAAGTCAATGTAGTCAGGACAGAACATCAGTCTGAATAATTTATAGCAAAAGAAGGTTAGTCCAGTGGTTTTATCATTGACAAACACAGATATAAGCTAGAGATCTACAAACAAATCACAGCTAGCATAACTTTTAGAATACAGATATAAGCTAGAGATTTACAAACAAATCACAACTAGCATAACTTTTAGAATACAGATATAAGCTAGAGATCTACAAACAAATCACAGCTAGCATAACTTTTAGAAGATGGAAATATTGAAAGATCCTTGCCAGATACACAATTATAGATGGGATGGGTCTTGTTTAAGCTCTTGGGAACAGAGCTGTTGAGAGTCATTACAGGCCCCAGGGCAGCAAGCATTAAGGGGTCCCCCACCACAAACCAAGTCACAGGGCATTATATATAGGATCTCCTCCTGGGCCCTAGGGCACTGGCCTCCCCCTGACACTCCTTGTCGAACCTGCTTGGAAAACCAAATGGGATGAAAAACTTTGGAGAGTTAAAAGACACAATTACACCAGCTATGACAAAAAGCTTTAAAGGAATTTGTGTTTGAGTTGGTATAGTGTTTAATTGGTATAATCCAATGTCTATAAAATTTGAAACTAGAACAAAATTTTGCAGAGGTTGTCAACCTGTGTGATGATTGGTTGAGGACAAGTTCACAAAACTGCCTGATAATTGGTAAACTTTTATGACTCTCGATGCAAAAAGAAAAGAAAAAAAAAAAGAGAGAGAAATCTGGTTGACTTCTTATTGAAAGAACTGACCAAATTCAATCTTGATTGTCAGAGATGAATTTACTGATTGGAAGAAGACAGTTTCATCAGATTCTCAACACGATGTAACCAATATCAGTGCAACTTGTGAAGGGGTCACAATTCTTCATAGCCAGAAAGCTGCAGCATGTGGGTATCAGAACACTGTTGCTATTGTCAGAAACACAGATAATTTTGTGCTATTGTTAGCATTCTATGTCAATATTGCCTTGAAGAATTTTAGATAGAAAGTGGGAATAATCAAAAACTCAAGTTTGTTGCTGTAGACAATACTGTTTTGCCAAACAATGTGGGGAAAACATATTACAGTTTCATGCACTTCCAGGATCCAAAAGGACATCACAGTTTTTAGACACTGGTAAAAGATCTGCTTAAAATATTTTTCTCTATGGACAACAATGCTCAATTATTACAGGATCTTGGTGCAGAACATTTGAGCAGTTCAAAAGCAAGATTCAACAACTAAGTACTTTTTATGGGCTATATAACCCAACAATCTTCATCATAAGCATACAGACTCTACAAGTTCTGCAATGAACACCTCAAAAGGTATTAGAATTATTACCTTCAGCCCAGAATTCACTGATTTTGCTTATACATAATGTTCCTTACCAGATTTTTACAGTACAACACAAATGTACATCAGATTAACCTGCCTGTTCCTCTGTTTATCAGATGGAAAAGACGATACACTGGTTCTTATGGATGAAGCAGCTGTTCCTACAAGCTATCTGTGACTAACAACTTGTGGATACAAGTGATCTGGACAACAACAAAGGTTGACAGTGTACATACACAAAATCTAGCTTATGACATACCTCTGTTTGTGCACACTATGTTGGCCTAGTTGAGGACTAGTGCAAAAAACCAAAGCAAGTTGACTTTCAAGTTTCTCTTGAAGAAAACTTAAATGTTACTCATTATTAAATGTCTAAATAAAGTTTATCTTCTATATTCAACATATGTTCATAAATATGTATTTAAATATTATTCAAAACATTTGTATTATTAAAGAAGCCATTGACAACTACATTTAAGCTGTTATTGTTTTTCTATACATACACACCAGAATGAGTGTTTATGTTATTTTATGGGCTAAAACAGTTTGTTTTTTAACATGTCTGATCAAATTACATACATATATATATATTAGCTCAACTTACCTGTTAACTAAAAATAGTCCCTCTTCTATCTTTCAACTATAGGAGTCACTCTTCTAGCTGATGACTATAGAATGTCAGTTTCAACCTGCAAACTTTTATTAAGTAGAAAATATTTATAAAATAACCCAAAAGCCACCTAACAACACAACACACTGCAAACATTTATAACCATCTTTATTCTTTATATTAATAAATAATGTACAACCGATTTTATATGTACTTTTATGAAATAAATATAACCAGTTCTTATCTTAATAAAGAGTAAAAATACAATCACTGAATGGTAGACATTCGAGCAAATAGGGATACAGTTCAATGAGCTCTCTAGGTTTAGAAAATATTAGTTTTTCGAAATAACTACCGAGACATGTTGAAAGAAGTAGACCTTCGCTTCACTTGTATTAGAAATGACAGAATTCTTGTTTCTAAGTGCTATACTATGTAATCACGAATCTAAATGAGAAAAACTCATTTACTATCGCAACAATTTTGTTTCAGACTTAAATAATCATATCCAGTTGAAATGTCCAAATATACAGGTATAGAATTAGTAGCAATTGTAATCTGAAATCTAGTGAATTTATGCTAATAATAATAACAACAATTAAATATAGTAGTACGAGAAAAATTTCATGCCATCAGACTCGGCTCTCTAGAGTACAGTACATATAATTTCATTTTTAAACAAGTCCAAAAATCAATGCAATAGCTTAACAAACTATACATTTTAATTTTATATCATTCACATTTTTCATACAGCGGACTCTCACCTCTAAGTTAAGGTTTAACTGTATAACTCTAACTTAACGAGTCGAGTACAGTTTTTCAAATCAACTCACACTTCAGAAAATAAACAGTGCTACGAAAAAGAGCGTCCTCTCACGGTATAGATTAGTATTTGATAAGAAGAAAAATAGCACTAGGTAACAAAATTTTTACTTTTTCTTTTTATATGCAAAAAACGGCTCTTTTGGGCTCAGAAAACACTTCAAATAGAAGAGCTCTTCTATTTTCTGAACCCAAAAGAGCCGTTTTTTGCATATAAAATTCTCAACAAGTGGGTTTCTCGACATCACTGATTGTTTACTTTTTCTTGTTCCTGAGTTGAAAGTGGGCCCGGCATGGCCAAGCGTGTTAAGGCGTGCGTCTCGTAATCTGAGGGTCGCGGGCTCGCATCCCCGTCGCATCAAACATGCTCGCCCTTTCAGCTGTGGAGGTGTTATAATGTACACCCAATCCCACTATTCGTTGGTAAAAGAGTAGCTCATGAGTTGGCGGTGGGTGGTGATAATTAGCTGCCTCCCTTTAGTCTTCCACTGCTAAATTAGGGACGGCTAGCGCAGACAGTTCTCAAGTAGCTTTGCGCGAAATTAAAAAAAAACAACAAAAAACCCTTTTGTTTAAACCTAAAGTAAATGGTTTGTTTTTGAATTTCGCACAAAGCTACTCGAGGGCTATCTGTGCTAGCCGTCTCTAATTTTGCAGTGTAAGACTAGAGGGACGGCAGCTAGTCATCACCACCCACCGCCAACTCTTGGGCTACTCTTTTACCAACGAATAGTGGGATTGACCGTCAAATTATACACCCCCACGGCTGGGAGGGCGAGCATGTTTAGCGCGACGCGGGCGCGAACTCGCGACCCTCGGATTACGAGTCGCACGCCTTACGTGCTCGGCCATGCCGGGCCAAAGTAAATGGAAAAGGCTTACTTTCCTCTTCAAACATTGCTTTTGCGAACTGTAAGCGTATAACGAAAACATGATGGGAAACTATATTTGGGGGCTGATACGTAGAAATGATTTACATTTAAGTCGCAAATCTCGAAAACTACTCACTTTTAAACATTTTTCTATAACTTTAGAATAAATACATGTAAATCTCGATTCATATGTTGTTTTATTCGGACCCTATGTAAATGAAAATGTGTACATTTGCCCGTTTTTACATAGAAAATAAGTTAATTTCTAAATTTCATTATCCAGGTTACAAAAGCAAAGTTTGAAGGGAATAATGACCATTTAAAATATTTTCTGAACCCAAACGAGCCGTTTTTGCATATAAAATAATGACCATTTGCTGTACTTTTACAACGTAAGCAATTAAAAAAATATCACATGCTATCCAGGAACAAAATTTGCATTACATAGTGTAATAATTTAACAGCATAACTCTAAATTAACACGTCGAGAACATTTTTTTTTTCAAAACCACACACAACACTCCAGAAAAAACAGTGCTATGAAATAGAGCGTCCTTTTACAATATGCATTAGTAATTGATGAGAAGTATAACAATGGTGAAGAAATAATATAATTTTAACATTTAGCGTTATTTTTAATTTCACAGATTAAAAACAAATAAATCAATGTACAAGATATTTCGAGTTAATAAAGTGTATAAAACGGACATATAGTTTGTTTGTTTTTGAATTTCGCGCAAAACTATTCGAGGGCTATCTGCGCTAGCCGTCCCTAATTTAGTAATGTAAGACTAGAGGGAAGGCAGCTAGTCATCACCACCCACCACCAACTTTTGAGCTACTCTTTTATCAACGAATAGCGGTATTGACCGTCACTTATAAAGCCCCACGGCTGAAAGGGCGAGCATGTTTGGCGCGACCGGGATGCGAACCCGCGACCATTTACAAAGAATGAATTTACTGTTGAAGAGGCCTTTGATTTTTCTAATTGCGTCGGGCCTGGCATGGCCGAGCGCGTTAAGGCGTGCACTCGTAATCCGAGGGTCGCGGGTTCGCGCTAAACATGCTCGCCCTCCCAGCCGTGGGTGTGTATAATGTGACGGTCAATCCCACTATTCGTTGGTAAAAGAGTAGCCCAAGAGTTGGCGGTGGGTGGTGATGACTAGCTGCCTTCCCTCTAGTCTTACACTGCAAAATTAGAGACGGCTAGCACAGATAGCCCTCGAGTAGCTTTGTGCGAAATTTCAAAACAAACAAACAATCTAATTGCGTCAAATCCATGAAATTTGTCAATTTTTTAACATTGTCAGTTTTGATATTGAGTCCTTACACACTAACACTTCACTATATCGACTGTAGTAAAACCGTTGACACCCTTTTCCTTACGTTTCTTCTGTCTTTGACTTATTTTGTCTCTCATATCGTTATAAACGTTGCAAATTCACTGTATTTTGAGTGTGCGGACTAGATCTTTAAATTATTAAGTGCAAAATATGTTTTATTCAAAACATATAACATTATTTACAATTACCCACATTACAATGTTTTGAACCGCAAACCTCTGAACAAAATTTGTTCAATTATTACGGTTATTTGTGATAATAAAAACAATGATACATGGCCACTTCATGATATCTGTAGATGAAGAACAAAGCATAACAAATAACACAGTTTATTAAATGTGTTTTCTCTTATAAGCCTAACCGCTAATAAGGTTCTTATTTGAAAAAAAACAAAAACAAAAAAAAACACCAGTAACAACATTGGTCGAACAAAAACCTTCTTTGATTCCGTACCTGATAATATTAACAAAAGAAAAACTTTGAATAATTTCTTCATGTTAAATATTAAAATAGATACTCTAAAATATAAGTAGAATATACATTTAGTATTGTAAATATTAGCTGAGATAAAATTGTTGAGAATCTTGAATACAGAAACATGGGTGAAGGTGCATGATTTTGACAGAGAACAAGCAAATTTTGTTCGAAAATATGTGTGTCTCCTGGATATCAAATTAAGAGAATGAAACGATCTCACGGGGCGTTTTGTCTCCAAGACCATCGGTAAAATAACACATGCACCTGTAAAAGGAAGAAAAATGTATTTTCAAGTGAAATATTTTTACTGCATTACCTTCATTATACTATAATTGCATTTACACACTACATAATTGCATATTCTCAATAAGAATATTGAATCTCTTTTAGTTTATGTCCAGATTAATAAATTCTGATGCAGTATGTTATTATTCAAAGAGTAAAGGTCGTTTTGTCTTTATAATGTTAATATCTTTTACTTTAGGACGCTAATAATTGAAGCTAAAGTCTGGCCGAATATATTTGGTTGCAGTATATTATTGACTTATGGAGTGTACTTACGAGGATCAAGATTGGAATTATGGAGTGTATTGAGAAGGATCACAAGTGAAACTGTGGAATGTACTTTGTAAAAACACGAGAACTTGTGGAGTGTACTTAGTAGGATCAACACTGATACTGTGGACTGTATTTAGAAAAATCACAAGAGGAATTGTGGGTGTACGAAGTAAAATCACAAAAGGAATGTGGAATGTACTTAGTAGGATCAAAAACTGGAAGTATGGAGTAAACTTACTAGAATCACAACTTAAACTGTGGAGTGTACTTAGTAAAATCACAAGAGGAATTGTGGAGAGAACATGGTAAGATCAAGACTGAAACAATGGAGTGTACTTTGTAGGATCAAAACTGGAACTGCATAATTATCATGTACTTAGTAAGATGAAGACTGAAACTGTGGAGTGTACTTAAGAAGGATCACAACTGAAACAGTGAAGTGTATTTACTAGGATAACAACAGAAACTGTGGAGTGTACATAGTAAGAGTGAGACAGGTTTACTGACTAGAACTATGGAGTATACTTAATAGGTTCACAACTGACAAAGTGGAGTGCATTTAGTAGGATCACAATTGAAACTGTGGAGTGTATTTAGTAGGATCACAACTGGATATGTGGAGTGTACTTAGTAAAATCACAAGTGGAATTGCATAGGTTACTTAGTTTGATCACAACTGAAACTGTGGAAAGTACTTTGTAAAATCACCAGAGGAATTGTGCAGTGTACTAAGTAGGATGGAGACTGGAACAATGGAGTGTACATAGTAGGATCACAACTGAAACTGTGGAGTGTATTTAGTTGGATCACAATTGAAATTGTGGAGTGTATATAGTAGGATCAAAACTGGAATTGTGGAGTTTCTTTAGTGGAATCAAAACTAGAACTATGGAATATACTTAGTAGCATCACAACTGAAACTGTGGAGTGTACATAGTAGGTTGAAAACTGGAACTGTGAAGTGTACTTAATATGATCCAGAATGGAACAATGGAGTTTCATAGTAGGATCACAACTGAAACTGTGGAGTATATTTACTAGGATTTAGACTGGAACAACTTAATATACAACCAGAAATGTGGAGTATAATTAGTAAAATCACAAAATGAACAAGATTGGAACTATGGAATTACTTAGTAGGATCAACACAGGAACTGCAAAGTGTACCTAGAAGGATTAAAACTTAAATTATGGAGTATACTTAATGGAATGAAGATTGGAACTATGGAGTGTACTTAGTAGTATCACAACTGAAACTGTGGAGTGTACTTACTAGGATCAAAACTATAACTATGGAGAGTACTTAATAGGATCAGAACTGGCAATGTGGAGTATATTTAGTAGGACCAAAACAGGAACATTGAAGGTTACATGGTAGGATAAAGATTGGAACTGTGTTGTGTGCTTTGGAGAATCAAGACTAAAACTGTGGAGTGTACTTATTAAAATCAAGACTGGAACTTTGGAGTATACTTAGTGGGATCACAACTGAAACTGTGAAGTGTACACAGCAGAATCAATACTGTAACTATGGAATTTACTCAGTAGGATCAGGACAAAAACTATGGAGTTTACTTAGTATGATCACAAGTAAAAATATGAATTGTACTCATTAAAATCACAAGAGGAATTGTGAAGTGTTCTTAGTGGGATCAAGGCTGGAAGATTGGGGTGTACTTAGCAGGTTTACAACTGAAACTGTGGAGTGTACTTAGTAAAATGAAAAAGGAATTCTTGAGTGTCCTTAGTAGGATCAAGACTGAAATTGTAGAGTGTACTTAGTAAAATAATAAGAGGAGTTGTGGAGTGTACATAGTAGGATCAATAGCAGAACTGTGGACTGTACTTAGTAGGATCAAGACTGAAATTGTAGAGTGTACTAAGTAAAATAATAAGAGGAGTTGTGGAGTGTACATAGTAGGATCAATAGCAGAACTGTGGACTGTACTTAGTAAGATCAAGACTGGAACAATGGAGTGTATTTAGTAAAATCATAAGAGGAGTTGTGGAGTGCACATAGTTGGATCAATAGCAGAACTGTGGACTGTACTTAGTAGGATCAAGACTGGAACAATAGAATGTACTTAGTAAAATAATAAGAGGAGTTGTGGAGTGTACATAGTAGGATCAATAGCAGAACTGTGGACTGTACTTAGTAGGATCAAGACTGAAATTGTAGAGTGTACTTAGTAAAATAATAAGAGGAGTTGTGAAGTGTACATAGTAGGATCAATAGCAGAACTGTGGACTGTACTTAGTAAGATCAAGACTGGAACAATGGAGTGTATTTAGTAAAATCATAAGAGGAGTTGTGGAGTGCACATAATTGGATCAATAGCAGAACTGTGGACTGTACTTAGTAGGATCAAGACTGGAACAATAGAATGTACTTAGTAAAATAATAAGAGGAGTTGTGGAGTGTACATAGTAGGATCAATAGCAGAACTGTGGACTGTACTTAGTAAGATCAAGTCTGAAACAATGGAGTGTAATTAGTAGTATCACAACTGAAACTTTGGAGTGTACTTAGTAAAATCACAAGAGCAATTATAGGGAGTACTTAGTAGGATGAACACTGGAATTATGGAGTGTAGTTAGTAGGATAAAGAAAAACTGTGAAGGAACTTCAATTAATCACAAGAGGAATTATGGAGGGCACATAGTATAATCATAACTGAAACTGTAAAATGTACTTAGTAGAAACAATACTGAAACTGTGCAGTGTACTTCATGAAATCACAAAAGGAATTGTGAGGTGTACTTAGAAGGATCAATAAAGGAACTATGGAGAGTTCTTACTGGGATCAAGACTTGAACTATGGAGTGGACTAGTAGGATCAAAACTAGAACTGCTGAGTGTACTTAATAGGATGCAGACTGGAACTCTCAAGTGTTTTAGCAGGATCAAGACAAACTGTAAAGTGTACTGAGTAAAACCACAAAAGGAATTGTGGTGTGTATTCAGTAGAATCACAACTGAAACTATAGGGTGTACTCAGTAGAATGAAGAATGAAAAACTTGGAGCATACTGAGTAAAATCACAAGAGAAATTGAAGAGTGTACAAAGTAAAAACAGAAAAGGAGTTGTGGAGTGTACTTAGTAGAATCTCAACTAAACTGTGGAGTGTATTGAGTAAAATCACAAGAGGAATTGTAGAGTGCACTTGGTAGGATGAACACTGAAAATATGGAGTGTACTTGCTAGGATGAAGACTGTAACTATGGAGTGTACTTTGTAGGATCACAACTCAAACTGTGGAGTATATTTAGTAGGATCACAACTGAAACTGTGAAGTGTATTTGGTAGAATCACAACTGAAACTATGGATTGTAGTAGTAAGATCAAGACTGAAACTATGGAATGTACTTACTAGGATAACAACTGTAACTGTGGAGTGTACTTACTAGGACAACAACTGTAACTGTGGAATGTACAGAGTAGGATGAAGACTGGAACTGTAAAGTGTAGTTAGTAGGATGTAGACTGAAACTGTGGATGGTACTTAGTAGTTTCAGAACTGAACCTCTGAAGCATACTTAGTAGAATCAAGACTGAAACTGTAGTGTACTGAATAAAATCACAAAAGCAATTGTGGAATGTACTGACTAAATTATAAAGAATAAATGTGGAGTGTACTAAGTGGTATCACAACTAAAACTACGGAGTCTGTGACGATGAGAAAACCCACTTGTAAGGGAAAATATATACATGCAAAATGGCTGGTATGGATAGAGAAAGCACTATGGTGAGGAGCAAATACCGTTTCGACCTTCTTTGCTCATCATCAGGTTCACAAAGAAAGAAAGAAGTAACTGACCGATAGCTTACCACATGTTTGAAGGCAGTTGTGTAACTGAGTGTAGGAATGTAGAGGGTGTGCTTAGAGGTTTAATATACTTATTAATATCGGTATAAAGGCATTCATTTGTATTGGTTTATTTTGGGCTTGAGTTGTTGTATAAAAAAGGCTTCTTTAATTTTGAATTGTTTATGTTTGTTTGTTTTAGTATTTGGATGTCTTCAATGGTTATGTTGTGTTTATTTGATTTGCAGTGTTTGAAAACATGTGAAGGTGACTTTTTGTGTTCTTTGAATCTGGTTTCCATTTTTCTACTCGTTTCTCCAATATAGAAGTCGTGGCAGTTATCACATTGTATTTTATAAATAATGTTGGTGTGATGTTTGTCAGTGTAGTTTTTATATAGTAAAGACTAATTTCATGCATGATTTTTGAATAAATGTGGTATTAACTGGAATGTCATATTTTGTTACTAGTTTTTTGCCAACCAACATTTGCTTAGTAGGATCAAGACTAGAATTATGGAGTGTACTTAGTAAAATCATAGATTGAACTGTGAATCATATTTAGTGCCATGAAGACTGTAACTGCAGAGTGTACTTAGTAGGATCACAACTGAAACTGTGGAATGGACATATTAGGATCAAGACTGGAACTATGGAGTTTACTTAGTAGGATCAAGACAGGAACTATCAAGTGTACTTAAGAAAACCACAAGAGGAATTGTGGCATATATTTAGTAAATTCAAAAGATGAATTGTGGAATGTACTCAGTGGGATCACAACTGAAACTATGGAGAGTACTCCGAAGGATCAAAACTAAAACTATGGAGAGTATTCCAAAGGATCACAATGGAAACTATGGAGAGTACTCAGAAGGATCACAACTGAAACTATGGAGAGTACTCAAAAGGATCATAACTGAAACTATGGAGAGTACTCAAAAGGATCATAACTGAAACAATGGAGTTCACTTAGAAAAATCTCAAGAGTAATTGAGGATTGCATGAAGTAAAATCACAAAAGGAATTGCAGAGTGTATTTAGTAGGATCACAATTGAAACTGTGAAGAGTACTCAGTAAAACATTGCAAGAGGAATTGTGGAGTGTACCTTGTACAATTAAAAAAGGAATTGTACAGTCTACTTAATAGGATCAAGTCTGGAACTATTGAGTGTACTTAGTAGGATCACTACTGAGCCTGTGATGTATACTTAGTAAATTCACAACTGAAACCGTACTTAGTAAAATCAAAAGAGGAATTGTACAGTCTATGTAATAGGATCAAGTCTGGGACTATTGAGTGTACTTAGTAGGTTCACAACTGAAACTGGAGTGTAGTTAGTAAAATCACAAGAGGAATTGTGGAGTGTTTAATAGGATGAAGACTGGAACAGTGGAATTTAATTAGTAGGATCAAGAGTAAAGTATTGCTGTAATAAGGTTATACGCAACTTATGTACACTTATCAATAATGATATAATGCTGTAATAAGGTTATACACAACTTGTGTACACTTATCAATAGTGATACAATGCTGTAATAAGGTTATACACAACTTGTGTACACTTATCAATAGTGATACAATGCTGTAATAAGGTTATACACAACTTGTGTACACTTATCAATAGTGATATAATGCTGTAATAAGGTTATACACAACTTGTGTACACTTATCAATAGTGATATAATGCTGTAATAAGGTTATACATAACTTGTGTACACTTATCAATAGTGATATAATGCTGTAATAAGGTTACACATAACTTGTGTACACTTATCAATAGTGATATAATGCTATAATAAGGTTATACACAACTTGTGTACACTTATCAATAGTGATACAATGCTGTAATAAGGTTATACATAATTTGTGTTCACTTATCAATAGTGATATAATGCTGTAATAAGGTTATACACAACTTGTGTACACTTATCAACAGTGATACAATGCTGTAATAAGGTTATACATAACTGGTGTGCAGTTATCAATAGTGATATAATGCTGTAATAAGGTTATACATAATTGGCATGCAATTATCAATAGCTTTTTGGAGACCTGTGGCCAGTTTCTGGGTATTGCAACAACTGAAACAAACAAAATGTTTCTGGAGCATGAGAGTGATGAAGTTTATCCACAGAAAGACTGACAAACATATTCATCACAACTCAGAAATACCTGTTGGTCAGTTTCAAAATAGTAAGCTCAAATCACATTATTTGTGTGTGTTTGTTTAAATGAATGTAAAGATATGTACATTCTAGGAATGATACAATCAAACATTGCTGTTAAATAAAAAGTCTTGTTTAATGTTACACATACATGCACAAAATATTTAGAACTGTGTTCTTCAAAACAATCAAACGCCATCTGATAAGACAAAATTAACACATATATACGTCCTTAAAGTGAACCAATTAAACCTTGTAACAATCAGCTTTTTCATCGGCTGCTTAGAATGCTTTTGAATTTCTGACGAACATGTAAATAAGATAAAATTACATTTTCATGAATAGTTCTTCTGTCACTTGATTCTGTCTTGTCAACCAATCAGTTTACATATACTAGAATTTTTCATCTTTTCTTTGATAAATTCATGTGCAAAAATGAAAATCATAGTTTTATCTTTATATTTTTATTTTTAAAAAAGGCTTCTCATTGTCAGATCTCAAACACCATCCATCAAATCATAAAATTTAAAATAATCTTAACAGTAAAAACAATTAAAAACAAGTATTTGAACATAAACTTTTAAACTTCATTTTTCTTCACAGTGTTTTTTTACAATTAAGCAATATCAGACTTAATTTATCAGTAGTAATAAATTTTATATTACAAAATTACAAATTCATGTTCATCTTTCAAGACGTAAATGATAATCTATTGAAACAGTGTCAAGCAGGCTAAACAGTAACTAAAAGTGACAAACAAACGATTAAAAGCTGCGACTGAGCGAGGGTCGCGGGTTCGCGCCCGCGTCGCGCTAAACATGCTCGCCCTCCCAGCCGTGGGGGCGTATAATGTGACGGTCAATCCCACTTTTCGTTGGTAAAAGAGTAGCCCAAGAGTTGGCGGTGGGTGGTGATGACTAGCTGCTTTCCCTCTAGTCTTACACTGCTAAATTAGGGACGGCTAGCACAGATAGCCCTCGAGTAGCTTTGTGCGAAATTTCAAAACAAACAAACAAGCTGCGACTGAAGAAATGAAAATTTGAAGTCACACTCATAAAACAATGATAAAACCGTAAAGTTTCAATCTGCAATTACATTTACAAAACAGTAACTTAAAAATCAAACACAAGCCTTATCTATCTAAATAAAACAAATGTTTATATAGACTGCACATCTTGTACTACTTATTAACATTACTACGAATTCGACACTGACACAAAATAAAATAACTGATTTAAATTAGATTGGCTTAGATTTATCAACATAAAATATGTTTTTATAAACTGCTGGAATTATATCGCCATCTTACGATTATAAATATTCCCGATTAAAAATGAATCATACTTTCTTCCACGTAAGAAAATGACAATGTGAATTTTTTTTTAAAAATACGAATACTCTTCTTAGCTCAGCTCACATATTATTATGAGTTTGAACCTTTTCTTACGTATACTTATTTATTTTGTTTTGTTTGTTTTTTTAGAATTTTGCACAAAGATACTCGAGGGCTATCTGTGCTTGCCGTCTCTAATTTAGCAGTGTAAGACTAGAGGGAAGGCAGCTAGTCATCACCACCCACCGCCAACTCTTGGGCTACTCTTTTACCAACGAATAATGGGATTGACCGTCACATTAATAATTATTTATAATCACAAAGTTACCTTAACAGTTTAGTAAGCAGGAGTAGAGTCCTGTGCAAAATCAATATGATCTCACACTTATAGCAGGTTTATAAGCAGTTTTAAATTTCGTTTAAATACTATATTTGTGTACATTATGTTTTCAGTAGCATAATTAAGACGATATTACTTCCGAAAGGGTTACTTTTGCATGACATGGTATATAAATATACACAAGACATGACAAGAAAACAAAGATAAATCATTATAACCAATAAATTAACACTTTCAAATGAAATGTCTTTGTTGTTTATTTTGTACAAAACTTCACGTAGGTGCGCCTTCCAGAAAATTGTTGATTAAATGATACGAAAAACAAGAGTTTGTTTGGCTGTTTTTGAATTTCGCGCTATTTGCACTAGTGTAAGACTAGAAGGAAGGCAACTAGTCATCACCACCCACCGCCAACTCTTAGGCTACTCTTTTACCAACAAATAGTGGGATTGACCGTGACATTATAACGCCCTCCACTACTAAAATGGTGAGCAAATTTGGTGCGATCGGGATTCGAATCTTCGGATTACGAGTCGAACGCCTTAACACGCTTGGCCATGCCGGACCCGAAACAAGAGTTCTAGTTACACACGTTCATCGCGGAGCACGGTAAACAACAAAATAATAATGATAAAAACATTGTTGAATATTTTGTAAATATTATTAAACATTAGTAAAATTAGATTTAAAATTACAGATGCATGAAAATAATAATCTAGGAAAGTAATAACAGGAAGAAGAAAATGTATATGCAAAAACGGCTCGTTTGGGTTGAGAAAATATTTTACATAGAAGAGCCAAAAGAGCCGTTTTTACATATATATATTTCTCAACAAGTGGGTTTCTCGACATCTTTTGGGAAGGAGAAAACTTTCGCATGAGTAAGGTTGAAGAAGGAAATTTAATCACACGTAAGAGGTAAAGTGAACACATCTGAAGAAAAATGTTTCATGAAATGAAGTTAGATAAAGTGTTAACAGAGTTTTATATTAGAAAGTAAGTCTTGCGTTTGTTCCATAAGTTAAAAGATAAGACGATGATTAAGGTTTTCTCATGTTAATTTTTAAGTGGTGTATTTCTCCTGTTTGAACTACCTTGTTGGAGGCACCACTGCGATCAAGAAAAATTATGTGCCTAGAAACTGATAGGTTGACAGAACTTTCTCTTACAGACCTAAGTGGCACATTTATTCTCGTTCAACGATGAGTTCAAACAATAGTATGATTTATTTGTGTGTGTGGAGGAAGCAGGTTGTTCCGTAACTTAGAGTGCACCAATAATTGTTTGAGATTTGGATTACGTCTGTAAGAAACTTCGGAAAATGTAGTAAATATTTCGGCAAGGATAAAGCCATTAATTAGTAATTTTTGAATTATATTGGCTGCTCATTTGTTGAGAAAATGGTATAGAAAAGCAAGCGAGTTCTATCATAATTTATTTTGTCTTACGTTGGATTGTATTGAACACAGTGTTTGTGTACGTAGTTCTGGAGTTTTTATGTCACGGGCTGGGAAGGTATACTGTTGAAAAATTCATTCATTTCAGCAGTTTTTGAGAGAAAGTCTTGGTTCTTAGAACATAAGTGTTTCAGTTATTTGAACTGTTCTTTAAGAAAGAATAGCAGATAGCAATAACAATTTAAATAAGAAATGGAAAAGTAGAAATCTACAACAAAGATTTAAACCAGATAGTTGTGGGGTACCCAGATTAATCTCCTCCCGAGTCGTTCCATTTTGTGAACGTCTGTTGGCGCAATAATAAGTCCAAGAATAAAAAGTCTCCAACTGTGTGACTGTTGGTGGTTAAATATTTACCTTTAAATGAATCTTGGCTCTGTAGTATGTGGTTTAGATAGTTTCATCACCTCGTCGGCGGTCTTTTTTCCCAATATATAAACTACACCATCTTTTGCAAAGAAGCACGGCATGGCCTAGCGCGTTAAGGCGTGCGCTTCGTAATCTTAGGGTAGTGGGTTCGCGCCCGAGTTGTGCCAAATATGCTCGCCCTCCCAGCCGTGGGGGCGTTATAATGTGACGGTCAATCCCACTTTTCGTTGGTACAAGAGTAGCCCAAGAGTTGACGGTGGATGGTGATGAGTAGCTGCCTTCTCTCTAGTCTTACACTACTTAATTAGGGACGGCTCGGTGTAGTGGGCTAACAACCTAGTCACTTACTTACCTATTCATGAAATCGCAAGTGATTTCAGCCCTATGTTCCTTGACGGAATCGAGTGGTAGATGATGAATGAATGATATTTTGCAAACAGTATAGTAAATTATACATTTAGGGGTGTGTATTTGGTCGTTTGAAATTAAGTACAAAGCTAAACATTGGGTTATTTGTGCTCTTTACACCACTGATATCGAAACCCGACTTTTAAAACGTCATTCTCCACACTTGTTTATCCACAACAGGCAGTTGCCGTCCATTTTACAAAGTTTCTTCATGAATACTCTGCCTAAACAATCTATCAAAGAATGGTTCTATCATACTTTCTTGCTTCACGGATTTTATCTCTTTGAAATCCTCAGTCTGTTTTGCAAATAGATGTCGTCTAGTTAATTGATATATTGGGGCTGCAAATCTACGGATTTACAACGGTAAAATCAAGGGTTCGATTTCTCTCAGCAGATAGCTCGATGTGGCTTTGCTATAAGAAAACACACATTTCCTAAAATATCTTCCATCTCATTTTTGAGGTAAATAAAATATCAGATTTGCGTATCTATACGTTGAGCAGTGTATAAGAACATAAGAGAAAGTGTTCTAATACTAATGAGAGGGGTAAAATCTAACATAACAAAGAAAGTGAGTTATGATCAAAGACAGCTCACGGAGGCAAAATTCAAGAGAAAATAAATATTGGATGAATCACGTTAGAGAGGTGGTCTGTTGGATTTCAGGTTCTGATATGTTCATTATGTCCAACAAACTTTGTGTTCTATTTCAAGTGGTTATAGAAGAGAGAGAGATGTGGTGGAACAACGAATGTTAGCCCGACAGGATGTAATGGTTGCAAGACTGTGAGATGAAGGAACACGGTGGTAAATATAAATGTTCTTATACATCTGTTCGTATGTGGGTCAAGGTAGGTGAATCTTTACATATTCTCCATATCTTTATATGACATTTAGTTAAATATCAAGATGTATTTTATATGTACACTGTTAAGGTGCGAGAGAGGTGAATTTTTATCCTTTCTTTATAACCTTATTCCGTATTTAATTATATCACTGCAGAGAGCAAACTGGTATTAAGGCACCTGTTATTACAGCTAAAAAGTTATAAAAGTGGAATTAAATACCTGTTTTAACCACAAAAACGTGATGTTATTTGATGCACAAGTACAATCTGTAAAGTGTCTATCAAGAGTCAATTAAAATTTTAGTTTGTGGAAATGAATGATGAAGATTATTCTTCAGATGTTTATTGTACATGCCATTAAAACATAAAAACATGTTGGAGCATTTAGTTCTATTAAAGTCAAGTCGTGAAATATAATGTTTTGTTAAAAATCAGTGATGTCGAGAAACCCACTTGTTGAGAATTTTATATGCAAAAACGGCTCGTTTGGGTTGAGAAACTATTTTACATAGAAGAACGAACAAGACCGAAGAAGGTCGAAACGTTGTTCGCTCTTCTATGTAAAATATTTTCTCAACCCAAACGAGCCGTTTTTGCACATAAAATTTTGTTTAAAATGTCCTGGTATAAACATTTCAGTTTTTTATGGTATAATAACTACTCTTCTTGTCATGCAATGTCCAAACTCTTTTGCATTAAGTGTAATATGGAGAACAAAACCAGGAATTAATCTTTTTTTGTAGATATTTACTAAACTTTGAAATTAAAAAGAAAAAAAACATCTCTTCCTTCTATTCTGATGGAATAACTGAAAGATACAATTCTACAGTTTTAAATCGCTGTATGCATGGACATTACAGTGAGACATGAAGTTGCAAGCATCACATCATCATCACTGATGTTTTGATAAGAATTGCAGGTGTCATTAGACAACCTAAGAACCATCACTCATCTTAATGAAAATAATGTGACACCTTTCATATAATACATGAATTTATCTGCGAAAGATTTAAACCAGCGAGTGATGTGATAAATGAAACGTCACTGGAATATAAATATTGATAACAGTGAATCCAGTCGTGTTGATTTAGTATGACTGTACAAGTCCCACTAAAACAGAGAGTGATCTCTAAAGTTAAATAGTGAAGTTCTTTATTGAATCCAAATGAACATACAGTCTACCAAAAATATATACACCATTATCATCTTTTGAAGTATATAAAAAAGAGAACAGCCAAAAGTTTAACTCAAAATGTTTTTTATTTATTTTGAATTTTACCCAGTGCTGCACGAGAGCTAACTGTGCTAGCCGTCCCTAAGTTAGCAGTGTAAGACTTCCCACGACCAACTGCTACTCCTTTATTAAAAAATAGTGGAATTGACTGTTACATTATAATGTCCCCATGGCTGAGAGGGTGAGCATGTTTTGTAGGACAGGGATTTGAAAACACAACCCTCAGATTTAAAGTCTAGCACCCTAACCACCAGTTTGACAGTTAAATTGCATTTAGGTTTTACTTTTGTATCTTAGTTAATTATGCATCATTTGTTTTATAATGCACATTTCAAAACTTTTAATGATTAACTTATTATTGCCTGGATTGTGATATCTTATAAACACAGGGATTCTATGTTCATAAATTCCCACCAGTTACAAGACGTCACACTTTGCTGACCTCCGTTTAAGTGGTAGTGGCTCCCATAATTAGTGAATATTCCTTTTGTTTGCAAATTATATTCAATACAAAATATATAGTTATTATCTTGCAAATTCTAATCCCCTGATTTGAACGTGTCTTTGCAGCCTGGTGACATCAAGCTACAGAAGAAATATAGTTATGATACATTCACTTCTAATGTGACTTTGTGTTAGTTACAGTTATTGCTGATTTTCATATAAAACAAAAAATAGAATGCTCAAACCTCTGTATTTATACTCCTTAATGCGTCACAAACAAAGTTGAACTGATAATTTCTAGAACGAGTACACAAGAAAGGACAAAGCAGAGATATATGGTATGAACAAAATAAACAAACCTTTAATTAATTACACACAAACGTCAATACATCACAATAAACCTTGAAATGATCATCAGAAGACCTCGGCTCTTCTAAAATGGTTGATAATGGCAATGCATATAGCTGTGTTACTTATCTATTAATGTACAAGAAACTTCATTCGCATCACAACCATTACCCATAACTAGCTGGCAAAGGCCTCGACTAGATGTGAAGAACAAGATGTTGTTTTGAGGGTTAACGTTAACAGTGTACATCAATGACCCCCACTTTGCAAGAGTGAACTAAAATGAACAAAATTAACCTTACATAAATACATTTAACTAACTCTGGTTGATAACAATAAACCACCTTGAACTTAAAGACATTTGTTCAGAAATATTATTTATTCTTCCACACTGAAAGCTTATTTTACTGGATAACTTCACCAATTTAAACAAACAATAATTTTTGATAACAAAGGTTGACTCAGTATTGTTACACTAGTCTAGAACCCAACCATAATAACATTCATTAAACTAGAAGTCTAGATTTAAGGCTAATTTACCCAATTATATAAAAATAAGAAGCTGAATATCTTTCAAAGAAGCAAATACAACATACAACTAATAGTTTAAACAATTCAAGTGACTAGACAATGGAACAAAATACAACATACAACTAATAGTTTAACAATTCAAGTGACTAGATAATGGAACAAAATTGCGGAAAATAATTCGTCAGAATCAACAAAACAAATGATTTTTAGTGAGTGATTCAAATATACTATACAAAAGAAAAACTTACCAGGGAAAACTATAACATGCAATTCATGTTGCAACATTAGGTCACGTTAAGAGGAATTCCTAACACAGCATCATAAAAGAACTCCTAACAGAAATACATACTATTTTCAAACAAATCACACTTGATTCTATGGATCACATCAAGGATTCCTCCCAAAACACAATTTATTATTTGTCACTATTGGTTCTGCATGTAACATCATAAAAAATGGTTTACTCTTTGTCACTCTATGGTAAGTCACACCAGGAAGAAATCACAAATAAAAACTATTCCTTCTTTATTACCATTAGTTCTGTAGGTTATATCACAAAGAATTCATAAACATAAAAACTATTTACTTTTTGTCACCATTAGTTCTGTAAGTTATATCATGAAGAATTCATAAACATAAAAACTGTTTACTCTTTGTCAATGTGGATTCTGTCAGTCACATCGAGATAAAAGTTGTAATTTTTCTATGCTGAAAATGTATTTTCAAGAGGCATTTTCCATTTTTTGCATAAACAGCTATTCTTGTTTAGTGATACTCTACATATCACTTTTTTTTTTTTGCATTCCACAACTCTTAAGCTCCCACATAACCAAAGATAAAAGTGGTTCAACTGTGTCTCGCACGAAAATCATCATCTGATAGTCCTCCACACAAAGGAGAGTGACACATCCACCTAGCACACGTGACTATTCAATTCTACTGAACTATCAATTCAAGTTTTGGCAGAACATGGAAGCACCAGTTTTCAGTGGGGAGGAAACGTGAGATGAGTGAAAGGAGTTGAATACCTAAAGGAAGTACATTCAGTAAAATTATAACTTCTGATATGATATGTTAGCTCTCTCATGTAAATAGCTAAACAGATTGTGGGACTGGTGTGAAGGAAAAACAGAAATCTTTGAATCATCCAAAGGACATCCAAAAAAGAGTAGATCCTCACAGTGGAGAATAATACATGGAAGACCACACCATTTCTGTATCAAGTATACTCTTCATCAGGAGTGAAAAGAGGAGTTGCAGCCAAGGGCAGAGATTGAGAAAAGCATATTCAAAAGAGACAGAACAATGGTTGGTTTGGTATTTAGACCACATGATATTGAAATCTCAATCTCACAGAGTACAGAAATGTGGCTGAAAGTAACAGGATGTGTATCTAGATGTAGAATGGCTCGAGCATGATGGACTATGCAAAGCAAGTTAAATGACTTAAAATCCAGCTGTTAGAAATCAACATCATCACGGATGTTGGATGTGAATCATAACATTGATAAGTCAACAATCCATGTGGAGGTAGAAAAGAGAATCATACCAACAGCAAGTTAACTTTGATCAAAAATTCAGCCTTTTGGTAGTTGTAGAAAAGAGAATTTTACCATCTTCACTTCAAGTTCAGCACACTGGAGGAAATTTTGTTCCTCGCGATCTATGAATGGGACACAATAACAATGTAATAAATTGTGTGACCAATCTGCAAGCCCCACATTCTGACAACCAGTATAGTAAAGATGCCTCTATAATGTAAGCTATCTCACTTAAAAAACCAATCAAACAAGAATTTTCTCCATGGCAATAATATCCTCAGTATAAGAAAATCATCAAGAGATAGTGTGAGGTGAAGAACCATGTTAATCTAGATGTTCTGCAACTGATACACAACACAGGAAGCATATAAGTGAGTGAGGAAACAGAGACACCCATAATACATGTGTTACATTGATTAGTTCAGCTCTGGGAACCAACATCAATGTTGGGGTAGGAAGAGTAATCCCAATCAAATGGGTGAACTGCAATTTTAACTTCTCTCTCCAAACCTACATCTTGAATAACCTGTACAGAGATAGAGCATCAGGCTTGAAGATACCTTGTCATATACACCAGCAGAAAAAACACTTTCCTACTCTAAACTGAATGGTTCTGTCAGTATTTGTATCATATATCATTATTACATTCAGGAGGATGCTTCCTTCACCATCCTACCCAGCAGCCTGGAACTAGAAAAAGATAATGACTCATATTTTAATGGAAGGAAGAGTGAAGAGAAAATGCAATAGAGAGTCCACAGGAACATCAACAACAGAGAAGTGAAAACCATAAAAAAATATATACTTTTATGGGCAGCTATTCCAACCTGCTTCAGCCATAAAGTCCATGGATTAGTATGGTCTGGAATGGGCATATGAATGAGGCAAATATATTGGGAGGAAAACTTGTGTGAAATCTTCTACAACATCTCATCTTAACAGTGTGCTTAGTAACCACAGAAGTTATTATTATTAAATTATCATGGCCTTATAGTGCAGATTTGACTAGTTTAACTAAACTTGGACAGGCATCATATAACATAGAGTAGGATCTATAAAGATAAAGAGGGGTATATATATAAAACAGGTATCTTACCCAGTCATAGTTTCACTGAAGACTGAAGGATGGCACAAGGGAGAAAACAATACCAAACGAGGAAGGAAGAGCTATCTGACACAGATAATGGGAGATAAACATGTAAGGTGTAATCCCAGTGCTTGACAGAAGAAGTATCTCCAATATATGACAAAGGTGAGATGCAGGTGAAATGAAAGGTACTTAATCATAATGAAATCACCAGAAATTGATTGCAGGTAAAAAAGAGACAACTAACAAAAGGCTACTCAAATCAAATACAGAAAGGAAGAAGGAAAAGGTAAAAAACTGAGCAGTGATATCAGGGAAAGAAAGAAAAGGAAAACTAACAGAAAAAACCCCTGAAGGCAATGAAACAACCTAGAACATGGAAGGCTGTCCAGATCAGAATGGGATTAAGTTGAGAGATAGAAGGAAACAAAAATGACAAAAGGAAAGAAAATGCAGCATGAGCTATCAAAGTTTATGGGCAGGAAAAATCGATTCAGAACAAAAAGGACAGATTGAGTTTAAGTAGCTGAGAAAACCAAATCTGAGTCATCCAGGAAGTAGTAGTCAGAGAGATCTGACGCAGAGTGACAGGGACAAACGAAATCATCTAAGGAAGGTGATGAATGGAATGAGAAAATATATGTGTAAATAATTCTCAGTCCTGCCTGAAGGCAAGTGGATGAGGAACTGGAGACAATGACATATTGATCTGAAACAAACTTGAAGGGAAAAGCACAAAACTGGTACCTAACTCTATCATGAGCAAATTTAAGACAGCATATGAAAAATAGAATGAAGACATAAGAATACAAAGCGTCAACAGTGAGCATCCTTAGTCCTAGAGTAAAAGTACACCATGTGATATCAAACAATAAAGGAAAAATGAAAAGAACCAAGAAATGAATGAAATGAGATGGATTAATCTCCATCATGATTACATGACTAATGGAGGATGTAGGATAGATATGTGAAGGGATGGTGCTGGACTTGGAATATAGAGAAAGAATGCAATGGTTAAAGAGACAAAAGGAAAAAAAAAATACAAATCCAGTGCAGCAATACAAATACCACCACGATAAAAGCCACAGGAATAACAACTCCCCCCCAAGAAATAGTAGTGGAAGAAAAAGAGCCATCTGTAAGTCCCAGTTAGGAAGGAAAGAGGTACAAACTTGGTACAAAACAGTGTCCCACCTCAGAAGAAAAGCCATGTATGTAGGGAAAAATCCAAAGATAGTAACTGTCCCAACATGTTGGTAAGGAGGAAGAAGGCACCTACAAAAATCCCCAAAGAACAGATAGAACACCTCAGAAAGAAGGTGTATGATGGCCTATTCCAGTAAGGAGAGGCAACAGGAGAAGACAAAATCTAGAGAACGTTGCTCCCATACAAACAACATATATTCAAAGTGCAGAGAAAAACAAAAAGCAATCTGCCTCTTTGTAAGGTAAGGCAAAATGAATCAAAGCCTGTGGAGAGAGATAGTCATGTCACCACCATCTCTCAAAAGAGATACAAAAAGGCCTAGTATGAAATAAAAATAAAAATTCTAGGAAGGGAAGATTAAAAAACAAAACAACTGTGAAAAGAGATGAGGTAGGCCTAACAGACTCTCACATTACAGGCCAATTCATAAGAAGATGCAGGAAAACTGTTAAAACAAACATTGTCTCAAATGAGTAAAGCAGTTTGCAAGCAATAGTGGGAGAAAGTTGGGGAGGCCCCAGACCCATTAGTCTTTGAAAAAGAAATTTATTGAAAGAAGTATTCAGATATAATAACAAAAAAGTTATATTGTAAAATTAAGTGTATATTGACAATAAAAAAATTATTAGAGGATATTTGCTGAAAATACAATATATTTAACTTAATTTACAGCTTACCAGTAAAGTCAATGATAAGTAAGTTTAATATTACAAAGTACACGTTAAGGCAAAAATAATGTTGTAGTACAAAAGGATGTCTCTACTTGTTAATTAAAAACATAACCTTACAAGAAGCAGGTAAAAGTCTAACTAAATGTATGTTATTGAAACCAAATAAATACAAATAATAATAGTACAACCAAAATATTCAAAAAGTTACAACGGTTTATCTGTCCCAAGTTGGCAGACCAATGCGTGGGCAACAAAATTCAAAGCCCGATGAAGGTCAATTGATATTACAATCAGCCTCCAAATGTATTAAACTGACAATTCTTCAGTCAAGTACCACTACCTGAAGTCTAGATATCTGTATGGAGAGTAAGTGAAAACATTTTTAAAGAGGAGACATAAGGTTTAGTAAAATCCAAAAAACAGCAAAGAGCAATAAAGGTAAGTTATTAAAAACAGAAAATATCTTCAAATTATACAATGTTTAAAAACAGAAGAGAGCACAAACAAAAAGCATCTGTAGTTCATGTACGTAACTAATTACATAATAAAAACTAAAGGCTGAGAAAACAGTTACTATACAGTAATTTACTTCTATTCCCATAAATCAAATAATAGTTTTAGTTGTCTCCATAACATTGGTTTTAGTAACAATAGTACAGTAACTTTTGCTGGTTCCTGTATTTACTCTTGATAAATTTTGTAACATTCATTCTGAATTAAACACACTAACAACTGTTTGTGATTTTGACAGTTCAACTAATACAATAGGAAGATAATGAAACAAAATGTTTAATGTGTGTTGTTTTTTTTATTAAGCAACACATAACATTCCTCTAAAGAACATACAACTATACCTTTCTGTTGATATCCGAGGATGGAAGACCAGTGAACACAGCAACATCAGACGTGTCAGATTATAAACAGCATTACAGTTAGAAAGAAGTGCTGGCTTCATTCAGCCCATCATGAAATCTTGAAGCAACATCTTTTAAACTTTATCAGAACATCAAAGAAGAAACTATCTGAACTTCTAAATATAACAATTAAATTCTTTCTACAGTTCTGTATTCAGTAAACATCAAAATGATATTTTTATTAAATTTATTAAGATCGTGATGTCATATTACAGTTATGAGGTATGTAACCACTTCAATACCACACCAACCTATATTGTATAACACATCTCAATCAATAACACCAATGTCTGACTGTTTTCGTCTTGAAAGTGTGCATTACAAAAGGCTATTACAGCCTCAGGCAAAACATTAACATCCTCAGCATCTAAAATACAACAGTTTCTTCAAGATTATATAATGTAAGAGTTAAGACAACATAGCTGTTAAAATGATGAGTAATTTACTGAACACATTTTCAAGAGAATTATATAAAAAGAACAAGGACACTAAACAAACTGGTTATCTGTTTTCCTTGTATTCAAGCTACAACTCATCAAATAAAGTTTGAAAAAAGGTTTTATTTATGTATCACAGTTACTGTTCAAACATTGTATCATTTCTTGATATTCTAAAGACATCACTTACTATACACTTGAACAAAAGTCAAACTACATGGGTTCACAACGATCAGACAGTTTAACTTGAGTGTCTCATAAAAGTAAAGTACAAAACAATAACAACTAAAAACAATTCTCACTATAAAAACACAATTACCAACTTTGTTAGAATTAGAAAACCTTCTCGCTTAAGGTTTCATAACAGATAAGAAACTGATCAATACATTAATATTGCATTCTGATTAAATGTTTCTCTTGGTGCCTGAAATATACTTAGGTCTGGTTGGTTTAAATGCATGTCAACTAAAATGGAGAGATAAACAGTGCTTTTAAAGCAATAAATCTGTAAACTGAAAATATCTTTCATCTATAAATGGGAAAAATATATTCAGCTGATAGTGATTTGAAAAAACTCCATCTTTTGTGTTTAATATAGTTTAAAAACACAAACTTTCACTTGAATCAACACCATTACCAAATTAACATTAACAAATAAATTACTTTCTACTATGAAACCATTTTTTGTGTTTATCACAGTTTAAAAACACGAAATTTCAATTGAACCTACACATTGCTTGTGGATTGTTACACATTTCTATAATCTGTGATCAACACATAAAGCAGGTTTGTTAAAACAGGAAAATTAATTATTGTGTTCACAAAATGATCCATGAACACACTACATGTCTGTATGCTAGCACCAAGTGTTATTGTAACTTTGTGACTCAAACAGTAAAAACTAAATTTTCTCAAAATTCATCTTCATATCTTGTAGATATGGACGGACTATAGACACTACTGTGTCAGTTGTTTGAAATGAATTTCTTGACAATGACCAAGCTGGTGGGAAAAAAAAAGTGCAGTACTCCCCCTATGAAATGACAATACATTTACAGTAAAACTAACAAAATTGGTTTTTATCATACACAAATATTAATGGTAAAAATGGGTGGTACAGTGATCACCCTTTGAAGATATATTAACAAGATAACTAACAAAAGAGGTGGTAATCCTACACAAACACTGATGGTCAAAAAGGGTGGTACAGTGATCACCTTTTGAACAGCTTTTACATCAACAGGGTATGTATTTAAACAAGGTGTTATCCTACATGAACAAACTGTTGGTGAAACAAGGTGGTAATTACCCTATGAAGACACTTTATATTAAACAGAGTCAAGCAATAAACTACTGTAATTGATAAAGATGGCGATTTAGTTATTTTGATAAAAACATTTTAATACAAATGTCATGGACATTTCTGTAATTTGGTCAAATGAATTCCACACATTAGCCAGGAGAGCAAGATTGTGGTTCATGTGCTAACTGAAAATAAATCGCATGCAAAATTCTGGTTCTCAAATAAATCACAAACTTTAAACACTCCTTTCTACAAACATGCATAGATATTCACTTTTCTTTAAAAAGTTAAAATTTAAAAATATTCACTGTTGAAAATAATAATTCATAAAAGAGCAAACAACAACTGTGAACAATGTTTCTTAGAAGTTATACCATGGACAAGAATTAACTGTATATAATTCAAAAATACTTAGCTTATTGTACAATTATGTAAAAAAAATAAAGCCATTGATCTGGACAATGTATCTCAGTTATAACAACATCTGATGATTTTATAAACAAGTAATAATTCTACTGGGATAAACCCTTGAAGCATAGGAATGTGATCTTCGAGATAGATTTTAATAAAAAGAACATCACTGTTCAACTGTGAAAGAAACTCTCTTCCAAATTAAATTAGGTAATAACAAAGATAACAAATAATATTTAGTTTTATTTTAAAACTTTCAAAAGGTGCATTGTAATACATTTTCATCATTTTATTGAGTATGTTTTCTCTTTAAATTAGGTAAAGATACTCTCACAGCTGGTTTTATAAGAACTAAAAAAAAACAGCTAATAAGTACTCCCACAGCTGGTTTTACCTAAGAACTAAAAATACAGCTAATAAGTACTCTCACAGCTAGTTTTATAAGAACTAAAAATACAGCTAATAAGTACTCTTGCAGCTGGTTTTGTAAGAACTAAAAATACAGCTAATAAGTACTCTTGCAGCTGGTTTTGTAAGAACTAAAAATATAGCTAATAAGTACTCTCACAGCTGGTTTTATATGAGCTAAAAATACAGCTAATAAGTACTCTTACAGTTGATATATTAGAAGTAAAAATACAGCTAAGTACTCTCACATCTGGTTTTGTAAGAACTAAAAATACAACTAATAAGTACTCTTACAGCTGGTATATAAGAACTAAAAATACAGGTTATAAGTACTCTCCCACCTGGTTTTGTAAGAACTAATAATATAGCTAATAAGTACTCTTACTACTGGTTTTTAAAAGTCAATTGAATATAAACAAAACTTACAGATAATCTGTATGAAACAGAAAAAGCCATGTACATCCACAACTGTTTACTAAATGATAATTACGTGTTTCTGTAGCATAGTAATAATAATTGTTTTTAAAATTAACTCATGCAGAGGATTTAGTTTGAAACAAAAAAGATGTGTTGTAGAACAGAAGTCATCCAAATTTCCAAAAAGTACTTTTATACACAAGAGTAGTTCTGAAAATTAATGTACAATCAATATGGTAGAAAACGATTTTTCTTGTTAATTCTGGCAATCAAAATATTATTTTTCTATTAAATTCTAATTATTTTTAATCAGTACATCTGAGCATAGTGGTCATGGCCATGACACAGGCTGTTCTCTCAAGTAAAACCAAAAAGGAAGAAACAAATCTTTCTTCTCTTCAACATGCACACTGATATTTATATAAATGTGCTTTTCAAACCACAAATATCTCACTATTAAAGTTAGTTATAGTAGAGAAGGTTCATATCAAGAAGTACTTCTCAAACATAGTCCAAGGTTGGAGACATTTACTCATAACACATTGTGACTGAACACAGACATATCTTGCAACATTAAAAAGCATCACCATCTAGCAATTCCCCTGGCAAGAAACAGTTCACTGTTCCACTCACAGAATGGGTGGTTCTCCATAAGCCTCTTCCCGAGCCTGAGAAAGACCATGTTTGAGATGGTCCATCCAATTTGTTAGTAATATTCCATTCCTTTTCATGATTTGCATCACGAGCTCCACCTCTACATGGAAACATGCTGCTTCCTTCGATGTTAGAACCAATATTTGTAGACTTCTTATTTGACCATGCAACCCAACTAGCAGATGATGACTGTCCACTTCCAGTATAATGCAAATAACTTTGGATTTCAGCCTCTGTGGGAATCTCTACAAAGATAGTAGTATTACCCAAAACACAATTATTCAGAGCTGATTGAGCTTTGGCAGACTCCTCTCTTGTAGAGTACTTGACAACTGCAATTCCCTGGTTCAGAAGGAGGTGGAAGAGTTGAAGTGGACCATGTTGCAGACAAAAAGTTTTTAAGGTAGATCCATCAATCTGAAAGAAAATAATGTTGGGAAAACTTGCTTAAATACAGCAACACTAACAACTGAATAAAGCTAGAGATGTGTCTCAGTACAGTATTTTCAGAGTACGTGACAGGTGGAGTTTAGGAAGCAAGTTATTAATTATGAAGAACATAATCGATACAATAACAGAAGGTGAACCTTCTGTTCATGATCCTACTTGTATAATTCAAAAGTTTTCAACACTTAGAAACTCATACAAACAGTAAATTTACATTTATTACTAAATTTTCAATCAAAATGACATGTAATATTGAAACAACTCATTTAATATTAATGTGTAATTACTTCTAAAGCTTCAAGCAAAATTATGTATAAAGTTAAAACAGCAATTCAATGAAACATTAATGTGAAATTATTTAATAAAATGATGTATGAAATTAAAACATTACTCATGTAACCCTTAAAGGGAAATTATCTTTGAAGTTTCAATAAAACTGTTAGCCATAACAGTTTTCCACACCAAGCAACAGGTGATTGGTAACAATATTAAAACTGTTTACAAAGCTTTGTGTTTTCATTTTCCCAACATTTTAATAATGTTTTCAAATAAATGTAATTAATTTTACAATTTGAAACAAACTAAACTGAATAATGCTTTAATACATTATGCAAAGTTTTTAAATTTAAATCACCAGTACATAATTTCATGGCGTTTTTACCTATAGTGTTATTTAATGGTATATATTATTACTTATTAGAAAGACAAGGTTTGTGAAACCAAGCTATATATAAGACGTCTTCCAAAAAACTCTACGAGATTACCTGAGGGGTTAGATTTCGAAGCACAAGAAAGGAATTCTGCTTATCCACTGCACAAAACAACAAAAAACAATCAGAACAATTATTCATAAAAATTTTGTTTTTATCCCTAAATCAAATTACTAAATTATTTATATTATTACTGAAAATCTTCTAGTATCAATTAATAACTGGTATTTCATTTTTTTTAACGTTATTATAGGATTTTTCAAACATAAAATTATATACATCAACTCTATCCATATAAATTTTTAAATTATTTTTCAGTAAATTTAATTCTGCAAAATAAATTGTAATTTTTAAAATAAACAAAATTATTACATAAAACCAAGTAAATTAGTTATTACAGACACTGATAACACAAAAACTAGAAATTCTATGATTTTAATCAAAATTCAAGAAAAATAAAAAAAGGCTGTAAATTTTCTATTAGCAGTTCTGCATGTAGTAATAACATTCTCATTAACTCTATCTCTTAAAAAAAACTTTATATAATTACCTGAGGATTTATCATTATTAAAATATTTTAATGTAATATTTGCAAATTTTCTATTAGATGTTCTGCATGTAGTAATAACATTCTCATTATTTCTAAGTATACCACACTTTGAAAGTATGTTGTAACATCATTATTTCTGTACTTTCTCTGTGTAGAGGCTTCAACACAAATTGTTCTCTGCAATACATTTCTGGAATCTCAAGTTCTCTAACTTATCTGCTGGACATCATTGTACCTGAATGTTACAAATGCTTTTTAACACAAATTTGTAGGTTTTACAATATTAATGAAACTCTGAGAGAACACAAAAACAAATCTAAATAGTACATACATTTATGAATAAAAACTGCATATATACTCTATATAGTTAACCAAATTCCAGGACAGCACAAAAACAAATCTAAATATTGTAATTTGATACCTATATCTTTTTCTTTTCCAATTAATCCAGAAGGTTTATGAATCTTCGAACCTGGTGTTTCCCAGGACCTTGATAAAGGTAGTTTCCTGGGTCCAAGTGGTCCCCAGCCTGGCTTGAAGTCACTTTAGTTTGACAGTGAAAAGTTTTTAAATAAGAAAACCACAATTAAAAAAATATTTTCTATAACACAATACGAATAATGAAAATAAAGTCCAGCCTATAGCATTCTCTAAATCTGTGGGCTCAAAACTTCTAGGATAAATAAAGATTGTTTTATCTTTTCCAATAAGCATGCTAAAGAGATTAAACATGCCGTATGTATAACTAAAGTACTGAACATTACTAATATACTTTTTGTTCATAAATAATAAGTTTACTTTCTAATTTGTTATATACAAGTTTCATTAAGTGATATATTTAACAAAACCTTTTTACTTAATTTTCTTGGTAGTTTATAAAATGTAAAATATTACTCGTTAAAGTTTTTAAAACCAAATTTCAATACAAATGGTTATATGGTGCTGGAGTAGCTTGTATATACAAATGTAAAAGAAAATAGCACAACATAACAAGTATGATGTGGTATTAAATAAAACCTAACTAATACAAAGATCAGACAAGTTCTTCTGTTTGATATAAGGAATTTACATGATGCATCAGTTTCCTCTTACCTATCATTAGATGTACCTGTATCAAAAGTCCAAGGGCTGGAAGTCAAAGAAGCTAGTGAGGCTACAAGAGAATCCCCACTGCTTGTGGAGGAAGGTCTAGATTTGGATGTCCAATCTGTGTTTTGGATGGAGCTCAGGGAGAAAGGTGAGCAAGCTGTACTCTTTGGCATTAGACGCTGGTCAGCTTCCACACTTTTCCTATCTGAAATACTTTTCCATGGTTTACCAGGCTCAAATTCTGTTAGAAGATCATTCAGGTTATAAGATGGTTGTGAGCTTACTGTTAAAGATGTGGTGGCTTTTGGCTCACTCTCTATGGTGCTGCTTGGTGAATTAGAACCATTCATGTTCACATTATTTTGTAAATGGACAATTCTGTTGCCTTCAGAAGAAGAAAGATGCCAAGCTCCAGGACAGTTTAGTGAACTCTCAGGTGATGAAAGTGAAGCATGTAATGAAGTTCCAAGCTTAGACATGGTTCCAGGAGCACGACTAAAACTCCCTAAACCATTACTGCTTCTTTCAGTATTTCTAAATAGCAAGTTTTCTTCATCTTTATCCACAGATGATAGCTTCCACTGAGATAGCCGAGAAAGAGGCTTAAATGTGGAGGGCTCCTTGATGGAAAGTTCTGATGCTAAATGTTGTAAACCAGGTTTGAACAGCTCATGAGATGGTGACTGAAGGGTTGACAGGCTTACTGATTCAGGTAGCTGCTGGTGTACTTGTTGCTTATTATATAGAAAGAGCACAGTTTCAATGTATTATTCATCCTAAATATGACATAAGAAGACTATCTTAACAAATTAAAAATACTTCAAAAAATATTCTAAAGAGCTTTCTTTGGATTCAAATACTGTCCAAAGTGATATATTCCAAATAATAACAAAACACTTGTTTAAATAGAGATCTAACAGTTCTCATCACATGGCTACTTATCGTATATTGTACCATTATTTAACTAACCTGAGTTAATATAGCAATTTGTAAAATCTTACTTAACTCTTTCACTACAGGCTCGGATCATTCGATCAAGTTTACGACCATAAAGTAACTGTCACAGTTTTCATATTATAAAGACATTCTGTGTATCTTTGTGGCATTTCTTATGCTTTCAATAAACATAAAGCATTTTGTATACAAAAACTTTCTCCAAGAACTTATGGAGTCAAAGTGTTAAATGATCCATATACATAATGATTTTCCTATTAAGATTAAAAAAATACCTTTCCTTACCTGAAAACTGCCATATTTCATTTATGTAATCTCTAAATAATTACCTAATGTTTTTATCAGAAACATTTTAGCTCTTATTTTCTCTACCCTTACTCCATGTGTGTTCAGTCAGTTTAATCAACCATAAAGAAATCACATACATTAGAGTGACTGAAACTCTACATGAAACAATATTTTTGTATCCTAAACAGTTTAGAGCTCAGTGCACATCTGTTTCTACTTAAGCTTTACTGTTTTAATGCCCTTGGAACAATATCTATGCTAACATACAACACGTAGCTCACACTACTGAACTGAATAATACAACACATATACTGCTTGCAGGGATAATTTTTATATATTTTTTCATTATATAACCTAATCTAATAAGTTTCTAATTCTTACACTTTAGTTAAATTTATAATAATAAACAAATAACACACATGATAAACAATACACAGGGTACTTTCTGAACCTTCTTGTTTACTACTGTCAAGTGTCAATGAAACTTAAACATATTTTGTTTTACATTAATGGTACTACAATTTACATAATCTTTATTGAACTAAATAATGCACCTAATATACAATAATATCTTGTGTAAAGTAGACCATTTCCTATAGCTTTAACAGCCTTTAAACATTCAGGTACATAAGTGATGTCGAGAAACCCACTTGTTGAGAATTTTATATGCAAAAACGGCTCGTTTTGGGTTCAGAAACCTGACGATGACCGAAGAAGGTCGAAACATTGTTCGCTCTTCTATTTAAAATATTTTCTGAACCCAAAACGAGCCGTTTTTGCATATAAAATTCAGGTACATACATCAATTTGACATTTGAAATGAAAGGTTTCAACTGCAGGCAAATAGATAACTACCTACACAGAAAACAATGAAATATAGTATGACAGTTGATAGATTAAAAATAGAGCTTTATATATAATAATATATAAATAGTTAATTTATATATAATATATTTATTTATTATATATACTAATATATAAATATAATAGATAATTACCTACACAGAAAACAATGTAATATAGTTTGACAGTTGATAGATTAAAAATATAGCTTTATATTGGTTAAAAATAATATAATGGATAAAATTATTGATTGTTTATGAGAGACCGAATTTAACAGGAGGGTTTGATGCATACGTCTGATTCTCTAGTTTATGGTTCTGCAAAAAAATAAGGTTGAAAGTAAAAATTATATTTTGCCTGACTAGTATCTATGTTATAATGATTAATTTTGAACTTCTCAGAGAGGTGTTAAATAAAGTAAAGTGGACTAAAGCTCTGGAAAATAGATATCACAATTCTTATCCTGGGAGAGGTTGAAGATGTTTTAACTTCTGCCTAACAAAATTAAGAACTTAAAACTTGTATACAAACAAAAATTGATTTACTATGTTTTGATGCTAAGTTTATTACTATACAATAATAATAAAATGGTTGAATTCAATTTTCAATTCAGCTTTCTTATTGATAGTTTCATAATTTGAATGGTAGTCATATGTTAGACCACAAGAAAGGGATTTTCATTTATCCAGAGAAATAATTGTATTGTTACACAGGTACTTTAAGAATTAGTTGGTTAAAAAAAATATATATGTCCAATCAACTTTACTCACTCAACACAGGCTGTTAATTTCACTGGCCACAAGATCTCTTTGCACTTGTATAAAGTCTTTATGGATTTGATACTACTAACTTGTAATATAGTAAATATATCTTCACAAATTTTGGTAATCTTTCAGTAAACATTACAAGCCTTTCTTACACAACAAATCACATTTTTAATAAATTAAATAGAATAAATATACTGAATGCTTGTTTCTAATATTCCATATGTGAAGTGATTCTCATTTTCAGATTAAAAATGTATTTCTTCATCTCAAAAATCTCAGGTTTGATTTGTGTAATTTCTAAAACATCTTAAATAAATTTTAAATGTTTATTTTTGGTAAAACCTCATGTTATTTTCTCATCCCCAACTCTATAAAAGGTTAATAAATTTGACTGACCTCATAACCACAAAAAACAATCACAATTAATTACATTTGTTTTCTAGAATGACTTAAAAATTGTAACATGACACTAAATAGCTTTAAACTTGTACGAATATGTATTTATAATTAAAATTTGTTTTTTTTTAATCTAGTCTAACTGTTATTCATACCTTTATAAGCTGTAAATCACTCATGCAACACAAAACCACATTATGCTTTTAAATTATGTTACTCAAGAGCTGTTTGTGTACATGCCTCACAAGACATTTTTATTATATTATTATATATTTTAACCTGATCTAACCTAAAGAGACACATTTTATTTAGTTTTACAATAAAAAAAACAAAGTATTTACTTCAGTCTTTTTTTTGTTTGTCTCAATTTCTGATGACATAAAACTGTTTTTTAACACTAATGCACTAAATTTTTTATTCAATTAAATAATACCTCAAAGAACAAACAATAATAACATGCAAAAATTTCCACAATATTTCTGGCATTCTTACTATAAAATAAAAACTTACAAAATCATCCAAGTTAGTTGTAAGGAAAAGGGAACAAAGCTTGTATTAACACTTTTCACAGGGGCTCAATCAATCTGACAGACCACATGACCTGTTTGTACTTTTATATATAGTCTTTATAGATTTAACACGTCTTACTTTCAATACATTGTTTTTATACTTTCACAATGTTTAGGTTAACATTATAAGTATTTCTTGCAGACAAACAAATCACGTTATTTAACAAAGTATCTTAAACAAACTAAAATAATGATTTGTTCATGAATATATCGAGTATTTATTCTGAGTAATCCAGATCCATTGTAATTTCCATGCTGATATCAAACATAATTCTCCAAATCTCAAATTTACTGTGGGTAATCCATAAATCTTACTAAACAAATTTCACTTTTTTTTTGTCAGTAAAACTTTATATTTTATCTGTTATTTTCTCTACCATATCTCAAAACAGGATCAGATAATTTGATCAACCTCATAACCACCAAAAAAATTTCAAAATGTAAATTAGCATTTTCTTCTTTATAGAATTACTTTAAATTGCAACTTGAAACTACATTAGTTGATGCTAAGTTGCTTTAAACAAGTAGCAGTACACATCTAATTATGTACTGCCCTCTGACTGTGTCTAACTGTGCCATTATAAGTTATAAACCACTGGGGCACATGCTACAATATCAAATTAAATTACCTACATGCAGTTCTCATGTCTGCATTATTATATTATTATCTATTTCACCTAAACTAACTTAAAAAGATCTATAATATTTATGTTTCAGTTACTTTTATATAATAAATAAAAAATAAACAAGAACAACAACAAATAAAGTACACACTCAAGCTTCTTTCTTGCTGGCAAGAGCACATAAGCTTACTATTTTATACTAATGGTAATGATGCACTAAAGTTATTTTAACTAAATAAAAAATGCAACAATGAACATAGACTAATAACATGAAAAAGTAGACAATTTCTCCTGACTCTCAAAGAGTCATCACAAATTCATATAAGCTAGTCTTCAAGTTTCTTGTATTCTGAGTGAAACTGATGCTTATATGTTCAAAAAACGTTATACTTTACATTATTTGATAGATGAAAACTGACTTTTAATCAGTTATAGGTAATATATAACTAAGTACAAGAGGGAATTATTAACAAATTGTATTAAAAATACAAAACTGTGTCCACATGTCTGTTTATATAAACATGTCTATCATTATCAACAAACATGGAGCATTCTTGGTAGGACAATGAGGAATAACATTCTTTATATGACCACCAAGTTTCATGACTCAAATAATTTTTGACTGAGTTACATGACCTCCATTAAACAGAAGTAAAAAAAAAAAAACCTAACTTACTACAAGGTAAGGAAGAGTGGAAATACAGTACATTGTAATGGAAGAGAACTCTACAAATAAATGATTAAATAACTTCAGTAACACAAATATTTTTTCATTTTGCTCACCTCAGTTTACAGTAATCATACTGTGTGGCACTAAGCATTCATATATTGTAAATACATTTTACATAATAATAATAAATTAAGAGTTAAACAATCGATCTTATGAAAGGAAGGTCTGCACAATTGTGACAAGTAGTAACACTTACATGATGTTTCATAAAATTAGCCTGCTGGGCAGCAATCTGGTAACGTAAGTTGTTGATGCGTTGCTTGATTTGAGTCACGTGCATATTTAACTGAGGAGGTAAAGCTCCTCCTTTACCAAACTGTTGAGAACCTTGCAGCTCCTGGACCTCACACAGAAGTTTGATCTCTTGTAACAACTGATAGAGAAGCTGTAATGTTTGAGGGGCTAATGGCTGGTTAATAATCTGAAATTGATAAAATGAAATGTCACAAAATTTAAAGGATCTGTTCTAATAATTGATAGAGAAGCTGTAATGTTTGAGGGTCCAACGGCTGGTTAACAATCAGAAACTGTTAAAATGAGATGTTACAAATGTCAAAGGATCTGTCCTAGTGACCGACAGAGAAGTGAACTTTTACTATGACTGATACAGTAATTATGTCAGTTTGAGAACAAATACCTTGATATCACTTTAAAATATAATTTAATATTTCAAAGTGGTCTGGTGAACCACTTCATACGAATACTGACATGTCCAACACAACAGAAACCCAGTAATTTTGTTTATATAAATATTTCCCCACAATTTAAGTTTGCAGTAACAATATATTATTTAAGCTTTCTTACTAATAATTATCTAAATCAGATCTTTGAGTTTGCCAGATTTCAGGTGGACATATTATAGTCATACCATAATGGAAAATAAGTTTAAGAAAACTGCATTTCTATATTACAATTGATTATACACAATACTAAGCAGTGTATTCTATATCAAGAGAATGGTAATATGCATGGGAAAGTATTTTATTGTATAGTAAAAAATAAATATTTATTATTATTTCTTGCACAGCTGCAGACCAGTTTGTTGTGTTTCTTTAACAATTCAACCTTTTTTGTAACAGATAATACTTGTGTTTTGAACCACCACAATCTTGTGGTCCACTTGCTTTTATTTTAGGTAGTACATTTAAGGTCAAACTCCAATTACATATACTGATAAACCGCATGAACATGCTACCTTACTTGAAAAGTATAATTACATTTAATGCAAAGAGAAATGCATAAATGTTTTATTTATAAGTTTACAAAATATGACACACAAGTCAGTTCATAGCATATTACCACACACACACAAATCAGTCCATAGCATTACTACACACACACAAGTCAGTTCACAGCATATTACTACACATACATACAAGTCAGTTCACAACATATTACTACACACACAAGTCAGTTAACAGCATATTACTACACACACACAAGTCAGTTCACAGCATATTACTACACACACACGCAAGTCAGTTAACAGCATATTACTACACACACACAAGTCAGTTCACAGCATATTACTACACACACACACAAGTCAGTTCACAGCATATTACTACACACACACAAGTCAGTTCACAACATTACTACCCACACACAAGCCAGTTCAAAGCATATTACTACACACACAAGTCAGTTCACAGCATATTACTACACACACAAGTCAGTTCACAACATTACTACACACACACAAGCCAGTTCACAGCATATTACTACACACACACAAGTCAGTTCACAGCATATTACTACACACACACACAAGTCAGTTCACAGCATTACTACACACACATCAGTTAACAGCATATTACTACATATATACAAGTCAGTTCACAGCATATTACTACACACACACACGCAAGTCAGTTCACAGCATATTACTACACACACACACAAGTCAGTTCACAGCATATTACTACACACACACAAGTCAACTCATAGTATATTACCACACACACACATATATTACTAGAGATGTAGAAATTAAAATAAGTATCTTATTGGTGCAAAAACGTGGATATTCAAATATTAACACCAGAACCACAGCACTTTGAATTAACACCAGAAACACTGCATTTGTGTATATTAAAACTCAGTTACAACAATATTAATTTTTTTTTCTATACTTGTATATGATCTATATTTTCACAAAGGATTGGCTAACACTCAAGTGTCATTCATTAAACAATGTTGCATTATGCATGGCATTTTTCTTACAATAATTTTCAAAGTTTTGTTTATAAATTTTGTATGATTAAACATTACACAGTAGAGCTTCTAAATTTTACCAAGTGTGTGTCCTTACAGAATCCATTGCCTGCTGATGCCTGTAATGGAAGCACCATCAAGGTCCACATCTCAATGGATAGCAAACCAAGGAAAAGAGTCAGAGGTACTCTTCTAGACACCAATGACCAAGAAACTGATGAAAAATTTTGCTTCAGGGGTTTCAAATGTGTCAACTTTGTGAGAATAAAGTTTATGTAGATCAACAAATACTACTAATACATCTTACACTGACAAACACTAAGCAAGCTTTTCAACTTCACAAAAGGCCATTATGCTAAGGTTTCATCATCTCAAACTTAAATAGCCCAACCATGAAAGAATTTGAGTTTTTCAACTGCAAAAGCTGTGAGCATGACTAGACAATACTGCCAAAGTCTGATGCATCAGTTACACCAGCAAATATCTCGTTAGTGATTGCTGAAGGTGAGATCCGACACACATTGCAGCAACTGTAGAGATTAACATGCCACTTTTACCATGGATATCCAACGTTTCAACTGGTCATCAGATTTAAAACACAGATATTGGATGTATCACAATACTGATACTGGATGTATCTACAACATTGATCAATCAAATTTCACAGCTCTGTCACAAAGACCACAATTTAACAGCCACACAACAGAACAACCATGCCTACTCCAAACACCAAGACTGCCTCACAACCCAGATTGTACACTGCCAGACCTTCCATTCAGTCACAACCAGCAGAACAATTGACAACCAGCAAGAATGTTCTTTGTCCTATCAGCCTTGATGCCTTCATCACAGATTTCACTCTAGCAGCTGTCACCATTGAGGATAAAACTGAAACATTCTTGAACATAGCTTTATTTTAGGAAAACAATTTACACATATCTTTTATAGATCACAATGTACCCACCTATCATGATCCCATAGTTTACCAGATGAAAGTTGCATCTCTACAAAAAATAACCTTACTTACTCCCCTCACAGAATGTTCTTGCATTAAATAGTGTAAAAATATCAAAATATCACAATACCCTGAGATTCAAATGCCTCACCCACCATTCTACAGTTAAGCCCTTAACACCAAAGGCATAACATTTTACTCAAATGCACAACATGACAGTTATTAATGACAACTCACACTTAGTACAACAGAACTTATGTATTATTAACCTTATTATTATTTCTCTGTGTTAGTCCACCTAACATGTAACTTTAAAATGTACAATGTGACAGTTATTAATGACAACTCACACTTAGTACAATAGAACTTAAGTATTATTCACCTTGTTATTATTTCTCCTATGTTAGTGCACCTGACTTTAAAGTACACAAGAAACACAGAAAGGTGACAACCCCATATCATTCCAAATTAAAACTTGTAACTGGATTAATCTCCACAATCATAAGCTTTGCCAAAACATTCTTGATCTAAACAAAGTCAACATTTAATAGCTACCTTGACAATGAGTTACCAGAATTAAAAACCAAAGATACATATAAAAACGATTTAGAAGAACATTAAAATACACAGAAGAAACTCAACCTAACCAAAAACATGAACAACCAAAGTCACAAATGAATGCTTCAGAAAATCAATTAACTGTAACTCCCTTACATCCATATTCCCCTCTATTGCCACCACCCCAGAACCTAGGTGAAAATAAATATCTCCCCATAACTTTATTCATAAAAATACCAATATCCCACATCCTAAGTAATAAAATGAACTGTTTTATATACACAACTCTGTGTTGTTAGTATCTTACAAGTTTTCAAGGTAACCAACTCCTGTCACAGCTTTTCTCAAGGTAACCAACTCCTGTCACAGCTTTTCTCAAGGTAACCAACTCCTGTCACTGCTTTTCTCAAGGTAACCAACTCCTGTCACTGCTTTTCTCAAGGTAACCAACTCCTATCACTGCTTTTCTCAAGGTAACCAACTCCTGTCACTGCTTTTCTCAAGGTAACCAACTCCTGTCACTGCTGGCACTAGCTGAGCTTTCTCAACAGAAAGGGGGTTTTCTTGGGATATTCTGATTTCCCCCACACACCAAAATTCAAGGCAATGGGTCTATAGACCTCAACCACAGAATTCATTTTTACCAATCTCTGCCAGGCTCTGACATGGCCCACTTGCTGTGATGGTTTGTCAAGTACACATGAAGGACTGCTTTTCCTTCACCCTTTCTTCTGTCTTGCCTTGTCTTTCTTTTCTTAAAACAAATATCCATCAAATTACAACATTTTACCAAGTTAATACCAAAGTATTCCTAACAGGCCTCTAAACTACTCTTATCTCATACAAGCTGAATTCACCACTGTTATGTATAAAGCGTTTGAAATGCCATGTTGTTGTTTATATTATTGTTTCAAATTTAAACCAATAAAATATGTTGGTATTCATGTAGAAATTTCTAGAATTAGATAGATTGATCATTTAACTGTAAATAAAATGTATGGCAGCCTGGTGTCTAGACGTTGAGTCTCGTGCAAAAACAGACATGCGCAGATTACTCTGGAATTCCGTGGAAGTTATGCATTGTTGGAGAACACAGTAAGCCTACTAGTATAAAAACAGACGGCAAAAAGAAAAGAGAGAGTCAGTCATTCGTTTTTATTTCGATTCAAGAGATATTGTCTTTGCTCGAGAAATTTTCAACGTTTACTGTGTGTTTATTCAATTTGGATTTGTGACTAGAGCTAGATTTACGAAAGCTGTGATTTTATTTCGTCAATCTTTACGATTCATTCGAATTACTGGTTATACTGAAGGTCAACACGTATAGGACTGTTTAGGGGAGACCGAGCAAATTGGAAAACAACAAATTTGAGACATTCGTGAAAAACATCGTGAAAAGAACTTCGTCAAATTTATTGGACTGTGAATTGTTTCTGGACTTCTCCATTCAAACTTCGGAATTTTGGATTTCTGATCTGGACTTTTGGACTTTCATTCTAGATCATTATATTGGACACAGGCCAGTACCATTTTGTATTGTAATCAATTTTGAAGGTTGAAACTGAATATCTGTCATTGTTATTATATAATTTATGTTATATCTGTTACATATATAATAGTTTATTGTAATAAATTATACAAGCTCTTATCTGTGTCTCTCTGTTGTGTTCAGTTTACATAATACATAAAAAAAACGTAACAACCACTACCTCATGCATGTTAACTGAAAACTGCTCTATCTTCAAGCACTCTTGATGGTTATTTGTTTTGATGTTTGACTGAAAATCACTGAATTTGAAATCATAACTCTCAGATAGATAGAATTAGTGGGATAGCTCTCTTACCTCGCTTTAAAACAGAAATATCATAAGCTGACTTTCAATCATCTGCACCTGCCAACTGTAAAGGACTTATAACGTACAGTAGCAAGTGACTCACATATCTAATCTTTATTCTCTTTTAAATATCCCAGTCTGTTCACTTAACAAGTCCAATATTAATGTGATCATCTTGTTTCCACCTAGAAACTGTTAAGGATGTGGAATGTTGCTTAAATTTTCATTAGTAAAAACTGAAGTTGAATTTAATAAACCAGCCACCTCATAAATATAATGTTTCACAGGCCCTACTCCTATCTGAAAATATTATTTAACCCTAATGTATTTGAAGAAATACTGTTAAGTTTTACATTTTCATTCAACCTTTATTTTCACTGACTTTTTGATTTGACCAACATTTTTATCTTGTACAATCCTCTTAAGTCTCCCATCATAGTTGTCAATTCAATCTCTCAACTGTATTGTGTTTCTTTAGGTTCAGTCCTTATATTCTTTCTAAACAAACATGTTTCTTCACTTGCAGCCATACTTTTCTACCAGAAATGTGTCTATCTTGAATATTAACAAATTGTATTCAAATTTTTCAATATCTACTCTGTACTTTCAGTTAACTCAACGGCCAAATCCATAATGGATAATTCTTGTTGCACCCCTTCAAAAATGTTATTGTCTTGAAATTTGTAACCAAAACCTAATTATTCTTGACTTCCACGTAGTCAAACCTAACATGTAAGGCCTAGCATAAGTTTACTCAACAATTATATGGAAGCTACAGTAGTGAAAATCAAAACACTGAAATTAAATGATTACCTGGGGGTTAAGGTATCCTGCTTGAACTGCTACTTGTATCTGTTGAACAAGAAGTTTCAAATGAGTTGTTGAAGGTTGGTTCAATCTTCTACCAAGTACATCCAGAGACGCATATTTCTGCAGATGCAACAAAATACAGATTAGAGCACCCTGACAGCTAACTGTGAAGAGCATAATAATTATGTCAAGTGATGTTGTTTGGAGCCCTTAACTACAACCAATAAAGTCTGTATCTATTTTGTAAGTACCTTCACCTCCCTAAAACATAGTGAAAAAACGATTCACAACTGAAACCTGTAATAACTCTATTTTTGCACTGACTTTGATACCTCTGAAAGGATAACACAATAATCTTAAGTGACTAATTTCAGTTTTTGCAATGTTACAATGAAAATGCAATACATTAAGAATTACTCACTAGCAAGTAAACCTGCTGGAGGCAAGCAAGTTCAGCTTAGTGTTTTGTTAAACCTGGAGACCAAGTTCAGTTTAGTGTTTTGTTAAACCTGGAGACCAAGTTCAGTTTAGTGTTTTGTTAAACCTGGAGACCAAGTTCAGTTTAGTGTTTTGTTAAACCTGGAGACCAAGTTCAGTTTAGTGTTTTGTTAAACCTGGACCAAGTCAGCTTAGTGTTTTGTTAAACCTGGACCAAGTTCAGTTTAGTGTTTTGTTAAACCTGGAGACCAAGTTCAGTTTAGTGTTTTGTTAAACCTGGACCAAGTTTAGCTAAGTGTTTTGTTAAACCTGGACCAAGTTCAGCTTAGTGTTTTGTTAAACCTGGAGACCAAGTTCAGTTTAGTGTTTTGTTTAACCTGGACCAAGTTCAGCTTAGTGTTTTGTAAAACCTGGAGACCAAGTTCAGTTTAGTGTTTTGTTAAACCTGGACCAAGTTTAGCTAAGTGTTTTGTTAAACCTGGACCAAGTTCAGCTTAGTGTTTTGTTAAACCTGGAGACCAAGTTCAGTTTAGTGTTTTGTTAAACCTGGACCAAGTTCAGCTTAGTGTTTTGTTAAACCTGGAGACCAAGTTCAGTTTAGTGTTTTGTTAAACCTGGACCAAGTTCAGCTTAGTGTTTTGTTAAACCTGGACCAAGTTCAGCTAAGTGTTTTGTTAAACCTGGACCAAGTTCAGCTTAGTGTTTTGTTAAACCTGGAGACCAAGTTCAGTTTAGTGTTTTGTTAAACCTGGACCAAGTTCAGCTAAGTGTTTTGTTAAACCTGGAGACCAAGTTCAGATTAGTGTTTTGTTAAACCTGGAGACCAAGTTCAGTTTAGTGTTTTGTTAAACCTAGAGACCAGGTTCAGCTTAGTGTTTTATTAAACCTGGAGACCAAGTTCAGCTAAGTGTTTTGTTTAACCTGGACCAAGTTCAGTTTAGTGTTTTGTTAAACCTGGAGACCAAGTTCAGTTTAGTGTTTTGTTAAACCTGGACCAAGTTCAGCTAAGTGTTTTGTTAAACCTGGAGACCAAGTTCAGTTTAGTGTTTTGTTAAACCCGGAGACCAAGTTCAGCTAAGTATTTTGTTAAACCTGGATCAAATCTCAGGCAGCAGAGAAGTTGAATAAAAATTTGTGATAAAAAAATAAAAATTATATCCACAGATTAACCATTATAGCAACAGGGTTAAAGTTTTCACTTGTTACAAACTTTTAAACATTATAGCTTTCTTAAGAATATTTGTACAGTTGCCAGAGAAATGCCAATTGTGACAGATAAAGTAATGATTTTCTTTTACTTTTTAGCTGCTAAAACCAATATGGCAAATTTCACTTTACTTCACCCAATTTCTAAGTTGAAATGTGCTTCCTTTAGAGATGAACAGAGGAAAAGAAAAAGCATTCTTTTCAAGAAGGAAGTTTCATAATTTATCATCCGAAGTGATTTCTCAAATATATAGAATAAATTAAGAAACCACAAGAGCATTCAACAAAGTTCAACCCTCAATCCTGTAGCATTAATCATAAACGGCTCTCAAAACACATAAAAATGTGTCTGAATACCTGGCATTATCAACAGATATGGACCATTCTGGGAAAAATAATAAGGAATAATATTCTACATATGTCCATCAAGTTTCATCAAAATGGAAACATTTTTGACTAAGTTAGAGACTAGAAATAGTGTGAAAAATTGGCTCCCAAGTTAACAGAAAGGGATGTTTTTTATTTTTGTGACCTTGACTCTCCAAAGACTAAATGCTTCTAAGATAGGTCATAGTCTGAACACATACCAACTTTCATTCAACCATTTTCAAGAAGTCTTGCTGACAAACATACACACATAAACAAGGTGACCTTTAGTGGTAATTAAAGTTTTATTAACTGTCATTGCTTTTAATAAAGATAATTTTAAATACACTTAGATTTTTGTAATGTTTTACATACAGTTTTTCACATCAAACTGACACACTCAGGTCTTTTGTAGTGCTTTAAACACAGTTTCTTACACTGAACTAACAAAGTGAGGGTTAACCATACAATTTTCTCTCAGTCAACTATTCCAAAAAAGAAAAGTCTTTCAAATTAATACTTCACATTTTGGTTATTTACTTGCACCAGAATTACTTGTATCTGTGTAGTTGGTATAATGGTTACTGTATAACATCACACCAAATCATGAAACAAATTAACGTATCAAGTTTTGTGTGACACAAATAATATTCAATAAAAAAAAAAAAACTGCCTGTAAAGTAAAAAGAAAAAGAAAATGATTAAACCTGATAAAAACAAAATATTTTAATTTTCCCTTTACCTGAAATATCTATTATGCTTAATCCAAACTCTCAACCCACCACTATTACACTTGATGTGTTCCTGAGATTTTGAGTATAAACATGCATTTAATAATTATAAATCAAATGGAGCAAACATTACACAACAACCATTTTTAGAAATGGTATGTAGCATAAAATATTATAAAGGTTAAGAAATATTGTATGTAAAATTGAAAAAAGACCTTACACTCAAATACTTTTGTTTACAAGTCTAACTCTTAAGTGAAATGGAAAATCAGAAGTGAACTATAATGTTGCATTCCAATATCCAAAAGTTTAAAAAATCTTTCAAAATGTGCCAAGATATAACTTAAAATGATTTCGATCTACAGAACAATACATTGTTTAATTACTTTTGTGTTAAGAATAATATACATGGTTTAATTACTTTTATTTAGAGAGCATTACATTGTTTAATTACTTTTATCAACAGAACAATACATTATTTAATTACTTTTATCAACAGAACAATACATTATTTAATTACTTTTATCTACAGAACAATACATTATTTAATTACTTTTATCTACAGTACAACACATTGTTTAATTACTTTTATTTACAGAACATTAAATTATTTAATTACTTTTATCCACAAAACAATACATTGTTTGATAGCTTATCTTCAGAATAACATTTGTTTTATCAAATACTAGTCCACTACAACACAGTCAAGACAGGTACCTTTGTAAAAGTCAGTTGTATATTATTGAATATGATAACATTTGTGCAAATGCACTACATCATTGTAACATCTAACCTGTTGTTACTATTTACAAACAAATTTTAAACTTATTTTTCTTAAAACGAAGAACAATAAATAAAGAAGTATTAATAACAATTATCTATAACACCTTTGTACTTGTTTGCTGACTGTTGTAACTTAAGTCTTAAGAAATTTTGCAGGTGATGATGTGAAAAAATATTTTTTAAGGGTCTTTATAAATACACTTGAATAACCTAAAAGCCATAAATTACTGTACTAATAACATGGAATTCCATTATAATTAATAAAGTTTAGTAACTAAGTTGTGTTTAGGTCTTACAAAAATTTGACATTTCAGCTGGGCTAAAGACTCAACTTACCAGCTCAAAGGCCTGTTTTGAGGAGAAACAAAAAAGACACCATTATATTTGAAAATAAGTGAGAAAGTCACTTGGGGGACATTCTGAGCTTTTGACTGGTTATTCACGTCATATTTAGAAGCAAATGTATACAAGAGACTAAATACAAAAATGGTAAACAATGCATAGAATAACCATGTTTGATTCAGTGCATGAATGATATGTCAGCAAAGAGAAAAGATAGGAGGTTCTTATTTTATATTCTAGATTGTAAAAATTGATAATTTGAGTTCATAATTCACATAAAACTACATACATTGTATTTTAACCTTATAAACATCACATTTGAACCAGTGCTGCATTCAACACACCATATGACAAACAAACATTGATGTTTAGGTTTGTTTTTTAATATTTACTTTCAAATTAAATAATGTATACTGTAAAAATTTAAATTATAATATATAATTTGATACCAAAATTAAGGACATAAATTCTTAAAATAGTTCAATAAAAATCTGAATGCAAGTCAATGAACCTGATGACACAACCTTTGACCTGTAACACATCTGTGAACCTGATGACACAGCCTTTGACCTGTAACACATCTGGGAAGAGTTGAAGTTGTTAGTTTTGATACTATTTATTTTTGAATACAGTATGTACATCTTTAGAAAATCTGGAAAACTTTAGGTAAACATTATACTGTTTGCATACAAAGAATATTTTTTTAGTGTAAATACACTATGAATATATTAAATTATTTATTAGTTCATGTGCAAAGTATTTATGTTATGATCAAAAATACTTTTCATCATTTCAAAAATCTCAAATTTCATTTCTTTAAACTCTAAAACCTCCTAAATACATTTCAAATGTTTGTTTTCAGTAAAACTTTATATTTTATCCATTATTTCTTCTACCCTGTTTTATAAGAGAATCAGTTACTTCGCCTGACCTTAAAACTACAAAATCAAAATAAATATAAATTACCATTTATTCTTTCTCAAATATCTTCAAACTGAAATTACACTCATTTATCCCAAATAACTTTAAACCCATAACAACATTGACTTCTTTATAATTAAATTTTATTGTTTTATTCACCTCTGAACCGAGTCTAACTACTAATTATGCTGTTGTAAGTTACAAAAGATGGATCGCATGTTATGCTATTGAATTACATTACCCATGAGCTACTGATGAAACATTTTTATCAAACAAATATTATCTATTTCACCAAATCCAACCTAAAGAAACCCCAACTTTTACAATTTTTATTACCAGGGTCTCTTCTTTTTTTTTTTACTATTCATGACACTTAACTTTACATCTTTTATACTAATGATAGTAATTCACAGTCATTTATATTTAATTAAATAACACACCAAAGAACACAAAGTAATAACATGCAAACAGACAGACAATTTTCCTTAACTATTCTAATTTTCTGACTTTCTACCAATGCAACAAGAACCACTACAAAACTATCCAAGGTTATACTAACACAAAAAATGATAATTTTCTGTTCAAAAAACAATGTAACATAACATCATTTGATAGACAAAAACCCTGGCTTTCTATTAGTTATAAATAGTATAAAATTGAATGTAAGAGAGAACTATTAACAAATCCTGAAACAGAAGATGTAATGGATTGATATGCCAAGAATAGTATGAATTTATATTTAACAGCTCTGTTACCAAGCAAAACTGAAGGCTCTCTGAGCAGTAATGGTTTCATAGTTTATGTTACATTTCATAATAATTGAAGGAACAGTGAATAACATAGAGAAGAGATGAAGAGAAATATATATCATTTCTCACCACTACTGAAAATTCGAGAATTTTAAAAAATATTGCCTTAAACAGATAAACACTATTAAAATAATGAAACCCTAGATGAATATATGGTTTAGTGCCTTCTACCTACAGAAAAACATAATAAAAGAAAAACAAATTAGGGATTCTTGATTGGAACTGAAACCAGAATATTTCTTGCATGTTCAGAGTTTATTAATAAATTTTGGCACAAAACTAGAATATAATACTTTAAGTATCACTGTGATACTAACATTACATGCTTTTTGAGTGTTCTGTGAGTTCATGCAAGCAAATCTTAATGTCCTAAATGTTAAAAATTGGAAATAAACTCCATATCTTAACCTGATGTTTGAAAGTTTGAATCCCACCAAACATAGGAGGGGCATGGATCCCTTCAGTATTCAGCACAGCTCTGTGCAGTGAATCAGCCAAGGGATTGTTCAGGCTTACATCATCCACAACAGTTTGCATTTTATGATAATCACCAATAACATCCATCAGATTTTTATCCTTATTTGGCAGTTTGTGAAGTTCTCCTAAAAATATATCACAATTAGTCAAAATACACACACTAGTAAAAACAAAAACTACAAGTAAGTTTATATACAAGCAGGTCAACACTTACAGGAACGTCACTACTCTCACTCATAGTTTACAGCTGACACATTAGAAGTAAACATCATACATTAAATCAGAAAAGCAAAGTTGTTAAAAGCTACCATCCATAGTAATATCTTGTAAATTAAAGCAAGTCATTATGTCATTGTTAAGATAAATAAATTAATAAAAGGTGTGTACTCACCAAGTGCTTCTTCTAAATTCATATTTGTCTTTTGTAAAGCATTTTCTACATCTTCTTTCTGAAAAATATTCTGTCCAGTCATCTCTCAACATATATTGTAAATTAAAAATAATACATTTATAACTAAGTAGCTATCATTTCAAAATACAAAATAACAGTGAGTGTTACAAATATTCAAAGAGTTGAATTACATTAAAATACTTTTAGAGATAAATCTTTGTATTATAAACTAACAGCTTCATGAATGGATAACAAGTTCCAAAGAGAACATATCAAAATGTTTGTTTTTTTAAATATTCTTAATTTCTAGGTCCCTAGGTTCAACTGTGTAGAAAACAAAACTCTCTACCCACATATTTGTCATAACTTAAAAAGCACACAGAAACAAAAATAGATTAAACAAAAAGTTCTGCACTAACCAAAATGATCCTAGGGTACAAGCTATAATGTGGGATCATAAAACGTACCCTAGATTTTGGAGGTAACAGCTAAAGTAGGACCCACATTGTAGTGAAGATACATTATCTATCCACCTTAACCTCCATTCACCTCATCTCGCATAAAGAAATAAAGGAGTAGCAATAGATATAAAAGTAGAAATTAAGAGAGCGGGATGTGGGTATTCAAGCCCACAAAATTCCACATCTATGTCATGGGATATGGGTACTCAAGCCCACATCTATGTCACGGGATATGGGTACTCAAGCCCACATCTATGTCACCCTTCACTGTCTGCAGACAGTTGTGGGAAAGTGACTGTTTTCCAAAGTAAAGAAGAAAAAAACTGAACTGAAAATAAGACAAAGAGAAATAAGGTATTACCATTTCGGGGTAAGTAAGTTAATAACTTACTTTTTGGAGTTAGAACTCCAGCCCTCATTATCCTAGAAAGACATTAATTGGTAGTTCAGTAAAAGAATTACACTAGTATATACGAGTCCCATCCAGTTATCTAAATAAACTAGTATAGCTCCAACCACCACCCATTTATTAAGTCAACTGTGGCTATTATGCTCTAAACAAGCTTTCATATGCAATAAGGTGTGCATTAGCATAAAGTTGTACCAAGTTGTTAATGCAGGAAGGTGTACATACACATAAAGTTGTACCAAGTTGTTAATGCAGGAAGGTGTACATACACATAAAGTAGTACCAAGTTGTTAATGCAGGAAGGTATACATACACATAAAGTAGTAGCAAGCTGTTAATGCAGGAAGGTGTACATACACAAAGTTGTACCAAGTTGTTAATGCAGGAAGGTGTACAATCACATAAAGTAGTAGCAAGCTGTTAAATGACCTTATTCAAAACTAAAAATAGTTATTAGATATTTTAATTAAAATTTCTCTAATTTTTGTTTCTTTATATTTATTTAATACATTCTTATATCTGTTGTAGAATAGTTTCATAATTTTATTTAAAGTTTCTTTATTAAATTCATTAAATATAATTTTTGTATCAGTATTTCAACATTACTGATAAAACATTGTAATCTATCACAAATTTTACAACTGAATAATTGCAAAGTTATAATGGTTATAACAAAAGAGTGGTGGTTACCCTATTAAAAGGGGGTAAATCATCAATTGGAATGGCAAAATATTTTATTTTGTCAAATAAATTTATATTAATATCTATATAAATTATTTTAATTTCTGGAAAAGTTCAGAAAGCCCTCCATGTAATGCTGAAGCACAAGATCGTGAACAGTCTCCAACATCTTCAAGGCCTAGGTTCTGGAGAACTACAGACCAGAGACTCATACTTCAGTTTCAGTTGAATGGGGACATAATAGATCTTTAGCACAGATCATCGATCTGTTCCCCAAGGGGTGGAAGAGAAAACAAAAAACAATGTTCAGTGTCCTTATATATTTGATGCACAGCTGCTTGATGTGTGAAATGAAATTTGGCTTATGGTTAAATGTAAGCCCCAAGAACTTTGCTGAAGGGACCACAAGAAGTATAACTTCACCATGACAGAGCTCAGGACTGGGGTGAATACCCCACTGATGGCAAAAGTGCAGGCAGACAGTTTTAACTTTTAACGAAAGGAAAGGTAAAATCTTTTGCTGTGGTCCACCTAAGCAAACGATTGAGGGAAGTCTATAGGTACTGCTCAATAAACCTCATAATTGATGACTAACATGAGATGTGGAAGTTATCAACAAGAGTGCATTTGCAACTGAAGGGAGAGAGTTGTCCAGTAATGGCATTAATTTTTATGATGAAAAGTGTGACATTTGAAACACAGCCCTACAGGGCTCAAAGTTTCTCTTGGAAAGAACAGGAAACTATTGAACCAAAACAAACTTGCAATCACTAGTCCAATAAAGAAATGTTGATAAAAATGTGCAAATGGCCACAAAACCCACATTAGTGGAGGCCTCACAAAATGCTATACCCCCACTTTTCAAATAAAACAGAAACAGGATGTTGTTGCTTGAGAAAGCTTCCCTGATTAACATTTCAAGTCAAATCAGGTGCTCCATAGTGGAGTGCTGTTGTCAAAACCCTCTCTTGGTGGGCAAGAGGAGGTTGTTTCATTCAAGGAATCAGACAAGATTAGCATTAACAATTCTTTACAAAATCTTACAGAGAAAGCTCATCAAAGCCACTGGATGGTAGTTTGAAGGAATCTTAAGACTCCTTCCCAGGCTTGGAAAAGGAGAAAACAAAAATTCTGTGCCAAGCATCAGGAAAAACATTCTCCTCCCAGATCCAGTTAAAAACAACTAGAAGGGTAGCAAGACAGGTAAGAGATATATGGAACAGCATCTTGTATTGAATAACATCAGGTATAACTGGTGTACTGCCAAATCAATGAAGAGCAAGCACAAGTTCCACCAGTGTAAAGGGGCAATACCGGTCATAGAGAGGATCAGGTCAAAAGGAAAAAAGCAATAGCTCTGCCTGATTCCTAATGGCTAAAATGGTGGAGGATGAGGCAGAAGTGCTACATGTAGGAGAAAAGTTTTTGCAGAGAGTATTAGTTATGTTCTGTGCTTCAGCAACTTCCTGGCCAGAAGCAAGATCAAAAGAGGGGCAGAAGTATACTGGCCAATGACCTTCCAAATCTTGTCTCATGGGACTTTGGAACTGGTGGTAGAAGAGATGCTAGTTATGTAGTTAATCCAAGATTCCATCTCACTTTGATGCCTGACCTTCTGATGGAGCTGCTGAAAAGCAGTGTGGTTTAAAAGTGTGGAATACCTATGAAAAGTATACCAGGACCATTTTTGAGCCTTCTGTGGAATGTGGCAAGCAGAATTCCATCAAGGATGAGGACACGATGGAAAAACATGTTAAGATTTTGTAAAAGACTGAGCAGCTGCCTGGATACAGAAATTAACAGCAGTAAAAACTGACTAGATACATGAAAAGAAGTATAAGAACCAGTTCTGAAAAGAAAAAGTTGTGGTCAGAGAGCATATGCTACGTGAAGCAACCCCTCCCATCAATATCAGCAATTCCTTAGAGGGGATGACATCCATTAAAACCCCCCACAATTAAAAAGGAAAACAGTAACTGTCCATCGAGAGCATCAAGGCCTGACTGATCATAGGTTTCTCCAGGACACATGTAGAGAGAACAAAATTTGATGGTACATACCAAGGAAACATGGATGGCTATGGCCTTCAAGTACGTATCAAGTGGCAAAGACAGGATGAACACATGCTGATTGACCAGCAGTGCCACTCATCTATCACACAACCTGTCATTTCTGTAAAAGAAAATTTCAGAAAGGCAACTGCATCAGCAGGTTTCACATGCTTCCTGTGAAGAGAAACACACAGGATAATAAGAATCAAATTTTTAATGTCATCTATATTTGAACAAAAACCCTAACAGTTCCACTGTATCAAAGTGGCCATTATTTATGTGAAGAAGAATAGAGTGAGGAGCGCTTCTGTTTTTGATCATGTTTTTTCTTTATTGGACTGAGGTATTTGACCTCCATAGGTCCTGCTCTGAATTTAGTGAGTAAGCCTTTGTCTGTGGATGAAGATTCCAGTGATTGAAAGTGTGAATAAATAATCAATTTGTATATTGGGCTGGAGAAGAAGATGGACCCAAGGAAATGCCAAAATCCAAAGCCAGAGGAAGTGGACCTGAGCAGGCAGTGGAAGGAGTGGTAGAGACAAAGATGGGAATAAATGTAGAGTCATCAACTCTTTTAACCATGGAGGACAAAAAAAAGCGACCATTATGGAAATGATGAACAGAGAATGATATCCTTGCAAACTTTCCCCTGCTGGACGACTGTGAAAGTAAGATCGAAGATGTCTGAAATCGGAGACATTTCTGTACCCAGGGAACTAAAGCAAGCAATTGCCATGCACTTAGATGAGCTCACAAAGTCTCTCAAGAGATACTTTCCCACCAGAGAGTCATATCCAGCATGGGTGAGACAGCTGTTCATGTTTAGTGTTGTGACAACAGATGTCAATGATGAATACTTCAACGAAATCATTGAGCTTCAGCAGAGCCAGGTTCAACAGCAACTTTTCAGAACAACAACACTCTCAACATTCTGGTGTCACCAAATTGTAGCGTACCCTCTTATTGCTAAGAAAGCCCTTGAGATACTCATACAATTTGTTAAAACGTATCTTTGCAAGCAATCCTTTTCAAGGATAGTAGACATAAAATCGAAGAAAAGGAACAGACTTTATTGTGAAAATGGCATGAGAGTGGTTCTTGCCATGGTGAAGCCGCACATTTCTGAACTTGTGTCTGAAAGGCAACAGCAAGTCGCACTGATTTACAGTAAATATTCAATGAGTTATGTTTTTGTTCTTGTGTGAAATTGATGTTTTGTTGGTTTTGTTCTTTGAACACAGTGATATTGTGTGCAACTGATGCATGGTTCATTTTGTGCACTAATAAAGTATCTATCTATATTTTGAATTAAAAAAAATCATTTATTTTTCCAATTTCAAAGGGTTCAGTGAATGCAAGTAGAAAACTTTTGGGGTTTAGTACCTCCGACAAGGTAAAGAACCACTGCTGTAGAGAAATTCTCTGAAGAGGTTAAATGTATGTATTAATTCTATTTGTTAATTTTATATGTTCTGTTGCACTGTATGTAGAATATAATAGACAGAGTTACTAAAATAGTAGAGAAAATGAAAAATAAAATACAAATATTTACTTTTAAAAACTTCTGAAATTCATTTATAAGGTTCCAATGATTATACACATGAGAAAGAGTATTATTATACTTCATATAAAAAATCAAAATTAAACTTTTTTTTGCATACTTTTAGGAATGTTCTTACCAAATTTCACCTACTAGATTTATTTTTGGAATGAATTATAATAATAATGACATTGGGTCCTTAAAATCTAAGAAAGCCATTACCACATGGTTTGTTCAAGTAGTTTATATTTCTAATATGTCTGTTTTTATCAGTAACTTATACTGGTATTGACAGGAAAAGAAGTTTATTTTCTTTGCTAAGTGTTTTATAATGAAACACTTAAATTTAAGAGATCTAATATACATACTGGACTTACTCTTCTGTATTTATTGTATATATACTGGCCTTACTCTTCTGTATTTATCGTTTTCTCCCAGATAGTACTTACCTTATAGCCCATCTCCGACAATATGCGATACTGCTTGCTTGTACAAATCAGATCTTTAGGCAGTGGTTTGCTACTCTAAAAATACAAATTAAAACTGCTTGCCACTTCAATAATTTCTTTCCTTATCAATATTTCACCAAGTCTATACCACTTGTCATTTCACATTATAAGATTTATCACTTGCAGTCTTTTAAAAAGTGATCAGTTTCAAGTATACTGACAAACACAAGCCACATAAGAAAACAAACTACTAAGCAGCCTTACATATACTTAGTAGTTCAAAACTATCTTTGTACTTCCTTCCCTCAGAAAGTGATAGCATTTTTAAACTTTGTACATCTATTGTTTCATATGGATACTGGGAGAGAGACAAAATCTACTCATTTGAAACATTTCTTAAGTATGACAACAGCTGTATTTCTTGGTTCTATCTAATTTTTCCAGCAAAAACTTTATCCAACATGAAAATTAGTGGTTTAATGAACCAGAACACAGTTTTATGAATGGTTAGAGAAAAAAAAATGGTTTCATGCACTCAACATGAAGATGAATGATTACAGAATCATGTTATTTTCATGTACTCAACACAAAGGTGAATGGTTAGAGAATCACAATACAGTGTCATGTATTCAACATGAAGATGAATGATTACAGGATCACAGTACAGTTTAATAAACTCAACATGAAGATGAATGATTATAGAATCATGTTAGTTTCATGTACTCAACACAAAGGTGAATGGTTAGAGAATCACAATACAGTTATATGTACCCAATCTGCCATCAGGAATTGACAGGTGACTTTACGCCAAAATTTTCCAATAGTTTTCATTTATTTATATATCACTTCTTTACATAATTGCCATTCCAAAATTGTTATTTCAGTCACAATATATATATATATATATATCTGCAATGTGTGAAGCAAAATGAGACAGGTAATGGCTAAATATTAAAAAAACAAATAACAATGGAAAGACTCTTTGCAAATGGTTCAAGTTCTGTACATTGCTAGATAACCTCAATATTCAGCAGAAATAAACACAAATATTTATTTTAACACTTAAATATGTTTTCAAAATTTTGTTTCACAACCAAAAGGCACAATTTAACAAACACTAACCCATAGTATTAATATTCTACTTAAATGTACTATAAACAAAATGAATCACATTTGATAAAAATAATCAAATCTTCAGAAAGAATAGCAAGGTTTAATATTTCCATCATCATACACTTTGACATGGATAAATAATATCAAATATGCTATTATAAAAATATTAATAATAACTGCTAAAGAAATAATCAATTTAAAGAAAGACTTGAATTTCAAAAAGGATTTGTTATTTATTTAAAAGTACAAACTATGAGAAGGTGAATATAAAACCTCACTATTCTTTCTGAAGATTTGACTATTATTATCAAAAGTGATTTATTTTGTTCAAAGTATATTTAAGCAGAATATTAGCACCATGGGTTGGTGTTTGTGCCTTTTGGTTGTAAAACAAAATTTTGAGAACAAATTTAAGTGTCAAAATAAATACTTGTGCTTATTTCTACCAGACATTAAGGTTATCTAGCAATGTACAGAACTTAAACCATATGGATATCACAGAAAACACAGTAATTCATTCTACCTATAATGCAAGTACCTGTTTAAGGTTTATAAATATATCTTAATGTTTTGATTATAAGATTTTCAAAATTTTACAGAAATCTTTAATTCATTAAGATATATTCTCATGATATAGAATGTTTTATTACAGATTTTCCTTTTTCTAAAGATTGTTTGTAAATAGACAATAAACTTAAATTTAACTGATTAAAAGTTCTTGCTAACCTTCACTGAAGCCCAACCACCAGTGTTGATATGTCCATCAAAGTTTAATGTGGAAGCAGTTTTAGGCTTTGCACCCCAATATGTTGTCCCCATGGGATGGTTGGATTCTCCCCAGTTTGTGGATCCTGGAATATTCTTCAATGCAGGGTACACATGGGTCTCATCCCAAACTCCTGAGCCTGGGGAACATCTATGTTGCATGTCTGACCAATTTTGCCCATGATTCAAGGCAGACATCTTGCCCCACAAAGTAGGCCCCACATCTGGTTTACGTGATGATGGATTAAATGATGGAGGTAAACATATCATTCCTGAACCATTTGGTGGAAAGCTAGGTCTAAAATGAGGCATATTATTGCCTATTATTCCTATTTCACTGATTGGTCCAGGAGGTGGCATATCCTTCCAATTGCACTCTTTTCCTTGTCGTTGAGGATTACACCACACATCATCAAAGCTAGATGTAGGATGGCTGGTTACTGAATTTGAATACCCTTCCCATCCTGAAGCTTGAAAATCTATTTTTTTTGGTGTATTCATAGGTGACCAATTTCTACTTGTTGCTTTGTTACACACTAAACCTCCAGTTTCTTGTCTGTTTCCTGGGTCATTACTTGCTAATCCTGGCTCAACTGTGAAGATCATTTGTTATATTAATGTTTGGTAGAAAAATTTCAGTTATTCTGTTTTGCCCCAAAAGACTATCACATGCACCAAATTTCTCATGAATTGATATATTTTATTCAAATATCACTAGTTTGTCATTTTTGTTCTCACATACAATTTTCACAAAATATATTTTTCATTTAAATATATCTTCTCACAAAACAAATAAAATCAAATAATCTTGATTCACTATATAATACCTCATGTCTTACAGATTCAAAGTTATTAGAGGTTTTGAGTAAAAAATGTCCTTACCTTCCAGAGTATAACTTTATGTCTTTCTATCAAACAGTTTCATAATGAGTCAAACAAGTTCTTACCTTCTAAGGTATAACTTAATGTCATTCTAACAAGCAACTAAGATAGATTGACTTTACAAGTAATTAGGTAAACAACGAGGTCTTTTTGTTCTCTTCAGAGATAACCCTTAATTTTTTTCTTGTTTTCATGATTTCTTAAACTAATTCATAGTTGTGGGAAGCTTGTCAGTTCTTACCCCTTGATCTGTGTCCAGATCTACACCAATGGTCCTGTCTACTAGAATTTTCGAAAGTGTTTGGTCCTTGGTCATTACCACTCCTCCACATACTAGTATCTTCCTCTTCACCCCATATTCTTCCAGTGTATGTAGAAGGGGTATGACCTAAGGGAAGGGAGTTACTGCGACCTAAGTTGCCTCCTTTATTATGATTACGTATGTTATTTTTCCAAATCTCAGTTCCACTGTTGGCTGATCCTTCCCAAACACAGCCATTAGTTTCTATGGGACTGAAGTTTGGGTAATCCCATGATGAATCTTGATTAATAACCTAGAATAAGAGAATAGCTACAAGTCTAAATAATCTAAGTGTTCTGTTTTTAAGTCCCATCTTATAAAGTTACCATGTGTGTCATTTGGTAGTTTCTAAAACATAACATGTATAACATACCTTTAAAGCACATTAGGCTATATAGTTTACAAATAGAAATTTATAAAGTATTTATGAATAAAATCATCAATCAACTACTTTCAACAGCACTTATATGTTGTAAAAACTACACTGACAAACACCATACCAACATTATTTATAAAATACAATGTGATAACTGCCACAATTTCTATATTGGAGAAACAAGTAGAAAAATGGAAACCTGATTCAAAGAACACAAAAAATCATCTTCATACGTTTTTGAAAACTGCAAATTAAATAAACACAACATAACCATAGAAAACACTCAAATACTACATGAAGAAACAAACATAAACAAACACAAAATTAAAGAAGCCTTACTTATACAACAACTCAAGCCCAATATATAAACCAATACAAAGGAATACCTTTATACCTATATTAAAAAATATATCCAACCTCTAAGCATGCCTTCTACACTCCTACACTTAATTATACAACTGCCTTTAAACATGTGGTCAGCTATCAGTCAGAAACCCTTTCTTTCTTTGTGAACCTGACGATGACGGAAGAAGATTGAAATGTTGTTTGTTCCTCTACTCTCAGAGCGCTTTCTCTACCCATACCAGCTGCTTTTACACACATAATTTTCTCTAAAAGTGGGTTTTCTTGTCATCACAGATTAAAACAAAGCTTAATTTTTGAATCAAAAACATAAACAGCATTAAATAATATTTTTATATATAGTTTACAGCAGTAAGTGAAAAACCACAGTAAAACAAGTTGTAAAGAACCTTCTGTAGCATAACTGTAATTATCATAACTTGCCAGGATGACTAATGGGTAAGATCAAACATCAGCATTAAACACCTGAAGTTGGCCTTTCCAGTCCTGGTTTCAAGTTATTTAACTTTATGGCCATTTTCTAACTTCAAATCAAACAAGTTGTACTTTAATTTTAAAAGGGAATCACATTAAAAAATGTCAAATTTATAAATTAAAAACTTAAGTAACATTAAAAATATTAATGGTCTTTAAAAAACTAAAAACATTTCTCAGGTGAACAGTGTCACCATCACCAATAACAGTCTAACATTATGGATAAACCTTCAGACAAATGATGTTTACAATGGTGTCATTGTTGAGAGTCGTAATGACGGCAAGACAGTAAAATGCAGGTTATTGTGACCTGAATGTTACACAGACAACACACTGGTGCATCAGTCCAAGATAAAAGAAAATAATGAGTTAAAAAACTGTGACCAATGTACAGTCTAGTTAGGAAAACATCCTCTTTCCAATCCTTACAGAAGCAAGACTGCCAAAGTCTAACAGAGGGTTTTATTTGGAAAATCTTGTTTTCATGTTGCTCATTCCAAGTGACTGCCAACTGGTATGGAGCTAAGTCTTAAATACAGGACCATAGTCCATGTATGGAACAGTCAGATAGATTTGGCTGCAGTATTGGCAAGCTCATTCCCATGAATACCAACATGGCCTGTTATTAAGAAAAACTGGATAGAAGTAGGTGTTAAACAGAAATGGGACAGTCGGTTTTCACTATATTGGCAAAAACTAATGAAAAGCGATTCCAGAACCAGTAGAGAACTAAGCAAGTCAAAATAAATAGTGAAATTTGAGTACTGTTTAGTTTCTATTTGATCCAGGGCAAGAGAAATGGCATACAGTACAGAGCGAAAACAAAAACTGTAAAGGGGATTCTGCATGCAACCACAGAACCACAACAAACCATGGTAGAACCCACACAGTTACTTGATTTTGAACCATCCTTCCATTAGTATTTATAGCAAATAACAGGCAGTACTTCAAATTGGGAGTATCTACTTTTCTCAGACGACTTGAAGAAAGGTTGCATTTGGGAATTGGAATAAGCCATGGTGAGATGGGCTGACCAGTGGATACAGCAATGTCATCCAAGGACAGACCAAATTCATCCAACCGCATCTGGATATGAAGGCCAAAAGAAACAATGACAGATCATCTCTTCTGAAAAAGCATGTCCCATCGAGGAAGGAAAACACAATCCCATGGTAAGGATCAAAATTTCAAAGCATACAGTATAGGAGGTTCATCAGACTCTCTGAACTGGGAAAGTCCCTGATAATGAATGGGGTCCAGTATCTTCAAGATCAAAATCCTAACAAATCCACAGACCAGTGATCCATAGTCTAGTTTCAATCAAGCACGATATATTTTCAGCAAAAACATCAATATGCTCTCCAAGTGGTGGAAGAGAGGACACAGAGGATGTTCAGTGCTCTTGTACATTTGACTCATAGCTGCTTGATGTGTGGCATAAAAGTCAGCTTATGGTCAAATATAGGCCCCAAGAACTTTATCATAGGGACCACAGGTAGCACAACTTCACTAATATGGAGTTCAGGGTCAGGGTAAATACGTTGGTGGCAGCAAAAGTGCATGTAAATGGTTTTAGAGAGAGAGAAATCTGCTGTTGTCCACTTCAGTAAACGATTGTGGGCAGTCTTTAGCTGCTGCTCAATAAAACTTGTGTTTAATAATTGACATGAGATGTGAAAGTCATTGATGTAGAGTCTGTTTGCAACAGTAAGAGGGAATTGTTCAGTGATGACATTAATCTTTATACTGAAAAGTGTGGCACTCAAAACATAGCACTGAGGGAATCCAAGTTCCTGTAGAAAAGAATGAGAAAGTGTATTACCCACACAAACTTAGAAGTGTCTGTCCATTAAAATTTTTTAAATAAAAATGGGCAAATGAATGCATAACACACATAAATGGAGGTCTAACAAAATGCCATGTCTCCATGTATCATCAATAGCCCTCTCAAGGTCAAAGAATATAGATACAAGATGCTGTCACTTGAGAAAGGATTCTGTGATTGACCTTTCGAGTTGAATCACATGGTCCATGGTAAAGAGCTGTCGTCAACACCCACACTGAGTGGGCAAGAGGAGGTTGTTTCATTCAAGGAATCAAACAAGATGAGCATAAACCATCCTCTATAAGGTCTTACAGAAACAACTTGTCAAAGTAATTGGATGGTAGTTTGAAGGAATCTTGGGATCCTTCTCAGGCTAAGAGAAAGGTAGGACAATAGCCCAGTGCTAGTATCAGGAAAAACATTTTCCTGCCAGATCCAGTTAAAAACAATCAGAAGAATAGCAACAGAAACAGGAGATAGATGGCACAGCATCTCAGTGTATATTATCAGGTCTAACTTATGTACTGCCAGACTGATGAAGGGCCACTCTGAGTTCCACCAGTGTAAGGGGACGATTACAGTCAAAGAGACAATAAGCTCAAAAGGAAAGAGGTGAGTCTTGATGGCAAAGAATACGGAGGAAAAAGCAGAAGTGCTAGATACCTGTAAAAAGCTTTCACTCAGAGTATCTGCAATACTTCGGGTATCAGCTACTTCCTGGCCATCAGAGAGCAATATTAAGAGGGGAACAGGATTATATTACCCACTGACTTTTCAAATCTTATCCCATATGACTTTGGAACTGGTAGTAGAGGATATGCTGGTTTTGAACTTAATCCAATGAATGAAAAAGGGAGATATTTGCCCTAAAGGTTTGTCTGAAAGTGAGTGCAATATAACAAAATGAGGTACAACAGATGGTACAGATGGTGAGGATTGCTGCTCAGAATCTTCAAAACGTGGTCTTTTACATATGGACTGTTTTTTTCACTATTTTATTTGGGTAATCCTGTAGAGAAAATCCAACACTAGTACTTGGTTGATCTTAGACCAAGTGTACCAAAAGATTGACCCTAGGGTGACCACCCCGAGGCAGACTGTCTACGGGAATTCAAGTCCAAAGTGGTGTGTTAGAGTTGGACCCTTCAACCACCAGGATCCTCTCCTCCCCTTCATGGATTGCCATGCACAGCAATCATGTGGGTGGATGTTTAGATCCCATAGGAGGTAAACTGAAAGAACAGAATCTTCATTGGGAGGTCCCCTCACCACGAGGTGGTGAGAAATGGGTTGCCTTTGGATGTTGTGAAGGTAGTAAATTTAAGTGAGTTTGAGATAAAGCTTGATAATTATATGAATGATAAGGGCTGGCTTTCAGATTTTTTATTTATTTATTTAATAGTTTTTGTTCAGTTTAGAGTATCATGATGGGACAGCTGAGATGGACCAATTGGGCCTTTGTTGTCCCTAAACATTATGTTACATGGGACTAAACACTAGTTTTACACAATGATACCTGGGTCAGAGAATTTGTTTTATATTACCTTATGCAAGGGATCAAGGTGCTGAATAGTTGTTTCATACTATCACACACAACTGACTTCCATCATCCCACACCAGAGCATGAGCAGTTCCTACATTTCACCATACATATATGTGTGTTTTATACGATATCACATTAGGTTCTCAGCAAAATATTTTATAAGATACATTAAATACTTTGTTCTATGTAATACTAAATATGGAAGTTTATTATCAAGTATATTGACAATGCTAACTTACTGTCTTCCCCCATCCATCATTTTGAGCAGCTGTACTCTGAATCTCTGATAAATGTTCTTCACAAAGTTTCACTGAAAGTCCTATCTCCTCCTGTGAATTTTGACGATTTAGAATATTACCATTAGTAGGATTACTGTCAAGTCCTATTCCAGCTCCCAGTGCTCTAGTATTTACGAGTGATCTACCTAAAGAGTAGACAAGCTCTGGCATGAACTAATGATTACACTTGGTTGAACTTTAAATACAACAGTAACTTTCTATGATATCACACAAAATAACTGTATATATTGTTTTAACAATTCATTAGCCCTTTTGAATATGAAGTCAAAAGCAGAAAAAAAAACATTCAAAATTATATTAAAAAACATTTTTCAGCATATTATCAAACATTTTTATAAATAATAGATCATTCGTATCAGTTTTACATCTCTCATTATTACCATACTGCGTTTAAATGCTTTATGGAACGAATGCCCAGATACTGTTATATATGTTTGGATTTTAACCAATACATGCTATATGCTGTTTTCCCCATACACTGCTGATCAAAATCTTAAAGCCAATGAACATAAAGAAAAAATATGCATTTTTGTATTGTTAGACTCAACTACTTATTTGAGTAGAGATTCAAAAGATGAAAAGGGAAAACAAAAATAAAAAACTTTTTTAGCATTTAACAGGGAAAATATCAACACTATGAAATTAGCCTAAATACTAGCTGGTCAAAAGTTTAAGACCATACTGAAACAAAGCATTAATTGGTAAACACGTAATGAAATTTAGTCATTTGTTTTCAAGCATTAGCATTGTCAACATCTCCTGTGTTACACTGGGTAAAAACATGGCAAAGGCTGAAAAGTTGACACAGTTTGAACATGGCAGAATTGTTGAGCTGTAAAAGCAAGGTCTCTCTCAACATACTATGGCTGGAGAAATTGGGTGTAGTAAAACTGCTTTATCTTTCTTTATGTTCATTGGCCTTAAGATTTTGGCCAGCAGTGTATATATGTATTATGACAAAGTTCATTCTCTTCAGTTTTTCATGAGTTAATATCTGTTATACAGATCACAGTTTCTCATGTGTTTAAACTTATGATACAGATTACAATTCTTCATGTGTTAAAGCCTATGAGACAAATTACAATTTTTCATGTGTTAAACCTTATGATACAGGTTACAATTCTTAATGTGTTACAACCTATAATACAGGTTACAATTCTTCATGTGTTAAACATTATGATACAGGTTACAATTCTTCATGTGTTAAACATTATGATACAGGTTACAATTCTTAATGTGTTACAACTTATGATACAGATTACAATTCTTCATTATTTAAATTTATGATACAGGTTACAATTCTTCACGTGTTAAAACCTATAATACAGGTTACAATTCTTCAAATGTTAAAACCTATGATACAGGTTACAATTTGTCATGTGTTACAACCTATGATACAGGTTACAATTCTTCATGTGTTAACACTTATGATACAGGTTACAATTCTTCATGTGGTAAAACCTATGATACATGTCACAGTTTCTCATGTTCAAACCTATATGACACTGGTTACATTTCTTCATGTATTAAGACCTATGATACAGGTTACGCTTTCTTATGAGTCAAAACCTATGATACTGGTTGCAATGCTTCACATGTTAAAACCTATGAGACAGATTACAATTCTTCACATGTTAAAACCTATGAGACAGGTTACAATTCTTCACATGTTAAAACCTATGAAACAGGTTACAATTCCTCACATGTTAAAACCTATGAGACAGTTTACAATTCTTCACATGTTAAAACCTATGAGACAGTTTACAATTCTTCACATGTTAAAACCTATGAGACAGGTTACAATTCTTAATGTGTTACAACCTATAATACAGGTTACAATTCTTCATGTGTTAAACATTATGATACAGGTTACAATTCTTCATGTGTTAAACATTATGATACAGGTTACAATTCTTAATGTGTTACAACTTATAGTACAGGTTACAATTCTTCATTATTTAAATTTATGATACAGGTTACAATTCTTCACGTGTTAAAACCTATAATACAGGTTACAATTCTTCAAATGTTAAAACCTATGATACAGGTTACAATTCTTCATGTGTTACAACCTATGATACAGGTTACAATTCTTCATGTGTTACAACCTATGATACAGGTTACAATTCTTCATGTGTTAACACTTATGATACAGGTTACAATTTTTCATGTGGTAAAACCTATGATACATGTCACAGTTTCTCATGTTCAAACCTATATGACACTGGTTACATTTCTTCAAGTATTAAGACCTATGATACAGGTTATGCTTTCTTATGAGTCAAAACCTATGATACTGGTTGCAATGCTTCACATGTTAAAACCTATGAGACAGGTTACAATTCTTCACATGTTAAAACCTATGAAACAGGTTACAATTCCTCACATGTTAAAACCTATGAGACAGTTTACAATTCTTCACATGTTAAAACCTATGAGACAGTTTACAATTCTTCACATGTTAAAACCTATGAGACAGGTTACAATTCTTCATGCATCAAAACTGTTATACAGGTCACAGTTCTTAATGTGTCACAAACAGTGATACAAGTCAGTTTTTCAAGTGTTTAAACCTGTGAAACAGGTTACAAGTTTTAATGTGTTGAAACCAATGACAAAGGTGCAGTTCTTCAAGTGTTTAAACTTTTGAAAGAAGTCACAGTTTTTAATATGTTACAAGCTATGATAGAAGTCAGTTTTTCAAGTGTTAAAATCCATGATGAAGGTTATAGTTCTTCATGTATTAAAACCTATTATATAGGTTACAAGTCTTCATGTGTTAAAATCTATGACACAGGTTACAATTCTTCATGTGTTAAAACCTACCACACAGTTTACAATTCATCATGTGTTAAAACCTACAACACAGGTCACAGTTTCTCATTTGTTAAAACTTATGACACAGGTTACATTTCTTCACGTGTTAAAACCTAAGATACAGGTTATAATTAACACTATTATAGTTCTTTATTCTAATTAGCTCTACTTATTAAATATATTACATTACCAAAGTAATCTGATGATTAACACTATTATAGTTCCTTATTTTCAATTACTAGTTCTTAATTACATTACATTACCAAAGTAACCCCATAATTAACAATATTATAGTTCTTTATTCTAATTAGTTCTACTTACTAATTATATAACATTACCAAGGTAACCTCACTAATTCAGTTCTTTATTTCTAATTAGTTCTATTTCTTAATTATATTACATTACCAAAGTAACCTCTTTATTTCAGTTCTTTATTTCTAATTAGTACTATTTCTTAATCATATTACATTATCAAAGTAACGTCACTATTATAGTTTTTTATTTCTAATTAGTTCTACTTTTTCATAAGAATATATTACCACAGGAGTTTAGGAAAATAAACAATCACTATTATTATTCCATCTGATCTCTGAGCCATCGTTTTTATATTTTGTTATTTTATTTTATTACTTACTTTTCATTATGGACATTATTTTTGTGGACTTAACAAGCTTTGTTCTTGCTTTTAAAGAATGTTGTTTCAAAATAACAACTTTGATCATCAGAAATTTCACTAATGATCTTTTTGGGTATGAAATGTTTATTTTCATTACAACTTTAATTACTTCAGAATATCATTAAATAAAAACAACTTAAGTTCTTTGGTCACACTTATCTATCTGTTTCATGGAAAAAGAAAATGTGATATACAATTTTATTTTAATTTTGAACAGGGTAATTTTTAAAATAATAGTTTTTTTTAAATAGCTATCTAACCATTCAACAATTTTTTTCATGCTAATTGGTGAAATGTATAAACAACACATCCTGAAATTTTAACACGGATACCTCTTTTACAGAACAGAAAGCTAATACATTGTGCTACTACAGAAAAGTTTTATGTACATGCCAAACCTTTTGAATGTCACTTCCATCCCAACAAGCATTTTATGGTATCAGCATTAGGTTATTAACCTCCACTAATAATCACCAGTGTGATAAATCTCCCCTGTATGGCACTCCACTTGAGCACTTTGGGTATACCATAAGGTTGTTTGTAATGATGTAAAAGAAACAAATGGAAATGAAGAAGGATATGTGGTTCAAGGAACCAGTGGATATCTACTTGAAATGCAATTGAAATATTAACTTCAGAAAAACTTTTCACGTCCCCACAGAACAGACAGTTAGAACCCCATATTGAGAAGATAGTGATAGAACCTGTGTAAAGAAAATAAGTGGATAAGCCTGGCCAGCCAACTCAACAGCTGATGCTTTCACAGATAAGACTGGACAATGCCAAATACAGGGTGGTCGCTAGAAAAGCGGAAAATTTGAGGGTCAGATGAGATCATGAATAAAATGCGTGCTTACTCATTTCTATTTTGATATCTTTACATCATGAATAAAATGCATGATTTTAATATCATTTTGAGCATCTATGAGTGTAATATAACATATGCCTTTAAAAAACTTTGTAAAAGTTATTCTTTGTAAAAATAAATAGCTGTTTGACAAATTTTCCGCTTTTCTAGCGACCACCCGGTATTCATACAATGGTTGGAAATGCAGACCCAGTAAGTGCATTTGCAATGTCAAACTCTCAGAACATAATTAAAAATTTGGATGTATGAGCCCTGAACAATAAAGAAAGCTACCAAAAGATAAACTGTGTGACCCAAAGGTTTCTTGCAAAGTGAATCCATATCTAGATGAGTTTGAAAGCCAAACTCCCACATAACCAATGCTGAGAGGTGACCATTTGAAACAAATAATATCAAAGTTCACTTGAGGGTTGTCCTTTCAAGAGAACATTAGAAAGGGGCCATAAGATAAAAATCTCCCCAAAAAACTTCTACATTTAGGAAATTGCCAAATGCAGTTCATTGAGATAAACTGAAAACAAAGAATCCCTGAGATAAAACTACAGGAGCTTAACTTCAGGAAATAAAGACTCCTAATAAAGCAAATCCCAGAAAGAAAAACACAAGAATTAAAGTAAATAATAAGGAAAGAAAACAAATTATGGAACACTAATTAGTTATCTCTAAGGTTATCAGAGTAGTGATGATGAAGATGAATAGGTTTATGAGGAAATGATGAAGTATTCCAACCACAGGCCATAAAATAAAGAAGTCTTATGTTTGAAAAGGATGCAGAATCTGAGGGTCAACTCAAAGAAAACACAAATTTTAAATAATGCATTAGTTAGGTAAGGGGAAAAACTTTATGAATTGAAGCAGCGAGTGTACCAAAATCTTGCAGCTTGATTAAGAGAAGATATTAAAATAATAAAAAAATATAATAACTTGTATCAGAATCTCTAATCTAAATAAATTTTAAAATGTCCAGAACCAAGAACAGGAAGGTAAGAAATATAACACTTTGTATGTGAACTAAAATTTGAAATAAATAACCACAATAATTCAGTGATTATCAATAATAAAAAAACACTACTGAACAAAAAGAATGATATACACAAACTGTACAATGACACTATGGGGTACAGAGAATATACCACTCTCCTCCTAGTGGAAAGCTACTACAGCCTATTACTAAATGCTCCACCCTCTTACTGGTGGAGAGCTACTATAGCCTAATACTAAATGTACCACCCTCTTACCGGTTGAGAGCTATTATAGCCTAACACTAAATGTACCACCCTCCTATTGGTGAAAGCTACTATAGCCTAATACCAAATGTACCACCCTCCTACTGGTGGAAAGCTACTATAGCCTAATACTAAATGCACCACCCTCCTACTGGTGGAGATCTACTATTGGCTAATACCAAATGTATAACCCTCCTACTGGTGGAGAGCTACTATAGCCTAATACCAAATGTACCACACTCCTACTGATGGAGAGCTACTCTAGCCTAATACTAAATGCACCACCCTCCTACTGGTGGAGAGCTACTCTAGCCTAATACTAAATGCACCACCTTCTTACCGGTGGAGAGCTACTATAGGCTAATACTAAATGTACTACCCTCCGACTGGTTGAGATCTACTATAGGCTAATACCAAATGTACCACCCTCCTAATGATGGAGATCTACTATAGGCTAATATCAAATGTACCACCTTCTTACTGATTGAGAGCTACTATAGCCTAATACCAAATGTACCACTCTCCTAGTGGTATAGATCTACATAAGGCTTATACTAAATGTACCACCCTCTTGTCGGTGGAGAGCTACAATAGGCTAATACCAAATGTACTACCCTCCTACTGGTGGAGATCTACTATAGCCTAATACCAAATGTAACACCCTCCTACTGGTTGAGATCTACTATAGCCTAATACCAAATGTAACACCCTCCTACTGGTTGAGATCTACTATAGCCTAATACCAAATGTACTACCCTCCTACTGGTGGAGATCTACTATAGCCTAATACCAAATGTAACACCCTCCTACTGGTGGAGAGCTACTTCAGCCTAATATTAAATGCATTAAAAAATGAAGCAGTACATAATGTACTCTGAAGATGGCTGGTGCAGGTGTTAAAACTTTAATTAAAATAAAGTATAGAACAAGGACTCAGGTCATCTTCAGGTTAACAAACCTGCAACTGACAGAAGGCTATTAATACAAAAGATTTTGATTGGAAAGTTTACCTTGTTGTCCATTAGAATTAAACTGAGCTCCAGCACTGCTGTTGTTACTTACACACCAGTCTGATGCACCAGCATTATCTGAACTTGATGTTCCATTATTCACTGAGTTTTCTCCACCTCCCAACAGCCCAAGTCTGACTGGAGGTTCACATTTATGTCTGGAAATGTTTACTTCTGATGACTGATCACATCCTCCTTCTGCACCTATCAGTTCTTCAAAGTTAACACCATTCTGACAAGGAAAAGACTTTCTAACAGATGCACTTCCAACAAGATAATTTCTCAATATATTAATTTTATTCCCTCGACTATTCAAGTCATCCTGGTTTGAAACACTTGTGGCTAGGCATGGTAATTCCTGTTCATTCAAGGAAGAGCTGCATCCATTCTCATTCACAACGATATTTTGTTGTAAGTTTCTTAAAACTACAGTATTTTTGGTATCCAAGGGACATATCATATCAGAAAGATTCATCAAAATGTCAATGGAATGGCCAATAGCTTCCTTCTCTTTCATTACACTTGGTGTATTTAATTTAGTTTCTGTTTCTACCATTAGACAGTCAAAACCTTTTGAACACTGTGTAGTCTGTAATGGTAAATGATGAAAGGTGCTTAATACACTAATCTGAGAAGCAGGATGTACTGATTCTAATTCTCTTGCCCCTGAAAGACATGACTTAGTTACAGTGACACTGCTGTTCTCAGTTCCATTCTCAAAGTCTGAAGTGTCACAAGCATTCTGACTGTTGCCACAATGTGTGCTTCTGGCACATATGACACTCATGGAAGGGCATGAGCTGCTTTCACATGACACTACCTGAGGCATTTCAACATGAGCACTACAATGGTGTATATCTCCTCCATTTGTACTCTGTCCACCTGAGCTAGTTATCACAGATTCAGAAGTGGAACTAGCATAATAAGACCCCATTTGATTAAAGATATTGTCCTTTAAAGATAGATTCTATGATTCCTTGTTACGCTATACCAACTTCTTTAACCTTCACTGTGCAGTTCTAAACTGATCATCTAAAAGAACAAAATAACCATATTAATATCCTTCAATGAAGATAGAACATCTTTAAAGTCTAATGTCCTAAAAATTTAACAAGTTACAATATTTATTTAACATTCACTACATGTTCTTCAAATAAAAAAGTGAATTTATTCAGTAATGAAAATGTGGGTTACTTTAAATTTTACTGTCACAAACCACTAAGATAATATGTTAATGATTTAATATATAAGTTAATTTGATATCAGCAAGGAAAATATGAAATTAAATACAAAATAGGGTAAGTACCTTTCAATTTTAGTCACACATGAATTACTTGGTTATTGTCTATATGCATAGTTATAAAATGTACAAATTTTAAAATGCTTGGTAATTTTGCACACAGAAATTTACACTGCTGAATAAGAAACCCTTTTGGAGGTGAACAACAACTTTCAAGATGTACAATATAATCATCAGTGCCAACATGTCTATGTAAATATATATGATTTTTTGAAAGATGTGCCATTAGTTAATAAACATGTACCAGTTACATATGCACTTTCACCAACACACTACAATAAGAATTGGTGTCTACTGGTTGGACACTGTCAAAACATCAGTTTCTATACTTAGATGCTTGAACTATGTTTACAAAAGACGTAAACATGGAGTGTAACAGTACATCAAATTACTGATTAGATATAAACATCCCAAAAGCTATGTGTCAATGGTAAGAATTGACACCAACTACCAACAGAACCCTGAATGTTTTCAACAGTTTGTAAGTTTGACTATTTCCATGTAATCTCCCTTTGATTTTATGGCCTATACTTATCTGGAAAGCCTAGAAGTGCACATATCAGGTCCACCATGACCAATTGCTTCTCATACAATGAACAAAGTCCATAATAGAGAATTAACAATTACTATAATTCCAAATTTAATATCTGCATCTTCATGAAAATTAGTAATAGTGTAGTAAGTGTGAAAAGTATGTTTGGAACAAAGAATCTAATGTTTTAAATAAAATATTTGTGTGAATTTCATCATCTGGATAACTTGAATCTATTTTCATAATTTCTAGAACCCCCTTTTGGTAACATTGTATATTTCATCCTCTATCCAAACAACATATACTTGAACCTTCTAAACATCTTCCAGATGGGGCTATTACTATTTTTACAATATATTTTGGAACTAATAAACTCCTCATAATTTCAAATGATGCTTGAAAAAGACACTGAAACTGAAATAATGCTCGTGCTCAACAAATAATTTGGTACCAAATAAATAATCTACAATCAAATATACGTATAAGGGTTGAACATTTATGTAAACAGAAATATTAATCTACATGCTGACCAATTACCTATCATCCATTCTGAATTTTGTAGAACTGTCTTGATGGAAAACAGCTGAGAACACATGAAAATGTCAAAACTATCCCACTCCACATTCTTTTCATCCAAATCCCAAGAATTTTATACAAGTGACTTGATTCAGAAGCTTGTGAATTGTTGGCAGGAAATAATTAATAATAAAGGAACATACATTATTGATTACATAACATTAAAAGCACTTGAAATCCTTTCTCTTTTTCTGCACCTAAAATCAGACATTACTTTAAAAATGACCTGATATTTCACTCCAACACTACTCCTTTTTCCAGAGAATAATCAGGGTTTATAGATGTATTGGATGAAGAGCTTCCTTTATACTTTACCAAGTTTGGCCCTAAGCTGATAGCGTGAATAACTACAATGGCTTCTGAACCAACATGCAGTCACAACCTCTTTGTCCAAGGATTATGTGGCTATTTCTGATGATGCTGACATATCTATAAACTGGTGCTATAGGCAAGTGAAGAGATGGTTACAGCCTCAATCAAAATCAAATCTTTGTGCTTCTATAGTACAATCAAAGAATGATAATGATTCAGAAGAAAAAAAACAGGGTAAACAAATAAAGGGAAAGTATAAAAGCAGGACCAATTCTCATGCCTATTTATTCTTATTTCTTGTGCACATTGTTTTCATTATTACTTACTTCTGCAACAAAGACTTGTTTCACATTTTATTTTGCACTACAGTGGTTTGTTGATTATGCTGAATATCAATTTAAACAAAATATTGCAACACTTGAATTTATATGTAAAAACAGCTGGTTTGGGTTAAGAAAAGTTTTTACGGAGAGGAGTGAAGAACGTTTCGACCTTCTTCAGTCATCGTCAGGTTCACAAAGAAAGAATTTATTTATTTATTTCACACAAAGCTACTCAAGAGCTATCTGTGCTAACCGTCCCTAATTTAGCAGTGTAAGACTGGAGGGAAGGCAGCTAGTCATCACCACCCACTGCCAACTCTTGGGCTACTCTTTTACCAACAAATAAAGGGATTGACCATCCCATTATAATGCCCTCATGGCTGAAAGGACGAGCATGTTTGACACGACGGGGATGTGAACCTGCAACTCTCAGATTACGACTCACATCCCTTAACACGCTTGGCCATGCCGGACCACACAAAGAAAGAAAGAGGTAACTGACCACGTTTGAAAGGGGATGTGTAACTCAATGTAGAGGGCGGGCTTGGATGTTTGAATTTATAATTTTATACTACTCATTTTATTATTACTATTTATATTATTTTTTTAATATAGGTATAAAGGTGTTCCTTTGTATTGGTTTATTTTGGGATTAAATTGTTGTACAAGTAAGGCTTCTTTAATTTTGCATTTGTTTATGTTTTTTTCTTTATTTAATATTTGAGTGTATTCTATGGTTATGTTGTGTTTATTTGGTTTGCAGAGTTCGAAAATGTGTGAAGGTGACTTTTTTATGTTCTTTGAATCTGGTTTCCATTTTTCTACTTGTTCTCCAATATAAAAGTCATGGCAGTTATCACATTGTATTTTATAAATAATGTTGGTGTCGTGTTTGTCAGTGTAGTTCTTACATAGTATAGACCTCAGTTTTGTGACTGGTTTTTGAATAAATTTAGTATTAACTGGAATGTCATATTTTGTTACTAGTTTTTGCCAAATGTTGGTTACTTGTCTCATGATGTCAGGAATATATGGTATGTAGCAGTATATGGTTTCATGAATTTTTGATTTGTGAGATATATTTACTTTTGTTGGTTGATTTTGCTTTCTGTCCAGGTGTGTGCGTATAATGTTTTCTACGGTTTGTGGAGGAAACTTATTGATGTTGATGAAGTATTGTTTTATTTTGTATAATTCATCATTAATTTTATCTGGTGAGCATAGTTTTATGGCTGTGCTTATTTGGTTTCTTTGTGTGCTGAGTTTTTGTTTTGTTTCATGTGCTGAGTACCAAGGAATGTAAAGTCCAGTATGGGTTATTTTTTGGTGGATTTCTGTTTTAAATTGTGTGTTGGTTCTTGTACTTTTAAGGTTAAGAAATGATATTTGATCGCTTTCTTCCTGTTCACATGTGAAGTTAATGTTGGGATGTATAGCATTTATGTAATTGAAAAAATTAAGTGTTCTGTAGATCTAAATCCCGCAATCGTGTCGTCTACATATCTGTACTAGTATAGTGGTGGATGTAATGCTGTGTTCACTGCTTGTGTTTCAACTTGCATCATAAAAATATTGGCTAGAACTGGTGATACTGGGTTGCCCATGCATAGGCCATTTGTTTGTATATAGTTTTGGTTGTTGAACATGAAGTTTGTCTTTATCGTGGTGAATTCTATGAGGGTTGCTAATTGGTTACTGGGAATGTCTGTAGTTGGGTTAGGGTCTTGGATATGGAGTTCTAAGGCTATCTTGCAGGCTTCAGTGGTTGGAACTTCTGTAAAGGAGGATATAGCATTAAAACTGGCCATTAAGGCTTTATGATTATGTTGATTTAGATTAGACTTGAAATTGAAAGAGTCTTTGATGAATGAGCTGGCTGATGTTACATATTTGGAGAATGCCCATGCTATGTATCTACCAAGATTGTAATTAAACGATTCATAAGTGGACATTATTGGTCATAATGGACAATCTGGTTTATGAGGTTTGGGGATACTATATATTTGTGATGTGCGCGAGTCGGTTTTACGTAGGTAGGAATAAAGTGTTTGTGAAATTGTGTTGGCTTTTTTCATTTGTAGTAGTGATTTTTTCAATTGCATCTCGTGTCTTTGTTGGATTTGTGTGTGTTGGTTTAAATTTGTTCATGTCTGATAGGATGTTATTCATTTTTTGTTTGTATTCATTCGTGTTCATTATGACTATAGCGTTACCTTTATCTGCTTTTAGAATTTTTATGTTTTTGTCTTCTGGCTAGATCTTCTAAACATGTTTTTATTTCTAGGGTTGGAATGTACCTAGGTGCTATTGAGTCCTTTGTTAAGTAGATGTATCTCATCTGTGTTTAACTGTTGTTCAGATCTGTTTGTCATGTTGTCTTTTCTGTTGTTTACATCTTAGTTTTTTGTTGTGGCAGATCTTTTTGTCTCTGTCATTCCCAGTGTTGATTTGGTTCGTTTCGTTGTATAAGTCCATAAATCTCTGGTTTAATGCAGCATGACAGTTGATGGTCTAGATTCATTTTTTTGTTTTTGTAAGTCATGTAGTTCTTTGTATTTCATGTTCAACATGGCTTTAAGTAGTTTTTTCTGTAAATTTTGGATAATGTTTGTGTATGTATTAAAATTTTTTGATAGTTTTATCTTTACAAAGTTAGGGTTAGTTGTTCTTTTCTACCTTGTTGAATGAAATAGATGTCATTTCTTCTATTTATAATTCTTTGGTTTAAATATCTTAGTTGTTGTAAGGTATGCTAAATCAGACATAATGGTAACAGGTAAGTACAAAAAACACAAAGACTTACACTTCTCGTACAATCGCCGTGATGAAATAATAATCCGTGACATTGAGAAAACCCACTTGTAGAGAAATATATATATATATGTAAAAACAGCTCATCTAGGTTGAGAAAATTTTTTGCGTAGAGAAGTGAACAACGTTTCGACCTTCATAGGTCATTGTCAAGTTCACAAAGAAAGAAAGAGGTGACTGACCACATGTTTGAAAGGGGTTGTGTAACTGTGTGTTGGAATGTAGAGGGTGGTGTTAGATGTTTCAATATATAATTTTATATCATTTATTTTATTATTTTTAATATAGGTATAAAGGTGTTCCTTTGTATTGGTTTATTTCAGGTGTAAGTTGTTTTATAAGTAAGGCTTCTTTAATTTTGTGTTTGTTTATGTTTGTTTCTTTATTTAGTATTTGAGTGTTTTCTATGGTTATGTTGTGTTTGACTTGCAGTGTTCAAAAACGTGTGAAGGTGACATCACAAACACTTGACCAACTCGCTATAATGAAAACAGTACCATCTGTAGTTCTTGTGGCCTGATACTACTACTGTTGACCAACTCCCTGCAATGAAAACAACATCGTCTGTAGTTCTGGTGACCTGATACTACTATTGTTGACCAACTCACTGCAATGAAAACAGTACCATCTGTAGTTATGGTGACCTGATACTACTACTGTTGACCAACTCACTGTAATGAAAACAGTACCATCTGTAGTTCTTGCGGCCTGATACTACTACTGTTGACAAACTCACTGTAATGAAAACAGCACCATCTGTAGTTCTGGTGACCTGATACTACTATTGTTGACCAACTCACTGCAATGAAAACAGTACCATCTGTAGTTATGGTGACCTGATACTACTACTGTTGACCAACTCACTGTAATGAAAACAGTACCATCTGTAGTTCTTGCGGCCTGATACTACTACTGTTGACAAACTCACTGTAATGAAAACAGCACCATCTGTAGTTCTGGTGTTACGTTTTTTTATATTTTATGTTTTTCATAGACCAAACGCAACAGAAAGACACAGATAACAGCTTGTATAATTTATTACAATATGCTATTATATATATGACAGATATAACATAAATTATATAATAACAATGACAGATATTCAGTTTCAATATTCAAAATTAATTACAATACAAAATAGTACTGGTTTCAATCTTCAAAGTTAATTACAATACAAAATGGTACTGGCCTGTGTCCAATATAATGATCTAGAATGAAAGTCCAAAAGTCCAGATCAGAAATCCAAAATTCCGGTCTTGGGTGTGAATTTGGTCCCACGAAGAAATACCGAAGTTTGAATGGAGAAGTCCAGAAACAATTCACAGTTCAATAAATTCGACGAAGTTCCCTTCACGATGCATCCGATGAACGTCTCAAACTTATCTATCGCCTTCCAATTTTCCCGGTCTCCCCTAAACAGTTCCACATGTGTTGACCTTCAGTATAACTAGTAATTCGAATGAATCGTAGAGATTGACGAAATAAAATCACAGCTTCTGTAGATCTAGCTTCAGTCACAAATTCAAGTTGAATAAACACACAGCAAACGTTTAAATTTCTCGAACAAAGACACTATTTCTTGAATCAAATACAAACAAATGACTGACTCCTCTCTTTTTTTTCTACCTTGCGTCGTTGTCTGTTTTATATACTAGTAGGCCTAATTTTTCGAACAATCGCGTAACTTCCACAGAGTTCCGGAGTACTCTGCGCATGTCTGTTTTTGCACGAGACTCGTCGTCTAGACACCAGGCCGCCATACAAATTATTTATAAACATATGATTGATCTACCTAATTCTAGAAATATATAAATCTTATTTTAAATGAATAACAACATATTTTATTGGTTTAAACTTTGAAACAGTAATATAAATATGGAAATATAAATAATAGATATGAAAATCCAAACACAACACATGTTGTCATTTACACGACATTTACATAACACTGGTGACCAGATACTACTACTGTTGACCAACTCACTAATAAAAACAGTACCATCTGTAGTTCTCGTGGCCTTATACTACTACTGTTGACCAACTCACTGTAATGAAAACAGTACCATCTGTAGTTCTTGTGGCCTGATACTACAACTGTTGACAAACTCACTGTAATGAAAACAGTACCATCTGTAGTTCTGGTGACCTGATACTACTACTGTTGACCAACTCACTGTAATGAAAACAGTACCATCTGTAGTTCTGGTGACCTGATACTACTACTGTTGACCAATTCACTGTAATGAAAACAGTACCATCTGTAGTTCTGGTGACCTGATACTACTACTGTTGACCAATTCACTGTAATGAAAACAGTACCATCTGTAGTTCTGGTGACCTGATACTACTACTGTTGTCTAGCTCATGGTAGTGAAAACAATACCATCTGTTGTCAGTGATGTCGAAACGAAAAATCCACTTGTTGAGAATTATATATGCCAAAACGGCTCGTTTGGGTTGAGAAAATATTTAAAATAGAAGAGCGAACAACGTTTCGACCTTCTTTGGTCATCGTCAGGTTCACTCTCCGTTGTTCGCTCTTCTATGAAAAATATTTTCTAAACCCAAACGAGCCGTTTTTGCAAATAAAATTGGTAGGATTTGTTGCCCAACTTAATTTTAACACTTATAATACAGTACAACTATAGCTGAGAACACAATGGCCGGGTAGTTCGTTTGGTCCGAAGTTACCAAAGCAGTTTACAACATAAATTAAAGTCTCCATTCAAATAAGTCTGAGTTTGTCATTTTTCACGTGAATACTACTGCTTACAACATGAATTTACAAAAAGTTTAGTCTTACATACACAAGTAATAACTAATGTAATTAAACAGTACTATTGAGAACTTACCTGAGACTGTACAGACAACTGTAACAAATACTTAGCTTTCAATTTAAATATACTAAAAATAACTGAGTTTCAGAAATCTATGTATACATTTTACCCCGCGATACCACCGCTGTCTGAATAGCTATCAAAAATGGATAACCAGAACAGTAAACTGCGCAGCTGCATCAATAAAATCTTCTCGCCTCACGGTATCTGACGTCATGAAATCTGATACACGCGCTGAACTGTTTGTTTTCGAGATCAATTTGATACTAGTCATTTTTGAAGAGTATTATGAAATATACTGCGTAGGTAGCCTATGTTTATAATATTTAAATAAAACGTTATTTTTGCATTATAAGTAATGTTAAATATGAATATTCGTACAATAAGAAAGACAAATAAAATGAAGTGTAGTTTTTCAAGACATACAGCAGTGATGTAGTTGTTAGCCTCACACCAAAGTACGAGCTGTAAAACAACTCTGACATTGTAAACAAATTCAGTTTTCTTTTCTGAACTGTAATATTCTGTAACATTAGCTACATTAAACTAAAGAGAAAACAACATGTGATTTTGTGTAATGCTTTTGTTTTTGAATTTCGCGCAAAGCTATTTTGTAATTAAGTCATCCAAGTACTCCTTATTTTCCGTGTTTAAATTTTAAACAATCAGTATTTTTTACTAAATTAGTTACAATCATCATGAAAGTAGTACGTGACAAATACCAAAGTAATATCATTTAACATATGGCCCCTACTAATTGCAAAGTGTATAAAAAAGGTTAAATTTAGTGGGTCAGATTAAAAATATCCAATATGGTGATAATTGCACTCGTTTGTTTTTACTGCAATACAGGAAACAACGCTGTCAAATATACCATCTTTAATTTTTCATACATAGTTTTTATTATGGTGTAAACGTAATATAGTAACATTCCTGCTTAATAGTCTACTACATATATTTTATTTTGTTTTCAAATTATTTTATATATATTTTATACAGAATGATCCAGATACTCTCGTTTCAGAAAAACACTTGGAACTTTCTAATTAATAGGTTCATTAATATACCAAAGCACTCAGTACTTTTAAATGCTCTGGCTAATTCTGTATGCCAAATAGTCGTAAACATCTTTTAATTATCATATTTTTTCTGTGATAAGGGCAAAATCTCAACCAGTCGTTGTTCAGTTGATAATTACGTGAATTCAATGAAGTAAACAACGTAGAGGCCTAAATATTCTATGATTCATTAATAAGGTGTTAATTCAATGGAACTTATTACGTATTATACAGGGTGGTCGCTAGAAAAGCGGAAAATTTGAGGGTCAGATTAGATCATGAATAAAATGTATGATTTTAATATCATAAAATGCATTTTGAGCATCTGTTAGTGTAATATAACATATGCCTTTAAAAAACTTTGTAAAAATAAATAACTGTTTGACAAATTTTCCGCTTTTCTAGCGACCACCCTGTAGTTCTGCAACTGTTACAGCACATCATCAAGTGCAGCCAGCAACAAGCTATTATAAATCTGAACAGGACGACCTGAGCATAGCGCGTCACTGTGATGATTTATTTCGGACGAGTCTCGTATTTATATTATGTACGTTACATATTGATTTCAAATAGCCGGAAATTTTCATTTAGAAGTTAATTAAATGTCAACACGTATCAAATTTAGAATTGTCAACAAGATTTGTTCACACAATTTTCTTTCTTAACACAAATGTATTTTAATATAAAAAATTATAATAACAGTTATTACAAATAGTTATTAAACATATTGGTTTACACACAAGTTTTATAACTTACAAGCTATACCGAGTCTTCGATCTGGTCGAGAACTGAATATCTTACTGACTTTAGGTCCACGACGAGCAAATGAATTCTGATTTAATTTTCTTACACATGTCCAGGGTTGCCAGATGTCTTTTGCCGCACAAGACCAAATTTTTATTGTCTTGGGACCAAATTAAGTAGCTTCAGTATCAAAATAACCAAATAATTTAAAATCCATCATCAGACTAAGTTTGCTTGAAAATGGATTAAGATACATATTTTTTTATCTGTTATCCATGTATATTTATGTCGTATCAAGTCATTCGTATGTATGGGATTGTTATCTTCTACAATTTTTTATTTTGTTTCAGGCTATACGATTTATAAATGACCTGTATGATATTTGAAAATTACTGTATGGAAATAAAGCAAACAAACACACAAAATAACATGAGCTTAGCCGACAGTTTTCGAAAATGTTGGCTTTGTGGGGCCTGGTTTTCGTCCTTGATACTGCATTGTTGTCTACGAAATACACTTAATAAGAACTTTTTAACAGTTGGAATGCACTTGATAAGGACTTTTTAACAGCTGGAATACCAATAAGGACTTTTTAACAATTGGAATGCACTTGATAAGGACTTTTTAACCGTTGGAATACACTTGATAAGGACTTTTTAACAGTTAGAATACACTTTATAAGGACTTTTTAACCCTGCTTTGAAGAGGTCTGTAGAGAATGTCAAGGTCATTTATTAGCTTTTCAAGATTGGCATTTGTTGGAACACTATTTATAAGGACTTTTTAACAGTTTGATGATTCAATTTTCATCTTTATTTTCTTGTGAACGTCTCTCGCTGAACATCTTGGCTTCGTACCAGTTAGTGAAGGAGCGTATCAAGGTTGCCATCCGCATCATTTTCACTATGGTATATTTTCGTGTTAAATAATACCAACATACTATCCGTCCGTTGCTTTAAAATCTATGCAATAGTTACTACTCATCATAAGGTGTGTTCTGATTCTCAAAATGGCTTCTAACCTGCGTCGTCCCATACGATTGTAGACCTTGTTTTTCACAGAGATGACACGGAAAAATATCCGTTCGACAACTGAATTACTCACTGGGGTGGTCAAACAGGATAATGTGTAGGTTGCTAGATCTTCATAAACACGTGTGTTGCAAGCATCTTGATGCCTCATAATTCCTCCCCAAAACTCAACTGGATCTTTACGAATTTCGCCATCTTTAACGTTTCTTCGTTCCAAGGGTGACACAAAATTTTGCGGTATTGGCTATCACATGCATCTGTTGCTTTTTGTGGAAGATTCTGAAATGGAACTTCCCTGAAAGATAGTCGGTCTGTTTGAGAAGGAACAGGTGCCAATGTTATCAGTTCAACGAATAACTACCGGTTTGTGGGCAGTCTTTTTTCAACTTGAACTACCAGTTCGATAATCATTTCACGGCATCTCTCCTTGACAAATCGAACATAATCTAGCGAATTATTTTTACATCTTTCGTACTCAGAATCAAATTTTGCACCAAACTGAACTTTTTGACATAGGCAGCCGTATTTCCGTTCACATCATATACCCTGCTTTGAATAGATCTGTAGAGAATGTCAAGGTCATTTATTAGCTTTTCAAGATTGGCATTTGTTGCCTCAAACAGTGCGTTTACTTGTTCAAACTCAGAAACAAAATAGATATAGTTGACATCTGCTAGCATGTCTGCAATCCATTTTGTAAAGCACGTGCTGTGTTCCATATTGGCTTGTGGATGTAAAGCACTCCTTCAGTTCTTCCCAGCTTAACAAAATGTTTGATAACCTTTTCTCGCACTAGCCATCTTGTGTTTGACATTTTTTAAAAAAGGTATCACCAACCCTTTCATAAACTGCATTCATAATTTCAAATAAATCTTTAAAATTTGAATGCCTAAGGGCACTTTTCCTGAACCATGCAGCAATTTCACTCAAAAGAAAACCTAAATTTGAAGGCAGTTTTTCAAAGCCCTTCTGAATGCAAATCGCAAGACTGTGGAAGGGTGCATGGTATCTTAACGCAATCTGGTGACGCATCTCGAAGTTTCAACCACAATGAATTATTTTCTCTACCAAGTTACTAGCTCCATCACTGGCAAAAACAATACAATTATATAGACTCAACTCTCTTTCCTAAAGGTGAGATAACAGTGCTTTGCAAAGAAATTCTCCAATTGTTTCAACAACAGGAACAAGTCTCAAAAATGATGTTTTCACCGTCCTATCGTCTTAATCATATCTTGTTTCTCATTTTGTTCATTACTTTCTTTTCTAAACAAGGAGCAATCACGTTTTGAATGAGCAATGAACATTTAGTTCAGTGCAGTCAAAGGTTTTCCAGGCAACTTCCCTTACCTTGCTTTGACATCAATAATGCTATCAATACCACTAACAGAGCACTTACAACACACCACAACCTATTTCACATTTTTAAAGTTCCTTAGGAGATTTTGATGTTGTCTTTGAAAAATCTGTAGTACTGTACGAGGAGAGAATGGTACTTTAACCTTATATTTCACTGTGTCTTTTTAAGATACAGATTTTTCTTACTTTACAATATGTCTGCTCACTACTCTCACTCAGAATGATACCTTCTTGCAGCCTTGTAATCCTTCCACTTCGACATTTTCAAATATTTGTTAATATATTTAACGTAACAATACGAGCGATTGAAGGCTAATATATGCTGTCGAGTTGCCTGTCAAACTTAACCTTACATACAAATGGCCTAAGCATGGGCAACCCAGTATCACCAGTTCTAGCCAATATTTTTATGACACAAATTGAAACACAAGCAATTAATACAGCATTACATCCACCACTATACTAGTACAGATATGTAGATGACACGGTTGCGGGATTCAAATCTACAGAACACATACTTAATTTTTTCACTCACATTAACTCTATACATCCCAACATTAACTTCACATGTGAACAGGAAGAAAGCGATCAAATATCATTTCTTAACCTCAAAATTATAAGAACCGACACACAATTCAAAACAGAAATCCACCGAAAAATCACCCATACTGGACTATACATTCCTTGGGACTCAGCACATGAAACAAAACAAAAACTCAACATACTAAGAAAACAGATAAACACAGCCATAAAACTATGCTCACCAGATAAAATTAACGATGAATTAGACAAAATAAAACAATACTTCATCAACATCAATAAGTTTCCTCCAGAAACCGTAGAAAACATTATACGCACACACCTAGACAGAGAGCAAAATCAACCAACAAAAGTAAATATATCTCACGAATCAAAAAATCACGAAACCATATACTGCTGTATAACATATATTCCTGACATCAGCAAACAAATAACCAACATTTGGCAAAAACTAGTAACAAAATATAACATCCTAGTTAAAACTAAATTTATTCAAAAACCAGGCACAAAACTAAGGTCTTTTATATGCAAAAAATATTTTGTGAACCCAAACGAGCCGTTTTTGTATATAAAATTCTCAACAAGTGGGTTTCTCGACATCACTGACTGAAAACCAAGGTCTATACTATGTAAGAACTACACTGACAAACACCACATCAACATTATTTATAAAATACAATGTGATAACTGCCACGACTTCTATATTGGAGAAACAAGTAGAAAAATGGTTATTGTTGTTGTTGTTGTTTTTGAATTAAGCACAAAGCTACACAATGGGCTATCTGTGCTCTGCCCACCACGGGTATCGAAACCCGGATTTTAGCGTGCAAGTCCGCAGACATACCGCTGAGTCACTGGGGGGGGGCAGAAAAATGGAAACCAGATTCAAAGAACAATGGAAACCAGATTCAAAGAACATAAAAAGTCACCTTCACACGTTTTCGAACACTGCAAGTCAAATGGACACAACATAACCATAGAAAACACTAAAATACTAAATAAAGAAACAAACATAAACAAACGCAAAATTAAAGAAGCCTTACTTATACAACAACTTAAACCCAAAATAAACCAATATAAAGGAACGCCATTATACCTATATTAATATTATAGATAAAATTATATATTCAAACATCCAACCCCGCCCTCTACATTGCGACACTCAGTTATACAACCCCTTCCAAACATGTGGTCAGCTTTCGGTCAGTTACCTCTTTCTTTGTGAACCTGACGATGACCGAAGAAGGTCGAAACGTTGTTCGCTCTTCTATTTAAAATATTTTCTGAACCCAAACGAGCCGTTTCTGCATATAAAATTCTCAACAAGTGGGTTTCTCGACATCACTGATTGTGAACCTTACATAGCACTAGTTGATTGGTTTGATCACACACAAGCAACGTTGCTTTGGCAATGGTATACTGTACGCATACGAGACCGTGATACGTAACGCGAAAAGAAATAAAAAGTACGAGACTGATGATGTCAAAGGTATACCTTAGTTGTACATATAAAAACTAATAAGGCCAAGTATAATATATTTAGTCTTAGAAATTCGAGGTTAAAACCAGATTTTTGATTCAGTACCAAATCTATATTTTTCGAACGAAATGGCTTTATTCAATACCAAATTTTCCCAATTTTGGTCTTGTAAAGTACCAAGTGGCAACCCTACACCTCTCTAAAGGTAGCTAGCTTGGATGACTTCACGCCGCTTATAATGTGACGTTTTACCGACGAAGATATTTAATGTCCTCGTAGAAATACAAACGTTCAAAGTTAATTATGTCACAGAAAACTTGCATGTTGATGGAACAATTCATACCAATTGAAATTCGTTTAGATACTCTTTCCTTAAACAACACGGAAATTTTAGCCTCTCATAAGCATTCTCACAGAATTCCAATAAGTATTTGTAATTCAAGTAGATTAGTATAACATTTCCAGATTGTCCCAGACGTGGTATATTGCAATTATCATTGAAATGTAGTAGTAATTCAAATGGTAATATGACAAATTGTCACATTGATATTCTCTCTGTTTGCTTTTGACATGTACTTACTCAAGATTCAATGTTGAAATCCATTTTTATCCAGATGGTTTGTTTTTGAATTTCACACAAAGTTCTCAAGGGCTATCTGCACTAGCCGTCCCTAATTTAGCAGTGTAAAACTAGAGGGAAGGCAGCTAGTCATCACTACCCACTCCCATCTCTTGGGCTACTCATTTACCAATGAATAGTGGGATTTGCCATCACAATATAAAGACCTTGTGGCTGAAAGAGCGAGCATGTTTGGCATGAAAAGGATTCAAGCCAATGACCCTCGGATTATGAGTCAAGTGCCCTAACTACCTGGCCATGCTGGGGTGTTATCCAAACAAATAATCCAAAGAAGAGTCAACCTCTGATAATGAACAGGTATCCTGTTTTATAACTACATTCATCTTCTGGTGGTCGAGGCAGTACCTTAGAGATTCATACTTTTCACCAGTACAATGAGTGGTTCCCAAGGGTTAGTATTTGGTTCTATCACTCCTTGTTCCTTTATTGATTCTATATATTTGAAAGCCATAACCTGAATTGCAATGGGAAGTTACTTAGCTAAATGACGTACTAGAGCTGCATATATGTATATGGGGTTTATATGCATCCCTAGTGTCAACCTTAACATTGTACCTTTTGGCTTAACTCATGAGGTTCTCTGTCACTGGAAAAGACGTCTTGATATTCTGTGAGCAAGGTACATAACCTCTGACACTGATCAGCTGTGTGACATTTTAAGTTCTGAATATACAGTTTTTAATTTATGGAATAAGCTGTCTTTATGAAAGGACTTGAGATCAAACTTCCAATAATTCTCACCACTGGTGACAGTTTCTCATCGTACAACATCCCATCCAGATTTTCTATGGTTTTTTTCATGGCCCTAATAATGACCTCTTTACTCCTCAGATCCACAAAGATGTTACATTGGAAATACCTGTTGCACTGTAGCTTATTTAGTCTAACTAGCTGTCTAACAAATTCTTCCAATTTCTCTGCACTAAAACTTCATGTTTAAATACTAATTGGTTTGACAGTCCTATAAATTAAATTTAGCATCTTTAGTTACTTACCTGCAACTTTAATGGATTCAAGTTTCATTGCTTAATTGACTTAGCTATACAACATAAGAATGGTAGAAGCTACAAATAAATGACTTATTGTAGCTTCTCACATTTATACAAAAAATGTGACATTATCACAAAACATGAGAAAGATGCAACTGATGTATAAATGACTTACTGTGGCTTCTCATACATGTTTACAAAAAAACTTGACATGATCAGACAACATGGAAAAGATACAACTGACATATGACTTATTGTGGCTTCTCATACATGTTTACAAAGAGATTTTCTTTAATAAAAGAATGCAGGAAATAAAAACATGATAAATAAATTATTTTATTGGAATTTCTAATTAATATTTACAGAAGGAACTTTAACTAGAAGAAAAATATGATTGGTTGTTCACAGCTGGATTTTAACAAATGAATGTACATACTTCAAATGATAAGCAAAGCTACCAACATTAACTCACAACTAATCTTCTCTCATACTACATCTAATGTTTTACCAATCAAAGAAACCATTGTTTAACCTTAGCTGACACTTAATCTTGTGGGTTGTCTTGCTGTGAATCTTAGAACAGAGAAACTGTTATTTGTTATCTATCAAGGATTGTGATCTTGATTAAAAATTTGACATTAATTATATTTTGGTTAAGTGAAACTAGAAATTTGTATTACCAACAAGCATTCAAATGATTACAATTTATCTATAGACTTGCTGCTTATAATTATTTTTCTGTGCTACATTAACAAGTAACATGCATTTTAGAAGTTGGTAAATTCATTTCAGTAAAACAAATAATTTTCAAGTGGTTTCAAACTTGACTATTCTTTCATTGTAGGCTAACTTCACACTATTTGTTGAGTTCTTCTACATTTGAGCTCTTGACACCAGGTTTTAAGATGAAGTTGAGGTGGGCCTACCAGACTCTATATTAAGTAAGGGATCCCAGTTTGGGAATCTTTTAAGCTTTAACAGAAATTGACTTGTCATTATACAATACACAAATACTTACAAGAAAACACATCCTAAAAAAAACCCCAAAAATATCAGACAGTGGACATATTCTGCTATGAATTGTCTCAACATACATATATAAATAAAATCATGTTTGTACAGGAAATGTGATAACTGATTACATACGTAGACATGTACGTTGGGACTACAAACTGAGCCACGAATTCAGTTGACGAATAAAATAAATTTTATATATTGTATTTGTTTACAGGGTTATCGATGTCTTTAAACTATGTATACAAAATTAAATTTAGAATGTAAACTTGTACAAAACCTTTCTTGGAAGATACTTTATATACATGCTTAATAAAAATTATGATTTTGCATATGAAGAAAACATGTTTAATGTAAACTAAAGAAACAACTTTTTAATGCAACACAAAAAATAACAGTTTTTAATAAATAAAAAATTACAATAGACAGTGGAAAGTTTGATGTAGAAATTACTAATTATTTATCCATTCTAACTTACTCTAAATGTTTGCTGTTTCAGTAATTAATCTGATAAGTTTAATTATTTGGCCATTCTAACTTACTCTAAATGTTTGTTGTTTCAGTAATTAATCTGATAAGTTTAATTATTTGGCCATTCTAACTTATTCTAAATATTTGTTATTTCAGTAATTAATCTGATAAGTTTAATTTCTGCAACACTTACAAAAGTACTTTTTTGAATTGAATCCCTGTATAGATGTCCATCATATCCCTGAAGTACCACCTGTTGTCTGGAATATTAAATACACAATAAATACTTTTAATACGCTAAGACAATACAAAAACTGATAAGAAGTATGAAGTTGTTATTGCAGATGATTTTAACTAACATTTATTATAAAATATTTAAAACTAATTTACAAAGACACCAAATTTAATAAATTCATCCCTTGCATATATATGTCCATATATTTATTTTCATGTGCCTTCTTTAAAAACAAATTGTTACAATATCCTTTGGATAACGAGTCAGTCTTTTGTTACATTAACATATTCCTGTATTTCTAACTATGCTAAATATGTAATTTTTCATTTACAGAGAAATAGAGTTTTTACACATCTGTACCTTTTAATTCTTACTGAACAAAAAACAGATAATAACTGACAAAGTAGCATAGTTATCCTGTGGCTGTAGGATCTGTTAGTACATTTAGTGAGGCAAACTGTGATAGTTAAATTTTATTACAAAAACAATACTGACTAATCATAACATTTTTGTCACTTGGTGAAACAAAAGTTAAAAAGTGTCAGTTTTTAAAGGTTTGAAAAACAAAAAATGATGTTCTTAAGTAAGTATATATATAAAAATTTATATCTGAAAACACTTAGAAACTATGGCAATATAATACATTTCTGTCAGGAAATAATTAGTTTATTACATAAACCTGTTTCAACAGTTTTGAAATATACTTTAAAAAAATCTTATGTTAAAGTGCTTATCAAATATTTAAATACATAAAGTACAATTGAAGATTTAAATACTCTTACATATAGATGTGATTTTTAAACTTATAACCCTGATAGAGGTTACTTTAATAATAATTATTTGTATTACAATATTACTCTAAATATTAACAGTAAGATAATCAGAATAATGTTCTATATATCTGGATTTCCTGATCTTGTGTGTACAGGTAGGGATCAAAGTGCACATATAATAACCTTTTATAGAGTGCAGTTCAACATATTATTATGCAGTTAATGTCAGTGTTATCAACCATTAATTTTACCCTAGACTGTTCATTTAGTAATAATTCATGGTAATAAATACCAGATATAAAAAACAGGAATACTGTAGATATACATTTAGAAGGTTCTAGAGGTCATGCAAGAGCAATAAAGAAATTGTACAGTTTTTATTTTTCAGATAAACATTACTTAACACTTTCATTTGCCACTGTTCGAGCCAAACTCAATCACAAAATTTGAAGAGTACATATGTTTTTGTATGATATCTGATTTTCTGTGTACAACATAACACTTAAAACTTAGCACATTTTTTCTAGATACATACAGTAAACTGGTACTTATAGTCAATATTCCTTCAATATCTAGCCAGTTCAATAAACTGATTCTTCACACATTCAGTTAGTTAAGGAACAATACTTTAAGATGTTTGTGTGTCTGTGTTTGGTGATTGACTCAGTAGGTAAACAAACAAGTCTAGATCTCTAGTTCTCACTCATTTGTCTGCCCATGTTTTAACATTAATTCCTCAGTTAAGCAGTACAACAGGTATTTAGTTTCAGTTCAATCAGTAAACAAAAAGTTAGAAAAACATTCAATCAGCATTAGTTACTATATATATTCGTTTACAGAATTAATTAATTAATTACGAAATTCTTTACATTGATCTGTATGATAGTTGTAATACCATTACTGAGTAAATTTCTGTTGAAAATGAAAATGATAGTTGTCAACATAAGTCTACAACTGTGTACAAGTGATAGTAGCCTGTAGCAAATGTTAAGAAAGAAATCAACTAATCTGTCAGTGTCATGTGAATTCATGATTAATGTATTTATTCTAATATTAAACACAGAACCTGATTTGGCCTATATTAAGTTAAACATAATACTATTTACCAACATGTGTAGATATACACTGTTTTATGTGTTACTTCTAACATTAAACATACATAAAAAACCTAATCTGGTCCACATAAAGTTAATCATAACACTAGTTCAGAAGATGATATGTAGACACACATTACTTCACATTTTACATCTATTATTAGACATAAAATCTGATTTGGACTACATTAAGTGAAACATAACACCAGTTACTGAGAATATGTGTAATTATACACTGTTTAATGTGCTACTTCTAAAACTAAACATAGAACTTGATTTGGACTACATTAAGTAGTCCACTAAAATTATGTGTAATTATACACTGTTATGTAAATGTCGTGTAAATATTTTGCAAACGACAACATGTCGTGTTGTGTTTAAATTTTCATTTCTATTATTTATATTTCCATATTTATATTGTTTCAAAGTTTAAACAATAAAATATGTTGTTATTCATTTAAAATAACACTTAGAATTTTCTAGAATTAGGTAGACCAATCATATGTATTTAAATGAAATGCTGGTGGCCTAGTGTCTAAACGATGAAGTCTCGTGCAAGAACGGACATGCGTGGATTGCTCTGGAGTTCTATGGAAGTTACGCGATTTTTCGAGAAGTAGGCCTACTGGTATAAAAAGACGGTAACGCGAGAAAAAGGAAAGTCAGACATTAGTTTTATTCAAAAGAAGAGAGTTGGTCATTTGTTTGTGAAAGTTTAAGTGTTTGCTGTGATTTGTGACTGAAGATAGATCTAAAGAAGCTGTGATTTTATTTCGTCAATCTCTACGATCCTTTCGAATTACTGGTTGTGCTGAAGGTCGACACGTACGGGACTAGCCAGGGGAGATCGGAAAAATTGAGGGCGACAAGTTTGTGACGTTCATCGGAGGCATCGTGAAAAGAACTTCATCGAATTTATTGAACTGTGAACTGTTTCTGAACTTCTTCATTTAAGCTTCGGAATTTCTTCATGGGACCAAATTCACTCCCTAGACTAAAATTTGAGACTTTCATTTTAGATCATTATATTAGATACAGGCCAGTACCATTTTGTATTGTGATTAATTTTGAAGGTTGAAACTAGTACCATTTTGTTTTGTAATTAATTTTGAAGGTTTAAACTTAATATCTGTCATTGTTATTATATAATTTATGTTATATCTGTTACATACATATAATAGTTTAGTGTAATAAATTATACGAGCTGTTATCTGTGTTTTTCTGTTGCGTTTAGTCTACGAAAAACATAAAAAAAACGTAACAACACTATTTAATGTGTTACTTCTAATACTAAACATAGAACTTGATTTGGACTACATTAAGTTAAACATAATACTAGTTACCAAGATGATGTATGGATATATGCTGTTTAGTGTATCACTTCTATATTAAACATAGAACGTGATCTGATCAACATTAAGTGAAACAAAACACTAGTTACCAAGATGATGTGTGGATATATGCTGTTTAATGTATTACTTCCATTTTAAACACAGAATGTGATCTGACCTACATTAAGTTAAACATAACACTAGTTACCAAGATGATGTGTGGATATATGCTGTTTTATGTATTACTTCTATATTAAACATAGAATGTGATCTGACCTACATTGAGTTAAACATTACACTAGTTACCAAGATGATATGTGGATATATGCTGTTTAATGTATTACTTCTATATTAAACATAGAATGTGATCTGACCTACATTGAGTTAAACATTACACTAGTTACCAAGATGATATGTGGATATATGCTGTTTAATGTATTACTTCTATATTAAACATAGAATGTGATCTGACCTACATTGAGTTAAACATTACACTAGTTACCAAGATGATATGTGGATATATGCTGTTTAATGTATTACTTCTATATTAAACATAGAATGTGATCTGACCTACATTGAGTTAAACATTACACTAGTTAACATGACTATATGTAATACATATATTACATCTCATATTAGATGTAAGATATTATTTCACCTACATTAACTTTAGAATAACACTGTGTGCAACGTAATATGAACAAACATCTGTCTGTGAACATACTTACATGTAGGGTGAAGTTGTGAATAGACTGAAATAGAAAATCAAATTATTAAAACACCAAATTTTTATTTTTTGAACAGAACAATAATTTGCAATTTTATGTTAATTGAATATTATTGGATATGTGAATAATATCTAGCTTTACTTTTGTTTGAATATTCCGTACAATACAGCTAACAATACAAGTTTGAAGGTGTGGCACAATGGACTTCTGGACCCACAGGTTCATCATTCATACCCCATTGCTGAAGATATCTGCTCTACACTCTGGACCATGGATGCTATCCAGTCTGACTAGTTTAACCCAAGTTTTGGCAGATGGCAATGTTGACAAGCTATCTTTTGTTAGCCTATAAATTTAAAATTTGGGACATCTACTCACAGATAAGTTTTGTGTAGCTTGTATAAAATTTATGAAATAAAATAATACAAGCTACTTATAAGAAAAACATAAGATATAGAGGTTATAAATCTTAATTTAGTTATAAAACTACTAATACATTTGATATCTTCTTATGATAAAAGTTACTTATAATATTAACAGTAAAAAAGGTTTTTTAAAATTCAAAATTTGATCTTCCTAAACATTTTATGATACAGACATAATAGAGATTACATCATTTGTTACACACTACTCTTGGAAGTTCACTGACAGATATCTCCAATCACCATTCAATACCCCCCAAAAAAGCGTGATACTGAAATTTGTAAATAATTTCTGTCAGTTATGCTAAATAATATGAAACTTCTTTCCATAGACATAATTTACTGAACAACAGGAGTAAATTATAATCATAATTTAATTAGACTAATATTTCCCTAATACACCAATAAATATACAATAAAAACATATCTGATATGTTAATATTAAGTTAACATTAACTTTTATAAGACAATAACAATAGTAATAAAAATCTACAATTTTCCCTAGTATGAGAATTATGATATTTATTCTCTAGGTATTCCCTCTTCTCCAACACCCCTCCTAGATGTGGATAAATCTTTAGTAAAGATACTTCATTAAAAAATCTGATTTTTTTTGTGTACCAAACACTTATAATAGTTACTAAAAATCTGCCAAATTTTATAAAGATAAAATAAAAATATGGTTATGTGGTCAGTGAAAGATATAACACCTGTGTCTAATGTTAGCTCACCTTGGAAAAACAGATTTTTTGGTGCGAGAGAAAGGAGTAGTCAGGGTGTGTTTGCCCCCACAGTTACGGCCATTATGAAAACAGTTATTACAAGACACTGTTCTTCCAGATCTAAAATGGAAAATCCATGAGTGATTACCAAAATGACATGACAAATAAACAGATTTTAGACTTAATTTATTCTTAATATACACTCCTTAATCTAAACATATTATTCCCTACTTCATTTCTGTTGAGGGGTTAACATATCAACACACATCCATAATACATCACAAAAATGAAACTCAACAACTGTCAGTTTTAAAGTTATGTAAATCAGAACCAATCTAGGATAGACTGAAAAGAGTGGAAATATGATTTCAAAGTAGACCTCTACATCAATTTTACTAAAAAATATCTTTGGAGAAATCCTATAATACATGAGCATTTCAAGCAAAATTAATTATGAAATACACACTGACCTTAAAAATTAACATTTCTATTTCAAAGAGTTCAACTACTGTAGAACTATCTTAACACACACACACACTACATGGCCAAAAGTATGTGGACATTTGACCACCACATCCATATGTGCTTGTTCAACATCTCATTCCAAAACCATGGGTATTAATATGGAGTTGGTCCTTCATTTGCTGATATAACAGCCTCCACTCTTCTAGGAAGGTTTTGGAACATGGCTGCAGAGATTTCCTCCTATTCAGCCACAAGAGCATTGGAGAGGTTGGGTGAAAAGGTCTGGCTTGCAGTCAGCATTACTATTCATCCCAAAGGTGTACAATGGGGTTGAGTTTAGGGTTCTGTGTAGACCAGTCATGTTCTCCCACACCAACCTTGGCAAACCCTGTCTTTATGGACCTCTCTTTGTGCATGGGGGCATTGTCATGCTGAAACAAAAAAAGGCTTTCCTACAAAGTTGGAAGCACACAATTCACTAGCATGTAATTTTACACTCTATCATTAAGATTTCCCTGCACTGGAACTGAAAAGCCTAGTCTAAACCATGAAAAACAGCCCCAGACCATCATTCCTCCTCCACAAAACTTTGCAGTTGGCACTATGCATTCAGGCAGGTAGTATTCTCCTGGCATCTGCCAAACGCAGATTTGTTCTTCAGACTGCCATATAGCAATGTATGATTCATCACTCCAGAAAACGAGTTTCCACTGTTCCCGGGTCCAATAGTGATGTGATTTACACCATTCCGGCCAACAAGTGGCACTGTAATCTTAGGCTTGTGTGTGGTTGCTAGGCCATGGAAACCCATTTCATGAAGCTCCCAACAAACAGTTGTTGTGCTGATGGTGCTTCCAGAGGCAGTTTAAAACTTGGTAGTGAGTGATGCAACTGTGGATAAACAATTTTTGTAGACTTCAGAGCTCGACAGTCATGTTTTGTGAGCTTGTATGGCCTACTGTTTAGGCTTGGCTATAATTCAGCTTGTAACTTGAAGAACAGGATAAATACATTATGTTATTAAATAAATATAATCTAAAATCTAGTTTACTGTCTTTTGGTGTTTTAATAATTAACTTGTTTACTTGAATTTATATCTATTAATTTAAATTCAGTTTATAGATACACCGAGGTTATAACATAAACCAAGCTAAATACATTGTACTGTTAATGTTATGTATATATCTAAGTCTAGTTATTGTCCCATCTAATACATCTATATTTATAAGTTGTATCTAATTAAAATAATCATAATTACTTTACCGTGAAGACAAAGTAGTGCCAAAAAATTAATATAATTTATTCTTAAACATTATGCTTAATAGTGAAAGTATTAGCAACAGGCTACTAGTATTTGATACAAGTGTAGGAATAAAGTGTTCACAGTTTTTTAAATGTAACTGAGAACTCACAAATGCCATGTACTTTCAAGGAAACTAGTAGTGAAGATGTGTGACTGTTATATAGACTTTGTAGGTTGGAGGATATTCTAAGTAAAGTAGAGACAGGAGATGTATAGACTGTGGGAAATGGTAGTAGTATTCAAAAAGAAGCTTGCACTTTTATGTGCAAAGAACATGGCAGTTAAAAATGGTTTTCAGGAAGTTAGAAGGAGTACTGTCAGAGCTAAAAGTAGTGAATTTAACTGTTAAAGAGCCTATTCTGTTGAGCAAAGGAATTCAGCCCTTGATTTATGTAAATGAGGAACTACTGGAGAGAAGGAAAACTAAACGGACAGAAAAGAATGTGGAAAGAAACTTAAGGAGATGAAAGTTACCGGTGATTCCTGAACACAGTCTATGGATTGGATAGTTTGTAGGGTAAATATGGTAAAAAAAATTAGATTGTGTTACCTTGGAGGAGGATACAACTGGCAGAGCAGTAAATAAAATAGAGGGGGGTAAAGGGGACTAGCAGAGATGCAGTTTTTGTTGTGCATTTAGGGGCTAAAGGGGACTAGCAGAGATGCAGTTTGTGTTGTGAATGTAGGGGCTAAAGGGGAGTAGCAGAGATGCAGTTTTTGTTGTGCATGTAAGGGCTAAAGGGGAGTAGCAGAGATGCAATTTTTGTTGTGCATGTAGGACTAAACGGGACTAGCAGAGATGCAGATTTGTTGTGCATGTAGGGGCTAAACGGGACTAGCAGAGATGCAGTTTTTGTTGTGCATGTAAGGGCTAAAGGGGAGTAGCAGAGATGCAATTTTTGTTGTGCATGTAGGGCTAAACGGGACTAGCAGAGATGCAGTTTTGTTGTGCATGTAGGGGCTAAACGGGACTAGCAGAGATGCAGTTTTTGTTGTGCATGTAAGGGCTAAAGGGGAGTAGCAGAGATGCAATTTTTGTTGTGCATGTAGGGGCTAAACGGGACTAGCAGAGATGCAGTTTTGTTGTGCATGTAGGGGCTAAACGGGACTAGCAGAGATGCAGTTTTTGTTGTGCATGTAGGGGCTAAAGGGGAGTAGCAGTGATGCAGTTTTTGTTGTGTATGTAGGGGCTAATGATATACAGAAAGATAGGTCAGAGTAACTAATTAATAAGTTGAAGAGGTTGATAAATGTATTTAAAAAGAAAGTCCATAACTTAATTTTGTCAGGGATACTGCAGAGAATTAAGTATGGGGATGGAGTTATAAGTAGGTGACTAGGGTTGAATATAATGCTACATATACACTGCTAACTAAAGGCCGATAAACATAAAGAAAAAATATGCATTTTGTATTGTTACACTCAGTCACTTATTTGAGTAAAGCTTCAAAAGATGAAAATAAAAGGGAAAGTGAAAATAAAAAAAACTTTCAGCATTTTGCAGAGAAAATGCAAACACTATGGAATTACCCTAAATACTAGCTGGTCAAAAGTTTAAGACCACACCAAAAAGAAGTCCTAAACAGGGTAGGAAATGTCTAACAAGAGGTCTCAGTAAAGAGTTGCATGGCTATCACTGCGAATAACTTCAAATATTCGCTTTGGCATGGTCGATATAAGCATTTGCAGAAGGTTGGCTGGAATATTATTCCAAGTGGTGAAGATGGCTTCACAAAGATCATGCACCATTTGGAATTGACATCCATTTCTATAGACTTCCCTTGCCATCCACCCCAAACATTTTCAGTTGGGTTCAGTTTGGGCAAATACGCTGGATGGTCCAAAAGAATCACGTTATTCACCATGAAAAAGTCCTTTGTACTGCAGGTATTGTAGATTGCAGCGTTGTCCTGCTGAAAGATCCAGTCATTTCCACACAAGCAAGGGCCTTCAGTCAATAAAGATGCTCTCTCCAACATGCTAATGTGGCCAGCTGCTGTTTGACGCCCCTGTATAACCTGAAGCTCCATTGTTCCATGGAAGGAGAAAACACCCCAGATCATGATGGAACCTCCTCCACTGTGTTGTGTAGAAAATGTCTCCAGTGGGATATCCTTATCGTGCCAGTAACATTGGAAACCATCTGGACCATCCAGGTTAAACTTTTTTTTATCATAAAATAAAACATTCATCCACTTTACTACGTCCCATGTTTGGTGCTTCTCAGCAAAGTTTAACCAAGCTCTTTCGTGGTGTGGAAGAAGGCGTGGCCTTCTGGAAGATGCTTATGGTTTTTAAACCTTTTCTCTCATAGATGCCATCTTATTGTTCTTGAGCTGTATTCTGCATCTGTAGGGGCCTTAATTTGGTTTGACGATTGGCTGGTGTCTTGCCAGACAACCGGTTAAATCCTTCTGCTCAATGCTGGCAAAAATTTCTTGGGCTGACCCCTTGAAATTCTTGTTCTGTATCCCTCAGGGTCTTTTAAGAAATTTGCAACAGCAGTTTTACTACGTCCAATTTTACATTCAAACTCTCAACTTTTTAGCTTTTGTCATGTTTTTACCCAATGTAACACAGGAGATGTCAGTGGAAGATGTTGACAATGCTAATGTTTGAACACAAATGATTAAATTTTGTAATATGTTTACCAATTAATGCTTGATTTCAGTATGGTATTAAACTTTTGACCAGCTAGTATTTAGGCTAATTTCATAGCGTTCACATTTTTCCTATGAAATGCTGAAAGTTTTTTTATTTTCACTTTCATTTTCATCTTTCGAAGCTCTACTCAAATAAGTAGTTGAGTGTAACAACACAAAATGCACATTTTTCTCTATGTTCATTGGCCTTAAGATTTTGGCCAGCAGTGTATAAGAAATAAAACAGATGGCTTTAGAGCACTGGTAGGAACAAAAGATTCAATGGGAATAACTAAATTATAGTTAAATATAAATTATTTTGATTATTGAAATTTCTTTGATATATAGGGTTTAGGCTATTTAATTGGGATAAAATATGTATCAAAAAGAGGGCTTTAAGTGTAAAATGTGAGTTACATCCCATTGAAGCTGAAGATATGAAAGATAATGGCAAGTATATTGAATTCATTTGGGTTTCTGTCAGTGGATATAAAGGAAAGAAGCTTTTAGTGAGAATTTGTTAGACCACCAGATAATACCAACAAAATTAGTGAGAAACTTTACAGCTGTTACTGAAGTCATAATTATGGGTGATTTTAATTTTTGACACATAGATTTGAAAATGCTAGAGTAAAACCATAAAGAGGAAAGGTTTTTGGAAACTGTTTGAGATGACTTTCCTCACATATCAGTTAAGGAACCAACTACAAGTAATGCTGTTTTAGATTTGTTAAATTCACATATAAAAAATGATTTAGATGGTGGAAAACTGTGGAACATCTGGGTACAAGTGATCATAGTTTCATTAGGTTTAATGATTTCATACATATGGAGAGAAGGAATAATGACATTTTGGTGACAAATTTCAAAGTAAATTTTGTAAGGAAAGAACAACAATTATTTGTTGTGAAAATAGTAGCTGAGTTATCTGTAGACACTGAGCAGATGTGTAAAATATTTAAATATTCAAAGCAAACACTAGGGCTGTGACGATTACAGACTTTTGTAATCAGTTAATCTTTGCCTCGGAACCGGTTAATCATGTAATCATCACAGCCCTAGGAATTTTCGCATGACGGCTGCACTGAATGTTAACAAAAACTCTATAGGCTATCAACAATAACAACAACGAAAATTCAACCAAAAAAAAAGGCAACCAGTTCGTAAAATTGAGATAGGTAAACATACCAATGTCAAGGTCAAATAATGGAATATTTACACGCAAATGTTCATAATCATATTGTTTTCCCTCATTTATTTTTCTCTGAAAAAAATCTTAGATTAACTGGTTAAGAACAGTAATCGAACCATAACAGGTTAGTCGTGTAATCGTCACAGCCCTAGTAAACACATTCTTTATCTCTAAAGATATGGGTCTTCCTATGATCCCAAGTCAAAGGCCACGTCATTGGGTTTATAGACTCACATTCAACATTTTATTGAACTATTTTACAAACGTATGTGAATAAGATTGGCATTAAGCTGTAGATTATAATTCATATTTTAGTATTATTCATTGATCAATTCCATAATTTAAAAGTAAATTCTGAAAAGAACCACATAAATATTTATTTTTGTTTATCACATGGTATGTTAAATGTAGCATTGGTTCAAATTAAATGTCTGTTGTCAAAATACAAAGTCTACAGTTTCTACCAAATTAAATACTCATATTAATGATACTGACAAGCTAGAATTTAAGAACCTCCTATCATTTCTATTTTGTGAGATATTGATATATTTAAATGTTGAATCAATCATGGTGGCTCCACCCACCTCTTGCAGTTTTGGAAATACTTCCTACATACACATACTTACCTCTGTGACATGTTTATAACTGAAAGCTCAGAATGCTCCCCTGGTGGTTTTATCAGCCTCTGTAAAAGTAAGACATTAGTGAGGTCAAAAAATTATATTTATTTATACCCTAATGCAACTAAGTTACTAAGCTTGATAAATTATAATGGAATTCTGTTGTACTGTTGTAGTGATTTATGATTTTCTCTTTGTTATTACAAATGTATTTACATAAAAAAAATGTCCTGAAAGTGTGTAATGGTAAATAAAAGTTTCATCTTACTTTTCAGTGGTTGTTTGCCTACTGTGTTTGTTAAAAACAAATACTTATTATGTCACAAATATCGTTAAATATTTTCCTAATGTAATTGTATATACTGTTAACAGCAACCGTGAGGAATATAAAACAATCATAACAGCTTACTTTTGAGGTACAGAAACAGCAAAATGTGAGTGTTCATTCAAAACAGCATGAGAAGAGACGTGGTTAACTCCTTGGGAAGAGGTTTCAAATTCACTGAGTGAAAATCCCGAGATCTCTGTTGGTTGAGAAAAGGGAACTACAGATGAATTGTCTTTTTGTAATTGGGTTAGTTCCTTTTTGATTATAGTCATCTTCATAGTATTCAAGTAATCACTATTTATGTGTATATTTGCATATTTCCTTTCTTTAAACACTTTGTATATATGTATAGACATAGGACAAGGAACTTCAATAAAAGAAAAGATGTTTCTGCACATGTTACACAATTAAAAATTTGCATAGAGAGCAATAGTAACAAACAATATGTGTTCAAATAATGTCATACACCTTTCATACAAAAAGCCCACAGTGAACAGATAATGAACGATATGATATATCATTAACCTTTATGAATATATCTCATACTTTTTATTTCTTTTAACATAGATAAAAGTTAAAATATAATCTATGACATAGAAGCCTAGCTCACTTTAAGACTTTTCACACACACATATATTTTATATATCATAGTACCTACACACATTATACAAACAATTTAGAAAATACATTTGTAATAATATTCACACAACAGAAGAGCAATAAATCTAAATATACAGAAGTTTTTATGAATTACAATAACAGTGGAACAACAAAACTGTTACTTGCTATTTTTTCTGGCATATCAACAGTACACCACTGAAACTACAAACTGATAAATGTTTTATAGCATTACACCAAGAATGGAACACTGAAACTACAAACTGATAACTGTTTTATAGTACTATACCAAGAGTAGAACACTGAAACTACAAACTGATAAATGTTTTATAGCATTACACCAAGAATGGAACACTGAAACTACAAACTGATAACTGTTTTATAGTACTATACCAAGAGTAGAACACTGAAACAACAAACTGATAAATGTTTTATAGCACTACATCAAGACTAGAATACTGAAACTACTAATAGATAAATGTTTTATAGCACTACATCAAGACTAGAACACTGAAACTACTAATAGATAAATGTTTTATAGCACTACATCAAGACGAACACTGAAACTACTAATAGATAAATGTTTTATAGCACTACATCAAGACGAACACTGAAACTACTAATTGATAAATGTTTTATAGCACCACATCTAGACTAGAACACTGAAATTACTATAGGTAAATTTTTTATAGCACTACATCAAGACTAGAACACTAAAAATAATAATTAATAAATGTTTTATAGCACTACATCAAGACTAGAACACTGAAAATATTAATAGATAAATGTTTTATAGCACTACATCAAAACTAGAACACTGAAACTCCTAATTGATAAATGTTTTATCGCATCACACCAAGAGTAGAACAAGAAAACTACTAATGTATAATTTTTTATGGCACTACACCAAGAGTGGAACACTGAAACTACAAATAGATAACTGTATTATAGCATTACACCAAGAGTGGAACTCTGAAACTACTAATTGATAAATGTTTTATCGCATCACATCAAGAGTAGAACAAGAAAACTACGAAAATATAATTTTTATGGCACTACACCAAGAGTGGAACACTGAAACTACTTATAGATAAATGTTTTATAGCACTACATCAAGACTAGAATACTGAAACTACTAATAGATAAATGTTTTATAGCACTACATCAAGACTAGAACACTGAAACTACTAATTGATAAATGTTTTATCGCATCACACCAAGAGTAGAACAAGAAACTACTAATCTATAATTTTTTATGGCATTACACCAAGAGTGGAACAATGAAACTACAAATAGATAAATCTTTTATAACATTACATCAAGACTAGAACACTGAAACTACTAAAAATAATTTTTTATAGCACTACATCAAGACTAGAACACTGAAACTACTAATAGATAAATGTTTTATAGCACTATACCAAGAGTAAAACACTGAAACTACTAATTGATAAATGTTTTATAGCATCACACCGAGTGTAGAACAAGGAAATCACCAATGTAGAATTTTGTATGGCATTACATCAAGACTAGAACACTGAAACTATTAATAAATAAACGTATTATAGCACTACATCAAGACTAGAACACTGAAACTACTAATAGATAAATGTTTTACAGCACTACATCAAGACTAGAATACTGAAACTACTAAAAATAAATGTTTTATAGCACTACATAAAGACTAGAACACTGAAACTACTAATAGATAAATGTTTTATAGCACTACACCAAGAGTGGAACACTTAAACTACTGATTGATAAATGTTTTATAGCACTACATCGAGACTAGAACACTGAAACTACTAATAGTTAAATGTTTTATAGCACTACATCAAGACTAGAACACTGAAACTACTAATTGATAAATGTTTTATATCACTACATCAAGACTAGAACACTGAAACTACTAATAGATAAATGTTTTATAGCACTACATCAAGACTAGAACACTGAAACTACTAATTGATAAATGTTTTATAGCATCACACCAAGTGTAGAACAAGGAAACCAACAATGTAGAATTTTGTATGGCATTACATCAAGACTAGAACACTGAAACTATTAATAAATAAACGTATTATAGCACTACATCAAGACTAGAACACTGAAACTACTAATAGATAAATGTTTTACAGCACTACATCAAGACTAGAATACTGAAACTACTAAAAATAAATGTTTTATAGCACTACATCAAGACTAGAACACTGAAACTACTAATAGATAAATGTTTTATAGCACTACATCAAGACGAACACTGAAACTACTAATAGATAAATGTTTTATAGCACTACATCAAGACGAACACTGAAACTACTAATTGATAAATGTTTTATAGCACTACATCAAGACTAGAACACTGAAACTACTAATTGATAAATGTTTTATAGCATCACACCAAGTGTAGAACAAGGAAACCAACAATGTAGAATTTTGTATGGCATTACATCAAGACTAGGACACTGAAACTACTAATAGATAAACGTTTTATCGCACTACATCAAGACTAGAACACTGAAACTATTGACGTAGAATTTTTTATGGCATTACATGAGACTGGAACAACCAAAATAACATCCAAAAATTAATTTATGGCATTATATCAAGAATAGCAAAATGAAGAAAATGTCTGAAAACTAATTTAAGTCATTATGCCAGTGGTAGCACAATCAGATTAACATCTATAAATTAGCTTATAACATTACACCAGGAGTAGATAAACAAACTGTCATCTAGAAAGTAGTTTAAAGCATTACATCAAGAGTACGATAAATAAACTGTCACACATAAATTAGTATATAGCATTCAACTGTAGGACAATTAAATTAACATCTATAAATTAGCTTATAGCATTACATTAACCGTATGACAATCAAACTAACATCTATAAATTAATTTATAGAATTAAATCAAGGGTAGGACAATCAAACTAACATATACAAATTATTTAACAGAAATAAATCAAAGGTAGTACAATCAAACTAACATCTATTAATTAATTTATAGAATCAAATCAAAGGTAGGAGAATCAAACTAACATCTATAAACTAATTTACAGAGTTAAATTAAGGGTAGGAGAATCAAACTAACAACTATAAATTATTTTTTAGAATTAAATCAAATGTAGGACAATCAAACTAACATATACAAATTATTTAACAGAATTAAATCAAAGTTAGTACAATCAAACTAACATCTATTAATTAATTTATAGAATCAAATCAAAGGTAGGAGAATCAAACTAACATCTATAAACTAATTTACAGAGTTAAATTAAGGGTAGGAGAATCAAACTAACAACTATAAATTATTTTTTAGAATTAAATCAAATGTAAGACAATCAAACTAACACCTATAAATTAATTTTTAGAATTAAATCAAATGTAGGACAATCAAACTGACATCTATAAAGTAGTTTATTGAGTTAAATTAAGGGTAGGAGAATCAAACTAACAACTATAATTAATTTTTAGAATTAAATCAAATGTAGGACAATCAAACTAACACCTATAAATTATTTTTTAGAATTAAATCAAATGTAGGACAATCAAACTGACATCTATAAAGTAGTTTATTGCATCAATGGAAGGACAATAAATTGGATGAATAACAAAGATCAGCATAGATAAAGTACTGAAATATTCTTTACTCAAGTACACAGAGAAATAACCCTGAACCTTTGTTGAATTTCAACTTACAGCAGTTTCTGAAGCTGGGTGGTACCAAACACAGAGGAATTAGCTGACTGAACTGAAGACCACCAGCACGAGACCAACCACAGAGAATACAGAACAGTCCTGTAATTATTACTGTTTCAAAATGTAAATGTGTCCTCTTACTTTGAAAGTATTAGTTTATTAAGTTAAGAGATCTAATTAAAATTCTTCAGTTAAGACTGAGATTAGAACACATGTACAACAATAACTGTCAAACCATGTTTCATAAAAAAGAAAATGTCTCTTTCTAAAGACACAATTATAAGCATTTCACATAAAACAGAAAATGTAAAGAAATTGTGTGACAACAGAAGTTTCACAATGACGATAAATAACTTAAATTAATATACAGTACCATCACCATCCTCTATGGCTATAAACAATGGAGGGCATTAAACTTCACCCATATGAGAACATTAGTTCTAATCAAAATATCAAAAATATACTACTGTGCTCAACTTTAACAGTGGAAACATTTCTGAAAGGTTACACATAACATTATATACTTTCAAATATATTCAAGGATATTTCACAATGCACATAAATATCAACGTTACATAATTAAAGACTCAACTGAAACAACATTTAAAAATACACAATAATTTCAAATTATTGGAAGAGTCTGGCCCCACTAATAACCTACATGACTTGGTTCCACTATCATCAGACAGTGATGTTATTGATGACAGACCACAGACCCACAAAACCATGTTGATTATTAGTAAGGCTTGATGCTTCAACAATTTTAGTTATTATGCACTTGCAAATATTCTTCTAACTGACTTAAAGATTTCAATAGCTAATCATATAAACCTTTAATTTTTGGTATATATACACCCTCTGAAAAGTTTCAAATGACAGTCTATATCTTACTTATCAGCTGTTGTATTTCTTGGTGTCAACAAACTTTCTGAATAGTTTCAAATTATAGGTTATAATTTACTTCGACATCAGGTCTGTGAAAACCTACAGTAAATACCCAAAGCCCACAAAACCTGTGAACTCTAACGATATTTATATATATGTATACACACACACAAGGCCCATGAACTCAAAGATTTTCCACCTTATATTTGACTACTACAATAACTCATGTAACATGGTTCTGTAACTTTCACTCACAAGTTAGTGATTACATGTATCTATAAAGTGATGTTATTTAAACACAACTAATAACTTCACGTTTTCACATAAGGAGTGCAGTTTACTACATGAGATACACTTCAGTAGTTGCCTAGATAAAGAACAAAATAAAAATTACAGTTACAGATAATGTTATTTAAAAACATTACATTACTTCCATTATTCAAGATAAATGTATATTATATGACACAACAGTACTTTAACCATCAAGTAAAATGTTACATTATTTCCATGGTTCAAGATTATTGTATATTGTACAACAACAGAACAGTACTTTAACCATCAAGTAGTAAGCACCTAATAAAACATTACATTATTTCCATGGTTCAAGATTACTGTTTATTACATAACAACACAACAGTACTTTAACCATCAAGTAGTAAGCACCTAATAAAAAATTACATTATTTCCATGGTTCAAGATTACTGTTTATTACATAACAACACAACAGTACTTTAACCATCAAGTAGTAAGCACCTAATAAAACATTACATTATTTCCATGGTTCAAGATTACTGTTTATTACATAACAACACAACAGTACTTTAACCATCAAGTAGTAAGCACCTAATAAAACATTACATTATTTCCATGGTTCAAGATTACTGTTTATTACATAACAACACAACAGTACTTTAACTTGAAAATGCACATCCATCTAAGGCAGATGTAAACATACTTCAGTAAAGATCTTGTACAACAAAATATTACAAGGTTATCAAAGTTTTTACAAAGGTCTAATGGTAGGTTGAAGAATAACATAACAATATTTTTGTTGATAGTATTAAGTATGATAAAGCTAGTATTAATTAACTTAATGCACAGGATGTACACAAGCTGTAATTACCTTGTCTCTTTATTTAGTATAGGCTGTACTTAATAAAGGCTTAGTTATTGTTAGTTTAAACGTTGATAGATTTCTGTGTCTGCAATCACAACTATTTTATATTATTCCAAGTATTAAGCATGTAGTAAAGAATTATATAATTTCCATAACTTGAGATTTATCTACAATATATAACACAATAGCCCGTTAACCATCAAGAAATATGGTTCCAATGAGAAATTTCATTATTTTCATGACTTAAAATTAATATATATTATATACTAACACAACAGTACTTTAAATGTCAAGTAATATGGATCAAAAATTCTATTAACAGAATGATATAGAATATGAGTGAAGATTATTTAAAGCTTATTAAAATCGTGTGAACAGTAGAGTCACTCAGGTACTCTTCACAGTTAACACTGAAAATATATTTCTGACAGGTACCTTCCTCAACTCACATCAACAGGTATTCTCATTCAATGCTGCCATCTATATCCAAACTTTTGTTTTGCATGGAACAAGCCTTGAATTCCCACATAATCCATAATCAATGAGGCTCAACAGCATCTTGCATGAAATGATCATGTGACAACCTTCCACCAATAGCAGTGTGACATGCTCCTGATTGCAAGCAACTCTCTATTCAACTGTATTAAACTATTACTTTGAGATCAGGCAGGAAACTGAAGCACTTGTTTTTAGCAGCAAAGAAAGACTGAAAGTGTGAGAGAAGGTAAGTATCTGTTAAAAGTATACTTCCAGTATAAGAAAATAACAATGTCCAATACAGCACGTTTCCTATTCTCACATGTGAGGTTAGAATTCCACATTGAATAGGAAGAAGGACTGAGATAAAGCATCCTTCAAAAGTGTGATCCTCTTTGGGAACACATGTGGAACACTACACTAGTTTGGTACCGGGTATACACTGCACCACCTGTGGAAAATGGAAGGAGAAAACAAAAAGGGAGGAAAAAACAAACAGACAAGTGTTGAAATCTGAATCACTATGTACTAGAATATTAATATTCTGTACAAGAATCCTATACACACACAAATGTGGGGAAAACCTAAATGAATGTGTTCCATGACTAAGAGACAATGGATCATATGCAGCCAGTCATTACCAGTCTAAGACCAAACAGTATAAGGAATAGAACCTCTGACACATGGTAGTACCTACTCTCAATTGAGAATTAAATACTCAGCATGAACCCTGACATCAGAAGAAGAGACAACAAAACACTCTAAGGAAGGGGCATCATGTAATAAGGAAGAAACAGTGTCACAGGAAGGGGCATCACATAATAAGGAAGAAACAGTGCCACAGGAAGGGGCATCATGTAATAAGGAAGAAACAATGTCACAGGAAGAGGCATCATGTAATAAGGAAGAAACAGTGTCACAGGAAGGGGCATCATGTAATAAGGAAGAAACAATGTCACAGGAAGGGGCATCATGCAATAAGGGAGGAACAGTGTCACAGGAAATTGGTGAAATGAAAGGGTTAAGCTCAGCAGATTCCACACCAGAAGCTTGGAAAGGCACAGAATAGTTACTTAGAGGAAAGGGTTGTCGAAATTCTTTTCATCATGAAAAGATTTGGTAGATTCCCAAAGAAGTCAAGCAACAACAAAAGAAGAAGGTTGACTCCTATAACATCAATTTCATAAGGAATTATAGCTGAAAATTCCTCAGTTGAAATCTCTTCACCTAAAGCTTTTGTCATACTTTCAGTATGTGAAAGAAAACTTTGAAGCTTTGGAATTTATCATAAATGATGAAATATCAGAAAGGAAAATGATAAAAAAAAACAAATCAAGATAAGTTACCTTGTCAAAACTATAAATAAACTGTAGCAAAATAATTAAATAAAATCATTCCTTTGCAGAAAATATCAAGAAAACATGATATGGTATGCAGAATAATATACAATTTGAAATATGAAAATCAGTAAGCTATGTAACAATCACAGTCAATGTACAGCTTTAGTGGAACAACATGGACCACAAATAAATTTTAATTTTTCTTGTTTTTTTTTTACAGATAGTGTGATGTCACCAACTATATAGTATTTTCCAGACAACTATACATGTTGTCTGATTTTTTTGTAAGATGGTGAAAAAACAAGACATATTACAGTTATCACATATATTCTGTGTAGAGTAGTTATGGTAAAAAATGATAAAAATAATCTCACCCTTTGTTTCTTCAGATTTTCAGATAATTTTGTGCAAGACAGAAGAATTACTGTTATGAAGTTTCCCAGCTTTGCTAAAAGCATTTATTTTAACATTGAAGTAACATGATCAGATTTAGATTTCTATTGGTAAAGAATATCTATTCCACTTTCCTCCTGGAAATACCTTAAACTTCTACACTGAAATATATTTTTCCATAATCATCCTTATTTTTAACTCCAGTTTTCAAAAATCTTTGTTTTCATAAACCTTATGAGTGGTAATAATCTTATAACCTGCAAGTTTCATATTCTAATGTTTGACAAAACATAAAGGTGTGGATGTGAACCAGCATAACAACAGATTTCCTTAATCTCTCTTTGGCTTAGCAACCTTAAAACACATACAGAGAAATACAGACAATCCCAATGATGGTAATAAATACACTAAAAACTATTATAACCTGTCATCACCATGAGAAATCGTAAAGCTTCCTGAAAGGTCTGGTTTAAAGACAATACTTAATGACTGTAAAATCTTTCCAAAAGATTTTAATATTTAATAATGATGAAAACCAATCAGTTTTGTGCAGTTGCAATTCAAATATTCGTTTATCAAGGTATAAAGTGTTTAATGGAATTTATAATAATTAAAAAGATGACAATTAGCCTTGAGGCAAGTTATAAATATGGCTTTCAAACAAAAAAATAATTATATCAATGTAGAAATGAAAACTTCTTGAAGAAATTAACTATTCAGCAATGTATAGTAAGCAATTGTGTTATTAACTTGAGTAGAAGTGAAGACTGGTTGAATTAGTAAGTAAATAAACAACAATTTATAATTTTAAATTTGGATTACCACTGGACTTAGGTTTTGTTTTCCAATAACTATTATAAAGATGTGAAAAACAAATTAGGCTACAACTCTTTGATATTTCACAATTACCCATAGTTATAATTGTGATTAATCTGGATATAATACATTTCTTATTTTAAACCAAAAGGAAGAATATACAGAACATGTATCAGATCTTACAGCAAGTATTGCAGATGGAAATGATTTTTAAACAATTTTACTTCTTCAATGAGTCTTATTTCAGTCCAAATGAAAGCTTGAAAAATAAAATCCCTACCATAAAGTCCACCAATTTCAGCTTATACATTTCCTATGCTGTATAAAATGAAACTGTGAATGTCTATTAAAAATTAAAAACAACATTTCTTAGAATGTATTACATGATTGCTTCCATATCTACACATTTTATTTTCCTCTGATAATTTAAAACAATGTTTATTGATTTGCTTTTTGCCATTATGGTAAATTAACTAGACCAATTTTGATCATGCTTCAGACAGTGTGGAATTCTTATAATTTTAGTATGTACCTTACAGCTTGTCCTCTGTTAGCATATCTATCTTTTTCTCATCAGTAGCTTTAATCTGTATGATCAATGGTGGGAACAAGAATACACTTTTTTTAATGTTTCATATACATGAAAAAAGTTGCATAAAAGTATTCTTCTCTAAACTAAAAACATATCAAAAAGTTAAAGCAACTTATTGTTCTCATAGATGGAAGCCAACTTGCTCAATCAGCCTTTTTATGAAAAAGAACTTATAATCAAAGTGGACTTTGCACAGAGTAAAAATTCCGATCACCCAAATTCCATAGACGTGTATATAAATTAATTTTGCTATCACTTACCACAAACCTGAATTTTGTAACTAGAAGTGTAAATCTACATTCATACCATTGCTCTACAAAATTTAACAGCTCTACAAGTTACATAGAATATCTGAATAGCATCTGACCAAATTCGCTAATGTTGTTACTAATAAACAAACACATGGAAATAAAACAATAACTTCTATTCCATTCCAAGTTACAACGCCGGATGAGATACTCACATCATAAATATTATTTTTTCTTGTATTTGTATACAAAGATTACATGCCAAATTTAGCTACAAAACCAGTTTTGGGATGCTCGATCTTGTTTAATTAATAAAATATGCATGGACGAACAAGAATTTTTTTTTATTATTTCTTTCTCTTGAGTTTTTTTTCTTCATAGAAAGAATGCTACTACAACTTGTAGTAACACGCACACACACAAAAAGAAAGCAATAATAATAATTATTATCCAATAATTGAACAATAAATAATCAAGGACTAAGAGTCTAGTGCATAGTGGCCAGCTTGAGTTACATTACTTAAATATATGTTAAAAGGGGAGAGGTATTTAGGACTATTTACATCATGTACGTGGTATCTGTCGAGATCACACATTAATTCATTTTTATGCCAATTCTTATTGAAATATTTTAGAGTGTTATGCAAGTCTTTCAGATATTGTGTCTATGTTTGCATACTTGTGCATGAATGTGGTTGAGGTGCTACGTGGTACTTTATAAGCTGAAGTTGGAACTAAATTTTGTATACGTTGAAGTTTCTGTACATGTGTAGGTGCTATGTTAATCCATGCAGGTGATGCATATTCTGTTGTTGGTCTAATGTACGTTTTGTAGATTTTAAGTATGTTTGCTGGTGATGTTCCTTGGTTTTTACCTGAAAGACTTCTTACATAATTTGCTCTTTTCCAGATTCGTGTCAGTACATTTTTGATATGTGGTATCCACGTTAATTTTGAATCATAGGTTAGACCTAGAAATTTAGCAGAAGTAGCAGTCTGTAAAAGTGATCCGTTCATATATAGTTTTGGTGGATCTTTTTTCAGCTTATTCAGTTTGCAGAATACATGACTTGGGTTTTTGGAATATTGATTTTGATTCTGTATTTCTGGCAGTATTCTTCGATGCTATTTAGGACTGGCTGTAGGTTCGTTGCTGATATCGACGAAGTGGGGGCACTTTCCCAGACTGCTACATCGTCAGCGAACTGTGAAGCATAGGTTAAATCAAATCTCGTACCACAAATGTAAAATCGAACAGAGCGCCATACAAGAGCTCGTGAACAAATACGACAAAAATAAACGTCATGATCTGATAAAAGAAATAAAAACACCGCACAATTGATTATATTTTACTTTTGGGGTTTTGAGTCCTTTTTACTTCATCAAGCCAAATTAATTTAGGTATGAGAATAATATTGTGACGTTTTGTCAAATACAATATTGATATTATACACCGGACCAACTGTTTAATGAATGATTATATCACGGTAGCTTTGTTTGTTTTGGAATTTCGCACAAAGCCACTCGAGGGCTATCAATGCTAGCTGTCCGTAATTTAACAGTGTAAGACTAGAGGGAAAGCAGCTAGTCATCACCACCCACCGCCAACTCTTGGGCTACTCTTTTACCAACGAATAGTGGGATTGACCGTCACGTTATATCGCCCCCACGGCTGGGAGGGCGAGCATGTTTGGCGCGAACCCGCGACCCTCAGATTACGAAGCGCACGCCTTAACGCGCTAGGCCATGTCGGGCCCATCACGGTAGCATGTCGTAGGGACCAAAACAACCTGCAGGCCACACTGTGTGTTATTAACAGAAGTAATTTTTTTTATAGCTTAAACTGTGGCCATTCAAACCAGTGGATGTGCTCTACTTGATCGTTATTTCTCATACCAAATTTCAAGGCAGTCCATTAAAAATACATGAAATATAAAATGTCCAGTTTAATGTTTTTTTTCAAATGTATTCTTTACACTGAAAGTACACTGCGGTGTGTCAATATAAATCGCATTATATATGTAGTTTGTTTGTTTGTTTTGGAATTTCGCACAAAGCTACTCGAGGGCTATCTGTGCTAGCCGTCCCTAATTTTGCAGTGTAAGACTAGAGTGAAGGCAGCTAGTCATCACCACCCACCGCCAACTCTTGGACAACTCTTTTACCAACGAAAAGTGGGATTGACCGAAACATTATAACGCCCCCACGGCTGAATAGGCAAGCATGTTTGGTGCGACAGGGATGCGAACCCGCTACTCTCAGATTACGAGTCGCACGCCTTAACGCGCTCGGCCATGCTTATATATGTAGAAGTAATATATTTAGTACAGTAATATAAATCGTTAAACTGATGTATAAATGCCTAGCATTTTGATTGTATGTGGCCCAGTTTGGCCGGGTGGTTAAGGCAATTAACTTGTAATCTGAGGCTCGCCCTTTCAGCTGTGGGGACCGTTAAAATGTCAGGGTCAGTCACACTATTCATCGGTAATATAGTTGCCGAAGAGTTGGCAACTCTGATTAGCTGCCTGCCCTCTAGTCCTACACTCCTAAATTAGGGGCGGCTACTGCAAATAGTGCTCGTGTAGCTTTGAACTAAATTCACACACACACACACAAGTACTGCGTATATATTCCTCTCCCTTTGTATAGGCGTTGGGGTGACATCTATGGGTCACTGGTACAACTAAATATTATTTGGGATTTCGAACGGCAAGAAGAAACTTAAGCATCGTTAAGTTTTGTTGAATAGTGAAAGAGTTAAAATAAATATAACACAGGACTTGTAGGCTTTTAGCGACTGTTTATTTTTAGAGCAAAGTCAAATTAGGTTATCTTCTACGTCTACCGCGAGGAATCGAATCCAGGATTCGAGCATTATAAGTTCTTAAACTTACTGATGTTTCACGAAGAAATGCAGGATTTTATACATATAATACAAAGATCATAACAATTATATGTTTTTAGGTGTTAATACGCAAGAATTTACAATTTTATTTTAGATAATAAAAGTTGGAATAAAATTAAAGAGGACCTACTTTCTTCTTGAGGTTATTTACCCTACCTATATTAAAAGCAACCCGCAGCCCAATATTCTCATATAATAATACCCTCATGAAAAAAGCAATGAGATCTTCAATAACTGTAGCACTAAAATTTATTCTAGGCAGGATTAAAGTAAATTTATATATGATACACATCACAATCCCCTTTATATTACCTAAACTTCTGTGCCCCAACAATACTAAGGGTGGGGCGCGAATATACAGATTCAATTTTGTTACTCACCGGGATCTTTATTAACTTACTTTCAAATTGAAATTAATTTAGGTAGATTAGTGTAAATTAATCTCTGACAAATTAGGCAGGAGCAAATACATTAAGCGAAAGGATTTGACTTTCTGAGTCCAAAAGTGTAACTATATCTCAAATCGATCAAGAAATAACTTATCTGTGAGCTAAATGTTTGTGTACGAAAAATAAACTCTGAGCCATTCCATGAACAATGGCCTGGCATGGCCAAGCGCGTAAGGCGTGCGACTCGTAATCCGAGGGCCGCGGGTTCGCGCTAAACATGCTCGCCCTCCCAATCGTGGGGGTGTATAATGTTACGGTCAATCCCGCTATTCGTTGGTAAAAGAGTAGCCCAAGAGTTGGCGGTAGGTAGTGATGACTAGCTGCCTTCCCTCTAGTCTTACACTGCTAAATTAGGGACAGCTAGCACAGATAGCCCTCGAGTAGCTTTATGCGAAATTCCAAAACAAACAAACCATGAACCACAATACCGTGGCTTGAAAGAAAAAAAAAATAACAAAAAAAACTGGCCTGATATTGCTTAAAAATTACTTTTTGTTTTTATCAAGAAGAAATTAATTTTTTACGTCAACTCCATACGTGTATTACTGATAAAAACGAAATAAATTTGTGTAATTTACACTTTAACTTCACAGAATTTTCACAAGATATTGTTAACTTCCAATTAGTAATGGCAGATGTATATCGTGAGCAAAATGATGTGCACAACGGTTGGCTCAGTTGGACAAAATTCTGTCATTGAGTTTTAAAAGTGCCCATTTTTCTTCAATTATAAACAATTTTCAACATCTTGCTTGTCGCGAATTATTGATGAAAGTATTTCAGCTTTCATGTTACAAAGAGATTTGTAAGTCTTTTTTTTTTTTAATTAAGCACAAAGCTACACAATGGGCTATCTGTGCTCTGCCCACCACGGGTATCGAAACCCGGATTTTAGCGTGTAAGTCCGCAGACATACCGCTGAGCCACTGTGACACCGTCATACATATGAAATTAAGTGTTAATACGCCAGAAATCATTATTTGTCGTTAGAATTATTGTCATTATAAGACTATTTAATTAGAACTAAAAGAGAATTTTATTGTTTCGTATGGTTTTTAACCCACGCGTACCAGAGAAACACCGACCCATTAAAAACGCTTGTTTTAAAGGCTTTTATTGTTCAAGTTACTATTTAGGCTTAATATCAATGTACTGGGGACACGTCACGAATGTTTACAATGGTTAACAGCGACATTTGGAAAAAGCACATAACCTGACACTTCCAAGAAACAACTTGCCACATGCGTGTGATAAACATTAATCGGACGTGTTGCCTCTCTTTTCTGTATCCTTCTATAGATATATAGTTGTTAGAAGTATAACTTATTTATATGGAATGGGTTTAAATATTTAATGTTCTCATCAGTTGAAATCAGTATTTTAATATTGTAAGACATTTCTAAATAATCATCTGTAACCAATGATAATTAAGTCAAAAAGTAACAATCCTTTAAAAGGCTCGTATAGAGATTTATAAGATGTAAATACCAAAATTAAACATAAGTTATTTATTGCTCCAAACACCAAGCATGGGCCCAGCAGGACACTCAGTGTAACAACACAACTTATGAGGATTATGATTATACAAAGAAAACTTGTCAGGCCCATCACAGTAACTGAAGTACAAGAAAAATCTTGTTATTTAAGGAGGGCGCTCTGAGATTATTAGAAATTATCACAATTTTTTCATAACTTATCTCTTTGAAAACATACATACAAACTGCTTAGAAACAGGGCAATATTCTTATGTCCCAAAAGAAAGAAAATTAGCGAATAACTATGAAATTACAAACACACAAGTCTCATAAAATATACCTAGGAAAACTAATAGGAAAATTATGGATAGCAGTCTCATAAATTACTTAGAAACTAAACCATGACAAACAACAGATTATCTCATAAAAATGAAGTAATACAAAACATAAATATATATATACATGTATAAAACAATGTACAATCGCCCACTTTTCAGATTTTGAAAAAAAACATTCAATAAAGCATGGCACAATGGACTCAGATACAAACTGTCCAAACTTGGAGTCTCTACAGAAATTATTTGCTGAGGTTCTAACTTCCAAGAAGATTGGAGCATCATAGTGAATGATAGATGCACCTACTCTGAGTTCTAGAGGTGGATGTCCCTCAAGGAAGAGTACTAAATTCTATCCTGTTTATCATGTATTTCAGTGAGATGCCTTTTAAGGGCTGGGACACATCTTTTTGGCTCACAGTTCACATATGATGTTACATATATATGTAGAAACGGGTGGGGTATGGGTAGAGAAAGCTCTATGGAGAGAAGCAAACAATTTTTTGGCCTTCTTTGGTCACAGTCATGTTCACAAAGAAAGAAAGAGGTAACTGACCAGTTCCAGCCAATATTTTTATGACACAAATTGAAACACAAGCAATTAATACAGCATTACATCCACCACTATACTGGTACAGATATGTAGACGACACAATGGCGGGATTCACATCTACAGAACACACACTTAATTTTTTCAATCACATTAACTCTATACATCTCAACATTAACTTCACATGTGAACAGGAAGAAAGCAATCAAATATAATTTCTTAACCTCAAAATTACAAGAACCGACACACAATTCAAAACAGAAATCCACCGAAAAATCACCCATACTGGACTATACATTCCTTGGAACTCAGCACATGAAACAAAACAAAACCTCAACATACTAAGAAACCAATTAAACACAGCCATAAAACTATGCTCTCCAGATAAAATTAAACAATACTTCATCAACATCAATAAGTTTTCTCCAAAAAACCGTAGAAAACATTATACGCACACACCTAGACAAAAAGCAAAATCAAATAACAAAAGTAAATATATCCCACGAATTAAAACATCATGAAACCATATACTGCTGCATACCATATATTCCTGACATCAGCAGAAAAATAACCAACATTTGGAAAAAACCAGTAACAAAATATGACATTCCAGTTAATACCAAATTTATTCGAAAACTAAGGTCTGTACTATGTAAAAACACCAACACAACACCAACATTATAAAATACAGTGTGATAACTGCCACTTCTATTTTGGAGAAAAGAATAAAAATGGAAACCTGATTCAAAGAACACAAAAGGTCACCTTCACACATTTTTGAATACTGCAAATTAAATAAACACAACATAACCACAGAAAACACCTAAACAGTGAATAAAGAAACAAACATAACTGCAAAATTAAAGAAGCCTTACTTTTACAACAATGCAAGCCTAAGATAAACCAACACAAAGGAACATCTTTATACCTATATTAAAAAAATAATAATAATAATAAAATAAATAAATAATATAAAATTATATATTGAAACATTTAACACCGCCCTTTACATTCCGACACTCAGTTAGACAACCTCTTTCAAACATGTGGTCAGCTTCCGGTCAGTTACCTCTTTCTTTCTTTGTGAACCTGACGATGACCAAAGAAGTTTGAAACGTTGTTCGCTCCTCTACATAAAACATTTTCCCAACCTAAACCAGTCGTTTTTACATACATATTTTTCTCTACAAGTGGGTTTCCTCGTCATCACTGATTATTATACACAAAATATAAAAGACAATAAGAAGCTTGTCAGTCAACTTTGATGTTTATAAGACGTAAAAGAAAAATAACAAATCTATATTACCATTCACGAGTTCTGTTATCTCTGTGAGGTAAATTATGTGTCAGCTTTCAATAATGTATAATCACACGAAGACATTTTTCTGCACTTATTTTATTTAAGCTTTATAATTTCCAATTGTTGTACATGTAATCTTGTAAGCTCTCACAGTTCACTATGATGATGATTAGTCTACCTTATTGAAAAACATATTCTACAGGATATAGTTCTATACAATCTCATAACTCCACCTTTGTGTACTTCAGATCATGAGCTCTGGGATCATCATGTCTGTAAACTGTAAAAGATAAATAAATAAATAAAAGTCTTTTTTTTAGAAAATAAAAGTAAGTACTATTACACAAAAAACCCAACCTTTATTAACTATTAAGCAAATTTCTCATGTGTGGGTTATACCACACTTTAATATAATTAATACAATCTAGCAGTAATACAGAATTTAACTTACATCTATAACATTACCTTAATAAACTGTTGAATACTTCACTTAGGTAGTCATGTAGTAGAGGCCCCACTACTGAAAGTGTATCAAATATAGTCATAAATGAAGGACCTGACACGGACAGTAACAACATAGACAGTCATACAGTAGAGGCCCCACTGCTGAAAGTGTATCTTATATAGTCATGAATTAAGGACCCAACATTGACAGTAACAACATAGGTAGTCATGTAGTAGAGGCCCCACTACTGAAAGCGTGTCTAATATAGTCGTGAATTAAGGACCCAACATTCACAGTTGAGGCCCCCCTTCTGAAAGCGTATCTGATATAGTCATGAATTAAGGACCCAACACTGACAGTAACAACATAGATAATCATACAGTTGAGGCCCAACTGCTGAAAGCATATCTAATATAGTCATGAGTTAAGAACCCAAGATTGACAGTAACAACATAGGTAGTCATGTAGTAGAGGCCTCACTACTGAAAGTGTTTTTCTGTTTGGTGAATTTATTTTCCACTTTTCATCTTGTTTCTTTCTTGAATATAGTAGCTCTTACACACAGATTTTTAACTTAATAAAGGATTTTGAATGAAATATTCCATTAGAAGCTGTTCTTCATCCAATAAATGTTGTATAGCTAAGGGATTCTAGTTACCTTTCTGTAATATAAATCATACTTACCAACATATTCTTTTTTAAACTCCTTTTTTGCATAACTAGGATCCCTTCGTTTGAAGAAAGAGTAAAAACCAAATCCAACACCTAAGGAATAAAAGAAAATAAACAAACCAATACAGTTACAACAAAAAACCCAACAAACTAAAAATAACTATACTACAGAATAAAGCACAACAAACTAAACACCACAACTATACTACAGAATAAAGCACAACAAACTAAACACCACGACTATACTACAGAATAAAGCACAACAAACTAAACACTACGACTATACTACAGAATAAAACACAACAAACTAAACACCACGACTATACTACAGAATAAAACACAACAAACTAAACACCATGAATATACTACAGAATAAAACACAACAAACTAAACACCACGACTATACTACAGAATAAAACACAACAAACTAAACACCACGACTATACTACAGAATAAAACACAACAAACTAAACACCACGACTATACTACAGAATAAAACACAACAAACTAAATACCACGACTATACTATAGAATAAAACACAACAAATTAAACACCATGACTATACTACAGAATAAAACACAACAAACTAAATACCACGACTATACTATAGAATAAAACACAACAAATTAAACACCATGACTATACTACAGAATAAAACACAACAAACTAAACACCATGACTATACTACAGAATAAAACACAACAAACTAAACACCATGACTATACTACAGAATAAAGCACAACAAACTAAACACCATGACTATACTACAGAATAAAACACAACAAACTAAACACCACGACTATATTACAGAATAAAACACAACAAACTAAACACCATGACTATACTACAGAATAAAACACAACAAACTAAACACCATGACTATACTACAGAATAAAGCACAACAAATTAAACACCATGACTATACTACAGAATAAATCACAACAAACTAAACACAACGACTATACTACAAAATAAAGCACAAAAAACTAAACACCACGACTGTACTACAGAATAAAACACAACTAAACACCACAACTGTACTACAGAATAAAACACAACAAACTATACTACAGAATAAGACATAACTATACTACAAAAAAAAACAACACAACAAACTAAACTACCAGAACCATACTACAGAATAAAACTGGGCACACTAACCATGAAGTTCATTTAAACCCAACTTTTTCAAATTTACATGACAATGTATAAATAATAAGGACCATTGGATCCTTCTTTTAATAATGCAGCATAATACATGGACAACAAAAGGTAATTGAATCCTTTGAGGCGATTCCTTCACATTCACACCAAAGAAAAGGAATAATTGAATCCATTCTGCAACTTTCAAGAATTCATTGATTACACACAAAGTCTTTGTAAGATGCTTCAAGCAACTCATTCTATAAAATTATCACATAAATAAAATAACTATCTTACATATCCTGTCTTTTCTGCATCTTGCGTCCTCTCCTCTTTGATATTCAGAATGAAAAATAGTTGCTGTACAATTTGCATCAATAAATGAATTGATAACCTTACCTATTGCAGCCAGTACAGATGATCCAACTACTTCAGGGATTTCATTCCATGCTTGTCTCAGTAGTCTCACAACTTTGTTCATACATATAAAAAAATTGTTTATGGGAAGTAACTGTAAGATACTTGAAGGTAGTTTATTGTTAAGTAATAAAAAAAGGTAAGATGCACTATAATGTGCAGCAAAATAAACTAAAATTTAATTAGAAATATTCTAAAATATGTTAGCTCAATAGGAAGTTTTTCTGTTAATACAATACTTTTATGCAGCTCACAAATACAGATATTTGATTTGGTTTTCCTGTAGAGGTAATACTGCTATTAGGTTAAAAATAAGCCAGTAAGTGACAAAAAAAAAACAAAAAAACAGCGTTAGACATTTAACATTTGATTTTTACAATAAATGGAACTAAACAATATTTAAAAACTTCATTCGTAATCTGAATATACAATTAAAATGTTCACAAGTAGGTTTGCATTGTTTTGTTGCTTGAAAAACAAACTTTTAAATATAAATTTTCTTTATCTACGAACACACGTGAAATATTAGTTTTAATCTCCAAGTTTTTGCTTCACTTGTTACAACGTTACCATTGTAGATGATTTATATCAGACTTATTAGTGAATCTTGTGAAAACTGGGCATAAGATATTACAGCCAATATTTGTTATTTATAAATTATAATTTATATATAGTTAAATTATACAACACTAAATGTAAGGTACATCTGAATAATTTCCACACTTCGAGACCAACAAATAAATTACACTACTCTTCCAATTTCATATATATTACACAAATACTATGAAGATAGAGTTTCTTTGTAATGTGTATTTTACAAATATTACCTTTCACACCTTCTTTAGCAGTAGCCATTTCTGCAACATGAGCCAGTCCTGCCATCTACTCCTCGAATTTAACTTAAAACATATTAATTAAATTAAGTGATTTCTTATTACTTTTTATATTTTATTCACTAGACGTAGATTTTACGATTAATAAATTGTACTACAAGATCACATTTGTTTTCAAATGGTTATGTAACTGTTATTATTAAGTGTTTAAATTTTTTAAAGTAAATCACAATGTTTTTTTTAATCTTTCAGCATATTTAATAGCGATAATACCAGAGTAAAAATAGGGAATACAAATATAAGTCTACGCATTTACAACGCTAAAATCAGGAGGTCGATTCCAGTTGGTTGACTCAGCAAATAACCTAATGCGGCTTTCCTATAAGAAAAACACAAATATAAATTTTGACAAGGTGAAAGTCATCTTCAAATAAGACAATTATATTTTTCTAACAGAGTGGTTGCCTTTGGATATATTGGAGTCAGCAAGTTTAAGAAAAAGCTGGATAACTATATCAGTGTAAATGCTAGCTTTAAAATTAAAAATGATAATAATAATAGTTTAGTTTAGATGATGTGATAACCAAGATGGATCAATAGGTCCTTTATTTCCTCCGAAAATATATTTTTTTTGTTTTATGATCTTTTTGCACAATGCAAAAAACAACAAAATATTTTACGTAGAAGAGCGAACAACGTTTCGACCTTCTTCGGTCATCGTCAGACCGTAAGATGCTTCAAACAACTCATTCTATAAAATTATCACACAAATAAAATAACTATCTTACATATCCTGTCTTTTCTGCATCTTGTGTCCTTTCCTCTTTGATATTCAGAACGAAAAATAGTTGCTGACCGAAGAAGGTCGAAACGTTGTTCGCTCTTCTACGTAAAATATTTTCTCAACCCAAACGAGCCGTTTTTGCATATAAAATTCTCAACAAGTGGGTTTTTCGATATCACTGAAAAAACAACAAACAAAACACGACAGTACTGAACGAGTATGTGTGTTTTCTTATAGTAAAACCACATCAGGCTATCTGCTGAGTCCACCGAGGAGAAACGAAAGCACTGAACGAGAAAATAGCTCAGTTTAGATCACTGAGCCATAGAATAGTTTCTACGTGTAATAATTTAAGTCTACGGACTTACAACACAAAATCCGAGCTCAGATAACCCGCAGTGGACAAACAAAATGGCCAAATGCTTTAAAACAAAGAAAGAATACCTGTAAATAACAGTCTGGTGATGTTCTGGGCACTCGAATAGTTACACTATATGTCAAGATTTCAAATCCCGTCTCGAATATACTCGCCCAGAAAGCAATCACATATTCGTCCGTAGTATTCAGTTGGGTTCTCGAGCTCGGGGGAAAACACTGAACTAATTACTCTACTCATCTACCAAAAGGTGGCTCTCTTTGATTACCTAGAGTTGCACCAATGATGGCATATAGATAGGTTGGCATAACGTTGGACCATCATTAAAAACAGACCTTGGGCTAACATTGGTACCAGCCTACAAAGTGATATTTGTTTTTTTAATTTTGCGCAAAGCTGCAAGAGGGCTATCTGCGCTAGCTATCCCTAATTTATCAGTGTGAGACTAGAGGGAAGGCAGATAATCATCATCACCCACCGCCAACTTGGACTACTCTTTTATCAACGAATAGTGGGATTGACTGTCACATCATAAAGCACCCACAGCTGAAAGGATAAACATGTTTGGTGCGACGGGAATACGAGTCGAATGTCTTAACCACCTGGCCATGCCGGGCCATAGGTGACAGTAATAAAATAACACAATATATACTGTGTAATAATTGGTGAAAAACTACAATAAAAGGTCAAAATATCAATAGTATGGTTAAATAATATTTATGAAATATGATAGTCTTTTGAGCCAAGAAAACATAACATAACAGCCAATCCCACATTTCATTGATAAAGAGTAGCCCAACAGCTGGAGTGAGTAATGTTGGCTAATCTATTACTTCAAAATTATTGACTGTTACCGCAGATAGTCCTCGGGTAGTCTTACGCGTAAAAAAGTAAACAATAAACGTAATCAACCATGGACTATAATGGGAAGAAAACATGGAGATCATAACAGGCACAGTTCGATATGATTTCCAGAGTGAACACGTAGATTAATGAATAACAAGTCATCCGTTTTCCTGCCTGTCTGAAATGGGCTGTTTTGATCGCATTACTTCCACCTGAGATCCGTATCAACTATCAAGTATAATCAAATGGGTTCGTAATGTCACACCTGGAAGGCATTCCAAGAGAAAATATTCAGTGTAGGATATGGAAAAAAGAAGAGGTCTTAGCCAAATTAGTAGAAGATTTGAAAATACTTTTTTTAAATATTATTGTCCAGGAGTCTCTCTTAAAATGGTTGATTCATTGGCACAACAGATGAAGATATGAGAATTAGGCTGACGTAGAATAGACATATGTATTCTTAACCATTTCACCGTGAATGACGATTATATTCGAATGAAGATTAATTGCGTTTACAACGGAGATCGACTTTCATCTACAGCTATCCACAGTGGAACTGTTTGTCTATGTATGTATTTGTCTTATGAACAATGCGGTAGGATTAGGATGAAGTTCTCTACAGGCTTTTTCCTTCCTTATTTATTCCTTCCTTACTTATAGCATTTAGTGCAATTTCACTGCTTCTTTTCATTTGTTGGTTTACACTCACAAACAGTTTCTTAATGAAACGTCGCTTTGAGCTTGAAGTTGTTACCGAGCGCATATTTCACGTATAATACACCTGAGACACCTGATTTTAAACGATATATCATAGTGAACGTTTTCTCATAGTAAAAGTTAAGTTGAGAGAGATACTTCCAACTGTTCTTATCATTTATGGTATAACGATTTAGTGAGTTGTTTTTATGTAAATAATTATCAAAATATTTAAACGAGTAATTTTTTAGCGTTCCATGGATTGATTTTATATTTGTGTATTTATGCATAAATTTTGGTTTGTGTTTCTGGGCGCTTTGAATACTGTGGGGATTACAGAGTTTTATATATTATGTAATTTCTTAGTACGAGTTAGTGCTACATTAGTCCAAGAAGGACAAGGCGTGTTCTAGTACTGGTCGTATATACTGTTTATTAATTTTAATAATATTTTTGGTATGGCCTCTGTGTTTTCACAAGACAGTGTCTTTATATAGTTTGAAGGGGATCGTAAATCTCTTCTATATATCACATCGCCTGTAAATTGTAAGGTTAGGCCAAAATGTGGATGTTCTAATGGCATATCGCTTCTGCATGCATGATGAAAAGAGTAGGATTAATTAGAAATCAATTCGTACACCCCTCTTGGGAGTAGGTGACTTCCACGTTCACTCGACATTTTCAATTATGATTATAAAACGGAAGACAACCAGCGAATAACACGTTAGTAAATCTATTTGTTTCATTTTATATCTTCAACCATTATGATACTGTTATGTAAATGTCGTGTAAATATTTTGTAAGTGACAACATGTCGTGTTGTGTTTAAATTTTCATTTCTATTATTCATTTTTCCATATTGATATTATTGTTTCGAAGTTTAAACTAATAAAATATGTTGTTATTCATTTAGGGTAACATTAGAATTATATTAGAATTTTCTTGAATTAAGTAGACCAATCATATGTTTGTAAATGAAGTGCTAGTGACTTCGTGTCTAGACGTGTAGTCTCGTGCAAGAACGGACATGCGCGGATTGCTCTGGAGATCTGTAGAAAGTTCGCGGTTATTCGAGGGGTCTAGGCCTACAATATATAAACGGACGAAGATGCGAGATGTTTGGTCGGGGTCGGAGTTTCAAGGTCGCCGTCAAGCAGAGCAGACGTGCAAGTCAAGAGCTGCGTGACAAGTACATTGAAGACTAAGTATCTGGAGAAGCGCAGAAAGTTTTACTCAAAAAGGTCAAACCTTAGTCCTTATCAGGACTAGTGAAACAATATGAAGCGTAGGAAGGTAGCAACACGATCAAATGGACAAGCCCTCTCGAACGAAGAGATCATCGAGATGCTGAATAAAGCTATCGAAGGACCAGCCTCTGAATCACCAAGTAGTTCTACTGAGAGTTCCGAAAGTGAACACTCAGGAACTGAAGAATCACCAAGACCAGGACTTCATGAAACAAACAAGACACCGAACAAGAAGAGGCTGAAGAAGAAGAAGAAAAAGGACACGGTAAGTATAGTTTGCGACGATTCTACTAACCCTAACCTTAACGACGCTAATAACAGTACTAAAAATCCAAGTACTAGCAACATCACCCATGTTAACGAAGACAAAGCCACTTGCTCTAATGATAATAACCTAAATACTAACAACACCACCATTGCCACTAATTCTAAGAACACCACCACTGTTACACAAACACATAATTCTCCTAACTACAGAATCCCAACTCTATTCATTGAAGGAGTGAACAAAACAACACGTATTCCACAGATTGTAAATCAACTAAGGGCCTATTACCCAGGCATTCAGTTTAAAGACATTAAACGTCTTCCTAATGGAAAAATCATGATCAAATGTACCGAACCGCAGGAGTTTGCGCATATTTTGGCCCACTGGCCCAAGGATGCCTTTGGTGTTCAAGCCACTATTAGTACACCAAAAACCAACACACCAAAACCAACAGTCATAATCAGAGGTGTCGATTTCGACATTGAAGACCAAGAAATCACTGACGAACTAACAACTCAAGGCTTTGACATTGCATCATCAAACAGAATCATCTCATTCAAAACGAAACAAAAAACGCCACTCATCAAGGTAACCGTCAACAAAAAAGACGATCAGGAAAAGTTATTAAAAAACGGTTGCTTTCTATTTTTCAAAAAACACACGACCGAACCGGAAAAAACACACCAAAAACCTATTATCCAATGCTTCAAATGTCAACGGTTCGGACACACCAAAACCAATTGTAAGGCAAACGACAGATGTGTTAGATGTGGCGGATCTCACGAGGTCGCTCAGTGTCCTAATGAGCGTAACCAAGTTAGATGTGCTAACTGTCAGGGCCCCCACGCAGCCAGTTACAAAGGCTGCCCCAAATACACTCAAATACGCAATAGATTCCTGTTTAAAACCACGAACAACAATAATCAAACCCACAGCCACCAAAACAATACCAAACAACCTCTACTACCAACTCCAACCGACTCGCAAACTAAACACGCTCAACCACAACCAACACGTACTTACGCGGACGTAACACGCCCGAAAACATCACAAACATTTAACCCCACAGACTTCACCACAAACTTGCTTGCAATGCTGATAGAATTGAGCGATCTCCCCTCATTTGAATCGAGGCACGAGTCACTCATAGCTGTCTGCAGCCTTGCAAGCTACTACTTTAACCTTCCTCACCTCAAACCACACCACCTCTCACTCAAAATTCATGCAAGAGAAATAAAACAACACAATGACACAACACATTAAAATCCTACACATCAACTGCCAAGGAAATCTCAAAGACAAAAGAATAGAAATACACAACATAAATAAACATATAAACGCCAACATAATCATCGTTTCAGAAACACTTTGCACAGAGAAACAAAACACCTCAATTCCCGGTTTTATCTCACACAGCGTACCTCACTCAGAAAATAATAGAGGAATAATAGCTTACTTCAGTATGAAAATATCGCATTTAATCTCAATAGAAGATTCTTTTAAATCTAACATTAATGAAACCATTTTCTGTAATATTCACTTCAACAACCGGCTAACTATTCCGATTCTTGCCGTATATTGCTCACCAACCAAAGATATCGATATCAACTTCCTACAGAAAAGTGTTAATCGTAAACCCAAACCAATTATTATTGGAGATTTTAATTCACCACATTCAGAATTAAGAGGTAACAGAGACACACGGAGAGGATCATGCTTAAAAAATTTTATCTCTAGCAACAATATGCACCTAATCAACGACCATACACCTACACACTTTTCAGCTGCTAACGGATCATACGATGTACTAGATCTCATAATCGCACCCAAGGACATGGTAAATAGAATATCTAACTTTAAAGTGCATGATGAGATCACCAGTGACCACTTCCCCGTATCATGCATGATTCACCCGCGCCACCCTGCTGTGGCGTACGTGACTCCTTCAGCATACACCTACACTAAAACAGACTGGCTCACTTTTAATGCCTCTCTGGACTCATACCTACCCCATCCAATCGAACAGGTAGATAACAAAACAGAACTAGACAAATATGTTGACCAAATTACAGAAGCCATAAAGAAAGCCATAAAAAACACAATTCCTAAATCAAAAAGAAAACAATCACTTACTCAATGGACTCTAACACCAGAAATTCACGCACTAATAATCAAACGCAGACAATTAAGACGAATACACTACATCACACGCGATCCTCTCATCAAAACAGAAATCAATAGAACAAATACAAAAATTAAACAAGAAATCAAAAAAGTCAGAGAAAACAATTGGCATAACTTCTGCAAAAACTTAGAAAAAACCAAGAACAATCCAAAAGAATTTTGGAAAAAATTCAAGAGTATCGCTTCAGACAAAAACACAAATCACATGCTACAACACATCACACACAACAATAAAATCGCAAGGACGGACGAAGAGAAAGCCGACTTATTAGCCGACTATTACAAATCCGCTTTTAGCGATTTAAACTCAGCAGATTTTGACACACAACACAAACACCATGTCAACAACTACATAAGTATAAACCAAGCTTCATTCTCACCAGGATTTCCCGGAGAGACACTAGAAGCATACTCAAACTCAATCAATAGAAAAATAACCATTACCGAACTAAAGATTAATATCAAAAACTTGAAGAATACTTCCCCTGGACATTACCAAATATCATTCTCAAAAAAGGTTCCACTCTCCTACTACAACACCTCACAAACATCATGAACATTTCACTAGCGACAGGGTATTACCCTGACACGTGGAAAAAAGCCATCATAACAACGATCCCCAAGAAACAAACCAACAGAACAAATCCAGATAATTTCCGCCCAATCAGTCTGTTAAGCTGCCTTGGCAAACTAATGGAAAGAATTATTTCCAACCGTCTCCTACATTTTTGTGAATCAAACAACATACTTCCAGAATCTCAAAATGCCTCCAGAAAAAATAGACAAACAACAGATCACCTCACACGACTCACAGAATCAATCTACAAAGCTTACAACAACAATCAAGTAACTATAGGGGTATTCCTAGACGTCAAAAAAGCATTCGACAGCGTGTGGCACAATGCCATCATATACAAACTAAATCATCTTCAAATAAATCCTATGATAGTCAAATGGGTTTCAAATTTTTTAACCAACAGAACAGCACAAGTAAAAGTCAATAAAACCATATCTAAATTATTTAATATAACGGCAGGAGTGCCCCAAGGATCAGTCCTCTCTCCACTTCTATACATAATCTTCGTCAGTGACATACCCTTTCCAAATCTAACATACACACACAACTCGCAGTACGCAGATGACATCGCAATCTGGAGCACCTCCAGAAACCCAGTAATGGCCATGTCTCGCGTACAAGAATCACTAAACAAAGTCGCAACATGGAGCAACAAGTGGAGAGTCGTGTTAAATCCGACAAAAACACAAGCAATCACCTTTTATAGAAAACTAAAGAAGCAAAGAAAAAATCTAGAGAAAATAAAACTATCACTTGGAAACACAACCATTAACACGAGCAAATACATCACATTCCTTGGCGTCACTTTCGACACAAAGTTAACATGGAAAAAACACATAAACAATATACACTCATCAATCAGAAAAAGGATTTCATATCTCAAGACTATAACTGGTAAACAATCGAAATGCGCACCAAACACCATCATACAAATATACAAGGCTTACATCCGTCCACTAATAGAGTACGGATGTCAAGTAACATACAATATGTCAAACAATACACTCCAAAAAATCCAAGTGCAACAAAACAAAATATTAAAATCCGCATTCAGTTTACCATCTTTTACGCCAACAAATTATCTACACCAAATTAGTAATTTACCAACTATAAAAGATAGAATAACAGAACTTTCTCTGAAATATTATTTAAAAGCAGAGAATAGAAATAAACTAACGGCATCACTACACAAATTATCAAGTGCACCAACGAAATTCATATCACCTTACAACATATTTCAAGAATCACAATCTACTCAGGAAAAAATCTAAACAAATAAAACCTATGTTATTAACATTAATTCCTTTTTTTTTTCAGGTAAAGGGCACACGACAGGCAAAACTTTCGGCGCCTGTCGTGTGAAAGTGGGTTTTCTCGGGGCACTCCCGTTTCCCCCACCTCAAAATCTTCAGGCATTGGATTTCTAGATCCCAGCCTAGGCAACCCTTTTGCCAGACCCAGAACCGGGCCGTTTGATTTGATTTGATCTAAATTCGAATAAACTACATTCATGTTAACATTTGCTGAACTTTTTCCTTTCGGGACAAGTCCCAGCCTTCCTTTCCACTGCTGCCTTTGCCTCCACCCAAAAGAACATTTGGTGAGACTCTTCTCACCGGAAAAAGTAAAAGAATTATAACGACAATTAACTTATTAAATTATAATAAACACCACTTAATCTTAAATTAACAATCCACGAAAGGGGACGAAGAGGAACTACAAAGTTCCTGAACACCCCAGTTGGAGAGAGAACTCTTCTGATTTCTCTCTCTCTAAACTGAACCCCTGCCACGATAGTTTAGTTTAGTTAGAGAGAAAGAAAGACATTTCCAGCTACTTCCGGGCACGGTCTGGGTAGATCATTTGGCGCCCAGGCCGTAAAAGTGGGTTTTCTCGGGGTACTCCCGTTTCCCCCCACAGCAAAATCTCTGGCATCGGACCTGTAGGTCCCAGCCGAACCTGAAAAGGGCCGTTTACCGCGTCACCTAGAAAAATCACCGTAAATTTTAAAGATTAATTCGCCAGCGTACTCCGTCCTAGAGCCAAGGTCTGGCTCACCTCACTTTCGCCGCTCTCGTCCAGGCTTCCCGTCCTTCCTCTCACTCACAAATACCCCACTCCAATGTTGAAATATTAAAAATAAAATAAAAATTCCACGGGCATTTCAAAAATTTCTCACGAAAGGGGACGAAGAGGAACTTAAAAGCTCCTGAACACCCCAGTTGGAGAGAGAACTCTTCTGATTTCTCTCTCTCTAAACTGAACCCCTGCCACGTTAGTTTAGTTTAGTTTAGAAAGAAAGAGAGATTCAGACAGCAGTTTTTATTCGAAGAAAGGAAAAGAAGAGAGATTCAATCATCAGTTTTTATTCAAAGAAAAAGAGGAGAGTCAGATATTAGTTTTATTTCAAAAGAAGAGAGTCAGTTATTTGAGAAAGATTAAGTGTTTGCTGTGATTATTCAACTTGGATTTGTGACTAAAGTTAGATTTACGGAAGCTGTGATTTTATTTCGTCTCTCTCTACGATTCATCTGAATTACTGCTTATGCTGAGAGTCGGCGAATTTATTGAACTGTGAACTGTTTCTGAACTTCTTCATTTAAGCTTCGGAATTTCTTCGTGGGACCAAATTCACACCCTAGACTGGAATTTGAGGCTTTTATTTTAGATCATTATATTAGATACAGGCCAGTACCATTTTGTATTGTGATTAATTTTGAAGTTTGAAACTAGTATTATTTTGTTTTGTAATAAATTTCGAATGTTGTAACTTAATATCTGTCACTGTTATTATATAATTTATGTTATATCTGTTATATTTGTTAATAGTTTAGTGTAATAAATTATACAAGCTGTTATCTGCGTTTTTCTGTTGCGTTTAGTCTACGAAGAACATAAAACATAAAAAATACGTAACAGATACACAGTATCGTATGCTCTATCTACATCGAGAAAGCTGGCGATATCACATTTCTACTAGTTGAAAATGTCTATTCTTGTTCACTTAATCTAACAAAATCATCTATTATTTGCAAGATTTCCTGAAACCTATGTTAACCTACAGTAACTTTGATGAGAACTCTAGAAAAGTGGAGAGTTTGTAATTAAATATTCTTTCTAAAGTTTTCATTATACAACTAGTCAAACTAATTGTTTGTTAGTTTTCTGATTTATTCGCTGTTTTTGTCATTCCTTTAAGAACACTTGTTTGATTTGAAGAGGGTGGAATATAACCAAAGTTTAGAGATAAATTATGTTGTTAGATGGTAAAACAATTTCTAGGTACCCTTTTTGAGAAGAATAGCTTGTATACCATCGTCTCTTTGTTTCTTGTACATCTTATAAATGCAGTTACTTCTGTTTGTGTTGTGGTGTTTATGATTTGGCTTCCATAACTATTATTACTTATTTGTGAATTCTGGAGATTAAATGAAAGAGCTGGGAAATGGGTATATGTGCTTCCTTTGTTTAATATATTTATTTAGTAAGTTGTAATAGTGTGCATCCATAGATGGTTCATTGTACATTTTAATGTGTTTCTTAACTTTTTCTACATTTGTATGTGCTTTATTTTATTTTCGTGTTTCAAAATACGTTATGTTTGGACTTTGATTGTCAGTGAATCACTTCAGGTGTACCCAGATTTCGGTGTGCTTATTTAATTGTGAGCAAAAATCAACAGTTGTCTGGCTAGATTTTATTTCGAATTTTGTTCATTAACGTATTGATGTACGGGTCTCTAGTATTTATATATTGGTTTCTTATGCGTTGATTTATTTTATCCTGTTTATTATTCGTACATGTGGTATTTGTAAGAGTGGTATTATTGAATAACATATGTGTAGGAGTAGTATCATTTAGCAACATGTGAGTACGACTGGTATCATTCAGAAACCCATGTGTAGGATTAGTATCATTCAGAAACCCATGTGTAGGATTAGTATCATTCAGAAACCCATGTGTAGGATTAGTATCATTCAGCAACATGTGAGTACGACTGGTATCATTCAGAAACCCATGTGTAGGAGTGGTATCATTCAGCAACATGTATGTAGGAGTGGTAACACAAAATCACTATGTACTAAATATTCCAGTAACTTTCTTATGTTCTGTGTAGTTTCATTATATTCATAGTTTATATGCTTTCTTTTAAGATCTCGTATAAATATTGTGGTTTTATCATATGGATGTAAGTTATTTAATAAATTTTATTTATTGTTTTATAAGGAGAAAAACATATTCTTGCAGTTGTAATACAATTCTTATTTAATATTTACAGACCCATTACTACATATTCGTTTGTTGATTCAATCAGTAGCTGTGTTACAGATAGGGTTGATTTATATGTTACCGCTTGGGTCATTTCTCTTTAATCTGTCTCTTCTCATTGAAGTATACTCAATAACTTAAAACAACTTATATGAAGTTTATATTAACGACTCTATGTAATACAATTCCACTTACAAAGTCACAACATGTCAATATTGATCTTACTTCCAAGATGCATCATATCGAAGGTATAAACAAATATTGATGTGTTAGCAATACCTGAAATTATTTTAAATAATAATAAACAAGACATGTTTACGAAGTTCGTAGCTAAATTATAGAAAACAATGTCTTTTTTTCTTTTACCACAATGAATATTTTTTGTTATGTTTGTTTACAAAAATACTAACAAACTGATAAAATTGGAAAGAACGATCAAGTGAAACGAATGTGCATCATCATTCATCCTGAACTGTTAGTGAAATATATTTTCTAAGTCTCAAAACTACATATTGGTGGTCTTTCTTTAAGACATTGCGTCTGATGAATCTCTCCCCAATAACTAGCCGTAATCATCCATTAACAAACTGCTTCAGTTAGTTTGAGGCCTATGAATATGAATTTTCTAAGCTGATTCTCATTAAAGTTATAACCAATAGATAGCTTACATTTCAGTTGATTAACTGGCATGTGTTTTATACCACATGATGTTGCAGATAATTGGTAATTTTGGTGAAGGGAATTACCCCTCACGAAAACATGACGGGATCTAATGTGGAATTTCTTACAACACAAGTCACGTGATTAGAGAGACAGAAAATTTCTCACATAAAGACCAATTTCTTAGTTCTTCACATGAAATTATTCTATGTGTTCCCTGTATTGTTTACTTAAAAATATATGTGTTGAGGTAGTAGCATTGATGTAAACTGGGAAGCAGTACCCCGCTGGTACAGTATTAAGTCTACATATTTAAAATGGGAGGCAGTCCCCCGCTGGTACAGTGTTAAGTATACGTATTCACAACGCTAAAATCAGATGTTCCCTTCCCCTCGATGGATTCAGCAGATAGCATGATGTGGCTGCGCCGTAAGAAAACACACACAGAAGGCGAAATAACACCAACAAAAATGATTTCACTGTAAGTAATATATTTCTTGTTTTTCATATCTTTTCCTTATTGCCCCCCGCTACTACAGCGGTATATCTCCGGATTTACAAGGCTAAATCAGGGGTTCGATTCCCCTCGGTGGGCTGAGCAGATAGCCCAATGTGGCTTTGATATAAGAAAACACACACTTTCCCTTATTTATTATTATACAAATATGTAAAACTTAAAACCTTTTAGGCAAGATTAGGTCAAATTAAGTAATATTGGTCAATATAATGATAACAAGAATAATATTTTTCTACGAGGTACACTCACCAGTACTAACAGTTCACGAGCAGAACGAGCTCTATCAATTTGTGTGACCAGGTTAACGTAACTTTTACTTCATGTTACCGCATGTTTTGACACTTCTTATAGCGGAAAGTTTTAAAAATCATGATCTAAGAGGTGATAAGACAATAAAATTTAATTATAAACAATTGTATAAGGTTAAGAAGTTTTAAATTATTCAGTGTGAGGAAATGTTGTTTCTTGCTACAATTTAATGTAATTTTGATTTATTTTGTATTCTTGGAGATTACGTGGTTGACCAAATTGATCTCGTCTGTATAGAACAAATAACAGATAAAATATGAAGATTTATCGAAGAAAGAGAGAGCTAAACAGTCGAAGTTGGTTGGGGTCCTGGTCGATACTGTCCTACCCACCACGCTGTTGTTCCATATCCCAGATGTCTTAATGAAATCCGTCTCTCGTTTTTCACCGAAATCTTGAGAGAAATATTTATACACTGCTGAATCTTAAGGCCAATGAACATAAAGACAAAATTTGCGTTGTTAGACTCAACCACTTATTTGAGTAGAGCTTGGAAAGATGAAAATATGAAAAGGTAAAACAAAAATAAAAAAAAACTTTTTTAGCATTTAACAGGGAAAAGGTGAATGCTACGAAATTAGCCTAAACACTAGCTGGTCAAAAGTTTAAGACCATACTGAAACGAAGCGTTAATCGGTAAACACGTAACGAAATTTAGTCATTTGTCTTCAAGCATTAGCGTTGTCAACATCTCCAACTGACATCTCTTGTATTACATTGGGTAAAAACATGGCAAAGGCTAAAAAGTTTGAACGTGGCAGAGTTGTCGAGCTGCAAAAGCAAGGTCTCTCTCAACATACCATTGCTGGTGAGATTGGGTGTAGTAAAACTGTTTGTTTTTAAATTTTACACAAAGCTACTTGAGGGCTATTTGTGCTAGGCTTCCCTAATTTAGCAGTGTAAGACTAGAGGGAAGGCAGCTAGTCATCGCCACCTACCGCCAACTCTTGGACTACACTTTTACCAATGAACAGTGGGATTGACCGTCACATCATAATGCCTCCACGGCTGAAAGGGCGAGCATGTTTGGCGCGACGTGGATGCGAACCCGCGACCCTCAGATCACGAGTCAGACGCTTTAATGCGCTTAGCCATGCCGAGCTCTTCTTAAAAGACCCTGAGGGATCCGGAACGAGAATATTAAGTGGTCGGCACAAGAAACTTTTGCCGGTATTGAGCAGGAGGATTCGACGGGTTGTCTGGCAAGACACCAGCCGATCGTCGAACCAGATTAAGGCCCTTACAGACGCACAATGCAGCTCAAGAACAATAAAACAGCATCTATGAGAGAAACGCTTTAAAAATCCTAAACGTCTTCAAAGGCCAGACCTCCTTTTACCCCACGAAACAGCTCAGTTAAACTTTGCTGAGCAGTACCAAACTTGGGAAATAAAAAGTGGACGAAAGTTTTGTTCTATGATGAGAAAAAAATTAACCTAGATGGTCCAGATGCCTTCCAACGTTACTGGCACGATAAGGATGTCCTACCAGAGACATTTTCTACACGACGCAGTGGAGGAGGTTTCATCATTATTTGGGGTGTTTTCTCCTTTCATGGAACAATGGAGCTTCAGGCTATACAGAGGCGTCAAAGAGTAGCTGCTACATTGGCATGTTAGAGAGAGCATCCTTATTGACTGAAGGCCCTCGCTTGTGTGGAAATGACTGGATCCTTCAGCAGGGCAACGCTGCAATCCACAATACCCGCAGGACAAAGGACTTTTTCATGTTGAATAATATGATTCTTTTGGACCATCCAGCGTGTTCACTCGAACTGAACCCCATTCAAAATGTTTAGGTGTGGATGGTGAGGAAAGTCCATAGAAATGGACATCAATTCCAAACAGTGCTTGATCTTCGTGAAGACATCTTTACCTATTGGAATAACATTCCAGCCAGCCTTCTGCAAACGCTCTTATCGACTATGCCAAAGCGAATGTTTGTAGTTATTCACAATGTTATTCTCACTACTGACACCTCTTGTTGGGCATTTCATTCCCTGTTTAGGACTTCTTTTTAGTATGGTCTGAAACTTTTGACCAGCTAGTATTTAGGTAAATTTCATAGTGTTTACATTTTCCATATTAAATTCCAAAAAAATAAAAAAAATATTTTCATCTTTCGAAGCTCTACTCAAATAAGTGGTTGAGTCTAACAACGCAAAATACATATTTTTTCTTTATGTTCCTTGGCCTTAAGATTTTGGCCAGCAGTGTATATGAATGTAAAAAATAACTTTCAAACTCACATTACAAACCAAATCTTTCACAATGAATGGGGCCTGACATGGCCAAGCGCGTTAAGGCGTGCACTCGTAATCCGAGGGTCGCGGGTTCGCCCCCGCGTCGCGCTAAACATGCTCGCCCTCCCAGCCGTGGGGGTGTATAATGTGACGGTCAATCCCGCTATTCGTTGGTAAAAGAGTAGCCCAAGAGTTGGCGGTGGGTGGTGATGACTAGCTGCCTTCCCTCTAGTCTTACACAGCAAAATTAGGGACGGCTAGCACAGATAGCCCTCGAGTAGCTTTGTGCGAAATTCCAAAAACAAACAAACAAACACAATGAATGGCACCTTCTTGCTTAATAAAAATTTGACAATAACATTCACACTTCTTTTCCAACTTTATTTCATTGTCAACTGTTCATACAAAGTCATCGATTTCCTTATCTGAGACTAAAAAAAAATCTTTAAGTTTTGCTTCTGAAAGAGCTGGAAATCACCTACATAGATAGTTAAAACAGTCGCCATCTTTTTTGAAGGGCTATACAAACTGCTTCAGCCAACCCAGCGTTATATGAAGTGAAAATATTTGAAATTTCTTTGTTAACCAAATAACATTCACACACAAAATGTCTCGAAATCCGAGGGTCACGGGTTCGCGCTAAACATGCTCGCCCTCCCAGTCGTGGGGGCGTATAATGTGACGGTCAATGTACGTACAATCAAACCAAACTTGCGGCAGAGATCAAGCGCTGCAAATCGAACGCCTCTATAACCACAATTAAGCGTCTTCCTTGGGCAGCGTCCTTATGAAGGACAATAAGCTACTGACCTCAATAAACTACTTCAGTAATGGTCGTTTAGGTAGACTAACAGAAGCAGTTGTTGATAGTTTTAACGTACGAGAATGCACTGTTGCTTGCTTTTTCGACATTGAGAAGGCTTTCGACACTGTATGCGAACAGAATATGAAGAGTCAATGTTGAAGGGACCTTCTCAGAGTATTTTACTCTAGGAGCAGGCGTCCTTCAAGGAGGGGTGGCTAGCCCTATCCTGTTCATCATGTACATGAACAATATGCCTCTGAAAGATCTAAATAATGGATACTCCTTATAGTTTGATGATGATGGCAGTCTGGAAAATGCACCAACAAAAGTAGTCTCAAATATACGATCACAATTAAACAGAATAAGCGAATACTGTCAAAAATAAAGAATCAAAATAAACACAACTAATGGTATTCACAAAGTGAACTAAACATAAAAATGCACAACCACAGATCTATATGAATGGAGCACTCCTTGAGACTGTTACATCTACAAAATTTTGTATGACTAACATTCGACTCTAAGATAACATGGATAAACCACATAAATAATATTAAAACAAAAATCTGGTGAAGAATAAATTATGCTAGTAGTCTAACTGGTAAAAATAGTGGAGCAACGGCAGATAATATTATAAAAATATACAAAACATACATTAGACCCATAATTGACCATGCAGCCCCTGGATGGATAAATGTGAGTAAAAAACTAGTTCGAGCCAAACTACAAACAGTACAAAATACATTACTCACAATAACCTATTAAGTACCCAGAACTACCTCATCAAAATTCATCCATCAATATGCACACATAGCAACAATAGCAGATAGACTCCTACACAGTACAATAAATTATCTTGAAAAAATTGAACAAAAAACGGACTATTTTATATGCAAAAACGGCTCGTTTGGGTTGAGAAAATATTTTAGATAGTTGTTGTTGTTTAGAATTAAGCACAAAGTTACACAATGGGCTATCTGTGCTCTGCCCACCACGGGTATCGAAACCCGGATTTTAGATTTTAGATAGAAGAGCGAAACTGTTCTTAACCCAAACGAGCCGTTTTTGCATATAAAATTCTCAACAAGTGGGTTTCTCGACATCACTGATTGAAAAAACAGACTAAACAGATATTGTATACATGATGAGGATTGTCGTAAACACCTTTCCCCAGTAAATATATACTTCCAAATAAAACAAAATGGCCACCTATAAACTGGACTCCACATTACTTTAGGGATTAATTAATAAACATTGAAAGGGATTTATGTGAATATTTTATGGTTAATACCCATCTAATGACAGTACAAATTATTATGGAACTATAAAGAGAAATTATATATTTGCACCAAGCGTGTATGCAGATAGTGCATGAACATTTCCCTGAGTGCGGATTATTTTGGCACTCGTGTAAAATGTATAAATACACTTGACAGTTTCTGAAACAAATACAAAGGAAGAGGTCGATAGAACCCGAATCTCTCGAGTACAAACATAAATAACCATAAGAGAGAAAGCAAAGCTATTTTCAGTCAGTTTGATTCGTGTTAAAAAATTAAATTATTAGTATTACTGAATAACTTCTAACATTTAAAAAAGTTTGCAACAGGAATTTTAATATTATAAGTTGTTTGTATGTTACATTACTGTAGAGTAAAAGTTGCACTTGCTTCACCCTTGTACTACACACCTCAATTACCGAGAGTGAAGGTCAGATCAGAGATGTGTTGATATTATTAATAAATCTATTATCACCTTGCAGTTGTCATCTTTGATAAACATATAATTTTGTTTCAAATTCTTTCCAGTGGTGGTAGACTAAGCTGGGAAAGAAGGTAGCTGAATAGATCTGTTTATACTCATTGACAACAATAAGCTATTCTGATTGAATAGCAGGATTTGACAGCCACATTATAAAGCATCTACAGTGCCAAAAATGCATATTTTTTATTCCACAGTAATATAATATGAACTATGAATAGTTGGGTCTTTAATTAGCATGTTAAACAAAGCCGTACTACTCTAAAAATTAGCTACACATCTGAGTGTTGCAGTTGAAATAAACTATTATTATGTTAGTAATGTGACGTTGTTGTTTTGAATTAAGATATTTTTTTTATTAACATTTTTCTGAAAGTTCTAATTAAAGTAAAATAATATTTGCTTTGTTTAAAACACATCAGCCAACTAATTTGTACCTAATTTTTAGAGCAGTATGACTTTTTTAACATGTTAAAATGAGGATTTAAGTGTCATTGGTTCATATCCCATTATTGCAAAATAAAAAAATATGGAAGGCCTGGCATGGCCGAGCGCGTTAAGGCGTGCACTCGTAATCCGAGGGTCGCGGGTTCGCGCCCGCGTCGCGCTAAAACATGCTCACCCTCCCAGCCGTGGGGGTGTATAATGTGACGGTCAATCCCACTATTCGTTGGTAAAAGAGCAGCCCAATAGTTGGCGGTGGGTGGTGATGACTAGCTGCCTTCCCTCTAGTCTTACACTGCTAAATTAGGGACGGCTAGCACAGATAGCCCTCGAGTAGCTTTGTGCGAAATTCCAAAACAAACAAACAAAACAAACTAGCTGTTTTCCTTTTAGTTTAATCTATTAGGTCAAAATTTGGGATAATTGATAAAGACAGCTCTTGTGCAGCTTTGTAGAAATATCTAATACGTGTACAAAGAAATTTGATCTCCATGTTAGATGAAATGTTTATAGAATCATTTAAAACTGGTTTCATATGATGAAATATTTATTTAAATACCTTTGAACCAGACAAGCAAGTTTGATGTTGTTTTATAAAAGATTGAGAAGTGATGAATTTTCTTTCGACACAGAAGAAAATGTGAAATGTTTGCTTTTTATCTTGATATTCTTTTTTTTATTCTAGATAATTGTGTTGTTCACATCGGAATTCTGAAAGGAAAACAAAAAGAGACCTTGTACTAGAACTCCTTCAGATTAAACAGAATATATTCATAATATAGAACTGTCAGGCCCTGATTTTTTAAAAAAATGATAACAAATCCATTTGAAATGTGCAGTTTACTAATATAATCTTAACATAAGAAGTTAGGAAAAAAGAAAAACATAAAAATAAAAACTGTCTTTATAACTTACCTGAAAATCTACTTAATAATTCAGTATCTCTGAGTAATTGTAACTTGTAACACTAAAACGCTCTAACTAAATTTTAAGCAACGTCCAGTCTCTAACTCCCATTTTGTTATTTATTTTTATATATTTTTAAGTATCTTTTCCTTTGTTATTTAGCTGAGCTCCTCGGGAGTTAGTTTATACCGTTTTATGTTTCATTAGAATTATCTGTAACATTATACTTTATCACAGTAACTGTATTCATACATAAATTAGTATGCCACTGTATCTAGAGAAGTTAATCAGCTGTTTTTGTGAATTGTCGGTAATTGTTCCTCATTGAACTATTATGTAGTAGTAGCAAGCAAGAGAGAATAATCCAAACATTACTTGGTGTTAGTGTCTAATTAAGAACAACTACTAAACTAGTGTTTTTGTTCTTTGCATCTGGAAGATATGTGGACACAGACCAAATATCTTTGATACAGGTGTAACAAATAATTCAGCCTATTATGTAGCATTCAAATTCTTTTCTGTTAAATAATCATCAAAGAGCTGTTGAAAATGATAGCGCAGATTAACAATCTAAAGCAAGTTTAGGTTAGGACGAATAAATATCTGAACTTATTTAATTAAATGTGCCTCACTGTCTGATAAAGTTTCGTCTTTTTATTGTGCTATCTCATGATAAAATGAATTTACACTAAATACATTCTAATGGGATATAGCATGGATATTTTAATATTACTGCAGTGAGAATGATTTGTAATGGAGGTACAGTAAGAAATATGAGAACATTGTCTGTTTAAGGGTATACTGAATATTTTTATGTGTAGTGTGTGTAAATTAAGTCTATTTATGTAGCCCCTCAGTGGCTCAGCGGTATGTCTGCGGACTTACACGCTAAAATCCGGGTTTCGATACCTGTGGTGGGCAGAGCACAGATAGCCCATTGTGTAGCTTTGTGCTTAATTCAAAACAAACAAAACTATTTATGTAAATTCTGTGAAATTATTTTTACTCTGTTTCATGAGTTATCCATCTTATTTCAGACAGCTATGTATCGTTCTGTACTTCAGTGAAAAGATTCACAGAACCAACTGGTTTCGTGTTTAGACTCATAATTTAGAGTCAGTGGATGCTACATTTGATTAACAAATAATTACTACTATTTACAGATAAGATTTTCTTTTGCTCACCACAATTGTGGTTTGGTTGCATAGAAAACAGTTCTGAAATGATAAGTAAATGTAATGCACTTTATTTTTTAGTAAGTCTGTTTTGTTTTAAAACAAAATACATGGTCTAATGCAAGTAGGGAAAACTTGTTTATGTATCCATCTGAGAAAGATAGAAAATACACTTTAAAAATCTGAAGGTGTTCAATATGTAGATAAATAAGTTTCAGTTATAACCTTTAGGACCTTTGGCTGACTCAGCTTCTAGCTATAGAACATTAATTGTACAGAATTCGAAGCTGTAAATGTGAAATTTTTGTGAAAGTAAGAATTCCAACGTGTACATAAGCCTAGTTATTGTACAAACTACAGATTAAAGTGTGTCATGACATTATATTTAAATAAAGAAAACCAAAATTTATTTCTGTTAAAAAAGAAAATTATTGCCATAATTTTGTGCTTAAGGTTAAACTTTTAAAAGTGGAAGTTTCAGAGTGAGTAGATGTGTTTGTTTATTTAACAGTCTACAGTCTCTAAGTGTTGATGATGGGTTTCTGAGGCAGTATCAAGTTACTAGAAGTGTTTCATGTGACCAGCAGGTTTTAAATATTAGCAGCATCATTACTATTGTCCTTAACACGTTACACTTAGTACTTTTTGACAGTATTGGGTGCTTGTTAAAACTATCTCTGATTACAATACACTGGTATTTATAATTTCCATGTACTTTAAAATACAGTATGTTAATATCAGCCGACCAGTAAGTACACTCTATACTTACAGATCTTATTCAGTATGTTGTTTTTATATCTTTATCATACTGTTTTCTTAGGTTAAAAAAATGTTTGTGCTCATCACTGTAAAACAATGGTAAACTATTAAAGATTTAAAAATAGTTAGAATAGAACAAATTAACTGTGATATATTAGTATCTTATTAATTAATAGCATGTGAAAGAAGAAACTGTTATTATGTGTATAATACAAAAGTTAATATTTTTAAAAACTTATAAAAACAATGTATGACCATATATTAATAACTCTATGCCTGCTATATCAAGTGATGACAAGGCTAAACACCAGAGTTCAACAAGTTAGCTGATGTACGACAAACACAGTAGTGACTGAGATGTTATTTCAAATTGTTCTGATTTTTGTATGATTTTACACATACCAATGGTCACTTAAAGATGTATTTTTTCAATTTTGTAGGCTCTGGGAATTATCATAGCTGGTCCAAGCTTCTGGATAATTGTCACCATTTTCATTTTTATGGTGCTCTTACTCTATCAATGTGGTGATGCCACTTTAAAACAAAAGAAAAAGTTAACCCCTTTAAAATGGACATTATCTGTTTTTGCCTTTCTTTGCTGGTAAGTAAGATTTAGTTGTAATAAAACTTTGATTTTAGCTATATTCATCTTCATTGGCTTTACAGTAATGAATTGTACATCATTTGTATCATTAAAATTACCTTATAATATACAATGGAGAACAAAATTACCTTGTTTTAAAATTTAATAATTAAATTACTCATTAGTAGCCTAACTTGAACACTTTTTATTGGCATGATAATAGTGTGTGTGCACCATGTTTAACTTATACTTTATATCAGTCCATATTCATTGTAACATGGCCACAGTTATGGTGTCAGTTGTACTGATCATTAGCTCTGGGATTTATGTTGTATTTGTGTGTTACACTATCTTCTTTACATATCCAGAGAAAGAGGTTGAGTGGGGTGATGCTCTGTGAACACACAGTTGACCCACACTTACCAGTTTACCACATTGAACCTTTTTATGCACAGATGTCAGTTTACAGGGTAACGTGACAATAAAAGGTATTTCAAATGGACCACATGATATTGAATACTACATGGTTATATTTTTTTTGTTATCAGATTTTAAAATAGAAAAGAATATTTTCAATCATCCTGTATACGTAGGTTGAAAGTTTAACTTGAAAATTTTTTGTCTTTTGCCCTTCATGCCATATGATGTGCACCACACAAAACAGTATCACTATACAACATGTACTGTGCTCAAACACAAACTACATAACACTATTTTTCAAAGCTGAGGACAAATTAATAATGTTCTCGCTTTACAGGTAGAATAAAGGACAGTTAGATTATTTGGCATCTGTCCTCTGAAAGAGGGCTCTCTTGAAGAACTGCCATTTATCCCCAACATGCATCTGTCCTCTGAAAGAGGGTTCTCTTGAAGAACTGCCATTTATCCCCAACATGCATCTGTCCTCTGAAAGAGGGTTCTCTTGAAGAACTGCCATTTATCCCCAACATCAAATTTTTGATGTAGAATTTATAGAACTCAGCCACCTTGACACAAGGCTATTTAGATGTATTTAGATTTATGTTTACTTTTCTTTAATTTTCACCAAAATAGAAAATATTTGATGTATCCAGGTAAGAAAGTGTGTATATGTATATATATATATATATATATATGATGTTTGATATGCTTTTTAGACACCAACCAATCTTTCTGTCATTGTCTCATTTTATCACTTCTTTAACTCAGTTGCACATTTTTGAAACCAGACTTGTAAAAAGAAAACCACCAAAATTTAGACTAACAAAACAACTCTGGTCTTCCACGACAAGCTTATTCTGATCTCCCAGTAACAAAACAACTCTAGTCTTCCTTGACAAGCTTATTCTGATCTCTCAGTAACAAAACAACTCCAGTCCTCCACTACAAGCTTATTCTGATCTCACAGTAACAAAACAACTCCAGTCCTCCACTACAAGCTTATTCTGATCTCTCAGTAACAAAACAACTCCAGTCCTCCATGACAAGCTTATTCTGATCTCACTGTAACGAAACAACTACAGTCTTCCATGACAAGCTTATTCTGATCTCACAGTAACAAAACAACTCCAGTCTTCCACGACAAGCTTATTCTGATCTCACTGTAACAAAACAACTGAAGTCTTCCACGACAAGCTTATTCTGATCTTACTGTAACAAAACAACTGAAGTCTTCCACGACAAGCTTATTCTGATATCACAGTAGCAAAACAATTCCAGTATCCAATGACAATCTTATTCTGATATCACAGTAACAAAACAACTCCAGTATCTAATGACAAGCTTATTCTGATATCACATTAACAAAACAACTACAGTCTTCCATGACAAGCTTATTCTGATCTCTCAGTAACAAAACAACTCCAGTCCTCCATGACAAGCTTATTCTGATCTCACTGTAACAAAACAACTGAAGTCTTCCACGACAAGCTTATTCTGATATCACTGTAACAAAACAACTGAAGTCTTCCACGACAAGCTTATTCTGATATCACAGTAGCAAAACAACTCCAGTATCCAAGATAAGCTTATACTTTATGATCGGCGAGAATGAAAACATTTTCAACACCCCAGTTGTGACAGGATGCTCACCACCCTCTCTAAACTGAATAGTTGCCAAGGTTTCTGTTCTGTTAACATGTTTTAGGTACATTTACCTGAGGACAGGTATCTTAAAATGTTTCTCTTTTTTCATGTATGGACTTTTTCCCTTCTAGGTATGTTTATTAGTAATGGGAGATAATAGAGGAGCTGGAATGGTAGTCTGTGGTCTCAGTGAATCGTGATAGAATGTTTGAACTCGATGGCATATAACAAATATTTTAGTCTAGTCATTTTAATTTTTCCTAACTTCAGTAATGTAGAAATAAAAACTTAATTTTGTATTCTGAATACCTGTGATTTGTGGAATGCTTATGTTATTTCAATATTAATTTATTTAGTGGTGCTTTATCTCTTGGGTTATTTGGAAATGAAGAAACTCATAACGGTATGAAGAATGCCAAGATGGCTACAGAAAATATGGAGAAAATAATCCAATCTGTCCGAAAAAAGGCAGGTGCTTGTTTTGAGACAATTGTGGTTTATGTAAATTAATTGCTATGTATTATTTTAAATGTATTTAAATAAATTATTTATAGCATATATATATAAAGCAAAGGTATGTTTACTTTAAAAAATATATATTCACTTTTTCTAAAATATTATTTCTTTAAATATATACATTTTACATAAGTTTTGAGAATAATTTTGAACTTATTTGAGATTTCTGTGAACTTGAAACTAGGTCCCATTTTTATAAACAGTCATTCCAAGAAATGGTATATGGAATAATTCTAACTTAATGTGTTAGTAGACACTTCTTTCCTGCATGAGTAAAGTATTTTTGTGTTAGTTAAGTTTCAATATACAGTTTTGCAGGATATATTTTTGTACAATGGTATTTTAGAAAAAGATATGACTTATGTACAATTTTATGGGGTACCTTTTTCACAGTACCACATTAGAAAAGTTTGACTTGTATTCAGTTTCGTAGAAAAGTGAAGACTCATGTAGAGTTTTTCAGGATGTGCGTTTTTTTATGGTTCACTTTGAAAAGTGTGACTTGTTTACAGTTTTGAAATTTATGGTTTTTAGAGTGATGTTTTATAAAAGTGTGACTTGCATACAGTTTTGAAGGGTATGTTTTTTACAATGCTACTTTATAAAAGTGACTTGTATGTAGTTTGAAGGGTACATTTTTTTTTGTGCTACTTGATAAAAATATTACTTTTACACAGTTTTGCACGGTACATTTTTACACAGTTTTTATACTAATAGATTCAGTGAATCTTTTGAATTTTATAAATTTACAATGTTTTATAATGAATGCTACAAAACACAAAACATACTGTAACGTATTAAACGTATTGTTACAGGACACGTAACTTTCCTCATAGATTAACAAAGTACGTAAATCACAAAAGTTTTTAAAAAGTGCTTCCATTGGCCAAGCACCTTGGATATTGCAGAACATAATTTATCAAGTCATTCTGGAACCTTGTTTATTGGCTAACTCTTTCAACAAAACCTAGTTGGACATAAAGCAGGTGGCTGCCACATCCTTTGTGAAAACAAGATCAATAGCTGGCCACAAAATGGATACCAACATATTACTGACATCCAGTGAGTAAATATACTGATTTTGTATTGATAAAGCAATGTTAATACAGGAAAAGAAGAAGATGGCTTGTAAGTGGACAGTTCACATGTGTGGTACTTGTAGGAAGTACTCTCAATATCAGTTTGGCTGCATCAATTTAGACCCATAAAAAGCAGATTGGAAACAGCCAAAGAGAAATTAAAGATGTGAAGAAAGTAAAAAGAAGGCTTGATTGTGCTGTACCATTGGAGGAAGGCTTGATTGTGCTGTACCACTGAAGGCTGATGAAAATGAAATGCCTAGCATTACTTCTGAGGATCCCTTGGGTTTCAAGACATTATATAATGGATGTAGGCCATCCAAGAACTCAAGTGTGAAAGTATGGCATTTAAGGGATTATTGTAATACTCCAGCAGGGTGTGAGAGAAACGTCTATCACACTTGGCAGTTCTTTGGTATTGAATCCACAATGACATCAAACTTTCCAACTGAAGAAACTCAACAGAAAGTTTCAGACAACAATTGATTTCTTACATTCTGTATGAATGTCTTTGGACTTTATGCATGATGTTACTCCCAGATCCAAATGTCTTACAAACATGATATGAAATGACATTTGTAAAAAGACTGATGATGCAAGACTATTCTCACCTGCCAGAGATGTGCAACAAGTTCTGCCACAGAAATGTTATTCTTGCAGTGTTATGTTAATTATTGACATTCATAGAAGTTGATGAGAGATTGGAGACTAAAGAACAAACTTTTGAACCAGTTAGATGGCACTTTTGTCTACTGAAATATGAGTTTTAATCTGCAGTACAATCTCTCCAGCATTACTGTAGGATGAAGTGAAACTGGTAGAGTACCATTGATGAGAATTATCAGAGAAAAAAAAGACCAGAACAGGAACAGGAAAAAATAGTCAGGAACACAACAACTGTCTTAACCTGGAGGTAGAGTGGGTAAGTCAACAACACAACTCATACACATTCTAAATTTACTACTGTGTACTATGGACATAAAAAACTTTGTGTGCGATATTATTTACCAACTTGAAAAATGATACAAATAGTTTTACCTTATTCTCAAATGATACTACATATTAAGGTTTGCCATCCAGGGCAATTCCAGAGCACCTGGTCTCAGAAATAATGTTAAAATAAAGTACACGTGTATTAAAATATCTATGAAATTTAATTACATGAAAATATAACTGTGTATCTTACTAAGTAATTTCATAATGAAATAACTGATTCGGTGAAAAGCAAGATTTTTTACTGTAATCATGAAATAAGATATGCTTTATTAATTTAATCTTCACCTTTCTGTAAAGACTCCAAGAATCTATACATGAAGTTTAACAGTTAACTTGTCTATAGAGTAGAGACACTTAAGGAGCTACAGATTGAGTGTCAAATTCAACAGTTGACTTGTCTATATAGTATACACACTTAAGTAGCTACACATAGATTGCAAATTTCAATAGTTGACCTGTCTATAGAGTAGAGACACTCAAGAAGCTACACATAGATTGTCAAGATCAACAGTTGACTTGTCTACAGAGTAGAGACTGTGAGAAGCCGTATATTGACTAATTTGACAGTTCAGTTGTCTATTGACGTAGATTGTCAAGTTGAACAGTTGACTTGTCTATGGAGAAGAAACACTGAAGAAGCTATACATAGATTGTATAGTTCAACTGTTGATTTGTCTATAGAGTGGAAACTTCAAGAAGCTATACATAGATTGTCAAGTTTAACAGTTTACTTGTCTGTAGAGAAGAAACTTCAAGAAACTACACATAGATTGTTAATTTCAACAGTTGACTTGTCTATAGAGTGGAAACTTCAAGAAGCTATACATAGATTGTCAAGTTTAACAGTTTACTTGTCTGTAGAATAAAGACTTCAAGAAGCTACACATAGATTGTATAGTTCAACTGTTGATTTGTCTATAGAGTGGAAACTTCAAGAAGCTACACATAGATTGTCAAGTTCAACAGTTGACTTGTCTATAGAGAAGAAACTTCAAGAAATTATACATAGATTGTATAGTTCAACTGTTGATTTGTCTATAGAGTGGAAACTTCAAGAAGCTATACATAGATTGTCAAGTTTAACAGTTTACTTGTCTGTAGAGAAGAAACTTCAAGAAACTACACATAGATTGTTAATTTCAACAGTTGACTTGTCTATAGAGTAGGGACTTTAAGCAGCTGTATATAGATTGTTAAGCTCAGCAGTTGATTTGTCTCTCGAGTAGAGATTTCAAGAAACTATACATAGATTGTATAGTTCAACAGTTGACTTGTCTGTAGAGTAGATACTGTGAGAAGATGTACTTAGATTGTCAATTTCAAGAGTTGAAACAGTTTGTAGGAGAAACCAATGTGACATATAATTTAAAACAGTTTGTAAGTTAATCAATGAGACATGAAATTTTAAAGAGTTTGTAGGGAATCCAATGTGACATATAATTTAAAACAATTTGCAGGGAAACCAATGTGACATACAATTTAAAACAGTTTGTAGGAGAAACCAGTGTGACATATAATTTTATACAGTTTGCAGGAGAAATCAATGTGATATAGAATTTTAAATAGTTTGTAGGGTAATCCATGTAAAATATCGTTTGAAACAGTTTGTAGAACAAACCATGTGAATGCAATTGGAAACAGTTTGTAGGACAAACCATGTGAATACAATTTCAAAAAGTTTGTAGGGCAAATCATGCAACATACAATTTGAAACAGTTTTTAGGATAAATCAGATAATGTGTATGTGACATATTTCACTTTCATTCATAAGGCTCATAAAAGATATTGAAAATATGATGAAGCTGGTTTGTTTTCCCAGTTTTCATTATATTATCAACATTGTACCATGTTTTACATTTAATATGAACTTTCAAGAAGGTATTATTGTTTCTCAGACCACAGAGTTTGAATACATCCTGAACAGTGAGATCAGTGAAGAACTTGACAAGCTGTCAGATTTGTTTAAGGAGCCAATGTTGAACAGCACAAACCATGTATTCCTACAGGAGGCTTTAGTGTGCATTAAACGTAATGTCTCAAAAGGTGTGGAACAGCTACGAGAAATAAAAAGAAACATTGACCTTGTGGATCTACAGAAAGTTCCAGAAACAATCCATGAGGTGGAAATTTTCAGGTATATTGTTATGAATTGTGTAGCAGAGTTAATATACCTTTGGGATTAAAAAACTATTACCAGAATGGTATAAGTTACGTGTGGTTACAGGACCAATCTATAGTTTAGGAGTAGATGTGATGGTTTGCAGTTGTAGACATAATTTAGTCAGCTACTCATATTTTAAAAATAATTACAGAAAGCAGTGGGTTCCTGTTATACATATATTTTTCTTTATTGTTTCATTATTAGGGAGTTCACCAATTAGTATTGATGTATTCAACAATATTATCATATTTCATTGGTAGATTGTACAGATGTTGTTGACTACTTTCACAGGTGTAGTTTTACCATATTTTTGAAATGGTGTCATCTTGTTTCATTACTAAAACACTCTTGGACTACTTTACCACTTCTTCTGTGCTGCTTCTTTGCCTCTGCATCCTGTCTTCCTGGTTCCTTATCTCTCTCTGTTACTACTTTCCATTTCTCTTCCCATCCATCCTTCCATTGCTTTTAGACTTCAGAGCTGTCAAGCTAAGTGGTAGCTGTCATATAGAACCAAGGTTAGTAAGGCCTGTTTCATTAGGTTTATGGACCATTTCCCTTTATGTGTGGCCATTTTATGAGCATTGGGATTTCTATCAGTGTCTTAATCTTTGGTTTTCCTTTGCTCTTCCAGTGTCTCATCCAAAGGATATTGTTTCTTGTCAACAATGGTCCATAGCAGTGTTTGTTCTAATGGTTTCAGTGACTATTGGACGGATTTCTCATCTTTTCCAGGTTTTAATTCCAGTCTGCTCTTAGTTTCTAGGAAGTCTGTAGTCAGGTTCTTTTCTTCCATCACTTTTGCATTGAAAATTTCTCACCCTGTATTTGTCTTTTACCTCAGATTTTTGGATGATCAAGATGGCCATCTTGGATGCTTTCTTTTTCCTTTGGCTCTATCCTAACAAGCTTTTTACAGCTTCCCTTTTATCCTTCTGTGGAGGTGTTGGACCTGGATGAGTTGGTTTATCTTGGAGGAATCGCATCTTACACTCATTTCATGTCTCATTCATTTAGGTGTTTTTTTATTCATGTATCTGCAAGCCTCAGCCATATCCTCTTCTTCTGGAGTGATTGGTGTTCCTTGCCATGTCTCCTTCTTCCTTCATTGTGCAGGATGTTCTCTTTCTCCTGGGGACTTGGGCTTCCATGCTGGGCTTGAGGTGAAGAGGGTTGGGACTCTCCTCCTACTGTAGACCTGATGTCAAATGCTTGACCCTTCCTGGTGTTGGACGGGAGTTGACCCAGTCTGATGTGACATCTATTACTGTTTAGACTTGAATCTTCTCTATCCAGTTTGTTATACATTTCCTTTACAACTGTATGGATGTAACAGATGAGGTGAAGTCTCCCAGAAGTGTGATTCTGTACACTAGGGTTTTTGTCTTCATGGGTTTTCTTTTGGGGCCTTCCAAAAAGTGCTCACCTATGTAACTTGTCTTTCCATCTTTTTACTGTTGGATTCTAGCTATTAGTTTATGTTTTCCTATACTGAAAATGTGTTTCAGATAAATAATTACCTGTTCTTCTATTTTCCTTTCATCCTCCCAAATTTTGGTGCACCTTTCTTTTGTCCCAAGTATAGAGGGAGTCTGCTGCACTAGGAGAATCTCACACTCCAACTGTTGGAGGATTGTTGCTTGCTAATTTTCATTCTATGATGAAACTATGCCATATATGAACACATAATGTTAAGTGGGAACCTCAAAAGCTTGTGGCAAGCAAAAGGTGTGCATATAGAAGGCATTACAAATCAAGGAAATCTATTAAGTGAATGGCAGTATCTGTGAGAAATAAGAAATATAGTTTCAATGTATGAAATGTTAAATTTTACATCATCTGATGATGTACGAGTTTGTATTACATTCTTATACATTGATGTGGTATTATCAGGTATACAAATATCAGTTTGACTTTTCACAAAAAAGGAAAACCTAATTTGTTTTCACATGAGTTTTTTATTAGAAATTGGTTAAAATTGCATTTCTGTCTGATAGTTATTGTTTGTACATATGAAAATGAAGTTTTACTTTGATTTTTAATGGTTTGTTTTAGTTTTATATTCCAATTAAAGAATGGTAACACAGTGTAAATAATGTTTTCAGGAGGCTAGTTACACTTGTCCTTCTCTACTTTTTAATTTTTTCCTGCCTTATTCTGTTGTTCGGAATCATCCAACATTCTCGCTGGCTACTTATTTTGTAAGTATATAAGGAAAGTTATTGAATAATTAGGTTTTAACAAGAGTAGAAGCTAATATTTTCACATAACATATTGTAACTTTTATATATTTAATACTGGACAAGAGAGTAAACTTTTATATATATAATACTGGACAAAAGAGTAAACTTTTGTATATATAATACTGGACAAGTTAGTAAACTTTTGTATATTTAATACTAGACAAGAGAGTAAACTTTCATATATTTAATACTGGACAAGAGAGTAAACTTTTATATGTTTAATACTGGACAAGAGAGTAAACTTTTATATATTTAATACTGAACAAGAGAGTAAACTCAATGAAATATCATTTTACTTTTTGTTTTAAGTTTATGAAAGTTTTGTGATTTATAAGTTATCTGTATAAAAAAAATCTTACACATCTTTGTAATTGTACTAATACAGTCACTAGTGCAAATACAAAATTAAAAACTATTATTTCATATTGAGTCAAATTTCAAAGCATGAAACAAAATTCTCACACAGTTTAAAGCAAGTTATTTTGATTTTTTTTCGTTTCAGTTTCTCTGTGATGGGGATTGTGTCAGTGGTCCTGTGCTGGGTTCTTGTGTCTCTTTACTTGGGACTTTGTTTTGTAAGTTTGTTGTTCAAATCGGGTAGATTGATTTCTGAATTGATAAAAATCTTTTTTGTTGAATTTAACTCATTCTGTAAACAAAGCTTGCAGGTATATATTTCTGAACGTTCTCTATACATTGCAGAATGTGCATTACATGTTCATAATTAATGTAACTAGCAGAATCACTGTTATTATGCTAGTCTTATTACCGCCCCCCAGTGGCTTAGCGGTATGTCTGCGGACTTGCACGCTAAAATCCGGGTTTCGATACCCGTGGTGGGCAGAGCACAGATAGCCCATTGTGTAGCTTTGTGCTTAATTCAAAACAACAACAACAGTATTATTGCTTCCTTGAAAAAATTCAAAAAAAATTCATAAAAATATTTTTTTCTGGGAAGTGCTGCATGGGAAATTTGTTCAGGTTGTGCTGCTTAGTCATGCAAAACTTAGTCACACAAAACTTGTGTTAAAATCATTCAAGCTTAGATTTTCATATATTTGAATAATATAAACTGTAATGTTTTTATATATTAAATGTGCTTCCATTTAATGAAAAAATAATAGTTTTTCTAAGACGTTCAGCTTCTGAGTACAACATTTAAAAATTATAAAGATATAATTAAATCCTGACATACAGGCCTAGTGAAAGTTGTGTTCTTATTGTAACTACTTTCAGTTGAAATTGTGTTGTATTATAAAGAAGTGATTGTTACATATAAAACAGCTGTTTTTCTAATTGTCTGGATCTTAAATATCCAAAGTATGAAAATTTTTATTGGTTTTTGTTTGTGGTGCCATTCAATAAATAATGCAGGGATTTTGGTTACATATGTGTGTTATGTATGTGACATTATTAGCCAATCATCACTCAGTATTTTGTATGTGCGAGGCTATTCTAAATATAGTACAGGAGGCTATGGCACGTCTGAGTTTTGTTGTTACTCGATAAGAAGTGTTTTGTGAGAACTCAAAGACATAACATGGTTGTCAGAAGTGGAAGTTTTATTTAAATTGTGCCTTAGAAGCGACACACAGTCAAGATAAGTACAAACTTTACGTTCACAAACTGTAAATTGACATAATCGTACGAAATACGATTCTCGCGGAAACACACGTGTTCTACCCAGAAAAATGGCGGAGGAAAGTTTCAAGCCACCTGTATTTAATGACAAGACGAATGCTAGTGCGGCATGGAAGAATCTCATACAAGATTTGCGGATTTTCTTCATGGCATCAGGGTTATCAGACGTAACAGAATAACGTAAAGTGTCTATATTGTTGTACACACTCGAGTCGAAATACACGACAGTTTTGGACTGACAGAAGCTCAACAGAACTACAAACATGTAATCAGAGAATTCGCAGGTAAATACTCGCATGATCGGAGTTCACAACATAGGCTACCTCCAGGTCCCGAGATTCCTGCTGTTCAAAGCCCCCCTCATGAATTAACACAAGTATGCCCCCCTTTGATTGATAAATCAAATAAGTGTACTGAAACCCAGACTCAGACAGACTCCGAGTTCCTAGCCCGGGTTCCTAATATAAAAAAAGTGCCACAGAGTATTCGTGAAATTTTGCTTCTGTATAAAGACAGATTTCCCACAGATAGAGTAGGAAAAATGTACGTTGTCTATTGACCCAGATTACAAAGATTGCCCTGTGTCACAGGCTGCTAGGCCGATTCCTGTAGTGATGAGAGACAGAACCAAAGTACAGTTAGACTTTTTAGAGTCACAAGGGATCATTTCGAAAGCACCAGTTGGTATACCGACACCGTGGTATAGTCAACTACATGTTGTACACAAGAAAGACGGAAACTCTGTGAGAATTTGCATTGATCCTAAGTTTCTTAATAAAGCACTACTGAGAGAATACCACCCTATCAATACACTAGAGGATGTACTTACCCGTATTAATGGAAGCAAGTATTTTACTGTCCTAGATGTGAACATGGGATACTATCAGCTATAGCTCGATGAGAATAGTCAGTTACTCACCGCTTTTAACACTCCGTGGGGTCATTATATGTACTTACGTTTGCCGATGGGAATTAAGTTGAGTCCTGAATTGTACCAAAGAGCAATGGAAAAAATATTTCAGGAGTATGATCATGTGAATAACATTTTTGACGATATGCTACTCGATACTGTTACACTACCTGAACATTGTAAAGTGCTACGCAACACGTTGGAAACCGCTAGACAAAATGATGTGACATTTCGACTATCAAAATGTTTGTTTGGCCAGCCAGAGGTAGACTACACAGGTCATGTGATCACAAGCAACGGCATCAAAATTTCTGATGAAAAAGTGCGTGCAATACATGAAATGCATACTCCAACCAATCGTGACGAAGTAAGAACACTGCTCGGAATGGCTACGTACCTGTCCAAATACATACTTAATTATTCTGATTTAACTGAACCTCTACGAGAAGTAGTCAAGAAGAAGACAGAAGAAACGCATGGATTCTATTTTGATGTACCACAGCAGGAGGCGTTTTCAAAGCTCAAGACTGCTTTCAGCCAAGCTTCAGTTCTGAGATATTATGCACTTAATGACCCGTTGACATTGTCATGTGATGCATCACAAGGTGGACTAGGTGTTGTGATATTACAAAACAATCAACCAGTTGTCTATGCATCTGAAACTTGACACAAACAGAGAAAGAACTATTAGCAGTTGTATTTGGTTGCAGAAAATTTCATCACTTGTTATATGGGCGAAATGATATCACAGTGGAGACAGATCATTTGCCATTGGTTTGTATTCAAGACAAACCATTGGGACAAGTTCCATTACGACTACATAAAATGCTTTTAAAACTACAGCCGTACAACATCAGGTTAGTCGGAAAACCAGGTAAAGACATACCCCCCCCCTCGGAGTGGATTCCTGTACGTGGTGAGGGGACCTCCCAGGGAAGGTTCTGTTCTGTCTGGTTACCTTCTCTGGGATCTAAACATCCACCCATGTGTTTGCCGTGCGTGGCGACCCGTGAAGGGGAGGAGAGGATCCTGGTGGTTGAGGGGTCCAACCCTAACACACCACTTTGGCCTCGAATTCCTGTAGACGGGCGGCCCTTGGGTGGCCCCCATTGGGTCAATCGGCTGGTCCACCTGGGCTAGAGCCAACCAAGTACCAGTGTTGGAAGTTCTCAACGGGTGTTGTGGACATTGTGCCTGATGCTGGTGTTTGGGTATAGTGCTCACGAAACCCTGGCGTTGCTGCATTGTCCTTGCATGACTTTGTAGTGCGTCCCCTTGTAGGGCTCCATGGTGGGTGGGGTCAGTGAGTACCGAAACTTTTCACTTTCCTATGGATCCTTCAAAAAATTTAATTAAAATTGTAAAAAAACAGTCAATGGGTAAGCGACCACGTCTCGAATACTCAGAACAGCAATCTCCAACATCAGTAACACACGTACCTCATTTTCTGATATTGCATTCTCTTTCAGAAAAATCTTTAGGGCAAATGTCCCCTTTTTTTATTCAAAAGGGGCTAGAGGGACTTGCTGGCTCTCCAAAGTCAGTAAAGAAGCTTCGATCTGGTGACATACTGGTTGAAACATCCACATCCCAACACAGTGAACTCCTCTTGAAATCAAAGGTAATTGGCGACATACCTATCGAGGTTACACCCCATGCTACTTTGAATACTTCACGAGGAGTTATTGTTGAAAGGGATTTGAAGAATGTTCCTGAATCGGAGATTCTCGCCGGTCTTTCCACTCAAGGAGTTTCTGCAGTGAGGCGCATCTCCACTCGCAAAGATGGAGTTACACTGCCAACAAATACCCTTGTTTTAACATTCACTTCACCACGAGCACCCGCCACCATCAAAGCAGGTTATCTCATATGCAGGGTTCGGCCATACATTCCAAACCCTCTTCGATGTTTTCAATGTCAGAGATTCGGCCACTCAAAGACATCTTGTCGTGGTTCCCTGACATGTGCTCGTTGTGGAGGCAAGGACCACGATGCCTATGATTGTGACATAAACCCACATTGCGTCAACTGCAATGGTTCTCACCCCTCTTACTTTCATTCTTGTCCAAAATGGTTGGAGGAAAAAGAGGTGCAGCATTTGAAAATGACACATAACATTAGTTATCCTGAGGCTCGGAAATTGCTGTCCATAATCCCATCTCGGACATATGCTGCTGCACTCCATTCCACAACTACAGTGGAAGTGCAGACAGATCTCTCTGTGCCTCCAAAAGAATCGTTTTCAAAACAAATGAAAAGCCTTTTGCCCTCCGTGGTTAAAACAGTAGATGAATCGACTTCCACACCCATCTCTGTTCCTCCCATAACTTCCAACAAACCTCAAGATCCATGTCCTTCAGTTTCAAATACAGGCATTTCTTCTGATACATCATTTTCTCCCACCACAATAAACAAAACAATTACTCGTCCGCGTCCTCAGTCGCTTGATTCCTCTTCCAATAACAAAAACCTGCCCACTCGACCCAGAGCAGGATCCATGGAGGTTGATAGACCTTCTTCGAAGAAAGACAGTAAAGACAAAAGACGAGGTCGTAAACCGAAGGGTTCTCCAACCACTTCACCTGCCCATCCTTAAAAATGGCCACCTTGATACAATGGAACTGTCGAGGTTTACTTTCTAATCTGGATGATATCAAAACGCTGATTGCTTCCTACCATCCTGTTTGTCTTTCTCTACAAGAAACATTTCTCAAATCTGCTGATACAGTCTCCATTCGGCAGTTTTCTCTGTACAAAAATGACAAGTTGTGTGATGGTCGAGTACATGGAGGGGTGGCACTTTTGGTTGATCAACATGTGCCCACCCTGTCTTTGTCACTCAATACACCCTTGGAGACCGTAGCCATCCGTATTTCCTTGGGTCGTACCATCACTGTTTGTTCTCTGTACCTGTCCCCTGGAGAGACATATGATCAATCAGACCTGGATGCTCTCGTTGAACAGTTACCATCTCCATTTCTAATCCTGGGGGATTTTAATGGACACCATCCCCTCTGGGGAAGTGCTGTTATTGATGGGAGGGGTCGATCTGTAGAGCAGATGCTCTCTGATCACGATCTTTCTCTTTTCAATACTGGTTCTTCCACTTACTTTCATGCACCAAGTCAGTCATTCACTGCCATTGATCTCTCAGTTTGCTCCCCTTCATTATTCTCCCATTTTTCATGGAGGGTTGACAGTAATCCACTAGGCAGTGATCATTTTCCGATCATTTTGAGAGAGACTGGCCGTGGTCGATGCCACCCTACCCGCGTGCCCCGGTGGAAGCTGGATCAGGCAGACTGGTCCACTTTCACTGCTCTCGCAGAACTTGATCCTGTCATCGTAAATCAGCCATCAATAGACAACTGTGTTGCAGCGGTAACTGATTGTATTATACATGCAGCTGCTCAGTGTATTCCTAAAACCTCGACACGTTTCCCACGATATCCTCGTCCATGGTGGAATTCCGCTTGCAACTTAGCACGGAAGGCTCAACAACGGGCCTGGGACACTTTTCGCAGATATCCCACACTTTCAAATCGGGTTGCTTTCCAGCGGGCTTGAGCACATGCTAGGTGGGTAAGACATCAAAGCCAGAAGGAATCTTGGATTAAGTTCACAACCAGCATATCTTCTACCACCAGTTCCAAGATCGTATGGGACAAGATTCGAAAGGTTAATGGGCACTACACTTCTGTTCCCCTCTCGATCTTACTCTCTGATGGTCAGGAGGTGACTGATGTCCGAAACATCGCTAACACTCTAGGTGAAAGCTTTTGCCGGGTATCTAGCACTTCTGCTTGTTCCTCCACCTTCCTGGCCATCAAGACTCGGGCAGAGCGATCACCTCTTTCCTTTCAAACTGACTGTTTCTTTGACTATAATAGTCCCTTTACCCTGGTGGAACTAAAAATGTCCCTTCATCGGTCTGCCAGTACATCTGTTGGACCTGATGATATTCATTATGACATGCTACACCATCTCTCTCCTGATTCTCTTGATGTCCTTCTGACTATATTCAACCGGATTTGGCAGGAGAATGTTTTTCCTGATGCCTGGCGCCAGGCTATTATTTTACCTTTCTCTAAGCCAGGGAAAGATCCAAAGACTCCTTCAAACTATCGTCCAATTGCTCTGACGAGCTGTCTCTGTAAGACCTTAGAAAGGATGGTTAATGCTCGTCTCGTTTGGTTCCTTGAATCAAACAACCTCCTCTCACCCACCCAGTGTGGGTTCCGTCGACATCACTCCACCATAGACCACTTAATTCGTCTTGAAACATCTATCAGAGAGGCCTTTCTCAACCGCCAACACCTTGTATCGATATTCTTTGAGAAGGCTTACGACACAACATGGAGGTATGGCGTTTTTCGAGACCTCCATACATATGGGTTACGTGGCCATCTACCCATGTTTATTAAAAAATTTTTAATGGACAGGAGATTCCAAGTTCGTGTAGGTTCGGCACTTTCATGTTCTTTTGTACAGGAACTTGGAGTCCCTCAAGGCTGTATATTGAGTGTCACACTTTTCAGTATAAAGATAAATGCCATCACTGAACAACTCCCTCTCACCGTTATGAATGGGCTATATGTTGACGACTTTCACATCTCATGTCAGTCATCAAACATGAGATATATTGAGCGGCAACTACAAACTGCCCTCAATCGTGTACAGAAGTGGACTCTTGCGAATGGCTTTAATTTCTCTCTTTCCAAAACTGTATGCATGCACTTTTGCCGCCGACGAGGTATTCACCCTGATCTTGAACTTCATATCGGTGAAGTTTTGCTGCCAGTGGTCCCAGAGACAAAGTTCTTGGGGCTTATCTTTGATCGTAAATTGACCTTTATACCACACTTAAAGCAGCTTCGGGTCAAATGCACCAGAACACTGAACATTCTTCGTGTCCTCTCTTCTACCAGTTGGGGGGCAGATCGCCGTTTAATGTTAAAGATATATCGTGCTCTTATTAGATCGAAACTTGACTATGGATCAATGGTCTATGGCTCTGCCAGACCCTCGGCCTTAAAGATACTGGACCCCATTCATCACCAAGGTCTTCGACTCTGCACCGGAGCTTTCCGTACCTCTCCAGTTCAAAGCATATACATTGAATCTCATGAACCTCCTCTACACCTTCGTCGTTTGCAACTGTCTTTACAATATACTTCGAAACTTCGTTCCTTACCAAAGCATCCCACCTGGGAATGTGTTTTCCTTCCTCAGTGAGCAGAACTTTTTCAGAACAGACGATCTGTCATTGCTCCGTTTGGCCTTCGCATCTGGGCGCAATTGGATGAATTGGGTCTGTCCTTGGATAATATTGCAGATTCCACATGTCGACGCATCCCACCATGGCTTATTACAGCCCCCAAGTGTGACCTTTCTTTCAATCACCTAAAAAAGGCGGATACTCCAGACTGGAAGTACCGTCTTTTATTCAATGAATATCTTTCAAACAATCATTCAGTTCCCATTTATACAGATGGTTCCAAATCAGGAAATTCAGTGGGCTCTGCTATGGTTTGCTGTGGGTCAGTAGTTGCACACAGAATCCCCTCTACAGCTTCTGTGTTCACTGCTGAACTTTATGCAATATCTCTTGCCCTTGATCATATTGCAGCTGAGCAGTACTCCAACTGCACTATTTATACTGACTCGCTTAGTTCTATTCTTGCCTTGGAATCACTTCACATTAGCTCACATCCTATTCTAGCAGATATTCGAAACCGACTGGCCCATTTCTCATTAGCAGCTACTTTAATTCAGTTTTTCTGGATACCAGGCCATGTTGGTATTCATGGGAACGAGCTTGCAGACATGGCAGCTAAATATGTATGCCTCAGCTCCATCACCCCTATGCCTATTCCGTACATGGACTATGGTGTTGTCTTCAAAGCTCGGCTCCGTGCCAGTTGGCAGTCCACTTGAAATGAACAACGCGACAATAAACTTTTTCAAATTAAACCCAAAATTGGAGTTTGGCCATCTAGCTTCCATAAAGTTCGGAGGGAAGAAGTTGTTCTCACTAGGCTACGCATTGGTCACAGTTTTTTAACTCATCATTTTCTTTTATCTGGAACTTATGCACCAATGTGTAGTTTGTGTAACACTCAAATCACTATCAGCCATGTTTTACTTTCTTGCCATCGTTACAATCCTCAACGACGGCAATACTTTAAACATATTTTTTCCCAGCGTCAATCTGTAACATTGGACAGAGTTATTGGTGATGGTGACTATGTCCACCTTAATAACGTTTTTAATTTTTTAATGGCCATTAATCTTTTTAATCTTCTTTAAGTGTGGTATATTTATTCATTACACCTTTTTAATTGTGGCTCCTTTTTAAAGTTTTATTTTCTCTCATTCAATGCGACATTAAACAATAGCCAGAACATTAAATAACTCGACACCAGGACTGGAAAGGCCAACTTCAGGTGACTAACGCTTCTGTTTGAACTGTCTGTTTGAACTACTCGTTAGTCTTCCTGGCGAGTTACTGTTATACTTTCGCTGCATATCATTTCGTGCTTTTACAACCTTTTTGTACTGGCCATATTGACTCATAACCCGGAACCAGGACGGAAAGACCAACTTCAGGTGGCTGACAGTGGTTTATATACTACCTGTTAGTCTTCCTGGCGGGTTATGATCATTCCCATTCTGCTACAGGTTGGCCTTTACAACTTTGTTGACTGGATGTCGTCATTGGTTTTTGCACCATTTCCTGTTTTAATTGCCATTTTGTTTTTATCTTCAATTACCTTTACACATTTTACTCCATTTACTTGACTTTTATCTTTTTACTGGACATTTGGCTACTCTTTATTATGATTTTGCTGAGTGTCTTTTTAAACTTTTATTCCATTACATTTTGATAATAGCTACTATGACACATAACCCAGAACCAGGACTGGAAAGGCCAACTTCAGGTGACTGACGGTGGTTTTTGGACTTGTTCGTTAGTCTTCCTGGCGGGTTATGATCATTATTATTATGCTAGAGTAAATAGTTTATAACTTTGAAGACTGGGTGTCACCATTGGTTTTTACACCATTTTCTGTTTTAATTGCTGTTTTGTTTTTACCTTCATTTTCCTTTACAAATTTTACTCCATTTACGTGACTTTTCTCTTTTTACTGAACATTTGGTTACTCATTGTTGCGTTTTTGCTGTGTGTTTTTTAATACTTCTATTCTTTTACATTTTGATACTAGTTGCTATGACACATAACCCAGAACCAGGACTGGAAAGACCAACTTCAGGTGACTGACGGTGGGCCTTGTACCTGCCTGTTAGTCTTCCTGGCGGGTTATGATTATACCTTTTTGATAGAATACCTACCTTACAACTTTTTACACTTTGCCTTCTATCTTAACCTTGTAGACTAGGTGTCAACACTGGTTTTATACTTTTTTTTTGTTTTACCTTCATTTCCATTTATGTCTTTTACTACATTTTTACCAGTTGTTTGGCGCAGATAGCCTCGTTGCTTTGTGCCATAAAACACTAAATCAATCAATCAATCAAAGACATACCTATCGCAGATGCATTGAGCAGATTTCCAGTGAAAGATGAATATCATGGCCTGGCAGATGATATGCGAGATTGTCAAGTTTTCGTAACTGAAGTCGCAAGTTTGTCTGCATTCACTGAAGAAAAGCAACAAGAGCTAAAGATTGCGACAGAAAATGATACAGAATATCGAATTTTCAAAGAACAGATTGTGAAAGGATGGCTCGAAAATCGAGACGAGTTACCACCAGAAGCAAGGCCATATTGGGATTTCTGAGAAGAGCTGACAGTATATGATGGTATATTATTCAAAGGAGAGAGTCATGATACCAAGATCAATGAGACATAACATACTGAAAGTCGTACATCAAAGCCATCAAGGAGTTGTGAGATCAAAGCAGCTTGCACATGACATTTTATTTTGGAAAGGAATGAACAAACAAATCGAAGACACTGTCTCAAAATGTACCACTTGTCAAACAATGAGAAATGCACAACAAAAAGAACCAATGATCCACACACCTACACCAACGTTTCCATGGCAATATGTTTCAACAGACTTATTTGAAAACCAAGGAACACATTATCTAGCCGTAGTTGAACATTACAGTGGATATTTGGAGATCAATGAATTTGAAAAAGAGATCACATCCAAACAAACAGTTCAGAAGTTGAAGAAACTTTTTGCTACGCATGGCATACCTCATATTGTGTATTCGGACAATGGTCCACAGTATGATGCTAAAGAGTTTAAAGATTTCAGTCAGATCTGGGGATTTAAACACCAAACATTCAGTGCCCGATATCCACAAGCAAATGGACTGGCGGAACGCGCAGTTCAGACAGCGAAAAGACTTGTTATAAAATCTCTGAAAGAAAAATCAGACCTGCATTTAGTATTGTTAGACTACCAAAATACACCAAAAGATGCAAAAATTGGATCACCAGTGCAAAGGTGCATGAGTCGTAGAACCAGAATGAGGTTACCGACAAATGAGAAGTTGCTTATTCCACAAGTGATAAACAGTGATAAAGTGACCTCAGAAATCGACATACAGAAACAGAAAAGTGAATCAAGATATGATCAGAATTCAAAACTACTGCCACCACTGGATCTTGAAAAATGTGTAAGATACAGACATGAAAACAAGTGGATGTCAGCTCAGTTATTAGGTCAAGCTGAGAAGCTACATATTACAAACACCAGCAGGCAGGATGATTTGTAGAAATCGAAGACATTTATTGCAAACAAATGAAGATAATTTCTATCACAGTGCTCAACAGAGATATCTTAGAAGAAAATCACAAGATGATTTGATTGAAGAAGAGTCTGTCCCAGAAAATGTGCCAAATATCCCTAAAACACCCCCAAGACAAAATATGTCTCAATCAGGGTCACCCAGAACTAGCCATATATGTGAATCTCCACAACTGAAACAAAGTATTACACATGCTAAAAATAAAAATCAAATGCAAAATATTGCTCCTGCTCAAAACAGTGAAATTGTAACAAGAACAGGTAGAATTTCTTAAGCTCCTACAAAACTAAGAGATTTTGTTATGTGAATTGTTAAAATGATAAAGAATGTTACAAGAAAAATGTAATACTTTATGATTGAGAATAAGAGTTGTAAAAGAAAGAATACTTTTGTATTTGTGTAGTAATTTAGTAGATTTTTTTTACTTCATTTTATATATTATTATGTTGTTATATCTGATTGATATAATGTGTTATGTAGTTAGTAAAAAAAAAAAAAGCCCAGTTTTTAATGTTAAAGAAAAATTTAATTTTCTATGTATTTACACTTATCATATTAAAAGAAAAATACATTTATCATATTACCAAAATAGACATTAATAACAACATAGTTTATTATGTCTTTTGATGTTGTAACTGTAAGATATGTAAATCCAAATTTATGTAACAATAGTTAATTGTCTTAATTTAAAAAAAAGAAAAAAAGGAGATGTTATGTATGTGACATTATTAGCCAATCAGCACTCAGTATTTTGTATGTGTGAGGCTATTCTAAATGTAGTACAGGAGGCTGCGGCACGTCTGAGTTTTGTTGTTACTCGATAACAAGTGTTTTGTGAGAACCGAAAGACATAACAATGTGAATAATGACATACACCTTGTGTATATTATAGTAAGTTGGAAATAGGTTCACTATTGAAAATCTGTAACATAGTTGAGACCAAAAGAAATGAGACCATTAAAACTATCATCAGAATTAGGGCTGGCATTGTAGTAGACAAATCCAGTTTGGCAAGCTCTGAAGGAAAGTAGGCCTGAGGAAAAATATCAACTTCATCCAAAACAAAAGTTAATGCAGAGTGGTACATAAGTTAAACATGTACACAATCACTGTACCTACAAGGGATGTTAGAAAGTAATGGATCACTATAGGCCAGTTATATAAGTGGTAGAAGTGAATAATAAAAAATAAGTTAGAGGAAGAAAGCAGAGCTCATGTAAGATACCCCGATGTTTGCACGGTAAACCACATGGAAACAGGAGAATTATGGATAAGTGATGCATGTTCTGCTACATGTAAAGGCATTAAAAATGTATAGCCCTAAACATGACCAGAAATGTTCAGTAAGTTAGAGATAATTACCTGTTTAAAATTAATTTTACTTCTAAAAATGTAAGTTTTTAACTTGTTTCAAAATGTGGAAATGCACATCTCTTCTTTTAATGTTTAAAATAATGATATTTAATTTTTTTGCTCTTTTTATTTCAGAATTTGTTTAATTTTAGAAATTTGAAAAGATATTTCTCTTTAGTTAATAGAAGCTATTGTGAATTAATTTTGATATAATATTCATTTTCAAGCCTTTTGTAGAAAACAATTATCATGTAATATATCTTTAGAATAACATTTAAAACTCATTATTGTTTGTTTAGCAGATGATATCTGTATTAACTAGAAGATATTCCTAAGTCCTTCATGTATACATGGATTTAAAACTTATTGTTTGTTTGTTTAGCAGGTGAAAACTTTATTAACTAGAAGATATTCCAAGGTTACTACATCTATACATGGATTTAAACTTATTATTGTTTGTTTAGCAGATGATATCTGTATTAACTAGAAGATATTCCAAGGTTACTACATGTATACATGGATTTAAACTTATTATTGTTTGTTTAGCAGATGATATCTGTATTAACTAGAAGATATTCCAAGGTTACTACATCTATACATGGATTTAAACTTATTATTGTTTGTTTAGCAGATGATATCTGTATTAACTAGAAGATATTCCAAGGTTACTACATGTATACATGGATTTAAACTTATTATTGTTTGTTTAGCAGATGATATCTGTATTAACTAGAAGATATTCCAAGGTTACTACATGTATACATGGATTTAAACTTATTATTGTTTGTTTAGCAGATGAAAACTGTATTAACTAGAAAATATTCCTAGGTTTTTACATGTATACTTAGATGTTCCTTTGGTAGCTGACAAATGTATAAGGGATGGTATGTTGAATATACTGATGTTCTAGAATAGGTATGAAATGATGTATTAGATGTACTCGTGTTCTAGAATTGTTGGGAAGATGTAAATGTTGATGTTCTATGATAGGTGGGAAATAATGTGTTTCGTGTACTGATGTTCCAGAATAATGATGTATTAAATCTACTGATGCTCTAAGATTGGCAGGAGAAGATGTATTAGCTATACTGAGATCCAAGATAGAAAGTGTTTGATGTACTTATATTTCAGGAAGTTTACAACACTTTGGAAAAAGACTACAGACTTTTGCTTATAGTTTCTGATTGTTCCAGAAGATAATTTCATCTTAGATTAATATAATTTTAAAGGCTGAAGATACATTAGGTATGGTTGGCAAATAAGGTGAATACACGGAAGTGTATTCTATAACACAGAAGTCAAGATCTATATTGTGGGACTGCAATATGACTTTGGTGCATTACACTGATGTCCTGTCACAGTACCACTTAAGGTGGGTTTTCAACATGTTCATTGACATCATGTTCAAACCCAAACTGCTAAAAACCATGAATCAATGATTAAAAAAAACAAGATAGCTTATTTGGATTTACATACAAATTCACTTTTATTTAGAAAATGTAAATATAATATGAGTATAAAATTGGAATGTGTACAAGATTGTTCAGATATTCTCACAAGACCATAAGCAATACAGTGGTGCGTAAAACAAGGAAGAATTGGATTGATGATATCTAGTATAAATAATTTTAAATTTTAAAGTCACTTGTGAGCTAACATATTGTGTAGTGTTGTGCTTAATTACACACAAACTTTTGCTTGGAGAATTGGTTCAGATATTGTTACTGCATCAGTTTGCTGTTGATTGAACTATGTGAAGCTGTATTGTTCAGTTGCTTGTTGTATAATTAGGTTTTCTTTGTTTTTCATCTTCATTTATCTCTGCAAAAATTTGTCTTCTTGTTTGCAACTTTGATGCCTTGTGTTTTTGTTTTTTTTCAATATGGATGTCTGAGTAGCCACTTAGTGATGTCACATTTTTTGTCTATATGGGTGGCTGGGTAGCCCCTTTATCTCATCTATGATGGCAAACTGTTTAGAAATTGATGTTAGCAGCAAATATGATGATAGCACTGTTGAAATTATGTTTTGTAGTTATTCAGGGGCTTTATTTGTGGGAGTCCAAGTGGCAGTCAGTTATAATAACAAAGTTTCATTCGTTAATTTCATTAATTAAGATGGAGAAATGCCATTGGTCAGTTACTAAATTACTGAAACTGAGTGGATGCTTAAAAGTCTCAGTTAAACATTTTTAATTCATATTTATTAATTAACTTTAATCAAGACCTGAATTTGTGGGTTTGTGAGAAATCCATGTTGTAGTGACATCTACACAAACATTTTAACGTCACATTTAATTCATTTATTATCTAATCCAGAGAAACACATAAATATTATTGTCAGTGGTTACAGACTTGAACATTAGTAACGTCAAATTATAGAGATTCTACTATTCAACACACTTCTGCAGGAAATGAAGGTTTACATAAGAGTAAAGTGAAGGTTATAGAGATACTCTAACAATAGACAACTATCCTAATACTGTAGTAAAGTAAGTCATAGCACAAAAAGACACTTTGTATAAGAAGTATAAATATTTCAACATAGACTTATTTCTGATGTATGTTTTTATTTTTAGGCTGTATCTGACTTCTGTGTGCATCCAGAACCATTCTTGTATAAACAAGCTCAATCAAGTACCAATACCAGTAGGAAACTATTTGTGTTAACTGATAGATTTTTATCTGTTTTACTTCCTTAAGAAACATATTCTTTATAAATAAAGTATTTTTTGGCAGATGTAAGATCACACATACTGTTTAATCTATTCTGCTAAAAGTATCTCAACATACCATCATAGAGAGATGACTTAATATAACTTCTGGTTTATAACTGAGCAACTGTGTTATTTGCTTTAAGATAGTGACCAGAAAGATATGATGATATTTCTACCAGATACTGCCAGTTTAATAGAGTTAAGGTTAAACTGTTTGTGGTTTTACACATTATCTTATGTATTCATTTTTGAGATATCCTTCATTTAAAATAGCTGGGATATAATTTAAACAAAGTAATGTTGATTAGTGTTTCCTTATCTGAGTCTATCAAACCTATACAAATTCAAGGAGAACACCTTCTGTAGACCTTATAGATGGTGTCTGTTTTCATGTGGCTAGATTGAATGTACTAAAGTATCGTTAATTTGTTCTAAAAATGAATTTAATTTCCTCATAACTCCAGAAAGTGTTTGGCACCAATTTTCCCAGATTGTTGTTTTTTAGATATTGTTGTATATCTAACTAAACCAACCATTGTAGTCATTTCATGTATGAGTTATTCTACACACATTGTAAATCTTACAATAATTTCAATTTCTCCCATATTCATTTAACATTTTGTCATGTTGCACAGATGTAAACATCACTAAAATATCAATTTGGTGTAGGTCTTAATTTAAAATACTGAGATTCGTTGTAGAGCATGCTGAGGGGGACATGTTAAGTGTTGAAAAGGAGTCCAGGTACATTGTAGAATATGATGAGTGTGGACATGTCAGTTGTTGAAAGGGAGTCCAGGTACATTGTAGAATATGATGAGTGGGTCATACCAAGTGTTGAAAGGGAGTCCAGGTACATTGTAGAATATGATGAGTGGGACATGCCAAGTGTTGAAAGGGAGTCCAGGTACTTTCAAGAGCATGCTGAGTGGGATATGTCAAGTGTTGAAAGGGAGTCCAGGTACATTGTAGAATATGATGAGTGGGACATGCCAAGTGTTGAAAGGGAGTCCAGGTACTTTCAAGAGCATGCTGAGTGGGATATGTCAAGTGTTGAAAGGGAGTCCAGGTACTTTGTAGAGCATGCTGAGTGGGGCATGTCAAGTGTTGAAAGGGAGTCCAGGTACTTTCAAGAGCATGCTGAGTGGGACATGTCAAGTGTTGAAGAAATGTCCAATTTGTTTGTATACCTTTGACTGGACATTGTGTAATAAACAACTGTATAACATAAACATATTGTTTCTGTATCTTTTTAACACTATACATGATATAATGTCTGTTTAATTTATTGTTGTTTTTATTTCATAGAAATTCTTTCTGTAAAAAGTTTGTGATTATTAAAACTACTGATAACACCTCAACTGAGATGGTTATTGATATCAAAATTTAATATTCAAATTATGTAGGTTTATAACTTTAACTGAGATGGCTGTTGATAACAAAGTTTAGTTTAATATTCAAATCATGATGGTTGTTGATAACAAAGTTTAACATTCAAATCATGTAGATTTATAATTTTTGCTAAGATGGTTGTTGATAACATTTTTTTTTTTAATTTTCAAATCATATTGGTGTTTAACTTTATCTGAGATGGTTGTGAATGAGAAATTATAACATTAAATTTTTTGCACATACACCAAATTAATAAAAAATGTTTCTCTGAAATAAACATTTTACAATCTGCATAATTGATATACTTATAGGGGTTGGAAAAAAAATAGTGGTCTCCTCTTGAAAAGATCACAATTTGTTTTATCTTTTATTAGATAACAGGAAAAGATGTAAAAACATTGTTTTTTTTAAACACACTCAATGAGATCTGCTCATATATGATCTCATATCCTAATTTCAACACTGGTTTTGGTAAACACTTGAATTTTTCATGACATAACTTACATTTTATCAAGAAATGTGTTTTGTACCTGCTGTAGTTTCTCAGATCTTTTTATTAAAGTTGGCCTACAAAATGATCAAATAAATTTTTCTGCAGTTGTGGAGTTACTAAAATACATCTTTGAAGCAAGAGAATTTATCTTATGGAATGGTCAGATCAGTCTGATTGAAAATTTATGGGCTGAGTTAAACTGATTAATGAAATGTCACTTATTTCAGAGAAACCTGTTCAATCACTTTGTAGTTAATTGGTATAAGATCTAAGAAACTACGGCAGGTGAACAACATTTTATATGAGAACATGTAACTAAAATCATGAAAAAATTCTGATTCTAACAAAAGCTAATGTTAAAATTAAGATCTGAGATAATATTTGAATCAATTTCATTGAGCATGTTCTTAAAGCATGTAGTTATTACATATTTTTCTGTTACCTAACAAGAGATATAACAAATTAACAAGATTTTCAGGAAGGTCACATTTTTATTGTTCACCCTCTCTATGTACATTCTATATACAGTTCTGATGCTTTGGATATTTATGTCTTTATGTTGATTTTCTATTATTCTATCTGTCACATCATTTTATATCCAGTCTTTATTTGAAACAGATTTAGTATCTTACTATCTACATTGTGATCATGTGGCTGATAATCCATTTACCATTGTAAGTATATATATATATATATATAAGTATACATTTTCTTGTGCTTCCATTTTATCTAAAGATTTGATATGTTAAGTTTTAGTATTCTGAATGAAATACTGTCAAACCAGAGTAACCATGTTGATGTTTTATCACATTTTCCAGAAGAAAAAAAGTGTTATTTAAAAAAAAAATTAAATTTGTACAGAAACAAATCAAAGGTAATTTATACTAGACATTTAAACGAATGTAATCAGTAGTATGTTATATTGTATGGTATTAACAGGAGGATAGCTCAGTAGTTTTACACTTTTTGTAGTTTGGGCTGAGGTAACCAAGACTATCACATATTTTTAGATATAAAATCTCTAATCTTGAATAAATGTCTTCATTTCTCACCTGAAGTATTGTAACTTTATGGATCTTTCTCAAGTTTGATACACTCATCCAAATTCCCTTATGTGGTGAGGGTTCTGTATCTGCAGTTTACTTTTTCTGGGATCTGAACATTCGCTTATGTCTTTGACATGCATACATACCATGAATAATGATTTGTAATAACTGTTTATGGAGAGTGAATTAATTCCATGTTAATACATGCATACACTTCTCTTAATGGCTAGCCCCATGCTATCTACGAGCTGACCATTCTTCAACAAAGCTAGAAATATACTCTTCAAAACAAGAAATGCAAAAGGGATATTTTTGTTAGTTTAAAGAGAAATATATGTAATAACGTTACAAGCTCAGAGTATGTGATGTTGCACGTGTTTAGGCACTGATTGTCAGACAAAAATGACAAAAAAAGTTGTGCACTTTGAAAAGGAGGAAAATATTGAATTTTTCGCCAAAATGCATGCGTGTCCAATAAATTTGTTTGAGAGATTTGCATGTGCAACATGTGCAAAATCCCAATAAAAGTGACGGGTTCTTGGTTTCGGTAGCTCAGTGTTAAGCCACCGACACACAATACAGTTATGCCAAGACTGAGTGAAGCACAATGCAACAACGCCATTGGTCTCTTGGAAGCAGGCAAATCTCGATCAGATGTTGCTAGAGCTGTGAATGTCCACCCAAGCACCATCACAAGGCTATGGAATTGTCACCAACAACATGGATCAACTTGTGACCGTCCACGATCTGGCAGACCTCGTGTGCAGGATGTTGACAGATTTGGTAGTTGCAGCGTCATGATGTGGGTTGCCATCACGTACAATGCCAGAACAGACCTTTTGCACATTTGAGGGAATCTTACGGCTCAACAATACGTTGACGAGATTCTTCTGCCCCATGTGCAACCCATCATGGTGGACGTCAAGGACATTTTTCAACATGACATTGCCTGTCCTCACACAACCCGACTCACCACTATCTTCTTGAGACATCACAACATCAACGTTCTTCCCTGGCCCTCCAGATCACCAGATTTAAGCCCCATCGAACATCTTTGGGACGAGTTGCAACAACATCTGCGGCAGCGACAACCTCAACTGCAAACTCTACCTCAGCTTGCAGCAGCTTTGCAGGCTCAGTGGGCAGCCATTCCACAGGATGTGATTTGTCATCTCATTGCTTCCATGGGCAGGAGATGCCAAGCAGTTATTGATGCTCACGGGGGGCATACTCGTTATTGATGTTGAGTGACTTTAAACTTCAACTAGTGAACGTGGACTTAGCCTTTGCAGACTTTGGATGTTCAGCAGTGAATGTGCAAAGTTTCACACATATCATACAGAACTACCCGGAATAAACTTGTTAACAATTTGTCTCATATTTTGCCTTTTGCATTTCATTTTTGAAGAGTATATTAACGTCCAAAGTTAATGTTTCCTATAGATAAATGTTCTTGGTCAAATATCTGTAGTTTTCTGATTAATAAACACTTATTACAATTATGGCTTCTGAGATTCATAGTATACTGATTGTAGCAAACTAAAATACTGTACTGTTTCCACACATGTTGCAGTGGTTACCTTTTGTGCTCATTAGGTGAGATTCATGAAACTTCATGTGGAAATAATACTCTGATTACCCTTTGTACTCATTAGGTGAGATTCTTCAAACTCATTGTGAGAGTAATACTTTGGTTACCTTTTGTACTCAGTAGGTGAGATTCTTGAAACTTCATGTGAGAATAATACTGTGGTTACCTTTTGTACTCATTAGATACTACTATTTTGAAATAAATTATTAAATTTATTTTTCTTAAAACACAGAACAAAGAAGTAAAGCAAACAATTCTCTCTTCTGGCTATGACCTTTGAGCTCATTTGCTGCTGGACATAGGTGGCTAAACCTTTTAAAATTTAGCCTGTGGAGGATATCAAAGAGAAATTCTTTTAGATTTTTTATACATACAGTTTAATAGCCAAAAAAATCATAAATAATTATACCGATACCATAGAAGTATATTATAATTTATTAAGCTTGAAAACTAAGATGTATATAGGTTTTAAAAAATATGAAACTTTAAGCAGACTGAAAACACAACCTACATTCTTGAAAACTTGCATCAGAAGATTGCAGTCGCTTTTTCAAAGATTAAAATGTTTGAGAAAACCATTCTGGGAATATTCTAAGCTGTTGATTGATTATTCACATTATATATTGAATGAAGTAAGCTTATATAAGGGATTGTTTCCACAAATAGATAGCAGTTAATGGGGCCACTGTGTTTCATTCAGTAAATAAGGCATATCTCAGCAAAATAAAAAGATATGGGATTCTTATTTTATATTCTAGCTTGAAAATAATGATAATTTGAGTTCCTAATTTGTACAAAATTATAGACTTGCTATTTTTAAACAGTGCTATATTCAACATACTACATGACTCATAAAATATATATTTAGGTGTGTTCTTTTAATATTCACCTTTAAATTAAGAAAGTAAATAATGTATTATCTACAATTTAATACCAAATGTATTGAGATAAATTCATAAAATATCAGTTCAATAACATTTTTGAATGAAAGTCAACAAACTCCATGACTCTGTCTTTGACTTGTGGTCCATTGTTTAAAAGTTAAACCACTTTGGCTTTGAATTTCTGTAGACGGGTGGTCTTGGAGTGGCTCCTCAAGGGTTAATTGGCTGATTCTATTGGACGAGGGTCAACAAAGTACCAACATTAGGCATCCTCAATGGCATTTGTAGACATTGTGTTTGATGCTGGTATTGTGCTCTTGAAATCCTGATGTCACTGCTTGAAAAGCACCACCTTTTAGGACTCCATGGGGGAAGGGGAGGGAGTGAATTGGCACTGAAATTTCTCAATTTTGTATGGATTCTGCACCCAGTGACCTCCCTCTCCAAAAAACTCAATGATTGGAAAGAGACCACATTTAGAATACTCAATAGCAATCACCAACCCAAAATGCACCTGTACCATGTTTTTTTTCATTCTGTATTCGTTATTTAACAAACTTTTAGGGCAAATGTGTTTTTATTTAGAGGGGCTTGCTAGTTATCTGAAGTTAGTTAAGTAGCTTAGTTCTGGGGATATCTTGGTGGAAACATATACATAAAAAAATAGCAATGCCCTCCCAAAATCAAAGACTGTTCATGATATAGCCATTGAGATTACTTCACATGCTACTTTGAATTCCTCATCAGGAGTCTGTTCATGATCAGTTGATATTACTGTTACAAACATAGTTTTTTCATTGCCAGATGAGATTACACTTACAAACTTATAATCTGTTCATGATCAGTTGATATTACTCTTACAAACATAGTAAGATTGTTCATAATCAGTTAACATTAGTGTTACAAACTTAGTCAGTCTGTTCATGACCAGTTGATATTACTTTTCTGAACTTAATTTGTTCATGATCTGTTGATATTACTCTTACAAACTTAGAAAGTCTGTTAATAATCAGTTGATGCTATTTTTATAAAGTTAGTCAGTCTCTTCATAATCAGTTAATTTAGTTAGTATGTTTATAAATGGTTGATATTACTTTTCAAACTTAGTCAACTTATAATTAGTAGAATGCAAATAATATTTTTTTGGTGGTAATACAACCTATAAAGAATGTCTGAAAGAATACTTGCATATATAATGATAATTATCTTTGAACATTACAATACTGTGATGTTTTTCTTATATTATTGTCTTGGAAGTTAAATAAATGAAGTTATAATAAGTTTATGAAGTTTTAATATTAATAATTATTCATTGTAAATTTCTATTTTTATTTAATCATCATTTTCAAACATTATTTCTAGCCAATCAAAGAAATCCCCAAGACATTAAACAATATGGACTGCACTGTGAATGTTTTAATTCAGATAACTGGAGTGTTATATCCTGAGCAGCAGGTGAGATATGTTTTCAGTTTTTACTTGAACTTTTGAGAATGTCAGATAGTTGTTTGATGTGTAATGAAGGTCAGGTGGTTGGTTTTATGTGTAGCATGTAGAGAATGTCAAGCCATCTTGTTCATGTATGGCGAAGCTTAGGTTCAGTGTTTATTTCAATACTCTAAAACTCATCATCTTGATAGTCAAGTTTCTGTCAATACTATTCATGGTTTTTGTGAATATTCTAAACACAATTATTTAGTTTTAAGTGCAAATTTGTTCATGCAAATCAGATTTTACTTAAATTCAATATTTTGTATTGGTAAACTTGTAAATGCAGAACTTACAACTACTTTAGTTTTGTTTTGTCATAACTTCATATATTTAGCATTTCTCCTTAACTCTATCTACACGGGCTCAGTTGAACTGACTGACCATATTATAAATTTGTACTTGTCTAAAGTTTGACACTACTAATGTTTAATACAGTAAGTATGTCTAAATTTTTGACACTACTAATGTTTAATACAGTATGTCTAAAGTTTGACACTACTGATGTTTAATACAGTATGTCTAAAGTTTTGACACTACTAATGTTTAATACAGTAAGTATGTCTGAAGTTTTAACACTACTAATATTTAATACAGTATGTCTAAAGTTTTGACACTACTAATGTTTAATAGTCTTTAATATATGTCTTCACAGAAATCAACAGATTTTTCAATAAACATAACAAGTCATCTAGATACAAAAAAATCAGATTTTGTAGCAAACAATTTTTGATAAACTGAAGAAAGTTTTCTCTGTGAATATATCAAGCCTTTTTTTACTAGTCCAAGTGCAAAGTGACTTTCATGTTGAGAATAAATATACTTATCTCCATTTTGAAAATTTCAAATTTCATTTGTATAATTTCAAAGATATCTTAAATATATTCCAAACTATTTTTCGTGAAATGTAATATTTTTATCTGTTATTTTGCCTTCCCTAATTTTATACATGATTGGTCAATTTATTTGTCTTTGTAACCACCAAAAATATCAAAATAATCCAATTTATTCTTTTTTTTAGATAGAGTTCAATTGTAACATGATAATACATTTGTTTATCTTAAGTAGCTTTTAATTAATAACTATAAATCTGTTATACTTAAATTGTATTACTTTACTGTTCTTTGAACCATGCATAATTACTATTTGTGGCATCATACATTGTAAATCACTTGGCAAACATGTATCTCATATTATGCTATTGAAGTACATTACCCACAAGCTGCTCACAAAACGTTTCTGTTGTGTTATTATTATTTATTTTTACCTAAAATAATATAGAATATTAATATGCAAAAAGCAAACAATTTCCTAGAACTCTCAAAATTCTTCTGGCTTCCCAAATATGACACAAGAGTCGTTACAAATTCATCTAAATTGGCCTTTAATTTTTCTATGGGTGAGTGAAATTGTAAATGTTTTGTTATCATACAATAAATTATTTGATAGATGAAAATCTTCACATTCTATTTGTTATATGTAACTGAAGGTAAGAAAGATCTATTAACAAATCATGAAAGAGAGGATGTGACAGGTAGGTGTGGCAAGAAGGTCCTGATCTTCTATTTGGTGGAGCTTTAACCAAACAGGATGGAAGGCCAAGAAAGTTATGCTTTGTACAAGCATTGGTGATATTATCATGAATGTTCATATTAAATTTTATATTTATTGGAGGGGTGGGTAATAAATTATAGAAGAAAAAGAATGTCATATTTCTCACATTAGTAGAAATTGAGTAGTTTATAGTATTGAATTGTAAAATTAAGAACATAAAACTTGTATAATATTACCATATGGATTGTTAACTAAGATATTTTGTTATACTGATTGGTAGAACATTAAGAATCTCATGACATGCAACAACAGACAGTTATGGTGAGAGGGTTAAAATGAAAGTTAAATTCTGCCGATTTACAATAATTTTTTTATAAATGTTCAGTTTGAGATCTCCAATCTATTCATTTTACATCATATTGTTACCTTAGTATTTAAAGTGTGGTTTTCCCATTATGGTGTTATATTATATTAACATGTTTAATATAAAAGTATTATTATCACATTAAGGTCTTACCTTAATTTAACATGTTCAATATTAGATCATGGTTATCACTTAAAGATAACCTTTATTGCTAGTGTGTAATAGTGAAGTAAAGTATTTAATTCAGATAAGAGCAACACTTAACCACCTGTCCACAAAGTTAAACAGTGCAGAGAAGACTGTATCAGGGATGGTTACTCTTTTGGATTGTCAAGCTATACATAAAGAATATGTTATTGCTATGGGGGCTACTTGTGTGGATGTCTTGTAAGTTGAACTCTTTTAATACATAATGTAAATAAACCCTCGTTATCAGGAACAGAGGTTATTGCAAAGATGTTTTGAAGTGAAAGATGTTTAATCAAGCTGTATAGTGAAAAATTATTGTAATAATAAGAAAATATTATAAAGTCTTATTATGTTGTTGTCAGGTGACTTGTTATTATCTCTATATTTGGCCAGTTTGATTGAAATGTGATTGTTACATACAGTTGTTAGTGTCCAAAGTGTTTCAGTTTCAAGAACAAGTTTTGTTTAATTTCTGAACATTTTATTCTAAAATCCAATTTTTATTTCATAACTCTAGGATGATATTTTGTACAGTACACTTCTGGAAGAAATCACATATTGATATTTTGTACAGTACACTTCTGGAAGAAATCACATATTGATATTTTGTACAGTACACTTCTGGAAGAAATCTCGTATTGATATTTTGTACAGTACACTTCTGGAAGAAATCACATATTGATATTTTGTACAGTACACTTCTGGAAGAAATCACATACTGATATTTTGTACAGTACACTTCTGGAAGAAATCACATATTGATATTTTGTACAGTACACTTCTGGAAGAAATATCGTATTGATATTTTGTACAGTACGTTTCTGGAAGAAATCACATATTGATATTTTGTACAGTACACTTCTGGAAGAAATCACATTGATATTTTGTACAGTACACTTCTGGAAGAAATCTCGTATTGATATTTTGTACAGTACACTTCTGGAAGAAATCTCGTATTGATATTTTGTACAGTACACTTCTGGAAGAAATATCGTATTGATATTTTGTACAGTATACTTCTGGAAGAAATATCGTATTGATATTTTGTACAGTACACTTCTGGAAGAAATCACATATTGATATTTTGTACAGTACACTTCTGGAAGAAATATCGTATTGATATTTTGTACAGTACACTTCTGGAAGAAATATCGTATTGATATTTTGTACAGTACACTTCTGGAAGAAATATCGTATTGATATTTTGTACAGTACACTTCTGGAAGAAATCACATATCGATATTTTGTACAGTACACTTCTGGAAGAAATCACATTGATATTTTGTACATTACACTTCTGGAAGAAATCACATATTGATATTTTGTACAGTACACTTCTGGAAGAAATCACATATGGATATTTTGTACAGTACACTTCTGGAAGAAATATCGTATTGATATTTTGTACAGTACACTTCTGGAAGAAATCTCGTATTGATATTTTGTACAGTACACTTCTGGAAGAAATCACATATTGATATTTTGTGTAGTACACTTCTGGAAGAAATCACATACTGATATTTTGTACAGTACACTTCTGGAAGAAATCACATATTGATATTTTGTACAGTACACTTCTGGAAGAAATCACATATTGATATTTTGTACAGTACACTTCTGGAAGAAATCACATATTGATATTTTGTACAGTACACTTCTGGAAGAAATATCGTATTGATATTTTGTACAGTACACTTCTGGAAGAAATCTCGTATTGATATTTTGTACAGTACACTTCTGGAAGAAATCACATATTGATATTTTGTGTAGTACACTTCTGGAAGAAATCACATACTGATATTTTGTACAGTACACTTCTGGAAGAAATCTCGTATTGATATTTTGTACAGTACACTTCTGGAAGAAATCACATATTGATATTTTGTATAGTACACTTCTGGAAGAAATCACATACTGATATTTTGTACAGAACACTTCTGGAAGAAATCACATATTGATATTTTGTACAGTACACTTCTGGAAGAAATCACATATTGATATTTTGTACAGTACACTTCTGGAAGAAATCACATATTGATATTTTGTACAGTACACTTCTGGAAGAAATCACATATTGATATTTTGTACAGTACACTTCTGGAAGAAATATCGTATTGATATTTTGTACAGTACACTTCTGGAAGAAATCACATATTGATATTTTGTACAGTACACTTCTGGAAGAAATCACATTGATATTTTGTACATTACACTTCTGAAAGAAATCACATATTGATATTTTGTACAGTACACTTCTGGAAGAAATCACATATTGATATTTTGTACAGTACACTTCTGGAAGAAATATCGTATTGATATTTTGTACAGTACACTTCTGGAAGAAATATCGTATTGATATTTTTTACAGTACACTTCTGGAAGAAATCACATATTGATATTTTGTATAGTACACTTCTGGAAGAAATCACATATTGATATTTTGTACAGTACACTTCTGGAAGAAATCTCATATTGATATTTTGTACAGTACACTTCTGGAAGAAATCACATATTGATATTTTGTACAGTATACTTCTGGAAGAAATCACATATTGATATTTTGTACAGTACACTTCTGGAAGAAATATCGTACTGATATTTTGTACAGTACACTTCTGGAAGAAATCACATATTGATATTTTGTACAGTACACTTCTGGAAGAAATCACATTGATATTTTGTACATTACACTTCTGGAAGAAATCACATATTGATATTTTGTATAGTACACTTCTGGAAGAAATCACATATTGATATTTTGTACAGTACACTTCTGGAAGAAATCACATATTGATATTTTGTACAGTACACTTCTGGAAGAAATATCGTATTGATATTTTGTACAGTACACTTCTGGAAGAAATCTCGTATTGATATTTTGTACAGTACACTTCTGGAAGAAATCACATATTGATATTTTGTACAGTACACTTCTGGAAGAAATATCGTACTGATATTTTGTACAGTACACTTCTGGAAGAAATCACATATTGATATTTTGTACAGTACACTTCTGGAAGAAATCACATTGATATTTTGTACAGTACACTTCTGGAAGAAATCACATATTGATATTTTGTATAGTACACTTCTGGAAGAAATCTCTTATTGATATTTTGTACAGTACACTTCTGGAAGAAATCACATATTGATATTTTGTACAGTACACTTCTGGAAGAAATCACATATTGATATTTTGTACAGTACACTTCTGGAAGAAATCACATATTGATATTTTGTACAGTACACTTCTGGAAGAAATCTCGTATTGATATTTTGTACAGTACACTTCTGGAAGAAATCACATACTGATATTTTGTACAGTACACTTCTGGAAGAAATCTCGTATTGATATTTTGTACAGTACACTTCTGGAAGAAATCACATATTGATATTTTGTACAGTACACTTCTGGAAGAAATCTCGTATTGATATTTTGTACAGTACACTTCTGGAAGAAATCACATATTGATATTTTGTACAGTACACTTCTGGAAGAAATCTCGTATTGATATTTTGTACAGTACACTTCTGGAAGAAATCACATATTTATTTTAATTAAAAACAAAAAGTTTCCTATATTTGTATGTTGTACGAAAAAACACATTTTTAGGATAACATGAAAAAAACAATATTTAAGAGAGAACTGAAAAGGTTATTTTATTTCTAGAGAAGGCATGGCCACAACATTTAAGAGAGAACTGAAAGGTTATTTTATTTCTAGAGAAGGCATGGCCACAATATTTAAGAGAGAACTGAAAGGTTATTTTATTTCTAGAGAAGGCATGGCCACAATATTTAAGAGAGAACTGAAAGGTTATTTTATTTCTAGAGAAGGCATGGCCTACATATTTGTATCAGCTGCAGGAGCAGGTGTGTTCTTTAGTGTGCTCATCTGGTTGGCTTCACACACTTGGATCCAAATTAAAGAGAAGTAAATAAGTATTTAATGTTTATGTATATGTGAAATCTTTACTTCTATGGTTTGTTTGTCTCACAGTATTTTGTTTTGTAAACTTTTCAATCGTTGTTTTCTGTGAAGATAAGGTTATTTTATGTTTTATTTATATATGTAAATAGTCATCACTGAATATGTTTTATTCAGTTAAGAATAATGAAAGAAATCAGTGTACATCATCCTAGAGTTAAGTCTATGTTGTGAAGTGTATTTACTCATCTATGAAGGTTCTTATTTTATCAAAATATTGAGTCAGAAAATGAAAATATACATAGCTAATATGTACTAATTTACATTAATTTCAAACTTTTGATTTTTTGAAAAGTTAATAATGTCAGAATAATATCATTGTTCTAGTATATGTCAAGCAGCTGAAAATATTCTATTGATGTGGTATGGATTAAACCTTTGTTATACAAACTTAGTGATGTGTTCCTTAATATATAAAACATTAGATCTGGTCACTGATTCAAGATTAATCTACTAGACAGAAAAAGGTAAAGATTGTCATACTTATTTTAATGAAGTTTCTTAGTTTTAATGAAGACCAAAGGTTGCATGAATTATATATTTATGAAAAGTTAAATATTTTAAATTACTGGACAGTTATTTTACTTTTATGTCATAATATATTTGATATATTTATATAGGATATCCTAGTACTTGGAGAAAGGAACTTACATATTATTCTCATTGTAACTTTATTCTAGAGAAAGAACACATCTCACTTGAAATGTGGAAACTTTTAAAGTATGCTGATGGTTACATTTGATGAAAGGCCACTTTATCCTCACTATCCAGTTGAATCTTATTCAGGATAAACCTCTTTTTTTCAAGCTTTGAATATTTGTCATAGTTGTTGTTGTTTAGAATTAAGCACAAAGCTGCACAATGGGCTATCTGTGCTCTGCCCATCACGGGTATCGAAACCCGGATTTTAGCATGTAAGTCCGTAGACATACCTCTGAGCCACTGGGGGGCATCATAGTTGTCAATAAATTATGTATATATTATTATTATTATTATTATAAGGGGCCTTATGAAACATTTTGTAATTATGAGTCTCTACTTTAGGCTGTAATCCTTAGAGTTAAAAAGACAGAATATTATGATAAAGGTAAATAAACATCTTCAGTCTCTGATATGCTTCCAATCCATCAAACTGGCTTCATTACTCTTCAGTTCTGTCAATGACTGAGATTTTGTTCCATAGACACACCATGCCACATTTTCTTCAGTTGACCATTAGTACAATAATAACTGGAATAACCCTGATGGTCAGTGATCTTACCACCATTTTGCACCAGGTAGTTGGTTCCATTTTGATATCAAATCCAAGATTCCTTACCTACTTTCAAATCTGCTGCCATCTGTTGACAAATTTAACTAATTATTTATAAGTTTCTTGTTTTCTCTTCCTGGCAAGAAACATGTAATCCTATCTTTATGTTCCACTACTTAGTTTACATAAGTATGTGACACTTGTTTCTCTTTCTCCAGTTGTTTTTAAATGAATCTCAAGTTACCTCATCTTTTGAGTTCCAGTATCTTGAATTTCTTTATCAATTTGAAGAGTTTCTCTTTCTTCTTCTTTCCCTCTCAGTCCACTTTTTTTCATCTGTTTGTTCATTCAATGACATCTTTCCTGGAGAAACTTAAATATTCTTGTTTTCTGTATTGACTTCTAATCACATCCTCCCTTGTGTCCCAATTAACTTGTTATTGTTTCTGGGTTTACTTTACCACAATGCTTTATTTTTTTATTTTACCTCTTACTTCATGGATCTCTGTGTTTTCCTCTTTCCTTTGTAATTAGATTTTAGAGGTGTTCTTTGTATTTTGGAACCTTGAGTTGAGAGACGCTTCGACACGTCTCATTCACTTTAGTGTTTCACATTTTTTGTACCATGAGGCTCAACCAGGTTTCTTAGTCTTGTGACATCACCCCTTCATCCTATTTATTACTCTCCAATAGTCCTGTTTTATTGGGTTGACCATTGTGTGTCTTGAAAACAACTATTTTCTGATGCCAACCCTTAGGTCAAAACATTGTTCTCTACTTTATTTTAATAAAAGTTTTAATACCTGTACCAGCCATCTTGAGATACAATATTAACTTGTCAGCCCATCATGTCCAGGGAGCATTGATGCTGGTTTCAAATTTACTATTACACATAAACAGGATCTAGTCTTAAGAGTTATCTCAACATTATTTGGTGTTTTTAGTGGATTTGCTTCTACTCTGGGTGTCCTCACATAACTAACTTAATAATATACCTGAATCTGTAGGTTGTAGGTTCCAATCTTTTGGTTTTCAGTCCTGGAATTTAGTGTCTGACTGTGAACACTGTGACCTGTGATAGGTCCAGCTTCTCTATGTTCATCCTGCACCTGAACTTCTACCAAGATTCTTTCTATGTTTATCTTCCAACTGGACTTCTACCAAGTTTTCCACTACGAAATCTGTTAAAAAAATATGCTGACTTTTTTAATTGCGTGACTCCAGTTGGTTCCAGGGGAATCTGCTTGGTGTCGCTAAGTTTGCACAGATCAGCTGATTACTACGCCATTTTCTGATTGCAGATATCTTCATTTGTGTATTAGCTACGTGGTTTTAAGTGAAATGCAATTTTTTTCCTTTGGCAGATTTCAGAATGAATTACCTGAAGGAGCAACGACTTGCTGTGAAATTTTGTGTTAAACTTGGAAAACCTGTTACTTAAACTTTTGCTATGCTTAACACAGCTTACAGTGATGTTGCTATGAAGCATACAGCATGTTTCATGTGGCATGAACGTTTTAAGGATGGTCGACAGTCCATTGAAGATGATGAGCGTCCTTCCACGCCAACTGAGGACCCACACGTTGACAAAATCAACACCCTGGTGGGGAAAAATCCATGTCTGACTGTCAGGGAGCTTGCTGAAGAGTGTGGGATATCAGTTGGATCTTATTACAAGATTTTGATCGAAAAAATGAAAATGCACTGCGTTGCTGCGAAATTTGTGCCTCAGAACTCGTGAGTTTTTGGCCAAATACTCAATCACTGTTCTTTACCACCCCCCTACTCACCTGACCTTGCTCCTTGCTATTTTTTCTTGTTCCACAAACTCAAAAGACCCTTGAAAGGAAGAATATTTGAGACAATTCCCGAGATTAAGGCAAATGCGATGAAGGAGCAGGAGGACATTACAAAAGAAGCGTACCAGGACTGTTTCAACAAGTGGAAACACTGTTGGGATAAGTGTGTGCGTTGGGGAGGAGAGTACTCTGAAGGGGTCCCAGACCTGTAACTTCTAAATAAAGTATATTTTGTTTTATGACGTCAGTCCACATATTTTTTGAACATCCCTCGTATGTTTATCATCCACCTGGACTTCTACCAAGATTCTCTCTTTATGTTTATCCTCCACCTGGACTTTTTCCAAGTTTCTCTCTCTATGTTTATCCTCCTCCTGGACTTCTGCTACTGTAGGTTATAAAACTGTTTAATAATTGTTAAACCCATCTGCCCATGTTCATTGCCACTGTTGAAATGAGGTTTTTTGCAAACCATTTTTTATATTGTATATCTACATATATATTAATTTTTACCTTTCACACTGTACTTTAGTGGAGAAAAAATGACAGTGCCAGGTGAGAGTTTGTATCCACACCTATACAAAAGATCAATGCCAGATATCATGCAGCTGATGTAACTTTCCTGTTCACTCCAAGTATCTCTCTGTGTTCATCCCTGGGAAATCACCCATGATATGAGGTTTTCTTCTTTTGGTTCGAGTACTTTATCTGGTTGGATATGGAGTAGGTGGACACATTATTCAGAAGAAGAGCTGATGTCTATAATTAAAAATACATAAATCTGTTTTACTGGCCATCTCCCTACACTAAGAACCAGACTTCTCTCATGGTCAGGCTTGCATCCTTTTTGGGATGCAGTAATTTACCTTGGAGTATTTTCCAAGTAAATACTTCAAGTAAGTATTTTTCCAATGCTGTATGGCCTGACTTTAGTGCTACATCGCCAATCTCACATTCTGCCTACCTGTGTGAAACATTAACACCACATGTCTAGTTAAACAAACCAACATTCTGCCTGTGTGACACATTAGCACCCCATGACCAGTTGAACAATTCCCCTTTATGCCTACCTGTGTGATACATTAACACCACATGGCCAATTAAACAATTCTACATTCTGCCTACCCACAAGACATATTAGCACCACATGGCGAATTGAACAATTCTACATTCTGCCTACCAATAAGACATGTTAGCACCACATGACCAATTGAACGATCCTACATTCTGCCAACCAATAAGACATATTAGTACCACATGGCCAATTAAACGATCTCATTTTCTGCCTACTTTTTGAAACTTTCTCACTACATGACCAGGTTGAACATTTGCACTTTCTGCCAGCTGTTTAAAACTTTAACACCACATGGCAAGTTTAACAATTTCACTTTCTGCCCAGCTGTTTGACACTTTAACATTAGATGGCCAGGTTAAACACTCACTTTCTGCCAGATCTTTGACATTTTATCACCACATGACAAAATGAACAATCTCACTTTCTGTCTACATGTGGGACACTTTAACATCACATGACCAGTTCAACAATCCTGCATTCTGCCTACATGCATGACACATTAGCACCCCATGATAAGTCGAGCAATTTCCCTTTCTGCCAGCTGTGTGGACACATTGGCAACACATTACCAATAGAACAATTTCACTTTCTCCCTGCTTGTGTGATACTATCACCACATGGCCAGGTTGAACATTTGTATTTTCTGCCAGCTGCTTGAAACTTCAACACCACATGGTCTAGTAAAACAATCTCACTTTCTACTAGTTGTTTCACACTCTAACACCACATATCCCAATTTAATAATTTAACTTCCTGCCAGCTGTTTCATACTTTAACACCACATGACCAGATTGAACATTCTCACTTTCTCCAGCTGTTTGAAACTTTAAAACCACATCGCCAGGTTGAACAACCTCACTGTCTACCTACCTGTGTGACACTTTATTACCACATGGCCAGGTTGAACAATCTCACTGTCTACCTACCTGTGTGACACTTAACTCTCGCTGAAGGTGTGTCAGGGATAGTTGATAAGAAACATGTTTGATAAATGTGTCATTAATTGATAGCAAATATGTTGGTGAAGGTTTGTGAAAATTAGTAAATGAGAAACATTTGTTATCTGTGTAATAATTAGTTCATTACAAACATATTAGTGAAGGTGTGTCAGGACTTGTTGATGAGAAACATGTTTGTAAAGGTATGTAAAAGTTAGTAGATAAGAAACGTTTGTTACATGTGTAATTAGTTGATAAGAAACATGTTGGTGAAGGTATGTTAGGGTTGTTGATAAGAAACATGTTGGTAAAGGTGTGTCAGGGGTAGCTGATAAGAAACATGTTGGTAAAGGTGTGTCAGGGGTAGCTGATAAGAAACGTTGGTGAAATTGTGTCAGGGTAGTTGACAATAAACATGTTTGTTAAATGTGTCATGATTAGATGAAAGGAAATATGTTGGTGAAAATTAGTAAATAAGAAACATTTGTTACCTGCACAATAATTAGTTCATTACAAACATGTTGGTGAATGTGCATCAGTGGTATTTCATAAGAAACATGTTTGTATAGATGTGTCAGGGGTAGTTGATAAGAAACAAGTTGGTGAAGGTGTGTCAGGATTACTTGATGAGAAATATGGTGGTCAAGGTGTGTTAAGGGTAGTTGATAATAAACAAGTTGGTGAAGGGGTGTGATGTGTAGTTCATAAGAAACATGTTGGTTAAGGTTTATAAAAACTAGTAAATAAGAAATGTTAAATGTGTAAAAATCAGTTGATAAGAAACATGTTGGTGAAGGTGTACCAGGTATAGTTGATAAGCAATATGTTTGTTAACTGTGTAATGATTAGTTGATAAGAAGTATGTTGGTGAAAATTAGTAGGTAAGAAACACTTTAGAGATATAAAATTAGTTGATGAGAAACGTGTTGGTAAAGGTGTGTCTGAGGTAGTTGATAAGAAACATGTTAGTTAAGTGGTAATTCTATAGAACTTTAGACATACTAATCAGTAAGGTAATGAGGTGATATTAGTCTGTTGTCAGGCTAATTATATCTTAGAACTCTCATCAGTGGACTCCTGGATCTAATAGTGTTATTTTCAGTTATTGTCATCTTACCTGAAAAACTTCAGTATTTCTGTGTGCAGTTGATACAATATGATAGTTCAACCTTATATTCTGTATATTAAATACTAGGATCTGAAGTCATGTTTCAAGATTATACTGAAATTAATTTCCATGATTTGCTATATTGTGTTTCAAACTCATAACCTAAATATTAGTTAATTATAACACTGCATGACATATTTCTTTATCTTAACTTGTACACTACATCAAGTATTTCCTTTTCAAAGTATATCATTATCTAGCAATAAGCACTTTGCTTTTAAAGGACACATAGCTGTTTCCTAGTGTAACTTCTCTATAAGACAAAGCCATTTGGTTTCAGTTGTCTTTGTAAGTTCTATTCAACCTTTTGAATTAGTTTTTGGATGTTTGTACAAAGCTGCTAAAGCTACCTTCATTGCTCATCCATAATTTTGAACTGACATACCAGATGAATGGCAGCTGGTAAAGAGCAACCACTTCCAACTCTGTGTGTTACTGAGAAGATTTGCCTGGCACACTTATAACATAGCTTCATTTATAGGATGTAAATGAATATTCAGTTGGACCTGCAGTACATATTTATGCAACAGTTATCTCTGTAATTATATTAGCATCTTTAAATAATCCCATTAACATTATCTGTGCATGTTTTTCTAAGTCAGATTATAACACATCTTTATCTGTGGTTCTACATGTAGTCATGGCATTATTGTAAATCATAGGTTTTAACATATAACTTATCCTTTTACACAGATGTGTGCTGAAAGTTCTCTTCTTAAATCTCAAGCTGGCTGGTAAACATACTTGTGTTGACTTCTATTATGTCTTTTTAAAACACATTACAGTTGGGAAAACATTTTATAGACATACAGTAGTGGTTTCAAGTTAAATTTAGAAAACCAGTTTGAAAATTAAAGAGAAATAATTTTGTGATCAGTAAACCATAGTTTGTGTTTATATTTCTTTTCCAGCCCTTGTTTAATTTTTCCTTATATAACTTTTCCACAGTCTTCAGTTTTGTAAATAACTATAAATACCATAGTTTGTCTAAATATTTTTGTCTAGCCTAATTAAAGACAATAAATTACTTACATTCACAATATTATACCCTACATTAGTGTTAATATAACATGTCAGTTTATACATCCATTCACAAAATTAACCAAAAAAAATACATTTTCCAAATCTTGAAATGCTTGTTTCCAATACACAAGAACATTCTACAAATGTTCATTATATTTCTTTTCAGAAACACGTGTACAGGAACTCTTCATGGTTGTTATAACTTCCTATCTTAGGTGTAGTAAATATACATTTGCATTAATTTATCGGTTTCTGATCTAATGTAAAAAAGTGGGTTTCAGGTTTTAAAATATGGCATTAAATTATAAAGATATTGAGATACTGTGTTATTCACAAGGGTACTAAACTTCAATAACTTGCCATAAATCTACACATGGAATAATTCACACAGGATGTTTTATTTATCTTATTATTTTATTTCAAGACCTCAAAAACAAGACATTTCACAAAGGTGACTGAAATATTGACTAAATAAAACCTTAACTAAAATGTAAGAAAAAATCTCAAATATATCATATCAGTTTAAAAATCTCTTTAGAAAATATTTGTGTTAATTAGTGACAAGTACTTCTCATAGAATGATGTTTGCAAGAACCTTGTTTACATAACACCTGTAACTGATGTAGTAATAAGAATAACTACCAATTATAAAACCACGTGTTTCGGGAACACTTTTACGTGTAAGATCAACTTTAAAAGTTACACATTAAGTTTCCTACTAAACAATATTTTAATAAATAAAATATGTACCAAATAAAGAAGTTAGAATTACAAGTACAGAGCAGGTCATAAACTTAACTACAACAAATTACAAGCTGGAATGTCTGAGAACACTACTGTATTGATTTAGCTTTTAAAATGTGACAAAACATTTTCTTTCTAGATAAAATCAGATTACTATGCATAAAAATATTATTTCAACGACAAAAACAGTAACCCATACTTTCTATCATTAACAACTTAGAAAACATTGAAATGTATCTTAAAAAACAACAAAAACACTTGTCTAAAGATAACAGAAATGTTACATCTCATCATCATAAGTGAAACTCTTAAGAACGTGCACAAATGTAATATCATATAGTACATTAATATATAATAAATTATTTAAAAGCCATAATTGCAGAGTAAATGACTTTTCATATTGACTCGAGTTTAGTTTAAAATGTCTACCACATCAGATAATCTGTAATGTTCTTAGTCATTATCCTGCAACTCACATAAAAGTGACTAGAAAAGAAGTTTGCCATTTCAAACATACAGATAATTGAACGTATTGAAACTATCACATTCAGAATTTTTACACATTCATTATAATGTAACTTTCTGACATACAAAGTATAGTTTAAATTTAAAAAAAAAAACCTACACCTTAACACCAACATACCTGTTTAACTAGTCTACAGTTCATACATGTTCACATCCTGTTGTTTCCAACTCAAAGTAACAAAGAGAAATAAATTTCTACATAAATGTGTAAAGATAATTTATCACAATAATGCTACTCTACATTCGTGAAACCTCTTAACTGTCTTGCTATGTTTCAATGGACCCTTGAATACTGTCACATATTTATACATTTGAGAAACCAACCTATTTAATTAGTACACACTAGTCCCCTAGAAGATTGCCTTCTACAATCTCTTTGGCTTCTTTCGCTTCCAAAAGTTCATCATCATCATCGTCATCCTCTTCATCTTGGTATGGACTAACAGTTGGATCTGGGTAGTGGAAAGTGCTGCCTGACAGATCCACTTCAATAGGAAAAATGTTGGCTGTTTTCATTACAGCATGACAATCGTTATGGTAGTGGGACAGTGCTGATACAAAACGGTTCAGCTGGAAGACGATATCCTGTACTAGATAAAACAGGAAACATCGTTATAACATGCAGTAGTGGGACAGTGTTAACACAAAACTGTTTAGATGGAGGGCTTAAGCTGTACTAGATAAACAGCAAACATCATTATACCATGTTGCAGTGGGACAGTATTAACACAAACGGGTAATTCCATGTCAAATCATCCAGAATTTGAAAATTTTTCCAGGTGCTCCCCTCAAAATGCCTTGAAAAAATTCACGTGTTTATCCTACCCATATAATGAAAAATTGCCAAAGGTTAGTTCAATATCTCTAATAGTTTCTGATTTACAGCCCTGTGAAGTTTAGTTAATTTTTTATTTTTGGTGAATTCATTTTTGAGCAACTTTGGCTGCTTAAAGCTGCAAGAGTAAAGGTGGTAGAAGGCTGAAATTTGTTACACTGACTGAATTAGTCTCATTTTTGAGCAACTTTGGCTGCTTAAAGCTGCAAGAGTAAAGGTGGTAGAAGGCTGAAATTTGTTACACTGACTGAATTAGTCTCACGGAAGTAAAAAATGGTCTCAAACTAAGTTTATTTCTCTTATGATTTTCATAGTGAGGCAGTAAAATCACCTGAAAATCCAAAATCATAAAAAACATTGGTTTATTTAATAAGCCATAGCTCTAAGACTTAATATGATACAAAGTTAAATTTTGTTTTTAAATTTCCTGATTTTTATTGCAGATCATATTCAGTGTTACCTATGTTTTAATGTTTTATGTTCTTCGTAGACTAAACGCAACAGAAAAACACAGATAACAGCTTGTATAATTTATTACACTAAACTATTAACAAATATAACAGATATAACATAAATTATATAATAACAGTGAGAGATATTAAATTACAACATTCGAAATTAATTACAAAACAAAATAATACTAGTTTCAAACTTCAAAATTAATCATAATACAAAATGGTACTGGCCTGTATCTAATATAATGATCTAAAATGAAAGTTTTAAACTCCAGTCTAGGATGTGAATTTGGTCCCACGAAGAAATTCCGAAGCTTAAATGAAGAAGTTCAGAAACAGTTCACAGTTCAATAAATTCGCCGACTCTCAGCACAAGCAGCAATTCAGATGAATCGTAGAGATTGACGAAATAAAATCACAGCTTCCGTAGATCTAACTTTAGTCACAAATCCAAGTTGAATAATCACAGCAAACACTTAATCTTTCTCAAATAACTGACTCTCTTCTTTTGAAATAAAACTAACGTCTGACTCTCCTCTTTTCTTCGAATAATAACTGATGTCTGAATCTCTCTCTTGTCTCTCACATCTTTGTCTGTTTATATATTGTAGGCCTAAACTCCTCGAAAGACCGCAAAAATTCTACAGGTCTCCAGAGCAATCCACGCATGTCCGTTCTTGCACGAGACTACACGTCTAGACACGTAGTCACCAGCACTTCATTTACAAACACATGATTGGATTACTTAATTCAAGAAAATTCTAAATGTTACCCAAAATATATAACGACATATTTTATTAGTTTAAACTTCGAAACAATAATATAAATATGGAAAAATGAATAATAGAAATGAAAATTCAAACACAACACATGTTGTCATTTACAAAATATTTACACGACATTTACATAACATCAGAGATGTCAGAATATATGGTAAAAGGCTGAATAACTGATGACACTGTCAAACTGTGACTTGAAGTAGGGCTATTTTTAGCTAAATCATAAAAGTGTTGCATACAGCTACATTTTTAACAGGAGATCTAACAGACTTTCAATTATAACAGTTGCTGATTTATAAACTGATATGCTATAGGAAATTTAAAAACAAAATCCAGCTTTGTATCATATTAAGTTTTAGAGCTATGGCTTATTAAATAAAAGAATGTTTTTACAATTTTGGATTTTCAGGTAATTTTACAGCCTCACTATGAAAATCCTAAGAGAGATAGACAATTTTTGAATTCTGTGAGATTCAGTCAGTGTAACAAATTTCAGCCTTCTACCACCATTACTCTTGCAGCTTTAAGCAGCCAAAGTTGCCCGAAAATGAATTTGCCAAAAATACAAAATAAATTAATTAAATTTTACAGGGCTGTAAATCAGAAATTTTTAGAGATATTGATCTAATCTTTGGCAGTTTTTCATTAAATGGATAGATGAGTACGTGAGTTTTTTCAAGGCTTTCTGTGGAGGTCACCTGCAGCCCTCTGGATGATTTGACATAGAACGACCCCAAACTGTTCTGCTGGGGGACTATTTCTTGTACTAGATGAAACAAGAAATATCATTATACCATGTTGCAGTGGGACAGTGTTAACACAGAACTGTTCATACCCCTGCATCATGAGTAGTTTTTTCCTCATAACTTAAAAAGCATCACAATTCGGATAATGAAAGTGTGGTATATTATAAATATGATACTAACTCACATCTACATAACTTTTTATGTAAACTGATCGACAAACTGTTTATAAACAAATAAACAAACATAGGAGGGGTAGAAAGTGTTCACGCATCTACTTTAATGGTCAGTTGTGAAGCCTTTCAGGTGAATTACTTGGCACAATCTCTCCTCATAACCCTCCATGATCGTTTGACAGTACTCGACTGGTTATTTTCTTCTATTCTTCTTCACAGAAGGCCTACAAATCTTGCAAGTTTTTCGGGTGATGCTGATGAACCCGGGTGTCTGTGATGGCCACTCCAGAACACTTATATGATTTCTATGCAACCAGGATTGCACATATTTCGATGTATGCTTAGAATCATTGTCGTGCTGGAAGATCCAACGACGCCCAAGCTGCAAGTTCCGAGCATCATTTGTGATACAAGTGCCTAATATATCAACGTACTCTTCTTTTTTCATGATTCCGTTGACATGGTGAAGGATGCCTACACCAGAAGAGCTGAAGGAACCTGATAGCATGATCAAGCCACCTCTGTTTAACTTTAGGGACAGTGTTCTTTTGAAGATTTCATTCCCCCTTCTTATGGAAAAGATACCACACATTGTTGTAGCCGAAAAGCTCAATTTTAATCTCGTCTGACCAAAGAATACTCTTCCAATAGGTAAAGGGTTTATCTACATGCTTCCTTGCATACCTCAATCGTGCTTCTAAATGAACAGGCTTTAAATATAGAGTTCTACGAGGACGGCATGCTTTGAACCCAGAAGAGTGTAATATGTTCGTAACTGTAGAGGTGCTTACTTCAACCCCAGTTTCGGTATGTCGTTACGTGTTAAACGATGGTTCCTACTAACTTCTCTCTCTGAGAACCTTCCTATTGGTTCTCTCTTGAAATTTGGTGGGGCATCCAGATCGAGGGAGGTTAGCAGTTGCTCCTGTAAGCTTAAACTTGTTTCGTTTTTTTGAATCACTGGACAGTTGTTTCCTGTTTGCCATGATGACCAAGCAGATAATGACAGAGACTGTGCTAAATTGCCTGAAGTACATTTTTTGCTGGATAAATTCCAATAATTATGAACCAAGTGTCTAGTTCTGGAATGGTATAATATAGTTTATTCGCCAAACTAAACAAAATCTTTACGGGAATATCAGTTTTTTCACACGTTCTAAACTGTACGAACACTTTCTGCTCCTCCTATTTTTGATTATTTGTTTATTAACAGTTTATTTGTCCTTTAACTTACATAAAAATTTATGTAGATGTGTGTTATATAATTATAAAATATCATACTTCTATTAGCCTAATCGTGATACTTTTTAAGTTATGAGCAAAAAACTACTTGGGATGCATGGGTACGAACACTTTCTTTCATAACTGTATCTTGTACTAGATAAAACATCATTAGAACATATAGTAGTTAGACAGTGTTAACACAAAACTATTCAGATGGAGAACTATACATCTTGTATGAGATAAAACAGAGAACTTCATTAGAACATTCAGAAGTGGGACAGTATTAACACAAAACTGTTCAGCTGGACTTATGTTATACTAGATAGAACAAATAGTAGTGGGATAGTGTTAACACAAAACTGTTCAGCTGGAAGACTTACGTTGTACCAGATAAACAAGAAATATCATCAGGACATGCTTCTTTTTTTAAACAATATCTTCTACATTATTCAAATTGTCCACTACTGTTAGGAGTGCTGGGTTTTTAAACATCTTCTACATTATTTATGTTGGCCATCACTGTCACAAGTGCTGCGTTTTTTATTACATCTTCTACATTATTTATGTTGTTTATTACTGCCAGAAGTGCTGTTTTTTTAAACAATATCTTCTGCATAACATAAATTATTCATCACTAAGGAGTGTTGGGTCTTTCGGTGCAAACTTCTTAATGTCTTCAACACACTTCAATCTTGACTTGATTGTACACTCTTCTGTGTCTGTGTACTGGTCACTGTCATTATTCTGGTTATTCAAATGTTCTTGTACCCAGTTGTCACAGAACATTGGATGAAGGCACACTGTTGTTTGGTCAACACATTCCTTGGAAGATGTTTTCAGCCAGCTGTAGCTATTGTGGAAAAGAATGTTTTAGTCTTCATCTTCTCTGTTGTCTTCTGAAGGGAAATTGATGAAACACTTTTACACTTTGTCTTTATTTCACTCAACAGAAGCATTCTTGCACACAGACATTTTTCTCAAAGTGGGTGCTTTTCAAAGTTAACTTTGAATGCATGAATGATAGATGCCCTGGTCAAGAGGTTTTAGCACTTACGCTGCACTGCAAATTTAGAATACAATTTGGTGCTCCTAGATTCTTTTGACTGTGCAATGTGACATTGTCTAATACTAAAACAACAACATGATGCTATCACTTCATGCACTTGATGAAACTTACAGCCCAGTCTTGGAAAACAAAATTGGTCATCCACACATATCCAAGAGTATGTGATACACAAGTTATACACAGCATCTCTGTAACAGTAACGTTATCAAACAGTATGTGATACAGTATTTATACACTGTGCATCTGTTACAGTGAGGTTACCAAACAGTATGCGATACAGTATTTATACACTGTGCGTTTGTTACAGTGAGGTTACCAAACAGTATGCGATACAGTTGTAACACACTGTTTCTCTTACAGTGATGCCATTAAAGAGAGAAGTAACCTAACTAAAATGGTTGAAATAGACATCACATCACAAACTGAGAAAAAACTTAACTAAAATGGTTGAAGTAGATACATCTCAAACAGAGAAGTAACCTAACTAAAATGGTTGAAGTAGACATTCCACCACAAACACAGCAGAAGTAACCTGACTAAAATGGTTGTAGTAGACATTACACCACAAACAGAAAAGTATCCTCATTGAAATGGTTGAAGTAGACACATCTCAAACAGAGAAGTAACCTAACTAAAATGGTTGAAGTAGACATTCCACCACAAACAGAGCAGAAGTAACCTAACAAAATGGTTGAAGTAGACATTACACCACAAACAGAGAAGTATCCTAATTGAAATGGTTGAGGTAGACACATCTTAAACAGAGAAGTAACCAAACCATCACATCACAGAGAAGAATCCTAATTAAAATGGTTGAAGTAGAAATTTCACCTGAAACAGAGCAGAAGTAACCTAACTAAAATGGTTGAGGCAGACATTCCACCAGAAACAGAACAGAAGTAACCAAACTGAAATTATTCAAGTAGATATTACACCACAAACATAGTATCCTAATTGAAATGGTTGAAGTAGATACATTTCAGAAAAGTATCCTACCTATAATGGTTGATTAGACATCACACCACAAACACAGAAGTAACCTAACTAAAATAGTTGAAGTTGACTTTACACCACAATCAGAGAAGTATCCTAATTGATATGGTTGAAGTAGATACATTTCAGAAAAGTATCCTACCTATAATGGTTGAGTAGACATCACACCACAAACACAGAAGTAACCTAACTAAAATAGTTGAAGTTGACTTTACACCACAATCAGAGAAGTATCGTAATTGAAATGGTTGAAGTAGACACATCTTAAACAGAGAAGTAACCTAACTAAAATGGTTGAAGTAAACATTACACCACAAACAGAGAAGTATCCTAATTGAAATGGTTGAGGTAGACACATCTTAAACAGAGAAGTAACCAAACTAAAATGGTTCAAGTAGACATCACAGAGAAGTAACCTAACTAAAATGGTTGAAGTAGAAATTTCACCTGAAACAGAGCAGAAGTAACCTAACTAAAATGGTTGAGGTGGACATCACATCACAGAGAAGTAACCTAAGAAAAATGGTTGAAGTAGACATCACATCACAGAGAAGTATACTAACTAAAATGGTTGAGGCAAACATTCCACCACAAACAGAGCAGAAGTAACCTAACTACAATGGTTGAAGCAGACATCACATCACAAGGTTTTTTTTTGTTTAGAATTAAGCACAAAGCTACTCAATGGGCTATCTGTGCTCTGCCCACCATGGGTATCGAAACCCGGTTTTAAGTGTGCAAGTCCGCAGACATACCACTGTGCCACTGGGGGGCAACAGAGAAGTGACCTCATTAAAATGGTTGAGGTGGACATCACACCAGAAACAGAGAAGTATCGTAATTGAAATGGTTGAAGTAGACATCACATCACAGAGAAGTAACTTAACTAAAATGGTTGAAGTAGAAATTTCACCTGAAACAGAGCAGAAGTAAGCTAACTAAAATGGTTGAGGCAGACATTCCACCACAAACAGAGCAGAAGAGACCTTAATAAAATGGTTGAAGTAGACATCACATCACAGAGAAATATCCTAATTGAAGTGGTTGAAGAGGACATCACATCACAGAGAAATATACTAACTAAAAATGTTAAAGTAGACATTACACCATAGAGAGAGAAGTATCATAATTGAAATGGTTGAAGTAGACAATCTCAGACAGAGAAGTAACCTGACTAAAATGGTTGAGTTAGACATTGCACAAGAAACAGAGCAGAAGTAACCTAACTAAAATGGTTAAAGTAGACACCACACCACAAACACAGGAGAAGTAACCTAACTAAAAGGTTATACATCACATCAGAAGCACAGGAGAAGTAACCTAACTAAAAGGTTATACATCACATCAGAAGCACAGGAGAAGTAACCTAACTAAAAGGTTATACATCACATCAGAAGCACAGGAGAAGTAACCTAACTAAAAGGTTATACATCACATCAGAAGCACAGGAGAAGTAACCTAACTGAAAGGTTGAGGTGGACAGTACACAACAGAATTGTGTGCTTATTATAGATGAATACAAGTTTCAAAGATATTCAACAATCACAAACAGTTTGTCTTATTGAATATAAAAAACTACATATCCATTGATGTGTGGTTCAAAAATCAGTACAATATTTTCAGTGATCTACACAAACTGACAGCATTCTGATCCACCATTAGATTCCTTCTTCAAGAACATGACTCATCAATTGGGGATTTATAGAGATGGCATAAGCAACATGGGTGTTCGGAAAGTCACTGTGCAGTTTTGTAACCATATTCTATTCAGTTTATTTCAAGCCAGCAACTGATAGCAGTGTTTAGAAACAAAATAAGGATCCAGGCCTGTATTGATGCCAACAGGGGTCACTTTCAACATTGTTTATAATTGTCATTCATATTTACCTCCTGTATTCTATACTGAAACATGTCTGTTAATGTATAAGTGCACAGTGACTTTCCAAACACCCTGTACTTGTATACATTCTGGACAGACAGAAGCCATCACTAAAATTCTGATTATATACTTGTGTACATTCTAGAGAGACAGAAGCCATCACTAATATTCTGATTATATACTTATGTACATTCTGGACATACAGAAGCCATCACTAATATTCTGATTATATACTTGTGTACATTCTGGACAGACAGAAGCCATCACTAATATTCTGATTATATACTTGTGTACATTCTGAACAGACAGAAGCCATCACTAATATTCTGATTATATACTTGTGTACATTCTGGACAGACAGAAGCCATCACTAATATTCTGATTATATACTTGTGTACATTCTGGACAGACAGAAGCCATCACTAATATTCTGATTATCACTGATTACCATGCTTCTGATCCAGTAGTTCAAGCTTAACAAGGACATCAGATCTTAGTTTGGCAAATCTTGCTCTTGCATCTTGTCTACATCTTAAGACTAACCTGAAATATAAAAAAACATATTAGAGTCACAACATTTAAATTCATGACATAATGTATATTCTAACAACTAAACTTAAAGTAAGTGTACAAGACTGCAGAAAATAATGTAAACAAATCCGTGTTTATGAAGAAGACACACTGAAGAACTTAATATATGAAATAATACTTATTTTGTTCTTGATGTTTTACAAAAATGAAATAAGTCAGACAAAAACATACAGCAGAAACTATTTCTTATACAGAACATGAATGGAAGAACTTAAAAGCAAGACACCAGTGGATCCAATAGAAAAGTTTATTTATTCTGCATGCAATAAAAGAAAACCATCATTTCATTAACCAAGTCAAATTTAAATAACAACAAGAATCATAACTGGTTCACTGTGAGAAGTACAAAATAATATGTCACCAAACTATAATATATAATAAGGTTTAGTACTTGTCATAATAAATAAGAACTTAATGCAGATTAATTTGTAAAATTTGCAAGTGTTAACAATTGTGCTCTAATAGGTTGAGATAGAAATATGTTTATTGATTTTTCTCTTAACAAATATAATAATTAACTGTACTTAAAAAGGTTAATTTACCACGTTCAAAAGTACACAATGTTACCAACTGATCAGTGGGAAATATAACAAAGTTCCAAATAAACAAGTGATAAGTTGGAGATACGGCCAACTTCTAAATAAAGAAGTCATCAGTAAGAGAAACAGACATATCTAGATAAACAAGTGATAAGTTGGAGATAAAGCCAAGTTCTAACTAAACAAATTATCAGTAGAAGATACAACCAAGTTCAAAATAAACAAATGATCAGTAGGAAATACAGCCAAGTTCTAAATAAACAAGTGATCAGTAGGAAATACAGCCAAGTTCTAAATAGACAAGTGATCAGTAGGAGAAACAGCCAATTTCTGAATAAACTGATCAGTAGGAGAAACAGCTAAGTTCTAAATAAACAAGTGATCAGTAGGAGAAAGAGCCAAGTTCTTAATAAACACGTGATCAGTAGGAGAAAGAGCCAAATTCTTAATAAACAAGTGATCAGTAGGAGAAAGAGCCAAGTTCTTAATAAACACGTGATCAGTAGCAGAAAGAGCCAAATTCTTAATACACACGTGATCAGTAGGAGAAAGAGCCACATTCTTAATAAACAAGTGATCAGAAGTATAAAGAAAAAGTAAGAATTAGTTACCAAGATTCCACATACATTCTTTGTTATTATTATGATAAAAGTAATTAAAATATGAAGACAAGAAATTAGTTGTGCTAGATTAGGAAGTATAGAGAAAAATAATTTTTCACAAGGTGAGTTCATAAGTAGCCCAAGTATATGATATTCTAAAAACATGGGTGTTTGTAATATCATCATACAAATTACTTTACACTTAAACTGGTCGACACAATTTGACTTAATATATTTACTAATAATTCTGGGTTTTTTTTTCTGTAAAAGACAATATTTATTAAAAGCTTGCAAAATAATAAAGAGGGTATAGGATGGAAACAAAATATTAGACTTTACAGCAAAGAAACAAAACATTAGACGTTACAGCAAGGAAATAAAACATCAGACGCTACAGCAAGGAAACAAAATATTAGATGTTACAGCAAGGAAACAAAATATTAAATGTTACAGCAAGGAAACAAAATATTAAATGTTACAGCAAGGAAACAAAACATTAGACATTACAGAAAGGAAATAAAACATTACACGTTACAGCAAGGAAACAAAACATTAGACTTTACAGAAAGGAAACAAAACATTAGACGTTACAGCAAGGAAATAAAACATTAGACGTTACAGCAAGGAAACAAAACATTACACGTTACAGCAAGGAAACAAAACATTACACGTTACAGCAAGGAAACAAAACATTAGACTTTACAGAAAGGAAACAAAACATTAGACGTTACAGCAAGGAAACAAAACATTAGACGTTACAGCAAGGAAACAAAACATTAGACGTTACAGCAAGGAAACAAAACATTATTCGCTACAGCAAGGAAACAAAATATTATTCGCTACAGCAAGGAAACAAAATATTATTCGCTACAGCAAGGAAACAAAACATTATTCGCTACAGCAAGGAAACAAAACATTAGATGCTACAGCAAGGAAACAAAACATCAGACGCTACAGCAAGAAAACAAAACATCAGACGTTACAGCAAGGAAACAAAACATTAGACATTACAGCAAGGAAACAAAACATTAGACGTTACAGCAAGGAAACAAAACATTACACGTTACAGCAAGGAAACAAAACATTACACGTTACAGCAAGGAAACAAAACATTAGATGTTACAGCAATGAAACAAAATATTAGACGTTACAGCAAGGAAACAAACTATTAGATGTTATCGTATGGAAATAAAATATTGGACGTCACAGCAAGGAAACAAAATATTAGAAGTTATGGTTATGGAAACACTGAAGAGTTTTTGGGTCATAATCTCAGACAAATTGACTAAGCCTATACAAATGGAGTTAATCCCAAAAAGTTTGTGGTTGACCAGCCCTTTCAGCGACCATACAGACGTTGAGGAAACAAATAAATGGCCTTCAGATTGAGTGTTGAGTGTTTTAACCACTGGACTATGAGTGTTGTGACAAACAACATATAAAGTACGTAATATGGTACAATATTGCAGAAAATTGATAACAAAACTGACATTTAACAGAAAATTTTATCTGAATACAATTTTTCTTAATTTTTCAAAACTGATAAAACTTTTCTGATTATTATTGTCATTTATAAAACTCACCTGAACTCACAGTTGTAACTTTAAAACACACCTGTACTCACAGTTTTAATGTCACTTATTAAACACACCTGTACTCACAGTTTTAATGTCACTTATTAAACACACCTGTACTTACAGTTTTAATGTCACTTATTATACTCACCTGTACAAACAGTTTTAATGTCACTTATTAAACACACCTGTACTCAGTGTTAATGCCACTTATTAAACATACAGTTTCAATGTCACTTATTAAACACACCTATACTCACAGTTTCAATGTCACTTATTAAACACATCTGTACTCACAGTTTAAATGTCACTTATTAAACACATCTGTACTCACAGTTTAAATGTCACTTATTAAACACACCTGTACTCACAGTTTCAATGTCACTTATTAAACACGCCTGTACTCACAGTTTCAATGTCACTTATTAAACACACCTGTACTCACAGACGTTGTTAAAACTCACCTGTACTCACAGTTGTAATGTTGTTAAAACTCACCTGTAGTCACAGTTGTAACGTTGTTAAAACTCACCTGTAGTCACAGTTGTAATGTTGTTAAAACTCACCTGTACTCACAGTTGTAACGTTATTAAAACTCACCTGTACTCACAGTTGTAACGTTGTTAAAACTCACCTGTACTCATAGTTTCAATGTTATTAAAACTCACCTGTACTAATAGTTGTAACGTTATTAAAACTCACCTGTACTCATAGTTTCAATGTTATTAAAACTCACCTGTACTAATAGTTGTAACGTTATTAAAACTCACCTGTACTCATAGTTTCAATGTTATTAAAACTCACCTGTACTAATAGTTGTAACGTTATTAAAACTCACCTGTACTCATAGTTTCAATGTTATTAAAACTCACCTGTACTCATAGTTGTAACATTATTAAAACTCACCTGTACTCATAGTTTCAATGTTATTAAAACTCACCTGTACTAATAGTTGTAACGTTATTAAAACTCACCTGTACTCATAGTTTCAATGTTATTAAAACTCACCTGTACTCATAGTTTCCTGTTTCAATTCTGTACAAAGGTTCTTGAAGTGCTTGATAAGTATATTCTTCATCATCCATTTCTTTTACTTTTAGACAGTATGACTGAAATTTACATAAAATGATATTGTGATGTGATACAGACAGTATGACTAAGTTATGTAAAACAATAGTGTAATGTGATATTTTAATTTTCAGACATCTACCAAACTATCTATCTTCTGTGGATATAGAACTACAAACAAATATTTCATACGAGTTAGTCAAACATTAAGGAACATGGTGATGATCTATGAAGTAAGACTGTATGTAAGGATTTTCTAATATGTTCCACTTAGCTTACCAGATATTCAAACTTGGCATCAACATACTTCTTCATGGTCAGCCTTGTGTCAGGTACTGCCTTGTTCAGGTACGTGTTCAGGTCATTTAGCATCTGGTAGAAGGTCAATTATGAATTACATTCTAAACACAATTGCTTGAATAGAAAATACATTAAAAACCGATTTAAATACCTACAGTAATCATATCATGATTTGGTTTCACCTTCATGTCCCTTAAGTTAAAAGTCAGGTACACTGAATAAAATTCAAACCCTTTACCTAAAGGTAACAGATCTAAGTATACAGGCCTAGTATTACTGAAAACTATACATTTAGCCTTTCAAGCAATCACCTAGAATCCATTATCTTATCAAAATCATCCAATACACATAATTATTTTTTTCACAAACTGTTGCAGTCTGTTAGAACAAATAATCAATGCATTATCTGCAAACACACTTACTGGCCGGACAGTTTTTAAAAGTGTAATCCCATATTTTTCCATTGACCGATGAGCTTCACCGAACCTCGTAAAAGCTTCACTGGCTCTTTTCTGTGGTTCTCTCACACCAATAGATGAAAATACATCACCAAAACCTGAAATAAAGAACTAAAAATTAAACTTTTATCTTTTATAAAACTTGAAGTTTTTCACAAATGGAGCTAACTACCAAACTTACATAGAATAGTTCATCATGCCATATTATATTGTGTTATGTGTTTAATACAATCTATGATTCTTTAAGTATATTGAAAATAGATAAAAAAAACATTCCAAAACATAGTATACACACTTGTACCATTAGTTGATTGTAATATAAAGTATAAATTATGCTTTATGTAATCTCTCTTAGAAAGACATGGAGTTCCACTGCCTTTCTCTAATATATTACAAAAACCACCTAGAGTTGTATAAAAACACAAAATTTCATTCACAACCTTTCTTGACATGTCATTTAAAATAATACATTACTACCTGACATCCTTGTATTAAATATGATACAAACAGTAACATCTAACCTCTACCTACCATCCTTATGTTAGAAACCTACCATTTCAAACAGTAACACAACACCAGCTCTGCTATCCCTATGTAAGAAACTTACCATTTCAAACAGCAACACAACACCACCCCTGCTATCCCTATGTTAGAAACCTACCATTCCATAAAGTAACACAACACCACCCCTGTTATCCCTATGTTAGAAATCTACCACTCCATAAAGTAACACAACACCACCCCTGTTATCCCTATGTTAGAAACCTCCCACTCCATAAAGTAACACAACACCACTCCTGCTATCCCTATGTTAAAAACACACCATTCCAAACAGTGACATAACACCACCACTAAGTTTTGTACAACACTTCATCCAACTAGTTTTACATTCAAAACCCAAACAAAGAGAATTTTTTTGTACTCAACACTTTTCACTTAACCCTGCTGTGTTTATGCTTCGTTACTTGACTGTTGTAACATTAACATCAGTGAAAAAGAGAATACATACCTCTGTAGACTTTACAAACATCAAAAAATGCTTTAAGCACTGATTTTGTGTGCTCTGTTATTCCCCTATACATGTGCTCATTCCTCTCCAGTTCTTCAAGCTTCTTTACTAGGCTGTCTGATAACAATGACAAAACAAATATCACATCACACACAATCTGTTACAATGTTATGAAAAGGTATAATACAAGTTCATTTTGTCAAAACACATAATGGAAGGTATAATACACGTTCATTTTGTCAAGACAACACATAATGGAAGGTATAATACAAGTTCATTTTGTCAAAACAACACACAATGGAAGGTATAATACAAGTTCATTTTGTCAAGACAACACACAATGGAAGGTATAATACAAGTTCATTTTGTCAAGACAACACACAATGGAAGGTATAATACAAGTTCATTTTGTCAAGACAACACATAATGGAAGGTATAATACAAGTTCATTTTGTCAAGACAACACATAATGGAAGGTATAATACAAGTTCATTTTGTCAAGACAACACATAATGGATGGTATAATACAAGTTCATTTTGTCAAGACAACACATAATGGAAGGTATAATACAAGTTCATTTTGTCAAGACAACACATAATGGAAGGTATAATACAAGTTCATTTTGTCAAGACAACACACAATGGAAGGTATAATACAAGTTCATTTTGTCAAGACAACACATAATGGAAGGTATAATACAAGTTCATTTTGTCAAGACAACACATAATGGAAGGTATAATACAAGTTCATTTTGTCAAGACAACACATAATGGAAGGTATAATACAAGTTCATTTTGTCAAGACAACACATAATGGAAGGTATAATACAAGTTCATTTTGTCAAGACAACACATAATGGAAGGTATAATATAAGTTCATTTTGTCAAGACAACACATAATGGAAGGTATAATACAAGTTCATTTTGTCAAGACAACACATAATGGAAGGTATAATACAAGTTCATTTTGTCAAGACAACACATAATGGAAGGTATAATACAAGTTCATTTTGTCAAGACAACACACAATGGAAGGTATAATACAAGTTCATTTTGTCAAGACAACACATAATGGAAGGTATAATACAAGTTCATTTTGTCAAAACAACACATAATGGAAGGTATAATACAAGTTCATTTTGTCAAGACAACACATAATGGAAGGTATAATACAAGTTCATTTTGTCAAGACAACACATAATGGAAGGTATAATACAAGTTCATTTTGTCAAGACAACACATAATGGAAGGTATAATACAAGTTCATTTTGTCAAAACAACACAATAATGGATACAACTATCTGTACAAGAACTTTACTGAAGCTTAGTAATATATGCTGCTGTCATCACCAACATATGAATTTTCTTTTACTCATATAAAAGGATGAAAATGGTAAGTGATCAAGCTGATGGATGCTGGACACCATGTGAAAAACAATTATAATAAAGAACAAATAAGTTTTATTCACCCTGAATCACTAGAAACCTGGAAACCATGTGAAAACCTATAAAAACAAATAGTTTCATTCATTCTTAATTACTAAACACTTGGAAACCATATGAAAAACTATAACAACAAACAAGTTTTATTCATTCTGAATTACTAAACACCTAGAAACCATGAGCAAAACAACTAAAATAAACACCAAATAAGCTTCCTTCATTCTGAATTACTAAACACCTAGAAACCATGAGCAAAACAACTAAAACACCAAATAAGCTTCCTTCATTCTGAATTACTAAACACATGGAAACCATGGGAAAAACTTTAAAAACAAACAAGTTTCTTTCATTCTGAATTACTAAACACCTGGAAACAATGTAAAAACTTGGAACAAATAAGTTTCATTCATTCTGAATTACTAAACACCTAGAAACCATGTGGAAAACTATAAACACAAATAAGTTTCATTCATTCTGAATTACTAAACACCTAGAAACCATGGGAAAAACTATAAAAACAAACAAGTTTCATTCATTCTGAATTACTAAACACCTGGAAACAATGTAAAAATTGAACAAATAAGTTTCATTCATTCTGAATTACTAAACACCTAGAAACCATGTGGAAAACTATAAAAACAAACAAGTTTCATTCATTCTGAATACTAAACACCTGGAAACCATGTAAAAACTACTATAATAAAAAACAAACAAGTTTTATTCATTTAGAATTACCAAACATCTGGAAACCATGTGAAGAAGATAGTACTGAGGAGTCCAAAACCTTTAGATGGTTAGTATAACTAGGAGCAACTCAAAAAGCTGTTTGACCTAAACACCAGACAAAGCTGTACCTAAATGAAGACCAGGTTGAAACAAGATATAGTTGGTACAAATTCCTTGCAAGTCACACCTTAGATAACAAGCCATATTCTTTTGGTGGTTAAGAGGCTGTCAGATTTACAATTCCCATTTTAGTTAATGTAAACTATCTATAATGCTTTACTGAAAAAAACAAAAACAAAAAACATTTCAAATGTGTTTAGGAGGTTTTAGGAATTACACAAAGGAAGTTTAAGATTCTTGAGATAAGGAAAACTATCTTCAATTTTAAAATAAAATGACTTTGCACGTGGACTATTCAAAATAACTAATATTTTTGTGGACAAATCTTTATTTTATTGGAAATACCTCAATAAAAATGTGATTTTTTGTGTGTTAACTTATAATATTAAATGTCAAGATTCATGAAGGTATACACACTATATTTAAAATTAGGAGTATTAAATCTAAAGACTTTAAATGAGTACAAAAAAGTCACACAGTCAGTCTATATGACTGACTGTGTTGAAAGAGTCAATAAAAAAGTAAAAATATAGTAAATACCTTCTTGGTGTACTGTGTCTGTACATCTTCTTAAATATTTGTTTTGTTGACTGTTCAAAACAAATATTAAAAATATTTGTGGAAACATATTTTATTAGAAATACTTCAGTAATATTAAGTGAAATATTGTCAAATGTTGTAAGGTTATACACACAAAATTGAAAGTTACAATATTAAATATACAAAGACTTTAAATGAGTGCAAAGAAGTCACACGGTCCATCACATAGTCCATATTGAAAGAGTTAAAGTCCAAGACCCATTAGTTGCAATAAGATTACTGAAAGAATAGCATGTATCCTCACCCTAAAAATTCAGATATTTGAGAGAAGCCCACAAACCAAAACATATAAAATCATCTCTGTAAATAAGAGTCCATCTACTTGTTTCTGATGTTTCATATAGCCTGTATATGAATGGGAGGTGGCTATTCATGATGAAAACTTGTATAACCAACAAAAGACATATGGTACTGATGCTACACCAAAGGGTAGATAGATCCCTGAAATATAAAACCTGATCCCTGTACATGATATGTAACAAAATGCAAAATGAATTTACTGTGAGAATGTGGAGAACGTGTCAACAATTTCAAACCTTGAAATCCACTGGCCTGGTTAAGCATTCAAAAGAAACATGAGAAAAGAGATCATTGTGGACCTGGGGAGGATTGAAGATTGGATCAAGAACAACAATAGTCCACCAATCTCCCCTCATTCTAGGCACAATGAATGGACATGAATAAATTCTAGAAGAATTCAATTACCACTATGACCAGTAACTGAAACAAAAATCCACTGCTAAGGTGGAGGTGGAAATACCACAGGATAGGAGAATAATGAAGGTGGAGGATTGAATAACAGGACCAACATCAATACCAGAACCTGAAGTAACCACAGACCTGTAGTTGAAGGAAAACCACATGTCCATCAATAGTAGTATCTTCACCCTAACTGACCCACCACCATCTATGCAGATACGATTTTGATGTTGGTCAGCCCAAATAGAGGAGCTCTGAAATGAAGATCTGAACAATTCAGATGCTCGAGCCAAGTAAGGTCAAGAGGTCAGCAACAACAAAAATGAAAATAGGTGGTGTCAGTTTGTGATGCAAATATCTTTGGGACTCCCAAAAACATAAAGTAATGATGACAATGCGTCTCTACAGAAGGAACGTAAGCAGTCAATCTGAAGCTGGGATCATTGATAGAGTGTTTGGGGAGAGAATGAGGATCAAATAAGTACAAGAAAAATGTGATTGATTCAATGTGATCACATGAACCATTCCAAAATGAGGTGATAAAGCAACGTGTGCAAACAGGCAAACAAGATACAAGGTCTGTCTGTCATTACATGACAAATCTTTCAGCATGAAAGAGAAATCAGGTGAAGGAAGATAACTAAATAGTCCTCCACCATCACCTTTCAACCAAGGAGGAAAGAGTGGACTCAAAGTGCATGAAGTAAAGCCACAAAATTTCACAAACCAAAGTGAGTAATGGACAAAATAGATCAAAAGATGTTTGATCCAAATTGGACTTAAGGGAAGTCAACTTAGCAAAGAAAGACATCAAAATAGAGAGTCCAAATTCTCTCTCGGATCAACAAAACAGGGAACATCAGAAGCCCTACAAGAAAACATCACAGACCAAACAAAGATCTCCATTTCCAAATGGATCAAATAACAGATAACTCAATCAAAAAGGACCCCCCACCCCCGACATTAGATAACAAAGGACTAATAGAAAAGGTTGGATTAGTCATTGTCTAAACAGGAAATCACACCCAAAAATATTTTTTCTAATTGTATTTTTTTTCTGAAGGAAATTATAATTATATGAAAATCCACAACATTGAGTGAAAATTGCAATCCATAAAGGAATGACATGCAACACTTTGTCAGAGAAAAAAAATGATTAAGTTATCTGAGTAAGATACTTATACACAGTACCAGAATGAAAAGCACCTTGATGTGGTTGGAGAAATTTCCTAAATAGAAATTACCAAGGACATTTATGTAGAGTAAAAAACTGTAGTATTACAAGATAAGCATGTTTTGTATTTACCACAACTTAGTACAGAGCTAATACCGGTAAACAACAACTTATTTGTCTCCTTACCACTACATAATACTGTTTCTACACCTGTAAACAACAACGTAATTTGTCACCTACCACTACATAATACTGTTTCTATACTGGTAAACAACAACTTGTCAACATACCATTACATAATACTGTTTCTTATCTGGTAAACAACAACTTGTCAACATACCATTACATAATACTGTTTCTTATCTGGTAAACAACAACTTGTCAACATACCACTACATAATACTCAGTGATGTCGAGAAACCCACTTGTTGAGAATTTTATATGCAAAAACGGCTCGTTTTGGGTTCAGAAAATATTTTAAATAGAAGAGCGAACAACGTTTCGACCTTCTTCGGTCATCGTCAGGTTTACAAAGAAAGAGGTAACTGACCGGAAGCTGACCACATGTTTGGAAGGGGTTGTATAACTGAGTGTCGCAATGTAGAGGGCGCGGTTAGATGTTTGAATATATAATAATCTATAATATTAATATAGGTATAATGGCGTTCCTTTATATTGGTTTATTTTGGGTTTAAGTTGTTGTATAAGTAAGGTTTCTTTAATTTTTCATTTGTTTATGTTTGTTTCTTTATTTAGTATTTTAGTGTTTTCTATGGTTATGTTGTGTCCATTTGACTTGCAGTGTTCGAAAACGTGTGAAGGTGACTTTTTATGTTCTTTGAATCTGGTTTCCATTTTTCTACTTGTTTCTCCTATATAGAAGTCGTGGCAGTTATCACATTGTAAATAATGTTGGTGTGGTGTTTGTCAGTGTAGTTCTTACATAGTATAGACCTTAGTTTTGTGCCTGGTTTTTGAATAAATTTAGTGTTAACTGGAATGTTATACAATGTGATAACTGCCACGACTTCTATATAGGAGAAACAAGTAGAAAAATGGAAACCAGATTCAAAGAACATAAAAAGTCACCTTCACATGTTTTCGAACACTGCAAGTCAAATGGACACAACATAACCATAGAAAACACTAAAATACTAAATAAAGAAACAAACATAAACAAATGAAAAATTAAAGAAACCTTACTTATACAACAACTTAAACCCAAAATAAACCAATATAAAGGAACGCCATTATACCTATATTAATATTATAGATTATTATATATTCAAACATCTAACCGCGCCCTCTACATTGCGACACTCAGTTATACAACCCCTTCCAAACATGTGGTCAGCTTCCGGTCAGTTACCTCTTTCTTTGTAAACCTGACGATGACCGAAGAAGGTCGAAACGTTGTTCGCTCTTCTATTTAAAATATTTTCTGAACCCAAAACGAGCCGTTTTTGCATATAAAACTACATAATACTGTTTCTATACTGGTAAACAACAACTTGTCAACATACCATTACATAATACTGTTTCTATACTAGTAAACAACAACATGTCAACATACCATTACATAATACTGTTTCTATACTGGTAAACAACATACCATTACATAATAATGTTTCTATACTGGTAAACAACAACTTGTCAACATACCATTACATAATACTGTTTCTATACTGGTAAACAACATACCATTACATAATAATGTTTCTATACTGGTAAACAACAATTTGTCAACATACCATTACATAATACTGTTTCTATACTGGTAAACAACATACCATTACATAATAATGTTTCTATACTGGTAAACAACAACTTGTCAACATACCATTACATAATATTGCTCTGCTAAGGCCAAGGGCATCTGCTGTAGTAGAACTCATGTTTTCAACCACTCTGTGTTTCATCTTCTTCAAAACTGAAAGTTGTAGACAAATCATTAAAATGTCTCACAATACATTCAATAAATAAATAAAAGTGCTTGCATAAAATAAAACTGTCACACTGTAAGATATCATGGTATGTTACTTCAAGGGTCAGGAACAGACTGATACTCTGAAGGCACTGAAGTTATAATGTATAGTGTAGTAGTGTGTAGGTTAGTTTTGAGTCTGTGAGTACAAGTTTCCTATATTGTACAGTGTAGAGTGTACAAGTTTTCCTTGGCTGTTTCTGACTATGAAGGTAAATAGAAACATTAATAAACATCATTCTTGGTTTAGTACTCCAGACAATAGAGTTTATAGAACTTTCAAGACACTGTATTTATAATTTTTTGTATAAAGCATGAAAACTGAATTCAGAAATGCATCAGACCTGCATGTAATGTTTTTATGACATTATATATGCATCTTGAGAATGAAGTGAATAAAGTTTTCCATGGTGGAAAATGATGGTGAAAGAGGAAAATCATGACACCTGTTAAAAATCTACATGCACACAGGATAAAAATTGTGGAAAGTTGAGGGTTGCACATCATCTAATAAAAAACTGTTTCCAGTATCATATAAGTAAATGTCCCATTATAGTATGATTATTTACCAGAGAATAAAGGGTACATACAGACTTAGTAGTATATAACAAACACAGTTTTAAAACAAAGAGACATTTTATCTACTCTTTTGAATAAAAATTGTGTTATTGGATTGTTTTATACACAGGATGTGAATAATAAAATGTATATTTATGTCCTGTGAAATCTTCCATATATTTATATTTTGTGTATTTTATCACATTTAAGATTAAACACACTCAACGTAGTGTATCAACAACAACAAATCAACTATGTAGTATTTGTTCTCATTACAGCAAGATTATCACACACAGAAAAAATTTTTATACGTTTCTTTTCACTAATTCATATTTAAAAACCTCAATATGTAGGAAACACCAATATTCATTATCTGTAAAACTACTGTAACAAATCAACATGATGAAAGCAGAAAACATACAACATACCTATGTCCAGTGTCCTTCCTTGCTTCGGATCTGCATGAAGCTTGTTATAGTTAATAGTAACTTCATCCTGCCAAAAATTGAAAAACAAACAAACAATAATAAACATATTTTTCTACTTTCTGTCAAATTTAATTTGTACTTACTTAACAGTTAGGAAAGTTAAACAGACTTGAAATAATGACCTCCACTAATAGATTGTCTGACAGTTACCTCAAGCATCAATAACTTTCTATACTGATAACTTGAAATTAAATAGAACTTCAGAATATGAGTTGATTATCCTAATAAAAGCATTCTAAGAGGAGGTGCTTACTTCCAACACATGTCATAAAATAAATTTATAACAGAAGCTGCTGGATACATCAGGAAACCATCACTATCTCATTTGTATGCATCAAAGCAATAACAATGAAAGCATATGTTCAGATGCTAATTACATTTCCTATGAACAGATTTCACTGCATTCATCACCACAGACACATAACCAGTTACAAACTGTGAACAGACTTCACTGCATTCATCACCACAGACACATAACCAGTTACAAACTGTGAACAGACTTCACTGCATTCATCACTACAGGCCCATAACCATGTACAAACTGTAAACACAATCACTGCATTCATCACTACAGACACATTACCAGATGCAAACTGTGAACACAATCACTCCATTCCTCACTACAGACACATAACCAGGTACAAACTGTGAACACCCTCACTGCATTCATCACCACAGACACTTAACCAGGTGCAAACTGTGGACAGACTTCACTGCAGGCCCATAAACAGGTGCAAACAATGAACACAATCACTGCATTCATCACTACAGGCCCATGACCCGGTGCAAACGATGAACACAGTCACTGCAATCATCACTACAGACACTTAACTAGGTACAAAGTGTGAACAGACTTCATTGCATTCATCACTACAGGCCCATAACAAGATACAAACTGTGAACAGACTTCACGGCATTCATCGCTACAGACACATAACAAGGTACAAACTGTGAACAGACTTAACTGCATTCATCACTACAGACACATAACCAGGTGCAAACTGTAAACACAATCACTGCATTCATCACTACAGACACATAACCAGGTAAAAAACTGTGAACATAATTCACTGCATTCATCACTACAGACCCATAACCAGGTACAAACTGTGAACAGAATTCACTGCATTCATCACTACAGACACTTAATCAGGTACAAACTGTGAACAGAATTCACTGCATTCATCACTACAGACACTTAATCAGATACAAACTGTGAACACACTCACTGCATTCATCACTACAGACACATAACCAGGTACAAACTGTGAACAAACTTCACTGCATTCATCACTATATTCACATAAATAGGTACAAACAAAATATACTTTTCACAGCAATATTTTCATAAGTTTTATTTTATAACTGTAATTATAAACAATTCTTTTTATAAACAACAGCCTACACAAGACAACTTTTATGCTTAACACCAACAGAAATTTGAGAAATCTTCCTGAATAGACTGTACTGTGACTGAAGCCAACTAACATTAGTTAAGCTTGAGAAATTTTCCTGGTGAGACTGTACAAGAATTGGAGTCAAGTTACACTAGTTAAGGTTACAAAATCTTACTGGTTAGACTGTACTACAACTGGAGCCAACTAACACAAGTTAAAATTGAGAAATATTCCTGATTAGACCATTTTACAATTACAGTCAACTAACTTGAACCCCTTGGATCATCTTTGCGACTTCAACTTTGGTTCTTCCTTTCACAGATGTTCCATTAACTCCCACAATTTCATCACCAGACTGGATAGTTCCATCTTTGGCAGCAGGGGTGTTATCAAACACCTGAACAACATATAGACACGGACAATGTGGTGCTCCACCCCCTATACTGATTCCAATCAGGTTACTTTCATCTTTGTGTATTGTGACACTGCCTGAGGTCACGGTCATTCCCCTAAACAAAGTATATATACACACACATTTTTAATACAATAATAGTACATTAATGATATCTATACATGATTTAATTACATATCTAGTAATTTTCAGACTAATAACAGGGGTAGAAATATTCTAAATTTTCAGTGGGACATGTAGAAAGGTTTACCGTCCTCAATGGTAATTTGACTTAACATGTAGGCCCACAATCCACTTGCACTACTAGCGAGGGACTCAGCTGATTTGACAAGTTCTGTGGCTTTGAGCAGTGTCTCGTGTAAGTCAACTTGTCAAATATCAGCTGCAATGTTGAAACTCCTAGCTTCTAGCAGAGCACCAAAGTGGTCCAATAGTGTCTGGAGTTCATTATGGCCATAAGATGACAATGCTTCCTTGCTTTTAGGCCAGTTGCTTGGTTCAAAAATTTGAAAGGTGCCAATGAAATCCTTATAAATTCTTCAAAACTCTCAGATATGTGATAGATTTACCTATGAAGATGGCAGTTTCTTCAGCCACAGATTGAGCAACTTTCTCTTTTGTGGCACTTTTTGAGCCTCTGGCCCTTGTCTGACCACTAATAACAATCACCTTTCCTTTATGTAACCACTTGCCACTTTGTTCACATGTTGTGAGCTCTTTAACAATTTTCTGGGATCTCTCAACATGATTCAGACTGAGCAGCTTCTCTTTACAAACAGCGAGTTTGTCAGAAACAATGTTCACAGTAGCAGAATTGTCTTGCATTTTGAGACTAAGAGATGTCAAAACAGGCAGAACTGTCAAGAGTACGCCCATGTATAGGATGAATTTAAGGCTTGTCAAAGTACTGTATAATCCTGCAGCTTTTTGTTCATATTCCCCTTTGTCATGCAGTTTTATTTGATACAAATGCTCTACTAAAGCTGGCCAATTATGAGAAACTGACTCCATAGTGCACTCTTTGTAGGCCACCCACTGGGTTCCTGTCCCTTTTGTTGGCTTTACCAGCTTCTTTGAGACCAGCCCAGTTCTGTGGTGAATTGTCATAAAATTTCCATAGGTTTTCTAAAAAGGTTTGGATACTATCAAAGTAAGGGATGTCCTTGATGGTCTTCTAAATTGTAAGTTCCAATCTGTGACTAAAACAATCAGTTGCTCCATTATCTATTATGCTAGTTGTGTTAGGTTAAGCTCCAATTCTGTCAGTGGTAAATACATGGTTCTTCTTGGTTTAAATCAATTGAAAAATGCTATAGTTTTCACTGATGTATATTAACAATGGAATGACTATGTATAACTGAATTAAAACACAAAGGTACATGAAATATTGTCCATTTTAATTTTTCTTAATTAGGAATTCAGGATAAATCCAGAAAATTCTCATCCCAGGTAATTAAGAAACCTTTACCTCAACTAAGAGCCTCTAGCAAGTGTTCAGAATAAGCCTTCTCAACTGACTGCAGACACAGGAAGTGGGTGACTGTTACCCAGTCACTGTCCAAGTATCTCATATCAATTATCTTCTGCTCAATGTTGGAAGTGTCTGTTGGGCCGTCCAGTCACAATGCCAAATAATAATGAGGTTTGCAGATGAGATCTGACATTAATTATAATTGTTTCTGCAATATACTTTGTAAAGATAATTACTTGTTTGTCATTGGCATAATGTTCTGTTAAGTTCATACCAAAATTGTGCTCCTGCAGCAACAGAAGCTCTTGAAACTTGCTGAATGGTTTGGCATTCAAAGGCATTCAATTCTTTCATTATGGGAGTTAAATCAGGTATTTCTTTTGCTGTCTTAGCTTGACAACTTGGACTATGGGCACAACTGTTTTCATGTTCCTTAACAACACTTTCACTCAGATTGGAAGATCCTGTTATGAAGGTGTTCTTCTGCCTTCCACTGCTTTGGTCATATTCCTGACAAATTGAGCAAAACATCAGTCTGGTAGCATTATTATACTCCAGCCATGGTCAGCCTCTATTCCATTCATCCTGAAACAACAAGTAGGCTTAGCACCAGTACTAACAATAACAGTTTTTGTTTTAACACTTGGGCTTGGGCCAACAAACTTGGGTTTTTTCACTCGAGGTTCCGAAGTATTGTCTTCTGATTCATTAGTCTTGCTTGCAAAACCAAACTGAAATAGATCATGAGACTTTCCTAGTTTATTTACTATCAGATACCATGGTCAGATCACAGTGAATGTTTGGCACTCATGTGACATATCCGGACAGCATGGATAAAGCGACCTAAAAAGTGCATTTTGTGAGGGTTCACGACTGTTTTTTTTTAAATTTGCTTTATTTTTTGTCATAAATTAAATCTTAAATTTTGCAAGTTATTTTCCACTCATTATAGAATGTACTTTTAAGCAAAATCTTTGGGCTGTGCATACACAGCTTTTGTCTCACTTATTTTTGATGGGATGATGTATTTGTGTCCAATATGTTAGGAATATGACCACTGGTCACGATGTCAGGTGATAGATGGGAAAGTGCCTGTCAAACGTGATTTTTAAACAGACACGTCTGACTTTAAATAGAAAATTTCGATCCCTGAATAAAGACAAACGAACAAACTATGAAACAACTTTGTTCCATTTTTCACAAATAGACAAAATTTATTCCTTTTTCTCAACATACAGTGACAAACCATTTTCCTTTTTTTGACATATAGGGATAAACTGCTTTCACTAACAAGTATGTTCTATTTTTTATTCCTACTGACACATTACTTTCAACAAACAAGCCATTTTCTATTTTTTAACACACACTGACAAACTACTACCTATTTTTTAATGAACAATGACAAACATTAAACAATGCATTAAAATTACACAATCATCTATTATTAAAAAACTGCACAAACACGTAGAACTTGCATCTATCATTACACAATACATTAAAATTACACTATCATCTATCATTAAAAAACTGTACAAACAGATAAAACTTTCATCTGTCATTACACGATACATAAAAGTTACACAATCATTCATTATTAAAAAACTCCACAAATACGTAAAACTTTCATCTATCATTACATGATACATTACAATTACACAATCTATTATTAAAAACTGTACTGAGACACTCATTTCAGAAAAGACTTAACTATTAACAAAAAAAGAATTCAGTTCAACATTTAAAACATTTATTTACTCATACCATTATTAACAGTCAATTGTAAAGAATAAAATCAATAATTTGTATAAAGACAATACTTTTATAATTTGAAAATCTTCAATACTAATACCCAGACAACATGCACAGATGTTTAAAAATCTTCAATACCAATACCCAGACAACATGCATAGATGTTTGAAAATCTTCAATACCAATATCCAGACAGCATGCATTGTTTGAAAATCTTCAATACCAATACCCAGACAACTTGCATTGTTTGAAAATCTTCAATACCAATACCCAGACAACTTGCATAAATGTTTGAAAATCTTCAATACCAATATCCAGACAACTTGGATTGTTTGAAAATCTTCAATACCAACACCCAGACAACATGCATAGATGTTTGAAAATCTTCAATACCAATACCCAGACAACATGCATAGATGTTTGAAAATCTTCAATACCAACACCCAGACAACATGCATAGATGTTTGAAAATCTTCAATACCAACACCCAGACAACATGCATAGATGTTTGAAAATCTTCAATACCAACACCCAGTACAACATGCATTGTTTTAAAATCTTCAATACCAATACCCAGGCAACATGCACAGATGTTTGAAAATCTTCAATACCAATACCCAGACAACATGCATAGATGTTTGAAAATCTTCAATACCAATACCCAGACAACATGCATAGATGTTTGAAAATCTTCAATACCAATACCCAGACAACATGCATAGATGTTTGAAAAATCTTCAATACCAATATCCAGACAGCATGCATTGTTTGAAAATCTTCAATACCAATATCCAGACAGCATGCATTGTTTGAAAATCTTCAATACCAATATCCAGACAACATGCATAGATGTTTGAAAATCTTCAATACCAATACCCAGACAACATGCATAGATGTTTGAAAATCTTCAATACCAATACCCAGACAACATGCATAGATGTTTGAAAATCTTCAATACCAATACCCAGACAACATGCATAGATGTTTGAAAATCTTCAATACCAATACCCAGACAACATGCATAGATGTTTGAAAATCTTCAATACCAATACCCAGACAACATGCATAGATGTTTGAAAATCTTCAATACCAATACCCAGACAACATGCATAGATGTTTGAAAATCTTCAATACCGATACCCAGATAACATGCATAGATGTTTGAAAATCTTCAATACCAATACCCAGACAACATACACAGATGTTTGAAAATCTTCAATACCAATACCCAGACAACATGCACAGATGTTTGAAAATCTTCAATACCAATATCCAGACAGCATGCATTGTTTGAAAATCTTCAATACCAATACCCAGACAACTTGCATTGTTTGAAAATCTTCAATACCAATACCCAGACAACTTGCATTGTTTGAAAATCTTCAATACCAATACCCAGACAACATCCATAGATGTTTGAAAATCTTCAATACCAACACCCAGTACAACATGCATAGATGTTTGAAAATCTTCAATACCAACACCCAGTACAACATGCATTGTTTTAAAATCTTCAATACCAATACCCAGGCAACATGCACAGATGTTTGAAAATCTTCAATACCAATACCCAGACAACATGCATAGATGTTTGAAAATCTTCAATACCAATACCCAGACAACATGCATAGATGTTTGAAAATCTTCAATACCAATACCCAGACAACATGCATAGATGTTTGAAAATCTTCAATACCAATACCCAGACAACATGCATAGATGTTTGAAAATCTTCAATACCAATACCCAGACAACATGCATAGATGTTTGAAAATCTTCAATACCAACACCCAGGACAACATGCATTGTTTGAAAATCTTCAATACCGATACCCAGATAACATGCATAGATGTTTGAAAATCTTCAATACCAATATTCAGACAGCATGCATTGTTTGAAAATCTTCAATACCGATACCCAGATAACATGCATAGATGTTTGAAAATCTTCAATACTAATATTCAGACAGCATGCATTGTTTGAAAATCTTCAATACCAATACCCAGACAACTTGCATTGTTTGACAATCTTCAATACCAACACCCAAACAACTTGCACAGATGTTTGAAAATCTTCAATTCCAATATCCAGACAACATGCATTGTTTGAAAATCTGAAATACCAATACCCAGACAACATGCATAGATGTTTGAAAATCTAAAACTTAGCTTCCTATTTTCAATAAACCAATGTTTTCATCATCATAAGTTTCTCATGAAAGTTGTTGAGCCTAATCTAATTCTCAATTCACCACTTGTCACAGAGTTATATTGATTTGAGGGAACTCCATCCTTCATCACAATACTGGATAAAGTTGGAGACCTTGCTTCAAAAAGCAGTGAAGTTCATGCATAGAAGATGTTAACAATAAATCTTCAACTCAACAACAACAGAAAGAAGAGAACTTATATCTGGAAGTTAGTTTTGTTTTTGAAAATATCTACACATTTATGCATTATTTTATAAGTAATCTAGATGAATACACCAATGTATAATAAGGTAACATCCAAATAGGTTATGGCTCTTTCTTGTCACTAGTGTTAAGTGTTTTTTTCACCATGATTCGGATAATTGTCATGTCATTCTTTTTGGATATTACCTGTGGAAAACACACCATTTCCTAAAGATATTGTGAAACCTATAAATAAATGCTGAGAAAACAAGCCAGAATCTCTAAGTGTCTATTTTTGATAAAATGGAAACAAGATAAGTTTTAAATTTAACCTGTAAATGTAAAAGCAGCAAAATGTCCAACATATTACAAGTTTAACATGTATGTGCAACTTTGATGACACACCAGTTGCTCAAAAAATTAGCAGATGTCAGTGAATCTTTGGCTAGAGATAATGTCAAATGTTCAAAGAAAACTAACAGTAAACTTGTGCATTCATCCAACAAACTTGGATGAGAGTAACAAAAATGGAAACATTCAACATCAGATAGGAAATGGAGAACACAAAGATGCTTTCTAAGTGAAGGATAAGAGTTTTACAAGGATAAGTTGAATAGGAGTATTATAATAATAGCAAAATAACATGCTTGATAAGTGTTCACTTCAATAATGACATAAACACATCAATGATCATTCAGATCAAGGAAAAGAGCATGACAAAATGATGACTGAATCATGTCCTACATGGTCATTTACCTTGTTTATAGGTTTATGGATCCAATGGATATCCATCATCTACCAAAATAGATATATTCATCTGTCATTGAGTTAAAGATTACTTGGTTAAAAAAATATTTAAGATATTTAAAAATTGGTCAGTCATAAGGAAATGTTGAATGAACCTTCTAACAATAGACATGTTATTGTGTAAACCAAATTTACTGTTGTATCAAACTTCTAACAATAGATATTATTGTGTAAACCAAATTTACTGTTGTATGTATCTTCTAACAACAATCATGTTATTGTGTAAACCAAATTTACTGTTGCATGTAACTTCTAACAATAGATGTTATTGTGTAAATCAAATTTACTTTGTATGAACCTTCTAGCAACAGACATATTATTGTGCAAACCAAACTTACTTAAACAGTGATTCATGGCTATTATTGTTGTACTTGTATCCTTTATTTCTGTTGAAACTTAAAGTGCCTAAAAAGTAATCGTGGTTGACATAATGGTCGTTTTACCTCTTTACACACATTGAGCTCTTTTCACAACAGATAGTACTTCTTAATAATTACTCAACATTATGAGCTCAAATCCAATCTTCACATGATTTAGTTACATCATGAGGGAAACAGTCACAGAGATAAAGATTAAAATAGAAAATATTTACAAAATATAAATCATTCCATCCGATCATTTAATTATACCATACTGAGAAATTAGACAAAAATATACAAACACAAAAAACAGTAAATACAGATACATAACAAACAAAGCATACAAAAGAAACTGAGTAAATAAATTAAAGCAGAATGACAAAAAAAACTTGAAACATACATGCGATCTTCCATCATAGTGGAAAATTCAAATGAATAATGCTCTTCAGGGTCCACAGTAGACAACAGTTGGTATTTGCAGTGTTTTTCGTCAGACATATTCTACATGATTTATTACTACACAGAGTAGATCATAAGAGAAAACACTGTGCGAGCAGCTTTCCTTACATGTAGCTAAATAAAATTAATGAGAAAAAAAAATAAGCAGAAAATATTATTTTCTACAACTGAATAAAACTTGATCTCTCTAAATATTTATTATTGAATGTCATAATAAGTTTCACAAACACAAAGTAATGAACAAAACAGTTCAAGCATGCACAAAACATTAATATAAACATATTACATGCTGGTCCACCATTTGATCCTTTTCTATTTGTTGTGTTAAGAGTAAACATTTCTGAAAAACTGCAAAGATAAAAATACTACAAATATAAAAAAAAAAATGATCCTTTATAGTTTAGGTTATTTTTATATGCAAAAACGGCTTGTTTGGGTTGAGAAAATGACCAAAGAAGGTCAAAACTTTGTTCGCTCTTCTACGTAAAATATTTTCTCAACCCAAATGAGCCGTTTTTGCATATATATTTCTCAACAAGTGGGTTTTCTCGACATCACTGATAGGTTATTTTAGTTACTTGTTATGAAAATATATGATTACCTACAAATTGTTTATTTGAGATGCATGTCTTAGTTAGTCTAACTAAAATTACAAAACACAGAACAAATACCAGAAAAAACATTTAAACTTTAAATCAAAGTAATACCAAGCAAAATGATAATAAACTCTATAGACTAGTAACAGAACTTTAACGTGTTTTATTAGTTTTTTAAGACTTGAAATAGCCTAATGTTTACTTCTGTTGGAATATATAAACATTTATTACTGTATAATTAGTCTTTTCCTTACTAATTGCTATTTTCAACAAGTTGTACAATTACAGTATTATCACCAAGTCTAAACTGTTACACGTCACCGGCACGGAAGTACCAGCAGAATTAGTCTTAGTCTTACTTTTGAACGCAAGCTCAACATCTACACTACATACTCCAGTGTGTCTTAGACCAAAATTCACAATTTAATTTTATGAGTAGAAAATTGTTATAACATATTTTCTCATTCTTACAATTTATCTTCTTCGAGTTGACAATCATCATCATATTCGAGCATCATTCTAAAACAACTTCTAAATTTAATCTTTTTATTCCCTTATGGTTAGATTGACGCTTTCATTATCTCCTAGTGCTAGGATTACCGACAACTAGATTTTAATTTGGCTTTATGGTTGTCTCTAACTTTCAGTTTTTATAGAAGTGTTTCACTCTTTTATTGTTTCCAGAAAGAGAAAATAAAAACGAAAATATTTCAGATTTAATTAAAATTATACGTTTTAGTGAGATTATTTAATTTCAGGAAATATCATTAAATGGTAAAATATTAATATATTATTTTAAAGAGGTACATCTACTTTGCCTTTGTCCAGTTCTCATGTCTATGCCTGCTACGGCTTTTATTAGTTTGTCATGTGCCATGAATCCGTCATTTTACACGAAATATCTGTATAAGGTACTAGCAAACTTCTCCAAATCTTTTGCAAACTTGAATAAAATCACCTATTTTCTTCATATCCTGCTCCAGAACTTCCTTTGGATATTTCATTCTGGCGTGTCATTCCAGACTTATTGATTAAGGCAGCTATTAATGCTTGATCGTCTTTACACTATTTCATATGGAATGTTAGTTAATGTTGTTAAAACCGGTCATTTAAAATGGTATGAATCTATTGTAACTTTTTCTATAGTTCGTTTATTTGTTAATTGGGTATATCAACTCACCGTAATTTTAAACAAGAACCGAACATCAATAAACGCAAAACAAAACGAAATCATCATAACTGGACAAAATTAACACCAAGCAGTGTCAAAATACCTTTATTAAGCTGTCAAGCAATTTCTAGTCAAGTGACCTCTTTGTTCCATTATACATATATCAGGTCATCCCATAAATAATGTCCGAAAATTTAATACAGAAAGTGAATCATCATTTCTGTTTTTGTAGAAGGTTTAATGGCGAAAATATATAGTAGACGTGAATAAAAATGTTCATATAAATAAAAGAAATTAACCCAAGTCCACTTTTTCAAATCATTTATCCAATACACTCTCATAAACGTGAATATGTTTGAGGAGCACATTAGGCTTTATGAGTTTAAAAAGGCAATAGTGCAGTAGAAACTACTCAAATCATTCAAAGATGATTTCAGAAGTTAAGATCAGGTGATTACAGCTTAAGTGATGCGTTACGTTCAGGTCGTCCTGTTGAGTTTAATGATGACTCAAATCATTCAAAGATGATTTCAGAAGTTAAGATCAGGTGATTACAGCTTAAGTGATGCGTTACGTTCAGGTCGTCCTGTTGAGTTTAATGATGACTTGCTGCTGGCTGTAATTGGTGTATATTGTTTTATAACAGTTGAAAAATTAACACAGAAGCTTAATTCAACCCACAATAGTTAACCGTCATCTGCAACAACTTGGAAAGGTGTCAAAACGTGGAAAATGGGTCACCCATGATTTGACAGACACCATTCTCAAAGCAATAGTGGACATTTGCACTTCTCTGCATTCTCGTTAATGTAACTCACTTATTTTCGGCAGGTTAGTGACTAGGAATGAAAAATAGATATCTTATGAAATTGTTAAGTGCTACAGACAATGGTTCAGTCCAGGTACACTGGCTAAAGCACAGCTCAAAATGGACTTCCACCCTAAGAAAGTCTTGTTAAGCGTTTGGTGGGATATTATTGGTGTGGTTCACTTTGTGTTGCTGCCACTCAATGTACGATTATATCAGAATTCTATTATAAGACGTTAGACCGCTTGAATGTTGCACTGAAGGAAAAGAGTCCTGCGTTGATCAATCTTTCACCATCAAATAGTGGAATTTACCGTCACATAATATCACTCCCACGGCTGAAAGGGCGCGAATGTTTGGTGTGACGGGGATTTGAACCCGCCACCCTCGAATTACGAGTCGAGTATTGTAACCACCAGGCCATGCCGAGCCGAAAAGAATAACTAAAGGGGATTTGTTTGAGCTGTTTAAAATTGTTAAGGGAATAGAGTTAGCGCCTCATCTTTTTCTCATACTAAATGGTGAGAGTGATAAGGGGACACAAGTATAAATTTTAGCAGGACAGGTTACATCTTCAGCTGATACAGTTTTGTTTTTTCTCACAGCATGGTTGCCCATTGAATCAGATATGGCTGCTGCAGTTAATTCACTGGAGTTTAAAGGAAAGCTTCACATATATTTGATTGATAAGGGAAGGATTTGATATTTTTAGTGTTTATTTTAACATAATGAATAAGGCGGGATAGATGAGTTAAAATGTTCCTCTACTGTAATGATTACAGGAGGTAAACTAAAACCGAAAATTGCAATAATCTCAATATTACTAAAGCGTGTAGAAAACATAAGATATTCCTGTACATCACAATAACATCAGTTGTAAGTATCCCCGGTTTGACTGTGGTCTAAAATTGATTCTTATTAATAAATTTAATTTTATCTTAGATATTAGGTATTATGTATGGTTTTACTTTTGTTTATTAATTCAAGAAATGCAAGTCAAAGTAATATTACTAAACCGTAAAACTAATTATTGTCTACTTTTGTAAAATATTCAATGAGTTATTTCTTCCGGTCTTTCAGATTATTTTTTTTATTTTTAACAAACTAAAAACATATCACGTCGTAAAGATATTCTTTAATTGCAAACATTTATCCAATCTTGGAAAAAGTTTTTGTGAAACGTAATGTTTGAGTTTGTTTAATAATTTAATTGGTAACATTTAATGTTTTATAGAGAATTTACTTTGATAAAAGACAGTTTCTACCTTTTAATTTTGTTGTTGTTTTGAATTAAGCACAAAGCTACACAATGGGCTATCTGTGCTCTGCCCACCACGGGTATTGAAACCCGGATTTTAGCGTTTAAGTCCGCAGACATACCGCTGCGCCACTAGGGGACATTTTAAAAATGAAGGCGTGTGTATTTTTTCGTATAGCAAAGCCACAAAGGGTTATCTGCTCAGTCCACCGGGGGGAATCAAACGCGTGATTTTAGCGTTGTAAATCAGGAAACATACCGCTGTACTAGCGCGGGGTACCTTTTAACATTGGCATTTATTCAAGTATACATGTATATATATATACACACACCTTAGTAACGTCACTTTAATTAATGTATGTTTCAAAGCTCTTTACAGACAATTAGTTTTAATTATTCGGTTCTGTTATTTATTATTTCTACAGAATGTAGTGTGGTGTAAAGATGTATCTGAGATATTGTGTTCTACATGCTATATGGTGAGCTATAATTAGTTGAAATAACATTTCTCTTCATTAACTGTTTAATGTTTTGTAATTGTTTTTACAAGATGCAGTGTATACTAAATGCAATTTTTTGTAACAAAAATTACCTGAAGAAAAAACAACCATAAATGATGTATTTTAGTACTTGAAGTTGTGATTATTTTTGTGAACACCAGAGGCCGCGTTATTATCTCTGTGTGGTAGTGTACTATAATTGGCGATAAGTTCTTTTTGAGATTAATTGGTAAAGGGTGGTTGTAGTTTGGTACATTTAAGGTATAATGGGGATTCTTGATAAAATAAGTGAAATTGAAAAAGAAATAACACGTACCCAAAAGAATAAAGGTACGTCGAATGTAAAATGTAAAGGACATTTACGATGTAGTTAATAAACGTTTTATGATGCTAATAGTAATATTAACACTTCTAAGTTCTATTAGTACTACTAGTATTAGTAATTTACAGTAATAAAACTATTAAATATATTATTACTAATATGAGTATTAGTTGTTGTTCTAAAATACACTAAATTCATACATTATATATCAAAATCGCACTGCAAAGCTAATAAATTAGTGGAGAATCAGAATTTACTGTTTGAAGGTTCCGAATACTTTTGCAAAACTGATCAGTACTAAGAATGTGTCATGTCTGTTTAATAAATTAAAAATTCGGTTATAGTTTAGATACAAATTGAAATACGGTCCATCTGCTATCCTACAGAAGCTTTATGGGATATGAAAATCTCGTGGTTTGGGATATAATGAACTTTAATGTCCCATATTATCAAAATTAATAAAGGTAGGCACTAATATACTATGATTATGTAAGATTTGTTCTGCTCTTGTATAATATCTTTTATCTTCATATATTAACATTCAAACTGATTTAGGTGTTCTGCTTTGTACTGTAGAAACCTAGTCAGTTTATGCAGAGTACACCTACATTTTAACTTATAAAAAATTGATCTGTTATGTTTAATTAGTTCATTGTGCAGAATCAACATCTTTTAGTATCAACCAGTAATGCAAAACTTGAAGAAATTAAGTAAATTCTGACACATGAAAGTTGTGTGAAATAGCACAACATAGTTTAGGTTATGAATGCACATGCTGTTCAATATATGATTGGAACATCTACTGTTATAGCAGATCTTTGGATGAACTAGGACTGATATACTTTTTTCAAAATTTAAGCATAATTATATTTTAACAGATCAATGATAACTTTCAGTATTCAATCAACTTTATATAAATTATCATACTACTTTCACTTTTATCTCCTCTTTAAGTGCATATTTTAGTTCTGAGAATATGTTTACAAGAGTGAATTTTCTTGTTTTTTAAAGCTTAGTTTTATAAAATTGTTGAATTAACATCATGATAGATTAGATATATCAACCCTGGGATTACACAACAGATGTTAGTAAATTAGAAAATAAAGAAGTTGATATGTTAGTGACATACTGTGCCTGTTGACTACTTAGACTATTATCATTGTCATGTGAATAGCAGTTCTTGTGCAAGAAAAAGGTATTTGTTTTGTGATTAAAAAGAGCAATGATTATTTGTAGCTAATATGGGTGGTAGGATTGTCACAGTATAAATAAAAACTTTTGGAGGGTTCCTCAATAAAATTATATTTTTGTTCTCATAGCAACTGAGTACCATCTGGGGGTTCTGAAAGCTAAACTAGCAAAATATCGTGCTCAGTTGATTGAACCTTCTGGAAAAAAAGAAAAGGTGAGGATACATCTATATGGTCAGTCGTAATATTGATACAGATTTATCCTGTTAAACTTGTGCCTAATATTCACAATAAATATATTCTGATTCCAGTTCTTTTAGAGTAGTTGATCTTATCTTAATTTTCTGTATTTTGAACTTGTTTGATGAAACTTATGTAGACATTTCCAGCCAATTTTCTTTGTGTTAGGATGATTTTTGTGTTTCTTGGTATTTTTCTAGCACTTAGTTGTGAATTATTATAGACTACACAGATATATCTAAGTCCCTCAAGCCTTTAGTTGTGAACAAGTATCAGCTGGTACTTCATGATCAACATAGACCAGATAGACGGCTCTGACCGAGTTCTTCAGGCTTTTAGTTGTGAATTGTTACTAGGGGATAATTTACAATCACCATGGACTGGAGAGAATTGTGTTGATTTATGTTTGTGTTACTTAATGTAAAACAAAATATAAATATTTGTTATTGTATAATAATAATTGATTATAATGTTGATGATGACAAGAAATGGCTTAATTTGCTTCAATTATAAAGATAGTGTTTTTCAAAAATTTCATGACAGATATCTGTGTGTGTATGTACATATCATTTTTTCCATTTTTCTGATTATTGACATTTATGAACTAGAAGTCTGCTGTGTATGGAAGAAATCAAAATCTGTTTCTGTGTTTAGGGGGAAGGTTTTGATGTTATGAAATCTGGTGATGCTCGTGTAGCACTTATTGGGTTTCCATCTGTTGGAAAGGTAAGAAAATTCATGTTTAACATCAAATAAATTAAATAAGACTTATGTTTAAAGAAAGAATTAATATTAAAATAGTTGTAGCTTGCATTTAGTAAAATAAAACTAAATTTTCAAAGTAGTTAATTTGGTCTTTAAAATGATATTGTAGTGACAGTTTTGAAATAATTTGAAACAGATGTTTTCATAATTGAAATCATTTTTAACAGAAAATATACATCATAAAAGTTAGCATTACTTATAATGTGTATGTTGTGTTGCAATACCAGTAAATGATATTTTAGTCATGCAATTTATTTGTTAGTCATGTTTTGTTACTCATAATTTGTTTGTTAATGATGTTTTTATTACTTATAATTTATTTGTTACTCATATTTCGTTACTTGTAGATTGTTTGTTTGTGATGTTTTGTTACTTGAAATTTGTTTGTTAATGATATTTTCATTACTTGAAATTTATTGTTAATTATGTTTTATTTACTTATGATTTGTTTGTTAATCATATTTTAATTACTTGTAATTTGTTTATAAGTCACGTTTTAATTGTAATTTGTTTGTTAGTATTGTTTTAATTACTTGCAATTTGTTTGTTAATATTGTTTTATTATTTCTAATTTGTTTGTTAGTATTGTTTTAATTGTAATTTGTCTGTTAATCATGTTGTAATTGGTTTGTTAATCATGTTTTTATTTGTAATATGTTTGTTATTCATGTTTTTATTTGTAATATGTTTGTTATTCATGTTTTATTATTTCTAATTGGTTTGTTAATGATGTTTTTATTACTTATACTTTGTCTGTTAATCATGTTTTTATTACTTGTTATTGGTTTGTTAATCATTTTTTATTGCTTGATATTGGTTTGTAATGATGTTTTTACATGTAATTTGTTTGTTAGTCATGTTTCATTACTTGTTATTAGTTTGTTAATGATATTTTTTAGCTGTAATTTGTTTGTCACCTGTGGTTTTTTACTTGTTTGTTAATCATATTTTTATTACTTGTAATTTGTTTGTTAGTCATATTTTTATCATAATTTGTTTGTCAGGTATGTTTCTTTCCTTATAATTTGTGTTACTAATGTTTCATTACTTATAATTTGTTAATGATGTTTTCATTACTAATAATTGGTTTTTTAATGATATTTTTACAAGTAATTTGTTTGTTAGTCATGTTTTTTACTTATTTGTTAGAATGTGTTTTTTACTTATAATTTGATTGTTAGTCATGTTTCTTTACTTATTTGTTAATGATGTTTTTATTGTAATTTCTTTGTTAATTATTTGTTTATTATTTATAATTTGTTTTTTAGTCATGTTTCATAACTTATAATGTATTTGCTAATCATGTTTTATTACTTGTGCCCCTCAATGTGTATTCCTGTACGTATAGAGAGGGACTTCCCAGAGAAGGTCTATACTTTCAGTTTACTTTATCTGTGATCTAAACATTCACCTGTGTGTTTGCTGCGCATGGTGACCTGTAAAGGGGAGGAGAGGATACTGGTGGTTGAGGGGTCCAACTCCAACACACCACTTTTGCCTTGAATTCCTATAGATGGGCAGTCTTGGGGTGGCCTCCCTAAAATTATTTGATTAGTCCATTTGGGCTAGGGTCAACTGAGTGCCAGCATAGGACATTTTCAACAGGTGTAGTGGACATTAAGTCTGATACTGGTGTTCGGGTATAGTGCTTAGGAAACCATAGCTTTGCTGCAGTGACCTATGTGGCACTGTAGTGCATTCCCTCGTAGGGCTTCGTGGTGGGTGGGGTCAGCAGGCATTGAAATATTTTTTTTATTATGGATACCCCTCAAATGAAAAAAAATAAACAAGCATGACAGTATAGAGAAAAATTTGACTACTGGCAAACGACAGTGCATTTATGACTCTGTACAGTTAAACTTACAACTTGAATCTATCTTGCAATTTTTAATTATACATTCTTTAACTGAAAAACCCTTAGTGCTGATGTTTCCATTTTTTATTCAGAAGGGTTTGGAAGGGCATGCTGGCTCACCTAAATCAGTAAAAAAATTAGTCTGGGGACATATTAGCTGAAACAGCTTCATCACAACATTCCAAACTTCTCTTGAAGTCAAAGGTCATTGGGGATATGCCCATTGAGGTTACTCCTTATTCTACTTTCAGACAGACCTTTCTGTGTCTTCTGCAGAATCCTTAACAGCTCATCTTAATACAGCATTCTCCAAAATCAACAAAGTTAATGGATCAGTATCTACTTCTATCTCTGTCCCTACCACATCTTCCAGTCATTGTCCAACTTCATCTTGTTCAAGCCCAGGTGTTTCCATGGGGTCTTTCTCTCTTGATACCCCTCAAATTAAACAACCCATTTCGTTCGCATCCTCAATCACTGGAACGTATGTCTACAAACTCCAACCTGCCTACTCAATCTGGAACAGGATCACTAGAAAGTTACTGACCCACATTCAGTAAAGAAGAAAAGCACAGTCACAAGCAGAAGGTTTTCGTGCCATATTCTTCTCCAAAATAAAGAAAAATGGCCATACTAATCAGTGGAGCTATTGAGGTTTTCAATCATATATGAATGACATCAAGGATTTGATTGACTTTTATCATCCCAAATGTCTTTCTTTACAGGAAACATTTTTAAAACCTTCTAATACAGTCACAATTTGACAATACTCCTTACACTGAAATGACAGGTCATGTGAAGATCAAAGACATGGGGGAGTAGTACTGCTGGTTGATCAACATGTGCCCACCCAGTCCTTGTAATTTATTATGCCCTTGGAGGCTGTAGCCATCTGTATTTCCTTGGGTTATACCATCACTGTTTGCTCTCTGAACCTAACTCCTGGAAAAAAGTATCATTCCTCTGACCTTGATAGCCTCATTGAGCACTGACAATCCCTTTTTAATTTTGGGGGATTTTAATGGGCATAATCCCCTCTAGGGTGGTTCTAGTATTGATGTGAGGGGTTGTGCTATAGAGCAAATTCTCCTGAATCACGTGTCTCTCTTCAATACTGGCTCTTACACATATTTTTATGCACCCAGTCAGTCATTTACTGCTACAGATCTTTCTATTTACTCCCCTTCACTTTTCACTTGCTATTATTGGGAGGTTGATGTCAGTCCACAGGGTAGCAATCATTTTCTTATCATTTTAAGAGAGATTGGCCGTGGTCAGTGCCACCTGACCCATGTGCCTCAGTGGAAGTTGTACCAGGCCAACTGGCCTTCTTTCACTGCTCTCTCAGAACTTGATCCTGTCATCTTATGTAAATCATCAATAGATGATTGTGTAGCAGCAATAACTAACTGTATTGTCCAAGCAGCTGCTCAGTGCATCCCCAAAACTTCAACATTTTTTCCATGGCATCCCCACATTTGGTGGAATTCTGCTTGTTCTATAATACAAAAAGCTCAGAAACATGCTTGGGATAAATTTTGTAGGTATCCCACTCTTACAAACCACATTGCATTTCAACAAGCCCGTGGACAGGCTCAGCGAGTTAGACGTCAAAGCTGGAAGGAATCTTGGTATAAATATAGCTCAAACATTTCTTCAACCACCAGTTCAAAAGTCATATTGGAAAACCAGAAGGTGAGTGGACAGTGTACATCTGCCCCCTCTCTATCTTAATTTTCAATGGCCATGAAGTTGCTGATGCTCAGAGCATTGCCATTACTTTTGGTGAATGTTTCTTTCATGTATCTAGCTCTTCAAACTCACTCCTTTCCTTCTTAGCTATTAAAACATGAGTTGAACATCTACCTTTTTCCTTTTTGACTGATCATCCCTATGACTACAATTGTCCTCTTACACTGGTTGAGCTCAAACTTGCACTTCATCGGTCTGGCAATACATCTGTTAAACCTGATGACATACATTGTGAGATGCTTCACCACTTTTTGTTTGCTTTCTGGCTGTCTTTAACTGGATATGGCAGGAGAATGTCTTCCCTGATGCTTGGTGCCAAGCTGTTGTACTCCCTATTCTTAAACTTGGGAAGGATCCAAAGATTCCTTTGAATTACCTTTGCTTTGACGAGTTGTCTCAGTAAGATCTTAGAGAAGATGATTAATGCTTGTCTTGTTTGGTTTAAGGAACTAAACAACCTTCTCTCACCCATTCAGTGTGGGTTCTGAAAACAATGCTCCATGATAGACCACTTAATTTGCCACGAAACATCAGTTAGAGAAGCCGCTTTGAAGTGACAACATCTTGTTTCTTTTTCTTATTATTTAGAGAAAACTAATGATACAACATGGCATTTTGTGAGATATTCACTCATAAGGATTGCTTGGCAATTTGTCACTTTTTATTCATTCATTTTTTATTGAACCGCTAATTCCAGGTCCGTGTGAGCTCAACTCTTTTCTGTTTTTTCCCACAGGAACTTGGAGTCCCTTAGGGCTATGTTCTGGGTGTCACACTTTTCATGATGACTTTTACATCTCACGTCAGTCATCAAACATGAGGTTTATTGAGTGGTAGCTACGAACTGCAATCAATCATATTCTTAAGTGGATCACAGCAAATAGTTTTCAGTTTCCTCTGTTTAAAACTGTTTGTGTACATTTCTGTCACCAATGAGGTATTCATCCAGATCCAGAACATGATATTGATGATGCTGTACTTCTTGTTATCCCTGAGGCAAAGTTCTTAGGTTTTATATTTGACTGCTAATCAAACTTTATTTTCCATACCAAGCAACCTCATGTCAAATGTATAAGAGCACTGAACATCCTCTGTGTCCTACTTGGGGTTGTGTTTACCATCCTCAGTGGCCGCACTTTTCTATAATAGGAAATCTGCCATTGTTTTTTTTAGCCTTTGTATTCAGGCACAATCAGAAAATTTGCATACATCTTTGAATAGCATAGCAATATCAACAGTTTGGCCTCTTCCACCATGGCTAATTACTATCCCCAACTGTGACCTATCTTTAAGTCATCTGAGGAAGGCTGGTACTCCTGATTGGAAGTATTGAGTCATCTGAGGAAGGCTGGTACTCCTGATCGGAAGTATTGAGTCATCTGAGGAAAACTGGTACTCCTGATTGGAAATATTGCTCTTTATTTGCTGAACATCTTTCAAACAATCCATCCATTCACACATATATGGATAGCTCAAAATTAGGTGACTCTGTAGGTTATGCCATAGTTTGTTAGCTTGGTTGTAGAACACAGAATCCCCTCTACAGTTTCTGTGTTCACTGTTGATTTGTATGCCATTTCTCTTGACCTGAATTGTATTGAAACTATGCAATATATGAATTGTACGATCTATACTGATTCACTCAGCTGTCTATTAGCCCTGATATCATTCTATGTTAGTTACCATCCTATTTTTATCAATATTCAAAATGAACTGGCTCGTCTCTCTCATGTATCTCTGTCCAGTTTCTTGGATACCAGGTCATGTTGGTATTTGTGGGAACGAGCTAGCTGACAGAGTGACAAAGTCCATTTGCTCTGGCTGTATCACCACCATACCTGTTCCAAGCATGGACTATGGTCCAGTTATCAAACCCTGACCATACACCAGTTGGGAGTCAACCTGGAGTGAGTAACAAAATAAGCTTTTTCAAATCAAGCCTTCTTCAGTTCTTTGTACATCTTGTTTCTGTAAAGAGTGAAGAGAGGAAGTTGTTTTGGTTACATATTGGTCACAGTATTTTAATTCACTACTTCCTTTTATCTGGTACTGATGCACTAGTGTGTGGTCTATGTGGCAATCAGGTCACAGTCGTACATATTTTATTATCATGCCATCGTTACAACGAAGAATGACAATGCCATTTTAAACATATTAACTTAAGGTTTTTATTGGACTATACACTGTTTTAGCATGATTTTTTTTACACATTTTAATTTTACTTTGACCTGAACCCAGGACTGGAAAGGCCAACTTCAGGTGACTGACAGCAAGTTTGAACTGAATGCTTCAGTCTTCCTGGCAGGTCTTAATTTTACGTATTTTTACCTTCATTTCCATGTACCATTATAGTGCACTACATCTTGTTTGGCACAGATAACCTAGTAGCTTTGTGCCAATAAACAAGAAATACCTACCTACCTTATTACTTGCAATTTGTTTGTTACTCATGTTCCATTATTTATAATTTGTTTGTTAGTCATGTTTATTTGCTTATTTGTTTGTTACTCATGATTCATTACTTGTTTGTTAATCATGTTTTTATTACTTGTAAATTGTTTGTTAGTCATGTTTTTATTACTTGCAATTTGTTTGTTAGTAATATAGCATTACTTAAGATTTATTAGTCAAGTTGCTTTGCTTATATGTTTGTTAGTCATGTTTCATTGCTTATAATTTGTGTGTAAGTTATATTGCATGACTTGTGATTTATATGTCAGTTATGTTGCTTTATGTTAGTGATGTGTGAACATTTTTGTGTGTTATCATGCATTCTTCTCTCTGCGTAGTCTACTCTGCTTAACACACTGACAGATACCCACAGTGAATCAGCAGCATATGAGTTTACAACACTGACCTGTATTCCTGGAGTTATTCAGGTTAGTAACATGAAGAAATCAATTTATAGAACTGTTATTGTTAACACTAAATAAATATGTAAAGTCTATTGTACAAAAACTGTTTTAGATATGTAGACAGGTAAGCCATGTTTTAGACAAGTATAAAGCTCTGATTAACAGTTGAAGTTACTACAGAGTAGCCATTTCTGTATAGATGTAAAGCTCTGAATAACAGTTGAAGTTACTACAGATATTCCATGTTTTAGACAAGTATAAAGCTCTGAATAACAGTTGAAGTTTCTACAGATATGCCATGTTTTAGACATGTATAAAACTCTGATTAATAGTTGAACTTACTGTAGATAAGCAATGTTTTAGACGTGTATAACACCCTGATTAATAGTTAAGGTTACTACATAGTAGCAATGTTTTAGATATGTTGCAATTACTACAGAGTAACCATGTTTTAGATATGTATAAAGGTTTGATTAATAGTTGAAGTTACCACAGATAAGCCATGTTTTAGACGTGTATAAAACTCTGATTAGTAGTTGAAGTTACTACAAATAAGTCATGTTTAAATATGTATAAAACTCTGATTAATAGTTTAAGTTACTACAGAGTAGCAATGTTTTAGATATGTATAAAGGTCTGATTAACAGTTGAAGCTATAGATAAGCCATGTTTTAGATGCGTATAAAGCTCAAATTAATAGTTGAAGTTACTACAAAGTAACAATGTTTCAGGTATGTATAAAGCTCTGATTAATAGTTGAAGTTACGACAGGGTAGCTATGTTTTAGATATGTATAAGACTGAATAACAGTTGAAGTCACTACAGAGTAGCCATCTTTTAGGTATGTATCAAACTAATTGTTTGTGAAGTTACTACTTATAATCCACGTTTTAGACGTTGAAAACTTGAAGTTTGAAGTCTGTCACAGAGAAGCTATGGGGTCATTCCATGTCAAATCATCCAGGGGGCTGCAGGTGACCCCCACGGAATTCCTTGAGAAAATTCATATGTGCTCATCTACTCATATAATGAAAAATTGCCAAAGGTTAGATCAATATCTCTAATAGTTTCTGATTTACAGCCCTGTAAATTTTAGTTACTTTTGTTTTATTTTTGGCAACTTTGGCTGCTTAAAGCTGCAAGAGTAATGGTGGTAAAAGGCTGAAATTTACTACACTGACTGAATTAATCTCACAGAATTCAAAAATGGTCTCACTTTCACTGCTACTACCAAGAGTTACAACTGTGTACACATCATCATCTGATAGCCTTCTCGTATACAATTTTTTGGTAGAGTGAGGAATAAAGGTATGATGTGACCTAATACCTGCCACAGTTTTGCATTTTTCATGGCACTCAAGTTGATCAAACTTTACACAATTCTGCAGGACTGATTCCTGATTGACAAGAAAGAACTGAATGCCCTAAATGTGGTCCTTTGCCCAATGGTACATATCAGAGACAATTAAAATTTGATCAAGTAAACAACGTATGGTCAGAGGATACTTTAAAAAATTATAACTCAAAAATTAGGTTGAACACCATCCTGATTTTTATTGTAGATCATATTCAGAGATGTAAGAATACATGGTAAAAATCTGAAAAGGCTGAATAACTGGTGACATGGTCAAACTGTGACCTAAAGTAGGGCTATTTTTAGTTAAATCATAAAAAGGTGCATGCAACTACATTTTTTTACAGGAGATCTAATGGACTTTTAATTACAACAATTACTGATTTATCAATTGATAAGTTATAGGAAATTTGAAAACAAAATTCAACTTTGTATCATATTAAGTCTTAGAGCTATGGCTTATTAAATAAACAAATGTTTTTTTACGATTTTGGGTTTCCAGCTGATTTTTTCAGCCTCACTTTGAAAATCGTAAGAGAGATAAATTTGGTTTGAGACCATTTACGAATTCTGTGAAATTAATTCATCCAGTGTAACAAATTTCAGCCTTCTACCACCATTACTCTTGCAGCTTTAAACAGCCAAAGTTGCCCAAAAATGAATTCACCAAAAATACAAAATAAATTAATTAAATTTTACAGGGCTGTAGATCAGAAACTTTTAGAGATATTGATCTAATCTTTGGCAATTTTTCATTGTATGAGTAGGTGAGCACACGTGAATTTTTTCAAGGCATTCTGAAGGGGTAACTTGGAAAATTTTCCAGAATCTGGATGATTTGACATGGAATGAGCCTATGTTCCCAAGACAATAACTCCTATCTTTTCACTCATATGCATTCCACTGGGTTTGAGCCAATTTCACTCAAACTGATTTTTAATGTGAACTGCACTTGTGGATTATGTCATCATTCAGCAAAAGTCCTTCACCAATAGAAGAGCAGTACAATCTTCATGTTACTCTGTGTACTTGCACTTGTGAGAACATTATTATTTTCTTCACAGTTATATTAAACGAACCTAGCTAAAATTTCTCATCTGAGTTCAGTTTGAGATTTTCATTTGTTAACCAAACTTTGATGTTCATTTGCTTTAGCTTTTGTTTCAAAAACTTTAATTCTTCTGATGAATTCTCAAGTGGCATTGACTTTTACTTCTTACTGTATAGGTGATAATGTTACACACACAAGCCATATTTCTGCTGTGGTGTTGGAAATATTGTTGACTGTTGAACAGTGTGCCTTCTTTTAAGTGCAAGATTGAACAGGAGGATGATGAATCAGATCATGTGTTCTCTCCATCCGAAGGTCCTCTCTGCACCTCTCTACTGGCTGTTTTATTCTTTGTTTCATATCCTAAACTTCAATGATGAAATGCTGATTCCTTTCTGGAACAGTTTAACACATGGACCAACATGTCTCATCCTTCTCACCTTGGCTCTCATACCATAGCTTGTAGATATTTTTCCATTCTAGATTTTCATTCATTGGATCTGTATTTTCTGCTTGGGAAGCAGACCCCTTGTGTTCTGTCTTGTTATCTGATGCTCATTTCTTGCATCTTCATATTTTTTTCACCCCTGTCCTGTAGTGCTTGTTCATATACCTTGCATCTGAGATACTTCATTTGTTTCAGAAGGGTTTTCAGGGGAGGTTTATCTCATTCTCAAGGTGGCCCAAAAATATTATTTACTTAGTTCTTTTGCTGCTTGGTTAGAATATATTTTTTACCTGCATGACATCCATCAGGGTTTATTTCTTCAACTGGATGTCTTTGGTAGTGTTCTTGATGCATTGCAGTCCAGAGCCAAAAGCCTGACATCAGCCCTCTTTTAACTCATTTCTTACCTTTCATAACCTTGCAATTCTACTGATGCTACTTATCCAGCTTAGTCTGCCCCTGATCTTCCTATTTTTACCTACCAGACATTCTTCTTCTTCTCATCTTCCCCCTACCTTTCTTCAGATTCATTGCATGTCTTATTGGTGATTATCCTGTTGTCTATTTTCACTGACTTTTTGTCACTCTGCTCTGCTCTTTGGTCTCTCCCCTTTATCCTCTTTTCATTTCCTTTTTTCCTTTCCTCCAACTCGGCCCATTTTTGGAATCTTGAGGATGTAGTATCAGATCTTTTGAGAATGTAAATGACACTTTTCTTTGTTTTACTTGTGTCTCCCAAGAATACTTGGGGATTGGCATCTGGTAATTGACCTTTCTTCTCTCAACTAATATTTGGTCATTTCATGATTTGAGATGAAGATTCTTTTATGGTCTAATGGTCCTTTTCACCTTTGCTGTGGATAACTAAGGTTAACACAATTGAACACCTTCCTCCATGTTCTGATCACACCATTCTCCTGGTGTATTCTATGATAAGTCCAATGGAATTGTGTCTTTCAATTCCCTCCATTTCCCTTTGTCATAACACTGGATTATTGTGAATTCAATTAAGTGATGAAGACATTCTCTTGGTACTTTCATAGCCTGGGACTGAGATTCCACTCCTAAATGGTCAGCTGGCTACCCTTAGCTTGTTTCCAGGCAGTATCCTCTTCTGACATTTCTCTTTGTATACAGGAGGCTGTTTGTCAAGATATCCAAGTTGTTTCTTATGTCCACTCAATATTTGGTATATCTTGACATCATCTTCAGTTCTAGTTTTGGTTGAACTCAACCTTCTCTCATTTGATTGTGAGCTATGGAATGTTTGGTCACCAAGACTTTCACTTCTTATTCTGCACAAGAGGTTCTTTTGCTCATGGGGACTATAGCTTTCATGAAACCAATTATTTCCTTGGGGGGACATGCACACATGTGCCTCTTGTAGTGGGCCTTGTAAGATCAATAGATTCTTTCTTAAGTTTCACTTTCCTTAGTTGTGAACCTGCCCTTTCCTTTACTTGAATATTTGTCAAGGTTACTGAACTGTGTCAATACTATTTGGGTATTCCATAACCACCCACACATGTGATTGATTCCTATGAGTTCATGGTTGTTTCTTATGAACACTACCCAGTACCTTTTGTTTTTTGACATTGGACATACTATTCTAGATTCATTTACACTGGGTTTTTCTTGGTACTTGTTGTATACTGGGAATTATGAACTTGGCAGAAGATTCTCAATTGGGCATACCTCTTGTGGATATCTTTGCTATTACTTTCTACTCCATGTTCTCTGTTCCTCATTCTTCAGCTTTGACTATCAGTGTTCTCAGGTCGAGTTGTTCTAACCCTTTTCTGTATGCCTATTTTCTTCCCTCAGGTCTTTGTGTTGATAAACAACATTTGTTTTAGAGTTCTACTGATGGTACCTCCTTGGATATCCCAGTCTTAGTTTCCTCTGGTTACTTGCTTGGCATCCAAATCTTCTCTTTCTGTTGCTTCAACTTTAAATCTACATTTCTTCACAAGGAATATCATCCATCTGGGTTCTGTAATTGTGCAGCATCTTCTTTCTCTTCCACTTTGTCTGTCTGTCAATGAAATTGGCAGACTTTTTGTTATTGGTCCATGTGTCACTCCTTTTCACATGGCTATCTTGTGGTTGGCTGCTATATGCCTTTTTTACTTGTCTGTCTGACCACGGTTTGCCAGTCTATGCTGTAATTGGTTATCAGGCAACTTTTGTCCAGTACATTTCACCTTTTCAGATACCAAAGCATTTTCTTTTCCTGTTGTCTCTACTGTATTCCACTTTATTTTTTACGAACCTCCTTGCCTAACTTCCATGCCCGAGTAGGATCTTAATACAGTTTTGAACACATTCTAATGTGCCTCATTGAAGCTTATTTTATTTAATTATCTTTTTCTCAAAACATTTTTCATCTTTTCTCCTCTTTTCCAGTCACTGTCATATGAAGGTCTTTGTGGTTAATGCCCTCTTACCTTCTCTTCCACTGCACCTATGTCTTCATCTGCCTGGACTAGTTTTTCTTTCCTAAGGCTTCTGCTGTTTAGGAAGACAACTGTCATTTTTCTCCTTTTACTCTAACTGGATCTTTGTTATTCATTATCTTCATAAACTGACTTTTTATTATGCTGCAGGATTTTAGCTTCACCCAGTTGTTATTCTACAGAACAGGATTCTGCCAGTTGGCTGGTATTTCCTTAAAGATGTGTTTACATCCCCAAATCTTTATTTCATCATCATCAGGATAATAGAGTGTATTCAGCCTCTGGCTCTACCAGAAGAATGGGAGATCCTTGTCATATACCAGTTCCTAACCAATGTAGTAGTGTACCATGGATAATCCTTATTAGTTGGATTTAGCAAAATAAGATAAGAAGTAGGTTGATGGTAACATTGTTAGTGTAATATGGGTCATCCCTTACACAACTGATGTGTTCTGCAGCCGTAGTATGTCTGGTAGCACACACCATACTGTCTAATTGCACTACACTTCTTGGTTTACTGACTATTTTGTGCATGTGTTCAGTTGGTTGGTTGTAACACTGTCAGTGTAATATGGGTCATCCTTCTTCTGCAGTCATAGTATGTCCAGTAGCACACACCATACTGTCTGAATGAGTCTTGCTACACTTCTTGATTTACTGATTGCTTTGTGCATGTGTTCATTTCGTCCTGATCACGTTCCACCTACTTTAGGATGCTACCCTCCCTTTCATTTTGTGTAGAGAAGTTGAGATGTAATCTGTCACAGGTGTATATCCCTTTGATGCTCTTGTTATCAGATGTCACATTTTATGGGCTTTACCCTTCAGGCACTTTCTAAATTGGGCTCATATAGGTTTACTTTTTACACTGGCTTCCTCTACTCACTTCAAAATGGGATTCTAGCATTTCTAAGTGAGAGGTGATTTGTTGTATTGGAGATTAAAACTTTCCTGATCTGAAATTATATTTCCAATAAATACTGGCTTCTTCATACATTCCAACCCCAAATCTTGTGCACCTTTTTCTCTTGCCTTGTTCAAGAATAAAGTTATCACAAGTGCAAGTGTATGGAGAAGTTACTTCACAGAAGATTGTGACACTCATTGTGGTGGAGGGCTTTTGTTGCAAGGTGACATCATCACATACCATGAATTTATGTAAAAAATAACTCAATGCTAGTGGCAAGAAGGAAATAACATTTTCAGATTAGGAAAATGTTAAATTTATTAAATGTGAAGTATGTCAGTGAGAAGCTTTGTCTTAGATATGTAGACAGCTCTAATTGAGTGTACCATAGAAAATACATATTGAAGAAGAGAAGTAAAAATGGGAAATAATTGAAGGCACAGTATATGTGCCCAACATAAGCTTAAACAGAATTAAAGAAAAGTGCCTACAGTGCATCATCAGGTAAAGCACTTCAGAAGTTTTTATCCTTCAATGAAAATCAAAGATTAAACAGGTATCCTAAAGATTCCATTATTCCTATTTCATATTTATTTTATCTTAAATTAACATAAAAGGTTTATGATTTAATATATAAGAAATTTTATGAAAATGTTCAGTAATTTCTGATAGATAAATCTGTTTTTTGTTAGTATGACTTTACACTATTAAACATAAATATGGGCCAGTCAGTTATTTGTAGTAAAATTAACCACATTTAGTTTTTCATTAATTTGGTTTTAATCTGTTGTCATAGAAATGATATTCTATTTAAAGTGAGTTGCTTATCATTTCTTCTGTTTAATATCATTAGAAGAACAGATATCTAATATTTTGAAGTGTTTCAACTCTTGTTTTATCTAAACAACTGGAAAGTGACATGTAACTTTATAACATGTATTCTCTAGCTTTACAAGATAATTAATATTATCTCGTCCATTTCCAGTGGCCAATACACCTGCTATAGTTCTCTACTGGAACAGTAAAATACTGGGTTCTGTAAAGGTTATTATCTGGGGTCTGTAAAGTTTATTATCTGGGTTCTGTAAAGTTTATTATCTGGGGTCTGTAAAGTTTATTATCTGGGTTCTGTAAAGTTTATTATTTGGATTCTGTAAAGTTTATTATCTGGGTTCTATAAAGTTTATTATCTGGGTTCTGTAAAGTTTATTATCTGGGTTCTGTAAAGTTTATTATTTGTTTTGGTGCATGATCCTAAAATAATTGAATGAGTGCTACACATTTCTGTAGATTTTAAGATTTTTTTCCAATTCAACACAGTATGAAGGTGCCAACATACAACTTCTAGATTTGCCTGGAATCATAGAAGGTGCTTCTCAAGGTAAGCCATTCATAAAGATAGTTCAGAAGTGTTATATGATGAGTTATTGTCATAAATTCTGGAAGTTATTCTATTCTGTTAATGAAGGGTGTAATTGTTGAATATTGTAGCCTGCATATAGCTTTACTGAATGTTTGAGTGTTTACTGCATTACTTGTAGTTGTGTAAAATATTTACAGCATTACTGTTGGTTGTGTAAGATATTTACATCATTACTGTTGGTTGTGTAAGGTGTTTACAACATTACTTTTGGTTGTGTAAAATATTTACAGAATTACTGTTGGTTGTGTAAAATATTTACAGCATTAGTGTTGGTTGTGTAAGATGTGTACAGCATTACTGTTGGTTGCATAAGATTTTTACAGCATTTTTGCTGGTTGTGTGAAGTGTTTACAGCATTACTGTTGCCTGTGTAAGGTGTTTAGAGCATTAGTAAATATCTTACACCACTTCTTGGTTTGGATGGAACCAGTATAAGATGTTTATAACTTTATTGATTGTTCAGTTTGAGTGTGAGAAATCTAATATGTTTACAGATTTAATTATTAAGAAAACTGCAAGGTGCAGGTGCCATATGAACTTCCAGTTTGTGAAACAAGTAAACACTGTTTAGGTGTCACAGCTGAAGGTAAACAGTTTGAGTCCATGTAGTTAGTTTGTCAGTATTTTAAGTAAACTACTTCAGTATTAACACTTGATGGTATTTAAATACTTTCTGTGTAGGAAAGGGTAGGGGACGTCAAGTAATTGCAGTCGCACGCACAGCTGATTTGGTGCTGATGATGTTGGATGCTACTAAAGGTGAAATCCAAAGGTTTGATTCATGTTTTTATTTAATATTAGTGCTGAAGATTGTTGTGACAATGACATATTCCAAAAAATAAAACAACTTTGAAATGTTAACATTGCTGAATGTTCACTGTAGTGACCTGTAAGTCTTATAGCACAGAAATTTTAATGTGTAGTGAGACAGATCTTAGTACCAATTTGTGAAACAGCTGAAAGTTATACAGAAAGAGTATAATTGTGGTTTTGTGTTTATAATAAAATTCAGTAGAGATTAAATTAAACAAAATCTTGTTTTTAAACCTGTATAATAAAGACATGCATTTTATATATAGTGTAAATAAAAGAAAACAAACAATATGGATACACAAATGATTAAAATGACTCATTGAAATGTTTGATGTGTTTAGATGCACAAACTTTTCTCATTTTTGTGATTATTGATAACATCATCTCACTTGGGTAATAAGAACTGACATTGGTATGAACTGTAAATCTCAGTTTGTTCTGGTGTGATTATGATTCCAAAATACACCTTTGCTAACACTTTACCTTTATCTTTAGGAAAGATTCCCTCGTCTCCTCATCTAAGTGTTGATGTGAATTACACTATGCTTGCTCCTGACTTTATATCCCCCGTCACGTAATCTAAGTTATAGAGAATTTGTTCATGTGCTTATATAGAGATGTGTTATAGAGGACTTGGTGTGCTTACATATGGGGGTGTTATTGAAGACTTGTTGGTGTGCTTGCACATACAGATGTGTTATAGAGGCCTAGTTGATGTGCTGAAATACAGATGAGTTAGAGAGGGCTTGTTGGTGTGCTTATATACTGATGTGTTATAGAGGATTTTTTGATGTGCTTATATACAGATGTGTTATAGAGAGCTTGTGATGAGATTACATACAGATGTGTTATAGAAGATTTGTTGACAACCTTACATTCAGATGTGTTATAGAGGACTTGTTGAACTTATATATACTTGTTATAGAGGACTTTCTGATGAGGTTACATACAGATGTGTCATCGAGGACTTGTTGAGGTACTTGTATACAAATGTGTTACAGAGAAATTGTTGATAAGCTTACATACAAATGTGTTACAGAGAAATTGTTGATAAGCTTACATACAAATGTGTTATAAAGGACTTGTTGATGAGCTTATATACAAATGTGTTATAAAGGACTTGTAGATGAGCTTATATACAGATGTGGTTTAGAGGACTTGTTGATGAGCTTATATACAGATGTGGCTTAGAGGACTTGTTGATACAGGTGGAAGGAATTGCAAGATTAATCTTGCTTTTGGTAATATAGTGGTGTATAAATTCTACAAAAGTGAGCCATAATTCATACCAATGTTTTGATGGGAAGAGAGGAGAAAACTTTGTTGGGATAAAGTTAAACTGTGAGAAGAGGTAAATATTACTGGACATATATTGTTCATATAGAAGAATGTAAACTTTCATTTCATAAGGTTCTTAGCCTGTTCTTGTATTTTGTTAGATAATATGAATTTGTATGTTTTTATTTATTCATAAAGTTTTTAGCCTGTTCTTGTATTTTGTTAGATAATATCAATTTGTATGTTTTTATTTATTCATAAGGTTCTTAGCCTGTTCTTGTATTTTGTTAGATAATATCAATTTGTATGTTTTTAATTATTCATAAAGTTCTTAGCCTGTTCTTGTATTTTGTTAGATAATATCAATTTGTATGTTTTTAATTATTCATAAGGTTCTTAGCCTGTTCTTGTATTTTGTTAGATAATATGAATTTGTATGTTTTTATTTATTCATAAGGTTCTTAGCCTGTTCTTGTATTTTGTTAGATAATATCAATTTGTATGTTTTTAATTATTCATAAGGTTCTTAGCCTGTTCTTGTATTTTGCTAGATAATATGAACTTGTATGTTTTTAATTATTCATAAGGTTCTTAGCCTGTTCTTGTATTTTGTTAGATAATATGAATTTGTATGTTTTTATTTATTCATAAGGTTCTTAGCCTGTTCTTGTATTTTGTTAGATAATATGAATTTGTATGTTTTTAATTATTCATAAGGTTCTTAGCCTGTTCTTGTATTTTGCTAGATAATATGAATTTGTATGTTTTTAATTATTCATAAAGTTCTTAGCCTGTTCTTGTATTTTGTTAGATAATATCAATTTGTATGTTTTTAATTATTCATAAGGTTCTTAGCCTGTTCTTGTATTTTGCTAGATAATATGAACTTGTATGTTTTTAATTATTCATAAGGTTCTTAGCCTGTTCTTGTATTTTGTTAGATAATATCAATTTGTATGTTTTTAATTATTCATAAAGTTCTTAGCCTGTTCTTGTATTTTGTTAGATAATATCAATTTGTATGTTTTTAATTATTCATAAGGTTCTTAGCCTGTTCTTGTATTTTGCTAGATAATATGAACTTGTATGTTTTTAATTATTCATAAAGTTCTTAGCCTGTTCTTGTATTTTGTTAGATAATATCAATTTGTATGTTTTTATTTATTCATAAGGTTCTTAGCCTGTTCTTGTATTTTGTTAGATAATATGAACTTGTATGTTTTTAATTATTCATAAAGTTCTTAGCCTGTTCTTGTATTTTGTTAGATAATATCAATTTGTATGTTTTTGATTATTCATAAAGTTCTTAGCCTGTTCTTGTATTTTGTTAGATAATATCAATTTGTATGTTTTTAATTATTCATAAAGTTCTTAGCCTGTTCTTGTATTTTGTTAGATAATATCAATTTGTATGTTTTTAATTATTCATAAGGTTCTTAGCCTGTTCTTGTATTTTGTTAGATAATATGAACTTGTATGTTTTTATTTTTCATAAAGTTTTTAGCCTGTTCTTGTATTTTGTTAGATAATATGAATTTGTATGTTTTTAATTATTCATAAGGTTCTTAGCCTGTTCTTGTATTTTGCTAGATAATATGAATTTGTATGTTTTTAATTATTCATAAAGTTCTTAGCCTGTTCTTGTATTTTGTTAGATAATATCAATTTGTATGTTTTTAATTATTCATAAGGTTCTTAGCCTGTTCTTGTATTTTGCTAGATAATATGAACTTGTATGTTTTTAATTATTCATAAGGTTCTTAGCCTGTTCTTGTATTTTGTTAGATAATATCAATTTGTATGTTTTTAATTATTCATAAAGTTCTTAGCCTGTTCTTGTATTTTGTTAGATAATATCAATTTGTATGTTTTTAATTATTCATAAGGTTCTTAGCCTGTTCTTGTATTTTGCTAGATAATATGAACTTGTATGTTTTTAATTATTCATAAAGTTCTTAGCCTGTTCTTGTATTTTGTTAGATAATATCAATTTGTATGTTTTTATTTATTCATAAGGTTCTTAGCCTGTTCTTGTATTTTGTTAGATAATATGAACTTGTATGTTTTTAATTATTCATAAAGTTCTTAGCCTGTTCTTGTATTTTGTTAGATAATATCAATTTGTATGTTTTTGATTATTCATAAAGTTCTTAGCCTGTTCTTGTATTTTGTTAGATAATATCAATTTGTATGTTTTTAATTATTCATAAAGTTCTTAGCCTGTTCTTGTATTTTGTTAGATAATATCAATTTGTATGTTTTTAATTATTCATAAGGTTCTTAGCCTGTTCTTGTATTTTGTTAGATAATATGAACTTGTATGTTTTTATTTTTCATAAAGTTTTTAGCCTGTTCTTGTATTTTGTTAGATAATATCAATTTGTATGTTTTTATTTTTCATAAAGTTCTTAGCCTGTTCTTGTATTTTGTTAGATAATATGAACTTGTGTTCTTCCATTTAATTAAAATTTTAGCTTTTTATGGTAGTGATTCTGTAACACACCCACAAAACCTTGCTGTTGTGTACAAAATGTATATTGGTTGTAAAGTAGCATCATTGGTCATTATATCTTACTGCAGTACACACACATGTACATAAGAAATATGTATTGCTAATTAAAATGAATTTTAATCTTCTTTTATTGTTATTAAATGTGTTGATCAAAGCATAGTGTTGTTGTTAGGATGCTTTGACTGTGAAATCTGTTAACACAAAACTGAGCTCTGATTTTTGGGTCATAAGTGTAGTATAAGAGTGATTGTCAAATCCTTGTTTTTTGTGAGAAAAGGTTAGCCCAGTTAGCAGTGAGTAGTGTTGACTAACTGCCTTCTCTCTGGCCTAGCAGTTTAAAAATGACTCCTCTATTGCACTGACCAATATTCTGTAGAAAATAAACGGGCAAGATTTCGCACAATTATTAAAATTCACACATCTTTTTCTTAAACAGGTTTTTTTTGTTACAGTTTTTCTAAATTGTTATGTGAAGAGGCTTTGTTTAATACTGTTAAATATTTTGTTTCAGGAAACTGCTTGAGAAAGAGTTGGAGAGTGTAGGAATTAGGCTTAACAAAAGTAAGCCTAATATCTATTTTAAGGTTTGTGCCATTACAGTGAACATTATAGAGCTTTCGTGTATTAGTATTTTATTGTTTTGATTTTTAAAGATTGAATTTCATTGTTATATCAAACCATATTATGTGGAGGGTTTTGCTGTTAAGTACTAAAGTAGAATAAATTGTAATATTCAAGGGTTTTTTCATTTCTCATAGAGATTTGAAAGATAGTAAACATTTCCATATCCATTTGTCTATGTATATATGTATATGTATAGGAGAAAAAAGCTGGAGGTATTGCATTTAATTCAACATGTGCTCTGACCATGTGTGATGAGAAACTTGTTCAAATGATACTACATGAGTACAGTATCCTTTGATATTGTAATTGATACCATGTGAATACATTATCCTATGATATTGTAGTTAGATACTATAAGACTATCTTTTGATGTAGTTGATAATACATGAGTACAGTATTCTTTGTTGTTGTGTTTTGTCCTACACAAGTACATTATCTTTTGCTGTTGTGGTTTGTCCTCCATAAGTACAATATCTTTTGTTGTTGTGGTTTGTCCTAAATTAGTATGGTATATTTTGTTGTGGCTTGTATGAGATGAGTAGAGTATCATTTGTTGTTGTAGTTTGTCATACAGGAGTATAGTATTTTTTCTTGTTTTGGTTGGTCGTTTATGGTCGTATACGAATATAGTATTTTTCTTGTTGTGATTTGTCCCAAAGTATCTTTTATTGTTGTGGTTTATCACATATGAATATGGTATTTTCTTTTTGTTGGTTGCCGAACCATACATGAGTATTTTTTATTTTTGTGGTTTGTCCTACATTAGTACAGAATGTTGTTGTTGTAGTTTGTCCTATGTTAGTACAGTACCTTATTGTTGTAGTTTGTCCTACATTAGTACAGTATCTTATTGTTGTAGTTTGTCCTACGTTAGTACAGTACCTTGTTGTTGTAGTTTGTCCTACATTACTAAAGTACCTTGTTGTTGTAGTTTGTCCTACGTTAGTAAAGAATGTTGTTGTTGTAGTTTATCTGACGTTAGTACAGAATGTTGTAGTTTGTCCTACATTAGTACAGAATATTGTTGTTGCAGTTTGTCCTATGTTAATACAGAATGTTGTTGTTGTAGTTTGTCCGACGTTTGTACAGAATGTTGTTGTAGTTTTTCCTACATTAGTACAGTACATTGTTGTTGTAGTTTGTCCTGAGTTAGTACAGTACATTGTTGTTGTAGTTTGTCCTACATTAGTGCAGAATGTTGTTTTTGTAGTTTGTCCTACGTTAGTACAGAATGTTGTCGTAGTTTGTCTTACGTTAGTACAGAATGTTGTTGTAGTTTGTCTTACGTTAGTACAGTACCTTGTTGTTGTAGTTTGTCCTACGTTACTACAGTACCTTGTTGTTTGTCTTACATTAGTGCCCCTCGGTGTGGATTCCTGTATGTGGTCAGTTTACCTCCTCTTGGACCTAAACATCCACCCACGTGTTTGCTGTGCATAGCAACTTGTGAAGGGGAGGAGAGGATCCTGGTGGTTGAAGGGTCCAATCCCAACACACCACTTTGGCCTTGAATTCCTGTAAATGGGCATCCTTTGGGTGACCCCCATTGGGTCAATCGGCTGGTCTACTTGGGCTAGGGTCAACCAAGTACCAGTGTTGGATATTCTCAGCAGGTGTTGTGGACATTGTATTTAATGCTGGTGTTTGGGTATAGTGCTCACAAAATCCTGGCATTGCTGCATTGTCCTTGTTTGATGTTGTAGTGTGTCCACTCATAGGGCTCCATGGTGGGTGTGGTCAGTGGGCACTGAAATTTCCCTTTCTTTATTATGGATACTCCAATTAAAATTTTCAATAAAATAGTAAAAAAACAGTCTATAGGTAAATGACCATGGCTTGAAGATTCTGAGCAGCAATCCTCACCATCCATACACCTCTTGTATCTCATTTTCTTACATTGCACTCCCTTTCAGATAAATATTTAGGGCAAATATCCCCCTTTTTTATTCAGAAGAGATTAGATGGATTTGCTGGCTTTTCAAAGTCAGTAAAGAAGCTTCAATCTGGTGACGTATTGGTTGAAACATCCACATCTCAATACAGTGAACTCCTGTTGCATTCAAAGGCAATTGAGGAAAAACCTATTGAGCTTACACCTCATGCTACTTTGAATTCATCATGAGGTGTTATTGTTGCGAGTGATTTTCAAGAACATCCCCAAGCCAGATTTTCGCTGGTTTCTCCAGTTAAGGAGATTTTGCAGTAAGGTGTATCTCCATTCATAAAAATGGAATTACGATGCTGACCACTTTCCTCATTCTGACATTTACATCACCACGTCCACCTGCCACCATCAAAGCAGGTTATCTTAATTGCATTGTACTGCCATACATTCAAAACCCTCTCCGATGTTTTCAGTGTCAACAGTTCAGTCACTTGAAAACGTCATGTCGTGGTTCCCTGATGTGTGCTTGTTGCAGTGGCAAGAACCATGATGTCTACGAGTGTGAAACGGACCTTCATTGCATCAATTGCAATGACTCTCATCCATCCTACTTACATTCTTGCCCTAAATGTTTGGAAGGAAAAGAGGTGTAGCATTTGAAAATGATTCATAACATTACTTATCCTGAGGCTCGAATGTTGCTGTCCACCCATTCCACTGCTATTGTGGAAGTGCAGACAGATCTCTCTGTGCCTCCTAAAGAATCATTCTCCAAACAAATGAAAAGTCTTTTGACCTCCATGGTTAGAAAAGTTGATGAGTCAATTTCGACATCTATCTCTGTCCCATATATTCATTCCACCAAACCCCAAGATCCACATGCTTTGGTACAGGCATTTCCTCAGATTTATCTTCCTCTCTCACCCCAAGATGCAAAACAATCATTTGCTCTCATCCTCAGTCTCTGGAATCCCCTACCAACAACAAAGTCCTGCCCAATCGAACCAGGGCAGGATACATGGAGGTTGGTAGACCTTCCTCGAATAAGGAAAGAAAGGAAAAAAGACGTGGTCATAAACAGAAGGGATCTCTGTCCAATTTGCCTACACATAAATAAAAGGGGCCACTGTGATACAATTGAACTGTCAAGGTTTACGTTCTAATCTGGATGACATCAAAATACTGATTGTTTCCTACCATCCTGTTTGTCTTTCCTTACAAGAAACATTTTTGAAACCTGTCGATACAGTCTTCTTTTGGCAGTTTTCTTTATACAGAGATGACAGGCTGTGTGATTAACTGTTGGTTGATCAGTATGTACCCACCCTGTTTTTGCCACTTGACACACCCTTGGATGCTGTAGCCATCCGTATTTCCTTGGGTCATACCATCACTGTTTTTTCTCTCTACCTGTTACCTGGAGAAACATATGATCAATCAGACCTTGACTCTCTCATTGAATAGTTGCTGTCTCCATTTCTAATCCTGGGGGACTTTAATGGACATCATCCCTTCTGAATAAGTGCTGATATTAACAGGAGGTGTTGCTCTCTATAGCGTATGCTCTCTGATCACAACATTTCTCTTTTCAATACTGGTTCTTCTACTTATTTTCATGCACCTAGTCAGTCCTTTACTGCTATTGATTTCTCACTTTGCTCCCCTTCATTATTTTCCCATTTTTCACGGAAGGTTGACAATAATCCACGAGGCAGTGATAATTTTCCTATAATCTTGAGAGAGACTGGCTGTGGTCGAAGCCACCTGACTCACGTGCCCCAGTGGAAGCTGGATCAGGCAAACTTGCCCTCTTTCACTGCTCTTGCAGAATTTGATCCTTCCATTGTCTGAAAGCCATCAATAGATGACTGTGTGGTAGCAGTAACTCACAGTATTATACAAGCAGCTGCTTAATGTATTTATAAAACCTCAACACCTTTTCCACTATATTTTCATCCATAGTGGAATCCTGCCTGCCACATGGCATGGAAGGATAAAAATGAGCCTGGTAGGTATCCCACACTCTCGAACCTCACCACTTTCCAGCGAACCTGTGCACATGCTCGATGGGTAAGATGTTAAAGCCAGAAGGAATCTTGGATTAAGTTCAAAACCAGCATATCCTCTACTACCAGTTCCAAAGTCATTTGGGACAAGATTTGAAAGGTCAGTGGGCATCATAATCCTGTTCCCCTCTCAATCTTGCTCTCTGATGGCCAGGAAGTAGCTGATACCTGAAGTATTGCAGATACTCTGGGTGAAAGCTTTTCCCAGGTATCTAGCACTTCTTCTTCATCTTCTGCATTCTTTGCCATCAAGACTCAGACAGAGCAATCACCTTTTTCCTTTTCAGCTGATTGTCTCTTTGACTGTAATCATCCCCTTACACTGGTGGAACACAAAGTGGCCCTTCATCAGTTTGGTGGTACATAAGTCAGACCTGATGAGATACAGTATGTGATGCTGTGCCATCTTTCTCCTGTTTCTGTTGCTATTCTTCTGATTGTTTTTAACGGGATTTGGCAGGAAAATGTTTTTCCTGATACATGGCACTGGGCTGTTGTCCTACCTTTCTCTTAGCCTGACAAGGATCCCAAGATTCCTTCAATCTACCATCCAATTGCTTTGACGAGTTGTCTCTGTTTGTTCTTCTTTAGTACAGTATCTTGTTATTGGTGGTGTTTGTCCTTCTTTAGTACAGTATCTTGTTATTGGTGGTGTTTGTCCTACTTTAGTACAGTATCTTGTTATTGGTGGTTGGTGTTTGTCCTTCTTTAGTACAGTATCTAGTTATTGGTGGTGTTTGTCTTTCTTTAGTACAGTATCTTGTTATTGGTGGTGTTTGTCCTTCTTTGGTACAGTATCTTGTTATTGGCAGTGTTTGTCCTTCTTTAGTGCAGTATCTTCTTATTGGTGGTGTTTGTCCAACATTACTTACTCCAATATCTTGTTGTTGTTGTGCTTTCTTCATTGAAGCTCAGAAAAAATCACACTAAATCTAACAACACGTCATTGGGATTAACCAGTACTGTAATGTTTTATATTCAGATGTAGTGTTAACTAATACTGTATAGTTTTAGATTCAGGTTTGTGTTAACTAATACTGTAATATTTTATATTCAGGTTTAGTGTTAACTAATACTGTAATGTTTTATATTCAGGTTTAGTGTTAACTAATACTGTAATGTTCAGGTTTAGTATTAATGAATACTGTAATGTTGTATATTCAGATTTAGTGTTGACTAATACTGTAATGTTGTATATTCAGATTTAGTGTTGACTAATACTGTAATGTTGTATATTCAGGTTTAATGTTGACTAATCTGTAATGTTGTGTATTGAGGTTTAGTATTCACTAATACTGTAATGGTTTGTGTTTAGTGTTAACTAATGGTGTAATGTTTAATATTCCGGTTTAGTATTAACTAATACTGTAATGGTTTATGTTTAGGTTTAGTAATAGTTTGTTGCTTCAGTTTTAATGTTAATTAATATTGTTCAGGTATAGTGTCTAGAACTACTGTATTGGTTTATATTCAGTTTTAGTCTTAAGAAATATTATAATATTTTATATTCCTGTTTCATCCGAAATAGTATGATAATAAAAGCAGTTTATTTTTTGTTTCTTTTAAATAATGCTGTCCTAAGTATTGCATGTTTTCGTTTAGTCTCAAGAAATGTTTGTATATTTAGTATTAATGATTTTCATATTTAGGTGTAATTCAGTCATTTATTTTATATAGAGGTGCAGTGTTAAATAATATAGTAATTAATTTTCATATGATGGTATAGTGTTAAATAGTATAGTTATTAATAATTATTGTATCTGGTTATAGTGTTAAATAATATAGTTATTATTAATTTGTAAATGTAATTATAATGTTAAATGATATATTACCGTATAATGGAGTAATAGTGTCTTTTTCCTGAAAGTAACTTATTGCCTTACCACAACTGTGTTATCAGAGATATTTAATGCAGAAGTCCTGTTCAGAGAAGACTGCAGTCCAGATGAATTCATTGATGTAATTGCTCGAAACCGTGTGTACTTACCCTGTTTGTATGTCTTTAATAAGATTGATCAGGTGTCAATTGAAGAAGTGGACAGGCTTGCTAGACAGCCTCACACTGTTGTAGTGAGGTAAGTGTGTATTTATCATTCTCAAGACTAAATCCAATTCTAAACCCTAAAACCAAAGATATAGGATGAGGAGGGAAGAGAAAAAAGTGCTGTATCTATAAAATATTGGTTGGCATGGTTTACTACATCACTGTCAACTGTAACAGTTAAATGTTGTATAACACACTGGATAGTAGTGTACTATCACTATACAACACACTGGATAGTTGACTACTATCACTGTACAATACACTGGATAGTGGTGTACGATCACTGTACAACACACTGGATAGTGGTGTACGATCACTGTACAACACACTGGATGGTACTGTACGATCACTGTACAACACACTGGATGGTACTGTACGATCACTGTACAACACTCTGGATGGTACTGTACGATCAATGTACAACACTCTGGATGTTACTGTACGATCAATGTACAACACTCTGGATGGTAGTGTACGATCACTGTACAACACACTGGATGGTAGTGTACGATCACTGTACAACACACTGGATGGTAGTGTATGATCACTGTACAATACACTGGATGGTAGTGTACGATCACTATAGAACACAATGGATAGTAGTGTACCAGTGTAGTTGTGTCTGGTATGGTTATTAACACTTTTACTTATAAAGTAGAGAGCAATGTCTTGACCTTTCTATGTCAATGGCACTGGAACATGTAGGATTAAACAGTAGACACTGTACAATGACATAGTAATATGTAAAATTAGACAGCAGACACTGTACAATGACATAAGATGTAGTATTACACAGCAGACACTGTACAATGACATAAGATGTAGGATTACACAGCAGACACTGTACAATGACATAAGATGTAGGATTACACAGCAGACAGTGTACAATGACAAAGGATGTAGGATTACACAGCAGAAACTGTGCAATGACATAAGATGTAGGATAACACAGGAGACACTGTACAATGACATAAGATGTAGGATAACACAGGAGACACTGTACAATGACATAAGATGCAGGATTACACAGCAGACACTGTACAATGACATAAGATGCAGGATTACACAGCAGACACTGTACAATGACATAAGATGTAGGATAACACAGTAGACACTGTACAATGACATAAGATGTAGGATAACACAGTAGACACTGTACAATGATATAAGATGCAGGATTACACAGTAGACACTGTACAATGACATAAGATGTAGGATTACACAGCAGACAGTGTACAATGACATAAGATGTAGGATTACACAGCAGACACTGTACAATGACATAAAATGTAGGATTACACAGTAGACAGTGTACAATGACATAAGATGTAGGATTACACAGCAGACTGTACAATGACATAAGATGTAGGATTACACAGCAGACAGTGTACAATGACATAAGATGTGGGATTACACAATAGACAGTGTACAATGACATAAGATGTAGGATAACACAGTAGACACTGTACAATGATATAAGATGTAGGATTACACAGCAGACAGTGTACAATGACATAAGATGTAGGATTACACAGCAGACAGTGTACAATGACATAAGATGTAGGATTACACAGCAGACAGTGTACAATGACATAAGATGTAGGATTACACAGCAGACACTGTACAATGACATAAGATGTAGGATTACACAGCACACAGTGTACAATGACATAACATGTAGGATTACACAGTAGACACTGTACAATGATATAAGATGCAGGATTACACAGTAGACAGTGTACAATGACATAAGATGTAGGATTACACAGCAGACAGTGTACAATGACATAAGATGTAGGATTACACAGCAGACACTGTACAATGACATAAGATGTAGGATTACACAGCAGACACTGTACAATGACATAAGATGTAGGATTACACAGCAGACAGTGTACAATGACATAAGATGCAGGATTACACAGTAGACACTGTACAATGACATAAGATGTAGGATTACACAGCAGACAGTGTACAATGATATAAGAATCAGGATTACACAGTAGACAGTGTACAATGACATAAGATGTAGGATTACACAGCAGACAGTGTACAATGACATAAGATGTAGGATTACACAGCAGACACTGTACAATGACATAAGATGTAGGATTACACAGCAGACACTGTACAATGACATAAGATGTAGGATTACACAGCAGACAGTGTACAATGACATAAGATGTAGGATTACACAGTAGACAGTGTACAATGACATAAGATGCAGGATTACACAGTAGACACTGTACAATGACATAAGATGTAGGATTACACAGCAGACAGTGTACAATGACATAAGATGTAGGATTACACAGCAGACAGTGTACAATGACATAAGATGTAGGATTACACAGCAGACAGTGTACAATGATATAAGATGTAGGATTACACAGTAGACACTGTACAATGATATAAGATGTAGGATAACACAGCAGACAGTGTACAATGACATAAGATGTAGGATAACACAGCAGACAGTGTACAATGACATAAGATGTAGGATTACACAGTAGACAGTGTACAATGACATAAAATGTAGGATTACACAGTAGACACTGTACAATGATATAAGATGTAGGATTACACAGTAGACAGTGTACAATGACATAAAATGTAGGATTACACAGTAGACACTGTACAATGATATAAGATGTAGGATTACACAGTAGACAGTGTACAATGACATAAGATGTAGGATTACACAGCAGACAGTGTACAATGATGTAAGATGTAGGATTACACAGCAGACACTGTACAATGACATAAGATGTAGGATTACACAGCAGACAGTGTACAATGACATAAAATGTAGGATTACACAGCAGACAGTGTACAATGACATAAAATGTAGGATTACACAGTAGACACTGTACAATGATATAAGATGTAGGATAACACAGTTAGACACTGTACAATGATATAAGATGCAGGATTACACAGTAGACAGTGTACAATGACATAAGATGTAGGATTACACAGCAGACACTGTACAATGACATAAGATGTAGGATTACACAGCAGACAGTGTACAATGATATAAGATGTAGGATTACACAGTAGACACTGTACAATGATATAAGATGTAGGATAACACAGTTAGACACTGTACAATGATATAAGATGTAGGATAACACAGTAGACACTGTACAATGATATAAGATGTAGGATAACACAGTAGACACTGTGCAATGATATAAGATGTAGGATAACACAGTAGACACTGTACAATTATATAAGATGTAGGATTACACAGTAGACAGTGTACAGTGATATAAGATGTAGCATAACACAGTAGACAGTGTACAATTATATAAGATGTAGGATAACACAGTAGACAGTGTACAATGATATAAGATGTAGGATAACACAGTTAGACAGTGTACAATGATATAAGATGTAGGATAACACAGTAGACATGTACAATGATATAAGATGTAGGATAACACAGTAGACAGTGTACAATGACATTTTGAAGTATTAGCTTCCTTTTTGGAGAGAAACTTAAAATGTTTTTCTGTTTTAGCTGCAACATGAAGCTCAACTTAGACTACTTACTTGAACATCTTTGGGAAAATCTTGCTCTAATTAGAATCTATACCAAGAAAAGAGGACGTAAGTATATGGAAAACTAACAGAGACACCGTGATCTTGTGTATCATGTGTAATGTGATAATCTTTAGTTGTCTGTTGTGTACTGTGTCATGTGATACAAGTTTTATTTCTCTGTTTTGTATCATTCATAATGAGACACGTGTTTTATATGTCTGTTTTGTATCATATTTGATGTGACACGTGTTTTGTCTGTTATGTATCATATGTAGTGTAACTTAAGTTTTAGTTGTTTCTTATGTATCGTATGTAATGTGACACGAATTTCAGTTCTGTTTTGCATGATATGTAAGGTGACATAAGTTTTAGTTGTGTTTTCTATCATATGTAATGTGACATGAGTCTTAGTTGGCTGTTCTGTATAATATGTGACAGAAGTTTTTTTTGTTTTGTATCGTATGTACTGTGACACTAGTTTTTGTTGTCTGTTCTGTATCATGTGTTATGTGGCATGAATGTTTTGTATCATATGTTATGTGACACCAGTTTTAGTTGTGTTTTCTATCATATGTGATGTGACATTAGTCGTAGTTGGCTGTTCTGTATAATATGTGACAGAAGTTTTGTTTGTTTTGTATCATATGTACTGTGACACTAGTTTTTGTTGTCTGTTCTGTATCATGTGTAATGTGGCATGAATGTTTTGTATCATATGTTATGTGACCCCAGTTTTAGTTGTTTTGCATCAAATCATTTGACAAGATTCTTTTGTCAGTTTTGTATCATATATATAATGTGATAAAAGTTTTGTTTGTTTTGTATCATTTGTCATCTCACAGGTTTTAGTTGTCTGTTGTGTATGATGTGTAATGTGACACAAGTTTTAATTGTCTCTTTTGTATCATGTATAATGCCACACAAGTTTTAGTTGTATTTTGTCTTTTATATCATATATATAATGTGACTCAGGTTTTAGTTGTCTCTTGTGTATTATATCTAATGTGACACAAGTTTTATTGCTTGTTGTGATTCTTGTGTGATGTGACATGACCTTTACTTGTGTTTTGTATCATATGTAATGTAAAACAAGTTTTATTTATCTGTTTTGCATCATATGCAATATGTGAAAAGTTTTATTTGTTTTTATCATATGTAATGTGACAAGTTTTACTTGTCTACTTTTTATCATACTTTAAGTGACAGAAGTTTTAGTTGTCTGTGTGTATCATATGTAATGTCACAAAAGTTTTGTGTTTTGTATTGTAGGTAAGTTGACACGAGTTTTGTCTCTTTTATATCATATATAATGTGACTCAGGTTTTAGTTGTCTACTGTGTATTATATGTAATGTGAGACAACTTGAGTTTGGTTTGGTATCATATGTATCTTAGATGAGTTTTAGTTGTCTCTTTTGTATCATATGTAATATGACAGAAGTTTTAGTTTCTTTTGTAGCATATGTACTGTGACACCAATGTTTTTCTCTGTTATGTATCATATGTAATGTGACATGAGTTTTTGTCCACTTAAGTGTATTCAGTTAGTTTACAGACTGAACTACGTTTTCCTGTTTCTATATCGCTAGTGTTCTGTGTATAGTGTACATATCGCTAGTGTTCTGTGTATAGTGTACATATCGCTAGTGTTCTGTGTATAGTGTACATATCGCTAGTGTTCTCTGTATAGTGTACATATCACTAGTGTTCTGTGTATAGTGTACATAACACTAGTGTTCTGTGTATAGTGTACGTATCACTAGTGTTCTGTGTATAGTGTACGTATCACTAGTGTTCTGTGTATAGTGTACGTATCACTAGTGTTCTGTGTATAGTGTACGTATCACTAGTGTTCTGTGTATAGTGTACGTATCACTAGTGTTCTGTGTATGGTGTACGTAACTAGTGTTCTGTGTATAGTGTACGTATCACTAGTGTTCTGTGTATGGTGTACGTAACACTAGTGTTCTGTGTATGGTGTACGTAACACTAGTGTTCTGTGTATGGTGTACGTAACACTAGTGTTCTGTGTATGGTGTACGTAACACTAGTGTTCTGTGTATGGTGTACGTAACACTAGTGTTCTGTGTATGGTGTACGTAACACTAGTGTTCTGTGTATGGTGTACGTAACACTAGTGTTCTGTGTATGGTGTACGTAACACTAGTGTTCTGTGTATGGTGTACCTTACACTAGTGTTCTGTGTATGGTGTACATTACACTAGTGTTCTGTGTATGGTGTACATATCGCTAGTGTTCTGTGTATAGTGTACATATCGCTAGTGTTCTGTGTATAGTGTACATATCGCTAGTGTTCTGTGTATAGTGTACATATCGCTAGTGTTCTGTGTATAGTGTACATATCGCTAGTGTTCTGTGTATAGTGTACATATCGCTAGTGTTCTGTGTATAGTGTACATATCGCTAGTGTTCTGTGTATAGTGTACATATCGCTAGTGTTCTGTGTATAGTGTACATATCGCTAGTGTTCTGTGTATAGTGTACATATCGCTAGTGTTCTGTGTATAGTGTACATATCGCTAGTGTTCTGTGTATAGTGTACATATCGCTAGTGTTCTGTGTATAGTGTACATATCGCTAGTGTTCTGTGTATAGTGTACATAACTAGTTCTGTGTATAGTGTACATAACTAGTTCTGTGTATAGTGTACATAACTAGTGTTCTGTGTATAGTGTACATAACTAGTGTTCTGTGTATAGTGTACATGACACTAGTGTTCTGTGTATAGTGTACATGACACTAGTGTTCTGTGTATAGCGTACATGACACTAGTGTTCTGTGTATAGCGTACATGACACTAGTGTTCTGTGTATAGCGTACATGACACTAGTGTTCTGTGTATAGCGTACATAACTAGTGTTCTGTGTATAGTGTACATAACTAGTGTTCTGTGTATAGTGTACATATCACTAGTGTTCTGTGTATAGTGTACATAACTAGTGTTCTGTGTATAGCGTACATAACTAGTGTTCTGTGTATAGCGTACATAACTAGTGTTCTGTGTATAGCGTACATAACACTAGTGTTCTGTGTATAGCGTACATAACACTAGTGTTCTGTGTATAGCGTACATAACACTAGTGTTCTGTGTATAGTGTACTTACAGGTGATATATTAAAAGTCTTTATACATTTTGATACTTCTCATTTTTAAATAGATTATATATCTTGAAAAAAATGGTAATCTTTATGTCTTTCACATACAAAAATTTTATTTTTAGTAAACTATTTTAATAAATTAAAATACAGGTTTCTCTATTAATATATTGAATATTTATTTTCAATAGTTTGTGGTCAAGTTAATTTACAAGTGAATATTCAAAATGTTTTTTATTTTAAACTTCCTTTTGTACAAAAACTATACAAATTTCTTTTTGTATAATCCCCAAAACATCATAAATACATTTAAAACTTTATAATTTTTCAGTGAAACCTTTGGTTTTATGTTTTACTTTCTCTACACTTACTCAAAATGAGATCTGTCAAATTGACCAGCGTGGTAACTGCCAAAAGAAAAGAAATAAATCTACGTTATCTTTTTTTCTTTTTAGAATGACTTCAAATTGTTACATGAAATTTCATTTATCCTAAGTTGATTTAAGTTCATAACAGTATACGACTGTTTATAATTAAGTTATAAAGTGAAGCACATTTAGCTTGTGTTGAAGTACATTACCCCATTCTGCTTGCATGCAACTTATTCTTATTTATTATACCTAATATAATCTGAACTAACCTAAAAACATCACAGTTTTTACACTTGAGTTATTTTTATAATATTAAATAAAGAATGAATATGAAAATCAGGAAATAAAAATACCTACCCAATTGTTGAGGTCAAATAATCATACTTTTCTTTATATTAATGGTTGTAATGCACCCAAACCATAAACTAATAACATGCAAAATGTGGACAATTTCCTTTAACTCTTAATTTTTCTGGCTTCTTAACTATGCAACAAGAGCCATTACAAATTCATCCAAGCTAGTTATTAAGTTTTCTACTGGATCACTGCTTATGCTCTGAGTGAAACTATTATCTCTCCAAAACACAACATTATGCAATACATTTATTTGATAGATGAAAACATTGACTTTCTGTCAGTTATATGTGATATATAATTAAACATAAGAGGAAACTAGGAACATATCCTTAAAGAGAGGATATGACAGGTGGGTGTGGCAGGAAAAGTATGATTTTCTACTTGATAGCTCTTTATACAAATAAAATTGAAGGCTCTAAAATTTATGGTTTGTCCGAACTATACAATTCTATAGTTTGTGTTTAATTTCTTACTCTTTCAAGAGGTGGTGGAAACAATACAAAAAGTGCCTAAAGTAAATATATTGTGTTTCATACTTTCAGGATTTTGTTAAACATTTACTTGCAGAATTAAAAACTTGTATACAAGTAAAATATGGATTATTACCTAAGATTTTATGCTATAGTAATTGGTATAACATAAACCAAAAGTAATTTAATAACATTTAGGATATAAGACACTTAAACTTTATATTTTGAAGAGTAAAGGACACCTAGATTGAAAATGTTAAAAGTTAGGTATATGTTAAATGCTCAGTTGCTTCTGTTGTAGTTAACTTCACACCAAATTTTTCTTTGGCTATGGGTTTACTCATTCCTGCTTTTGTTTTTGGTTTTTCCTGCTAATCTCACACTATGTATACAGTGGTACCTCGGTTTTTGAACTTAATCTGTTCCAGAAGGCTGTTTGAAAACCGATTTGTTCAAAAACTGGATCAATTTTTCCCACAAGAAATATTGTAAATTAATCTGTTACAGACCTCCAAAAATTATGCATTATGAAGCATTTTAAGTAAAAATATTGATTATTTATACCTGTATAATAATACTTACATGCATAAAGTCACCCAAAAAATTATAAACACAATAAAAAAAAACAATAAATGAAAATTTTAGTGCACTTTACCTGTGCTGAGGAGAGCTGATGGCATAAGTGAAAGGTCGTGAGGAACGTGGAGAGTAGGAGGGTTATTATTGTTTGGGAGTCACCTTACATATAAATGTTAGGTAACACTCTTTCAGGGGTTCTTTCTCTTTGCACTGCTATAACCTGCTTGAGACTCACTGGACCTAAACTATTTCTCAAGTAAGACATGGAATTGAAAAGGTTTCTGCTGCACTGCAGTTTGTCAGGGTGAAAGTTTTCCACAAAACTTTGTAACTCTCCTCATTTTCCACACATTTCCTTGTTTAGTGAACTAGGAACATCCTCCTTTTCCTCCTCCTCATCTGAAGACACTTTCTCAGTTGCCTTCTGTTGCTACTCCTTCTGAAGATCTTGGAGTTCTTCCGTGGTGAGCTCAGTGTTGTGGTCTTCCACCAACTACTCCACATCATCACCAGTCACATTTGAGCCCATACACTTGCCTAGTGAGACAATATCCTCGACAACAGGCTCAGCCTCAAAGCCTTCAAAGTCTTTATCTGCTACTGAGTCTGGCCACAATTTCTTCCAGGCTGAATTCATGGTCCTCAAAAACACTTTCCTCCAGGCTTTGTTTATGATCCTCAAGTAATGGAGGATATTAAAGTGATTTTTCCAGAACTCGCTGAGGGTTAACTCTGTGTCAAAGGTCACTTTAAAGCACCTTTGAAACAGTGCTTTGGTGCAGAGTTTGCTAAAGTTCTATATGACCTGCTGGTCCATGGGCTGAATGAGAGAAATTGTGTTTGGGGGCAAGATCTTCACTATAATGAAACTGTACTCCTCCACCAATTCGTCCTCCAAGCCTGGTGGGTGACCAGGTGCATTGTCCATCACAAGAAGGGCCTCGAGTGGCAACTGTTTTTCCATGAGGTAATTCTTTACACTTGGGGCAAAAACTTCATGGACCCACTCCATAAAAAATTGCCTGGTTACCCATGCTTTACTATTAGCTCTCCACATGACATATAATTTACTTTTCAGGACATTATATTTCTTAAAAACCCTCAGGTTTTCAGAATGGTACACAAGCAAAGGCTTAAGTTTTAAGTCCCCACTTGGATTACTACATAATGATAGAGTTAGCCTGTCCTTCAATGGCTTGTGTCCTAGCAGTGACCTCTCCTTGGTGATGTAGGTCCTCTTTGGCATTTTCTTCTAAAAGAGGCCTGTGTCACAGTTGAACACTTGTTGGAGAATAAAACCATCAGCTTCTACATTGTCCTTAAATTCCCTAACAAATTTATTAGCAGCATCTTTGTTAGAACTGGCACTCTCCCAATGTCTCACCATACTATGTATGCCACTTCTCTTCCTAAGTGTTTCAAACCACCCCCTACTAGTATTAAAGGCATCATTTGTATCAGCACTCATTCCAGGGGTGTTTTTCAGGAGGTCAGCATGCAACTGCTTTGCTTTCTCACAAATTATGATCTTAGAAATGCTATCACCAGCTAATTGTTTTTCGTTTACCCAAATCAACAACAGTTTTTCTACTTCTTCCATTGTTTGTGATCTTTGTTTTGAAAGCACTGTCACTCCTTTTGCAACATCAACTCCATTGACGACCTCTTTATTTTTCAGTATGGTGCAGATTGTAGACTTTGCCATACCAAACTGTGTAGCAAGGACAGACATGTGAACACCACTTTCATACTTTGCTCCGAGATCTTTTTTCACCTCTGTTGTGGCTCTAACAACTTTTTGGTTTGATGCTTTCATTATCCGTCTTTGACCCCATTGTGGCTTATTTAATCAGAATATTTAGGAAAAACAACAAAAAGTAAAACTAGAACATTCACAGCAGATTTTAGCAGAGGTGTGGACTGAGTGACAGGTGCAGGTAAAATGTTATGGGTAAGCCTAGCGAAGGGTCGTTTTGGTCATCAGTCACTATATTTCAGGTATTTGGACACTGAGATTATGTTCAACAGCTGAAACATTTTTTCTCAAATAATATGTTCGAAAACCGAATTGTTCGAGAATCGAGGTACCACTGTATATTTATTTATGTTTGTTATTTAATCAACTGTTTTTTAATTCTTGATGACAAGAAACCCAATTGAAATAAAAATGTATCTCAGAAGAGCTTGTTAAACTGAAGATGACCTGGAGGGTTGATGTTGTTATCCTTATCAGTAAAAGTGTTATCCATACCAGCTGTTCTGAGATACATCTGTTCTTTATATTCTCGACATCAGTGAATTACAAACGTAATTACCTATAATCATCTGCTTTAAACTCTCTTTTAATAAAAACCTCAACAGTCATAAAATATTTAATTAAAAGATAAACTAATTAATAAAATCTAAAGTAAATAGCCTTTTATATTGTGATATAACCAAATGGTATATTTTATTATTTTCTGTGCAGGAAATTTTTCGTTTCATTTTAAAGCTTTTCCCACAGAATGCATGTCAACAAGCTTAGCTGGATTTTGAAGGCTATTATATTGTTTTAAAGCCAGCACATTATGATAGTTGTAGAACGTTTTTTTAGAAATTATTGTGTTTTTAAGTGCATTATCTAATTTAATACAAATTTTTAATGCAGTAGTTATCTCTAGTGTACAAAAATAGGCTTAATTTCATTTATAGTTGACAGCAAAATAACTGGAAAATAAGTATTTTATTTTTTGTTTTCTGTATTCATTATTTAAAAACTAAAAAATTAGAAACTTATGAGGTTAAATAAATAAGGTTAGATTAGGTAAAGTAGTGAAAAATAATAGTTTTAGAAATTATTCATGACCTACTTGTGTATTACATATTTACTGAATAATTTATAACTTGTTTGCTGGGCTTATCAGTTAGACATGGTTTAGAGGTTGATAAAACAATAAAGTGTAAATAGACCTTTATTGTTATGAGCTTTAAGCTATTTGGGATTTACAATTGTAGTTTGGTGTTTACAAGGTTAATGACATTGAAGAATTAGGGTAGTCAAAATACAGAAAATGTAAAGATTTATGGAAAAGATCTGATATTTAATCAGGAAATTTTGGAGAATATGAAAATGAAATTTCACAGTTTTGAGATAAAGTATTTTTTGTAACAAAAAGTCACTGTGTTTGAAGCAGTCAATAATCTGATTTCGTATATTTGTCCATTTTTGTGAAGATATACAAAATACATTAAAAGTTATTGTGTAATTTGATGGTCACAACCTTGACTGAAATGATTGTGATAATTGCAAGAGTTAGTGCCATGAGAGAGTGGTTAGACATGTTACAATGTATAGATATTGGAAGTTTTTGATGTGCAAACAGTGTCTTTGTTTGTAAGTTTAGCGTTCTCAAGAGTTTGCATTTGATAATGAGGAACCCACTTTTAGGTAATGAAGAAAACTTCATTAGAAGTCAAGTTCCATATTTTATTATCTTTAGATAAACTACTTGAAGACTATGAAGAATATATCTTTACCTAATTAATTATGATCATTGATTGTTTGGAAAGTGTTTAACTAATATAAGGTCACAATATCACCATAAACTAGGTTCCTTTTAATTTACTAAAATGTTATTAAACTTTTAAATATTATTATATCAATCTAACTAAAAATATGCTATTACAAATATCTTTTTAACTGTCTGTGAAACACCATACATTCCTGCAAGTTTTATAAATACATGAAAATAACAAAGTAACATGACAAATAATTGGTACAATATCCTTTTTTATTTATTCTTGGAATTAGTTATGCTAACATTCAATCATTTGTATAATTGTTTGTCGGGGTTTTTTTATTCTCTATACTGAGGTTTTCGAGAAAGCTTTAGCATAGCATGGTGAGTTTGCTGTCTGTATGTAGCAGGTTATACTGGTGATGTATCTAATAGTAATTCCAAGTAGATGACATTACAATATTATGTTTGAAATTAAATGACATACATATGTTGAAAGTGCAACAACTGTGTTTTGGTGTGTTTGTTATATTTCATAATTGGGCCCTTACAATGACTCTTTATTGGGTTTTCCCAAAGATCCTCTCTGATTTGTTTTATATAATAATGTTCTGTTGGTTGGGTTTTAATTTGTATTGTTCAGATTTATATTATGAATTTCCGGTGACTAGGTTTGTACAATAACATTCAGTTACATTGAACTTGCATAACACGATTTTAGTGTTATGTATTTCAGGAAATGTATAAGAGTTTATTTGTTTTTAGAACCACCTGACTTTGAAGAAGGTATAATACTGAGAAGAGGGTCTACAATTGAACATGTGGTGAGCTCTACCTTTGCAAATTTATTTTCTCACACTTATTAGGTAGCTTTTACCCTATTTTCAAGTCTTAATTTAAACTGTTTTTTGACACTTTCTTGTAGACGTAGTGTTCAGAAATGTGTATTTTAGTACTATTGATTTTGGTTTTAGAAGTTATTGATAAGTGTTTCTGTATTTTAGTGTCACTCTATCCATCGGAGTATCGTTACTGTTTTCAAGTATGCCTTGGTTTGGGTATGTATCTTTTTTAAGTGTTGTGTTCACCATATACTGTACTTCTAAGTTATAGTGGTTAAGAACATATGTGAATCTTTATCAGTGCTTTCTAACACTATGATTTCTTATCGTATTCCAGGGTACCAGCACCAAGTACAGTCCACAGCGAGTCGGACTTCAACATGTAGTTCACCATGAAGATGTTATTCAGATTGTCAAGAAATAACCAGGTGTCAAAGCCTTAAGAAATTGTTATATACTTATACAACTATGATGCACTTGTTTGAGTTTTCTAGCATAAAGAACTTATTTGTGAATCCAGCTTCTTCATAAAATACTTTATGGCTGATAAGCATTATTTTCAAATAAAAGTTATTGAAAACAATTGTCAAAATGTTCTCATGGTCAGCATCTTTTAACATTCTGAGTTTAGTTTTACAGTATCACGCGATCCCTTTTACAGTTACATTATACAAGCTTGTTAAAAAAACTTTCCTTTCAATAACTATTTAATCACCTTGGCAGTCTGTTTAGTTTATTCAATATCGTAGCGCTGATTGTAAAGAAACTAAAAACAGCATAACAGTACGTTGAACAAAAGTTTACAGTCAACTAAAAACATTGTGTACTACACCACAGTGTAAGGAAGAACTATGTGTAACATTGTTTAGATGACATTTTGTTGTATAAAGTTGCTGCAATGTCCTTGTTTGGAATTGTACTGTATTGTGTCAGTGGGCACCAAAAACTTCTTTATCATGGATTCTTGAAATAAAATAGACAAAACAGTCAATAGGTAAGTAACCACCTCTTGAAGACTCTGAGGAGCAATCTTCAACATCTGTAACACACATACCTCATTTTCTTATATTGCATTCACTTTCAGATAAACCTTTGAGGCAAATGCCTCCCTTTTTCATTCAGAAGAGACTAGAGGGACTTGTTGGCTCTCCAAAGTCAGTAAAGAAGATTCAATTTGGTGACATATTGGTTGAAACATCCACATCTCAACACAGTGAACTCCTCTTGCATTTAAAGGCAATTTAGGATATACCTATTAAGCTTACACCTGATGCTACTTTGAATTCATCATGAGAAGTTATTGTTGAGAAGGATATCCCAGAGTCAGAGATTCTCACTGGTTTCTGCAGTGAGATGGAGTTATGACACCGACCAATATCCTTATTCTGACATTTACATAACCATGCCCACTTGCCACCATCAAAGCAAGTTATCTTAATTGCAGGGTATGGCCAAATATTCCAAACCCTCTCAGATGTTTCCAGTGTTTACAGTTCGGTCACTCGAAGACGTCATGTTGTGGTTCCTGTGTGTGCTTGTTGCATATGTAAGGACCACGATGCCTATGAGTGTTAAAAGAACCCTCATTGTAACAATTGCAATGGTTCTCGCCCAAAATGGTTAGAAGAAGAGGTGCAGCATTTGAAGAGGATTACATTACTTATCCTGAGGCTTGGAAATTGCTGTCAACTTCATTCCACTACTACAGGAGGAGTGCAGACAGATATCTTTGTGCCTCTAAAAGAATCATTATCAAACCATATAAAAAGTATTTTGCCCTCCATGGTTAAAAAGTTGACTCATCAACATCCATCTCTGTCCCTAACATTCATTGCAGCAAACCCCAAGATTTAAAACTGTCTTTTGTTCATGTCTTCAGTCATTGGAATCCTCTTCCAACAACAAAGACCTGTCCAATTGAAGCAGGGCACGATCTGAGGAGGGCGACAGACCTCACTCAAATAAAGACAATAAAGAATGGTTAATGAGCAGCAGCTACAAGCTGCCCTCAATCGTTTATTGAAGTGGACCACAACAAATGGTGTTAACTTCTCTCTCTCTAAAACCATTGGCATGCAGTTTTGCCACCAATTAAGTATTCACTCAGATTCTGAACTCCATATTGATGATGTTGTACTACCTGTGATCCCTGAGATAAAGTTGTTGGGATTTATCTTTGACTGTAAGCTGACCTTAATACCCCAAATCAAGCAGCTACAGGTCAAATGTACAAGAGCACTGAACATCCTCCATATCCTGTCTTCCACTACTTAGGACCTCAGCCTTGAAGATGCTGGACCCCGTTTATCACCAGGGCTTTCTGCACTTCTCCAATTAAGAGCTTATACACAGTCTCATGAACCTCCTCTGCACATCTGCAGTTTCCAACTGTCTTTAATGTATGCTTCAATCCATACCGCAGCATCCTACTGGGGGTTGTGTTTTCCTTCCTCAGTGGGCCATTTTTGTTCAGAATAGATGATCTGCTATTGCTGCAGTTGGATGAATTGGGTCTGTCCTTGGATAACATTGCTGTTTCCACTGGTCAGCCCATCCCACCATGGCTTGTTACAGTGCCCAAATGCGACTTTTCTTTAAGTCGTCTGAGAAAAGCAGATACTCCCAATTGGAAATACTGTCTGTTATTTGCTGAACATGTTTCAAACCATCCTTCTATTCTTATTTATACAGATGGTTCGAAATCAGATGACTCAGTGCACTTGGCCAGGGTTTATTGTGGTTCAGTAGTTGTGTGCAGGATCTCTTCTGCAGCTTCTGTGTCCACTGCTGAACTGTATGCCATTTCTTTTTAACATTTACTTCTATCCAGTGTTTCTGGATACCAGGCCACAGTGGTATTCATGGGAACAGGCTTGCTGACACTGCAGCTATATCTGCTTGCTCTGGCACTATCACTGCTGTGCCTGTTGAATACTGTGGTCCTGTACTCAAGGCTCGGCTCCATGCCAGTTGGCAGTCGACTTGGAGTGAACAACATGACAACAGGTTTTTCCAAATAAAACCCTATATTGGACTTTGGTTGACTTATTTCTGTAAGGATCGGAAAGAGGAAGTTGTTCTTACTAGACTATGCATTGGTCACAGTTTTTAAACACATCTGGGACTGATGCACAAGTGTGTTGTTTATGTGACACTCAGATCACAATAACCTGCATTTTACTGTCTTGCCGTCCTTATGACTGTTAACAATGGCACCATTTTAAATGTTTTGTCCCAAGGTTTATCTGTAATATTAGACACTGTCCATTTTAGAAATGTTTTTAATTTTTTAAAGGCCTTTAATCCTTTTAATTTGTACATTAGACTTTTTTTCATGTGATTCCCTTTTAAGATTTAAAGTACATCTAGTTCGATTTGAAATTAGAAAATGGCTGTAACGTGAAATAACCAGGATTGGAAAGGCCAACTTCAGGTGACTAATGCTGCTGTTTGAACTACCCCTTAGTCATCCTGGTGAGTTATCACAATTAAAATATTGCTACAAGCCTTTTAAAACTTGATTATTTTACTTTCTGAAAGTGGCCATAATGTCAAATAACTCAACTTCAGGTGACTAAGGGTTTTTGAACTTACCTGGCGAATTACGATAATTACAATTATGCTACAGAAAGTCCTTTATAACTTATATTATTGCTGTAGATTAGAGGTAAACATTGGAGTCAATGCTATTTATGTTTTTCATTCAAAAATTAAACTTTGTTTTACCAGATGTTTAATGCAGATAACTAACCAACCAACCAAAAACAGTTAGATCTCCTGGTTCTGTATGTAGTGGAAGATGTATCTAAAGGTTCGTGTTCTGGTTATTAATATAATAAAAACAAAACAGCTACATCTTCAGGTTCTGTACGTACTGGAAGGTTTATGTTCAGCGTATTAATACAAAGTTACAACAACATCCTCTAATCAACGACCCTTTTGTTCTTTGTAAATTTCCACCTGGTTGAGTTAAAAATAATTACTAGATTGTAATTTTCACTATTTTCCCTCCAATGTACCATGAAGTCAGCAACTTAAAAGTCATCATCCATGTCCTGAAACATTCTAGGAATCTTCTTACTTGTAAGTTTTGTGTTAAACTTTATCTGCTCATCAGATGAAGCTTCATCATCATCTTCCATTCCAAGATCTGAGCCAGTGTCTGAATTTTCCTTAAAGAAATAATTCAGATGTTACTAGTCAAAGAGAACTAACAAATAAAAAGAAAAGGGCTGAATATAAATGATTTTATTTAAATTCTATTTTATCAGTTGTAAATTAGGGTGAGGTCAAAGATTTTGAAGATACAACCACAACCTTCTGTTGTTACATCATCATATAAATTTAGTGCTGGGACACTAGATGACACTAAAGTTAAGTTCTGTCTTTCTCACACTGTACTAAGACATTTGTTGTTTCAGTTAGTAACCTTCTTTACTTTACCCTGAGGTATAAACTATTGTTTATAAACAACTCGTACAACTCACTTTTTCGTCCCTTCCAGTCATTGATCCAAATACTCTATGTCTTGATGGCTCTTTCTTCACTTCTAAAATTAAAACATTAATATAAGCTTTCATACTTCCAACTGAATGCAGATCCACGAATTAATTCACCCTTATTACAAATCTTTTAAATTTTAACACAATACTCTAACAGACTCTGTTTAGCTTAATTTGAAGGATAAATTGTAATTATGCTAGATGAATAATGAAGCTCCCCTGTGGTTTACCAGCTGGTTTCAGTTCCACTGGGTTCTTTAGGGCTACTAGGCGATCAATGTTGTTAATGTCCACCAAATCACAGGCTCTCCACATCTCTTCCTGTTGAACTTTCTCTACCATCTTCCTTATCTGCAGGACTCGCTCCTGTGCATCATTACATTCAATACAGTAATGAGTGTGTAGGTAAAACTTTAATGTCATAGAACAATATATTAACTATCTACCTCAAAAACTATGCCATTGATTGCACATTTCTTTTATTCTGTTAAAAACTGAACATGAAACCTCAGCCATACATTGTACACTGAATGATGCATAATTTTAATATTTCAACATACTCGTAATTGACACTACAACGATTTAGTGCAACTTTACATAGATAAAATTATCAATGAGCCCCATGAAGACCCTTGGGTCAGAGTCCCATCTAGTTCTTAACTGAATTTGCCAATTGATTAATTAGAGAAGATACAGAGAGCCATAAAGCAATAAAATACAAGTAGAAACAGTTGTATGCTGTTTCAAGAGATGCTTTTTACAATAAAAACTTACCACTTTGAAGTTATTTACAAAAAAAAATTACCAATTTGAGGAAAAAGGTAATTTAGAATAATTTCATGGTGTAGATAAGGTCCATAACTTCATACTGAAATATGTTTTCTAAAGAAAAGTCTTCGAGGTTTCTCAGACCATTTTGCACTTGAAGCAGTCAACACTTTTACTTCATACACTCATAGGAAAATTTTTAATTAAAATAATTCATTAAAAATTCTGATTTTTTTGTCAACAAGAGTTAATAACTATTGAAAGTTTGTTAATTTTTTGGAAGAAACATCTTCAATTGAGAGTATGGAAATTATACAGACCAAATTGGGTTCAAGATTTAGGTCAAATAAAGTCAACCTGTCACGAGAGATTTAAATGGTAAATGTGCTGCACGTCCTATCACTGTATGAACGTCCTCAACTTACTTCACTGTATTCCCGTTCAGCTTTCTCCAGCTCTTCGAGTTGTTGATCTAGAAATGCTAAACAACGAAACTTAACAGTGTATTCCTCATACGTCTTCTCCAGTTCCTTTTCCAAATGTTCAAATTCATCCATGAACGGAGGTCTAAAAGATAAAATCTGCATGTCCTGTATGAAGTCTGCTTAATAACATTAATTACAAACCTCGAGCTCAAGTATATAAAAGAAACTTTCCTCATTTCACTGAAGGAAATCTCAACTTTCAACAATGTATTATGACTTAGAATCAATAAAAATACATTTTCTATCAGTACAGATTTGCACCTGAACCATTTACTGTCTCATAAAAATAGATATTTTTCATCTTTACAGATAATCTATGTAACACATTAACCATTCACAGTCTGTTCAAATGTCTACAGGAGTTCCAAACAGTTTACTTTCAACACTCAGAGAAAAACATTCTACTACATCTATATATTCTAAGGTAGATAAGCCTACAAATTCCTCCAAATTGATTGATATTTGTTGCTTTTTATAATATGGTAATTTTAAAGGGGAATAACTGTCTGTGAAATATAGTCAAAAATAACAGTATACAAGTAATTTCACTGAAAGTTTAGGATTGTTAAGTATGCAATATCAGATAAATGTGTACACATTAAATTAACCAAAACATTAGTCTCCTGCACATCTCAAGAAATTGTGAACACAGACTTTAAAGAAAGTGTACAGTGCACATAACTCACCTAATACATTAGTTCTGCAAAATTCACAAACCTCAACAATGGTAAGTTTGGGTTTCACTATCAGCTGTAACCATCCCTAATTTAGCAGTGAAAGGCTAAAGAGAAGACAGCTAGTCATCACAACCTACTGCCAACTGGTGGTTTAGAATAGTGGGTTTGTCCATTCCTTGTACATCTGATACGTTGATCTAGTGTTTAGTCCTTTGTGCACCTTGTTTGTTCATTTTTTGGTTAGTTGCTCTAATTAGTGAGTATGGATGACTCTAAGTGAAAGACAATGTATTTACAAGTACATGCTGAAAGATAGATTACTGTTACAGTCAATAAACTGGGTTAACTCACAGTACAGAGACAATGTATTCACAATTAGTTGCTGAAAGATTATTGTTACAGTTAATAAATATAGTCAACTCACAGTACAGAGAATGTAATTACAATGCTTGCTAAAAGATTATTGTTACAGTTAATAAATATAGTCAACTCACAGTACAGAGAATGTAATTACAATGCTTGCTAAAAGATTATTGTTACAGTTAATAAATAGGGTTAACTCACAGTACAGAGACAAAGTATTTATAAGTACTTCTAGGATATCTCACAACAAAAAGTTTCATTAAACTGTTGGAAGTACTGACAACAAAATTATTGCTGTACATTGAAGAAGGTTTGATAATCTGGGATATTTTCTCTATGTTGTATTTGCCTATAGCCAATTCTCTTGTACCTTATCAGAAGAGTTAATTCAACAAATAAAGATCATGGATACAGAGAAACTACAACATTAAAATATTTTGTATGACAGATTTTCATCCTTGAACACTAGAAGAAACACTGTATTTACAAATCTTCAAGGTATACATTACCTAACTGTTTTCAATGTTTGTAAACGTTTCTGGTTTCTTTCCAAGTCAGATTTTCTTTTTTCTATTTTGGCTTCCAAGTTTGCTTCATCTGTTGCCACATTCTCCATCAAGATATTTATTTTCTGAATTCTTTCCTACAAACAAAGAATTGTTTTCATTTAATACAGAGATAAAACAAGAATTATCTGTCTGCTGCCAGAAAGAGTGGTGAGTGAGGTCTAATGCAGATTATTTCTACTGTATAACAAAAATATATATGTTGTAAAATAATTTTAAAATACTGATTTTCTTATTTGTCCACAAAATCAATATAAATATACTTAATTAATATTTTAAAAAGCAATAAAACAATATTAAAGTTGCTTAGATACACTAAATTATTAAATAAACATCATATCACAGACTAATGTATTCTAAAGATGGCCAGTAGTGGTAATGAAACTTTAATTAAAGAATAAATTATTACTTCAAGTCAGTTTCTCATCATCATCATGAACAACACTTTACAAAACAGAGAAAGGTGGCAGTGCAGTGTTCCCTCGCCACTTCGCGGGCTCGGCCGACCCCCCCCCCCACATATATATTAAATAATAAACATTAAATCTAAAATATAGCAATAAATAACATTAAAATATTAAATAAATATAATTAATAGTGTAAAGAAAAAAAACAGGTACATTTTGAGATATAAACATATATCAAAGGTGAAGGATTTGCCGATATGACGAAGGAAGACGTAGATGAACTGATTGACTTAGAATCCGAACCATTCGCCGACCAAGACTTAGAAGCACTGACGAAATCTGCTGCCGAGGAAGACGACGAAGAGGAAACACCGAAAGAAGCCGAGGAAACAATCGAGCAAAGTGGATGGTCGTTAGAGCGGTTAGGTAAACTAATGAAACTAATTAACGAAGTGAAGGAGTGCTCATAGGAATGGTTCGATCAGTACAATTTTGCAATAAAATAGAAGAACTGATGACTCCTTATCAAATGATTTTCGATACGCTAAAGAGGCAGAGAAAACAACTGCCGATAACAATGTTTTTCCAGCCGAGCAAGAAAGAAAGGGTACCGGTGGCAAGTACTGTTCCTGAAGTTGTAACGACCGACGAAGAAATTGCCCATTCACCTTCCACAGAAGAGGAAGTGGTGTCCCCCGAAAAGACACCACCTGCTGAAGATATGTAATTTTTAATTTTAAAGCTTAATATCTTTATAATTGTTCTTTTCATTTCAGCAATAATGAACAGTATTGTAATGGGAGGGTTAAATAGTTGTACAGGGAGGGTTTTAAAAGTCTAAATGCACATAAATATATACGTAAAAATCGGCGATCCCACTTCGCGGAAAATCTCCTTTCGCGGGGGGGTTTGGAACGCATCTACCGCGATACACGAGGGAACACTGTATCTGTTTCTAATAAAGAAATAAAAAATGTTCAAAAGTCATTTTTCTTAAATTCAATCTATTAACAATTCTCAAAAATGATTTTTCTAAACTCTTGTAATTGTTATACATTCAGTCTATCAATAATTCTCTACTAGTGACTTTTCTAAACTTTTGTAATTGTTATACATTCAGTCTATAAATAATTCTCTACTAGTGACTTTTCTAAAATTTTGTAATTGTTATACATTCAGTCTATAAATAATTCTCTACTAGTGACTTTTCTAAACTTTTGTAATTGTTATACATTCAGTCTATCAATAATTCTCTACTAGTGACTTTTCTAAAATTTTGTAATTGTTATATTCAGTCTATAAATAATTCTCTACGAGTGACTTTTATAAATTTTCGTGAATATTATAAATTCAGTGTTTTAATATTTTACCAATGAACTGTTGTATACTTTTGGAATTGTTACAGACGGTGTTTGGAAAGTCAGTGTGCACTTATATATTTATCAACAGACATGTTTCAGTATAGAATAGAGGTAAATTTGAATAACAATTATAAACAATGTTGAAAGTGACCCCTGGTGGCATCAATACAGGCGTAGATCCTTCTTATTTTGTTTCTAAACACCACTATCAGTTGCTGACTTGAAATAGACTGAATAAAATATGATTACCATACTGCACAGTGACTTTCCAAATACCCTGCATATTCATTTTATCCATAGACTTTACAAGTATTAACCTTTTCTTCAAAAGTTTTTCAATACATGCACAATCTATTCTATTAAGAATGTTTTAATAATGATACAAAATATACTGAAAATTCTCTTAGCAACTTACTCATTTTATAACTTTTTAAATTGTAAATGTATGTTGTAATTACATAATCATTTAATTCTGTGTGTGCATTATACATTCACTGAATTAATAAGGTTTTTACTTGAACATTTCTGTGTGTGCACTATTCTTTCACTGAATTAATAAGGTTTTTACTTGAACATTTCTGTGTGTGCTCTATTCATTCTCTGAGTTAATAAGGTTTTTACTTGAACATTTCTGTGTGCACTATTCTTTCACTGAATTAATAAGGTTTTTACTTGAACATTTCTGTGTGTGCACTATTCTTTCACTGAATTAATAAGGTTTTTACTTGAACATTTCTGTGTGCACTATTCTTTCACTGAATTAATAAGGTTTTTACTTGAACATTTCTGTGTGTGCACTATTCTTTCACTGAATTAATAAGGTTTTTACTTGAACATTTCTGTGTGTGCACTATTCTTTCACTGAATTAATAAGGTTTTTACTTGAACATTTCTGTGTGTGCACTATTCTTTCACTGAATTAATAAGGTTTTTACTTGAACATTTCTGTGTGTGCACTATTCATTCACTGAATTAATAAGGTTTTTACTTGAACATTTCTGTGTATGCTCTATTCATTCTCTGAGTTAATAAGGTTTTTACTTGAACATTTCTGTGTGTGCTCTATTCGTTCACTGAATTAATAAGGTTTTTACTTGAACATTTCTGTGTGTGCACTATTCGTTCACTGAATTAATAAGGTTTTTACTTGAACATTTCTGTGTGTGCACTATTCATTCACTGAATTAATAAGGTTTTTACTTGAACATTTCTGTGTGTGCACTATTCATTCACTGAATTAATAAGGTTTTTACTTGAACATTTCTGTGTATGCTCTATTCATTCTCTGAGTTAATAAGGTTTTTACTTGAACATTTCTGTGTGTGCTCTATTCGTTCACTGAATTAATAAGGTTTTTACTTGAACATTTTGAATTGTATTTTGTAGATCTTCTTCAAGTTCCCTGATATTCAGTTGTTTGTCAAGCACAAGTTTTCGCACATCCTAAAACCACAGAACAACACAATCATTACATGAATAAACTACCAAAATAAACTCTTTCTAATAGTTAAAGTAAAAATGTCTATTTTGCAACAATGAAATTGTTGAATTTCGAAAAGAATCCTTAAATCAAAACTGTTATATTTAGCTTTTATTTATTAAAAAATAAAAAATATGAAACTCAAAATAGTTATAATTAAATATCATAAGTTCTATCAATATGTATGTATGCTATCATATCTTAATAATGAATTAACTTAGATTAGGTGTCTTTCTGTGAGCATATCTGATGAGTCTTTATATGTGAATTTAACAAATATTCTTTTAAAAGAGTGATTCCTTCTTTACATAATGCCACTTTATATCATCAGCTCTCAGTTATATTAACTTCTTTCTCTTTTCTAAAAGAATACTTTCTTTTTCATATGATGCTCATTTATCTGAGCAGTTCTTAATCACTGAGTTAGAAATAAGTTATTCTAAAGAATGACTCCCTTTTTTATGGCTTGCTGGGTTAAGGGCTCTTTCCAGGGATAATTAGTTACCACAAATACAATATTTTATTTTTACTTGGCCTATTCATTTATTCTTAATCACTGTATTACGCCTAAGTTATTCTGAAGAAGAGAACTGCTTCATGATTGATGTCCATATCTGATCAGTTTTCTCTAATCACTGAATTAACCCTACACTCTTTGAGATACAGCCCTGTCCATAAACTGCCAGTTATGTCTATTAAAGTTTCCTCATCACCAAGATGACATGGTAGAATGACATCTTGTTAATGACATGACAAGGGAAAATTTTGAATATATACACAAGATTCATATAATACTGTTGTTATGCCTAATAACTGAAATTAGTAATTCATTAATATCAAAACATAAATACACTTGCTGACTCCTAAATGGCCTTTCAGTTTTTTTGGATAAGGTGTATGAGGTCTCTTTGAAGTATTGGATGACTCTGTTAGTCTATCCTTTGACAGATTGTTTAGACAGAGTATTCATGACAAAACTTTGTAGAATGGATGGCAACTGTTTGTTGTGGAGACAAAAGTGTAGAGGATGATGTTTAACCTGAAGACAAAAGGTGGAAAACTTGTGAAACGTCATCCTTGACACTTCTGTCTCCACAACAGGCAGTTGCCATCCATTCTACAAAGTTTCAATTTTATTAAAAATGTGTAAATATATGATAAAATATAAAAACTGTGATGATTACAACTAGTTAAACAAGTATCTCATTTTATTCTTGTTACAACAGTTTAGTTTTATTAACTCAGCACAATTTAAGTTAAACCTACTTTTCATGTTGACATATTTTAGTCATTTGGTGTTTTTCTCTCACTTATTTCACACTTCTAATATAGAACTGACAGGGTTTTCATTATCATTTCTTCTATATAATCACTCATTACACATAAACATATTAATACTGTTTAATGATTTGGAGCTAGATATACTTATAGTGTAAATTAAGCATATTTTACATGTTGACGAACTTTAGTGTATAAATACCTATATTCATTTTTATCATTATGCCTACAAGGACAGTATGGTTTATAAGAGCATATGTATCTCTATTATCATTTATTAGCTTCCATAGTTACAGATCAAGGCACTTTTGTGTTCTGAAAATGCGTATTCAAATTTGAGTTCACCCAAAGTTGCATACAGTGATGGATTAGTTTTAATATCTACTTCATCTCAATATTCCTGAAGACATAATTGTTTGTATAAGACTTAGCCACATCATCACTCATAAGCTGTCATAAAAATTAACTTACCTTTAGATCAAGCTCTCTTGCAAGCAAGTCACACAAGGCAGCTCCTTTAGCAGTTATTTCAGAGGCCAACTGTCTTGTTCGTTTTAAATCACTCACCTGTAATTAAAAACACAGACTGTGACATTTTAAACAGTAAGTCCAGTAGTAACAGATATATTAAAGTGAGTCAAGCAGTAGGAATATTACAGTAAGTCCAGTAGTAACAGGAATATTACAGTAAGTCAAGCAGTAACAGAAATATTACAGTAAGTCCAGCAGTAACAGGAATATTACAGTAAGTCCAGCAGTAACAGGAATATAATAATATTATAAGCCATAACATATAAAAACATTTCACACATTTCTTCATGCTCTTCACTTCAGTTTTCCTTAGTCTATTATCTGTTGAAGATACACTTACTTGTAGGTATTATTTGCTAGATCAATAAACAGTAGTCCATTTATTCAAACCTATGTGTTAACAACAAAGTACAGTAATGGTATTTACAACAGTGTACAATGTATGAAACAATTATAAGTGTTCAGCGGTTTATGAATTGAAATACAAAAATAAAAATAAATAATAAAACCAATACTTATGGCAGTATATGAAACAAACTGAAGCTAAGTTATTATAAAGAAATCAAACTTAATTAAACATATAAACATGTTTGAATGCATGATGACACAGTAAAAAGCACATGGTTTTGAATGAAATACACATGCGTATTTTAGACCTAAATAAATCAAGAAAACCTATAACAGGGCTACTTTGTGTAATGTTAACTTCATTATTTAGCAAATACTTTGTAAATAAAGACATTAAAGTTGAAATCAAAACTATTCATGGCATGATGATAGCAGTATTGTGTCATCATGATGGATACATGCATCAATAAGTTTTATGCAAGAAAAATCGAGGTAACATGATTTTGAAAGGAAAAGCAATATATAATAAGATATATCAGACAAAGATTTTTCTAATGATATGAAATTTGATATTATTTATAATCTTATGAACTATGACAAAGTTCAGGTAACAACAACAAAACACTAACTATGTCTAATATTGTAACAACAACAAAACACAGTAACTATGTCTAATATTGTAACAACAACAAAACACAGTAACTATGTCTAATATTCTAACTACAACAAAACACTAACTATGTCTAATATTGTAACAACAACAAAACACAGTAACTATGTCTAATATTGTAACAACAACAAAACACAGTAACTATGTCTAATATTGTAACAACAAAACACTAACTATGTCTAATATTGTAACAACAACAAAACACTAACTATGTCTAATATTGTAACAACAACAAAACACTAACTATGTCTAATATTGTAACAACAACAAAACACTAACTATGTCTAATATTGTAACAACAACAAAACACAGTAACTATGTCTAATATTGTAACAACAACAAAACACAGTAACTATGTCTAATATTGTAACTACAACAAAACACAGTAACTATATTTAATATTCTAACTCCAACAAAACACAGTAACTATGTCTAATATTCTAACTCCAACAAAACACAGTAACTATGTCTAATATTGTAACAACAACAAAACACAGTAACTATGTCTATGATTGTAACAACAACAAAACACAGTAACTATGTCTAATATTGTAACAACAACAAAATACAGTAACTATGTCTAATATTGTAACAACAACAAAATACAGTAACTATGTCTAATATTGTAACAACAACAAAACACTAACTATGTCTAATATTGTAACAACAACAAAACACTAACTATGTCTAATATTGTAACTACAACAAAACACAGTAACTATGTCTAATATTGTAACAACAACAAAACACAGTAACTATGTCTAATATTCTAACTACAACAAAACACTAACTATGTCTAATATTGTAACAACAAAACACTATGTCTAATATTGTAACAACAACAAAACACAGTAACTATGTCTAATATTGTAACAACAAAACACTAACTATGTCTAATATTGTAACAACAACAAAACACTAACTATGTCTAATATTGTAACAACAACAAAACACTAACTATGTCTAATATTGTAACAACAACAAAACACTAACTATGTCTAATATTGTAACAACAACAAAACACAGTAACTATGTCTAATATTGTAACTACAACAAAACACAGTAACTATGTCTAATATTGTAACTACAACAAAACACAGTAACTATATTTAATATTCTAACTCCAACAAAACACAGTAACTATGTCTAATATTCTAACTCCAACAAAACACAGTAACTATGTCTAATATTGTAACAACAACAAAACACAGTAACTATGTCTATGATTGTAACAACAACAAAACACAGTAACTATGTCTAATATTGTAACAACAACAAAACACAGTAACTATGTCTAATATTGTAACAACAACAAAATACAGTAACTATGTCTAATATTGTAACAACAACAAAACACTAACTATGTCTAATATTGTAACAACAACAAAACACTAACTATGTCTAATATTGTAACAACAACAAAACACTAACTATGTCTAATATTGTAACTACAACAAAACACAGTAACTATGTCTAATATTGTAACTCCAACAAAACACAGTAACTATATTTAATATTCTAACTAAAACAAAAAACAGTAACTATGTCTAATATTCTAACTACAACAAAACACTATGTCTAATATTGTAACAACAAAACACTATGTCTAATATTGTAAGAACAACAAAACACAGTAACTATGTCTAATATTGTAACAACAACAAAACACAGTAACTATGTCTAATATTGTAACTACAAGAAAACACAGTAACTATGTCTAATATTGTAACAACAACAAAACACAGTAACTATGTCTAATATTGTAACAACAACAAAACACAGTAACTATGTCTAATATTGTAACAACAACAAAACACAGTAACTATGTCTAATATTGTAACTACAACAAAACACAGTAACTATATTTAATATTCTAGCTCCAACAAAACACAGTAACTATGTCTAATATTCTAACTCCAACAAAACACAGTAACTATGTCTAATATTGTAACAACAACAAAACACAGTAACTATGTCTATGATTGTAACAACAACAAAACACAGTAACTATGTCTAATATTGTAACAACAACAAAATACAGTAACTATGTCTAATATTGTAACAACAACAAAATACAGTAACTATGTCTAATATTGTAACAACAACAAAACACTAACTATGTCTAATATTGTAACAACAACAAAACACTAACTATGTCTAATATTGTAACAACAACAAAACACTAACTATGTCTAATATTGTAACTACAACAAAACACAGTAACTATGTCTAATATTGTAACTCCAACAAAACACAGTAACTATATTTAATATTCTAACTAAAACAAAAAACAGTAACTATGTCTAATATTCTAACTACAACAAAACACTATGTCTAATATTGTAACAACAAAACACTATGTCTAATATTGTAAGAACAACAAAACACAGTAACTATGTCTAATATTGTAACAACAACAAAACACAGTAACTATGTCTAATATTGTAACTACAAGAAAACACAGTAACTATGTCTAATATTGTAACAACAACAAAACACAGTAACTATGTCTAATATTGTAACAACAACAAAACACAGTAACTATGTCTAATATTGTAACAACAACAAAACACAGTAACTATGTCTAATATTCTAACTACAACAAAACACTAACTATGTCTAATATTGTAACAACAACAAAACACTATGTCTAATATTGTAACAACAACAAAACACAGTAACTATGTCTAATATTGTAACAACAACAAAACACAGTAACTATGTCTAATATTCTAACTACAACAAAACACAGTAACTATGTTTAATATTCTAACTACAACAAAACACAGTAACTATGTTTAATATTGTAACAACAACAAAACACAGTAACTATGTCTAATATTGTAACAACAACAAAACACAGTAACTATGTCTAATATTTTAACTACAGCAAAACACTAACTATGTCTAATATTGTAACAACAACAAAACACAGTAACTATGTCTAATATTCTAACTACAACAAAACACTAACTATGTCTAATATTGTAACAACAACAAAACACAGTAACTATGTCTAATATTGTAACAACAACAAAACACAGTAACTATGTCTAATATTGTAACAACAACAAAACACTAACTATGTCTAATATTGTAACAACAACAAAACACAGTAACTATGTTTAATATTCTAACTACAACAAAACACAGTAACTATGTTTAATATTGTAACAACAACAAAACACAGTAACTATGTCTAATATTGTAACAACAACAAAACACAGTAACTATGTCTAATATTTTAACTACAGCAAAACACTAACTATGTCTAATATTGTAACAACAACAAAACACAGTAACTATGTCTAATATTCTAACAACAACAAAACACTAACTATGTCTAATATTGTAACAACAACAAAACACAGTAACTATGTCTAATATTGTAACAACAACAAAACACAGTAACTATGTCTAATATTGTAACAACAACAAAACACTAACTATGTCTAATATTGTAACAACAACAAAACACTAACTATGTCTAATATTCTAACTACAACAAAACACAGTAACTATGTCTAATATTGTAACAACAACAAAACACAGTAACTATGTCTAATATTGTAACTACAACAAAACACAGTAACTATATTTAATATTCTAACTCCAACAAAACACAGTAACTATGTCTAATATTCTAACTACAACAAAACACTAACTATGTCTAATATTGTAACAACAACAAAACACAGTAACTATGTCTATGATTGTAACAACAACAAAACACAGTAACTATGTCTAATATTGTAACAACAACAAAATACAGTAACTATGTCTAATATTGTAACAACAACAAAACACTAACTATGTCTAATATTGTAACAACAACAAAACACTAACTATGTCTAATATTGTAACAACAACAAAACACTAACTATGTCTAATATTGTAACAACAACAAAACACAGTAACTATGTCTAATATTGTAACAACAACAAAACACAGTAACTATGTCTAATATTCTAACTACAACAAAACACAGTAACTATATTTAATATTCTAACTCCAACAAAACACAGTAACTGTCTAATATTCTAACTAAAACAAAAAACAGTAACTATGTCTAATATTCTAACTACAACAAAACACTATGTCTAATATTGTAACAACAAAACACTATGTCTAATATTGTAAGAACAACAAAACACAGTAACTATGTCTAATATTGTAACAACAACAAAACACAGTAACTATGTCTAATATTGTAAGAACAACAAAACACAGTAACTATGTCTAATATTGTAACAACAACAAAACACAGTAACTATGTCTAATATTGTAACTACAACAAAACACAGTAACTATGTCTAATATTGTAACTACAACAAAACACAGTAACTATGTCTAATATTGTAACAACAACAAAACACAGTAACTATGTCTAATATTGTAACAACAACAAAACACAGTAACTATGTCTAATATTGTAACAACAACAAAACACAGTAACTATGTCTAATATTCTAACTACAACAAAACACTATGTCTAATATTGTAACAACAACAAAACACAGTAACTATGTCTAATATTGTAACAACAACAAAACACAGTAACTATGTCTAATATTCTAACTACAACAAAACACAGTAACTATGTTTAATATTCTAACTACAACAAAACACAGTAACTATGTTTAATATTCTAACTACAACAAAACACTAACTATGTCTAATATTGTAACAACAACAAAACAGAGTAACTATGTCTAATATTGTAACAACAACAAAACACAGTAACTATGTCTAATATTTTAACTACAGCAAAACACTAACTATGTCTAATATTGTAACAACAAAACACTATGTCTAATATTGTAACAACAACAAAACACAGTAACTATGTCTAATATTGTAACAACAAAACACTAACTATGTCTAATATTGTAACAACAACAAAACACTAACTATGTCTAATATTGTAACAACAACAAAACACTAACTATGTCTAATATTGTAACAACAACAAAACACTAACTATGTCTAATATTGTAACAACAACAAAACACAGTAACTATGTCTAATATTGTAACTACAACAAAACACAGTAACTATGTCTAATATTGTAACTACAACAAAACACAGTAACTATATTTAATATTCTAACTCCAACAAAACACAGTAACTATGTCTAATATTCTAACTCCAACAAAACACAGTAACTATGTCTAATATTGTAACAACAACAAAACACAGTAACTATGTCTATGATTGTAACAACAACAAAACACAGTAACTATGTCTAATATTGTAACAACAACAAAACACAGTAACTATGTCTAATATTGTAACAACAACAAAATACAGTAACTATGTCTAATATTGTAACAACAACAAAACACTAACTATGTCTAATATTGTAACAACAACAAAACACTAACTATGTCTAATATTGTAACAACAACAAAACACTAACTATGTCTAATATTGTAACTACAACAAAACACAGTAACTATGTCTAATATTGTAACTCCAACAAAACACAGTAACTATATTTAATATTCTAACTAAAACAAAAAACAGTAACTATGTCTAATATTCTAACTACAACAAAACACTATGTCTAATATTGTAACAACAAAACACAGTAACTATGTCTAATATTGTAACAACAACAAAACACAGTAACTATGTCTAATATTGTAACTACAAGAAAACACAGTAACTATGTCTAATATTGTAACAACAACAAAACACAGTAACTATGTCTGATATTGTAACAACAACAAAACACAGTAACTATGTCTAATATTGTAACAACAACAAAACACAGTAACTATGTCTAATATTGTAACTACAACAAAACACAGTAACTATATTTAATATTCTAGCTCCAACAAAACACAGTAACTATGTCTAATATTCTAACTCCAACAAAACACAGTAACTATGTCTAATATTGTAACAACAACAAAACACAGTAACTATGTCTATGATTGTAACAACAACAAAACACAGTAACTATGTCTAATATTGTAACAACAACAAAATACAGTAACTATGTCTAATATTGTAACAACAACAAAATACAGTAACTATGTCTAATATTGTAACAACAACAAAACACTAACTATGTCTAATATTGTAACAACAACAAAACACTAACTATGTCTAATATTGTAACAACAACAAAACACTAACTATGTCTAATATTGTAACTACAACAAAACACAGTAACTATGTCTAATATTGTAACTCCAACAAAACACAGTAACTATATTTAATATTCTAACTAAAACAAAAAACAGTAACTATGTCTAATATTCTAACTACAACAAAACACTATGTCTAATATTGTAACAACAAAACACTATGTCTAATATTGTAAGAACAACAAAACACAGTAACTATGTCTAATATTGTAACAACAACAAAACACAGTAACTATGTCTAATATTGTAACTACAAGAAAACACAGTAACTATGTCTAATATTGTAACAACAACAAAACACAGTAACTATGTCTAATATTGTAACAACAACAAAACACAGTAACTATGTCTAATATTGTAACAACAACAAAACACAGTAACTATGTCTAATATTCTAACTACAACAAAACACTAACTATGTCTAATATTGTAACAACAACAAAACACTATGTCTAATATTGTAACAACAACAAAACACAGTAACTATGTCTAATATTGTAACAACAACAAAACACAGTAACTATGTCTAATATTCTAACTACAACAAAACACAGTAACTATGTTTAATATTCTAACTACAACAAAACACAGTAACTATGTTTAATATTGTAACAACAACAAAACACAGTAACTATGTCTAATATTGTAACAACAACAAAACACAGTAACTATGTCTAATATTTTAACTACAGCAAAACACTAACTATGTCTAATATTGTAACAACAACAAAACACAGTAACTATGTCTAATATTCTAACTACAACAAAACACTATGTCTAATATTGTAACAACAACAAAACACAGTAACTATGTCTAATATTGTAACAACAACAAAACACAGTAACTATGTCTAATATTGTAACAACAACAAAACACTAACTATGTCTAATATTGTAACAACAACAAAACACAGTAACTATGTTTAATATTCTAACTACAACAAAACACAGTAACTATGTTTAATATTGTAACAACAAAACACAGTAACTATGTCTAATATTGTAACAACAACAAAACACAGTAACTATGTCTAATATTTTAACTACAGCAAAACACTAACTATGTCTAATATTGTAACAACAACAAAACACAGTAACTATGTCTAATATTCTAACTACAACAAAACACTAACTATGTCTAATATTGTAACAACAACAAAACACAGTAACTATGTCTAATATTGTAACAACAACAAAACACAGTAACTATGTCTAATATTGTAACAACAACAAAACACTAACTATGTCTAATATTGTAACAACAACAAAACACTAACTATGTCTAATATTCTAACTACAACAAAACACAGTAACTATGTCTAATATTGTAACAACAACAAAACACAGTAACTATGTCTAATATTGTAACTACAACAAAACACAGTAACTATATTTAATATTCTAACTCCAACAAAACACAGTAACTATGTCTAATATTCTAACTACAACAAAACACTAACTATGTCTAATATTGTAACAACAACAAAACACAGTAACTATGTCTATGATTGTAACAACAACAAAACACAGTAACTATGTCTAATATTGTAACAACAACAAAATACAGTAACTATGTCTAATATTGTAACAACAACAAAACACTAACTATGTCTAATATTGTAACAACAACAAAACACTAACTATGTCTAATATTGTAACAACAACAAAACACTAACTATGTCTAATATTGTAACAACAACAAAACACAGTAACTATGTCTAATATTGTAACAACAACAAAACACAGTAACTATGTCTAATATTCTAACTACAACAAAACACAGTAACTATATTTAATATTCTAACTCCAACAAAACACAGTAACTGTCTAATATTCTAACTAAAACAAAAAACAGTAACTATGTCTAATATTCTAACTACAACAAAACACTATGTCTAATATTGTAACAACAAAACACTATGTCTAATATTGTAAGAACAACAAAACACAGTAACTATGTCTAATATTGTAAGAACAACAAAACACAGTAACTATGTCTAATATTGTAAGAACAACAAAACACAGTAACTATGTCTAATATTGTAACAACAACAAAACACAGTAACTATGTCTAATATTGTAACTACAACAAAACACAGTAACTATGTCTAATATTGTAACTACAACAAAACACAGTAACTATGTCTAATATTGTAACAACAACAAAACACAGTAACTATGTCTAATATTGTAACAACAACAAAACACAGTAACTATGTCTAATATTGTAACAACAACAAAACACAGTAACTATGTCTAATATTCTAACTACAACAAAACACTAACTATGTCTAATATTGTAACAACAACAAAACACAGTAACTATGTCTAATATTGTAACAACAACAAAACACAGTAACTATGTCTAATATTCTAACTACAACAAAACACAGTAACTATGTTTAATATTCTAACTACAACAAAACACAGTAACTATGTTTAATATTCTAACTACAACAAAACACTAACTATGTCTAATATTGTAACAACAACAAAACAGAGTAACTATGTCTAATATTGTAACAACAACAAAACACAGTAACTATGTCTAATATTTTAACTACAGCAAAACACTAACTATGTCTAATATTGTAACAACAACAAAACACTATGTCTAATATTGTAACAACAAAACACAAAAACTATGTCTAATATTCTAACTACAACAAAACACAGTAACTATGTCTAATATTGTAACAACAACAAAACACAGTAACTATGTTTAATATTGTAACTCCAACAAAACACAGTAACTATGTCTAATATTGTAACTACAACAAAACACAGTAACTATATTTAATATTCTAACTCCAACAAAACACAGTAACTATGTCTAATATTCTAACAAAAAACAGTAACTATGTCTAATATTCTAACTACAACAAAACACTATGTCTAATATTGTAACAACAACAAAACACAGTAACTATGTCTAATATTGTAACAACAACAAAACACAGTAACTATGTCTAATATTGTAACAACAACAAAACACAGTAACTATGTCTAATATTCTAACTACAACAAAACACAGTAACTATGTCTAATATTGTAACAACAACAAAACACTATGTCTAATATTGTAACAACAAAACACAAAAACTATGTCTAATATTCTAACTACAACAAAACACAGTAACTATGTCTAATATTGTAACAACAACAAAACACAGTAACTATGTTTAATATTGTAACTCCAACAAAACACAGTAACTATGTCTAATATTGTAACTACAACAAAACACAGTAACTATATTTAATATTCTAACTCCAACAAAACACAGTAACTATGTCTAATATTCTAACAAAAAACAGTAACTATGTCTAATATTCTAACTACAACAAAACACTATGTCTAATATTGTAACAACAACAAAACACAGTAACTATGTCTAATATTGTAACAACAACAAAACACAGTAACTATGTCTAATATTGTAACAACAACAAAACACAGTAACTATGTCTAATATTCTAACTACAACAAAACACAGTAACTATGTTTAATATTCTAACTCCAACAAAACACAGTAACTATGTCTAATATTCTAACTAAAACAAAAAACAGTAACTATGTCTAATATTCTAACTACAACAAAACACAGTAACTATGTTTAATATTCTAACTACAACAAAACACAGTAACTATGTCTAATATTCTAACTACAACAAAACACTAACTATGTCTAATATTGTAACAACAACAAAACACTAACTATGTCTAATATTGTAACAACAACAAAACACAGTAACTATGTCTAATATTTTAACTACAGCAAAACACTAACTATGTCTAATATTGTAACAACAACAAAACACTATGTCTAATATTGTAACAACAACAAAACACTATGTCTAATATTGTAACAACAACAAAACACAAAAACTATGTCTAATATTCTAACTACAACAAAACACAGTAACTATGTCTAATATTGTAACAACAACAAAACACAGTAACTATGTTTAATATTGTAACTCCAACAAAACACAGTAACTATGTCTAATATTGTAACTACAACAAAACACAGTAACTATATTTAATATTCTAACTCCAACAAAACACAGTAACTATGTCTAATATTCTAACTAAAACAAAAAACAGTAACTATGTCTAATATTCTAACTACAACAAAACACTATGTCTAATATTGTAACAACAACAAAACACAGTAACTATGTCTAATATTGTAACAACAACAAAACACAGTAACTATGTCTAATATTCTAACTACAACAAAACACAGTAACTATGTTTAATATTCTAACTAAAACAAAAAACAGTAACTATGTCTAATATTCTAACTACAACAAAACACAGTAACTATGTTTAATATTCTAACTACAACAAAACACAGTAACTATGTTTAATATTCTAACTACAACAAAACACTAACTATGTCTAATATTGTAACAACAACAAAACACAGTAACTATGTCTAATATTGTAACAACAACAAAACACAGTAACTATGTCTAATATTCTAACTACAACAAAACACTAACTATGTCTAATATTGTAACTACAACAAAACACTAACTATGTCTAATATTGTAACTACAACAAAACACAGTAACTATGTCTAATATTCTAACTACAACAAAACACAGTAACTATGTCTAATATTGTAACAACAACAAAACACAGTAACTATGTTTAATATTGTAACAACAACAAAACACAGTAACTATGTCTTATACTGAAGCTACGTCTAATATTCTAGCTATTACAAAACACACTTTAAACTATACAGTTTTCCAGATGTATTTAAACTGGCCAAATCTGAAATAAAAACTAAGGTCTGATAGAGATAATAATAGTTTTTGCTACGTACAGAGAGATAATAATAATAAAAGAAAATTTCATTTAAGTTCCATAATGGAACAGAATTCTTGTTGCAGAATTTTATGTTAATAACAAAGGTTTTATTAACATATCCTTACATAATTCTCTTTCAGTTGTGAAAATGTCTAGTTGTCTTCTGGGGTTCAAAATGAAAAATGTTTATACAACCTGTGACCTTTAATGTGAAACAACTTTTTTAGAAATGCTCAAGAATGCAAATGCTAAACAAATGTACTAAAACATTTAATTTTTTTAATTAATTAACAATTAAAAATAATAAATGTTGGTACAAATGAGAAGAAATGGCACAAAATATGTACTGTATGATGTAGTGCAATAAGTTATGCTGTAGTATACATACCCTTGCAGATAAGTCCACTCTTAAACTTGAGAAACCATCTTCATCGAGACCATCTTCTCCTGAATCTTGAGTTCTTGTTGCATTGTAGAGAAGTGTGGAGATTTTAATTAACTCCTTAACTGAGTAACCATCAGCCATATACAGTTTTTTCATATTCAATCTTATTTGAGCTTTGGTCAGCTGTAAGTAGTAATATGTATAGTTAACGTTTTAACCAAGTAACCATCATCCACATAGAGCTTTCTCATGTTCAACCTCTATGTTTCAGCCACCTATATCTCAAGTATATATAAAAGTATGAAATGTTACTCTCAAATAAAGCTCCAGTTCTACTGATATTATTTATGATAGTGGTCTTACATTACACTGACATGATTACTGATCTCTGGTTCTTTTCTTGTTACTCATGTTCATCCTAGTGTGATTTTTAAATCCAATGATACATCTTTCTTGTGAAATTCTATGTTATTCTGTATGTAAATTCTCAGAATATTCATACCACAGGTGAAGATCTAGACAATTAGAATGCTTGTAGGATGTGGCCCGACAATCTTATCAGTCAATAACATGAATAGTAATCATTACACGGTGTCGTTACATTCCCATGTTAACTGAAGTAGTGTAAAACATGACCTACAGTGTTATCACACTAAACAGCAACATCTTTACTTTAATACTTAACTTGTCAGCTGCTACATTTTCATTTATTGCTTTCATCTTAAGGTTTCCATGAAATTTGATACCAACTACAGTTATAGTATTAATATAAAGTATGAATTACAAGGGATTCTATTCTACATAAACAACCTTAGTAACTTCTTCTAAAAATTAACCTGCTTCAATAACACGTGAATGCTAGCTGGATGTAATCATGCATTTATTTAGATTGTTGTGATGAACCAGAGTTAACATCACAAACTATAATTATACATTTTCAGTACTGTTAACTACATGTACCATAACAGTTACACAGGTAATAACAACTAAAACTGAACACTTATCTTTGTAATGAGAGACATACAATATGTTTTCAAATTTACTGTAATTTGGATCTACAGATCAAATATGGTGAGAGTTTCAGTTTCAACGTGGTCTGAAAACACAGGGCTTTTTAAATATTTATCTTCTTGAAGACCACTGATTGCAATAACAAATCACAACAAAAACATCCCTTGGAAACTATATAACAGTTCACTGGTGAATCTTCCAAAAATGATAAATTCTTTGACCACTATCACCAATGTTTTCTCTTGGTAAATATAAATGTCCAATGTTCTGTAAAAGTATTACCTAGCAAAGTTTTACATTTGTATTAACTATACACTGGAATGGTATGACATAACCAACAGTTTTACACCTGTATTAACTAAATACTAGAAAGATACAACCTAACTGACAATTTCACATCTCTGTTAACTACGTACTAGAAAGGTACCACCTAACCAACAATATTACATCTGTATTAACTATACACTGGAAAGATACAACCAAAACTACAATTTTACATCTGTATTAACTACATATTCGAAAGATATGACCTTACTAACAGTTTTACATCTATATTATCTATACACTTGAAAGGTACAACCTACTAACCAACAGTTTTTACATCTGTATCAACTGTATATTAGATTAGAAAGGTATGACCTAACCAACAGGAGTTTTACATCTATATTAACCTGAAGATGTAACAGTAAGTGATGCTCTGCTAATAAAATCATTTTTATGAGAATTCTACTCTGATAACTTATTCAGTTTTGCAGTACACATTTTCACATGTGAAACAGAAAAGTTTCCTGATGACAAGCTGATGAGTGGAGGGCTAATAACTTTTTCAACTTGTCAAAAAATTTTTTCCAATATCCACTATAGCCATGAAGAGAAAAGATTCAGTATCATCAGAGTAGATAGAACATGACTGATAACTAAGAATTATCTAATAACTGATATCAAGTTATTGATATAAACGATGTAATTACATATACCTGTTACAAGGCCACTGACTACTACATTCAGCTACAAGAACAATGACTACCATTTTCCTGTTACAAAGACAATGACTACTATTTCCTGTTACAAGGACACTGACTACCACTTTCCTGTTACAAAGACAATGACTACTATTTTCTGTTACAAGGGCATTGACTACTGCTTCCTGCTACAAGGACAATTTCTACTATTTTTGGTGACAAGGACAGTGTCTAATTTTTTCCCTGTTATAGAGCCAATGACTACTATTTATGTTACAAAGACACTGACTACTGCTTCCTGCTACAAGGACAATTTCTACTATTTTGGTGACAAAAACATTGACTAATTTTTTCCTGTTATAGAGCCAATGACTACTATTTACGTTACAAAAACACTGACTACTGCTTTCTGTTACAAGGATAATGACTACTATTTCCTGTTAGAAAGACAATGACTACTATATGCTGGTACAAGGACAATGACTACTATTTCCTGTTACAGAGCCAACGACTACTATTTTTTGTTACAAGGACAATGACTACTATTTTTTGTTACAAGGACAATGACTACTATTTATGTTACAAAGACAATGACTACTATTTTCTGGTACAAGGACAATGACTACTATTCATGTTACAAAGACAATGACTACTATTTTCTGTTACAAAGACAATGACTACTATTTTCTGTTACAAAGACAATGACTACTATTTCCTGGTACAAAGACAATGACTACTATTTTCTGTTACAAAGACAATGACTACCACTTTCCTGTTACAAAGACAATGACTACTATTTCCTGTTACAAAGACACTGACTACCACTTTCCTGTTACAAAGACAATGACTACCACTTTCCTGTTACAAAGACAATGACTACTATTTCCTGTTACAAAGACACTGACTACCACTTTCCTGTTACAAAGACAATGACTACTATTTTCTGTTACAAGGACACTGACTACTATTTTCTGGTACAAGGACAATGACCACTATTTCCTGGTACAAGGACACTGACTACTATTTTCTGTTACAAGGACAATGACTACTATTTCCTGGTACAAGGACACTGACTACTATTTCCTGTTACAAAGACAAGGACTACTATTTCTTAGTACAAGGACAATGACTACTATTCATGTTACAAAGACAATGACTACTATTTTCTGTTACAAAGACAATGACTACTATTTTCTGTTACAAAGACAATGACTACTATTTCCTGGTACAAAGACAATGACTACTATTTTCTGTTACAAAGACAATGACTACCACTTTCCTGTTACAAAGACAATGACTACTATTTCCTGTTACAAAGACACTGACTACCACTTTCCTGTTACAAAGACAATGACTACCATTTCCTGTTACAAAGACACTGACTACCACTTTCCTGTTACAAAGACAATGACTACTATTTTCTGTTACAAGGACACTGACTACTATTTTCTGGTACAAGGACAATGACCACTATTTCCTGGTACAAGGACACTGACCACTATTTCCTGGTACAAGGACACTGACTACTATTTTCTGTTACAAGGACAATGGCTACTATTTCCTGGTACAAGGACACTGACTATTAATTCCTGTTTCAAAGATATTGACTAGTAAGTTCTTCTACAGGACCTTGCCATAATGCCTGATAGTAAAAGACATTTTGTATTAATATGCTGATGCTTAAATTCATAGTTTAATACACAAACAACAAAATAATTAGAAGCAAGTAATTGGAAATAAACCTACCATGAAGTGAGCAACAGACTTTATAAATATCACTCTATCTTGCTGTGTGTCGATATCAGTGGGCAAATCAACATTGGGATCATACCTGGAAGAAATACATGTATATGATATCACACACTTCACTATTTCCTATGATACTAAGGCTATAGTCATGCCTCACATCATGTGTATAAAACTTCCAATAGTAATATACAACCATACACATTATGCAAACTTACTTACATATATGAAGCTAACATTTTCCTAAACTGAAAATGCATGTCCAATAATACTTATCTTTGTTGACACTATGGCTTTTCTTGATCTCTAGTGTTTTAACCCTTTGCAATCTAAGCATTTGATTGTGCTTGCTTTAGTCTCTTATAACAACTCCACTTCCCTCAGCAAATTCTAATATTCAGAATTTACCACCAACTTCAATGCTCCCTCCATCTGTATATAAACACTTCTTTCAAATAGGGTGATAACTGTTTTGAAACATACACTGTCTCTTTGTGGATAAGTATGGCAGGAGAGTGTCAGAGGAAAGTATTACTGTAAATAGATTTTCAGTTTTTGGAAATATTAACTTCTAAAACATACGTAACCTCACTGAAAACATAACTGGAACCCCACGATGAGAAGGTTGATAGGCCATTGCAGAAATATGTCAATATGAAAGAGGAATGTACCAAGAAAAAAGGTGGAAGAATAACACTACATCCAGAATAGGTGTGCTCTTTCTCCAGAACCTTGTCCCTGTATGAAAGTTTAAATAGAATAAAAGTACACCAGCCCCAACCAGATGACCGAGGTTCTAGAAATCAGGGACAGAATTAATTAAGGGGTCTTCCATATTACCTATATCCCATGTTGATGGCTAGGGCCAATGAACTACATATGCTTTAGACTAGATTATAACCTGCAACAACAGAGTGATGCATTTCAAACCACCAGTCTAACATACGTGGTCAAAATGGCTACAGGGAATAGATGAAAACCCTCACAAAAGGAAACTACCAGAATTTGTAAGTAATGAGAGAATGTTTTACAGAGGGCAATTCAACCAGATAACTAATGACAATTCTGGTGAGATGTGACATACAAGAGATTCCTTTCTGTAACGATAATTCACCCTAGGTTATATGAATCAATCTGCAAAGTTACCTTGTTGGGGTAATGGAAAATAAATCAGAGGAAACTGAAAAATCCCATGAATGCGTGACTCCTGATACCTCAAAATAAGTTAGTATGAGCCACATAATACTTGAAAGCCCTGACTGAACATAACAAATGATCAGAATAACAGCAATTATAAAAATGAAAAGCATCTTTTCCCTTCTCTGGCTGCCTGAATCTTGAGAAGACCTATCAGTGTAGAGCAGACAAATGTGGAATGATAAGTCATCTGATGCACATGAATTGCAAACAACTCTGACCAATGACATCTACACTCCAACAACAAAATATACAATCTAAAGGAAAGGTAAAAACAAAAGATCATGAAACTAAGAACTCAGAGAGAGAATGAAACAATACCTGTAAAACAACTGTAAAATCCAAATCCCATTATTTAAAAGGTCATCTGGCCTGAAGAATATAAAAGGATTTCAGTACATCTGGTAGTACAAGTATTCAAAAATCTTCCAATACTTGTAATACCAAAAAATAGTGGATACGAATGATTCATATAGATGAAGTGAAACTCCTCTCAAATATCCAAGACATAAAATGGGATATAATAGATACTTTAGAATAAAAAGTGTTTAAATTCCTTTTAACATACCACTGACAATAAGTACTGTTAATAAACAGCCACTGTTGATATAAGGAGAGATTTAATTAAATATGGAGAAACCTTAGAAGTGAATCCCTTATTTCAAGCAAAGGACCAAACAACTTCTTATCATATAGATCAAGTTTCCAGCCATCTGGAGAATGTTTCACTGAGGTTTTCTCAACAGAGATGCCCAATGTGAAGATTTCATTGCTTGGTTGGCATTTATTGGCACAAAGTAACTATGTTACCTGTATCAAACAACCAGAAAAAAAAAAGAGTAAAAATTATTGTATGTAAAAAGAAATCAGTTAAAACAAAAGAATGGCCAATATTTGTATACAAGATGTAAACAGCATCAAAAAGGTTAATAACCCTTAAAAACAATAAGGTCAACAAGTGTCACTATCACCAAAATCAAGGGTAGAATGGTGCTGTTGTTCAGAGTCATGATGCTGACATGAAAGTAAAATGTGACCTACTGCCACTTCAGTGTCACAAAGGCCACATATTGGTGCATCAATCTCAGATAAAGAAAATGATGAATTAAAAACTGTTATCAATGCATAGCATAGCCAGGAAACTTCCTTGAGATCCTTATGGAAACAATACAGCCAAAGAGCAACAGAAAGTTGATCTGGAAAAACTATTATGTTACTTGCTCCAAGTTGACTGACAACTGGCACAGATCCAAACCTTGAATACAGAACCATAGTCCACATATGAGACAGGCACTGCAATGATAGCATCAGAGCACATGGACTTGGATGTGGTGTTAGTAAGTTCTTTTCCATGAATACTGATGTGGCCTGGTATCCAGAAAAACTAAACAGAAACAGAAGGTACAGAAAAATTGGCCAAGTGGTTTTGAATATGAATTATAACAGTAAAGAGAGTTCATACAAATAGTACAATTGGTGTACTGTACATGATCACAAGAAATGGCATAAAACTTAAAAGTAAACACAGAATTGTAGAGGGGATCCTATGTACAACCACCAAGCTACAACAAACCATAGCAGAGCCCACAGAATCACCTGACTTTGAACCACCTGTTTGAATGGGAATAATGGTACTTCCAATCAGGATTATCTACCTTTCCAAGACGACTCAAAGAAAGGTTACAGGTGGGGATGTTAATAAGCCATGGTGGGGTTGGCTGACCAGTGGAGACAACATCATCATCCAGGAACGGACCCAATTCAGCCAACTGTGCCTGGATAAGAGGGTCAATAGAACCATCTATCCCAAAACAGCACAGACCACTGAGGAAGGAAGACAACCACAGGTAGGATGCTGCTGTAAGGATAAAAGTTTTGAAGCATACTGTAAAGAAAGTTACAAGCAGAAAAGGTGAAGAGGAGGGTTATGAGACCGAATGTACAATCTATAAACTGAAGAAGTGCAGAAAGTTCCCCATGTAGAAATGAAGCCCTCAGGTGATGAATGGGGTCCAACATCTTCAAGGCCAAGGTCCTGGAAAACCATAAACCACAGACTCATAGTCCAGTTTGGATCAAATGAGAACACAGCAGATCGTTAGTATAGAATGTCACCAAGAGATGGAAGACACGATGTTCAGTGTCCTTGTATACTTGACATATGGCTGCTTGATGTGTTGAATGTGGATCAGCTTATGGTCAAAGATAAGCAACAAAAATTTACCTCCGTGATCATGGGAAGAACAACATTATCAAAATGAAGCTCAAAATCAGAGTAAATACCTTGTTGGCAGCATAAGTGCATGCAAACAGTTTTAGAGAAGAAAAAGGTAAAACCATTTGCTGTGATCCACTTCTGTAAATAACTGAGGGTAGTCTGAAGCTACTGCTCAATAAATCTCATGATCGATACCTGATAAGACACGTGGAAGTCTCTGACACAGAGCCCATTTGCAATGTTAGAACGAAGCTGTGCTGTGATAGCATTAATCTTCACACTGAAAAGTTGACGGACTTCAAGTTCCTGGGGAAAAAAAATAAAGCATCAAGCTCATATGAACTTGAAACTGCTAGTCCATTAAAAAGTTGTGAAATTCTCACAAAATGCTGTACCTCTAGGTTGTATTGTAAGTCCTTCAAAGGTCAAATAATGCAGAAACAAGATGTTGTTACTTAAAAAAGGCTTCCCTACTCCTCAGTAAAGCTATGCCATTGTAACCCACATTGGGTAGGCAAGAGTAGATTGTTTGATTCAGGGAACCAAACAAGATTAACAAGATCTTATAGAGACAGCTAGTCAAAGCAAATGGATGATAGTCAGAAGAAGTATTGGAATTCTTCTGAGGCTTAAGTAAAGGGAGGACAATATTCCAGTGCCATGTATCAGTAAAAAAACATTCTTCTGCCAGATCAGGTTAAAAACAATCAGAAGAATAGCATAAGAGAGATGGTACAGAATCTCAATGCAAATACCATGAGGTCCTGCTAATGTACTGTCAGACTATTGAAAAGCAAACATGAGTTCCACCAGTGTAAAATGGTGATTACATCAAAGAGATGATTGGCCTAAAAGAAAAGAGGCAGTTGCTTTGCCCTAAGACTTGATGGTCAAGGTGTGGGATGAAATAAGAGGTTTTGGACTCAGGAGAAAAGCTCTTGATAGAATACTAGTGATATTCCAGGCATCAGCAACTTTCTGGTCACCAAAATCAAAAAGGGGAGGGAAGTATATTGATTCTTCTGAATCTTGTCTCATATGATTTTTGGAACTGATGGTAGAAGAGATACTAGATGTGGAATTAATTCAAGACTCTTTCTGGCTTTAACCTCTTACTTACTGAGAATTGGCACAGGCTTGCTGGAAAGCAATGAGGTTTGAAAGTGTGGGATACCTACAAATGTATTCCAGGCCTGTTTTTGAGCCTTCATGCTATTTGGTGGCAGGTAGGACTCAACTATGGGTGAAACTACTGGGAAAATATGTTGAGGTTTCAGATAGAGACTGAGTAACCACTTGGACAACATAATTAGTCACTGCTAACATGTAGTCATCTACTAATGGCATAGAGACAACAATAGTCAGTTTTCCTGATCCAATTTCCACTTAGGCATACAGGTTGGGTGGCATCAAAATGACAGGAAAGTTATTACTGCCCTGTGAAAGAGAAAAGTGAAGGGGAGCAGATAGAGAGATCAATAGCAATAAAAAACTGATTAGTTGCATGAAAATAAGTATAAGAACCAGTAGTGAATAATAAAAGATCCAAGAGCTTATGTTCCACAGAACATCAATATCAGCACCACTCCAATAATTATGTACGTCCATAATCAATATCTCATTGATCATAGATCAAGGAAGGTAGAAAGGACAAATAGTGAACATATGACCTAAGCAAACATGGTTAGCTTCCAAGATTGTACTGAGAGGAAAAGACAGAGCAGGTACATGCTGGTCAACTAGTAGTGCCATCCCTACATGCACTCATCCACCACACAACCTGTCATTATGGTGTAAAGAAAACTGCTGAAACATAACTGTATCAACAGGTTTCAGAAATGTTTCTTGTAAGTAAAGACATACAGGATGATATTATTCAATCAAAGCCTTAATGTCATCAAGATCAGAATGAAAACTTTCACTGTTCCATTGTATCAATGTGGCCATTTTTATTCAGGTAGAGAACTCTTCTGTTTATCATCATGTCATTTTCCTACATTAGAATGAGTTTTTTTTTACCTCTATGGATTCTGCTCTAATTCTAGTGGATAGGTTTCTGTCAGTATGTGTACATTCCAGCAACTGGGGTTATGAATGAATAATTGTTCTGCAACTCTGGGTCGAAGAAGATGGTTCTGAGCGTATAGCAGAAGCTGGGGCCAAAGGAAATGGACCCAAGTGACCATTGGAAGGAATGATGTAAACAGAGATAGAAGTAGACTTGGACTTCCAGTGATGTTGAGAAACCCACTTGTTGAGAATTTTATATACAAAAATGGCTCGTTTGGGTTGAGAAAATACTTCAAATAGAAGAGCGAACAACGTTTCGACCTTCTTCGGTCATCGTCAGGTTCACAAAGAAAGAGGTAACTGACCGGAAGCTGACTACATGTTTGGAAGGGGTTGTGTAACTGAGTGTCGTAATGTAGAGGGCAGGATTAGATGTTTGAATATATAATTTTATCTATAATATTAATATAGGTATAATGGCGTTCCTTTATATTGGTTTATTTTAGGTTTAAGTTGTTGTTTAAGTAAGTCTTCTTTAATTTTGCGTTTGTTTATCTTTGTTTCTTTATTTAGTATTTTAATGTTTTCTATGGTTATGTTGTGTTCATTTGACTTGCAGTGTTCGAAAACATGTGAAGGTGACTTTTTGTGTTCTTTGAATCTGGTTTCCATTTTTCTACTTCTTTCTCCAATATAGAAGTCATGGCAGTTATCACATCCTATAACAGAAAAAACCACCAAGAAGGTATCTGTTTAATAGCAAGAGTCCATGTGCTTTTATCGTTGATACAACAGTTTGTGTTAAGTTTCAAAACATACTTAGAGCTGAATGTATTTTATTTTTTAGGTGATGTGGTAACTACAGATGTTGTAAGGTTCAATCTGAAAAAAAATTTTAAAATATAGATTTTCTGGTAGTGAAAACAGTAAAATATGTTTTATGTATAGTCTATTCTACATTTTATAATACCCTTACTAGGACTGACAAATTAGGAGGAGGAACTGATTCAGAATTTATAATATTTATTATTAAAAGTTCCAATTTCAAGTTATGCAGATTTACATCAAATAAAAGTGCTTCAGTGGGCTATCTGTGATCTGCCCACCATGAGTATCAAAACCCAGTTTCTAGTGGTGCAAGTCCCCAGACATACTGTTGAGCCACTGGAGGGCACTTCTATGTTGTGTGTTCCTTTTAACTACACCTGAAGAATGTATCAACTGAATATAAGCACAAGCCAGTAATCATAACTTTGTGATTCTCACAAATAATTGTTCATAATAATTTTGTAACAATACCAGTATATTACTCTCATATATTCATTTAGCGATCTTTTCTTTCTGTTCATGATAAAAATATTTCCAAGTGTTCTATTTTCTTTACAAATTAGAGATATGTAAAGGATATACATACTTCATTTTTTTCCTGTTAAGTCTGACAACATGACCTACATATAATATAACAGGATTCTTAAACTTAAACATCCTTCTGAAGTTAAATCTAATGTTTTGAAATTTAAAATACACAAATAAAATTAGAAAGGAAATATTAGCCATTAAGAGAGTTTGAAGCAGAAATTTCACTAATTAATGTAGACTCAGTCACAAACACGCATGCATTATTCAACAGATAGTTTAAGATAAGTGTTTCCTATTCTGACAGCACTACAAAAAAACTTACCCTAACAAGTCTTTACATAATTTAAACAGCAGTTCTTACCTTTTCACTAACCATTTAAGAACTTCAGCTACAAGTGGAAAATTTGGATTACAGAAATTTTCCATTGAAACCATTCTGGGATATCCTAATACCCTCATCATTTCTGTAAAGTCTGTAAAATAGAGAAAACAATGAACACCCTCAAAGTTTGCATTTTCGAAATTATTTGAATGAGGCCTAACAAGAAGTATTCTCAATGTCTTTATGAGTAACTGAGGCCTAAAAAGTTATTTTTGTTGTAGTTATGAGCCAGGCATATCACGGAGTATGCTCACTCTTGAACTAAGACTAGATTTTATCCAATGGCCTTAGTTTGATTACTTTGGCTTTGTTAAATTAACAATCTTTAATCTTTATATTTCTTATATCATTACTAAAAAGCCTAATAGCTAAAAATAGCTTAGAATAATTTATAAAACATTTTACAAATATCTGTACATGTCTAAAAGGATATTTAGAAACTTTTAAAAAATGATGCATCATTTTAAAACAGTTATTTTAAATGTAAACATCCATAACATATAAAACAACTTTACATCTGAATACAACAGAAAGTCACTTCTTCAAACAAGATTATCAATAGGGTTGTTGTACTGACATGAGAAATTTGTCATCCAATAAAGAATTCTAAGTTGTTTGTGTTACAAACAAAAGTTACCATACAGTTGTTGTACTGAAAAGAAAAAAATTAAAGGTATGTAGAATACTATTTGGCTCAATCTATTCACATGAAATGATTTATATATGGGAAGTTGTAAAGCTGGTGCACAGTTTATTAAAATTTTTCATTATTTCTAATTAATTTCTTTTAAGCTACAAACTGGAAAGACTAATTTCTAGTTGGGGCTACGTACAACAAACAAACACTTCACATAATACATCCTAATTAGTATGTTTTGATTCTAATGCTAACCCAACTGAATTAGCAGGATTTAAGTTTCAAACAAGTAATTACTTCAACTGACTTCTGCAACAAACATATCTTGAATTGTTTTACTTCACAAAAATGATCTTTTCTATCAATTATGTTAAAGACTTGTATCCACAAAAAGTACAATGGAAAATTTAATCTCAGACTTAGAGGCCAATATCACAAGTCCTTGTAAATCTAATTATCTTTCCTAAAGTCAATTATTTGTGTATTTTTTGATGACTGTAACTCACACAATAAGTGTTTTTTTAAAGAAAATTAAATATAAACAGATTAATACAAAATATAAATACATATACATTTAAAAATACACAAAGTCATGTTAAATAACACAAAAAAAAATGATAACCATAATTTAATCTAACAGAAAGATCACTGACATACTTTACAAGAACACAACCTAGAAAAGACAGAAATGGTGTAATTCTGTCTTATCAAAATTGCAAGTTTTGAATTTAGATTACATATCGACAACAAATTAAATTCATTATTATCCAACACTTTTCTAACTTGCATAGTTTTTACTTAACCAACATAACATCAAAGCAATCCTCATTTCACAAATACTTTCAAGTTTTAGTCCTAAATATACTTTCTAATAACTGAATTTTATTAGATTTGTTAAGTAATATTTTCATTTCATGATTTATTCAATTAATATTTTTTCTTTAATTTTTTATACATCAGCCATAACCTCCTTGTAGGATTTCAGATTATTACATTTTTACAATTACAACAAAACTGCAATGGATTTTTAAACATTAATGCCGATATTATTGTTTTTATTATGCAAGTTGAAGAAAACGAAAAACACGAAACACGTCAAAAAGTTCTGTGCAGAGACCATGCTGTTACGACTACAGCCATTTGTATAGCTGTATCAATTCTTCATATTACTTTTAGTAAAGGTTATCTAAATGTCAATAGAATGCAGTTTTGTTGATAATATTAATAATCATTAAACTTTACGAGAAATAATTGAAAGTATAAAATAAAATTAAACAGTATAACATAAACCATAAAAAAGTATATCTTGTAAGCAGTACTCAAATGCTCAGTTGTATTTATACTCACTTCGAATATCTCGGTAGGACATTTTTAACAGACTATAAATACCTTTCAAAATATTTATATAATTTAATTATTGGAGTTTTAAATTGATATTATAATAAAAACAAAACTTTACGTATACCACCAACAGAAACCCGTCCCATACTCTGACAGCTCGCCCTCTCGAGGCAAATAGTCGTACTAAACATAACGATGAAAATGAAAACACTTATAGCCGAGCGCTATGGAAAGGCAAACCTTTCTTCGACAAGGACAAAAACTGATATTCACTGTTCTATGCTATAAATTGTACTTCTAAATTTTTACTTAGTGTAAAGTTCTATCTCCCCATGGCACATCGGCCTGTCTGCGGACTTATAACGCTAAAGAGGCCCGGCATGGCCAGAAGGTTAAGGTATCGATTCGTTATCTGAGGGCCCCGGGTACGAGTTCCTGTTTGTTTTGGAGTTTTGCACAAAGCTACTCGAGGGCTATCTGTGCTAGCAGTCCCTAATTTTGCAGTGTAAGACTAGAGGGAAGGCAGCTAGTCATCACCACCCACCGCCAACTCTTGGGCTACTCTTTTAACAACGAATAGTGGGATTGATCGTCACATTATACGCCCCCACGGCTAGAATGGCGAGCATGTTCAGCGCGAACCCGCGACCCTCGGATTACGAGTCGCACGCCTTACGCGCTTGGCCATGCCAGGCCACGAGTTCCTGTCACGCCAAGCATGCTCACTCTTTCAGCTGTGGGGGCGTTATAATGTCACAATCAATTCCATTATTCGTTGGCAAAAGAGTAGCTCAAGAGTTGGCGGTGAGTAATGATGACTAACTGCCTTCCCTCTAGTCTTACACTGCTAAATTAGGGACGGCTAGCACAGATAGCCCTCGAGTAGCTTTGTGCGAAATTCAAAAAACAAACAAAACATACATATAGGTAAACTCAAAACAAAACTTCTGTACAAAAGTGTTAGGACAATGTAAATAATTAGGTTTCAAAGAACAATGGAAGATAAATTACAGGGGAAACATCAAATTTTTATTAATCAGTGATGTATATATATGTAACAACGATGACCGAGAAAGGTCGAAATATTGTTCGCTCCTCTACTTAAAAATTTTTCTCAGCCCAAACAAGTCGTTTTTACATATATATTTTTCTTTACAAGAGAGTTTTCTCGACATCACAAAGCAGTGATCTGTCCCGAAGGCTGCATAAACGAACACACTTAACATCAACATCACTAAATTTAGGTGTTCTACCTCTTCCACCTCACTATTTAAGATGTACTTGACATTATTTGGGAAGCATTTCAAGACTGCAGCAATTTGTTGGAGATAAAACCAGCATCATATAAAGCCTTTATGAGAACTCTCTGCTCTACTAACAATCCTCTACGCGTTTCGAACCGCAGCATGACAACAAAACTTAATATGTAGTGTTAAACACTGTTTTAATTTAATACGGTTTATTTGTGGAGTGCTTCTAGCATGTACCGACACAGTATGCTAGCTCCTTGTCAGCTTCTTTTTATATGGTTAAGATAATGGATGGTGTATCATGACAGGTATTTCAGACCTTAAATTTGATCAGTATGACATTCCCTTGGTACAAGTATATTGGAATATCTAAATAATGATAAGTATTTTCCCTCTGGCTCATTCAAGAATCAGAGAAGCGTTACCACAGTGTTGAAATTTACATTCTGTAATCTTATGGAAGAATTAGTACCATAAAATGAAAAGATAATAAAATATTCTCTTTTCTTAACAGTTTTACATCGTACTGTATTTACAACTCTATACAGTTTTACATCGCACTGTATTTACAACTCCATTTCATTCTTAGTCTAATATGGAAGAACAGAGAACAAAATTGCAAAACGTCGTACAGAAAGTAAGATTCAATACTGAAGAGTTTGTTTGTTTGTTTTGAATTTCGCGCAAAGCTACTCGAGGGCTATCTGTGCTAGCCGTCCCTAATTTTGCAGCGTAGGACTAGAGGGAAAGCAGCTAGTCATCACCACCCATCGCCAACTCTTGGGCTCCTTTTTTTTTACCAACGAATAGTGGGATTGACCGTAACTTTATAGCGCCCCCACGCCTGAAAGGGCGAGCATATTTGGTGCGACAGGGTTCGAACCCGCAACCCTGAAATTACAAGTCAAACGCCTTAACCCACCTGGCCATGCCGGTCCCACTCTCATAGTCAAGAGATAGTCAGCTGGTATTTGAACTGTCAATAAGCTTCTTGTAAACCAAACCAAAGCTGACAGTTAGTAAAGGTTAAAATGAAGATTTCACCTCATGAATTATTGATTTGACTTGTAAGATATCTCTACTGAAACTATAAAAGATTCCCGGTACAAGTAAAACTAGGAAAAGAAAAATTCTGGAATAAAAATTGGGATATTTTGTACAAAGTGATTAATGTTATTATTTCGCTTTTTTTTAAAGAGAAATGAGTGCGGGATAAGGAATTCTACTTTTATTTTGTTTACCGATTCTTTATTTTTCCTTCTATCGTTTAGTTCAACAATGGAATTCTTAATTACATTAATTAAAGTACTAATTCATTTTATATCTGTAGCACGTTGATTTTGAATATGCATGGAATATAAAACTCACACAAGCTTGCCCTTGTGGTGACGTACAAATATTAATGTTGTTCAAAATTTTACAGATTTGTAGTAATGGTAGTAACCTGATGTAAAACATTATGGTCTAGCCACTAAATAATAAGCATTTCTTGAACTTGAAAGCGGGTTAGTTGAAAAGATACAATTAGAAAGAATTACCGCTAATTATTATTTTCCAATTGATCATGAGAAGTGGTTTAATTTTGAAACATTGTCTTCTTCTCTAGTGAATTAAATATTTTTTTTCTTTTTCTAGTTATCTTGTTGTTGTGGAATTAAGCACAAAGCTAGGCAATGGATGCTCTGCCCACCACGGGTATCGAAACCCGGATTTTAGCGTGTAAGTCCGCAGACATACCGCTGAGCCACTGGGAGGCTCTAGTTATTTTCCCAAATTACTACGATATTTATTAAAATTAATCATAGGATTTATATTGTATTGTTTATTAACGTTTTTATCTAGTCCTGAGCAGACACAGAGTTACTATTTTTTGGTAGATGATGAAATGTGTATTCTAGTTGTTGGATTATTTTTATCTCTGTTGTGATATTTAATAAACTGTTTTTGACCCTACTTTTAGCGCTATTTTGTTTATACTCTACAATGTTATAAATGCAAAGCTTTTAGTTAGTGCGTTGATTAACGTCCTACATTAAATACCTCTTTTCGTATTTTCAGATAAGCAGATTTTACAATAAGTGTTAGACAGACTAACCATCAGCTTTGCTCAGGAATCAAAGGGTTTTCTATGTTAGATGACTGTATTAAGCCCTTTTGCTTGTAAACAAAATACCTAAAGAACTTCAAAAAATGAACAAAATTTTTATTTTAGAAATAAAGCAGTTTTGTATGTTGAGATTAATGACGTCAATTCTACTAATAAAACAGTGGTGTATGTAGACATTCAAGTCATTTGTTTTACTAATAAATCAGACAAAGTAGTGGTGTATGTAGGCATTCAAGTTGCCTGTTTTACTAATAAAGCAGGTAAAGTAGCAGTGTATGTAGGCATTCAAGTTGCCTGTTTTACTAATAAATCAGACAGAGTAGTGGTGTATGTAGGCATTCAAGTTGCCTGTTTTACTAATAAATCAGACAAAGTAGTGGTGTATGTAGGCATTCAAGTTGCCTGTTTTACTAATAAAGCAGGTAAAGTAGCAGTGTATGTAGGCATTCAAGTTGCCTGTTTTACTAATAAATCAGACAAAGTAGTGGTGTATGTAGGCATTCAAGTTGCCTGTTTTACTACTAATAAAGCAGGAAAAGTACTTTTTACATAGACATTGGAGAGTTCTTTTTACTGGAGATTATGTTATTTCAAGTCTTCTTTTTCTTAAGACTGATTCTGAGGAACCATGCATGTTAATTTTCAAAAATCAATGCCTTTTCATCAATCATCTGGCTCAAAAATGAAGTAAAAAGCATGTTTTGCACCGTTACGTAACCCTGACAGTATTAGTCATCTGTTATTTTCAACCAGAGTCATAATGTAGCAACAACTGATATCATAGTGCTAATGTGTCTAACCTAGATATTTTATATTATGTGAAAATATCCTTGCAGGCAGAGATGTCACCTACTAAAGGGAAGAGATAAATAAGGCAACTACAACAAAGTAGTGTTGAAATCTTTCTGAACCACGTGTTTCATGCCACCATAACAGCGTGAAAAATAATTATTATTATTCTTTACATCACTAGAGAAGTTTGCTGCGTATTATAATTTATCTCCGTTTATTATGTTACGTATTACAATTCCAAATAGACTAAAACCCAGTTAAATTGTAATTTAAATTTAGAGATTAATTAAACGTAGAGATGTGTCAAATTTATATTTTTCGACAACACTGATACACACAGTTTTCTCTCTTAATACGAATATATTTTAATATACAAACGTTGTTTTGTTTTTCGATTAAGCACAAAGCTACACAATGGGCTATCTGTGCTCCGCCCACCACGGGTATCGAAACCCGGATTTTAGCGTGTAAGTCCGCAGACATACCGCTGAGCCACTGGGGGGCTAATATACAAACAATAATACATTATGTAATAACGGTTATTTAAAATGTTAATACAAATAACGATTTACGTACAAAAGGTTTACAAATTTACAAATAATATTAAGTGTTATTTCCGTTTGAAACTTCCTTAAGTGAATTAATTTCGAGCTAACATAGTTACAATTCACTGAACATGGAGCTAACCAGCTCGGTATCATTCTCTTATCTCACACAGTTAACAAGCTCACTTTTCATCACTGAAGCTATTTAACGTTTATGTAAAAATATTGATGTACAATGTGAATTCACTGAAGTTGAATGTTTTGTAATGTTCAAAACCAATAAACATATCTGGTTAAATATTTGTAATATCCTGATTAATAAGCGTTAATCATAATTATAACTTTCGAGGTTTATGGTATACCAACTGCAGCAAACCAACAATACATATTATCTCTCGGCGCGTTGGTTTATTAACGTAAAGATGAAGTTCTAGAAATTTCGGTATGTCTGCGGACTTACACGCTAAAATCCGGGTTTCGATACCCGCGGTGGGCAGAGCACAGATAGCCCATTGTGTTGCTTTGTGCTTAATTGAAAAACAACAACTATTGCTTTCGTAAAACATACATACTCGAAAATCTTTTATAAATTTCAGGAACAGGAACAGATGGGAATTTCGCAAAACACATCTAATAGTGTCAGCTGCATCCATTTGTAGATATAAATTTAAGTTATACAAACGTCGATATTAAAATATTTAATAGCAAATCCGTAACAAGATAAAAAACTCGTGATATGCTCACATATCACATTTTTTCAGGCATCGCCAAGCGTGTTAAGGCGTTCGACTTGTAATCCGAGGGTCGCGAGTTCGAATCCCGGTCGCACCAAACATGCTCGCTCTTTCAGTCGTGGGGGCGTTATAATGTGACGGTCAATCCCACTATTCGTTGTTAAAATAGTAGTCCAAGAGGTGGCTGTGGGTGGTAACGACCAGCTGCCTTGCCTATAGGTTTGCACTGCTAAATTTGGGACAGCTAGCGTAGATAGCCCTCGAATAGCTTTGCGCGAAATTCAAAACAAACAAACATTTTTTCAATCGCGAAAAATCTACCAAGAATACATAAAAAAATCAATTTATTTGGAAGAACTGAAAAAGAGTGATATATGCATAAATTGAAATTGAAAGGGCTGTGTTATGTAAATGTCGTGTAAATATTTTGTAAACGACAACATGTCGTGTTGTGTTTAAATTTTCATTTCTATTATTCATATTTCCATATTTATATTATTGTTTCGAAGTTTAAACTAATAAAATATGTTGTTATTCATTTAGGGTAACATTTATAATTTTCTTGAATTAAGTAGACCAATCATATGTTTGTAAATGAAATGCTGGCGACTTCGTGTCTAGACGTTTAGTCTCGTGCAAGAACGGACATGCGCGGATTGCTCTGGAGATCTGTAGAAATTTCGCGGTGTTTCGAGGAGTCTAGGCCTACAGTATATAAACAGACGAAGATGCGAGAGAGAAAGGAGTCAGACATTAGTTTTATTTCAAAAGAAGAGAGTCAGTTATTTGAGAAAGATTAAGTGTTTGCTGTGATTATTCAACTTGGATTTGTGACTGAAGTTAGATGTACGGAAGCTGTGATTTTACTTCGTCAATCTCTACGATTCATCCGAATTAGTGGTTATACTAAAAGTCGACACGTCCGGGCAAATTGGAAAAAATTAAAGGCGACAATTTTGTGACGTTCATCGGAGGCAACGTGAAAAGAACTTCGTCGAATTTATTGAACTGTGAACTGTTTCTGAACTTCTTCATTTAAACTTCGGAATTTCTTCGTGGGACCAAATTCACACCCTAGACTGGAATTTGAGACTTTCGTTTTAGATCATTATATTAGATACAGGCCAGTACCATTTTGTACTGTGATTAATTTTGAAGGTTGAAACTAGTACCATTTTGTTTTGTAATTAACTTTGAAGGTTTAAACTTAATATCTGTTATTGTTATTATATAATTCATGTTATATCTGTTAATAGTTTAGTGTAATAAATTATACAAGCTGTTATCTGTGTTTTTCTGTTGCGTTTAGTTTACAAAAAACATAAAACATAAAAATATACGTAACAGGCTGGAAATTTCAGCTTGATTAGTACATTATATACGCTTGGAGTAAATGGCCAGTTGATAAACCTGTAATAGCTGATCTAACTTTGAAAATACTAACTAGAAATCAGTATTGCAATATCTGTCGTTACAAGGGCCTAAATTAGACCTTTAAATAGAATAATGTGCCTTTTATAACACACTCTCAGGTGAAAGACTAAAAGGTGTTCAGCAGTAACACCTTCCAAACCTTTTGATCAGCAGCTTGACTCATTAAGTAAAAGGTCACGTCCTTAGTAAAGTAAAGAATATGCTTTTATAGCTCTAAAATGGTTAGATTTCTTTTTTTCAGTTTTTCTCAAAGCTACTTGAGCGAGTTTCCTTTATCTGTTTCTAATTTAGAAGTAATACACTAAAAGGAAGGAAATTAGTCAATACTACCTAATGTTAGCTTTTGGAGTATTTTAGTCGAATAGTGAATTTGACGTTCACACTATTATGCCCCACAATTGAAAGGGTGAGTATCTTCAATCATGGGATTCAAACTCATGAGTTACGGATTACGAGTCGAGATAGAATAGTAGTTAGAAAGCCATACTAGACTGTTGTCAGTTGTAATTGAAGACGTGTGTATCAATAACTACAGTTACCTTCTGTATAATATATTAGATTTGGTTTTTATTATACATGATGTCCTCATGAAGAGGTATCAGTCTTAAAATGAACTAACTTTCACCCTTGTTTTCGACACAAAGAAACAGCTAAAGTGTGAAAAAATAAACGATTTATTTTCATATATAATTTTTTCAAAATTTATAGTTTAATCCCTTAGTAACGAGAGGACATTATACGAATTTATCAAAGCAGTTGAATTATAACTAAAGATACATGCTTGTAAATATTTATTTATAATAATGCTTATTTTAATCGAGTGGAAAAATAACAATGTGCAATCTGTTGTTTATTAAAAAGAGAACGTTGATTACTTATATAGATGTTTGTAATCTCTTAGTTAATTCAAATTAATCGACGTGAAGTAATTTTTATAAATTAATTAATACAATATGGTTTTGGACAAAGAACATTTCATGGATGTGGAGGAGAAGATGGCTTTTCAGTTTATATGTTGAGGCTTTCCACAAATATCTTAACACGATGGCAAATGAATTCCTTACTAATATTACATGCTTTAGGGTTTTGTAGACGAATAAGAATCTTAGCTCCTATAATTTCAACTTTAAATACATAAATTTTACGTTAGTCTAAAGGTATAATATCAATATTGATGTAACATGTTCCATCATAAGGTAGATTCTTTTGAATTATTAGTAATTTTTCTTAGATAACTTTTGTTACAGTACAAGCTGGGTTCACTTGTAGGCCTACCTTCACAAACAACAGCTCTGTTGAAATGTTGAGTTGATAGTTCTACATTTAATTTACTCATAGAGCTTCCTCCCTAGCTTCGTGATTAAAACACGATGACTGACTTATAAACCAGTTAGTAACAGATGCACTAACTCCCATTGCCTAATTCACTAACAAACACTGAATGAAATATTTCAATGATTATACATTAAATGCACTGGTTACTGGACACAATAACGGTGTTCAATTTTCTCTATCAAAGATATATCTAAATTAAATGTTTAAAATATAGAGTATAACATTACTCCTGTCTTTCAGATCGTGTCTTTAGTGATTTTATCTGTGGTTTTAATGAAGTTTCATCTTTAACTTCTTAGTTGTACAGCTACACTGTTACAATCTAACTGCTACATCCTCATCTGTTACAGCATCAATAAATTAGTCACGTGTCGAAGAATCCGTTGTAACAAAGATATATGCATATGTCTTTCCAAATCTTCTGTAAATTTGGATAAGGTTTCTTATTTCCTCTGTAACTTTGTTTTAGATATTTCCTTCTGTAGATGAAGAAGCTGACACTTCTTATCATCGTTTGTCTTTCAACTTGAAGGTTAATTAATGTGATTAAAACTGCTTATTTTAAATAGGCAATAAAGTAAATTCTTACCTGTCAACTTCAGAAGTTAGTTCGAACATGCTTCCCACAGTAACTTTTCATCAAAATCCATTAGTTTATCGATTGGACAATGTTGTTAATCTAGTAAGCAAAATTCTGAAATTGAGCTTGGTGGTAACATACCCGGAGTAGTCAAGGAAAGTTTCGAAGTATGACTTCGTAATAGCAGTGGTAAAAAAAAGTGTAGATACAGCACTTTTTCATATTCCATTATTTGTTTGTTTGTTATTTAGCACACAACTACTCAATAGGCTATCGGTGATGTGTTCGCTACGAATGCCGAAGCCTGATTTTTAACCCTAAAAGCCCTCAGACTTACCGTGCCACTGAGTGAATCCATATTTTATAGTAATTGGTGTTTTACGTTGGCTATTCCTGGGCAGATGCAGAAATATTTGTGGTTCATTTGATATTCACTAATCCATTTTATAAATGTTTTATTCTTTCATCGGTGTTCTTTCTACTTTAATGTTATTATTGTGAGTTTTTTTAAATATTTCTAACAGTTTCGTTGACCTTTTCTTAAATCATATATATTTTAAAATATCATTTCAATATAATACCCGTTTCTTTTAATAATCCTTCTAATTCATTGTTTCGTTCTTCTAATTTCACGTTTTACATCTCGTTTCATGGATATCTGCCGGATATATCACAGTGAGAGAGCAAGATGACAAAATGATAGCAAATCAATAACGAGAGAATTACAAAACTGATAATTCAGGTAAATTGTTCATCAGCAGATTCCTATTTCTTGTTTTTATATTTTTCCTTCATACAACAGAATATTTCTAGAGCAGCACATCGTTATCGTGTTGTTCACGGTGACTTTGTGAAGGTAAGTAAGGACTATGAACATGACGAATCCAACTGGAAGTAACAATGCATTCTTAAGACGGGCGGTGTGTTTATTCCCGTGTTAAAAAATAAAATACAGAACAACGTTTTGACCATCCTAAGTTATCTTCAGGTTAACAAAGAAAGTTTGCAACTGACAGTTGCCAAGCACACGTCATACGGACGAGAGTGTGTGCGGGTACAGGATTATAGGGGGCGTCGTAGTTTGATGTTAGGCTACTAATTAGTTAGTATAGGTGTAAAGGTTTTCTTTTGTGAACCTGACGATGGTCGAAGAAGGTTGAAACGTTGTTTGCTCCTCTACTAGTACTTTCTCTATCCATACAAACCATTTTTAAATACATAAATGTTTTTCCTTATATCGGTTTAATTTTGGTTTTAGTTGCTATATAAGTAGGATTTCTTTGATCTTGCGTTTGTTTATATTTGTTTTCCTTCTTAGTATCTGAGAGTTTTCTGTGATTATGTTGAATTTACTTGACTGGCAGTGTGAGGGTGTTTTGTTGTTGTTAATTTGTTGGTCTAGGTGTGTGCGAATAATTTTTTCAAGAGTTTCTGGAGGAAATTTTTTGATCTTGAGGAAGTGTTGTTTTATTTTGTTTGTTTCATTGTTAATTTTATCGGTCGAGCATATTAAGAAACCAAATAACCACAGCCACAAAAACCAATGTGTTTATACTAATTACCAGTTGTGTCTTTGCTTCCTACTGATGTGTTTGTACTAATTACCACCTATTTCCTTGTGTCCTACTTGAGTACTTGTATCAATTACCACCCATTTATCTGTTTCCTACTGATGCGTTTGTACCAGTTACCACCTTTTACTTATTTGTAACATATATCTGTTAGTATTATTTACATGTTTATGAAGTGGAAACTTGAATTTTTAATCACTCCAGTAGGTTCAATCAGTGAAACCCACTTGTTGAGAATTTTCTATGCAAAAACGGCTCGTTTGGGTTGAGAAAATATTTTAAATATTTTAATTATTTTTGCATAGAAAACTCCAGTAGGTTGTTTAAAAATATCGTTTTTAAATAATTATGATTCAGAATTAGTTGTTGTTATAAGACAGATTTTAATGCTCTGGGTTGTTTAAAATCTGACAGACTCATAGTAAGTTAACTAGAAAGTTCATAACCAAAATATAGCTTTAGAAATATTGGAGCTAGCTGCAAGTAAGACGACGAGAAACCTATAAGAATGAGGACTTGTTGTTTCACTGTTATTGATATTCTTGACTATAATCTCTGTAAGATGAAATTGTTTTACTGTATTTCTATCATATTTCGTAGGAAGTCAGATGCCAACTAAAAAGTCCAAACAACAGTTCCAGTCACAGCACAAACAACAGTTTCGGTTACAGCACAGTTTCATGCTCTGTGACTTCAGTGTTTTCATCGTAACAGTAGGAGCTAGAAGGAGGTAGACATGGATCGCTGGTGCACATGTGGTTTCTGGTCATCAAGTCATTAGGTGAATTCCTGTGAAGATACACACACGAGACAGAGTCAGAAACACCTTTAATTTATTAAAAATGAAATCATAAGTACATACAACATTATTTTACAATTATATTGAATGATTAATTACAGGTAAGTCCTTGTACACAGAATACTGTAATATTGACAAAGATTCAAACCCAGTGCATTAAACCAGCTAAAGTATGGTATTATAACACTGGGAAATTCCTGACTCATTTGATTTGTAGAAACGATACAAACACTACTCATGTATTTAGTGAACTCTGAACTACCCAGTAAACGATGGTATACAGCACTACTTATGCAAGACAAGTCATCTCAAACACTACTCATGTATTTAGTGAACTCTGAACTACCCAGTAAACGATGGTATACAGCACTACTTATGTAAGACAAGTCATCTCAAACACTACTCATGTATTTAGTGAACTCTGAACTACCCAGTAAACGATGGTATACAGCACTACTTATGTAGGACAAGTCATCTCAAACACTACAACTGTCCAGTAAAAACATTTCACCACTTATATAGTTAGTAAACTCTGAATATCATTGCACAAACACTTTTAGTAAACACTGAACTACCTGATACAAACATTTCACTAAATGTCTAGTTAGTACACCTTGAACTACCTGATATATACGTTTCACCGGCTGTCTAGTTAGTACACCTTGAACTACTTGGTACAAACATTTCACTGACTGTCTGGTTAGTACACCTTGAACTACCTGGTATAAACATTTCACTAACTGTCTGGTTTGTACACCTTAAACTACTTGGTACAAACATTTCACTGACTGTCTGGTTAGTACACCTTGAACTACTTGGTACAAACATTTCACTGACTGTCTGGTTAGTACACCTTGAACTACCTGGTATAAACACTTCACTAACTGTCTGGTTTGTACACCTTGAACTACTTGGTACAAACATTTCACTGACTGTCTGGTTAGTACACCTTGAACTACCTGGTATAAACACTTCACTAACTGTCTGGTTAGTACACCTTGAACTACCTGATATATACGTTTCACTGGTTGTCTAGTTAGTACACCTTGAACTACCTGGTATAAACACTTCACTAACTGTCTGGTTAGTACACCTTGAACTACCTGATATATACGTTTCACTGGTTGTCTAGTTAGTACACCTTGAACTACTTGGTACAAACATTTCACTGACTGTCTGGTTAGTACACCTTGAACTACCTGGTATAAACATTTCACTAACTGTCTGGTTTGTACACCATGAACTACTTGGTATAAACATTTCACTAACTGTCTGGTTAGTGCACCATGAACTACTTGGTATAAACACTTCACTAACTGTTTAGTTAGTAAACTCTGAACTAACTGGTACAAACATTTCACTACATATGTAGTTAGTAAACTCCAAACTTCCTGGTACAAACATTTCACTAATTGTATAATCAGTAAATTCTGAACTTCGTGGTACAAACGTTTTGCTACTTATTTAGTTAGTAAACCCTGAATTACCTCATACAAACATTTCTCTATATATTTAGTTAGAAAAATATGAAATACGTGGAGCAAACATTTCACTACGCATTTAGTTAGGGAAACCTTAACTACCTGGTACAAACTTTTCGCTACTTATTTTGTTTCTGAACTCTCAACTACTTGGTAGAAAATGTGTACTGTTTATGTACTTAGTGAACCCTGAGCAACATACATCTTACTGTTTATGTACTTAGTGAACCCTGAGCAACATACATCTTACTGTTTATGTACTTAGTGAACCCTGAGCAACATACATCTTACTGTTTATGTACTTAGTGAACCCTGAGCAACATACATCTTACTGTTTGTGTACTTAGTGAACCCTGAGCAACATACATCTTACTGTTTATGTACTTAGTGAACCCTGAGCAACATACATCTTACTGTTTATGTACTTAGTGAACCCTGAACCCTAACTGTTTAGTCAGTTAATAAACCCTGAACTATTAGGTAGAAACAGCTTACCGTTTATTTATTTGGTTTTCAAGGTGTTTTAGTTTCTGCCTGGTTATTTGTAGTTCGTGTTGCAGTTTCCATCGCTCAGAGTTACACGCTGGGTCACAACATCGTTGGTGTTTCACGAAATCCTGAGTTTCGTGAACAACTCCCCCGAATCTCAATGAGTTTCCCATGCTCTAGAAGAAAGCAGAATATTTCTGTTATTTGTTACACTTATACTATGAGTCAATACAAGAATTAACTGGTTTTCGTGTTGCTTGTTTCATGTACGTATTGAACTTTGCACTGCTCTTAACAATAAATACAATTTTAATGATGTTCTACTAACAGTATTTTACAGTAACAGTGTTATAATTGCACATTTTACATCCAAATTTTGTTACATTAACATCGTTTCAGTTGTACTATGGTAAATAGTGGATATAACAGTCTTATCAACAGTTATACTCAGAAGATGCAAAGCTCCTAAGTGAAGGAAATAAACATCGTATTAATGTTCTGTCTAAAGAACATGTTCTATAACAATAATTGTATATTATGACATCTAAAGAACGTTTCATATAACAATAATTGCATACTGACACATCTAAAGATTGTGTTTTAAAACAGTACTTGTATATCGTGATACTCAGAGAATGCTTTGTAACAATACTTATATGCTGTCCCATCTAATAAATATGTTATATGAAATTGCTGGTAAACTGTCCCACCTAATAAATATTTTATTTAACAATACTTGTATACTGTCACACCTAAGAATATTTCACATAACAATAATTGTATACTATCACACTTAAAGAACGTTTTATATAACAATACTTGTATACTGTTACACATAAACAATGTTTTGTATGACAATACTTGTATGCTGTCACACTTCAAGAAAGTTCAGTATAACAATATTTGTATACTATCACACTTAATTAAGGTTTTATATAACAATACTTGTATACTGTTACACTTCAGGAACGTTTTGTAAAACAATACTTGTATACTGTTACACTTCAGGAACGTTTTGTAAAATAATACTTGTACACTGTTACACTTGAAGAATGTTAAGTGAAATAATACTTGTATGCTGTCACATCTCAGAAACGTTGCATATAAAATACATGTATACTGTCACACTTAAATAACGTTCCATATAACGATACTTGTATACTGTGACACCTAAAGAATGATCTGTATAACAAAACTTGTATGTTGTCACACCTTAAAAATGTTCCATATAAGAATATTTGTTTTCTGTCACACTTAAATAACGTTCCATTTAACAATAGCTGTATACTGTCCCACCTGAAAAGGTTTTATGTATCAATATTTGTATGCTATCACACAGAAGGAAAGTTTTATATAAATATACTGGTATGCTGCTAAACTTAAAGAATGTTTTATATAACAGTACTTGAATACTGTGACACCTAAAGAAGAATGTTTTGTATCACAATACTTCTGTCACACCTCAAGAACATTTCACATAACAATACCTGTAGTGTCCCATCTAAAACATTTTTATATGACAACACTTGTATGCTGTCACAGCAAAGGAATTTTTTTATATAAATATAAGTGTATGCTGTCACACTTAAAGAATGCTTAATATAACAATACTTGTATACTGTAACACTTAAAGAATGTTTTATATAACAATACTGTATATTGTCGCAATTTAAGAACGTTTTGTATAACAATACTTGTACGCTGTCACTTCTCAGAAATGTTCCATATAACAATACTTGTATGCTGTGACACTTAAAGAATGTTTTCTTTAACAATACTTGTATGCTGTCACACTGAGATAATGCTATATAACAAGACTGATTGTTCGGTATTTCTTCACATATTTTTTGAAACTTTGTGTACTTACCATGCTTACGAGAGTGAAGCAGCCTCCCGTGTCTGTTTTTGGCAGGTGTTTTCTGATATAGTTGAAGTACAAGTGTTCCAATCCCAGAAGAGCGATGGTGAATAGAATTCCACAGCCCAAAAGAAGAAAGGCACTCATGAACTGATTGATGTCCAAAGGGTTGGCTGTGTTGCTTTTACTCTTTGTTGATTTGCAAGCTCCTTGTAGCCAGAATCTTTGAAGGCGCTCCAAGTCTCCTAACAAAATTAAAATCCAGAAACGTCTCGAAAGTAGAGATAGTAAATCATGTTTAAGTTCTATTTGTTACTCAAATACAATTGTGAGGGATTAATTTTGAAACTCAGCTGTGTGAGAATTGAAACTGGACCATGAAAATCCCAATCTGCTGTTACACAATGTCGTTTCAGTAAGAACACACTAATTTTAGTGTTACAAGATGAAGGCTTGTTCTTGACACAGAGGAGTGATAAGGATGATATCAAGAACACTTATTCTGTTATTCAACGTTTAAATTCTCATATATAAAATACTTGATAAATCCTCTGATAGCATTCAACACATCAATATGTACAGTACCACCTGATTAACAGAACCTTCATCTGTTAATCAACACATATATTCAACACATCAATATATACAGTACCACCTAGTTAACAGAACCTTCATCTGATTAACTAATCAGTATATTCTATGATAATTACTGATTTTAACACAACCTTACTGTAGTCTTAAGAGCAATGTATTGAGTCTGTTTGTTACGAGGGCTATCTGCGCTAGCCGTTCCTAATTAAACAGCGTAAAACAGGAGGGAAGGTAGCTACTTATCACCACCCACCGCCAACACTTGGGTTACTCTTTTACCAACAGACGGTAGAATTGAACATAATAAAAGCACGCTTCCATTGCTGAAGAAGTGAACATGTTTGATGTGTTAGAGATTCGAACCAATGAGCCCTATATCACGAATCAAGCACCCTCACGAGCTGGCCATTCTAAGCCTACGTGGTGAATCAGGAAGTAACAAGAACAGCTTTTAGATTGGCTTTTCTCTTCTTCTTGCTTTACTGATTCAATCATGCGGTCGTTGTAGGTTATATTAATAAAACTTGACATATTCAGATTTATTCTAGTCATATGATTATATCAAGTTAAAACAACGCTTTAATATTTCACACGAATGGATTTCTACTTTACTAATAAATATTAAATTAAAAATCGAATAGCCATAATACACTAAATAATTTATAAATGCAGTCAAGGATATTAGCTCCCTGTAGGTAACAGTGGGACTTTACGGGAAAATTATGTTGCTAACAATAACAGCTGAAACTGTACCTTAACAACTGTGATGATGATTTCAAAATATCTAACTTCCTACCGTTTTCTCTATAGTGTATCATCCATTTGTTAAACGCATTCAGATACTTGGAATTTTTGGGAAGAGCAAATCCATATCCTGTGGTGGCATACCAAGAACCAACGGTCAACAACCTGCATTCGTTGTCTTGTCCCGCTAAGTATTCCAGGACGGTGGCGTCATATATAAAGGCGTCCAACTCCCTACAAATTATACATCCTTAACATACCATAACATAACAGAGGCATCCAATTCCTTACAAATTATACAACGTAAATACACGTAAACAGTTAAGGGTGTCTAGCTGTACCTAAAGTAAATATTGTCAGTGTATTGGAAGGCATTAAAACCGTCTAACTTTCAACTACGCTAATACTTTACTAAATATTATAACACATCAGAACGTAACACTCATCATAGTGTAAAGAATATGACTATATATTATAGCATGTTAGTACGTAAGACACACCATAATATAAATATTGTGATATAAATTACAACACATTAAGACAGTGGTTCCAAACCTTTTTTTATATTTTGCACCCCCTAAAAAAATTTAATATGTTCTCGCACCATTCACAGTAAACACTTATTTAACAATAAAGATGAAGGTAGCCAAAACAAATGTTATCTCGCACCCCTGGTTGGGAACTACTACATTAAGACGTAAAGCTTGCTATAATATAAAGACTGACTATATACTACAACAAATTATCAAGTAAGGCTCACTACAGTATGAAATATGACCATGTGCTACAACACAGTAGAACGTAAAGCTCACCATAATTTTAAGACTGAAGCACACCACAGTATAAATGCTGTGACCATATGTTACAACACATTAGAACATGAAGCTCACCATAATATAAATACTGTGACTATATACTACAACACATTAGGACATGAAGCTCACCATAATATAAATACTGTGACTATATACTACAACACATTTGGACGTGAAGCTCACCATAATATAAATACTGTGACTATATACTACAACACATTAGAACGTGAAGCACACCAGTATAAATACTGTGACCATATGTTACAACACAGTAAAACGTGAAGCTCACCATAGTATAACTACTGTGTCTATATGCTCCAGTACATACTAGGATGTGAAGCTCACCATAATATAAAGACTGACTATGTACTGCAACACAGTAGAACGTAAAGCTCACCATAGTATAAAGACTGACTGTATACTACAACACAGTAGAACGTAAAGCTCACCATAATTTTAAGACTGAAGCTCACCACAGTATAAATACTGTGACTACATACTACAACACATTAGGACATGAAGCTCACCATAATATAAATACTGTGACTATATACTACAACACATTTGGACGTGAAGCTCATCATAATATAAATGTTGTGACTATGTGTTACAACACATTTGGACGTGAAGCTCACCATAATATAAATACTGTGACTATATACTACAACACATTAGGACGTGAAGATCACCATATAAATACTGTGACTATATATACTACAACACATTAGGACGTGAAGCTCACCATAATATAAATACTGTGACTATATGTTACAACACATTAGGACGTGAAGATCACCATAATATAAATACTGTGACTATATGTTACAACACATTAAAACGTGAAGTTCATCATAATATAAATACTCTTATTACATGTTACAACGCATTACAACGTGAAGCTCACCACAATATAAATACTGTGACTATATACTACAACACATTAGGATGTGTAGCTCACCATAATGTAAATACTGTGACTATATACTACAACACATTAGAACGTGAAGCTCACCATAGTATAACTACTGTGTCTATATGCTCCAGTACATACTAGGATGTGAAGCTCACCATAATATAAAGACTGACTATGTACTGCAACACAGTAGAACGTAAAGCTCACCATAGTATAAAGACTGACTGTATACTACAACACAGTAGAACGTAAAGCTCACCATAATTTTAAGACTGAAGCTCACCACAGTATAAATACTGTGACTACATACTACAACACATTAGGACATGAAGCTCACCATAATATAAATACTGTGACTATATACTACAACTCATTTGGACGTGAAGCTCATCATAATATAAATGTTGTGACTATGTGTTACAACACATTTGGACGTGAAGCTCACCATAATATAAATACTGTGACTATATACTACAACACATTAGGACGTGAAGATCACCATATAAATACTGTGACTATATATACTACAACACATTAGGACGTAAAGATCACCATAATGTAAATACTGTGACTATATGTTACAACACATTAGAACGTGAAGCACACCAGTATAAATACTGTGACCATATGTTACAACACAGTAAAACGTGAAGCTCACCATAGTATAAATACTGTGACTATATACTACAGCACATTAGGACGTGAAGCTCACCATAATATAAAGACTGTGACTATATGCTACTGCACATTAGAACATGACGCTCACCATAATACAAATACTGTGACCATATGTTACAACACATTAGGACGTGAAGCTCACCACAATATAAATACTCTGACTATGTGTTACAACACATTAGAACGTGAAGCTCACCATAATATAAATACTGTGACCATATGTTACAACACAGTAAAACGTGAAGCTCACCATAGTATAAATACTGTGACTATATACTACAGCACATTAGGACGTAAAGCTCACCATAATATAAAGACTGTGACTATATGCTACAGCACATTAGGACGTGAAGCTCACCATAATATAAAGACTGACTATATACTGCAACACAGTAGAACGTAAAGCTCACCATAGTATAAAGACTGACTGTATACTACAACACATTAGAACGTAAAGCTCACCATAGTATAAATACTGTGACTATATGTTACAACACATTAGGACGTGAAGATCACCATAATATAAATACTGTGACTATATGTTACAACACATTAAAACGTGAAGCTCACCATAATATAAATACTGTGACTATATGTTACAGCATATTAAGACCTGAAGCTCACCATAATATAAAGACTGACTATATACTACAACACAGTAGAACGTAAAGCTCACCACAGTATGTATACTGTGACTATATGTTACAACACATTAGGACGTGAAGCTCACCATAATATAAATACTCTGATTACATGTTACAACAAATTAGGACGTGAAGCTCACCATAATATAAATGCTGTGACTATATGTTACAACACATTAGAACGTGAAGCTGACCATAATACATATACTGTGACTATATGTTACAACACATTAGAAAGTGAAGCTCACCATAATATAAATACTCTGACTACATGTTACAACACATTAGAACGTGAAGCTCATAATAATATAAAGACTGTGACTATATGCTACAACACATTAGAACGTGAAGCTCACCATAGTATAAATACTGACTATATACTACAACACAGTAGAACGTAAAGCTCACCATAGTATAAAGACTGACTGTATACTACAACACAGTAGAACGTAATGCTCACCATAGTATAAATACTGTGAATATATATTACAACACATTAGGACGTAAAGCTCACCATAATATAAATACTGTGACTGTATGCTACTGCACATTACGACGTGACACTCTCCAAATGATGCCCCCTCACACTGATTGGGACGTATATTTTTAATCCTACTATAACCATAATCAAGTATATATGAAAATCCGTTCTGTGAAACGCGTTTTGTTTCGTTGTTAAATTTATAAAAGCGTTATTGCATAATAATATTTTATTTCCGATTAGAAAATGTTTTTGAACTCAAAGTTTTATATAATGTGTGATATCACCTTTCTAAAGTCGATTTAAACACAAGAACTTTGTGTGCAGTAAGACAAATTACGTTAACTGATGAATTGTCAAATAAATCATTTAGTTAGTATTAAGCGGTATTTCTGAGACGATTTAATTAATTAATTACCAAGATGATAAGACAGTTATTGTATGAAATGTGGCGTCCCAAAAGCACGTTATGTACAGCACAATAGTATTATATAGTCATCCATCATGGCTGCTTGTCATGGTGGCCTGACAATGTATCTCTAATTCTTTTGTTTGTTTTGTTTGTTTGTTTTAGAATTTCGCACAAAGCTACTCGAGGGCTATCTGTGCTAGCCGTCCCTAATTTAGCAGTGTAAGACTAGAGGGAAGGCAGCTAGTCATCACCACCCACCGCCAACTCTTGGGCTACTCTTTTACAAACGAATAGTGGGATTGACCGTCACATTATACACCCCCACGGCTGGGAGGGCGAGCATGTTTAGCGCGACTCGGGCGCGAACCCGCGACCCTCGGATTACGAATGCACGCCTTAACGCGCTCGGCCATGCTCTAATTCTAACAACTTTAGAATCATTGCTGCCTGTAATGTCGGCCTGTTAACATGGCTTTGACAACGAATCGTCCGGTTGCAGCTTTTGGAACTATGAGCTCCTCATCTTTGAAGATATCTGCCCCTACCCTGAAGCGGCCAATCAGCGTGATGCAACATCCTGTGTAATACCAAGGTATTAGGTGTACTACTGGAACGTACTTAGTGTAGCAGTGATATACTGTGTAAACGTTATTTTATTTGACCGTTCTAACATAAGCTGATAATGAAGCAGTGAAACAAAGGTATTTATAATAACGTTGGTGGAGTGTGTGAATGTAGTTCTCTTCGACCTTTCTTAAACCAACTTACAGTGAGGCTATGGTTCAAGACAATGACAAAAATAAACAAGGTCACTTTACTGAACAACTACTGAAAATCATAACATCAGGACGTAATAATACAAGTATTGAACAGCTCGTCAAAACTAAGTAATTTTATCAAAATATGCTATCTTTATATATTTATATAATGTACGGTTAACTACAGCATCTCAAAACAGCAGGCTTATTTATCCGCTCGAGTCAACAACTCTAGCCTTAGCAAAGCAATTTAATGAAAGGATAAAGAAGGAGATGATGGATAGACGTGAAAACACACGATAGGAAACGTGTGTACCTTCAGTGAGAATAAACTAACCAGTTGCTTTGTCTTTCTTCGGGTTTGCTGGCAAATTGATAAAATAAAGTCTCGAAAAGCACAAACTTTACAATATAAGTAACATCTGATCTTCGTGATGACGAGAAAACAAACTTGTAGAGAAATATATATGTATCTTCTCAACCCATACCAGCAATTTACACATATATATTTAACATCTGATCTCCATAATTCGAGACAAATTTCTAAATATATTGTAACAGTTTCGTGAATATAAGCCTAATCTATACCTGGTTCCAAATTTAAAAATTGCCTTACCCTTTCTTAATTGCTTTAACTCCATCAATCACTGAAGATCGGTTGAACTTCTTCATGTACTCGTGGATTTCAGGTTTGAACTCCTTCAGTACTGCGTCAGTGTTTCCGTTAGGTATAGTTCCAAAACGGAACGGTGGTTCTGTCAACCGGGGGTTCTTAAGCTAAAAAAAACAAACGATTATTATCTTTAGAGAAACAAACAGTAATTAACCTGGCTGTCACTATACAATAACAGACATACAAATAACCTTCTCACTTTCTATAAACCTCAAATATCCATAATTGATTTTGTTAAAGGTCAAGCCATGGTTATAGTCTCTCCACAAGCCTCTTGTTCTTTTACCCTTCAAAGTATCAAATGAATTACTTGAATGTACTGGGTGTAACAATGATGTATTAGATGTGTTATTTGAATGTACTGGGTGTAACAATGATGTATTAGATGTGTTACTTGAAAGTACCGATTGTAACAATGATGTACTAGATGTATTACTGGAAAGTTCTGAGTGTAACAGTGAGGTACTAGATGTATTACTGGAAAGTTCTGAGTGTAACAGTGATGTACTAGACGTATTACTGGAAAGTTCTGAGTGTAACAGTGATGTACTAGATGTATTACTGGAAAGTTCTGAGTGTAACAGTGAGGTACTAGATGTATTACTGGAAAGTTCTGAGTGTAACAGTGATGTACTAGATGTATTACTGGAAAGTTCTGAGTGTAACAGTGATGTACTAGATGTATTACTGGAAAGTTCTGAGTGTAACAGTGATGTACTAGATGTATTACTGGAAAGTTCTGAGTGTAACAGTGAGGTACTAAATGTATTACTGGAAAGTTCTGAGTGTAACAGTGAGATACTAGATGTATTACTGGAAAGTTCTGAGTGTAACAGTGAGGTACTAGATGTATTACTTGAATGTACTGAGTGCAATGTTTATGTGTCAGCTCTCTCTTTTTATAAAGACTTCTAAGAATGATGTATTAGATGTGTTATTTGAATGTACTGGGTGTAACAATGATGTATTAGATGTGTTCCTTGAAAGTACCGGGTGTAACAATGATGTATTAGATGTGTTATTTGAATGTACTGGGTGTAACAATGATGTATTAGATGTGTTACTTGAAAGTACCGATTGTAACAATGATGTACTAGATGTATTACTGGAAAGTTCTGAGTGTAACAGTGAGGTACTAGATGTATTACTGGAAAGTTCTGAGTGTAACAGTGATGTACTAGATGCATTACTGGAAAGTTCTGAGTGTAACAGTGATGTACTAGATGTATTACTTGAATGTACTGAGTGTAATGTGTATGTGTCAGCTCTCTCTTTTTATAAAGACTTTGTTACACTTAGCTGTAATGCTAAAATTACTTAGCATTGGTTATGATACAATGACATATTTCATATGGTCAGTTATTTTTCAGATTCGTGTGGTTTATATTTGTAGAATAGATTCCAGATGAAGTACATTACAACTAGAATGACAGAAATCACAGGCCATATTACCCTTTTGTCATCAATGCCAGACAAATCATAAAACTCTTCCCTGGTTATCATGAAGGCTGCCAAGTTCGCTGTGTATAAAGCCAAGAATACAACTGCAAACATCGCCCATACACTTGCCATGAACTTTGCTGTATAGCCCCTGGGGCAGTCAATGTTGACACTGGCGCCAAATAAGATAGCCCACACCAACCAGTAAGTTCGAAGTAGGGAGAATTTGTAACCTAAAGAAGCAGATAAAGTGAATATCTTGATATGATACTTTGAATACCATTAACATTTCAGATTATAGAAAAAACAGATACGTTGCCATTTTTATTTTGCAAATATTATCAGTTCAATTGTTATTCTGAATATATTAAGAAAACGTTATTTAAAGTAATTATTAGCAACTAATTAACCTTTAAAAATACATATTGAGTTTATGTACAAGTTTAAAGGATGTTGAACCATTTGTTAAAAGATAACTACAAGCCAATGTATTTATATTTAACACTAAAAACCAATACTGTGTATTTTGTCACTACATCTTCACCTTGATGTTAGAAACCTTATTCTGTGGATTATATCACAATAACAAATATTCTTACACTGTGAAATAAATTAGAGCAATTAGGATCAGATGTCCTTATCCTGTGGATCATATCACAGTAATAAAACCAGATATCCTTATCCTGTGAATTATATCACAGTAATAAGGCCAAATATCCTTATTCTGTGGATTATATAAGAGTAATAAGGCTAGATATCCTTATACTGTGGATTATATCACGGTAATAAGAACAGATATACTTATCCTGTGGATTATATCATGGTAATAAGGCCAGATATCCTTACATTATGGGGTATATTAGAGTAATGAGACTAGATATCCTTACAATGTGGATTATGTCAGAATAATAAGATACCTCAGGCTAAACATACTCGACAAGTTTTCTTAAGAATGAATGTGGAATCTGAAAAGCCTATTGGAGCTGGTCTTTGCCAAGTCCAGCAATTCTGGGTTTGTTTGTTTGGAATTAGGCATAAAGTTACATCATGGACTATCTGTGCTTTACTCACCACAGGTATAGAAATCTAGTTTCTAATGATGTGAGTCTGCAGACTCGCTGCTATGCCACTGGATGGGCTTTTGGTAAAGAGTCGAGATTGTTTTAAAGTTTGAAACAAGAGAAGATTATAAATGTTTTATTGGGTTATTATAAAGACTTACTTTAAAATTTATGAATTAAATTTATTTTAAGAAAAATAACTTTGAAACATATTTTAACCTGAGGAAGGTTGAATAACTTACCACTAGGTGGAACTAATTTCATGTCATATCCAGAGGGACTCATCCATTCAAAGACAAAAACAAAAACAGCTGCTAACTGGATACTAACGAGCAAAATTAGCAGCCATGACACTGTATCGAATGGCTCTGAAGCAGAAAGATAACGAATAATAAAAAATAACTTTTAACTGGACACTTGAAAACGGAAGAGTAAGAAAGCTATTTTTATAATACAGTGGATTTTTGAACGTTATTTGGTTTTATCATTTTCATATTTAAAAATTAGAGTTGAATGACAAAAAATAACTAGATTTATTAAGATTGGGGATTAAAGTAAGTAGCTTTTAATTGAAACTTTAGTAGTCCATCATGTAGTATAATTTTACATTAGATTTAGTACACATAACAAATCTTCAGGCTTAATTATATTTTTTGCTGTAAGATTGCAGGGTAACTTAATGCATTGTTTTATTTAATAAATACAGTCTGAAAAAAGTTGTCAGATTTAGGCTTAACAGTGTTATTAACTGGCTACTGGTGTTTAATCATATTATCGAGTGTCTAACTTTACTAATACAGTTAAGACACAACTTCGAAAGTTATGTGTTGGAGTTGTTAGGTGCATAGAATGGATTTGTTTTAGAACTCTGGACAACTATGTACTTTGAAGAAAGCTAGTATCGAAGATGTTTAACTTGTATATAAAATTTGCAGGTTGGAGCCTATCATAACTAAAGTTGAGGAAATAGGAAAGGAGAAGTATAAGCAGTGGGAAATAACAGCACGACTTCACAATGAGCTTCAGTTTTTACACACAATGAGTTACCAAAGAGTTAAGGTCACATAACACTTGGGAACAGGAAGATGATATAACTGACAGAGGAAGAAATATAACAAAGGGAATTAGCAACAATGAAGTCTTTGTTATAAACGAAAGGGCTACTGATATAAGAAAAAGTTAGTAAGATTTAATTAATAAGTACAAAGGGTTCATAAAAACATTTAAAGATAAAGGCCATAAATTAACTGTGTCAGGGATACGGCCGAGAATTATTTTAGGAGATAAAATTTTGAGTGGGTCACTATGGTAAAATGCAAGATCGAAATTAATAGGTAACGATGAGTAGGTTAGCTGGTTGAACTTCTAGTATCAGTTCAATCGGATGCAGGAACATATTGGAATGGATGGTTTATGATTAAATATAAAAGGGCCTGGCTGCAAGGGAAAGTTTAAACTAAGAGTAGACACTGTTGAAGGCAAAGATAAACTAAACAAAACTGAGATTCAGATGAAAGTTTAGCATAGAAAATCAGTACACTGGAAGTTAAAGAATCGATTTCATTATTAATATAATAATATTAGAAATATATATAAAGTGCCAGTTACATCTTCTTGAAATTGAAATACACGGTTATAGGATATTTAATAGGAACAGAGCAGTAAAGAGATGGGCATGTGCCTACATATGTATAGTATGAGATATAAACTGTTGATGTAGAAATACACAGTTATAGGTTATTTATTATGGAAGGAGAAGTAAAGAGAGGTTATTTAACAAGGACCGGTCAGGAATGAGAGGGGGAAGTGGCTCTATATGTGTAGTATAATTTACATACTGTTGATTGATTTACTCTTTTATGGCACAAAGCAGCTAGACTATCTGCGTCAAACGTCCAGTAAAAAGGTAAAAAATTAAATGTAGTAAAATACAGAAAAGGAAATGAAGGTAAAACAAAACATAATTGAAAAACAGAAAAGCATAAAACCAATGTTGACACCTAGTCTACAATGTTAAGAGAGAAAGCAGAGTAAGAGAAGTTGTAAAGGGCTTTCTCTAGCATAATGGTAATGAAAACTAACAGATAAGCTCAAGAACCACCGTCAGTCACCTGAAGTTGCTCTTTCCGGTCCTGGTTCCGGGTTATGTGTCATTATAGCCAGTTCTAAAGGGTAAAGTAATAAAAGTTTAAAAGACATGCAGCAAAATTGTAATTACAACTCACCAGGTCGACTAACGGGTAGTTCAAATGGCTAGTTCAAACAGCAGCATTAGTCACCTGAAGTTGGCCTTTCCACTCTTGGTGTCAATTTATTTAATGTTCTGGCCATTTTCTAATGTCAAATTTAACTAGAGAGATTGAAACTTTGAAAAGGGAACCACAATTAAAAAGGTGTAATGAATAAATATCCAACACTTAAATGAGATTAAAAAGATAAATGGCCTTTAAAAATTAAAAACGTTATCAAGATGGATAGTGTCATCATCACCAATAACACTGTTTAATGTTACAGATAAACCCTGAGACAAAGTAAGTTTAAAATAGTGCTGTCGTTGAGTATCAAAACGATGGCAAGAAAGTAAAATGTGGCTTATTGTGATATGAGTGTTAAACAGAGTACACACTGGTGCATCAGTTCCAAATAAAAGAAGACGATGAGTTGTGACCAATGTGTAGTTTAGTTAGAACAACTTCCTCTTTCCGAACCTTACGAAAGCTAGATGGCCGAAGCCCAATATAGGGTTTTATTTGAAAAAGCTTGTTGTCACGTTGCTCATTCCAAGTGGACTGCCAGCTGGCACAGAGCCGATCCTTGAACACAGGACCACAGTCCATGTATGGAATAGGCACAGTGATGATAGTGCCAGAGCAGACAGATTTAGCTGCTGTGTCTGCAAGCTCATTCCTGTGAATATCAACATGGCCTAGTATCCAGAAAAACTGGATTGAAGTAGCTGTTAATGAGAAATGGGCCAGTCGGTTTTGAATATCAGCGAGAACAGGGTGTGAGCCATAGTTTAGCGATTTCAGGGCCAGTAGAGAACTAAGTGAGTCAGTATAAATAGTGCAATTGGAGCACTGCTCAGCATCAATATGATCCAGTGATATGATATAGTTGTGAAACGAAGTGCAGCAGCATATGTCCGAGATGGAGTGGTGGACAGCAATTTCCGAGCCTCAGGATAACTAATGTTATGTATCATTTTCAAACGCTGCACCTCTTTTTCCTCCAACCATTTTGGGCAAGGACGAGAGTAGGAAGGGCGAGAACCATTACAGTTGACGCAATGTTGGTCCATGCCACATTCATAGGCATTGTGGTCCTAACCATAATCAGGAAACCACGATATGATGTCTTTGAGTGGCTGAACCTCTGACATTGGAAACATCGGAGAAGGTTTCGAATGTATGGCCGGACACTGCAACTTAGATAACCTGCCTTGATGGCGGCAGGTGCACGTGATGATGTAAATGTCAAAACAAGGGTATTTGTTAGCAGTGTAACTCCATCTTTGTGAGTGGAGATGTGCCTCACTGCAGAAACTGCTGGAGTGGAGAGACCAGCGAGAATCTCTGACTCGAGGACATTCTTCAAATTCCTCTGAACAATAACTCCTTGTGATTTGTGAGAATTCAAAGTAGCATGGGGTGTAACCTCAATAGGTATATCCCCAACTGCCTTTGAATTCAAGAGGAGTTCACTGTGCTGGGATGTGGATGTTTCAACCAATATGTCACCAGATCGAAGCTTCTTTACTGACTTTGGAAAGCCAGCAAGTCCCTCTAGTCCCTTTTGAATAAGAAAAGGGGACATTTGCCCTAAAGGTTTTTCTGAAAGAGAATGTAATATAAGAAAATGAGGTACGTGTGTTACTGATGTTGAAGATTGCTGTTCTGAGTATTCAAGATGTGGTCCCTTACCCATTGACTGTTTTTTTACAATTTTATTAAAATTTTTTGGAGGATCCATAGGAAAAAGGAAAAATTTCGATATCCACTGACCCCACCCACCATGGAGCCCTACAAGGGGATGCACTACAAAGTCATGCAAGGACAATGCAGCAACGCCAGGGTTTCGTGAGCACTATACCCAAACACCAGCATCAGGCAAAATGTCCACAATACCCATTGAGAACTTCCAACACTGGTACTGAGTTGACTCTAGTATAAGTGGACCAGCCGATTGACCTAAGGGGGTCACCCAAAGGCTGCCAGTCTACAGAAATCCAAGGCCAAAGTGGTGTGTTTGGGTTGGACCCCTCAACCACCAGGGTCCTCTCCTTCCTTCATGGGTCGCCATGCATGGCAAACATATGGGTGAATGTTTAGATCCCAGAAAAGGTAACCAGACAGAACAGAACCTTTCCTGGGAGGTCCCCTCACCACGTACTCCTGCTCACAGAGGGGCATATTATTGATGTAGAAATGAAACAGTTATAGGTTATATAATATGGAATGAGAGGTGGGAGTGGCTTTGTATGTATAGTATAAGTTACATACTGTAGAAGCAGAAATACATGGTTAAAGGTTATTTAGTATGGACAGTGCAGTAACGAGATGGGGGAGTGTTTCTATATGCTTGTTTGTTTGTTTGTTTTGGAATTTCGCACAAAGATATTTGAGGGCTATCTGTGCTAGCTGTCCCTAATTTAACAGTATAAGACTATAGGGAAGGCAGCTGGTCATCACCACCCACCACCATCTCTTGGGCTACTCTTTTACCAAAGAATAGTGAGATTGACCGTCACATTATAATGCCCCCACAGCTGAAAGGGCGAGCATGATTGGCACGACCGGGATGTGAACCTGCAAGCCTCAGATTACGAGTCGCATGCCTTAACATGCTTGGCTATGCTGGACCGTTTCTATATGCAAAGTGTGGGTTAAATCATTTAAGTTAAATTACATAGTTATTGGTTATTTTACAGGGACAGAGAAGTAAAAAGACTGGAGAGTGGCTCCATGTGTAAAGTTCGAGTAACATCCTGTTGAACTTGAAATACATGGTTAAAGGTTATTCAATAGCTACAGAGCTGTAAGGAGAAAGGAGAGTTTCTCTGTATGTAAAGTGCCAGTTATATCCTGTCTGACTTAAAATACATAGTTGTAGGTTATTTAATATTGACAGAGAAGTTAAGGTAGAAGAGAGTGACTCTATATGCAAAGTGTGAGTTACATCCTATTGAAGTTGAAATGCATGGTGATAGGATACTTAATGTGGAATAAGTAAAAAGAGGTTATTTAATAGGAACAGAGAAGTAAAGAGAGATGGAGTGTCTATATGGAAAGTGTGAGTGACATCCTGTTGAAATACATACTGATAGGTTATTTAGTAGAGAACAGAGCAGTAAAGAAATGGGGGAGTGGCTATATATGTATAGTATGAGTTACATCTTTTTGATGATGAATACCTGATTATAGGTTATTTATGTGTAACGTGTAAAGAGTGAGTTACATTATTTTGAAGTTGAAATACATGGTTGTAGGTTATTTAATATGGAAGAAGTAGTAAAGAGACATTAATTTAATAGTGACAGAACAGTAAAGAGAGGCAGAAGTGACTCTATGTGTAACGTGTAAAGAGTGAGTTACATTATTTTGAAGTTGAAATACATGGTTCTAGGTTATTTAATATGGAAGAAGTAGTAAAGAGACATTAATTTAATAGTGAAAGAGCAGTAAAGAGAGGCAGGAGTGACTCTAGGTGTAAATTGTAAAGAGTGAGTTACATCATTTTGAAGTTGAAATACATGGTTGTAAGTTATTTAATTGGAATCTAAAAGTAAAGAGAGGGGCAGAGGCTCTATATGTGTACGGCGAGTTACATACTGCTGAGCTTGAAACACATGGTTATAGGTTATTTAATTGGGACAGAGCAGGAAAGAGAGGCGATGTGGCTTTATATGTAAAGTGTAACTGATGTTGATGCTGAAGATATCAAAGATAATATCAGGGAGATTGAATTCATTTAGGGTTCTGTTAGTAGATATAAAGAGAAAGAGCTCTTAGTAAGAAGTTGATAGACCACCAGTTGATACTGAAGATATCTGTCAGTGAGATTATGAATTCAGTTGTTAATGAAGCCATAATTGTGGTTAAATTTAATTTGAAATATTTGTAAATGCTAGAGTGAAACTATGAGGTTTTTGGAAAATGTTCAAGGTGGAATTCTTCAAGTGGTCAAGGAAACTTTTGTAAAGAATACTATTTTCAATTTGTTGTTGACAGAAATTGTTGAGAGAGTAGAAACTGTGGAATATCTAGGTACAAGTTGATCATTGTTTCATTAGGTTTGATGTTTTCATACATGTGGATAGAAGGAATAATGACTTTTTGGTGACAAATGTCAAAGAATTAAATTTTGTAAGGGAATAACAATAATTTTCTGTTGTGAAAATAGAAGATGAGTTATCTGTAGACCCTTATGAGATGTAGAACATATTTACATAAATATATTTAGTAAAGATTACAGGAATATAACTGAACAATTAAAACTCAAGAAAAGACTTTTCAACATCTTTTGTAAATGTAATTCTACAAAAATGCATATTCTAACTGAGGAAAAAGTTAGGACACCTTGGTGTTACTCCCTTTGGCTGAAATAACTGCAGTAAGACACTTCTTGTAGCCATCTACCAGTCTCTGACATCGGTCTGAAGAAAGTTTGTCCCACTTCTTAATGCAGAATTCTTTCAGCTGTGAGAGGTTTCTTGCAGGTACAAATCATTTCAAATCACCCCACAGCATCTCAATGGGATCAAGATCTGGGCTTTCACTTGGCCATTCCAGGACTCTTCATTTCTTAGTTTTCAGCTAGTTCTTGGTGGATTTACTGGTATGGTTTGGGTCATTGTCATGTTGCAGGGTCCAGTTCTACTTCAGCTTTGATTTTTATACAGATGGTCTTACATGATCCTCAAGCACCCTTTGATACACAGTAGAATTCATAGTGGATTCTATGATTGTGAGCTGTCCAGGTCCTGCTGCAGCAAAGCACCCCAAACCATGACACTTCCACCTCCATGCTTCATAGTTGGTATGAGGTTCTTTTCCTGGAATGCCGTATTTATTTCATGCCAAACATGTCCTCTGTTCTGGTGTACATATAATTCAATTTTGGACTCATCTGTCCAAAGAACATTATTCCAGAAGTCCTGGTCTTTGTCTATATTCTCTCTGGCAAACTTCAGCCTGGCCTTGATGTTTTTCTCAGAGAGCAAAGGTTTCCTTCTTGCATGCCTCCCATGCAAGTTAAACTTGTGCAGTCTCTTTCTGATTGTAGAGGTATGCACTTTCACATCAACAGTAGCTAGAGCCTGCTGTAGGTCCCGTGATGACATGCTAGGGTGTTTGGAGACCTCTTTTAGCATCTTGCAGTCTGCTCTTGGGGTGAACTTGCTTGGATGACCAAACCTGGGCATGTTGGCTGTTGTTTTGAAAGCCCTCCACTTGTTGACTATTTTCCGGACAGTGAAATGGCTGATTTCAAAATATTTTGGGATCTTTTAAAATCCCTTACCAAACTCATAAGCTGTTACAATTTTCATTCTGAAGGCTTCAGACAGCTCTTTTGCTCTCACCATGGTGCTCATTCTCACTTCAACAGTCAGGAGCACACCAAACTAAATGTCTGAGGTTTAAACAGGGCAAACCTAATTCAAAATGCTGAGTAACAATCTTCTAACTATGTGCAATTGGTGTGATACACCTGTGTGTAAGTTGAGCCATTTTAAGTGGGAATAAATGAAGGGTTGTCCTAACTTTTTCCTCAGTTAGAATATGCATTTTTGTAAAATTACGTTTGCAGAAGATCATGAAAAGTCTTTTCTTCAGACTTGTTTAGTTATATTCCTATAATCTCCCAGTATCGTTGAAATCGAGATTAAATATATCTAAAAATGTTATAAAACTACACAGGTTTTCATCGGGTGTCCTAACTTTTTCACATGACTGTTGATAATAGTTCATTTTTTGTTAACTGTTTAACTTTATATAAATCATGTTTTTTTGTATTTCTTGAATTCTTCTAAGGAATTTGCTATGCAGTTCTTTGCTTTATTCATTTTGTTATCTTGAATACAGTGATTTATAACTGGTGATTATCTGGTTGCTGTGAGATTTCTTTTGATTATTTGTTTAATAATGCATGTTGTTTTTAACCATCTATTTATTTCAATATCCACACAGTTCATGAACATGTAGAACAGAAATATCAGTAACAGATGCAATGGAATTATTTAAATAATTCATGGAACCTTAATTAACCTCCTGATGAACTGCAGTACACACATCTAATGCTGTGAGATGTGATATGTTTATGGAACCTTAATTAACCTCTTGATGAACTGCAGTACACACATCTAATGCTGTGGGATGTGATATGTTTATGGAACCTTAATTAACCTCCTGATGAACTGCAGTACACACATCTAATGCTGTGAGATGTGATATGTTTATGGAACCTTAATTAACCTCTTGCCATGTATGGTGTCAAAATGAGTCCAACGTTTATTTTTTGTTTAAATAACAGTTTCCAATTTGTTTTATGCCATAACAACTGCTCACCAAGAAAGGCTTGAGGTGAAATGATGCCAGTTCGTTTAGCAACGGCAATTGTTATCCCCGTATCCAGAAATGGGATAGTGAAGTCAACTGCTGTCTGACGTTCCGAGTTGATCTTAATACTTGTCACAACCACATCAGCTCTGCCTGACAGAACTTCTGCTATCAAACCATTCCAGCTGTCATTCTGAATGAAAATGAAGCTTTTGTTTATGTTGAGTTACATACTAATACATAACTTATAATACATACTAATACATAACTTATAATACATACTAATACATAACTTATAATACTTTAGTAATGAAAACATTTTGATGAGCAGGACAGTGATGATTCTTAAACAAGTGATGGAAATATGAAGAGAAGTTTTAAACCATAAGAAGGTGGACATTTAAAACAGCATAGTGTGTAATAAGTCTATATTAGACAGTAAGCAATATGATGACATCTACATTAGATAGTACACAAAATCATTAAACATGACATGAAATAAGTCTATTAGTAAACAGTAGAAATAAACACTGTGACATATAATATCTCTTCATTACACTGTACACAAGAAATCTAAATAATATGACATCTAATGTCTTCACTTGACAGTAGGTAATTTGAGGTAAGTAAACATGTTAATCAGTTTATTGAATGTTTGGTGGTACAGGTAGGTAAACAGATTAATGAATTCACTAAACGTTGTTTGGTTAGAGAAGTAGATAAATAGACTACTCAGTTTTCTCAGCTTAGTGGAATATTCATGTGTCTGTTTTTTTCAGTTTATTAGGGCAGTTATGTATTTGTTTATAAGTGGTTCATAGAAAGACACCAAGGTTGTTGTTTTTCCTAAGTGTCACCTTTTAAGTCATAACTAGCTCCATAATTCTTTTAGTAAGTTGAAATATAATTACAGTTTTATACGAAGGAGGTCAAACCCTTTTTGGGAAATGCTTGTTGGTATTGCAAACAAGAAATGCATTACAGGAGTTCAACAAACCTCATTAGGTAAATGGCTAAACTATAAAAGAAATGTCCTTACATTTAATGCTCCCCACGTTCCATCAGACACTCGAAACAAGTCATACGTAAAACCTAAATCAAGTGCAAACCTCTTCAGAAGGTCTATGCAGAATCCTGAGCAGCACTTAAAGTTCTTGGTGTCCTTAGACATATTACTCCTACAAAAGTTTAAATAAAAGCTTTGTTAAATACATTACAAACAAGTTGAAACTGGTCCAATAATCTTAAGAATACTTAGCTGGAGCTATTACAATAATCAATGTTTCTTAAAAATGCATTGAAAAAACAAAGAACCACTAAAGTAAACTGAACAGACAGTTGAAGTGTATAGATTGTAGTTCGTATGGTATTGTAGGTATCATATATGAGTGTTGGAAACATTCGTTAGCTACCTGTGGTACTGTAAGTGTTGTAGATGAGTTTTGGAGACAATCCTCAGCTATTTGTGGTACTGCAAGGTTTGGAGACATTTGTTAGCTACACGTAGTACTACAAGTGTTCTGGATGAGTGTTTCAGACATTCAACAGCTAGTTGTGAGACTGTAACTGTTTTGAGAAGGACATGGGTAAACAGGCTAATTAATTTATTGAATGTTTGGTGAGAAAGGTTGGTAAATATGTTAATCAGTTTATTAAATGTTGTTTGGTGGTAGAAATAGGTAAATAGGTTATTCAGTTTATTGAATGTTTAGTGATAGAGGTAGGTAAACATGTTAATCAGTTTATTAAATGTTGTTTTGTGGTAGAAATAGGTAATTCAGTTTATTGAATGTTCTTTGGCTGTAGGTAAACATGGGTAAGTAGGTTAATCAGTTTACTAAATGCTTGGTGAATAAGGTAGGTAAACATGTTAATCAGTTTATTAAATGTCTGGTGATAGAGATAGGTAACAGTTTTAAACAGTAGCTACTGATGGTACTGTGTTTCAGATGAGTGTTAGAGGCTTGCGTTAGCTACTTGTTGTACTGCAAGTAATGTAGATGAGTGTTGGAAACATTCGTTAGCTACTGTTGGTATTACAAGTGTTGTGGATTTGTGTTTTTGTTCTGACTTTCACTGCTAATGTTATCATCCTATAATAGTTAGACCAATCTATTTTATATTCTTATTTACTATGGTAGTGACAACAATGTCACATTAGTGAAGTGCTATTTTCATACAATAATTTTAAGGTTGATTTTATTTCGTTAGTTTAATATTTACACAAACAGTAAATACATTTTACCCAACAAACTGAGATTCTGGCCCAACTCGACATCTCACAGATCTACTGGCTTTACACTCCCCAGTTTCATTATCCATTGGATAAACGTTAATATATGGTGGCTCTTCCAAAAAGGTAATCTTCAGATTAAATTTTTCAGGCACTCCTGGAGGGGGCACAGGTGAATCACCTGGCCAGACAATGTCTTTAATCTCCAAACCAATTTCAGTCCACACACCAACCTTTTGAGATAAAGTATAATTATAAGGTTGATTTGAAACATCCTTTGTGTTACAAAACTGATATTTAGTAGTTGTCACATTTAAATCGGAAACTGTTCAGTAAATGTTTATCAGCATCTACTAATTTAGGTTTAATTTTGTGAAATGAAAGCAAATTATTTACAAAATAAACATAAACAGCAGCATCAACAGTCTTAACATCAGATAGGTTACTTACTTTGTGACTGGTATTAAATAAACATAAATAACAGCTTTCACAGTCTTAACATCAGATAGGTTACTTACTTTGTGACTGGTATTAAACATAAATAACAGCTTTCACAGTCTTAACATCAGATAGGTTACTTTGTGACTGGTATTAAATAAACATAAATAACAACTTTAACAGTCTTAACATTAGATAGGTTACTTACTTTGTGACTGGTATTAATTAAAAATAAACAACAGCTTTAACAATCTAATTTGACATAGTTTACACACTTTGTGACTTGTATTCTATAAACATAAAGTACAACTTTAACAGTCTACCCTCACATAGGTCACATTTTCTGACTTGTATTAATTAGGTAAAATTTGTGTCCTTCCATTGACTTGTGTTCTATGATCTGAGTGTAAGAATAGTTGGTCCTATTTCGAAAACAAAACTAGAACTATTATAGTACCTATAATTGATAATATCAGCATCACCTACACATTCTTAGTATACAGGAAAAATATGAAATTACCCTCACCTACACATTCCCAGTGTACTGGAAAAATATGAAACTTACTCTCGCTTACTCATTACTACAATACTTGAAGAATATGAAACTTACCATCACCTACACATTCCTAGTAGTTGCACTGTAAGAATATGAATCTTACAATCACCAATACATTCCTTATATAATGGAAGAATATGAAACTTATTATCTACACATTCGTAGTATGCTGGAAGAATATGAAATTTATTATTACCTACACATTCGTAGTATGCCGGAAGAATATGAAATTTATTATTACCTACACATTCATAGTATGCGGGAAGAATATGACACCATCACTTACACATTCCTACTATATTGGAAGAACATGAAACTTACCCTTTCCCAGATATTTCTACTGTTCAAGTTGAGTACATCAAGGTGCACATGCTTCAGTGTTCCGTCCGTATTAAACTGTATATCAGACTGACCTTTTCTTGTTTCTATGTTCACTCTTTGAAGATACCTTTGAAATTTAAAAAAGAAATAATGAAAGAAAGAGTAATGAAAATAACAAAGAAAGTGATAACAATGATTAAGTTGGAATGAAATGTAAGCAATCATTCAGAATTATGGGTCGGTGTATCTAGGGCCATCTTGTTTTATGAAGAATTATCTACTTTAACGTACTCAGTCAATTATCCTTTCCTTGAGAACTAGTATCTGTTACGTATAAAAAATTTTGTAACACTTAAAATAAAAACTATAGCGAATGATTCCATATAAGATAGTATAAGCAATGTTTTAATCAGTAGTTCCACTATGAAAACATAGTTTGCAACAGATACTGACTACAAAAATGTGTCTCCATGGTTTACTGTGAAATCAAAATTTATATAGTAAAACTTGTCTAAGCCGGAATTATCAACATTTTGAAGTATTATGTTAACATTTCTCTTATAAATCTCTATATGGCGGAACGTGCGGAACGCAGTGGAAAACTATCTTTTACTTCCTCATCTATCAACGAATAGTATTAGAACCTGAGAAAGGCAAAAAATGTTTTTGATTAAATATTAATTTCTTATTTAATTAACTATTTCTTTAAATACTTATAAATTCTTGTCTATTTACTAATTTATTTAAAAATTAATGAATTCTTGAGTATTTTGTCACACTATTGGTTAAATATATTCTGTTCTTTTTTCTCCGGTCATGATTTTTGCAGTTAAATTAGATTCATGATTTTAGAAATATATTTGCCTTTTAAATGCAAAATTTTACTGTTTAAATAATTTCATGAGAAAAATCAATTCCTATCTTCCCTAATTTTAAAATTTAGGGTAATTCACTTAATGCTTTCATTAAAAAAAAGATACTATATACCCTCATTAAAAAAAGCTATTAAATATGCATACAATCTTTTAATAAATTTGGGGTTAGGGTTATGGTTAAAGTTAAGTTTAGGGTGAAATTTGGGTTGAGGTTAGGGTTATAGTTGGGGTGTTTGATATTCACTTGGATAAAGATATTTGATAAAGCTTTGGATAAATTATATTGGATAGTCAAATTATTTTTATTTCATTAAAGTATTAAGATGGAATTAACATAACTCATGAATTTATTTTTATATAAAACATTGGACTTAAGCACGTATTTATAAAAATGAGGTATTTAGTAGTTTTTCTTAATAAAGTAGGGAATTTAGTAGAATTTAAAAAAATCTGGGTATTAAGTTCCATACTCCTAAAATTTATAATTCTAATTTGAATAACAGGCTGCCAGTAAAAGTCAGAAAAAACGAAGTTGTAGTAGTTTTATTTTGAATGTTTTATTTTTTAGAACCGTGGAGAAGAAATTGAAAATCTTAAATCCGGAGAAAAGTTTTATGCCATTAAAATGGTCTGAAAGGAAAAAAAGAGCGCTAGAGAAGTCACTGCCCATTTCAAATGTGGAAAGTTGTTGTTGTTTTGAATTAAGCACAAAGCTACACAATGGGCTATCTGTGCTCTGCCCACCACGGGTATCGAAACCCGGATTTTGGCGTGTAAGTCCGCAGACATAACGCTGAGCCACTGGGGGCACAAATGTGGAAAGACACAGATTTACAACATTATCAAGGAAAAGGATAAAATAATGGAAAAATATTTAACGAACAGCAAAACCAATTTGGTGACAAGAAAATGGTACAAAGTATCATGAGCTAAATCGCATCGTGTTTGAGTGGTTTTCAGTAGCAAGATCAAAGAACTTCCCTATATCTGGAACAATTCTGGAAGGAAAAGCAAAGGAAACTGCAAAGATCCTTCATTTAGATGGCTTTTCTGCATTGAATGGGTGGTTAGAAAGTTTTAGGAGAAGACATGGAATTACATTTCATGTTCCCTGTGGGGAAGCAAATGATGTTGACAAACGTCAAGTGGAAAACTGGGATCAAAAGTTAAAAGAAATTATTCGTCATTACAACCCAAAGGATATTGCAAATGGAGACGAAACAACTTTGATTTTTAGAGCTCTTCCCAATAAAACGTTGGAGATTAAAGGAGAAGAGTGTTCTGGAGGTCGCTATTTGAGAGAACGATTGACTGCACTTTTGATCGCATTTGCTGATGGAAAACTACAGAAACTGTGAGTAATAGGTAAAAGTGAAAATCCGTGCTGTTTGAAAAATTTCAGGAAGAACAACTTCCTGTGGAATAGAAAGTGAATAATAAAGCGTGAATGACAAATGCCATATTCGAAGAATTTTTGAACAAATTTAACAAGAAAATAGGAATAGTCTGATGTAATCGTTATATTAAGTGGCATCAACTCAAAGTGGATCACACCAAAAATATTCCACCAAACACTTAACTTAAAATGGAAGTCCATTTTGGTCTGAGCTACAGCAAGTTTACCTGCTTAACATTTTTATAAAATATTCATTTCTGATCTCCAGTCACTAACCTGTCTGAAAAAAGTGAGTTACGTTCAGGAGGGCGCAGAGAAGCGCAAATGTCCACTTTTGCTCTAAGGTTGGTTCTGTAAAATCATGGAAACCCATTTTCCAAGTTTTGACACATTTCAAAGCTGTTTGCGGCATTGGTGAACTGTTGAATGGGTTGAATTAAACTTCCGTGTTAGTTCTGCAACTCTTACAGCACAATCTTCATCAAGTGCAGCCAGCAGCAAGTCATCATTAAACTCAACAGGACGATCTTAACGTGGCACATCACTGTATTTACTTGATCTGAACTTCAGAAATCACCTTCAACATTTTCTTTCATTGAGAGACTGTGCACAATAAACACCTTAAATGTTTCGTGTAGTTTCTACTGCACTGTTGCCTTTTTAAACTTATAAATCATTATATGCCTAATGTGCTCCCCAGACACATCTATCTTCATAAGGGTTTATTGAATTAATTACCTGTAAAATTGGAGTTGGGTAAGTTTCTTTTATTTGTCTGAACATTTTTGTACACGTCCTACTATATATTTTAGTCATTAAAGCCTTCTACAAAGGTAGAAATAATGATGTACTTCTATATTAAATTTTTGGACATTACTTTTGGGATGACCTGATGTATATACACTGCTGGCCAGCATTTTAAGGCCAATGAACATAAAGAAAAAATAGTCATTTTGCGTTGTTAGACTCAATCACTTATTTAAGTAGAGCTTCGAAAGATGAAAATCAGAAAAGGGAAAATAAAAATAAAAAACGAGAATTTCAAGTGGTTGGCCCAAAAAAATTTCGCCCGCGTTAAGCAGGAGGATTCGACGGATTGCCCGGCAAGACACCAGCCAATCGTCGAATCAGATTAAGGCCCTACGGCCGCAGAATGTAGCTCAAGAACAATAATACGGCATCTACGAGAGAAAGGTTTTAAAAACCGTAAACGTGTTCAAAGGCCACGCCTCCTTCCACACCACGAAACAGCTGGGTTAAACTTTGCTGAGAAGCACCAAACGTAGGACATAGAAAAGTGAAAGAAGGTTTTGTTTTCTGATGCGAAAAAATTTATCCTGGATGGTTCAGATGTCTTCCAATGTTACTGGACGATAAGGATATCCTACGGAGGACATTTTCTACACGACACAGTGGAGGAGGTTCCATCATGATCTGGGGTGATTTCTCCTTCCATGGAACAATGGAGGTTCAGGTTATACAGGGGCATCAAACATCAGCTGGCTACATTGGCATGCTGGAGAGAGTATCCTTATTGACTGTATGAAATTGACTAGAACTTTCAGCAAAACAACGCTGCAATCCACAATATCCGCAGGGCAAAGGACTTTTTCATGGCGAATAATGTGATTCTTTTGGACTATCCAGTATGTTCGCCCGAACTGAACCCCATTGAAAATGTTTGGGGTGGATGGCAAGGAAAGTCAATAGAAATGGACGACAATTCCAAACAGTGAATGACATTCGTGAAGCCATCTTCACCACTTGGAATAACATTCCATCCAGCCTTCTGCAAACGCTTTTATCGACCATGCAACTCACTACTGAGACCTCTTGTTGGGTGTTTCCTACCCTGTTTAGGACTTCCTTTTGGTATGGCTTTAAACTATTGACTATCTAGTATTTAGGCTGATGTTATAGTGTTCACATTTCCCTATTAAATGATAAAAAAGGTTTTTATTTTTGTTTTACCTTTCCTTATTTTCATCTTCCAAAGCTCTACTCAAATAATTGGTTGAGTCTAATAAAGCAAAATGCATATTTTTTTCTTTATGTTCACTGGTCTTACGATTTTGGCCAGCAGTGTATAATGGAACAAAGAAGTTACTTGACTAGAGATTCCTTAATGGCTTAATAAAAGTATTTTGATATTGCTTGGTGTTAATTGAAAGTAAGATTGTTTTATCCAGTTATGATGTGTGTGTTTTTTATTTTGTGTTTATTGATGTTCGGTTTTTGTTTAAAATTATGGTGAGTTAACATACCCAATTAATAAGCAAACAACCTATAGAGGATATAGTAAATACTTACCTGAAGAACGTGTCTCAGTGATTCCACTGAGAAATCAAAGTTTATATTAGATGCTGACCTCAAGAATATATCTCTATGGTTTACTACAAAAATAAAGGTTATAGTATATGCTGTCCAGAAGAATATGTCTCCATTGTTCCACTGTGAAAACAAGAGAATATAATAAATACCTGAAAAAGGTGTCTCCATGGTTCCACTGTGAAAACAGATTATAGTAAATACTGACCAGAAGAATGTGTCTCCATGGTTCCACTGTGAAAAATTATAGTAAATACTGACCTGAAGAATGTATCTCCATGGTTCCATCGAGTGTCTCCAAGTCCACTACAGTGTAGGTTATGAGAGAGTGTCTGATTGTGGTTCCGGCGATCTTTAACATAAAGTTCTAAACCATGGAAAAATATTGTTATGGCTCGTTCCATTTCGTTTTCTAGTACGTTAGTGCTGGCATTGAAGTGAATAGCTTGATAAAAAGACACACAAAGAAACAGCAGCTTTAAGTGAAATGTTTCATTGTTTTAAACACGAATTTTTTGGAAGTCACTTGTTATGTAACCCGAGCTGTGACACGTTGTACAAACTAATTGTATATGTACTACATTGTCCCTAGCTGTGACACGTTGTGCAAACGAATTGTATATGTACTATATTGTCCCTAGCTGTGACACGTTGTACAAACTAATTGTGCATGTACTACATTGTCCATAGTTGTGACACGTTCCACAAACTAATTGTATATGTACTACATTGTCCCTAGTTTTGACACTTTGTACAAAATAATTTTATATGTACTACATTGTCCTTATTTCTACATCAGTATATTAGTATAACTCACAAAGTCTCTAATCCTACAATACCATGTTTCTCCATGCATGTTTAAATGTAAAATATCCTCATGTCTTCCAGTCACTCACAGACAGATCTGAAAGCTTATAACGCTAAAAATCGAATTTCGATACGTCTGGTGGGTAAAGCGAAAATCTTTTCACTTAACAAATGAATCAGCAATCAGCTTTTATATATAAATATCTTATGTATCATATTAATTTAATGTAATACATTACTCTCCGATTTCATAGTTTATATCCTTACAGATACATGGTTCGCAAAACTATTCAACTTTCAAACATTTATCTTATGCATCACGCTACGTAAATTAAATACAATAATTAAAAACTAATAGTTTGGACAGATACAACTATATTCACTGATTCAATATCAAGACCTGTCACATCTGAACTTACTCGAAAGTTATTAAATTTATATGAACATTTTGTTGCAATTGATTATAGTAAATTTGATACTGGGGTTTGTCAAACAACTTTTTATACGAAGCCCTACCATAAAAATTGATTCAGTTATAAAAACATTACAAAGACAGATTTTTGTTTTCTATAAACTAACAACATTCCTGCTTTTCAAAACCTCGTGGAATCTGATCTGGTATACCAATGTTATCAATACCACATAACATCTGATCTGGAATATCAACGTTATCAATACCACGTCATCTGATCTGGAATACCAACATTATCAATACCAACAATATCAATATCACATAATGACTGATCTGGTATACTAATGTTATCAATACCACATGTCATCTGATCTGGAATACTGTTATGTAAATGTGTAAATATTTTGTAAACGACGGCATGTCGTGTTGTGTTTGGATTTTCATTTCTATTATTCGTGTTTCCATATTTATATTATTGTTTCGAAGTTTAAACTAATAAAATATGTTGTTATTCATTTAGGGTAACATTTATAATTTTCTTGAATTAAGTAGACCAATCATATGTTTGTAAATGAAGTGCTGGCGACTTCGTGTCTAGACTATTAGTCTCGTGCAAGAACGGACATGCGCGGATTGCTCTGGAGATCTATAGAAATTTCGCGGTCTTTCGAGGAGTTTAGGCCTACAATGTATAAACGGACGAAGATGCGAGAGAGAAAAAGAGATTCAGACGTCAGTTTTTATTCGAGAGAAATAAAAAGAGGAGAGTCAGACATTAGTTTTATTTCAAAAGAAGAGAGTCAGTTATTTGAGAAAGATTAAGTGTTTGCTGTGATTATTCAACTTGGAGTTGTGACTAAAGTTAGATCTTCGGAAGCTGTGATTTTATTTCGTCAATCTCTACAATTCATCTGAATTACTGCTTGTGCTGAGAGTCGGCGAATTTATTGAACTGTTTCTGAACTTCTTCATTTAAGCTTCGGAATTTCTTCGTGGGACCAAATTCACACCCTAGACTAGAATTTGAGACTTTCATTTTAGATCATTATATTAGATACAGGCCAGTACTATTTTGTATTGTGATAAATTTTGACGTTTGAAACTAGTATTATTTTGTTTTGTAATTAATTTCGAATGTTGTAACTTAATATCTGTCACTGTTATTATATAATTTATGTTATATTTGTTAATAGTTTAGTGTAATAAATTATACAAGCTGTTATCTGTGTTTTTTCTGTTACGTTTAGTCTACGAAAAACATAAAACATAAAAAATATGTAACAATACCAACATTATCAGTACCATATAGATTCTGATCTGGTATACCAACATTATCAATACCAAATAACATCATATCTAGTATACCAACATTATCACATAACATCTAATCTGGTGTACCAATGTCATCAATGACACATAACATCTGATCTGGTATACCAATATTATTAATACCACATAGCATCGGATCTGGTATACCAACATTATAAATACCACATAACATCAGATCTGGTGTACCAACATTATCAATATCACATAACATCTGATCTGGTGTACCAACATTATCAATGCCACATAACATCTGATCTGGTATACCAATGTTATCAGTATTACATAGTATCTAATCTAGTATACCAGTATTATCAATACCACATAACAACTGATCTGGTATACCAACATTATCAATATCACATAACATCTGATCTGGTGTACCGATGTTATCAATACTGCATAACATCAGATCTGGAATACCAACGTTATCAATACCACATAACATCTGATCTGGAATACCAATGTTATCAATATCACATAGCATCTGATCTGGTATACCAACATTATCAATATCACATAGCATCTGATCTGGTATACCTATGTTATCAATACCACATAACATCTGATCTGGTATACCAACATTATCAATATCACATAGCATCTGATCTGGTATACCAACATTATCAATATCACATAGCATCTGATCTGGTATACCTATGTTATCAATATCACATAGCATCTGATCTGGTATACCTACGCTATCAATACCACATAATATCTGATCTGGTATACCAATGTTATCAAAATTACTATAATACGTGATTAAAACCAATTACTATAATGAATATTAACAACATTGACTTCAACCAGAGGTATATTTACTATCATGGAAGTTATATCAACTTTAAGCGGAAGTATATTTTCTATAAGGGATTTAAATCATATCGATTCAACCGGAGGTATATTTACTATATCTATTTACAGATCAGTCAGTGAAAGCGTGAAGTGTACTTCTGTCCTTACCTAACATACCCATGGGAAATTGATCAGGAGCAAAGTGAACTGTTCCTGACCCAGCCACTGATTGGCTCGCTATCCACATGTAGTTTTTGCCAGTCATCCCCAACTCGGTGGCCGCACTCATGATGTCTATTCCTTCTTCCTTTGTAGCGTACAGTAGAATGACTCGTGTGTCGCTTTGCTTCACATGTTCCAGTTCACCTCTTAACTCGTGTTTAGTGTTTCCTTTCAGCACGAACACTCCGAGAATGTTGAACCTACAATTTAAAATAGATTAATAACAACAGATGTGTGTTAAGTTTACAAATATGTACACATAGTATAACGTTTAAATAAGTACACTAGACAATTTATTAAAACAGAAACCAGCCCTTAAACGTCTCTACATGTTTCCATTTGTATGTCACAACATTCAAGAAAAGTTTGAAGTTTGGTTGTTGCTTACGTACTACATTAATATTTATATTCGTTTCGCGCCACCTATGTTAAAAACACCCAGAGTTTATAAACATATGCAATGTACTTTACTTCTTCTAAACGTGAACCAACTTTGTCTTTAGTCTATACTATTTCTGCAACATTTCTACGTTTATCTGATTTGTCAATTTAACGTCACCCCAGTTTATAACATGAGGTGTGTCTGTCACGTGTTAGTCTGTCGCATGTTCTGCTAAGACCGACGAATTTAATTTACATTTATTTTATACATTCTTATGTTTAAGAAACTTTTTTAAATCCCTCATTTATTAACCTCTTCTGTTCTACCTTTTATACCCTTAACAATATTTGGGAGAGAATAACACGCTAGATCACATATATTATGTCGTCTATTGTTGTTGGTAAATCATCATGTTGTCAACTTTATTTAACTTTACACACAATAACAGTTTTAACTTATTTGACGTATCGAAAATTTCGTAACCATATTGCGTAGCTACGTATTTCAAGATAATTAACTCTGATCTTAAACTACAATCGTCAGAGGAGATTTTTAAAGCTCTGAATACATTGTGGAATAGACGGTTATGTTTTGCGTTGTTCCTGGTGACGCGTTCTATTTTGCGGTACGACTGAAAAAAAAATATATTTCTGTGAACAGACAGACGTCCGTAATCAGGTCATGTATAAGATATTTAGGTGGTCGTCTTTTTTGTGTCTACAGTGTAAAAGTTATAGTAGAACTTATTAACTTGAAATCCTTTTAATCTGTATTAATATGTTCACGTTACTTCGCCACACCGGAAACGCGTCAGCAACACACATTAATTACATCAAAGGTTTCACTCAGAAGTATTAACTGTGCATATTTGAATGTCAACACCTCGTATTGAAGGGAAGACAGCAGATATCCCATACCTAAACCTCTTCGATATATTTAAACATATATTGCATACGATAAAATATGAATTTATTACAGCTGAGCGTCACCTATTTTCAAGACAACCCAGTGCTTCTTATCTGTAACATTTGTGGATGGAGAAAGAGACTACTTGATATCAAACGAAAGTTTCTGACAAATACATTTTGGAACAATGAACCCATTCTTATAAACAACTGGATGAAAGGGCTACCATTTTTATACATTTTGAAACAATGAACCCATTCTTATAAACAACTGGATGAAAGGGCTACCATTTTTATACATTTTGAAACAATGAACCCATTCTTATAAACAACTGGATGAAAGGGCTACCATTTTTATACATTTTGAAACAATGAACCCATTCTTATAAACAACTAGATGAAAGGGCTAACATTTTTAAAATTTCATACATTTTGAAACAATGAACCCATTCTTATAAACAACTGGATGAAAGGGCTAACATTTTTAAAATTTCATACATTTTGAAACAATGAACCCATTCTAATAAACAACTAGATGAAAGGGCTAACATTTTTAAAATTTCATACATTTTGAAACAATGAACCCATTCTTATAAAGAACTGGATGAAAGGGCTGCCATTTTTATAATTTTATATGCTCTAAAATAATAAACCCATTCTTGTCCCCCCGTGGCTCAGCGGTATGTCAGCGGACTTAAACGCTAAAATCCGGGTTTCGATACCGTGATGGGCAGAGCACAGATAGCCCATTGTATAGCTTTGTGCTTAATTCAAAACAACAACAAAGAACCCATTCTTATAAACAACTGGATGAAAGGGCTGCGCAAAGAATCTGATTTAAATATATCAAGATTTTAACAAGAAACTGTTAACAAAAATGTCAATGTTAAAACATTTGTGTTGAGTTTAACAGTCTTAATCAAACTGTTTATAAAACAATCAGTGTTGAGAGACGTGTGTTGGGTCTATTGGTTTTAAGAAACTGTTAATAAAAGTGTCAATGTTAAAACATTTGTGTTGAGTTTAACAGTCTCTAACAAAATGTTTACAAAACAATCAGTGTTGACGGCCATATGTTTTAAGAAACTGTTAACAAAAGAGTCAATGTGGACAAATGTGTACTGAATTTACTAATCTATTGACAAAACAATACATGTCTATAGACATGAATATATCAGAACTTGTCCACAAGTCAATGTAAACAGGTGTGTTTTGAGTATTCTATTGAGTATCAAACAAACCTTTACCCCAGGGGTTCCCAACCGCGCGGGGTCGCGAAACTTTGGCAGGGCAGTCGCGTAGCCTTGTTAGAAGTAGCTTGGGATAACATTAATTTTATTTCATCAATTACATTTTCATGCTCTTACATTTTTTTGTTTCGGTGCAAAGCAAAACGTTTGCTACGTTAGTTCAATGTCATTAGGTGACATTATGGGTGTATGTATGCGTGCCTGTGTGAATGTGTACGTGTCTGCAACTGTATGTATGTGTGTACTAGTGAGTAACGAGTATGTGAGGGCACACATGTACGTATGCTTGTGTGTCTGTTTAGCTGTGATTAAGTGTGTGTGAACTCGCTGTCGACAAGTGAGTCACATGTCCGTTGCTGATTGGTGGATGACGAATCACTCGACTGGCCACGCTCCCTTCCCTCCCAATACTTACCCCATCATTACTCTACCTGCACCCCCACAAGTAGTCAGTGTAAGATCTACAGTTGCCAAAGTGTTCATTATTCAACATTTTCATTTTATTTTAACAAGGAGATAAGTAAGCAGTAGAGATGAGTTGTGGCTAAACGGCGCAGATACTCAGAATGCTACCTCAACATTGGCTTCACCACTGTGCTCGCCAACGACGGCATCGAGAAACCACAGTGTGTTTTGTGCCATGCTGTCCTGAGTGCAGAGTCAATGAAACCATCAAAACTCAATCGTCATCTCGAGAAGAAACATCCAGAATACACAAAGAAGGGTTTGGATTTCTTCAAACGGCATGAACGGTGTATTAAAAGCCAAAGAATCGATAGAAGTGGGTCGTTTCAGCAGCAGAGTGCAGCCGTAGTGGAAGCTTCATATGAGATTGCATTCGACATTGCTAAACAAAAAAAGCGTCACACGATTGGAGAAACACTTCTTAAACCCTGCATGATGAAGGCAGTAAATCTTATTCTTGGAGAAGCCAGTGCAAAGAAGATGCAGCAAGTATCCCTGTCAAATAATACTATACAGATGCGCATTTCTAAAATGTCTATGGATGTGAAGGAACAGATTTTGACTGAAATCAAGGGTTCCCCTCTGTTCTCCTTTCAGCTCGACGAGTCAACAGATGTAAGTTCATGTTCTCAGTTACTTGTCTTCGTGAGATACATTAATTCAGGTGACATCAAAGACGAATTCTTATTCTGTAGAGCACTTTAAACCACAATAAAAGCTGATGATGTCACGGAAAAAGTTTCAACTTTTTTTCAAGACGAAGATCTTCAATGGGAAAACGTATGTGGGGTTTGTGCGGATAAGGCACCGGCTATGCTGAGATCGAATTCAGGATTCCAGTCGAGAGTGAAGAAGTTAGTACTTCAAGCAAAGGGCATCCACTGCATGATTCACCGATATGCTCTCGCCAGTGAGACTCTCCCTGCCTCTCTGCAGGAAGTGCTTGAATCTGTAATCAAAATTGTAAATTATGTGAAGACTCAAGCACTCAACACTCGCCTATTCAAAGAAATCTGCAAAGACATGAATGCTGACCACGAAGTCCTTCTCTTCTACACAGCAGTACGTTGGTTGTCGAAAGTTAACGTTATTAATCGTGTCTTTGGAATGAAAGATGAAATAAAGCTATTCCTGGAGACTCAAGAAAGATCTTGTAACTCACTTCGAAGATGAAGCATGGAATAAAAGGGTTGCATACCTGGCCGACATTTTTGACCAGCTGAATAAGCTCAATTTAAAGCTTTAAGGAAGGGAAGCACATGTTCTCCTTTTTCAAGATAGTATTCGGGCCTTTGTTTCCAAACTGCAGAACTGGCGTCGGAAAACCAATCTTGGAAACATCGCTATGTTTGAAAAACTTTGTGGAGTGACGGATGAGTCTCAGATCCAACTGGATCAGTTCCTCAAGGATGAGATTACCGAACATCTTCAGTCTCTAGAAAAGGAAGTCGAGCGTTACTTCCCTGAGCTATCACAGGAACAGGAGGCCCTGGTAAGGAACCCATTTTGTACTGAACTTGATGTATCCAGCATCCCAGATGATATCTAAAATGAATTTCTGGATCTAAGGAACGACTCTTCAGCTCGTGATCTCTTCAAGGTGAAATTCATGACTCAGTTCTGGTGCGCTATGTATCAGTTATACTCCAAAGTAAGCATGATAGCTTTACGTGCCCTTGTTTCATTTGCTTCTACCTACTTGTGTGAGGCAGGATTTTCCACTCTTGTCAATATAAAAACAAAGAATAGGAACAGATTGGATGTTGGAGATGACATGAGACTGGCTCTAACAAACGCTCGGCCACGAATTTCAAAGCTTGCTGCTGAAATTCAACTTCAGGCATTTCACTAGCTGGGTTGGATAGCTGTTCAAACCTATGTTAATATTATTTTGAGAAATATATGTTCTTTTTGTGAATTCAGGTTGGACCAATGTGATTTAGTTTGCTAATAAATAATTACAGATTTTTTCAATATTTTTCTAGATGTTTCTTTCCTTCTCCTCCACAGAAAATAAAAGAAAAATTAAGCTGCTGATAGTAAGCTCTAAGTAGGGAGTCACATGGGTTTCAAACTTTTAGGTAAGGGGTCGCGAGTGCCAAAAGGTTGGGAACACCTGCTTTAGCACATCATCATACTGCTACGAACGATTGTATTTACTAATAATAAAACATTTTAATATTAGAAGAAATAAGTATATCCAACCTAATACATTTCAATATTTCTTGGACCCATTGTGTTTTACCTTTAATATCGTCTTACTGCTGTTTTTTATATTTAGAATAAATCTTGGAAAAGTGTAAACAGTGTAAGTAAAAGAAACCGAGAACTCTGGGTGTGTTTACTGACGTACTTACGTAAATTCTGTACTCTCCAGAACGAGATCTCTGACGGCACGTATAAAGTGATCATGTCCCCCGATAAGTGTGGTAACCATGGAGAATTGGTGCCACATGTACCTCCTGAGGATACTCAACATGGCGGCCGCCTGGTGTTCCATTGACGGAGCAAGTTGAAGAATTCTGGATTCTGAGACTCGCTGGAAGAGAATAAACTTCATCGTTAATTAAGCATAACAAATGGTCGTATCTACCTGTTTAAACAACACATGATATCGTGTCTACCTGTTTAAACAACACATGATATCGTATCTATCTGTTTAAACAACACATGGTATCGTATCTATCTGTTTAAACAACACATGATATCGTATCTATCTGTTTAAACAACACATGGTATCGTATCTATCTGTTTAAACAACACATGGTATCGTATCTATCTGTTTAAACAACACATGATATCGTATCTACCTGTTTAAACAACACATGGTATCGTATCTTCCTGTTTAAACAACACGTAGTATCGTATCTACTTGTTTAAACAACACATGATATCATATCTACCTGTTTAAACAACACACGATATCGTATCTTCCTGTTTAAATAACACATGGTATCGTACCTACTTATTTAAACAACACGTGGTATCGTATCTTCCTGTTTAAACAACACATGATACCACGTCGTGTTTATACAATATACCTTTACCTACAGAACACCATATTGATGTTTTTATACCACATGATATCACGTCGTGTGGACACAATATACGATACAATATACCTTTACCTACAGAACACCATGTTGATGTTTTTATACCACATGATATCACGTCGTGTGGACACAATATACGATACAATATACCTTTACCTACAGAACACCATGTTGATGTTTTTATACCACATGATATCACGTCGTGTGGACACAATATACGATACAATATACCTTTACCTACAGAGCACCATGTTGATGTTTTCATACCACATGATATCACGTCGTGTGGACACAATATACGATACAATATACCTTTACCTACAGAACACCATGTTGATGTTTTTATACCACATGATATCACGTCGTGTGGACACAATATACCTTTACCTACAGAACACCATGTTGATGTTTTCATACCACATGATATCACGTCGTGTGGACACAATATACGATACAATATACCTTTACCTACAGAACACCATGTTGATGTTTTCATACCACATGATATCACGTCGTGTGGACACAATATACGATACAATATACCTTTACCTACAGAGCACCATGTTGATGTTTTCATACCATATGATATCACGTCGTGTGGACACAATATACGATACAATATACCTTTACCTACAGAGCACCATGTTGATGTTTTCATACCACATGATATCACGTCGTGTGGACACAATATACGATACAATATACCTTTACCTACAGAGCACCATGTTGATGTTTTCATACCACATGATATCACGTCGTGTGGACACAATATACCTTTACCTACAGAACACCATGTTGATGTTTTCATACCACATGATATCACGTCGTGTGGACACAATATACGATACAATATACCTTTACCTACAGAACACCATGTTGATGTTTTTATACCACATGATATCACATCGTGTGGACACAATATACGATACAATATACCTTTACCTACAGAACACCATGTTGATGTTTTTATACCACATGATATCACGTCGTGTGGACACAATATACGATACAATATACCTTTACCTACAGAACACCATGTTGATGTTTTTATACCACATGATATCACGTCGTGTGGACACAATATACCTTTACCTACAGAACACCATGTTGATGTTTTCATACCACATGATATCACGTCGTGTGGACACAATATACGATACAATATACCTTTACCTACAGAACACCATGTTGATGTTTTCATACCACATGATATCACGTCGTGTGGACACAATATACGATACAATATACCTTTACCTACAGAGCACCATGTTGATGTTTTCATACCACATGATATCACGTCGTGTGGACACAATATACGATACAATATACCTTTACCTACAGAGCACCATGTTGATGTTTTCATACCACATGATATCACGTCGTGTGGACACAATATACGATACAATATACCTTTACCTACAGAACGCCATGTTGATGTTTTCATACCACATGATATCACGTCGTGTGGACACAATATACGATACAATATACCTTTACCTACAGAACACCATGTTGATGTTTTCATACCACATGATATCACGTCGTGTTTATATAATATACAATACAATATACCTTTACCTACAGAACACCATGTTGATGTTTTCATACCACATGATATCACGTCGTGTTTATATAATATACAATACAATATACCTTTACCTACAGAACACCATGTTGATGTTTTCATACCACATGATATCACGTCGTGTTTATATAATATACAATACAATATACCTTTACCTACAGAACGCCATGTTGATGTTTTCATACCACATGATATCACGTCGTGTTTATACAATATACAATACAATATACCTTTACCTACAGAACACCATGTTGATGTTTTCATACCACATGATATCACGTCGTGTGGACACAATATACAATACAATATACCTTTACCTACAGAGCACCATGTTGATGTTTTCATACCACATGATATCACGTCGTGTGGACACAATATACGATACAATATACCTTTACCTACAGAGCACCATGTTGATGTTTTCATACCACATGATATCACGTCGTGTGGACACAATATACAATACAATATACCTTTACCTACAGAACACCATGTTGATGTTTTCATACCACATGATATCACGTCGTGTGGACACAATATACGATACAATATACCTTTACCTACAGAGCACCATGTTGATGTTTTCATACCACATGATATCACGTCGTGTGGACACAATATACGATACAATATACCTTTACCTACAGAGCACCATGTTGATGTTTTCATACCACATGATATCACGTCGTGTGGACACAATATACGATACAATATACCTTTACCTACAGAACGCCATGTTGATGTTTTCATACCACATGATATCACGTCGTGTGGACACAATATACGATACAATATACCTTTACCTACAGAACACCATGTTGATGTTTTCATACCACATGATATCACGTCGTGTTTATATAATATACAATACAATATACCTTTACCTACAGAACACCATGTTGATGTTTTCATACCACATGATATCACGTCGTGTTTATATAATATACAATACAATATACCTTTACCTACAGAACACCATGTTGATGTTTTCATACCACATGATATCACGTCGTGTGGACACAATATACGATACAATATACCTTTACCTACAGAACGCCATGTTGATGTTTTCATACCACATGATATCACGTCGTGTGGACACAATATACGATACAATATACCTTTACCTACAGAACACCATGTTGATGTTTTCATACCACATGATATCACGTCGTGTTTATATAATATACAATACAATATACCTTTACCTACAGAACACCATGTTGATGTTTTCATACCACATGATATCACGTCGTGTTTATATAATATACAATACAATATACCTTTACCTACAGAACACCATGTTGATGTTTTCATACCACATGATATCACGTCGTGTTTATATAATATACAATACAATATACCTTTACCTACAGAACGCCATGTTGATGTTTTCATACCACATGATATCACGTCGTGTTTATACAATATACAATACAATATACCTTTACCTACAGAACACCATGTTGATGTTTTCATACCACATGATATCACGTCGTGTGGACACAATATACAATACAATATACCTTTACCTACAGAGCACCATGTTGATGTTTTCATACCACATGATATCACGTCGTGTGGACACAATATACGATACAATATACCTTTACCTACAGAGCACCATGTTGATGTTTTCATACCACATGATATCACGTCGTGTGGACACAATATACAATACAATATACCTTTACCTACAGAACACCATGTTGATGTTTTCATACCACATGATATCACGTCGTGTGGACACAATATACGATACAATATACCTTTACCTACAGAGCACCATGTTGATGTTTTCATATCACATGATATCACGTCGTGTGGACACAATATACAATACAATATACCTTTACCTACAGAACACCATGTTGATGTTTTCATACCTGTTCTACGCCAATGTTGTCAGCATTCCATGATATCACCGGAATCCCCAGGTAAGCTGTGAGCTGTAATAAATATTGTACAGACGCTGCGTTGCTGCCAAATATTTTGGAGTTAGTGAAGTAAAGAATAGTAATGACGTTTCGCTTCACCACTTTGTTGCACAACACGTTTAATATTTCTGTAGGACTTGGGTTCAAAGACATGGATGTTCCAGAAGGGGAGGAAATTTCGTAGAAGTCTTTAAAATGATATTTAACGTGCCTGTTGAGTGTAAAGGTTTCTACAGATTCGGTGAGTGTTTTGAAGTAAGACCTGGCCACTGTGATAAGCAGGGTTTTAGGGAGTATTACACCGAATGTGATCTGTGTTTTTGAAGAATTCGTGGCTGGTTCTGGATGAGGAAAAGCAGCCCAACTTCCAGCCAGACAGATAAGAAAAGCCGACAGTTTCATGCTAGAAAATATGTTGAGTTGTCCATTACAATAAAGACTGAAGACCATTAATGACTCGTAGCTCCTGGTCTTCCTGTAACAAGTATCAACAATAATCTGGAAGAAAATAACAATGAATAACAGTTACTTTAATATGTAAACTGGTTTACACTCAAAGAAAGATAATGACAATTTATGTATGACAGTTTTATTAACAGTCAAGTTTCACACCTGAGACGTTGAAACACCAGTACAATACGGTTTCCATTTAGTGATAACAGTCTCAGAACTCTTTTTAAATGAAAAAACGGCTCGTTTGGGTTGAGAAAATATTTTCTCTGATGAAATAAATAAATAACTGGTAAACTAAACTAATAACCAATGAAATAAGTTAATAACTGGTTCCCCCCAGTGGCTCAACGGTATGTCTGCGGACTCCCACGTTAAAATCCGGGTTTCGATACCGGTGGTGGGCAGAGCACAGATAGCTCATTCTGTAGCTTTCAGAAACAACAACTAATAACTAGAAAACTAAATTAATAACCGATGAAATAAATTAATAACTGCTACCCTAAACTTATAACCGACGAAATAAATTAATAGCTAGTAAAGTAAACTAACAACCGATGGAGAAATTATGGAGTAAATTACTAACTCATAACTAGTTATGATAAAATTAATAACTGGAGTAAACTAATTACTCACAAAGTAAACTAAAAATTGATGAAGTAAGATAATAACAAAATAAATAACTGATGAAGTAAATTAATAATAAGTAGAGTAAACTGGTAACTGGTGAAGTATATTTATTGCTGATAAAGTAACCTAATAACTCGTGAAGTAAACTAATAACTGCTGAAGAAAACTAGAATCAAAATGAGTTTCTAATAAATCATGAAATAAATTAATAACCGATGTAAACTAATTACGGATGAATTAAATTAATATCTGATAAAGTAACATAATAACTGATGAAGTAAACTAGTAACAACTGAAAAAATTTAATAACTGGTTGCGTAATCTGATGGACTGAACTAATAAATGGTGGAGTAAATTAATAACTGATAAAGTCAACTAGTAACCGACAATCTAAACTAATAACTGATAAAATAAATTAATAACAACAGATGTAAACTAATAACTGATAAGGTAAATTAATTACCGATGAAATAATCTAATACTTGGTGAAGTAAAAAAAAACCCGAAGAAGTAAACTTCTAAATGATAAAGTAAACTAATAACTGGTGCAGTAACCTAACAATTGAGGAAGTAAAGTAATCACGGATGAAGTAAAATAATAACTGATGAATTGAAGTAATAACTGGTCAAGCAAACTATAATTGGTTAAGTAAACTAATAAGCAATGAAGTAAATTAATGACTGGTGAAGTGAACTTATAACTGGTTAAGTATACTAATAACTGAAAAGTAAATTATTAACTAGTAATGTAAACCAATAACTGATGAAGAAAGTTCATAACCGATGAAGTAATCTAATAACTGAAAGTAAACTAATAACATATGAAGTATATTAATAACTGATAAAGTAAAGTAATAACTTATGAAGTATATTAATGACGGGTGAAGTAAACTAATAACATATGAAGTATATTAATAACGGGTGAAGTAAAGTTATAACATATGAAGTATATTAATAACGGGTGAAGTAAAGTAATAACTTATGAAGTATATTAATAACGGGTGAAGTAAAGTTATAACATATGAAGTATATTAATAACGGGTAAAGTTATAACATATGCAGTATATTGAAAACGGGTGAAGTAAACTAATAACTGAAAAGTAAATTAATAACTAGAGATGTAAAGTAATAAAAGATGGAGTAAATTAATAACCGATAAAGAAATCTAATAAACTAATAACCGAAAGTAATCTAATAACTTATGAATATATTAATAACGGGTGAAGTAAAGTAAATACTGCTGAGTTAAACTGATAACTGACGATATAAATTAATAACTGATGAACTCACCTGACAACTGATGAAGTAAACTGTTTATCCGATGAAGAATCTAATAATTGTTGAAATAAATAACTAACTGATGAAGTAAATTAATAACTGGAGAACTAAACTAATAACTGGTGAAGTAAACTAGTAACTACCGAGGTAAACTAATAACTTGTGAATTAACTAGTAACTGATGATGTAAACTGATAACCGATGAAGTAAACTAATAACTGATGAGTAAAGTAATAATTATTGAAGTAAAGTTATAACTGATAAATTGAACTCCAGAGGTTTTATTCAGTCTTTTGTCTTTTGTTTGGTCTTATTATTGCCTTCTTGAGGTTGTTTTTATTAGTAAATTTCTTAACGTGTTTTGTGTTATTAGTACCGTCTTGAGTCTGTTGTTTTGTGTTATTAGTACCGTCTTGTTTCTGTTGTTTTGTGTTATTAGTACCGTCTTGTGTCTGTTGTTTGGTGTTATTAGTGTTGTCCTGTGTAGGTTGTTTTGTGTTATTAGCACCGTCATGTATCTGTTGTTTTGTGTTATTATTACCGTCTTGTGTCTGTTGTTTTGTGTTATTAGTACCTTTTGTGTCTGTTGTTTGGTGTTATTAGTACCGTCTTGTGTCTGTTGTTTTGTGTTATTAGTACCGTCTTGCGTCTGTTGTTTGGTGTTATTAGTGTTGTCCTGTGTTTGTTGTTTTGTGTTATTAGCACCGTCATGTATCTGTTGTTTTGTGTTATTAGTACCGTCTTGTGTCGTTTTGTGTTATTACCACTGTTATGTGTCTGTTGTTTTGTGTTATTAGTACCGTCTTGTATCTGTTGTTTGGTGTTATTAGTGCCGTCTTGTGTCTGTTGTTTTGTGTTATTAGTACCGTTTTGTGTCTGTTGTTTGGTATTATTAGCACCGTCACGTGTCTATTGTTTGGTATTATAAATTGAATGCTTCTTGTAACGTTTAATTACTTGCTCGTTAATTTTGCTAATTCATAATTTTAGAAATTTATTTGTTCAGTGTTAAGTCCAACGTCACCCATTGGACTCTTTGCATTATGCTCACTGCTGATATCCAATTTTTAACGCGAAACTCCCTTTATGCTATTGGTGAACAGGATTGATGTTTAGTGGTATATTTATTCTTAGAGTGTAACTATTGGTGCAGGTAATCAAAGGGTTATACCATGAAACTGCCGAACATGCGCACTCTATGAAAAAGTACTAAAACAGGACCTTATTTTCATAATTATTTCCATCTTGTTAATAACAAACAGTTAGAAAGAGACAAAATGACTGATAAACTAACCTTGGTAAATAACGTCGTATTGTCGTTCAGGAAACCCGTCTCCACAACAGTTTCGTCCTCCTCATGTAAACTTCACTTTAACAATCAGAATAAATAGGTTGATCTATTTTGGGGGTGTTAGCTCTCTCTGACGAGTCGCATGGTGTACGTGTGCATGGAGCAGATTCAAGCTAGACAGTTAAAAAATATTTATTTTATATTTAGAACTGAAACTGTCAAATAAAATTTTGCGAGTTAATTGATCTTAAAATGTTTGTTTCTGTTGCGAGTTTTAATGAAAGGCTCCTTTGTTGAATACTGTTTCATTACTGTTACTAAATGTTTTAAATTGATGTTGTAGGATTGGTTGTTTTTTTAACTGTTTATTCTTTAAAACGTTTTCTGGTATTGAACTGAATATTTTGTAAGTTAAAACGTTTTCTATATACTTTGGTGTTGGACTAAATAGTTTGAGTTAAACCGTTTTCTGTATACTCTGGTGTTTGACTAAATATTTTGTGAGTTAAAACGTTTTCTGACTATATACTCTGGTGTTGGACTAAATATTTTGTGAGTTAAAACGTTTTCTATATACTCTGGTGTTGGACTAAATATTTTGTGAGTTAAAACGTTTTCTGACTATATACTCTGGTGTTGGACAAAATATTTTGTGAGTAGAGTACTCCAGGATTAAACCATTTTCTTTTGTGAATACTTTATAATCGAACTAATATTTTAGTGAAAGCTCCAAGATTAATCTATGTTTTTGTTTCTTATGAATATTCTATGATATGGCTAATTATTACAGGATTATACAGGGTTTAAATCAATGTTTTAGGACTGGATGAGGTTTTTGAGTAAATTGGACTAGAATCTATAGTTTATTTTCATGTTAAATGTTAAGCATAAGCCTACAACAATAATGCCAGTTTATCATTTGCGGATATATAAACTTGAATTTTAATGTTACAAAGCCACGGATTTAACGCTGACTCATTAGGGAGAAAATAATGTAAGACGTTTAAATTAGCGAATGTATTAGACACTAAATTTAGGAGTGAATTATGTGTGTTTCGAATTACATATATCACAAACTAAATTAAGTAACAATGGCCTACGAACACCGTAGTGTCATTGGGTTGTTATTAAGTTCCTTTAAGTTAAAGATAACTGATTTTATAATATGATAGATAGATATTTCTTGTGACGATTTAAAATAAATCGAAGAACAGTAAATTATTAATATTATTTAACCAACTTACTGTTGTGAATTGTTGTACTTACTAGAGTTCAAATTATAGATCTATAATAATAAAAACCGTAATTAAAAATATATTTGGATTCAAAATTCTAAATTTGAAAAATGTACTATTTTAATTCAAAACTAATGAACAGTTCGTTATATGATCGCTTCATCATCACTCCTCAAACATTTCATTTTAAATTGAAAGTAAGGACAATGAACAATGTTACCACTTAGAAATTACTTAAAAGCATTCACAAGTTATTTTTAAATAAGTGATTGACTGTCATACCTTGTTATACTCATGATAATCAGAACGTGGTTGTACTGTAAATATCTTATTAACACAAGATATTCACCTTTTACTATCATTGACGAATGGAGAAGAAAACAAACCAATAAGTAACCCGAGTAGTGCTTGTAATGTACAATACCTATCCTGTAGTGCTTCTAATGTAGAATACCTATCCTGTAGCACTTGTAAGATACAGTACCTATCCTGTAGTACTTGTAATGTACAATACCTATCCTGTAGTGCTTGTAATGTAGAATACCTATCCTGTAGCACTTTAAAGATACAATATCTATTATGTAGCACTTGTAAGAAACAACACCTATCCTGTAGTACTTGTAAGATACAATACCTTTCCTGTAGTACTTGTAAGATACAACACCTATCCTGTAGTGCTTGTAATAAACAACACCTATCCTCTATGATGACGAGAAACCCAGTTGAAGTAAACATATATTCTAAAGACGGCTGGTATGGGCATTAGAACTTTTATTAAAATAAAACATCGAACAACGTTTCGACCTACTTAGGTCCTCTAGTACCTATCTTCTCTAGTAACTATCTTATAGCGTTTCAAGAATAAAATCAAATTAAAAAAGTACCGTCCAATAGACGAAGTTCCAAGAGTACCACTATCATATCGAATCTAACCAACATCCTATAGAATCTATAATTATCAATAACACTAAGTGACATCCTACAGAACCTACAATTATCAATAACACTAAGTGAAAACCTACAGAACCTACAATTATTAATAACACTAAGCGACATCCTACAGAACCTATAATTATCAATAACACTAAGTGACATCCTACAGAACCTACAATTATCAATAACACTAAGTGACATCCTACAGAACCTACAATTATCAATAACACTAAGTGACATCCTGTAGAACTTACAATTATCAATACCACTAAGTGACATCCTACAGAACCTACAATTATCAATAACACTAAGTAACATCCTACAGGACCTAGAATTATCAATAACACTAAGTGATATCCTTTAAAACCTACAATTATCAATAACACTAAGTGACATCCTACAGAACCTACAATTATCAATAACACTAAGTGACATCCTACAGAACCTACAATTATCAATAACACTAAGTGACATCCTACAGAACCTATAATTATCAATAACAATATCCAACATCCCACAGAACCTACAATTATCAATAACACTAAGTGACATCCCGTAGAACCTACAATTATCAATACCACTAACTGACATCCTACAGAACCTACAATTATCAATAACACTAAGTAACATCCTACAGGACCTATAATTATCAATAACACTAAGTGATATCCTTTAGAATCTACAATTACAAATAACACTAAGTGACATCCTACAGAACCTACAATTATCAAAACCACTAAGTGACATCCTACAGAACCTACAATTATCAATAACACTAAGAGACATCCTAGAGAACCTACAATTATCAATAACAATAACCAACATCTTACAGAACCTACAATTATCAATAACACTAAGTGACATCCTACAGAACCTATAATTATCAATAACACTAAGTGACATCCTACAGAACCTATAATTATCAATAACACCAAGTGACATCCTACAGAACCTACAATTATCAATAACACTAAGTGACATCCTACAGAACCTACAATTATCAATAACACTAAGTGACATCCTACAGAACCTACAATTATCAATAACACTAAGTGACATCCTGTAGAACTTACAATTATCAATACCACTAAGTGACATCCTACAGAACCTACAATTATCAATAACACTAAGTAACATCCTACAGGACCTAGAATTATCAATAACACTAAGTGATATCCTTTAAAACCTACAATTATCAATAACACTAAGTGACATCCTACAGAACCTACAATTATCAATAACACTAAGTGACATCCTACAGAACCTACAATTATCAATAACACTAAGTGACATCCTACAGAACCTATAATTATCAATAACAATATCCAACATCCCACAGAACCTACAATTATCAATAACACTAAGTGACATCCCGTAGAACCTACAATTATCAATACCACTAACTGACATCCTACAGAACCTACAATTATCAATAACACTAAGTAACATCCTACAGGACCTATAATTATCAATAACACTAAGTGATATCCTTTAGAATCTACAATTACAAATAACACTAAGTGACATCCTACAGAACCTACAATTATCAAAACCACTAAGTGACATCCTACAGAACCTACAATTATCAATAACACTAAGAGACATCCTAGAGAACCTACAATTATCAATAACAATAACCAACATCTTACAGAACCTACAATTATCAATAACACTAAGTGACATCCTACAGAACCTATAATTATCAATAACACTAAGTGACATCCTACAGAACCTATAATTATCAATAACACCAAGTGACATCCTACAGAACCTACAATTATCAATAGCACTAAGTGACATCCTACAGAACCTACAATTATCAATAACACTAAGTGACATCCTGTAGAACCTAATATGCTAAGAGGACTACTATTCTAGAAAAAGAACTTGATAAAGTTAGGTTATCCTTTAGAATAAGTTTTAACAGCCCTGAAATAAAAACTCTTATATTTAGGTAAGTAACTTGTAGACCCAGCAAAATTATACGAATAATTTTTTAAAGAAGTTTGTACAGCCCTGAAACAAAACTGCTACATTTAGGTAAATAGCTTACAGGTCTACCATTTACTTCTATCGAAGCTATAGGAACATAAACGTTTTCCGAAATTCACAAAACCCGAAATACTGAAAGTAACGAACATCAAGAGAGGCTGCATGCAGACTTAAACCAACTTTTCTTTCCTTAGAATGGAGAATTTGTGAATGAACTGGTACATATTAACACATGTTGGAACAAATGTCTCACAAGAAATATGAGTACTATTAATCTTCTAAACTTATGGTTTACCCTAAAAATGATTATTTGTGCGGATTATGTGAAATATAAAATATATAAAGTCGTAGAAGCTAGAAAGTGTTTAAACGACACGTCCCAAGCAGATCAAAGGTTTGGTTGTAACTTTTAGTTCGCAGATGATGTGACAGTTTGGAAGAGCTCTTCAACTTTTTAATAGCCGCTACAGAGTGCTTCTTCAAATGATTTAACAAACCACTATGGTCACTTATGCTAGACCATAAACTATCCCTCAGAATAAGGTATTACTATTACAAATACATTTAAAATTGTATATATGTCAAATAAGCGTCTGATGAGGAAATCTAATAAAAGATGACAATTTGCCAACCGAACTGGTTATGAATTGTGGGACTGTTACACGTCCAATTTAAAAGAAGTGGCACCACATATTGTAGTGTTACGTTCATGGACAGGTTCAGTGGGGCACCACATATTGTAGTGTTACGTTCATGGACAGGCGCAGTGTGGCACCACATATTGTAGTGTTACGTTCATGGACAGGTTCAGTGTGGGACCACATATTGTAGTGTTACGTTCATGGACAGGTTCAGTGTGGCACCACATATTGTAGTGTTACGTTCATGGACAGGCTCAGTGTGGCACCATATATTGTAGTGTTACGTTCATGGATAGGTTCAGTGTGGCACTACATTTTGTAGTGTTACGTTCATGGACAGGTTCAGTGTAGCACCACATATTGTAATGTTACGTTCATGGACAGGCTCAGTGTGGCACTGCATATTGTAGTGTTACGTTCATGGACAGGTTCAGTGTGGGACCACATATTGTAGTGTTACGTTCATGGACAGGCTCAGTGGGGCACCACATATTGTAGTGTTACGTCCTTGGACAGGTTCAGTGTGACACCACATATTGTAGTGTTACGTTCATGGACAGGCTCAGTGGGGCACTACATATTGTAGTGTTACGTTCATGGACAGGTTCAGTGTGACACCACATATTGTAGTGTTACGTTCATGGACAGGCTCAGTGGGGCACTACATATTGTAGTGTTACGTTCATGGACAGGTTTAGTGTGGGACCACATATTTAGTGTTACGTTCATGGACAGGCTCAGTGTGGCACCACATATTGTAGTGTTACGTTCATGGACAGGTTCAGTGTGGGACCACATATTGTAGTGTTACGTTCATGGACAGGCTCAGTGTGGCACCACATATTGTAGTGTTACGTTCATGGACAGGTTCAGAGTGGGACCACATATTGTAGTGTTACGTTCATGGACAGGTTCAGTCTAGTTTAGTTATCCGTGAAGTGTTTTGAGTGTAGCTAGCTTTTGACCCTCCCAGCAATGGCGGATTTAGGGACTGGTGGCAATTTATCCCCCTTTTTATTGTTATAAAAAAATATGTCATATCTTTAAAAAATGTATTATTTAATGATTACTTAACTGTTTAATGAGTCACTAAAATTCACGAGCTGACTAACTAATATTCATACCGCATAATATGTCTGTAAGCAATCGACAGAACAGAATGTTTCCCGTCTCTGAGCCTTTGTAAGGCATTTAAATGGAAACCGAAACCCTATCTTTTCATATAAGATTTAAAAAAACGTAATTAGGGAACTCAAAATTTCATATTTGATAGTTTGATAAATTGTAGTGGAGTTCTATGGTACTATTATAGTAATTTATGACTGTTGTTTTTATTTTAAAATGTATATAAAAACCTATGTGTATGAACCATAAAAAATATTATTTCGTTTTATATTCTCCAAGTGTGAAATTTCTTAAGGTTTAGTAACTCATGGCAGACGGGTTTTTTTTTTAATTACGCACAAAGCTATACGAGGGCTATCTGTGCTAGCCGTTCCTAATTTAGCAGTGTAAGACTAGAGGGAAGGCAGCTAGTCATCACCACTCACCGCCAACTCTTGGGCTACTCTCTTACCAATGAATAGTGGGATTGACCGTAACTTTATAGCGCCCCCACGCCTGAAAGGGCGAGCATGTCAATCCTACTATTCGTTGGTCAAAGAGTGGCCCAAGAGTTGGCGGTGGGTGGTGATAAATACTTGTCTTCCCTCTACTCTTACACTGCTAAATTAGGGACGGCTAGCGCAGATAGCCCTTGAGTGGCTTTGCGCGAAATTAAAAAAACAAACAAATAAACGAAAACAAACTTTATGCTGTTGCATACCATATGTTCACTACATCAGCCAAAAAATAACCAACATTTGGAAAAGACTTATAACAAAGCACAACATTCCAGTAAACATCAAATTCGTTCAAAACTAAAGTCCATACTATGTAAAAACTACACTGACAAACACAACATCAACATAATTTATAAAATACAACATGATAACTCCCACGATTTCTATACTGGAGAAACAAGCAGAAAAATTGAAACTAGATTCAAAGAACAAAAAAATAACAACACCTTCACACGTTTTTAAACACTGTAAATCAAATAAACACAACATAACCATAGAGAACACTCAAAGATTAAGTTACGAAACAAACAAAACAAACTCAAAACGCAAAAATCAAAGAAACCTAAACCAGTCAGTATAAAGACCTGTACACGCTAAAATCCGGGTTTCGATACCCGTGGTGGGCAGAGCACAGATAGCCCATTGTGTAGCTTTGTGCTTAATTCTAAACAACAACAATAAAGACCTGTACCACGGTTCACGGCGATTTTCGTGTTTCAACAATGTTTTTTCTCGGCACTTGCAAGCGAAAAGAAAAAAACAACAACTTAACATTTACTTAATAAGAACTTGTGTCCCAACAACTTAGTAGCCGTTTGAAAGAATAATACATGTATATCGAAAATAAAAACAATATTTTCATTTCATTTTTAAATAACCACAATTACTAATGAGATGTGTGCGCCTGCTGGGCACTGTACGGCTTCTCAAATCTTGGAATTTGATTGGACGCCGTCACCTCATTTCCTGTTCCACACAGATTTTGGCGCGGTACTTGCTTTTTATTACAGCAACCGCCGAAAACCCAGCTTTGGAGAGATATGACGTCACAAATTGAAATAGGATTCGCTGGAACTTTAGCATTTACCAGCGAATATTCATCTTTTACTGATATCCAAAATTCATTTAGTTCCATTCTGCCAAATTTTGTTAATTTTTGTTTTTAAAGTCAGGTAAATTCAGATAGAGCCTTAGCTTTGAATGGGTCTTGGATCCATGCAAATTTCTTCATATCTTCTGGAAAGTAATTTTCAAACCAATCACTGAGCTGTGTTCGGTGATTCTCAAAAACACATTTAAGTTCATTGGTCAAATAAACTTCATTGGATATAACAAATCGTTGTAACAGGAAAAACAGTGTTTGCCATCATCTTCGTTCATTTTTCTTCTACGGAGAAGTAACTTTTTTCTGAAAGCCGAAACCTTTTCTATGAATGTGCGTGTTCCTTCCCTGCAGAGAGAGATTCAAAGCATTCAATTTTTTGAAGAGATCGAAAATCTAAGAAGTTTTAGCACAAAGATGTGGACTCAGATCTCGTATCCTCACACATTTTTTTTTATTTAAATCTCGCCTTTTGAGGCCGAATTTTTATAAAGTTCACCACATTCAACACACTTTTCAAGACAAGGTTCAGTGGAGAGCTCAGATGCTTCGACGCAAGGGCTTCCCTGTGGATTATGGGTCCACAGTGCATCAAGAGGTTTGCTTCGTATGAGTGCCTGTAATCCTCCATAACAGCCGTACATATCGAGCGACCACCATCGATACAGACACCAATTCAGTCCAGTGTAAGTTGTTTTCACACATAAAAGTGTCAAGGATCTCAAAGATGTCTCACCTGCAGTGAATTTTCAAAAGAGAAGATCTTTCACAAAGCGTGTGTAGCAAATCAAATGACCATCCTTGTTATTATCTGTACCCCGAATCATTCCTGCAATTAGCTGATTGTTGAAGTCTTTGGTCTTGTGTTGGATTCTACGACTGATTATATTGTTGGGTAAAGGTACCGTTGAAAGTTGTATTTCAACAGATTCATCAACTATAATGTTCACCATATCCACTACAGTCGGTAAATCAGTTCTTCTGCGATGATGTGAGGTTTTTTTTACATTTCGCAACTCTATATGTCACCTTGTAGGATGCTAGCTTGGTATTGATGCTTGTTTGAAAAATGTACCTTTTGTTCTTTTAATTCTTTTAATTTTCTGGTAAAATAATCACGTGATTTACTAACCATGTGAAGATGATTTGTCTCTAAGCTGCGTTTTAGTTTACTTGGAAGCACGCTCTCTGGAACTAAAGCTTTTAAATATAATATACACTGCAAACACTCTTCGTGGTTCACATCTACTGAAGTAAAACCAAAATCTAGATAACTATTGTCATATTTCCGTTTCTTCACACTTTTGGTTCACCATCCATTTTTTCACTACAAAACTTCTTACTAATGTACAAAAATCTTTCCATTTTCATGCACAAGGACTAAAAATCAACAAAATGATTCACTGAACTTCACTTGACCTCTGACACTTGATCACAGCACCTTCAGTTATTTCGATTATTGACGGACAGAGAGTCGACAGGGCCCCCCAATGGCTGAGCGGTATGTCTACGGACTTACACGCTAAAATCCGGGTTTCGATACCCGTGGTGGGCAGAGCACAGATAGCCCATTGTGTAGCTTTGTGCTTAATTCAAAACAACAGAGTCGACAGGTATTTATGTACAAAATCTAAGAAACCAGAAAGTTCGAGAAGATACCGACGTAGCTGAAAGTACAAGTAAACAAAAACATATTTCAAACATTCGAGAATGTCATCGAAAGGAATGTAGCACGAACTAATGTTAAAACCGTGTGCTATCTCGAGCTAGTAATTCGCGCGGTGTCCGAAATATGCCAAAAACAGTGTGATTCTCACGAAAATTTGAAATATCCAGCGGCGCCCCTGCATGTTCGTCACGGGAGTAGCTTGGAAACCACTAACCTGTACTAAATTAATGACCTAACATCTAGCTCTAACGCCACGTTTATATTCTCGTCCTTTAGACATGTGCCCAGCAACGGTCATTTTGAAACTGTCTCTTCATTAACCTGAAGATACCAAAGAAGGTCGAAACGTTGTTCACTGCTTTATTAGTGTTAATACCCACACCAGCCGTCCTGAGATACATTTATCTTCAAATTGATTACTTGTCATCAAGAAAGACAGATAAAGATTAATATATATACGTAATATATCTAACCTATCTGTGTAATGTACGTAACCTGTCTAGCTATGTAATATACGTAACCTATCTAGTCATGTAATGTACGTAACTTGTCTAGCTATGTAATATACGTAACAAGCTAGCTGGGTGTCACATCTGTTTTTAGATTGCCTAAGTGACCCCATATTTATATAAAAGTTGAAATTTATCAGTGATACTGGTATTATCCTTTTTATTATTATTGTAGTTAAAAAAATGGAATCACGATTACCAAACAATTCTCAAAGACACTATTATAAAATACAATTTACAAAAGAGAATTTTATTTAGAATATATATAACTTGTAATAAAAATTATTTAAGCAGCAGTCGTGGCCGAGTGGTTAAGGCGACGGACTAGAAATCCGTTGGGGTATCCCCGCACAGGTTCGAATCCTGTCGACTGCGAAGATGGACTTCAATTTTTGATTGTTTATCTAAAGAAAAAAAATGTGTATTTCGGAATCAAACATATTTGACATCATATCCAATTTGGTGACGAGAATACCAACAGATCTTCACTTGATATGGAAATGGTGTTCACTTCCTCAAACTATCTTTTATTGCCATCTGGCGACAATTATATTTACTTGTGGTAATACCTTCCTAATTCAAATAAGATGGTAAATAAGTCTTTTTTTTTTTTTATATGAAAAAACGGCTCGATTGAATTGAGAAAATATTTTACATAGAAGAGCGAACAACGTTTCGACCTTCTTCGGTCATCGTCAGGTTCACAAAGAAAGAGGTAACTGACCGGAAGCTGACCACATGTTTGGAAGGGGTTGTGTAACTGAGTGTCGTATTGTAGAAGGCGGTGTTAGATGTTTCAATCTATAATTTTAATATAGGTATAATGGCGTTCCTTTATATTGGTTTATTTTGGGTTTAAGTTGTTGTATAAGTAAGGCTTCTTCAATTTTGTGTTTGTTTACGTTTATTTCTTTATTTAGTATTTGAGTGTTCGAAAACGTGTGAAGGTGACATTTTATGTTCTTTGGATCTGGTTTCCATTTTTCAACTTGTTTCCCCAATACAGAAGTCGTGGCAGTTATCACATTGTATTTTACAAATAATGTTGGTGTAGTTTTATATGCAAAAAACGGCTCTTATGGGCTCAGAAAACACTTCAAATAGAAGAGCGAACAACGTTTCGACCTTCTTCGGTCATCGTCAGGTTCACAAAGAAAGAGGTAACTGGCCGGAAGCTGACCACATGTTTGGAAGGGGTTGTATAACTGAGTGTCGCAATGTAGAGGGCGCGGTTTGATGTTTGAATATATAATTTTATCTATAATATTAATATAGGTATAATGGTGTTCCTTTATATTGATTTATTTTGGGTTTAAGTTGTTGTATAAGTAAGGCTTCTTTAATTTTGCGTTTGTTTATGTTTGTTTCTTCATTTAGTATTTCAGTGTTTTCTATGATGATGTTGTGTTTATTCGACTTACACTGTTCGAAAACGTGTGAAGGTGACTTTTTATGTTCTTTGAATCTGGTTTCCATTTTTCTACTTGTTTCTTCTATATATGACACAAGTTGAAACACAAGCAATTAACACAGTATTACATCCACCACTATACTGGTACAGATATGTAGATGACACGGTTGCGGGATTCAAATCTACAGAACACATACTTAATTTTTTCAATCACATCAACTCTGTATATCCCAACATTAACTTCACATGTGAACAAGAAGAAAGCAATCAAATATCATTTCTTAAGCTCAAAATTACAAGAACCGACACACAATTCAAAACAGAAATCCACCGAAAAATCACCCATACTGGACTATACATTCCTTGGGACTCAGCACATGAAACAAACAAAAACTCAACATACTAAGAAACCAGATAAACACAGCCATAAAACTATGCTCACCAGATAAAATTAACGATGAATTAGACAAAATAAAACAATACTTCATCAACATCAATAAGTTTCCTCCACAAACCGTAGAAAACATTATACGCACACACCTAGACAGAAAGCAAAATCAACCAACAAAAGTAAATATATCTCACGAATCAAAAAATCACGAAACCATATACTGCTGTATACCATATATTCCTGACTTTTTGTTGTTGTTGTTTAGAATTAAGCATAAAGCTACACAATGGGCTATCTGTGCTCTGCCCACCACGGGTATCGAAACCCGAATTTTAGCGTGTAAGTCCGCAGACATACCGCTGAGCCACTGGGGGACTGTATTTCTCACATCAGCAAACAAATAACCAACATTTGGCAAAAACTAGTAACAAAATATGACATTCCAGTTAATACTAAATTTATTCAAAAACCAGGCACAAAACTAAGGTCTATACTATGTAAGAACTACACTGACAAACACTACACCAACATTATTTGTAAAATACAATGTGATAACTGCCACGACTTCTGTATTGGGGAAACAAGTTGAAAAATGTCACCTTCACACGTTTTAGAACACTCAAATACTAAATAAAGAAACAAACGTAAACAAACGCAAAATTGAAGAAGCCTTACTTATACAACAACTTAAACCCAAAATAAACCAATATAAAGGAACGCCATTATACCTATATTAAAATTATAGATTCAAACATCTAACACCGCCTTCTACATTACGACACTCAGTTACACAACCCCTTCCAAACATGTGGTCAGCTTCCGGTCAGTTACCTCTTTCTTTGTGAACCTGACGATGACCGAAGAAGGTCGAAACGTTGTTCGCTCTTCTATGTAAAATATTTTCTCAATTCAATCGAGCCGTTTTTGCATATAAAATTCTCAACAAGTGGGTTTCTCGACATCACTGATTGTAAATAAGTCTTAATTCATCCAATACTAATAAAATATTGATGTGTGATATTTTATAGTTAGAATGATAGGACTAAGGAAGGATAGTGCTAATGTATGATCTCTCATATTTAATAGAATTATCGGACCAGAGATGGACAGTATTCATGTGCGATCTATCATATTTAATGATTAGAATGATAGGACAGGGATGTACACTGTTGATGTATGATCTTTCATATTTAATTTGGTAGGACTAGAGAATGATGTTATTGTATGATATTACATGGTCAATAGTTAAAATGCGTGATCTACGGATTGATAGTTTTGAGAAAGAATTACACAGCAGTCGTGGCCGAGTGGTTAAGGCGACGGACTAGAAATCCGTTGGGGTTTTCACTCACAGGTTCGAATCTTGTCCACTGCGAGTAAAGAAATTGAAATTTTGATTGTTTATCTTGAGAAAAAATGTGTTATTTCGTATTGAACATACGTGACGATATATCTTTTGTTTGTTTGTTTTGGAATTTCGCACAAAGCGACTCGAGGGCTATCTGTGCTAGCCGTCCCTAATTTAGCAGTGTAAGACTAGAGGGAAGGCAGGTAGTCATCACCACCCACCGCCAACTCTTTTACCAACGAATAGTGGGATTGACCGTAACATCGTACACCCCTTCGGCTGGGAGGGCGAACATGTTTAGCGCGACGCGGGCGCGAACCCGCGACCCTCGGATTACGAGTCGCACGCCTTACGCGTTCGGCCATGCCAGGCCGACGATATATCTAATTTGATCAGTAGAATGCCAATAGAAATTAACTTTACAAAGACGTTTATATTTACTTGTGGAAATACCTTACTCACTTCAAATAAATAACTTTGTTTTTGAATAAAACGTTAAATGTGTCTTGACATAATTCATCCAATAACAATAAAGCTTACAGGTACGTCTGTTTTCGTCGGTGTACGTTTTCAAGAATTCGTACAGAATGTTAACTTCATGAGCTATGACATTAATTGTACTTATTTGCAAATAAAGCCACTCGTTTTTCACCATTGTTTTAAAAATCACAATGTATAATGAAGGAGATGAGTGTTTACTAAATTACTAACACACAAGTTTCCTTTCAGAAACGCCAACAAACAAGAGGGCACTCAGTAAGGAGCACACTTTCGCAATACTAATCATATTACTGTCAAGAATATACGATGTTATGTGTCTGTGTGTATTCTAAAGACGGCTGGTGTTTGTATGATTTGTTCGTAGTTTCATCATATCATCCGAGACTGTTGAGCTGGCTAGTGATAAAACAGATGATATTGTTAGACCTTTTGTGTTTCTTCGTTCTGCATCTTTGATACTGTTGTTCTCATACCATGTCTATTGGACGTGAATAAAGATTAATGTTCAACTAATATCCACCAAGCCAAGTTTAATCAGAATGTGTTCATTTATGAGTCACAGAACAAACAGTGTGAAACATAGGTCCCCATGGTAAGAGATAGAAATTGTTTTGATTTTCACACACTTGTTATTGCCCTCCCAAAAAATTAATCATTTCGAAGTTATGTTCGCTTCTTCTTTGTGGGTATTTTGGATTTTAGATACCCAGGTGCAAAATATCACTTCGTCAATCCTTAAATTTCATGTTGGTTACTACTATGTTGTGGTTGTAGTGCTTTACTCCGGCCCATTTCAGGACAGTGTCCATATCTTGTCTCGAGTTGCCTGTTTTTATTTTCTTCTTTTGCATCTTCTAAATATATATATATACATATTTAACGAAAAGAGAGAGAGAGAAACTACGAATATTATACTAGTTCTAAACGTTTAGTGCATAAAGCCAGCTTGATTTATAGTTATAAATATATTTTAATATGAGAGATATGAAGGACTGTTCATCATGTACGTAGTTACACAATACATCATTTTTATGCCAATTTTTATTAAAATAATTTAGTGTATTATGCAAAAGTCTTCCGGATACTGTCTCTATGTTTGCACACTTGGGCATAAATGTGGATGATGTGCTGCGTCGTACTTTATTAGCTGCTAATGTATGTTTTGTAGGTTTTTATATTATCAGGTGATGTGCCTTGATTTTTACCTGAAAGACTTTTTGCATAATTTGCTCTATTTTTCAGATTCTACTCAGGATATTGTTAGTATGCTGTATCCACGTTAATTTGGTATCTTAACTTAATCCTAAAAATATAGCCAGAGTAGCAGTCTGTAAAAGTGATCCGTTCGTGCATAACTTTGGTGGATGTTTTTCGGTTTGTTTAGCCTGGTGAATTTTGTGTCACTTGGTTTTTCGGAATACTGCCAGAAGTATAAAATAAAAATGATATTCCTGCAACATACCAGCAACACACGCAAGTGTTGAGAACATAATGAGGTTGGTTGTTTTGTTATAATGTGAAAAGTTACAGTCTGTCCACCACATGTATATAAACACGGTTTTAGCAGCGTAAATCCGCAGACGTGATACTGTGACTGTGGTAGACAACATAATGAAGAACAAAAAAACCTGGTCGCTTTATATTGGTGTAAGTACTGAAGATTAAGCCCACGAATTTACTTAAGATGGATTTGATAAACTTGCCATTCAAGACGTGAAAACGTAACAAAAAAGTGAGAAGTGATAACAAGTTATAAATGAAACATGAACAAAACATTTTTATATTTACAGTAAATATTGCTTAATTTCAGTCCATTTTGTTACTACTTTTTACCTAAATAGAACTTTCTCTTATTGCGAGTACTACGGACGTTTAATCTGATATAATAAACTAATGTATGATGAGAAACATGACAGCTAGTCATCACTAGTCACCGTCAACACTTGGGATACGTTTTCACCATCGAATAGTTGGATCAGCTGTCACATTATAACGCCCTCACGGCAGAAAAAGCGTGCATATTCAGTGTGATGGAGATACGAACATGTGATCCTCAAATTGGAACTCTCCAGCCATAACCACCAGGCTGGTGAAAATGGTAAAGCAAATAATTTATAATGTTGATGTGTTATCTTCTATGATACTTAATAATGAGAATTGTAGGGCAAGGTATATATGGTAATGGCGTATTATCTTCTTTTATATTTAATAGTGAGAATGACTAGACTCGAGATCGATAGTGTTAATGTATTATATTTCATACTTAACAGTGAGAATGGTAGGACAAGTGACACAATTTTGACACAGTGGGAGTATTATCTTTCTAACAGTGTTGCCTTCAGATGTGCTGATTCATTCAAGTTACAAAAGGTAAGGAGAAAGCTTGGTTAGTATTTGAATTAGAGGTGCTGGCTTTTGAGGTTTTATTTTAAAGTTTAGTATGGTGGATGAGATAGCCTAGGTGAAAAGCAAGACCAGTTTTGTCCTTGAAGTTTGTGAATGTACACGTGTAACAAGAAATAAGTCTTGACTCAAATGTTGAAGGAATGTTTTTAATGGTTTCACAAACTTCATGTTATATTACCACTCTTGTGGTCCAATCTAATTGTCTTCATTAATTATGTGATATAAAAGCAGGTAAGGAATATACATTTTAATTATAAAAATACTATTTTCTTATAAATAGCTTCATCTGTCATAAAGTTTTATTCATATTGTATTTATTTTCCCACAATGATTAAAAAAGAATATTACAATCTTTACTAACTTACTGTTCACACTGTACAGAATACTGTTGTAATGATTTTCAAAGTATATTGTACAACAGAAATTAGAAGCATACAATTATCTATTTATAATAATAATTTACAATTACATTCTTTAGTTTCTCTACACTAACTTCAAAAATTAAAAATTATGTAGTTAAATTCAGAAAATGTAACTACAATGACATATTAGTTAAAGAACAAATTCTCAAAGTGAACAGACCACTGATATTTACAAAACACATTAAGAATTAACTCATATTTACAACACAGTCACTAGAAATACGATCCTAAGTTTTACACATGTAGATCTCAATGGTATTTCTTTTTATTCAAATATATAGAAAACAACAAACAAAATAAAGAATTTGTATTTCCAGTCATTTTATGGATTTCTTTATTACTTATACACACTTTATGAATGAGCAACAACTGACAAGGGGAGTTTCTCCACCAAAGTATTCAGTGTAAGAGATACTGTGTAATTTTACAGGTGTCTTCACTAACAGGCAAATTATGCTTAATGTTGTTGTGAAGTGTAAGTACGAAATCTAAACACTTTGAAACTTACAACAGTGTTCATTTTTGTGAAAAAAAACAAGGGTCTTTCAAATAAACTGAAACAAATTTAGAAGTACAAAAATTATACAACCATACTACTGGTAGAGTTAACTTACATTCTGTATCACCATACAACCATACTGCTGGTACAGTTAACTTGCATTCTGTATCACCATACAACTATACTGCTGGTACAGTTAACTTACATTCTGTATCACCATACAACTATACAGCTGGTACAGTTAACTTACATTCTGTATCACCATACAACTATACTGCTGGTACAGTTAACTTACATTTTGTATCACCATACAACCATACTACTAGTAGAGTTAACTTACATTCTGTACCACCATACAACCATACTGCTGGTACAGTTAACTTACATTCTGTATCACCATACAACTATACTGCTGGTACAGTTAACTTATAACAAATTATATGGTTTAAGGCACCATCAAAAACAAACTTTTAGGAACCACTTCTCTTACAGTTGTTGCTATATTAATAACAATAAACACAGAGATATACAAATATTATCACTGACTTAAAATTTATTTCTGAAACAACTTAACACAAATAATGTTTGAGATTGAAGACAGCTTGTTAAATCAATAAATAATTACATGCAAATAAAGAACAATCTTCATCAATATGGCAATCACATGAAACACAAATCAAAGAATTAGATCAACATCTATTTATTTGTTTTCTCTCAGATTCACGACTAGCATCAGTGTTGGGAACTACAGAATATTACAAAGCGAAAGTCTGAAGTACTTTATGAAGGGTGTCAGGCATGTGGTCCGACAACATTTTTGGAGTGATAGTAATCCTATCGAAGAAAGAGGCTTCTACCCACTTCCACTGATAACTGTTGAACACAAAGTAGTTTTTATCTGTTACAAGCATTCATAAACAACGCTTGTGACTGTCAACCTGCATCTAACAGCATTCATAAACAACACTTGTGACTGTCAATCTGCGTCTAACAGCATTCCTAAACAACACTTGTGACTGTCAACCTGCGTCTTAGAGCATCCCTAAATAACATTTGTGATTGTCAACCTGTGTCTAACAGCATTCCTAAACAACACTTGTGACTGTCAACCTGTGTCTAACAGCATTCCTAAACAGCACTTGTGACTGTCAACCTGTGTCTAACAGTATCCCTAAATAACACTTGTGATTGTCAACCTGTGTCTTAGAGCATCCCTAAATAACACTTGTGATTGTCAACCTGTGTCTAACAGCATTCCTAAACAACACTTGTGACTGTCAACCTGTGTCTAACAGCATTCCTAAACAGCACTTGTGACTGTCAACCTGTGTCTAACAGCATTCCTAAACAGCACTTGTGACTGTCAACCTGTGTCTTAGAGCATCCCTAAATAACACTTGTGATTGTCAACCTGTGTCTAACAGCATTCATAAGCAACACTTGTGACTGTCAACCTACGTCTAACAGCATTCCTAAACAACACTTGTGACTGTCAACTTGGGTCTAACAGCATTCCTAAACAACACTTGTGACTGTCAACCTGTGTCTAACAGCATTCCTAAACAACACTTGTGACTGTCAACCTGTGTCTTAAAGCATTCCTAAACATCACTTGACTGTCAACCTGCGTCTAACAGCATTCCTAAACAACACTTGTGACTGTCAACCTGCGTCTAACAGCATTCCCAAACAACACTTGTGACTGTCAACCTGTGTCTAACAGCATTCCCAAACAACACTTGTGACTGTCAACCTGTGTCTAACAACATTCTTAAATAAAACTTGTAACTGTCTACCTGTCTCTTACAAAATTAATAAATAACATTTGTGACTATCAACTGGTTTCTCTTAGAATGTTTAGTCCTCTGGTCTTAAGGTATTACAAACTTACATTTTACTGTTTAATGATGACATAATTAAACCAAAGAAAATAAAAATTAAAAATCTCTAAAAGTTCAGAACTGTGCTATTCAAATTAAATGTGGTATTATATTAGTTAATGAAAAATATATAAACAAAAGATAAATACAGAAATACATTATCATAATGATATTGACTGAATATAAACCTAATACTTACCCTGTACCAGTCTTCCTTCTGTATGTGTAAGTTTTCCTGGTGGAACAGTTTTGGACTGGATGTAAGTCTAATACTTACCCTGCAACAATCCTCTGTGTATACAGATGTTTCCCTGGTGGAACAGTGTTGGATTTGATGTAAGCCTAATACTTACTCTGTACCAGTCCTCTGTGTATACAGATGTTTCCCTGGTGGAACAGTGTTGGATTTGATGTAAGCCTAATACTTACTCTGTACCACTCCTCTGTGTGTACAGATGTTTCCCTGGTGAAACAATGTTGGACTGGATGTAAACCTAATACTTACCCTGTCTGTACCAGTCCTCTGTGTGTACAGATGCTTCCCTGGTGGAACAGTTTTGGACTGGATGTAAGCCTAATACTTACCCTGCAACAATCCTCTGTGTATACAGATGTTTCCCTGGTGGAACAGTGTTGGATTTGATGTAAGCCTAATACTTACTCTGTACCAGTCCTCTGTGTATACAGATGTTTCCCTGGTGGAACAGTGTTGGATTTGATGTAAGCCTAATACTTACTCTGTACCAGTCCTCTGTGTGTACAGATGTTTCCCTGGTGAAACAATGTTGGACTGGATGTAAACCTAATACTTACCCTGTCTGTACCAGTCCTCTGTGTGTACAGATGCTTCCCTGGTGGAACAGTGTTGGATCTGATGTAAGTCTAACACTTACCCTGTCACCGTCCTCTGAATGTACATGAGCTTCCCTGGTGGCACTAATGTTGGAATAGACGAACATTTTGACCAATGGCGTTCTAAGTTGCCTATACGTTTGCCCTGTTGACACAAAATGCATACTCTAAACCCTTCCAACACAATAATGTATGTTGTACTAAAACAAAGATACCTATTATGTAATGAAGAATTCAAAATATAGTAATTAATATCTGACCTCTGGAATATTACCAACAGTTAATTTAAAATAAAGATTTTTAATATACGAGAGCTGTTAAAAAAATAAGCACTGACATCATAAAACAAAATGTACTTTATTAAGAAGTTACAGGTCTGGACCCCTTCAAAGTACTCTCCTCTCCAATCCACACACTTATCCCAACGGTGTTTCCACTTGTTGAAACAGTCCTGGTACGCTTCCTTTCAAGGGTCTTTTGAGTTTGGGGAACAAGAAAAAATTGCAAGGAGCAAGGTCAGGTGAGTAGGGGAAGAACAGTGATTGAGTGTTTGGCCAAAACCTCATGAGTTCTGAGGCACAAATTTCACAGCAATGAGGTGCATCTTCAATTTTTTGGTCAAAATCTCATAACAAGATCCAACTGATATCCCACACTCTTCAGCAAGCTCCCTGACAGTCAGACGTGGATTTGCCCGCACCAGGGTGTTGATTTTGTCGACGTGTGGGTTGTCAGTTGACATGGAAGGACGTCCAGGACCCTCATCATCTTCAATGGACTGTCGACCATCCTTAAAACGTTCATGCTATTTGAAACATACCGTATGCTTCATAGCAACATCACAGTAAGCCGTGTTAAGCATAGCAAAAGTTTCAGTTGCAGATTTTCCAAGTTTAACGCAAAATTTCACAGCAAGTCGTTGCTCCTTCAGGTCATTCATTCTGAAATCTGCCAAACGAATAAAATCACACTTCACTTAAAACCACGTAGCTAATACACAAATGAAGATATCTGCAATCGGGAAATGGCGTCGTAATCAGCTGATCTGTGTGAACCTAGCGGCACCAAGCGGATTTCCCTGGAACAAATTGGAGCTGCGCAATTCAAACAATCCGCGTATTTTTTGAACAGACCTCGTAGTAAACCAGCAAATAATATTTGGAATATGTGTATTGGGTAAATGGTACAAGTAGTAGTGTGAAATAATGATTTTGATTTTACAGGTAAATGATTTCTATAAATGGCTAATTAAATATGAAAGTCAGTCAGCTGAAATAAAACTGGAGACTAATGAACAACTGTATTTAAATGTTGAATTCTGAGTAAAACTTTGATGAGTTTATGCATGTGAATTAAATAATTATGTTAGGTAAACGTTCTGACAATTCTAAACATACAGGATGTAAAGAGAGCTTGATTTGGTGTTATTAAACATACAGGATGTAAAGACAGCTTGCTTTAGTGTTTTCACAAACACGTGATGTCAAGACAGCTTGGTTTGGTGTTGTCACAAACACGTGATGTCGAGACAGCTTGGTTTGGTGTTGTCACAAACATGTAATGTCGAGACAGCTTGGTTTGGTGTTGTCACAAACATGTAATGTCGAGACAGCTTGGTTTGGTGTTGTCACAAACACGTAATGTCGAGACAGCTTGGTTTGGTGTTGTCACAAACATGTAATGTCGAGACAGCTTGGTTTGGTGTTGTCACAAACATATAATGTCAAGACAGCTTGGTTTGGTGTTGTCACAAACATGTAATGTCAAGACAGTTTGGTTTGGTGTTGTCACGAACATGTAATGTCAAGACAGCTTGGTTTGGTGTTGTCACAAACATGTAATGTCAAGACAGTTTGGTTTGGTGTTGTCACGAATATGTAATGTCAAGACAGCTTGGTTTGGTGTTGTCACGAATATGTAATGTCAAGACAGCTTGGTTTGGTGTTGTCACAAACACGTAATGTCGAGACAGCTTGGTTTGGTGTTGTCACAAACACGTAATGTCGAGACAGCTTGGTTTGGTGTTGTCACAAACATAATGTCAAGACAGCTTGATTTGGTGTTGTCACAAACATGTAATGTCGAGACAGCTTGGTTTGGTGTTGTCACAAACACGTAATGTCGAGACAGCTTGGTTTGGTGTTGTCACAAACATATAATGTCAAGACAGCTTGGTTTGGTGTTGTCACAAACATGTAATGTCAAGACAGTTTGGTTTGGTGTTGTCACGAACATGTAATGTCAAGACAGCTTGGTTTGGTGTTGTCACAAACATGTAATGTCAAGACAGTTTGGTTTGGTGTTGTCACGAATATGTAATGTCAAGACAGCTTGGTTTGGTGTTGTCACGAATATGTAATGTCAAGACAGCTTGGTTTGGTGTTGTCACAAACACGTAATGTCGAGACAGCTTGGTTTGGTGTTGTCACAAACACGTAATGTCGAGACAGCTTGGTTTGGTGTTGTCACAAACATAATGTCAAGACAGCTTGATTTGATGTTGTCACAAACATGTGATCTCAAGACAGCTTGGTCTGGTAATATTATAACAGACATTCAGTCAGAATATACTGAAACGGTACAGAGGTCCGACTATGCAGTGTACACAAAGACATAGGTCACTGAATACGAAGTGTAAACAATGGTATGGAAAACTGACAAGAAAATGTAAACAATGGTATTGAGGAATAACTAGAAAATGTAAACAATGGTATAGGGCACTGACTTACTAATATTCATTATTTCAAGAACTCATTAACATTTATTATTTGTAGATCTTACTAAAAGTTATTATTTACAGAACTTACTAGCATTTATTATTTACAGAACAAACTAATGTTTATTATTTACAGTACAGTGGTACCTCGGTTCTCAAACTTAATCTGTTCCAGAATGCTGTTCAAAAATCGAATTAATTTTCCCCCATAAGAAATACAGTAAATCAAAGGCATAATTTGTATCAGCACTCAATCCAGGGGTCTTTTTCAGGAGGTCAGCATACAACTGCTTTGCTTTCTCACAAATGATGGTCTTAGAAATGCTATCACCAGCTAACTGTTTTTCGTTTACCCAAATCAACAACAGTTTTTCTACCTTTTCTATTGTTTGTTATCTGTGTTTCATAAGCACTGTCACTCCTTTTGCAGCATCAGCTCCTTTGATGACCTCTTTATTTTTCAGTATGGTGCAGACTGTAAACTTCACCATATCAAACTGTGTAGCAAGGTCAGACATGTGAACACCATGTTTAATTTTCTAGAAGTTTGAGTACTCAAGAAGTACATTGTAATTAACAATGTGACATATACATATAGATGCTAACAAAAAACAAAAGTTGACACAACTTTTTTTCATTTCTATTGTCACTCTAACAACTTTTCTTTTCGGTTTGCAGCTTTCATTATCCTTCTTTTACCCCATGGTGTTTTATTTAATCAGAATATTTAGAAAAACAACAACATTCACAGCAGATTTTAGCGGGTGTGTGGACTGAGCGACAGGTGAGGGTAAAATGTTATGGGTAGCTTGCCATGGGCTGAAAATGGTCGAAGGATTGTTTGGGTTATTTCAGGTGTTTGAGCCATGACAGCTTGGTTTGGGAAGCAAGTTTATGTTCGACAACTGAGACATTTTTTCTCAAACAATATGTTCGAGAACCAAGGTACCAATGTATTTTTAACATTTATTATTTACACAATTTACCAACATTTATTATTTATAGGACTTGTTAACAATTATTAGTTATATGTTTAATTTTCTAGAAGTTTGAGTACTCAAAAATATAAATACATTGTAATTAACAATGTGACATATACATATAGATGCTAACAAAAAACAAAAGTTGACACAACTATATCATGATTGAATTTTTTTAAGCACATTTTAAAAGCATCAGTTGACATGCATATATTTCATACTGATAAAGCAGTATCATATATCTTAGAATAAAGTTTACAATAAATTATATGATTAAATAAAAAGATACAGCTCACAAATCAACAGGTCAGTTAAGATTGATAATAAAACCCCTCTGAGCAGTGAACATACAAAAGTACAGTTACAGGAGGTTTGTTATCATGTTGGGACAAAACAAAAATTGTGAAATGATGTAACAAAAGATGATTTCCAGTGAATACGATAATGTTATTCTAATTCTTCCTCAGTCTTTTCTGTGATGTCCAGAAGTGGAAGAAATGTTAGTTACTCATGGGGCCTGTAAAAAGAGTTGTGAAATAGCACTTACAGGCCTCTGTCAGGAAAATGTTGTCTGATGCTGAAATGTGTCATTCCATAGGGCATATTAGGAAGACAGTAAACCTTATCAAAGATGTTTGTCATTCTAGTTAACATGGCAAAGAAATCCATTATCAGTAGCTAGAGCTGAGTGATTACATCAGTATCACTGAATGAACACTGATTACAGTGGTTATTCCAACTGTCCACCATTCTGATTTTCCTGTATTACTCTGACTTAATTCAAGTTTCTTCACCTGAACTGATAAGTGATTCATGAAAATAATAACTAGCTTAAAATAGGGTTTCCAATCATTACTCCTCAAGTAACTGAAATAATACCATTATATCTGTTATTGTTAAGTGGAAGTTACACAATAGGATATGTGCTTCATCCATTATGAGTATATCTACATATATTTTAGCATCTTCCAGAAATAATCAATTAGTTTAATTAACCATTAACCCTGACAGATTAGCAAACTCCAGTAATAATATTTCTTGAGTTCAAAACAAAACCACTAACCTGTACAGGATGGGTATAAGGAAGAGTTGCCCCATGGAAGGATGAATTTAACAGAGGCACACCAGCACCAGGAGAGGAAACAACCATGTTCCCTTTGACAACATTCCACAAACCACATAAGAGGACCTTATGCTTCAAAGATGTAAACAATACATAATGATTTACACTCATTAAATACATATATCATTTCAATAAGTTTAAGATATATAAACAAAAATATTACAATACCATGTTGAATCAAACTACAGAGCTATACAAACTTTTATCTGACATCAAACTGCACTAAATAAACTGAATGTCACCAAATCAACCTATACAAAACAAAATTTTATTTCAACACTAAAATCATAATTAATAACAATTTCTTTCATTACAAATAGTGGCTGGAGTTATGATTTTTTAATATAAACTGCACTAATTAATTAATATAATTCTGTAAATGGGAATATTATCTTCCCACAATTGAAAACTTTACCTTTGGTTGATCGCATTCCAATATACACTGTAACAGATCACTTTTCAGTTCTTCAATTGCAGGAATACTGAGTCTTGGAATAAAGTCATCCCCTAAAATCACTGACAATATAAACTCTTCTGACTGCTTTGCTAAATCTGGACTCAGAAGTCCACCTGGAGGTGAGAAAGCAAAGCAATGAACCCCTGGATACTTCTGTTTCAGTAAAATAGCAAGAACCGAAGCTGTTCCAGCTCCCAAACTATGGCCTGTGATGACAAGAGAGTAATTCTGATACAGAGCTAGAGCATCATTCAGAGCATTACTTTCTTCAAGCTTATCTCTCACAAAAACAGCTGCACGATATATTCCTCTGTGACACAGAGAACCACTAGGACAGTTCTCTAGATGAAACATAAATTCACACTCAGCATTCAGATCTGTTAGAGCATCTCTTAAGGAGAGTGTTCCTCGAATAGCCACAACAATGGAAGATGTGGCGTGATCAACTGCTACATAAAACGGAACAGCATAAACACGGTTATGAAATGACACATATATCAAATCACTGTCTTTCAGCCCTGTAATATTCTTTAGTGCAGCTGCATGACACAGGCAACAGTTGTCATCTACAATGAAGTCTGGCTGTCTTTGACAATACAAGCAACAACTGAAACGAGGACGTGCGAAAACAGATGTTAATCTTAACCATCTGAAACACTTTCACTCACATAATAAATGTAAATTAAAATTCCTTACAAAAATCTCCAAACTGATCTAAATCTAAGATTTACTGATGTATTAGTGCTGTGTTATGACCATGTTTTCAATGACTTCCTTAACTAAACTCACTTGATTTCTGTCCAGAGCTGGCACAAACCTGTACCAATGTTGGAATACATAAACATTGGCCAGCCATAGCTGCCTCTTGCAAACTTCATGAAATGACAAGCAGTCTCTATGGTCATCCACTCTTGCTCCTGTGTGGGTCTGTTGGTTATTACTGAAGAGCAACTTCCAGTTGTAATAACTGTGTATGAGGAGTTTGGAGTAGCTAAATCTAAACAAAATAAAAATGAAATAATTAGTACCAAAAAGTCCTAAATATCATTCTAATTTTGTAAATGAAGTGAATATTAATTATGAAAACCTTTAATAAATTATTCTGTAAATGATTGAAGTTGATAATATGAAGGTTTCCATATAAAGTTTATTGTAAAGATTTGTGGTTGACAATATGAAGGTTTCCATATAAAGTTTATTGTAAAGATTTGTGGTTGACAATATGAAGGTTTCCATGTAAAGTTTATTGTAAAGATTTGTTGTTGACAATATGAAGGTTTCCATGTAAAGTTTATTGTAAAGATTTGTTGTTGACAATATGAAGGTTTCCATATAAAGTTTATTGTAAAGATTTGTGGTTGACAATATGAAGGTTTCCATATAAAGTTTATTGTAAAGATTTGTGGTTGACAATATGAAGGTTTCCATATAAAGTTTATTGTAAAGATTTGTTGTTGACAATATGAAGGTTTCCATATAAAGTTTATTGTAAAGATTTGTGGTTGACAATATGAAGATTTCCATATAAAGTTTATTGTAAAGATTTGTGGTTGACAATATGAAAGTTTCCATATAAAGTTTATTGTAAAGATTTGTGGTTGACAATATGAAGGTTTCCATATAAAGTTTATTGTAAAGATTTGTGGTTGACAATATGAAGGTTTCCATGTAAAGTTTATTGTAAAGATTTGTTGTTGACAATATGAAGATTTCCATATAAAGTTTATTGTAAAGATTTGTGGTTGACAATATGAAAGTTTCCATATAAAGTTTATTGTAAAGATTTGTGGTTGACAATATGAAGGTTTCCATATAAAGTTTATTGTAAAGATTTGTGGTTGACAATATGAAGGTTTCCATGTAAAGTTTATTGTAAAGATTTGTGGTTGACAATATGAAGGTTTCCATGTAAAGTTTATTGTAAAGATTTGTTGTTGACAATATGAAGGTTTCCATATAAAGTTTATTGTAAAGATTTGTGGTTGACAATATGAAGATTTCCATATAAAGTTTATTGTAAAGATTTGTGGTTGACAATATGAAGGTTTCCATGTAAAGTTTATTGTAAAGATTTGTTTTTGATAATATAGAGGTTTCATATACGTTTATTGTAAAGGTTTGAATTAGTTTTCAATTGTAATAAAGTTTTCTGTAATGAGATTTGATCATTTATATTGGTTTTAAACTGTGACAGTTTGTGTAATGACATTTGATCTAATATGTTTATTCTAAAGATTGGTGAAAACAGTTTAAAGTTTCACCTCTAAATAAGGTTCATTACACTAACTTATAAAAAAGTTCTAAGTGGAAGTAAATATATCATTTAAATCACACAGATGCAATGTTATAACTACTGTCACCTGAGATCTTTATACTTATAAGGCAAGTATTTAGTGTATTATTATTAAGCTGAAATACAACAACTCCTGAGAGATGTACTACACACAGAGGTAGAGTATATTAGAGATAATGGTGGGTCTCAACACCCTTGATGAACGAACATATCATCTAATAACTTATAAATATTACAATTTGCCATCCTAGGTGACTCTACCTTTTCCCTGTAAAATTAGAAATAACTCCTCAACTTTCCACCCTTATTAACCGTACATATTCATTAATAACAGAATATAAATATCAAACTAACTTGATACAAACACAGAGTGAAACTAAACCAAAACTAGTTTATCCACAGAATATTTCATATAAATATTATCAAATATACAGCCTCAAAACAATTTATTTTTCTTCTTAATCTTTAACTGCTCTGTGTGTAAAAAATACTATGATACCTGTATCTGGTTGATCACATGTTAAACTCACTGCCTGTAACTTTTGGAATTGTTTTGTATGCAAAAGGACAAGACCTACAACAATATCTGATGGCACCAGGTCAACATCCTGGAATATAAAACATTTATATCATATAAATTCATTACCTAAGTATATACATAATATATATATAATCTAAATGTTCGTGTGAACCAGCAGGTTTGTAGTATAAACTAATACAAAACATATATAGAATGATTACCATATAATCTAAATGTTGGTGTGAATTAAGTTTGTAACATAAACTAATACATAATAACATTAACCCTTATGTTTTCTACAATATCCCCATTGTTTAAGAGTTAATAGGATATAAAAAGATATAGAAAGGTTACTATAAACCTAAATACTGATGTGAATTATTAGGTTTGTAATATAAACTAATACATGACAGCACACTTCACTGCTTGCAGACAATTGAGGGAAGGCAACTGCTTTCCAAAGTAAAGATGATAATAAGGAAAAGGAAATAAAGTACTACCATTTGGTAGTCAAACTTAATAACAACAAATATTAATAACTGTGTAGTTATAATGTTTACAACAGAAGAGTATGGTACACATTACTATTAAAACAGGGTAAACTATATATTGAAAAATATTTTCTTTCTTCAAAAATATTTAGATTGATATTATTATCAATTATTTTCATTTCTAAAGCTAAATACTGCACCTATATATAAGAAAAGAAAGTATTTTCAATTTCTAATTCTACTGCATAAATAATATCATTTATAGCAATTAAATCATCTATATATCTGTAAGTTAAAGTAAAAATATCCATGTATATGTATTTTTAAATAAACATATTCTCATTAAAATAAAGATATATCCACTGCTGGTCAATATCTTAAGGCCAATGAACATAAAGATAAAATATGAGTTTTGCGAGGTTAGACTCAATCAATTATTTGAGTAGAGCTTCGAAAAATGAAAATAGAAAAAGGGAAAAAAAAAAAAAATTTTTTTTAGGATTTAATAGGGTAAATGTGAACACTATGAAATTAGCCCAAATACCAGCTGGTCAAAAGTTTAAGACCATACTAAAAAGAAGTCCTAAACAGGGTAAGGAAATGCCCAACAAGAGGTCTCAGTAGTGAGTTCCACGTCCATCAATGCAAATAACTTCAAACATATGCTTTGGCGTGGTCAATATAAGTGTTTTCAGTAGGCTAGCTGGAATGTTATTCCAAGTGGTAAAGATGGCTTCATGAAGATCATGCACTGTATGGAATTGACATCCATTTCTATAGGCTTCCCTTGCCATCCACCTCCAAACATTTTCAATGGGATTTAGTGCGGGCGAACACGCTGGATGGTCCAAAAGAATCATGTTATTTGCCATAAAAAAGTCCTTTGTTCTGCGGGCATTGTGGATTGCAGCATTGTCCTGCTGAAAGATCCAGTCATTTCCACACAAGCGAGGGTCTTCAGTCAATAAGGATGCTCTCTCCAACATGATGGATGCCATCTAAACCATCCAGGTTAAATTTTTTCTCATCTCAGAACAAAACATTCGTCTACTTTTCTACATCCCACGTCTGATGCTTCTCAACAAAGTTTAACCAAGCTGTTTCATTGTGTGGAAGGACATGTGGCCTTTGAAGATGTTTACGGTTTTTAAAGCCATTCTCTCATAGATGCCATCTTATTGTTCTTCAGCTGCATTCTGCATTCATAAGGGCCTTAATCTGGTTTGACAATCGACTGGTGTCTTGCCGGACAACTTGTCGAATCCTCCTGCTCAACGCTGGAGAAATTTTCTTGGGTAAACCACTTGAAATTCTTGTTCCGTATCTCTCATGGTTTTTTAAGAAATTTGGAACGGCAGTTTTACAACGTCCAATCTCACCAGTAATGACAGGTTGAGAGAGACCTTGCTTTTCCAGATCGATAATTCTGCCACATTCAAACTCTGTCAACTTTTGAGCCTTTGCCGTGTGTTTACCCAATGTAACACAGGAGGTGTTGGCAATGCTAATGCTTGAACACAAATGACTAAATTTTGTTACATGTTTACCAATTAATGCTACGTTTCTGTAAAGTCTTAAACTTTTGACCAGCTAGTATTTAGGCGAATTTCATAATGTACACATTTTCCATATAAAATGCTAAATATTTTTTTTATTTTCCCTTTTCTTATTGTCATCTCTTGAAGCTCTACTCAAATAAGTGGTTGAGTCTAACAATGCAAAATGCAAATTTTATCTTTATGTTCACTGGCCTTAAGATTTCGGCCAGCAATGTATTTGCTACAAAACTAGAATAGTTAGTTCCTACTAGAACTCCTATTACTTGTTTAAAACCCTTGTTACTAAAAAAAATATAATGATTACAAATGCAGAAACTTAATATGTATATTATGTTTTTGAGTTAAGATTTTTTTGTTTTTTTCTGGTACTACAGAAAATTAACAGAACTTAATGAATTCATAAGAAAAAATAAACAATTTAATGTAATTGTTGTGTACAATAAAATAAAATGTTTGAATATTCTTTATTTGTTCCTCAGATATTCTAAAATGGGTTGATTATTTTCTGTTATCAAAATTGTGCATTTCTTACTTGTAATACTTATTTTTTTAATTTAATAATGAACTGATTGATGCATAAATCTCAGTCATCAAATATTTTACATTTAAATTAACTACAAAATGTGAAGTTTTAATTTAATCTCACATTTTCAATACCTCATAAACAATTTTTAATCAATATTTTATGTCTATACATAAGTGCTTTGTACGATCATTTCAAAAATTAAAAAAAAATTATATTAATTAATGTGCTATTTTAAAAGATTAAGTTGATAAACCTTTTTAAAAATAATTTACATGCAATAATACTAGAAAAAACTAAATTATTACAAAGTCAAAACAAAATCAACTCTATTTTTTCTTTTACCTTCTATTTTGTTAAATTTTGAAAAAAAAGTCATAAAAAAAAACGAGTAAAACAGTAATTATTACTTATAGTCAAAGCAGTAGAGTTATTAAAATATTGGTTTAATTTATAAGGATATAACATTCCTAATTTCAAAATATTGAAGTCCTTGTTGAAGTCTGTTGGTATCTTCATTAAGAATTTCTGATATAGTTATCTTAATAGATGTAAAAGGATGAATTTTAATTTTTTTTAATTCTATGTAAGTTATAAATTGTTTTTGACTTAAGATCTATGCCAGTTTATACATATATTTAATTTTGAAGTTTGTACCACATGTTCCATATTACATTTAGTACAAGTTCACAGATATCCTGCATTACTTATTTACCAGATTGACTTTGTATAAGTAATAGGATGAAAAGTGTTTAGAGGAGGATGTGTGAGACATCAGTTGTTATTACATTTTATAACATTAGAAGAAATATAATAATTAAAATCAGCTCACTAGGTTAAATTACAGTTTACACAACAATTGGTGAAGACAATGACACTTAACAGTATAAAGATTGAACAATGTAATGACACTTAACAGTATAAAGATTGAACAATGTAACGACACTTAACAGTATAAAGATTGAACAATGTAACGACACTTAACAGTATAAAGATCGAACAATGTAACGACACTTAACAGTATAAAGATCGAACAATGTAACGACACTTAACAGTATAAAGATCGAACAATGTAACGACACTTAACAGTATAAAGATCGAACAATGTAACGACACTTAACTGTATAAAGATGGAACAATGTAATGACACTTAACTGTATAAAGATCGAACAATGTAATGACACTTAACAGTATAAAGATCGAACAATGTAATGACACTTAACTGTATGAAGATCGAACAATGTAATGACACTTAACTGTATGAAGATCAAACAATGTAATGACACTTAACTGTATAAAGATCGAACAATGTAATGACACTTAACTGTATAAAGATCGAACAATGTAATGACACTTAACAGTATAAGATCGAACAATGTAATGACACTTAACAGTATAAAGATCGAACAATGTAATGACACTTAACAGTATAAAGATCGAACAATGTAATGACACTTAACAGTATAAAGATCGAACAATGTAATGACACTTAACAGTATAAAGATCGAACAATGTAATGACACTTAACAGTATAAAGATCGAACAATGTAATGACACTTAACAGTATAAAGATCGAACAATGTAATGACACTTAACAGTATAAGATCGAACAATGTAATGACACTTAACAGTATAAGATCGAACAATGTAATGACACTTAACAGTATAAAGATCGAACAGTGTAATGACACTTAACAGTATAAAGATCGAACAATGTAATGACACTTAACAGTATAAAGATCGAACAATGTAATGACACTTAACAGTATAAAGATCGAACAATGTAATGACACTTAACTGTATAAAGATTGAACAATGTAATGACACTTAACTGTATAAAATTTGAACAATGTAATGACACTTAACAGTATAAAGATTGAACAATGTAATGGAGAAGTGTGACATAGTCAGCAAAACATTACATTCATTGAATATATGTATAGAAGATTAATACTGAACAGTGCAGTGAAACAAAATCAAAACAAAGGACTGTGTTAAAAACAACAAACCTCTCACTAATGTAATTTTATAATAAACACAAACAAGCCCACCAAAAGATAAAAAATACTACACAAATCAGAAGGATCCCCAGGGTACAGGCTACAACATGAGATATAAAATGTACACAAGGTGAAGGAAGTGACTGCAAAGTAGGACCTGCATTGTGGAGGGGATACACTATCTATCAGTCTCAACCTCAGTTCACCTGTTTCACAAGAAAAAATTCATAAAAGTAAATAATAATAACAAAAAATAAAACAAAATTTGGAGAGCAAGATGTGGGCACTCGAGCCCACAAAGTTCCGCATCACTCTTCAGTGTCTGCTCTCCAAAGTTAAGAAAAAGATGTAATAATCATGTATAGGAAACAAATTCTGACGTGACGTAGTAGGTTTATACGTCTGTTTGAATCTTACCTTTTATTTTTGTAATCCATGCATTAGAAAAAGATAAACCTAAATTATTCATTTGAAAAAAACCTCATACTGGCATTAATTAGATTCAGATTTCTAAAACATTCTAAATATTCATTTCATTCATCTATTTATTTTATTTAATTATTAATTTTATCTTCCTTTCAACTTTTAAAATTATCTAACATTGTACAATCCTTAAAACACTGTTGCACTAACCTTCAGTTCAAAACAATACAACTTAAATATAAAATAATTCTAAATGTATAAAAAAATTACATCAAGTTAAATAATTCCTGTTTAAAATCAGAAAAATATAAATATACTGATACAATAAAATATAAACCATTCTCACATAAAAGTTAAAATATATTCTTGAAATTTACTATAAATTAAGAAGTTACAATTATTCTCTAAATCTTTAGTGCATAAGTTGATAAATATATTACTCTCTATTTGTTTTCACTTTGTACTGTACTTTAAACTATTTAGTTAAAATAGGTGGAAAATATTATTTTATTAAGAGCTCTCTCTGTTTTATTATTACATTTTCCCCAATAAAATTTTTTGTAATTTTCTAATTTCTTTTATTTCATTACCAAAAAAAATGATTAACCTTAGAAATGTTTACTCATACTCATCCTATCATATATTTTTAAAAATTAACTGGTAACATTATAGGTAGCTCGGATTGGGCTTAAACGTGGGTTTATGTAACTAAGTTCTAATATTTTACCACATATTTCTTTATATATTGTACAAATTAAGGTTACGTATAATAATTTTGAATCACAATCAATAGTTTAATTTATTTAAAATAAAACACATGTTGTGGAATACAAGATAAACATATAATTTAAATATATCATTCTTCGTGATGTATACATAGTAAGATTCCTTCTTATAAAATTTGTCTTTCTTGTATTCAATAATTTGTACTGATTTTTTCAGGCATGTCTTTGATAAGATTACATTAACATTACTGAATACTTTCTTTAGGTTAACAACCTCCTCCACATGTTTATCATCAAAACAAATATGTCAGTCATGCGTGCACACAAGAAAAGTTTTCTTTTTCCTATTTAGATTATTTATTATCAGAATTAATCTTTACTATGTTGACCCTTCATTCAATTTCTCTATCTAAATAATAACATTTTTAAAAATATTTGTAATTCTTCGAGGCTCACTTTTCTATCTTTTTATTCACAAACCAAAGTTTAAATACTTTGGACTAAAGATACTGTGCACTAAGTGATTATTAAAAAACCTAAACTTCCATATTAAATGGTACATCTATAATAAATACCTGAAATAAATTCTCCATTGTCTTTGACTAAAATATCTGAAAATGATAACTTTGTTTCACTCATCTTAATATAGAATTGTTTTATAATAATTATTCCAGATTCAAAAGCCATTATCACAGACATACACATTGATATGTATGTGTATGTTTAGACAAGTGTATATTTATATACATGTATGTTCATATACACGTATTCACATGCATGTCTATGTTTATGTGTGTATTTGTGTTCATATCTATGTTTATGCTTATATATGTCTACGTTTATAGGTACATGTGTACATTTACATGCGTGGATAAAAATAGAACTGTAATTCATCTTACTTCTGCTCATTACAAAACCAACCAGGTGCTTTTCTCTATCTCGATATGAAAGTTTTATAAATACACACACACACAAACATACTATACTGGTACCTATACCTAATAATAATACCAAACAACATCTTCCATACAATGTGTAGAAATTTACAAGTACCTATACCAAATAACCACCTGTTCAATCTTTCACACAAATAACATCTACCATACAATGTGGTGTAGAACTTCAAGAGTACTTATACCTAATAACCACCTGTTCAATCTTTCACACAAATAACATCTACCATACAATGTGGTGTAGAACTTCAAGAGTACTTATACCTAATAACCACCTGTTCAATCTTTCACACAAATAACATCTACCATACAATGTGGTGTAGAACTTCAAGAGTACTTATACCTAATAACTAGCTGTACAATCTTTCACACAAATAACATCTACCATACAATGTGGTGTAGAACTTCAAGAGTACTTATACCTAATAACCACCTGTTCAATCTTTCACACAAATAACATCTATCATACAATGGACTGAATCACCATCAACCAGCACTATCAGTTCACAATTCACTGTACTGTATCACCTTCAACCAACCATATTAGTTCAGGAATCACTGGATTGTATAATCTTCAACAAACTGTATTAATGTATGATTCACTGAACTGCATAACCTTCAACCAACCCTACTAATTCACGATTCACTGGACTGTATTACCTTCAACCAGCCTTATTAGTTTATGATTCACTGAACTGTATCACCTTCAACCAACCCTACTAATTCACGATTCACTGGACTGTATTACCTTCAACCAGCCTTATTAGTTTATGATTCACTGAACTGTATCACCTTCAACCAACCCTACTAATTCACGATTCACTGGACTGTATCATCTACAACCAACTGTATTAACGTATGATTCACTGGACTGTATCACCTTCAACCACTATATTAATGTATGATTCACTGGACTGTATCACCATCAATGAACCGTATTAATGTATGATTCACTGGACTTTATCACCTTTTTATCTTATTAGTTCAATGTCTTTACACAAATCCAGGCATTTTTCTTCTTTTTAACCGAGTTTAGAAGTTTATACCACTGTGACTGGAGATGGGTGTATTTATATATAAAGTTCAGTGACCAATATTTTAGACCAGAGGTGGACAAGTTATTTTTTTATAGTGGCCACAAACTGTGGCTAATGAAAACAACATTAAGATAGAGGCAGTTTAGCTTCCTCTGTGAATTGAAGTTCATGAATAGACTGATTTCTTGCTTATTATTTTACCTCTTCCCTGAAGCTTCGTATTAAAATCATTCAAGGGAGCCATCACAATGCATAGAAAGTATAAATCACATCACCATGACAAAATTTTAATTTCAGGGGAATTTTTTGAACAAGATACTGTTTTGTTTGAGGAAATAAGAAAGTAAATCGTTTCAAGACTTTTCCCATATTTAACCATCTCACATTTACATAATCAGTAAGGTCATCAAAAGTACAGTCACTTCTTTTCTTCAAAGACTCAACAAACTGTCGATGGATGAGAGAGCCTCCACTTCTAATTTACAATTTTTACAACCATGCCCATCAAATTTTTCAATTCATCACTTTCAGACATCTGAGCACATAAATTTTCCTGATGAAAAATGCAATGGAAAGATGGCAGTGTGGACTTCACATTATTTTCAATTAAATGCTGCTCTAAAAGAGAAACAAATCCTAATTTTGTCCTAGTTATGGTGGGAGAACCCTCTGTTGTAGCATAAACCAGTTTTTTAAAATCCATGTTGATTAATTTTGACATTTTGAGAAATCTTTCAAAGAAGTTTTTTCTACATGTTCCATCTTGTAATCCACAAAGATACAAATCAAACTCAAAATATCAACAGTGCAGTGTCACTAACATCTGTTGACTCATCTCGTGCTAAAGAAAAATACACACAGTCTTTTAGTTGTTGGAGCAACTGTTTTCTGTTTTTTTATAACTCTAGCATTCTGCGGACAAACGTTCTTCAAGTTAATTGCAAATTATTTACCTTTTGAAGAAAATATCTTCTAATTTAGAATCATAATTTTCCAACAGAGTTTCAATGACCACAATCATTTTTTTACTAGGTCAGCATCAGAAAATGATTTATTTTTTGAGCTAGAATCCAGGCTACTTTATAGCTAGCTAACGTAACTTGTTCTTTCAACGATAAAAATCGTTTTGGGCCTCCCTTTTGTTCATGAAATTGTGCTTTCAGACGGCTAATTTCATTCACACAATTTTTGCTATCAACTGGAAGTTTTACATCAAATTCGTTGTGAAGATTGTTAAATTGTTGCTTAAGGTTGTGTACTGTATTATTCCTAAAAACTTTGTTACACAAAACACATACTGACTTATTATTTACATCAATCACTACAAATTTTAACTCTAACTTTCATTAAATTCACGTTTCTCCAGTCACGCGTCATTCTCTTTTCGTCAGTAATGTCAGAATTAATTAAATTATCTTTATTTTCTAAGTGTTCACCATCATCTGGATTGTTTTGTTTTCTAATTATACACTTATTCATATTATGGGATTAAAAATATATTTAAACACTTGTAAGTTGTACAATAAAAATATGTTTGCAAGTGCATGCAAAACAATGTGAACACAATTACAAACATCTAAACCAGAGTGACGTTACAAAATGGGCAATGTGTGTGTTAGTGATAAAGCACACGACATTAGCGATGACGTGAGGCAGTGCAGTTGCTGATCACCAAATTTGCAATAAAAAAATCAATGATGGAAAAAGTTGATTCCAAAACTTGACCTGACCACATATGGCCAGTGGCCATGGAGTTCCCCACCCTTGTCTTAAAGCAACCCAACAATGAAACTGTTTTGGTATGCTGCCTCTTTTGAGTACTGAATCTGTATTTTTTCTTTCCCCAAATCTCAGTTACTTATCCCTGTATAAATCACCTAACACTTCATGTAAACTAACTACTCTGAAAGAATGTATAACTCCTCTTAAAATAAGCAGATGGATAGAAAACCTAACATATCAACAAAAAATTGTTTGGTTATATACCTAAAGAGGTTTTTATTAACATGTATCTCACACCTGAATAACAAACAAACACAAAGAACCTCAGAGAGTGTGTGCAGATGTTTCAAGTATTAGTAAATGTAAAATACAATTATCTTTCTTCACATGTTGCAAGAGTTGCTTGTTTACAAACACGAGGAAAGGTGAATTTCGCCTTTACAGGTGACAAAGAGTAGCAATCAGAAACCATACCATAAACACTAGGAGAAAATGTAAACATATGTAACAAGAAGAAAGAGTATATAATGTAACGAGAATAAACTGTAAACATGCAAGTATGTATCCATGTAACAAGAAGAAAGAGTATATAATGTAACGAGAATAAACTGTAAACATGCAAGTATGTATCCATGTAACAAGAAGAAAGAGTAGATATAAATATCGTAACAAGGATGAACTATAAACATACAAGTATGTATCCATGTAACAAGAAGAAACTGTAAACATACAGATGGACATACACTTTCAGAAAGTGTATATTTCATATTTAAGGATGTGAACAAAGTTTACGACTATCAAATCTAAAAACCAATTTGCACCTTAAACATAATCATTGTATTAAAATATTTTCTCAAAAAAACCAACTTGTGAACCTGACAATGACCGAAGAAAGTTGAAACTTTGTTCATTTTTCTACATAAAAATTTTCTCAATCTAAACAAGCCATTTTTACATATATAAAATAGTTTATGTTTAATTAACTAAATGTATTTAAAACATGAAGTATTAGTAAGTTCAAAGTAGATTATTAAACAGAGAAACAGTTTATACCATATAAATATAGAATATGTGAATTATACTTACTTCAAATAAAGAAGCAAACAACGATGCTATGTCGGAGTACGCATGTTGGCTATTTTCATCAAATCCAGCACAACAGCAACACAGAAGTTTCATCCTAAAAAAACAGAAAATATACAATACAGACAAGGCACAATATTATTATACTTCACACGAGACTATTATTACTTTGACGGTGAATTTAGAATATACAGCCAAAAATGATTTTAAATATAGCATAATATAAACAAAAATAGCAACCAAGTAAATATATTAACACACTTTTATAGCTTAGTTACTATAATTAGTGTCATATATCTAACACTACAAAACACACTTTCATAACATGGTTACTATAATTAGTGTCATACATCTCACACTACAAAACACACTTTCATAACTTGGTTACTATAATTAGTGTCATACATCTCACACTACAAAATACACTTTCATAACTTGGTTACTATAATTTGTGTCATACATCTCACACTACAAAATACACTTTCATAACTTGGTTACTATAATTAGTTTAATACATCTCACACTACAAAATACACTTTCATAACATGGTTACTATAATTAGTGTCATACATCTCACACTACAAAACACACTTTCATAACTTGGTTACCATCATGAAAAACAATAACTTTGTATGAAAACATCTGGTGTGTGTTTTATAGAGAATATTTCAAGAGAATGTGACAAGTGGGTATGGAATTAAGGGTCTGATTTTCTAAGTGCGTATGGAATGAAGGGTTTGATTTTCTAAGTGCGTATGGAAGGAAGGGTCTGATTTTCTAAGTGAGTATGGAATGAAGGGTCTGATTTTCTAAGTGAGTATGGAATGAAGGGTCTGATTTTCTAGTTTATTAAAATTATTTTATTCCTGAGTAATAACAATATACTAATGAGTAATTTGTGTTAAGTTTCATACTTCTCAGAAGAGTTAAGACCTAGAGAGCAAATGTGACAATTTTTGTACAAGGGGAAATTTAAGGTTTCCTAAAATATTGGATTATTAAATTCACAATTTGTATAATATTAAAATTTGGTTTATTAGCTATGTTTTGATGCTAAAGTTGTTTATTTATAATTTTGAAAGTAACTGTATTAAAAGGATGCTCATATGAAAATTTCCTTCAATAGTAACTGTAATCGAAGCTTACCCTCAACTTGGAAGCACACAGAAGGTGATCAAACAGACTGATTTCCATAATTAGGACAAGAATTTGGATGATAATAGCAAGTTCCTCTCTATTAACTCATCTTAAGAGTGTAAAATAGTATTTTCACCTTAAAGTTCACAACTTTAAATGATATTTTTGTCAAACAAAAATAAACAGTGTAACTATCTCCCAAAAGTAACTTTTTAAAATAGTATACTAGAGTTACTTCAAATGATATGATTGTAAGTATTGTAAAGTAAAACATACCTATATTTAAATGATATGACTGTAAGAATTGTAAAGTAAAACATACCTATATTTAAATGATACAACTGTAAGTATTGTAAAGTAAAACATACCTATATTTAAATGATATGACTGTAAGAATTGTAAAGTAAAACATACCTATATTTAAATGATACAACTGTAAGTAAAGCAAAACATACCTATATTTAAATGATACAACTGTAAGTAAAGTAAAACATACCTATATTTAAATGATACAACTGTAAGTATTGTAAAGTAAAACATACCTATATTTAAATGATACAACTGTAAGTATTGTAAAGTAAAACATACCTATATTTAAATGATATGACTGTAAGAATTGTAAAGTAAAACATACCTATATTTAAATGATATGACTGTAAGAATTGTAAAGTAAAACATACCTATATTTAAATGATATGACTGTAAGAATTGTAAAGTAAAACATACCTATATTTAAATGATACAACTGTAAGTATTGTAAAGTAAAACATACCTATATTTAAATGATATGACTGTAAGAATTGTAAAGTAAAACATACCTATATTTAAATGATATGACTGTAAGAATTGTAAAGTAAAACATACCTATATTTAAATGATATGACTGTAAGAATTGTAAAGTAAAACATACCTATATTTAAATGATACAACTGTAAGTATTGTAAAGTAAAACATACCTATATTTAAATGATATGACTGTAAGAATTGTAAAGTAAAACATACCTATATTTAAATGATACAACTGTAAGTAAAGTAAAACATACCTATATTTAAATGATACAACTGTAAGTAAAGTAAAACATACCTATATTTAAATGATACAGCTGTAAGTATTGTAAAGTAAAACATACCTATATTTAAATGATACAGCTGTAAGTATTGTAAAGTAAAACATACCTATATTTAAATGATATGACTGTAAGAATTGTAAAGTAAAACATACCTATATTTAAATGATATGACTGTAAGAATTGTAAAGTAAAACATACCTATATTTAAATGATATGACTGTAAGAATTGTAAAGTAAAACATACCTATATTTAAATGATACAACTGTAAGTATTGTAAAGTAAAACATACCTATATTTAAATGATATGACTGTAAGAATTGTAAAGTAAAACATACCTATATTTAAATGATATGACTGTAAGAATTGTAAAGTAAAACATACCTATATTTAAATGATATGACTGTAAGAATTGTAAAGTAAAACATACCTATATTTAAATGATACAACTGTAAGTATTGTAAAGTAAAACATACCTATATTTAAATGATATGACTGTAAGAATTGTAAAGTAAAACATACCTATATTTAAATGATACAACTGTAAGTAAAGTAAAACATACCTATATTTAAATGATACAACTGTATGTAAAGTAAAACATACCTATATTTCCAAACTTGTTTTGCTTTTAATGCTGCTATAGTTGGGAGTTCTACATAAAGATGTGAATCACCTGAACTCTCCAGTTTGACTGCTCCCAGAGGATCAAACACAATAAACACACCTAATAATGTGGCCACAAGTAGGATCCAAGATAATATATTAGCTATCTGGGGAAAAATAAAAACCTTTTATAGTGTTCTCAATAGACTGATTACCTTTGCACACTTATTACATAGAGAAAATGAAGCAAAAACATAGAGAATAGGAAATATGTCATATTATTAACTTTATATAGTATCACAGTGTAACAATACAATACAAAGAGGTTAGGAAATATGTCATACTATTAACTTCATATAGTATCACAGTGTAACAATACAATACAAAGAGGTTAGGAAATATGTCATACTATTAACTTTATATAGTATCACAGTGTAACAATACAATACAAAGAGGTTAGGAAATATGTCATACTATTAACTTTATATAGTATCACAGTGTAACAATACAATACAAAGAGGTTAGGAAATATGTCATACTATTAACTTCATATAGTATCACAGTGTAACAATACAATACAAAGAGGTTAGGAAATATGTCATACTATTAACTTTATATAGTATCACAGTGTAACAATACAATACAAAGAGGTTAGGAAATATGTCATACTATTAACTTTATATAGTATCACAGTGTAACAATACAATACAAAGAGGTTAGGAAATATGTCATACTATTAACTTCATATAGTATCACAGTGTAACAATACAATACAAAGAGGTTAGGAAATATGTCATACTATTAACTTTATATAGTATCACAGTGTAACAATACAATACAAAGAGGTTAGGGAATATGTCATACTATTAACTTCATATAGTATCACAGTGTAACAATACAATACAAAGAGAATAGGAAAAATGTCATACTATTAACTTTATATAGTATCACAGTGTAACAATACAATACAAAGAGGTTAGGAAATATGTCATACTATTAACTTCATATAGTATAATAGTGTAACAATACAATACAAAAAGAATAAGAAATATGTCATACTATTAACTTCATATAGTATCATAGTGTAACAACACAGAGAATAGGAAATATGTCATACTATTAACTTTATATAGTATCACAGTGTAACAATACAATACAAAGAGGTTAGGAAATATGTCATACTATTAACTTCATATAGTATGACAGTGCAACAATACAATACAAAGAGAATAGGAAAAATGTCATACTATTAACTTCATATGGTATCATAGTGTAACAATACAATACAAAGAGATTAGAAAATATGTCATAATATTAACTTCATATAGTATCATAGTGTAACAATACAATAATGTTTGTTGTTATCCTTCTTTAAAAGTAAAGCTGAAGAGATCTGCTCGACTGGAATTGTGAAGATAAACTAGCAGTTAATTAATAAGCTTAAATGAGCTTGTGCATGAGATCATGAAATGAAAAAGTAAAATGAGTAATACTAGTGAGTTGACTGCTATCTATTCAACAGTTAACAATAACTCTTGGCAGTTAGTGGTACCATCCAGTTCTCCTTCCTCTAGTCAACAGCACTAACACAAACTGTTGGTCACTGGTGTTGCTGAAGAGCCATCTTTCTTTTACTGTGCAATTAGAAACTGTGAAACTGGAACATTGTCTTAATAGTTTTGTCATAAGAAACATTAGGTGAACAATCTTTGGTGGAAATATTTCAGTTGGAAATTTTATTGTGAAGAAGTCATTACCATATCTAAATAATTTATATCAGTTTTTATATGGTAACTGGCTTATTAAATTGTGCCTTTTATTTTAGTTTTTATAAAAGATGATTTAAACACCATTCCTCATCTTCAATAGTTAACAGATGGAAACAAGACACCATTCCTCATCTTCAATAGTTAACAGATGGAAACAAGACACCATTCCTCATCTACAATAGTTAACAGATGGAAACAAGACACCATTCCTCATCTACAATAGTTAACAGATGGAAACAAGACACCATTCCTCATCTTCAATAGTTAACAGATGGAAACAAGACACCATTCCTCATCTTCAATAGTTAACAGATGGAAACAAGATAAGAAAAACATAACTGGATTAATTCTGTGCTACACATACCTAACAGACAAATTGAAACAAGGTTCCTTACCTCTACAATAAGTACAACATCTTCCGACTCACAGTTGTGGCTCTTTGGTGAAAAAGCCCACAGAGTTCCCATAATCGTCCAAGCTACTTCTGGTATTATTAACAACAATCGAAAGTACAACAGCTTTGAAACAGCTTGTCGAAGACGTGTCTGCAAAATATTTTAAACACAAACTTTCGAAATATTTTATTGGAATTCAAAGCTCTTTTAATATTATTATTATTATTATTATTATTATCAGTAATACACTTTCTTCATCTGTAATACTCTATATGTCAGACATCTTGGTAAGTAAATCAGTTCACTAGTGATTTCTTAATGAAGCACTGAACAGCAGTAATTATTGTTGTTTTCCTTCATATTTGTGCATCTGCTGAAGCAATATTTAAGTGAAAACAGTCAACACAGCATACAAACTTATCAACAGAGTGCACAAACTTATTTGTGGTGTTTATACTACTTACATCAGCCAGTTTACTGGTATCACTTGTTTTTACAGTTTGAAATACCGTTGGGCTTTATTTACAGAGAGAGTTCTATCCATTTCCAGGTGGATTTTGGAAGAATAAGGTAATTATATACATTGTACATGGCAGACAAAGGAGTTGCACAAAACATCATAATTAATTTATTCACAATATTGCACTGTTCTTCATAGCCTAACTGTCCAACAGATTAGGGAATTTAAAATAAAGAGAAATTACATTTAACATTTTAGTAACACTGTTTTGATAAATGAGAAGTAACTAATTTGAAACCATGGTAATCATGCAGAGAAAATCTTACCTCAATAATTGATCCCTTGGTAGTAAACCAGATGATCACACTATTGACAGCTATAACAAGGATCAAACAAACTAAAACTCCAATCAAGTAAATGCTCAACAGTTCTGAACCATTGCAGCCTGCATGACTTTGATGTTTCACAAACACTCCCACGACAACACATAACCTTTAAAGATAGAAATACATGTTCACTGACAGTATTAATTACTAGATAACCTAGTTTTTACTTCAATAGCACACTTCAATATCTACACATGTAACTCACAGTATTTTATGTGAAGCTTCAAAAAATATGTACAAACATTAGGAATATAAGACAACAAAATGGGAATATATACAAACATTAGGAATACGAGACAACAAAATGGGAATATATACAAACATTAGGAATACGAGACAACAAAATGGGAATATATACAAACATTAGGAATACGAGACAACAAAATGGGAATATATACAAACATTAGGAATACGAGACAACAAAATGGGAATATATACAAACATTAGGAATACGAGACAACAAAATGGGAATATATACAAACATTAGGAATACGAGACAACAAAATAGGAATATATACAAACATTAGGAATATGAGACAACAAAATGGGAATATATACAAACATTAGGAATACGAGACAACAAAATGGGAATATAAACAAACACTAGGAATACGAGACAACAAAATGGGAATATATACAAACATTAGGAATACAAGACAACAAAATGGGAATATATACAAACATTAGGAATACGAGACAACAAAATGGGAATATATACAAACATTAGGAATACGAGACAACAAAATGTGAATATACACAAACATTAGGAATACAAGACAACAAAATGGGAATATATACAAACATTAGGAATACGAGACAACAAAATGGGAATATACACAAACATTAGGAATACAAGACAACAAAATGTGAATATATACAAACATTAGGAATACGAGACAACAAAATGTGAATATACACAAACATTAGGAATACGAGACAACAAAATGGGAATATACACAAACATTAGGAATACGAGACAACAAAATGGAAATATATACAAACATTAGGAATACAATACAACAAAATGTGAATATATACAAACATTAGGAATACGAGACAACAAAATGGGAATATATACAAACATTAGGAATACGAGACAACAAAATGGGAATATATACAAATGGTTTATTAAGATTTCACCTCTACTTTTAATTAAACAAAAATTAAGAAAATATGTTTACAATAATCCCTAAAAGAGCAAAGTAAAACACAAAATCCCCAGAATTCGTTGTTTCACAGCAGGATAAGATAGGCCTGAAATTATCTCACCACCTTTTGAAACCACCCTGGTAGTTTTACAATCATACAAGAGACGAGATGTGACAATAAGAAGTACAAGAGACAGTCAAACAAATTTTGTTCACTCCCACTTTTTACAATCAGTCTAATTCACCAAGGTTAACTTTGGTTATACTTCTTAAAACGAGAAGGTTCAACAGGCAATACAATAAATGTTTACAACAGGAAGGGACCAGAAGGAGAAAAACTATATTTATTTTGTTTAAATATGCTGTGTAAAAGTGAAGTAGGAATGAGACACTTACATACAGATGAACCCTCTCCCTACAGGCTCTCTTGATGTAAATAACCATCACACTTTCTGTACTATAACTTTTAATACGATAAGTACCTTCACAAAATATGCCAAAGAAATTTAATGTTTGAAATATAGTGTTTACATCATATCTTCTAGTTACAAGTCCACACGTTGACACTCTTAGATATTATGGCTTGTAGACAGAGTCAGAATATGGAATTGTAGCATGACAACACCAACAACACCATATCTCAAGCACTGACCTTGTTAATTTGTTTTTGTTTCACTTACATTTTTATTTCAAGCTGTCTTGTTTCTGGAATCTTTGAAGATTTCTATTCCCCTCTTTTTAATTAAACAATTTTATTAACAGTTTCATCTCTCATAGTTTCCCAAATGATTCCTTATCTGAGTGACATTTTGCCATTAGCCAGGTTTACAGAATGCTTACTCATGAATCACTTTGAGATGTGTTTCTTTTCATGACTTCAGTGCACACTATATAACAGTTCAGCATTCTATAAACGAAATCACTTCAGATGACTGAATTCATTCACAGAGTAACCACACTAAAAGAACTATGAATTACTTCTAAATCTGTTCTCCAACCAATTCTTATAATAGGCAGCTATTAATAAAATAATTAGTGTTTACTATTAACCCTGTTGGCTTGTTAATTATTTTAACAAAAACACACGTATCACATCTTAACTGAACTATTTTAAGCAGCCTAACAACTTGTTTGATTTAAACATTAAGTTGTTACATGAAATGTTTATAGAAATCATGTTTCATATTTAATTGTTAAGTTACTTTAATTCATTACTCTACTCTTCTTACTTCAATCTTTTATTACACTTACTTCATATTTGTACTCTAGCTGTTCTGACTACCATATATTACACTTTATCATATCCATTTAGAAACTGTGTACTTTTTCTATGAATGTTTTTATCTCTTGGCAATAAAAAACAGTCTTTTTAAATGAAATGGCTAAATCATTTTAATTTTTTATGGAATAAACAGGTGTTATGAATAAACCTAAAGCAAATGATAAAACATATTGTAAACAGTACATCACAGGTTGCATCATCATCTTATTTCACAATATACAAAACATCAACAGCTTTATATTAGGTTTTTACAGCAAACGTCATTATACATACAAAAATAATATAAAGAACAACATACTATAGAAATGCCTATCATCTGTGTCACATCCATTCCAAGTTTTACGATACTTCATATTATGACACAAAAGTCCCAACTGGTGATCCATATAACCTTTAATTTTAAATCATATCTACTTACCATAGCATACGGATTCCTATCTCAAATAATGCTGGAAATAGGAGGTCGTCACTTCCAATCCCCCAACGACGATTACAAGCAATGAGACCAGGCATTTTAACCAGTAGTGGTTCCTGAACTCCAGACCATTGTTAATAATATCACAAGTCTAAGAGAATGAAATAACATTATATCAAATTCAGACTAAGTCAAATTTTCTAAATTTTTATTTTTTAATCTAAAAGGTAAAAAAGGATGTTGAATATTTATGTAAGAAATGAATATTACTGTTAATTTGTCTAACCAAAGCAATTTCATATTTCTCATATTCAAAACTTTTTATTTTTAATTTGAAGTTTCATTAGCATTAGCTTAACAAGCAAAAATAAATAAAAAAGAAATTGCACTACTTTGTTTATATAATTTATGTTAAAATGTGTGTTGTGTAGATATTTGTGTTCATAAATTATAATTTTATAGGTAGATTTAACACGTAGTTCTAGTATTAAAAATTATTTAATTTGTGAAAGGTAAAAATATTATAACTTAATTTTAACGAAAACTGACATCCTTTACCATGAATGAATAAAAAAATTTTTGTACTGAAACTGTGATATAGCACGCATAGTTTAATACACATAAAGTTTCACGTTGTTCGACTTGAACTGTTACAAGTTTCAGTGTATCTTAATACTATTTTCAATATAAGGCTTTTTGTCATGAGATTATATCACCATTACGAATTACAATAAATTTAATACCAATTACCTTATAACATAATACATATATCACTTTCTGTACAGTCAGCGATCAACTCATAGTTAGATCGTTTGAGCCAAAGTTTTTTGCCAACACATGACATCAACCGTCATTGTATTTTCATAGAAAAGAGAAAAGGGAACCAAATATTTGATAATGACATTCAAAATGATTGTTAGTAACATCTAAAGAATGAAATACATTTGACACAATATCACTATCTCTCTCGATATATATATATACATGTTATAAACTAATAATATAAAATAATTCTTAACTTACTGAAGTTATTCGTTAACAGTAATCTCTGGTCATAATATTTTATAAAGTCAAATTTGAAAAAAGGTGGCGGTAAATACGTAATACAGTTCAGATATATTTATGAATTTTTAAGAGACCTAAAAGTTTGACATAAATTTGAAATCAGTCTTGACTAAGGTTTTAATAATTAGACGGAAACATCGTCGTAGTTTTATACATTTTAGCGAAGAGAAACATGATTAATATTACACTATCGTGAGGAACCCATTTGAAGTAAATATTTACAGGGTGTCCCAAAATAACGTTTACACTCTTTGACTGTGTATAGCTAATAAACCATTTCTTTTGTTTCAGATTTGACTTGTGTCCAAGGATGGCGGATAATCAGCTTACAATCGAGCACAAAATATTCATTCTCAACACTTTTTGGAAAGTCGAAAACAAAGCTGAAGTGCAAAGACGTTTTACTAGAAAGTTCCATTTGGATGCGCCATCTCGCCCCAGCATTTCACGCATCATCGCCAAGTTTGATGAACACGGAACTCTACACCATATAAGAAAGGGTCGCTCCGATCGAAAAAGATCATCAACAAGCCCAACAAGAGCGCAAGAGGTCATTGATAATGTTCTTAATTCTCCAAGAAAATCAATGCGCCAACTGTCTCGTGAAACAGGTATCACTAAATCCAGCGTTCATCGCATTTTGAAGCGTTCCCAATTCAAAAGTTTCATCCCATCGCTTGTTCAAGCTCTGAATGAAGATAACCCTGATCGAAGGGTTGAGTTTTGTGAATGGAATCTTGCTAGATGTGCAGGCGATGATGAATTTCCACTCAAAATTGTTTGGAGTGACGAAGCAACGTTTAAGCTGAATGGCTCAATAAATCGACACAACTGCACCTACTGGGCAACAGAAAATCCACATGTTACAAAGGAACATCACTTGAATTTGTTTGGGGTGACTGTGTGGTGTGGTCTGTCCGCTAGGGGACTCATAGGACCATTCTTTTTTTAAGACACCGTAACAGGATTGAATTATCTCAACATGCTACAAGAGTTTGCCATGCCACGCATCCAAAAACAATTTGGAGAAGAAGAGTGTTTCTTCCAGCAGGATGGCGCTTCTCCCCACTTCCATCGAGACGTGGATGCATCTATGCCAGACAGATGGATTGGACGAAGAGGAAGTGTAGAATTTCCTTCTAGATTACCAGATTTGACACCCGTGTAACTCATTTTAAGATTCGCTTCGTAAGAACTATGTTGCCATCATGAGTCACTGCTAATCTGATTTATAACTCATTTTATGATTCGCTTCGTAAGTTGGTTCACATTTTCACTCAAACCCATCTTTTCCCTTCGACGTCCCCATTCCAGAGTCATTGTTTAAACTTTGATATCATAACAAAACAGTGATTCTAAACCTGTGGGCCGCGAGAGATTGGCAGGTGTGCCGCGGTGTTTTTGAAACACATTCAACTTTCTTGGGATTTTAAAAGCAAGTCGAACACATCAGTTAATAAAAGCTACTATAGAGACACTCTGAAACCTTCCAAAACATTCGATGGTTTTCATTGAACTCGAGCACTGAGAAGTTCATACTTAAACTTCATTCTCGACTGCAACGGTTCGACTGTTAGTTTAATTGTGTAGCAACAAGCGCTCTGTACATCATAAATGATGCATCAAACTGCTTTCTGGAACACGTTCTCATTCTGAGATAAGCTACAACTACTATACTGTAGACAGGAATTTTATATCAACTATAGAACTTCGTGCTTATCGTGTATGAATTAGCTTTATCATTTATCCATTGAAAAATATTTAAGTAAGTCTGGTGCTGCAAAGGAGAATGTATTGAATCAAAAGCAAAGAATCAAACGAAAGTACCAAAACGAATACATCGAATACGGTTTTATCGCTTTGAAATCGGAACATTCTCAATTACCATTCTGTCTACTCTGTAATGAAGCTTCATCAAACGAGGCGCTTGTTCCTAGCAAATTGAAGACACTTGGAAACAAAACATTCAGTTGTGAAAAATAAACCAAAAGAATACTTTGAAAATCTCGCTGCTCAACAACATGAACAATCAAGGAAGCTTGTGAACTACATGAAGTTGCCCGAAAAAGGATTGATTGCAAGTTATAAAGTTGATCAATTGTTTGTAAAACACAAGAAAGCGCATACGGAGGTTGAATCAGTCATTGCGCCAGCGTTAGCAACCATCGTTGAAACTATGCTTGGAACGGATGCTGCCAAAAAGGTTAAGTAAGTTCCACTGTCCAATGACACAATTTTGCTCAGAATTGCACACTTGTCATCGGATTTAAAGGATCAAGTTTGTGAACACTTCGAAGCGCCTGAAGATGAATTGTCTCTGTTATGGTCTCTTCAAGTTCTGGCTTTTGTTCGATTCACGAAAGATGAAAAAATCGTAAACAAATACTTATTTTGCTAAGATTTAAAAAGAACAGTGAAAGGCCAAGACATTTTAGAGTTGGTGAATGAAAACATTTTGCTCTTCAAATTACATTGGAATAACTGTGTCAGCAGTTGTACCGATGGCTATCCTTCAATGTAAGAAAAAAGAAGGAATTCGTCACTCTGGTGCGACAACAAAATCAAAACATTAGGATTGTTCTCTGCATGATTCACAGAGAGACACTCACCTCCTAATCTCTGTGGAAAGATTTGCAGTCTGTTATGAATCAAGTTATTCAAGTGGTGAATTTCATTAAGTCTCGGCCACTTCAATCTCGACTTTTCTTTGTTCTCTGTGAGGTAATGGATTCAGACTACAGAAAGCTACTGTATCACACTGAAGTTCGATGGCTGTCGAAAGGAAAGGTGTTAAAGCGTTTTGAAGTAATTATTTTCTTGGAGGTTGAGGAAGTAGGTTTAGAATTTTCTTTTCATGATGAGATCTGGTGGCTGAAGGTTCAATTTCTCTCCGACTTGTTTGACAAATTAAATTCTCTGAACTTAAGTCTCTAAGGACCATCTGAAAACATTATTACTGCAACGTCCAAACTGAAGATCTTCGATGAAAAGTTGACGCTGTGGAAGAATAAGACCTCAAAAGGAGTCCTTGATTGTTTATCTTCTGTTAACGAATGTCCGTTATAGAAGAAAAAATATCCCTCAAATTTTAAACACATTAAGCGACCTACAGTTTGCACTAAAACATTACTTCACGTCATTTGCTGTCAACGAATATAATTGGATGACCTGCCCATTCGGAATCAACGAGAAAACAAATCTTACAACTGAGGAGGAAGAACAGCTCTTTGATTTACGAAACGACAAATTTTATCACTCATTGTTTCCCGAAAAGAGCTTGGATGACTTTTGGATCTCCATTAAAAATTCATATCCTGCAATCAGTTCAAAAGCAGTTGAAGTTATGTTTTCATTTACATCTTAGTGGTTTGGAGAAATTAAATTTTTAGCATTGACTGAAATTAAAGCCAAAAAGAGTGAGAGAATTCTTACATTCGATGATGAAATGTGAGCTTGTTTGTCTACTTCAGAGCCTCGCTCAATTTGATTTGCCCTCGGAAACAGACACAAGCGTCACATTGAAAACACATGCAAAAATAAAATATTTTGATTTTTCTGGAAAACCACAAAATACTTAGAACGACACTGACGGTCAAAGCAAGCGATATTAATGTCATCTGCACGTTGACAATACTTTCGCTTGCTTTGGCCGTGATTTTCGTTTTAAGGATTTTAATGCTTGCCATATAACGTGTATCTAAAAAACTCGTTGAAGCTGTCCAGGTGTAACGCGAAGTTTTTCAAATTGTCGTCGTGTGCCTTAAGTCCGAAAAGGTTGAGAACCACTGCTACAGATGTACAAAAAAGACAACTGTCTTCACGCAGTATCTCGCAGAAGTACCGATAGATTGATGCAGAAAACTTTTATAGCATCGTACCCCAAGTGAATAAATACTCTTTTCATTACTATCAGTTAGGTCAGTATTCCGCATCCAAGGCTTGCAATTAGAAAAATGTCGTTTAAAACTTTTTCAACTTAATTTTCGTGTCAATTTATTTTTCTGATCAAATTGTTTTAAATCTTGATAAAATATGGCCTGCTAATATTAGTTTGATCTCTTTCGAGTACTGATGTGGAACGTCAATAAGAAATCTATGATGGTTTGTTGCACCATAAGGAAATGTTTTTGCATCACCGTGGCACACTTATCGCTCCAAACAGCTCTAAATGTCAAGTCACGTAAATCCAATGATAGCATCCAAAGAGTCTTAAAAAATCCCATTTGCTAAATTATAGAAAAGTTGAATGAGAGAAAGCAAACTATTGTTATTAATGGACTTGCAAACAATCCGTACACTGGTTAATGTCACTTCAATTTCTGTTACAATCCTGTTCTTATTGTGTAAGAAAGGACTGTATTTATTCAAAAGTATTCAAAGTATTCATGAATGGAAGGATTGACTCATGGAGATGGGTTAATCATACAGTCTAAACTCAGTTAAAGTGCACCTTATAAGTTATATTCAAAATTAACTGAACTTTATTATCCATGTATGTTAATACACGAGACATTAAAACATATTTATAATTAAGTTTTATATTATCTAATGTTCATGATTTAATTTGTCAGGTGTGCAGCTCTGTGCTCAGCAGCAAACAAAGTAACATTTTTATTACTTGGATAAATATAATTACCAAAAATAGAGAAAGTTGTTATCTCTATTTGCAATTAGTTTATTATTACAATGACAATTGATTTAGTCATAGATTTGATTCCACTGCATAAACCTAATCAATGTAAACACTTACATTGTTACAAATGTAACCAATTACATTTTCCAGTTCTAAACAGTTCTCTCAGTAGTTTAACATGCAAGTTGCACTACAATACATGTTACAATAACGTGAAGAGGGACACTTGAAGTCATTTCCAAGTAGATCACAAATTATTTGTAGACACTGGAAGGTTACATTTAATAAACAAACAATACTGTCATCACAAACTGAGACAAGTACCCCAATAATGCAATTTTTTGCATAAGTGTCAAAGTTTCCCCATTTAAACCCATACTGTTCCCCTGAAGTATATAAACAAGCTTTTGATACATATAAATATCATAGGTTCCAAAATAAGAGACTGATAAACTCAGATTATAATGGTTATTCTAATCAACTGATGTATACTTTATACCACACTCTTCTTACTACTTAATTACATTTTTATTCACTTCCGAAACTCTTCCAACTAATACAATAATTAAGTTTCATGCAGAATGATACAACAATATTAAAATAATTAACAACAACAGATAATGTCTTTATAAATTGTATAAACCTCACAAACAATATTATAAATTAGTGAGAAAATAAACACTTTATTAACATTGTAAAAACTGCTAAGTATCAAACATTATTGTACTGTCAGTACAAATATTTAATACTAAATATTAAGCTATTTGTTAGACCTCATAATTCGTGGTTTAATTACAAGTACTAAACTAACAAAATTCAAATCATTAAACTATAGAAAAATGGCCCTGTAAATATTATAGACAATATAATAATTCGTCTTGGAGGGTATATTTATTCCATAAATTGTTTTTGGTGAAACTAAGATTAGCTGATTATTTGTGAGACACTGTTATCAGTACTATTCAGTTAAGCTACTTTGCTTGAAACTTAAAGCTATCAGGTTACCAAACAATTCCACAATATTAAATGGGTGTTATAATGAAAGATTTCGTTACTTGATGGCCCAGCATGACCAAGCGTGTTAAGGCGTGCGACTCGTAATCTATGGGTGGCGGGTTCGCATCCCGGTCGCGTCAAACATGCTCGCCTTTTCAGCCGTGAGGGCGTTATAATGATACGGTCAATCCCACTATTAGTTGATAAAAGAGTAGCTCAAGAATTGGCGGTGGGTGATGATGATTAGCTGCCTTCCCTCTCGTCTTACACTGCTAAATTAGGGACGGCTAGCACAGATAGCCCTCGAGTAACTTTGTGCGAAATTCCAAAACAAACAAATAGACAAACGTTACTTGAATTTGCACTATTGCCTTTTATAAGTTTGGAACTTCTGAGTCAAAAGTATGAAACTACTATCATGATAAAGTGTCCAATTAATTGTATTTGTAACTATCACACTTCACAGCTCGTCAAATCACCATGCCACTGTATTACTATTAATATTACGCTTTAACGTTATTCATTTACTCATATTACTGTTAATATAGTATCACTACCACTGGGATTCTTCACCAACTTAATTCACATTATCTTAAGTTTTACTCTTACTTAGTGGCCTGGCATGGCCAGGTCGGTTAAGGCGTTCGACTCGTAATCTGAGGGTCGCAGGTTTGAATCCCCGTCGCACCAAACATGATTGCCCTTTCAGCCGTGGGGGCGTTATAATGTTACGGTCAATCTCACTATTCGTTGGTGAAAGATAAGCGCAAGAGTTGGTGGTTGGTGGTGATCACTAGTTGCCTTCCCTCTAGTCTTACACTGCTAAAGTAGGGGCGACGAGCGCATATCCCTCGAGTAGCTTAGCGCGAAATTCAAAACAAACAAACTCTAAATTGTTACTACATTTTTATCACATTGTTACAACTTCCCTCGCGCTTTATTTCTAATAACTTACAATATGTACATTTACAACTTAAAATTATAATTAAATCTAAGTTTGGATACAAGAGGCCTACATATACATAACAAGTTGGTGTGTCACTTCAGTTTGCAGAGAGCTAAGTTTGGCTCAAAATCTAATAAGACATCCAATTTCATTCAGTTTAAATCGGATTCTCAGTTATAATCTGTCTTTTCTTCAAAGTTTAAGTATCAAATATGTCCGTATAATGAAGATATTCTAGTAATAGTAGATTAATAATATATTATTGTAACGATACATAAAACAATTTAATTAACAAGAATCAAATGATTAACACTAACTACAAATTTCAATGACTACAATCAATCAATGGTGTTTGGGTATTTTCTGCCCTGGAGGGTCAAGTTCTCTTTGACCTCTTACTCCTCCCTGAACTTATCTTAACTGTTTGTATTTGGGCCTTCTCAGGGTAATGTCCATGTATATGGATCTTATACAGTTTTAATTATTTATTTTATTCACAGTATGTCAAGTTAGCTGGTGGCATTTTTTTTATTATATTTTAAAATACATAAATAATTAAACTATAAATATTAATATTTACAGTTTATATACATATATATTTTAACGTTTTTAATTTATTTATCTTTATATTTAAAATATATGTTAATTGGGGAGAGATATTTAGGATTTTCTTCATCATGTATGAGGTACCTGTCTAGTTCGCATTGTAATTCATTTTTCATCCAATTCTTATTAAAGTACATTATTGTAATATGTAGGAGTCTATCTAGTATGGTTGGTATGTTCGAGTATTTGTGAATAAATATAGATGATATTGTTCTTGAGATTCTGTATGCAGTTGTTAGAAGTGTGTTTTGGATTGTTTGTAGTTTAGTTTTGATTATTTTATTACTTACAGTTATCCATGCTGGAGTTGAATAGTCTATTACTGGTCTAATATATGTTTAGTATATTTTTAGTATGTTATCTGCAGATGCTCCACTGTTTTTACCAGTTAGACTCCTCGCATAGTTGGTTCTTCGCCAGATTTTATTTTTAATTTCGTTTACATGATTGATCCAAGTTAGTTTTGAATCACAGGTCAGACCTAAAAATTTTGCCGATGGGGCAATCTGGAGTAGAGTGCCATTCATATATATTTCTGGCTGTTGTTTTTTGTGTTTTGTCGATTTCGTAAAGACTACGAGCTGTGTTTTTGCTGTGTTTATTTTAATTCTATATTTTTCACAGAATTCACTAATTCTGTTTAATTGTGGTTGAATGTTTGTAGCTACTATCATGGGTGTTGCGGCCCTTTTCCAGATTGCCACATCATCTGCGAACTGTGATGAGAATCCATGATTTGGATCCTTCAGTGGCATATTGTTTACATACATGATGAAGAGTATAGGGCTAACCACCCCTCCCTGAGGGACACCAGCTTGTGGAGTAAAGTATTCGGAAAAAGTTCCTTCTACATTTACTCTACATTTTCTGTTTTTCGAAAAGTTAGATAACCAGCGAATAATTCCTCGCGGTAGTTCCATTTCATTCATTCGGAACCTTAGACCGTCGTGCCAAACGGTGTCGAATGCTTTCTCGATATCGAGGAAGCAAGCGACTGTACATTCGTTTTTGTTGAAACTATCTATTATGATTTCGGCTAATCTTATTAGGTGGTCTGTCGTTTGTCTAAATTTTCTGAATCCATATTGTTCTTTTGGTAATTTTGATGTTATCTCCAAGAATGTGGAAAGTCTATTACTGATTATTCTTTCAAGAATTTTGCCTACACAGCTGGTCAGGCTGATTGGTCGGTAGCTATTAGGTTTATTCGCTGGTTTTCCTTCCTTATGGAACATTAAAATATTTGCAAGCTTCCAAGAAACTGGGATGTATCCTGAGGATAGTGATAAGTTAAATAGTGAATTTAGGTGGTCAAACAATTTCGTAGTGCCCTTTTTTAGGAGAATAGCTTGTATTTCGTCTTTTCCTGGTGCTTTATTTTTGGTTTTTTATTGCTTTAGTAATTCTTGAAGGGATATTTCGTTTGTTAGTGATGTGCTTGCATAATCTGTATTGGAACTTGTATTTGTATCAGTTGTGTTTACTGGAAATATTGGCTCAAATTAATGTTTATTATTTGCTATGTAATTAGTGACTTTATTGTAGAAATTTGTATTCAAATCTGGATCTGTGTGAGTTTTAAATGTATTTTGGAGTTGATCTTTGAAAGCTTCGGCTATTTCTTTATCTGTGTGTAGTGGTGTTATTATGTTCAAGTGGAGGATATTTCTTTATTTGTGTGTGAGTGGTGTTATTATGTTCAAGTGGAGGATATTTCTTTATTTGTGTGTGAGTGGTGTTATTATGTTCAAGTGGAGGATATTTCTTTATCTGTGTGTGAGTGGTGTTATTATGTTCAAGTGGAGGATATTTCTTTCAATGACTACAAGGATCAATGGTATCTGGGTATTTTGCCCTGGAGGGTCAGGTTCTCTTTGACCTCTTCCTCCTTCCTGAACTTATTTTCCCTAACTGTTTGTATGTTAGGTCCTTCTCAGGGCAAACAATGACTGCACTTACAAATTATATCCTAATTCAAGTATGCCGCCTGATCTTCACAACTTTCACCTTTGAATCAGTTTGGCCAATGACAGTCAAGTAGCTTTTGTGACGACTCCACATAGACAACATTTTAAAGGAGCATCAAAAACAAATTAATTGATGTTTCTTTTCAATAAACCTATTTGTAAAAAAATGTGTGATTTGAAAATAATTAATAATTACAGAATGTTTTTTTTTTATTTTCAAACTGTGACACACACAAAATTTCATTTTTTTTTGTGATGAAGTTACTTTTAAAGTTTCGTTTGTTTCAAAAGTTTTTACGCAAATCTAATCAAATAACTTTCAACGCATAGCCGCCCATAATTTTGAAATGATAGACAAGAGTTTGTTTATTTGATTTCCGAATTTCGTATATAGCTACACGAGGACTATTTGCGCTAGCCTTACCAAAGTGTAAGATTACAAAGAAGCCAGCTAGTCATTCACACCCATCGCCGAAACTTGGGCTACTCAGGATACGACTGTGATTCTAGCCCGCGACTTGCACAGCAGGAGAAGAGCGCACTAATCACCTATCCATACCGGGTCAATAGATTAAATCCAAGACAGTTAATCAATAGTATACCAATGCCACTTTTTTTAATCAGAGTTGTTTGAAAAAGTAATGTGTTTTGATTGAAATTAGATACGAAACTGTATGGGAATCAGAAATTAGACGACTCCTTCTCATAACCTTTCTCATGTCTTACTGAATCACTATGTCAAGTTTGGTGCTCTTTTATCAATAAATGTGGAAACGTTTAATGAACAGATGCACATATATAGCGACGTTTATTTAAATAGAAGATGAAGGTTCCAACTTGCCCCTTCATGACTTTTCTCAAGTCATCGTACGTCACAGTGTCAAGTTTTGTGTTTATTGATCAAGAAATGGATTAACGTGGAAGGAAAAGTCATTCAATGATAGTTATTGTTTCACTCGACAAGAGTATTTGTAAATACTTAACTGTTGTCGTTTATAGTTAAAACAATGGTTTGAACAATGTATTACGTAACAATAATTAAAAAGTAATGCTTTTTTCACAGTGTCTGTGAACATTTTGTGAAGGAAGTTGACGTCATCAAATTGTAAGAAGCAAAAGTATGAAGATGAAAACAGAAATTTTAAACCAGAGTACAAAGAAAATTTTACATTCACCGTTAAAGGAGGTAAATCTTTATATATTACCTGCAACGTGTTACAGAAACGTATCGTCTGATTATCCACCTAAATCATAATTACAGAAAAAAGAAGTTAACTGTGTTAAAATCACCAATAAATAGCCAGCAGACACTGTTTACAATGTTCAGTTAGAAAGTTGACACAATGACTGAAGCTAGTTTTGTTATATCATGGGATATTTCTCGTACTAAACGCGCCCCCGCTAGTACAGCGGTATGTCTCCGGACTTACAACGCTAAAATCAGGGGTTCGATTCCCCTCAGTGGGCTGAGCAGATAGCCCTTTGTGGCTTTGCTATACGAAAAACACACACACACACACGTACTAAACGCCCATATTATTATGGTGAATTTGTTAACAAGAACACAGCTGAAGTTACTGCAGTGTCACATCCAAATAACACAAAACTTCAGTAATTAATAGCACAACCAGTAGCTTCACGCCACACTATAGAGAGACGTATCTCCCAGATCAGTACTGAAGATTGCACATAATATGCGAAATGATTTAAAGAATTGTCTTGCATTCAGCTTAGCCCTTGACGAATCTACAGACATACAAGACAACCCACAACTGGCGGTATTTATTCGTTATGTTTCCTCTGATGTAACTGAAAGAAGAGATGTTGGACTTACTGGCACTAAAAAAAAAGAGCTCGTGGTGTTGATATTAAATATGCGTTTGACAGAGCCTTAACAAATACTGATATTCCACTGGGTAAACTCGTCAGTATTGCAACAGATGCAATCGTGAGGAAAATGCAAGATAAATTGCACTAACAAAAAGTAATCCCAGTTTCCCAGAGTTTCTCCCTGTTCATTGCATTATTCATTGTGAACACCTGGCAGCCAAATACTTCAAGCATAAAGATGTTGTGAAATTTGTTCTTGAAATTTTCAATTTCATACGTTTAAATGGGAAGATCCACCGACAGTTCAAAAATGTTATTAAAGAACTGGAACTTGAAGATAAACCCAGTGATGTCTCTTTCTTTTACATTGTGAAGATGGTTGTCAACCAGCAATGTCTTAAATAGGTTTGTGGATCTGATGGAACCTACTTTTACTTTTCTTGAAGAAAATAAAAGATTTTGTCTTCAACTGGAAAATTATGAATGGATGCAAAATCTAATGTTCCTTACCGATATAATGAATCATCTGAAAACTCAACTTGGCACTACAAGGGAAGGATAATATTGTTTCTAATCTCACTCAGACAATTTTCAATTTTGTGTATAAAATAAGATTTTTTTAAAGAGACATATTGTAAAGAATCTTCAATTACTTTCCCAATCTCAAAAGGAGAGTAAATATATTCCTTGATATTGAAATAAAAAACCAGAAATTGGAAGAATACAAAGATAATTTACAAGGACTGCTTGATAATATCCTACACAGGTTTGAGGACTTGCAGAAGTTGAAGCCTTGCTTCTCCTTTCTTGTACCTTCATTCATAGTTGATGTGACCAATGATGGTTATCCAATTCTCGAACTAGTTACAGAATCATCTGTTGTGAAAATGGAACTAATAGAACTACTGGAGGACCTGGGTCTAAATATGATCCATAAATCCCTTTCTACAGTTGAGTTCTGGAAGGAAATTCCAGAAATAAAATATTATGACCTGAAGAAAGCCAGTGTGCGACTCATCTCAATTTTCAGCAAAACATACGCATGTGAAATACTATACTCGGTAATGAAGCTTATGAAGTTGAAGCATCGTGCAATCATTACAAATTAACACCTGCCAGAGCTAATTCGTACAGCTTTGACAACATATCAGACGGAATTTCAACGACTCACAAGACCTCTACTGGCAGAGAATAGCCTGATTATTGTGTGAATGTCTGTGTCAAAAAAATATTATGACAAGACTAAAATTTTGTAAGGTGGTATCTGAGTAAAATGTTCACACTGAACAATTTATCTTCATTCCATTGGTTCCACTTGTTTAGTACATCGGTGTAATCAACATTGGTATCAATAATTCTAAGGTTAGTACAGTACACTTTGAAAATTTTCAGTAAACTTTATGTTCTGTTGATTTTGTGCTCGAAATTGTTGATCCAACTGCACCAAACATGCTCACCCTTTATGATATGTGTGAGAGGAAGGAGAATAGTGTTAGGGTCAGTCTCACTATTCATTTGTGAAAGAGTGGTTAATGGATGGTGATGAGTAGGTGCCTCTATTCTTTGACTGCTAAATTACGGACGACTAGCGTAGATAACACTCGTGTAGTTTTAAGCCCAATGTAAAACAAATCAATTGTCTCTTCAGACAAATCTGATAATCTAACGACATTTGAACATTTCGGTTTGGTTCTTTAAAGTGGAGAAACTTTGGAATCACGTGTTGAAGAATGCATTTTGAAAGAAAGGAAATTTCAAGGTTGACTTTTTAAACTTTAAATCCCCATTTTTCACACGCACAACATACAGGCAACAGTTCATTTACATATGGTCATATCAAGACATTAGCAATATGTGTACTCGAAGAAAACGATATTTGACTATTAATAGTATAACTATATTGAAGATGAAAAAATGGATTCATGCAACAGAAGTGAGCAGAGATAAACTTCAATATTTTTTCGATTCCATCTTCAGCATTCAAATCAAAACAAAAATACATAATTTCTAACTAAATAACTAAAATACCTTGCTGAAAAAACAATTATTTAATCAAAACTAAAATACATAGAAAATAAATTACCGACAATAAAAAAAGTTGTACATATTTTAAAATGTCTATTTTAATTAAGACTACGTGATATTCGGTGTAGGTTAAAGTTATTTGATGTAGATGGTTTCTTTAACTACTAATCAGTGTTAGCCTTGCAAGGAATATTTATATTTTAATGTTCGTGTCCTGTTTCTTCAATGTTTTGCTTTATAAATGAAAACCATAAGTTACTCAACTTTTCTGAGTATTTTCATGAACATTCCAATATTTTATTAGCTCGTACTACTAGATGGCGCTCTGTATTATAATACAAAAGGCTTTACAGTCTTCACTCGTGAAATATGTACAAGTTACGAATAAAAATAAATTCGGATGTTGTTAGTCAGGAAAATCCCATGCGTAATACGGTGTTAAACTAATCTGGAACTATAACATTATTTAAGAATAATAAAAAAGAGTTATCTGTCACCATATTGGTCTGTGCTTTTTGTTTTTTTAATCTATCTTTCTGTGTTTTTTTTTAATCCTACCTCGATTTGGGAGCACCTTTCAGATGTTGGTTGCACAACCCATGTATCAAAATTTAAACTTTAAGTAAAACATAATACTAAATGTGTACTAACAGTTTTACTTAGAAATATTTTAGACTTTTTAGTTTTGTAACATTCATTCAGTGCATGTCACAAAGAAGAATTTACATCAATCCAGACTTTATTAACATGTAAACTGACGAGTTTCTCCAGAAGACAATCTATCTATTGTTTTTTTAACTTCTCATCCCAAATCTTATGATTGTATTTGTTAACTAATTTTCATTTCTTTACATACTAATTACTCATGTCTTGTTTTTTGTTCAATTTTCTTAGTGGTTTACTAACGACATTCTTTGTATTTTCTCTTGTATGATATTACAGAATGGATCTGCACAACAACCAATGAAGGCCGGCTTTGAAAGTAGCTGTAGACAATATTTGAATGTGGCTGGACAGAGAACATTGTTTACTACTTGTTTTACATTGTGAACCGTAGTGTCTGTCTATCCGTTCTTCTGTCTCCTGTTATGACGGTTACTTCTCGTGTTGAGTGTGAAAAGCTACGGGTGAAGTCAAAGTTCAACATTAACTATTTAAATAACAGAACACTACTAACATGAGTTTTCAGCAACGAGAAGTTTCAACAGCATACTAAAACAGTGATAAAACGGTCAGTTAAATTGAAAACCAAGAGTGTTGAAATATTAATGAAATTGAAGATAAACATTATTGAAACACTCAGGAAAAGTTAAAATCAACAGTGTGAAAACAGTCACTTAAACTGAAGAACAATAGTGTTGAAAGAGAGATTGAAATTGAAGACCAACATTGTTTACACAAATAGTGAAACATAACATCAATTGTGTTGCAACAGACAATGAAATTGAAGAACAACAATAGGAAAACAGTCAGTAAAAATTGAAGATCAACACTATTAAAATAGTAAGTGAAAGTAAAGACCAACAGTGTAAAAACAGACAGTGGAAGTAAAAACCAACAACGTTGAAAAAAAAGTGGAAGTGAAAACCAACACTGCTGAAACAGACCGTGACCTTGATGATTTACTCTATTAATAAAAACAATTATTGAAAGAGAAGACCAGTTGTATTAAAACAGAGTAGAAGTGAAGACGCACTGTTGAAACGAACAGTCAAATTAAAAACCAAGACTGTTCAAAAGCAGACATTAAAACTGAAAACCAACACTGCAGAAACTGACGGTGAAATTAAAGATATCCACTGTTGAAACATTCAGTGAAAGTGAAAATCAACACTGTTGACACAGACCGTAAAACTGAAGACCAATACCTTTGAAACAGTCAATGAAAGTTGAAACCAGCAGTGTTAAAATTTAAGGTGAAAGTGAAGATCAACACTGGAGAAACAGACTGAAAATTAAAACTACACTCTTGAAACAGTGAAATAGAAGATCATTAGTATTTAAACACACACTAAAACAGAAAAACTAATGTTGAGACAGACAGTGAAATTTAGGATAAACAATGTTAAAACAGCCAATGAAAGTGAAGGCCAACAGTGTGAAAACAGTGAGTGTAACATAGGACCAGTAGTATTGAAAAAAGTGAAAGAGAAGACCAACAATGTGAAAAGAGATTGATACTAAGTACTGTTAGTGTTGAAACAGTCGGTGAAAGTTAAGATCAACAGTGTGAAAACAGACAGCGAAACTAAAGACCAACAGTGTTCAAACAGACGTTGAAGTTGAAGACCAATACTGTTGAAACGATCACTGATACTGCAGACAAATAGTTTTAAAACAGTCATTGAAATTGAATACAGAGTGAAACTGAAGACCAACAGGGTGAAAATATCAGTGGAATTAAAGACTAATAGTGTTGAAATGGAAGTAAATGTGAAGACCAACAATGTGAACAGAGCAGTGAAGCTGAAGACAAACACTACTGAAAGAGAGAGTGAAATTGAAGACAAATAGTGTTGGAACAGTCAGTGAAAGTGAAGACCAATAGTGTTAAACTAGAGAGTGAAAGTGAAGACAAACACTGTTGAAACAGAGAGTGAAATTTAAGTCCATTAGGATTAAAAAGTTAGCGAAATAGAGAATAAATAGTTTTCAAATAGCCAGTGAAAGTGAAGACCAACACTGTGAAAATAACAGTGAAGCTGAAAAAAATTTGTACTGAAATAGAGAGTGAATGTGAAGACCATCACTTTTGGAACAGTCAGTGAAAGTGAAGACCAACAGTATTGAAACAGTGAGTGAAAGTCAAGACCAACTGTGTGAAAACAGCAGTGTAACTGAGGACAAGTAGTACTGAAAGATAGAGTGAAATAAAAGACGAACAGTGTTTGAGCAGTCAGTGAAAGTGACGACCAATAATGTTGAAGCAGCGAACTTGAAGGCTAATTGTGTCGAAACAGAAGTCAAAGTGTAGATCAACAGTGTTGAAACAGACAGTGAGTGAAATAGAAAATTAACAGTTTTGCAGAGGATAGTGAAGTGAAGAACAACAGGGTGTAAAAAGACAGTTGAATTCAAGACCAATAGTGTTGAAACAGAAGCTAAAGTGAAGACCAAAAGTGTGAAAACAGACGGTGAAACTGAATACAGCGAGAAAATAGTTAAAATGAAGACGAATACAGGAGAAGCAGACAGTGAAATTGAAACCTACACTGTTAAAATATTAAGTAAATGGATGACCTACACTGTTGAGACAGATCGTGAAATTGAAAACCGGCAGTACAAAAACAGTCACTGAAAGTGGAGATCAACATTGCTGAAACACAGTTATGTTGAACATCAACCATGTGGAAACCGTTAGTGGAACCGAAGACCAATAATGTTGATAAAATTAGTGAAATTGAAGACTTACTCTGTTTATACATTCAGTGAAAGTGAAGACCGACACTATTAAAACAGTCATTGAAAGTGAAAGCCAGTAGCGTTAAAATGAGGAGTGGAAGTGAATACAAATACTGTTGAGACAGACAGTCATATTAGAGACCAACGCCGTTCAAACAGACAGTGAGACTGAAAACCAACTCCATTGAAACAGTCATTGAAATTGAAGACCAGTTGTGTTATACTGCAGTGTTAAAATGTAGATCAACATTGTTTAAACAAACTGAAAATCAAGACTACATTGTTGAAACAGAGTGAAATTTTGAACCATTAGTGTGGAAACAGACAGTGAAAGTGAAGACTAACAGTGTGTAAAGAGTGAGTGAAACTGAGGACCAGTAATGCTAAAAGAGGAGATCAACAACATGAAAAGAGACAATGATACAGTTTGTGTTGGAACAGTCAGTGAAAATGAAGATCAACAGTGTGAAAAGTTTGTTAAAGTAAACAACAAAAGTGATGAAAGAGACTAAGATTGATGTCCAACACTGTTGAAACAGTCATTGAAACTGTAGACCAATAGTTTCAAAAGAGACATTGAAATTGAATAACAATAGTGTTAAACATACAGTGAAATTGAAGACAAATAATGTTTAAATAGACAGTGAATTTAAAGACCAACAGTGTTGAAACAATCAGTGAAAGTGAAGACTAACAGTGTGAAAACAGTTAGTGGAAGTGAACAGGAACATAAAGAAATGGAAATTAACGTTCATTTCATCTGTGTGAAAACAGACAATGAAAATTAACATCAACAGTGTTGAAACAGAGAAATTGAACACCAACAGTGTTGGAAGAGTCGGTGAAAGTGAATATCAATATTGTTGAAACAAACTGTAAAACTGAAGACGTACAGTATGAGAACAGTCAGAGAAACTGAACACCAGTAGTGTTTGAAACAGACAGTGAAAGTGAAGACCAACAGTGTGAAAACAGACAGTGAAATTGAAGCTCAAAAGTATTTCAATATACTGTGAAATTAAAAAGCAGGTATTTGAACACACAGTGAAAGTGAAGACCACCATGGTGACCAACAGTTTTGAAACAGTCGAAAGAAGTCAAGACCGGTAGTGTTGAAATGGAGGTGAAACTGAAGACCAACAGTGTGAAAACAACAGTGAAGCTGAAGACAAATAGTATTGAAAGACAGAGTGAAATTGAAGACCAACAGGTTTGAAATTGTCAACGAAAGTAAAGAGCAAGAGTGTGAAAAAATTCAGTAAAACTCAAGACCAATAGTTTTGAAACTGAAGTAAAAGTGTAAACGAACACTGTGGAAACAGACAGTTAAAATGAACGCCAACAGTGTTGGAAAATATGGTAAAATAGAAATCAAAGTGTCGGAGCACAGAGTGAAAGTGAAGACCAACAGTGTGAAAACAGTCACTAAAACTAAAGACAAATAGTTTTGAAACAGAAGTGAAAGTGTAGACCAATTGTTTTAAAACAGACAGTTAAACTGAAGACCAACAGTGCTGAAACAGACAGTGCAATTACAAATCAAGTGTTGGAGCACACAGTGAAAGTAAAGACCAATAGTGTTAGATGTATAGTGAAAGTGAAGATCAACACTGTTGAAACAGACGGTGAAATTGATGACGTACTCTATTAAAACAGTCATTGGAAGTGAACACCAGTTGTGGTAATAGTGAAGACACACACTGTTGAAACAGACAGTGAAACAGATAGTGAAATTTAAAATCAACATTGTTAAAACATTCATTGAAAGCGAAGACCAACACTGTTGACACAGACGTTGAAATTTAAGACCAACACTATTGAAACAGTTATTAAAAGTGAAAAAGAGTGGTGTTAAAATGTAGGGTAAAAGTAAAGACAAATACTGTTGAAAGAAACTGAAAATGAAGAATATACAGTTGAAACAGAGAGTGAAATTAAAGAGACCCTCAGTGTTGAAACAGAAGAATAACAGTGCTAAAACTGACAGTGAAATGGAAGACCAACAGTGTGAAAACAATAAGTGGAAGTGAACAGGAATGGTATAGAAATGGAATTGAACATGAATTTAATCAGAGTGAAAACAGACAATGAAACTTAACGCCAACAGTGTTGAAACAGATAAATTGAGCATTAACAGTGTTGAAAAGTCGGTGAAAGTGAATATAAATATTGTTGAAACAAACTGTACAGTGTGAAAACAGTCAGCAAAACTGAAGACCAGTGGTGTTGAAACAGCCAATGAAAATGAAGAATAACACTGTAAAAACAGACAGTGAGAGTGAAAAACAATAGTGTATAAAAAACAGTGAAACTGAAAACCAACAATGTTGGAACAGACAGTGAAAGTGAAGACTATCGGGGTGTAAAGATCAGTGGAATTCAAGACTAACACTGTTTAAATGGAGGTAAATGTGAAGACCAACAGTGTGAAAAGAACAGTGAAGCTGAAGACAAATACTACTGAAAGAGAGAGTGAAACTGAAGACAAATAGTGTTGGAACAGTCAGTGAAAGTGAAAACCAATAGTGTTAAACTAGAGAGTGAAAGTGAAGACAAACATTGTTGAAAGAGAGAATGAAATTTAAGTCCATTAGGGTTAAAAGTTAGCGAAATAGAAGATAAACAATTTTCAAATAGCCAGTGAAAGTGAAGACCAACACTGTGAAAATAACAGTGAAGCTGAAAACAATTTGTACTGAAATAGAGAGTGAATGTGAAGACCATCAATGTTGAAACAGTCAGTGAAAGTGAAGACTGATGGTGTTAAAACAGTGTGTGAAATTGAATATCAAGTATAGAACATAGAATGAAACTAAAGACCATTAATGTTGAAACAAACCATATAGATGAAGTTGTACAATGTGAAAATAGTCAGTGAAATTGAAAACCAACAGTGTGAAAACAGCAGTGTAACTGAAGACAGATAGTACTGAAAGAGAGAGTGAAATCAAAGACCAATAATGTTGATACAGATAGCGAAATTAAATATCTACACTGTTGATACATTCAGTTAAAGTGAAGACAACACTCTTCAAACAGACTGTGAAATTGAAGACAGACACCACTGAAACAGTCATTGAGAATGAAGATCAACACTGTTCAAACCGTCACTGAAGCCTAGACCAGTTGTACTGATAAACTCAGTGAAATTGAAGACGTACACTATTGAAACATTTAGTAAAAGTGAAGACACCGAGTGAATGTGAAGACCAACACTGACACAGAGCATAAAACTGAAGACCAATATTATTCAAACAATCAATGAAGGTTAAAACCAGTAGTGTTAAAATGTTGAGTGAAAGTGAAGATCAATACTGGTGTAACAGACTGAAAATTAAGACAACACTGTTTGAACAGTGAAATAGAAGACCCTTAGTATTGAAACAGACACTGAAACAAAAAAACTAAATGTTCAGACAGACAGTGAAATTGAAGATAAACACTGTGAAAACGACTGAAACTGAGGACCAGTAGTATTGAAAGAGAAGACCAAGAATGTAAAAAGAGATATATACAAAGAACTGTTAGTGTTGAAACAGTCGGTGAAAGTGAAGATCAACAGTGTGAAAACAGACAGTGAAACTAAAGACCAACAGTGTTCAAACAGACGTTGAAGTTAAAGACCAACACTGTTGAAAAGATCACTGATACTGCTGACAAATAGTTTTAAAACAGTCATTGAAATTGAATACAGAGTGAAAGAAGACCAATAATGTTGAAACAGACAGTGAAGTTGAATAACAAGTGTTGAAATAGTCAGTGAAACTGAAGAAAACAGTACTGAAACAGTGAGTGAAATTGAAGACTTTAAATGTTGGAACAGTCAGTGAAAGTGAAGAACAATAGTGTTAAAGCATTCTGTGAAACTGAATTTCAAGTATTGAATATGGAGTGCAACTCAAGGCCATTAATGTTGAAACAGATGGTAAAATTGAAAATTAACAGTGTTGGAAAAGACAAGGAAAGTGAAGACCAATAGTGTTGGAAGAGTTAATGAAAAGTGAAGACCTATAATGTGAAAACAGTTACTAAAATTAAAGACCAATAGTGTTGAAACAGAAATAAAAGTGTAGACCAATTGTGTGTAAACAGACAGTTAAACTGAATACCAACAGTGTTCAAACAGTCGCTAAAGTGAAGACCATATGTGTGAAAAGGTCAGTGGAATTTGAGACCAACAGTGTTGAAACAGAAGTAAAAGTGATGACCAACAGTGTGAAAACAGATAGTGAAACTGAACACCAAGTGTTAAAACATACATTGAAATTGATGACCAATAATGTTGAGACAATCAGTGAAACTGAAGATCAACAGTATTGTCACAAAAGTGAGCGCGAAGACCAACAGTGTAGAAACAGACAGTGAAAATGAAGACCAATACTAATGAAACAGACAGTGAAATTAAATACCAACAGTATTAAAACAGTGGAGTTGTGGACCAACAGTGTTGAAACAGATAGTGAACGTGAAGATGGAGAGTGTGAAAACTAACAGTATATATAAACACCAATAGTATTGAAATGGAAATCAAATTGAATACAAAAATTGTTGAAACAGACCGTAAAAGTGAAAACGTACAGTGTGAAAACAGTCAATGAAATTGAAGACCAACAGTGTTGAAAGAGGTTGTGAAAGTGAAGACCAACAGTGTGAAAACAACAGTGAAATTGAAGACAAATAGTACTTAAAGAGAGAGTGAAATAGAAGACGAACAGTGTTGGAGCAGTCAGTGAAAGTGACGACCAATATGGTTGAAATAAAATCGAAGTACAGACCAACAGTGTGTTAACAGACAGTGAAAGTGAAGACCAGCAGTGTTGAAACAGTGAGTGAAAGTGAGTACCAACAGTGTAAAAACATTCAGTGGAAGTCAAGATCAGTTATGTTGAAATGGAAATGGAAGTAAAGACTAACATTGTGAAAACAACATTGAAACTGAAGACAAATAGTACTGAAACAGAGTGTGAATTTGAAGATCAATAGTGTTGGAACATTAACTGAAAGTGAAGACTAATGTTAAAACAGTCTGAAATTGAGTGTCAAGTGTTGAAAATAGAGTGAAACTGTAAACCAATAATATTGAAACAGACAGTAAAAACCAACAGTAACAGTGTTGGAACAGCCAGTGAAAATGAATACCAACATTGTTGAAACAGATGGTGATATTTAAAATTAACAGGGTTGGAGCGGACAGTGAAAGTGAAGACCGACAGTGTACAAACAGATAGTAAAACTGAAGACAAGTATCACCGAAAGAGACAGTGTAGACCAACACTGTTAAATCAGTCATAGAAACTGCACAATGAAAATATAAATAACCATAATGTACTTGTTTTCTGTTTTATTTGAAATATTACAGAACGTAAATATAAATAACTATACTATACGTTTTGTGTGTTTAATTTGAAACAAAATAGAACTGTAAATGTAAGTATAGTGTATTAGTGGTGAGTTTTATTTGAAATACTACAGAATTGTAAATATAAATAACCAAACTGTACTTGATGTGTGCTTTATTTGAAACATTACTGAAATGTGAATACAAATAACCATATCGTGTGTTTAATTTCATATATCACAGATCCGTAAATATACATATAACCATATCATAATTTATGTATATATTATTTCAAACATTACAAAATAGTAATAAAAATAACCATACTGTTCTAGCTGTGTGTTTTATGGGGAATATTACAGAGCTGTAATCAGTGATGTCGAGAAAACCCACTTGTGGATAAAAATATGTTTTTAGGTAAATAACATCTTAAACGATTTTTTTCAAAGAATTTTCTCATAAAACCATCAACATAATTTCAAAAAACAGAAAGCTATAAAACAATCTTACAAAGAGAGTCTTTATTTCCATCAAAAACCTCAAACAAGACAAAGACATAAAAATTCTAAAAGCAGATAAAGGTAACGCTATAGTCATAATGAATACATCCAAAAAGTGAAGAACATCCTATCAGACACGAACAAATTTAAACCAATACACACAAATCCAATAAAGACACATGAAATGCAATTAAACAAAATACTACTAAAAATGAAAGAAACAGCACAATTTCACAAACACTTTATTCCTACCTACGTAAAACCGACTCACGCACACCACAAATATGCAGCATCCTCAAACCTCTTAAACCAGATTGTCCATTACGTCCAATAATGTCAACATATGAATCGTTTAATTACAATATTGGTAAATACTTAGCATGGGCATTCTCCAAATATGTAACATCAGCCAGCTCATTCATCAAAGACTCTTTTAATTTCAAGTCTAATCTAAATCAACTTAATCATAAAGCCTTAATGGCCAGTTTCGATGTTATATCCCTCTTTACAGAAGCTCCAACTGCTGAAGCCTGCAAGATAGCCTTAGAACTCTATATCCGAGACCCTAATCCAACTACGGACATTCCCAGTAACCAGTTAGCAACCCTCATAGAATTCACCACAATAAAGACAAACTTCATGTTGAACAACCAAAACTATATACAAACAAATGGCCTAAGCATGGGCAACCCAGTATCACCAATATTTTTATTACACAAGTTGAAACACAAGCAATTAATACAGCATTACATCCACCACTATACTGGTACAGATATGTAGACGACAAGATTGCGGGTTTCACATCTAAGAACACACATTTAACGTTTTCAATCACATTAACTCTATACATCCCAACATTAACTTCACATGTGAACAGATAGAAAGCAATCAAATATCATTTCTTAATCTCAAAATTACAAGAACCGACGCACATTTTAAAACATAATTCCACCGAAAAATCACCCATACTGGACTATATTTTCCTTGGGACTCAGCACATGAAACAAAACAAAAACTCAACATACTAAGAAACCAAATAAACACAGACATAAAACTATGTTCACCAGATAAAAATAAAGATGAATTAGAGAGAATAAAACAATACTTCATCAACATCAATAAGTTTCCTCCACAAACCGAAGAAAATATTATACACACACACACCTAGACAGAAAGCAAAATCAACCAACAAAAGTAAATATATCTCGCGAATCAAAAAATCACGAAACCATATACTGTATACCATATATTCCTGACATCAGCAAACAAATAACCAACATTTGGCAAAAACTAGTAACAAAATATGACATTCCAGTTAATACAAAATTTATTCAAAAACCGGTCACAAAACTGAGGTCTATATTATTTAAAAAATACACTGACAAACACCACACCAACATTATTTATAAAATACAATGTGATAACTGCCACGACTTCTATATTGGAGAAACAAGTAGAAAAATGGAAACAAGATTCAAAGAACATAAAAGTCACCTTCACACGTTGTCGAACACTGCAAGTCAAATAAACACAACGTAACCATAGAAAACACTCAAATATTAAATAAAGAAACAAACGCACAATTAAAGAAGCCTTACTTTTTCAACTCAAGCCCAAAGTAAACCAATACAAAGGAACACCTTTATATCTATATTGAAAATAATATAATAAATAATAATAAATAAATAAATAATATAAAATTATATATTCAAACATCTAAGCCCGTCGCTACATTCCGACACTCAGTTACACAACCCCTTTCAAACTTGTGGTCAGCTTCCGGTCAGTTCCTCCTTCTTTCTTTGTGAACCTGACGATGACCGAAAAAAGTCGAAACGTTGTTCGCTCTTCTATGTAAAATATTTTCTCAACCCAAAACGAGCCGTTTTTGCATATATAGTGTAATTGTTTTATGTTTTATTTGAAACATTACAGAACGTAAATAAAAATAACATTACTCTACTTTTTATGTGTTTTATTTCAAACATAACAGAACAATAAATCCACATAATTATATTGTATTTGTTGCGTGTTTTTTTTAAACATTAAAGAACTGTAAATACAAATAACTATACTGTAGTTGTTATTTGTTTCATTTAAAACATTACAGAAGAGTAAACAGAAATAACTACACTGTTTTTGTTGTGTATTTTATTCGAAACATTACAGAACTGTACATATAAATACAAATACTACACTTATTGCCTGTTTCATTTGAAAAAAATATAGAACTATCAATATAAATAAACATATTGCACTTGTTGTGTGTTTTATTTGAAACGTTACAGAACTTAAATATAAATAACCAAACCGAATTTGTTGTGTTTTATGTGAAACATTAAAGAACTGTAAATAAACTGTTTTATTTAAAATAATACAGAACTTTAGATATAAATAACCAAACTGTACTATGGTGCATTTTATATGAAACATTACAGAACTATTAATTCAAATAACAATATTGGATTTTTTGTGTAATTTATTTGAAACGTTAAAGAACTGTAAATACAAATAACTATATTATAGTTACTGAGTGGTTAATTTTAAGCATTACAGAAGTACAAGTCTAAACAAGCATACCGTACATGTTGTTTGTTTTATTGAACACATTACAGAAGTACAAGTCTAAACAAGCATACCGTACATGTTGTTTGTTTTACTGAACACATTACAGAAGTACAAGTCTAAACAAGCATACCGTACATGTTGTTTGTTTTATTGAACACATTACAGAAGTACAAGTCTAAACAAGCATACCGTACATGTTGTTTGTTTTACTGAACACATTACAGAAGTACAAGTCTAAACAAGCATACCGTACATGTTGTTTGTTTTATTGAACACATTACAGAAGTACAAGTCTAAACAAGCATACCGTACATGTTGTTTGTTTTACTGAACACATTACAGAAGTACAAGTCTAAACAAGCATACCGTACATGTTGTTTGTTTTACTGAACACATTACAGAAGTACAAGTCTAAACAAGCATATCGTACATGTTGTTTGTTTTATTGAACACATTACAGAAGTACAAGTCTAAACAAGCATACCGTACATGTTGTTTGTTTTACTGAACACATTACAGAAGTACAAGTCTAAACAAGCATACCGTACATGTTGTTTGTTTTATTGAACACATTACAGAAGTACAAGTCTAAACAAGCATACCGTACATGTTGTTTGTTTTATTGAACACATTACAGAAGTACAAGTCTAAACAAGCATATCGTACATGTTGTTTGTTTTATTGAACACATTACAGAAGTACAAGTCTAAACAAGCATACCGTACATGTTGTTTGTTTTATTGAACACATTACAGAAGTACAAGTCTAAACAAGCATACCGTACATGTTGTTTGTTTTACTGAACACATTACAGAAGTACAAGTCTAAACAAGCATACCGTACATGTTGTTTGTTTTATTGAACACATTACAGAAGTACAAGTCTAAACAAGCATACCGTACATGTTGTTTGTTTTATTGAACACATTACAGAAGTACAAGTCTAAACAAGCATACCGTACATGTTGTTTGTTTTACTGAACACATTACAGAAGTACAAGTCTAAACAAGCATACCGTACTTGTTTTGTGTTTTATTTGAAACATTACAGAAGTGTACCAGAATTAGTTGTTCACGTCAAAGCCAGGATGCCCAATAAGTACTACGAGAATTAGTTGTTCACACTGGGGCAAGAATGTTCACTAAGTATGAACCAGAATTAATTGTTCACATGAGGACCAGAATGCCCACTAAATACCTACCAGAATTAGTTGTTTACATCAGGGCCAGCATGGTCACTAAATACGTACGAGAATTAGTCATTCACATTAGGGTCAGGATGCCCACTAAGTACCTACCAGAATTAGTTGTTCACATCAGGGCCAGAATGCCCACTACGTATGTACGAGAATTAGTTGTTCACATCAGGGCCAGAATGCCCACTAACAACCTACCAGAATTAGTTGTTCACATCAGGGCCAGAATGCCCACTAAGTATGTACGAGAATTAGTTGTTTACATCAGGGCCAGAATGCCCACTAAGTACCTACCAGAAGATTTTGTTAGTTGTTTACATCTACATAATTCTAGCTTGTTTGATACAGTGCAGTTAAAACATAAAGATATAGATTTCAGTTTGTCTACCTTTCAACAGTAACTAAAAACTAGTACATTGTTGTTACATTTGAGTAAATATAATTTTTGTTTTTTTTATGAATATTTCTTTCAACATTTATCACTGAGTTCTTGCCATAAAACGTTCATATGTAAGAAAGACATGCATGAGCAGAACGAATCTCCTCTCTCTGTTCCTAAGAAAATACGAGAAATGTTCATAATTGTTAAAAACGATATTTAAAAGCCCAATATAGCAAATTATTTACCAAATAAAATTATCAGCCTTACCGTAAATAATTACAGCTTTTAGTTACTGTTAACGCATGAAAGATCTACTGTTAACTTCCACAGTGAGAGACATAACCACTTATTTATCAAATCAAATTACCATTGAAACTTATGGCAGTGTATGTAATGATAGCTTACAAAATTTATCATTTTAATAGCACAAATTGATTTGATTCTATGATATCAACGGTCAATTTTTAACAAACAGTGAAAAATTTTATGGGACCAAAGCTCACAAAAAATGTAATTTGAGGCTTATGATTAATTAGTCGGTCATATTTTGACCAATTTACCTTAGATTTAGCCTAAAGATACTTTTCTACAAATCCCACCCATCGACAAAAAATTAGGCAAACTCACCTGTTTATCGTAATTGTAGGGGTCTAAACTCAAGGGTTGTTTCTTCTATCACGACTTCGGCAACTTACCGTCGCAGTTGTTACCAAGATATTTGACAGATACAAGAACAGTACACACAGAAATGTGGAATATGTCCATTTTGGGTCATTTGTGATGGTAAAAAGCTTAAATAAGCCCATAATTGCAGTGGTTTTGGTCAACTAGCAATATTTTGACCAATGTAAGATGGATTTAGTAAAAAGACACTCTTTACAACAAACAGAGATATTGTCAAGACGAGTTTTAATTAAAATAAAGTACAGAACATTATTTCGACTTCCTTAGGCCTTGAGAATCAATTTTAATTTCAAATGGGTTTCTCGTCATCATGAAGCGACAATTTGTAAATTTTTGTTCTTTTTACAATATTTCGACGAGAAAAACATTTGTGTAATTCCCGAACAGATTATGCGCATGTCAACCAGTTTACACGGGATTCAGTACAAACATAACGCATGTCAACCAGTTTACACGGGATTCAGTACAAACATAACTTGTTGTTGAGGGTCATAGCACTGAGAGTAGGTACTGTTTAAATATGTTTTATCTTATCAGGGACTCTATAAAATTAATAAACTAATATACCATAAGTTCATAAAGATTGTTTTCATATCCGACCAACAATGGTGTTTCTAAGTTCAAAATGACCCACAAAACGACACCTAAGGATGAGCTGTCTCAGTATACATTATTACAGGCTTACTTTATAGAATTCTTCAGCTAGAAAAACAATAACAGTGGAAGTAAGCACAGCGAGTTACTTATTCATGTTAAACGCACCAATAAAATATTTTTATAACCGTTCAGTACACAATTTAAAGCAAGCCTGTAAAACAAAACCAAAACCCACCAATGTTTTCAATTCCAATTCCGTCATTACGTTCTTCTGATTCCTCAAAAGCCAGAAGTTTAGAGTTTATATTCCACCATTTTTCCTTCAGTTCTTCACGTTTCCTCTGATTTAACAGTTCTAGAATACTATAATATAAGGGTATAAATAAGAAATAATAAAAATCTAATCTCAGAGATAATAAGTCCGGTTCTACAGTCCTGTGATCTATATAGTATCATCAATGTTTAATTCAGAATAAAAACCTAATTTCAGAAATAATAAGTCTGGTTCTACAGTCCTGTGATCTATACAGTATCGTCAATGTTTAATTCAGAATAAAAATCTAATTTCAGAAATAATAAGTCTGGTTCTACAGTCCTGTGATCTATACAGTATCGTCAATGTTTAATTCAGAATAAAAATCTAATTTCAGAAAAAATAAGTCTGGTTCTACAGTCCTGTGATCTATACAGTATCGTCAATGTTTAATTCAGAATAAAAACCTAATTTCAGAAATAATAAGTCTGGTTCTACAGTCCTGTGATCTATACAGTATCGTCAATGTTTAATTCAGAATAAAAACCTAATCTCAGAGATAATAAGTCCGGTTCTACAGTCCTGTGATCTATACAGTTTCGTCAATGTTTAATTCAGTAAACAGTCCCAACAAATAGAGAAAAAAAAATCAACCCCATTTTGTCATTTCATTCTTGGAAGGCTCAACATCCAATCTGTCACAGATTTATTAACTAAATCTGATTCACACTGCAGATTCCACAGCGATTTATCTGTCTTAACTGCAGTCAGATTGAGATAAAAAAATAACTGATAGATTATCAATTGTTTTGACATATAATTTAGGTATAAAAGAATATTCTATTACATTAAGTTGTGACACTAACGTCAGATTATGATTAGCATCTGTGTCTGAATCTGCATAGATGAATTAACATTCTTACCAATGACTTGTTCAGTTTTAAACAACTCATTGTTTGATTGTCAACACTAACTGAAAGTGTTTAACAAACCGCCATTGATGTCCAGTTTAGTTTTAAACAACTCATTGTTTGATTGTCAACACTAACTGAAAGTGTTTAACAAACCGCCATTGATGTCCGGTTCAGTTTTAAACAACTCATTGTTTGATTATCAACACTAACTGAAAGTGTTTAACAAACCGCCATTGATGTCCGGTTCAGTTTTAAACAACTCATTGTTTGATTGTCAACACTAACTGAAAGTGTTTAACAAACCGCCATTGATGTCCGGTTCAGTTTTAAACAACTCATTGTTTGATTATCAACACTAACTGAAAGTGTTTAACAAACGGCCATTGATGTCCGGTTCAGTTTTAAACAACTTCCTGCAGTATTTAACATTTTTATATATCTTACGTTGGTATTTAACTTCTATTATTATATATATCTTATGCTAGTATTTAGTTCATATTATTATATATCTTATGCTAGTATTTAGCTCATATTATTATATATCTTATGTTAGTATTTAGCTTATATTATTATATATCTTATGTTAGTATTTAGTTTATATTATTATATACCTTACGTCAGTATTTAGTTTATATTATTATATATATTTTACGTTAATACTAAACTTATGGTATTATATATCTTATGTTAGTATTTTACTTATATTATTATTTTTATCTTATATTAGCATTCGTTTTCAAACACAACACAGAACAAATAACTTTATATTCAATAATGATCACGTCAGTTCTGAAACGTTGAACATATTCTAACATATTAGGTTTGGTTTGCATCATAAGTTATACTGTTTGATCACCATATTTATATACATATGTTCAGTGTTAAGTAAACAGATGTCTAGTTCTGTTCTATGTAGGTAGCACACTTTTATTAGACGATATACTAATTAGGATTGAGGAATAGTCCTGATGTTTAATCAAAGTGTTTTTTCTTCCAACTTCATACTATGTTTTCTGTATTAAAGTGCACAGTAAATAATCATATCGAACATAACTAGAACCGCAACATACCTCAAACAAATTACCATTGTTTTAAAATAGGATTTCTGATAAACTCGTGACTCTGTATAATATGATGTGCTGCTGTTGAAGGTGAAGCGAATTCATGGGCACAGGTATCTTAACCCTCGGGCTTTAAGTTTTCACTACACTATTAAATATGTTTTCCCAATTGCCAAAATATCTAACAGTCTTCTGTAGCTCATTTCTCTTTCGTAGGTTTCGATTCATTATCTCAATTAATATATCGTGACATGTGGCAACGAGTTAACTTATTCAATAATTATATGATACCAGACTGCGGTTATAAGAATACACAATTTTTGGTAATTAACAAAATGTGTAGTTTGTGTTTTAAAATAAATAAAATTAACATAAAAGTCTAATTATGTTTAAGAAAACAAAAAACACTCACGCACTAGTTAGCTGGTCCCTAAGGTCTTCTTGCATTGCGATAGCCATTGGTTTACGGCTAAATTCGTTTCCCATAACCTGCAAGTCACAATCCGAGAAAGCTGCATACTTAACTTGAGTGGAGTCGGGTGTTGATGAAAGTATAATGTTTAACATTATTTAGTTATTAAATCATACTTCTAAACGACATTGTTGAGTAACCAATATCTACACCAAATACGAAGTAATTATTTACCAAACTGATTTTCATATAATGATAACATTCCTCACGTAAGTTCAGTTTTAGGATTATTAAACAGAGATCAGGAAAATGTGAATCGAAAATAATATATGTAAATGAAATATACTATTAATTAGTAGGAACATTTCTCACTTGAACAGTTAAAACTAAACACGTAATAAACATATGAATATGTATAATATTAAATAATATGTATAATAAGTGTATAATATTAAACAATATGTGTAATAAGTGTATAATATTAAATAATATGGATAATAAGTGTATAATATTAAATAATATGGATAATAAGTGTATATTATTAAATAATATGGATAACAAGTGTATAATATGTGTAATAAGTGTATATGTATAACAGTAAGTTATATGTATAAAAAGTGTACAATATGTATAATAGTAAGTAATATGGATAACAAGTGTATAATATGTGTAATAAGTGTATATGTATAATAGTAAATTATATATATAAAAAGTGTACAATATGTATAATAGTAAGTAATATGGATAACAAGTGTATAATTTACACTTTAGTGTGCATGTCAAATCTGACATATTCGTAAATATAGTAAGAAGTGACCACACAGTGTCCAGTGTGCATACTTAATCTGTCTGAGTAATTCAATAAAGTTTGTTTTTATTTTGTATAAACCATCGTGTCTGGTATGTTTTTTCGTACTTGAACTCTGTTAGTTAACTGTAGGTTCACTTTCTAATTTATACTGGTTTTTATCTTGTTATACAATGAAGCTTTGTAACACTACGTGAGAAATCCCTTAATCTGGAAAGATTGTGGTTTTGTGCAGTTGAACTGAATCAAACGAAAGTACAAAAACAAATACATCGAATAAAGTTTTGTCGCTTTGGAATCGGAACATTTTCAGTTACCATTCTGCCTACTCTGCAATGCAGTTTTATCGAACAAGGCCCTTGTTCCCAGCAAACTGAAGAGACACTTGGAAACAAAACATTCAGCTGTGAAGGATAAACCAAAAGAATACTTCGAAAATCTCGCTGCTCAACAACATGAACAATCAAGGAAGCTTGTGAACTACATGAAGTTGCCCGAAAAAGGATTGATTGTAAGTTATAAGGTTGATAAATTGTTGGCAAAACGCAAGAAAGCGCTTACCGAGGCCAAATCGGTCATTACGCCAGCGTTAGAAATCATTGCTGAAACTGTACTTGGAACGGATGCCGCTGAAAATAAAAGTAAGCAAGTTCCACTCTCCAATGACTCAATTTCGCGCAGAATTGTAGACTTGTCGTCAGATTTGAAGGCTGAAGTTTGCAAATACTTCGAAGCGCCTGAAAATGAATTGTCTCTGCTATGGTCTTTTCAAGTTGATGAATCTACTGACGTTAGTGGAAAATCTCAAATTCTGGCTTTTGTTCGATTCATAAAAGATGGAAAATTCGTAAACAAATACTTATTTTGCTAAGATTTAAAAAGAACAGTGAAAGGCCAAGACATTTTAGAGTTGGTGAATGAAACCATTTTGCTCTTCAAATTACATTGGAATAACTGTGTCACCGTTTGTACCTATGGCTGTCCTTCAATGTAAGAAAAAAGAAGGGATTCGTCACTCTGATGCATCAACAAAATCCAAACATTAGGATTGTTCTCTGCATGATTCACAGAGAGACGCTCACCTCCTAATCTCTGTGGAAAGATTTGCAGTCTGTTATGAATCAAGTTATTCAAGTGGTGAATTTCATTAAGTCTCGGCCACTTCAATCTCGACTTTTCTTTCTTCTCTGTGAGGTAATGGATTCAGACTACAGAAAGCTACTGTATCACACTGAAGTTCGATGGCTGTCGAAAGGAAAGGTGTTAAAGCGTCTTGAAGTAATTATTTTCTTGGAGGTTGAGAAAGTAGGTTTTAACTTTTCTTTTCATGATGAGATCTGGTGGCTGAAGGTTCAATTTCTCTCCAACTTGTTTGACAAATTAAATTCTCTGAACTTAAGTCTCTAAGGACCATCTGAAAACATCATTACTGCAACGTCCAAACTGAAGATCTTCGATGAAAAGTTGACGCTGTGGAAGAATAAGACCTCAAAAGGAGTTCTTGATTGTTTATCTTCTGTTAACGAATGTCCGTCATAGAAGAAAAAATATCCCTCAAATTTTAAACACATTAAGCGACCTACAGTTTGCACTAAAACATTACTTCGCGTCACTTGCTGTCAACGAATATAATTGGATGACCTGCCCATTCGGAATCAACGAGAAAACAAATCTTACAACTGAGGAGGAAGAACAACTCTTTAATTTACGCAACGACAAATTTTATCACTTATCATTCCCGATAAAAGCTTGGATGAGTTTTGAATCTCCATCAAAAATTCATATCCTGCAATCAGTTCAAAAGCAGTTGAAGTTCTGCTTTCATTTGCATCTTCGTGGTTTTGCGAAATTGGATTTTCAGCATTGACTGAAATTAAAGCCAGAAAGATTTTGTTTTAAATTTTACGCAAAGCTACTTGAGGGCTATCTGTGCTAGCCCTCCGTAATTTAGCAATGCAAGACTAGAGGGAAGGCAGCTAGTCATCACCACCCACTGCCAACTCTTGGGCTACTATTTTACCAACGAATAGTGGAATTGACCATGACATCATAACGTCTCCACGGCTGAAAGGGCGGGCATGTTTAGCGCGACGGGGATGCGAACTCGCGACCCTCAGATTACGAGTCGTACGCCTTAACACGCTCGATTCGCAAGATTCGATAAGGCTTTCCAGGTGGCCCCCCAGTGGCTCAGCGGTATATCTGCGGACGTGAACGCTAAAATCCGGGTTTCGATACCCGTGGTGGGCAGAGCACAGATAGCCCATTGTGTAGCTTTGTGCTTAATTCAAAACAAACAAACAAACAAACTTTCCAGGTGTGCGGCGAAAATTTTCAGTTTGTCGTAGTGTGCCGCAAGTCAGAAAAGGTTGAGAACAACTGCTCTTTTGCACTGAAGCCTGCACGATAGCGTTAAGACTCTATATCCGAGACTGTAACCCATCCGTAGACATACTCAGCACCCAATTAGTAACCCTCATAAAATTCGCCACGATGAAGACAAACTTCATGTTCAAAACCACAACTATATACCAAGAAATGGCCTAAGCATGGGCAACCAGATATCAACATTTTTAGCCAATATTTTTGTGACACAAGTTGAAACACAAGCAGTTAACACAGCATTACATCAACCACTATACTAGTACAGATATGTAGACGACATGATTTCAGGATTCACATCAAGAGAATACACTTAAATGTTTCAATCACATTATTTCTATATATCCCGATCTTTTACCAACGAATAGTGGAAAGGTCTGAAAGAGCGAGCAATTTTGGTGCGACAGGGATTCGAACCACCGACCCTCGGATTACGAGTCGAACTTCTTAATCCACCTATCATGCTGGGCTATCTTTGACGGACTAATGGGATTCCCATCAAACAAGACAACCCGTTACACTATAATACCTGTCGTTATTTTTATATATATAATTTTCTTTTTCACTTTCCATGCTAACCCTGTTTATATTTGTCAATATCTGATAATAATAACTATTCAAACTGATAAAATTGTAGAAAATGTGGCAGATAACCTGCTTTCTGACTTGAAACAGTGTTGAGTTATCCAATAAGTATACTTTAGATATAAGTATATTGGAATGAACAAAAATATATATGATAGATTATTCCAACTTAATAAAGTCAGAATTGGTATCACAAACACAAGTATTACCTCTGTGACATCAATGAGGAAGAAAGTAAACCAAGACGTTGAAAACATCAGATCTCCTTAGCAAAAAAAACAAAACAAAAAAAAACTATTTTACATTGAGTTTTTTGTGCTGTGCCAATCAAGGGTATCGAAACCAAGTTTTTTAGCAGTGTGAACCTTTAAACTTATTGTTGAGCCGCTGGAAGAAACAGAAGAAAATCAAATTTCACCAACCAGAGCAAAACTAAAAATATATGAAAAAATAACATTGTGAATGCTAGTTATTTGTCTAATCTAGTTAACACTATAAGTGTTGTTGCCCAGCAATGTTATATAAATTCCGTTTGAACCACTACTGTATCTGTCGTATTGCAGTGGTCCTGAAGGAAGCCTGGCATGACCTAGCGCGTTAAGGCGTGCGCTTGGTAATCTGAGGGTCGCGAGTTTGCGCCCGAGTCGCGCCAAACATGCTCGCCCTCCCAGTCGTGGGGACGCTAAAATGTGACAGTCAATCCCACTATTCGTTGGTAAAAGAGTAGCCCAAGAGTTGGCGGTGGGTGGCGATGACTAGCTGCTTTCCCTCTAGTCTTACACTGCTAAATTAGGGACGGCACAGATAGCCCTCGAGTAGCTTTGTGCGAAATTCCAAAACAAACAAACAAAAGGTCCCGAAGAGCCATGGTATTAAGCGAAAAACTACGTCAGTACTCAATATAAGAAATATACTGTGTTTGAAATATTGTGATACACACTAATTTATTTACACTCAGAAGTTCTTTTTATAATGCCTAGTTAAAGAAGGTACGATATAAGGCTCCTTGTCACATATCACTTTTGATATCTTTCCATTAATATTGAATAAATTAAGCTACTTATTGTAAGAAAGTTTCTCATATTTTCGATTTTGCATTTTCAACGTTTTCTGACTTTTTTTTTGTACTTGTATGCTTTTCGTACTTTTTGTAATACATCGCGGAGCTAAGTGTTATATGATAAACAATCATGGCGACGAGTAAAGGGGATACTTGGTAAAATCAGTATTTGTAAAAATAATATATTGTTTTGTACGAAACATTTCTCTTTTTACATTGATATATCCATCCCGAAAAATATGAATACGGATTCATTGCTTTGGATTTTATTCATATTATTAACAATAGTGCAATTTAATTTGAATTACGTTAGTTGCTTGAACTTAAAATTTAAGTTAAAACACAGTTCGTATTTTCTCGTAACTGGTTCTTGGGTTTTCCGTATAGTTACTGTAAATTGTAATGTAATTATTATTACAATTCTATAAAATTTCTGAATTGTTAACAGATTTATAATTAAGTTGTATTGGATACGCTTTGCAATTCGTAAACCTCAAGGTTATAACTTATAAGGCCTAACTTACTGAGCAGCTTTAGTGGTGCTTGTTTCTACCTAATCCAATGGTTTACATGAAAATTTTTCTTCGGTCAGTTTTGTGGGAAATAATTTGGTAAGATATGTGGATTGCTGTGGGAACAAAAAGAACTTGTGTTATTGAAGCCTGTATGGTATGTAGCTGTAATGTTATGAGAAAATGTTTAAATATAAGTTTCATGTTTTAGAACAAGACTTAAGTGACATGTTATGCAAAGAAATGTGTGTATACCTATATATAAAAATTAATCCACTCTCTTTAGGAAACGTTACAGCAGTTTTCAGTGAGAACAAAGGCAGTAAAACAGTATAAATAAGACAGAGAACTCATTTCCATTAAATAAATCTCTAAGTGTGTAAACAAAACTTATCCATAACTTTCAATGTTTAGTGTTTTTTATGGAAAAACTCTCTACCTGTATAAAACAGATATTAACAGATTACTGGCATAAACTCTTCAGGTATGGAGATTTATGTATTTGAAAGAGAAACACGTATTGTTTTTATTTTAATTTAGTGATGAAAAATTTTCTTCTTGATTCAGGTTGAAAGCTTGTGATGCATGTGAAGACCTATCTCGAGAAATTATGGAGAAGATTATGAAACGTAATCAGTTACAGAGAAATACATCAGGATATGCACAGGTTATATTCTGCTTGTATAGAAGACATATTACAAAACTAGATACCAGTTTTGTAGGGCACTTGTGAAGAGTTTGAAGTTAATTTGTGTACTATTTTATTATATTTAAATATATTTTTACTAATAATTATGATTTTATCAAGGTAGTTTTTACTTAGTTTTATATTCTATTTCCTAGGAAATCTGTTCTTTCTGTATGAAATCTGACCCTTCATTCTATATGAAGCTAAAATTATTCATTTAATGAGACTTAATGTACAGATTTTTTTCTAAGTTGAAATTAAGAGAGAAAACAACAACGACCAAAACTTCTTTATAGTAGGTTTACTTTTTATCCAAGTGTTGTTGAATACAGAGCAGAGATGACGTTGTTATATAATGTATTACCATACTGGCTATATCAGCACAGTTTACTGGAAAAGTACAACAGAAAATAGCAAATTTCACCTGCGCATCATGCTGGACAGAAAACTGTACCAAACAGACTTCAGACTTATTTTTATTTTTCATAATTTAAAACACACTCACGAAAAGAGGTTTAAAGTTGCTAAACATAGAAATAAATTACGATAATGGTAAATAAAAAAGATGATTTCCTGTTGAGTAATAAAGAAAAATAAAGGATTTGTTAAACTAAATTATTGTGAATTATTAATGCATTTAAAAGGACATTAGTCTGAAAGATGAGATTGTCAAACTGTGTAGACAAACCAGATGTGGAAAGTTGGGTATTCTTTGTTCATATTAATTATATTTACATGAGATAATTATGAAGTGGAAAGCTCCATGTTTTAATACAGTTAGTTTATTTTCTAGTGTGATAAACAGTAGGAAGCTGTAAAATGCGTATTTCTGTTTACCAGCTGAATGCACAAGCCAGGCTTTCAATACAACAGTTTAACAGACACTTGATTACCTTGAAAGAAGATCTGAAGAAATCATCTTCCTCGTACTTCGTGTATCCTTCGACCTTACACTTTGTGTACTGTATTATTCATATAAATTGTTAATATTGTATGTATTATAAAATCAGCAAAAATAACAAAGGTGTGATTTTACTAACATTAATGAAATAATAAGTTAGATTGTTTGTTTGTTTTGAATTTCTTGCAAAGCTACTCGAGAGCTATCTGCACCAACCATCCCTAATTTAGCAGTGTAAGATCAGAGGGAAGGTAGCTAGTCATCACCACCCACCGCCAACTCTTGGGCTACTTGTTTGCCAATGAATAATGGGATTTATTATAATGCCCCCACAGCTGAAACAGCGAGCATGTTTGACATAATGGGGATTCAAATCTGCAACCCTAGGATTACGAGTCAAACACCTTAACCCACCTGGCCAAGTCGGGCTAATAAGTTAGAAATAACTCGTTACACACCAGTACTTTGTGAGGGGATTCAAATCTGCAACCCTCGGATTACAAGTCAAACACCTTAACTCATCTGGCCATGTAGGCTAATAAGTTATAAATAACTCGTTACACAACAGTATTTTGTGAGGAGTAATAAGTAAAATAATATTTTCACAACTGTGATTGTGAACATGCAGATCAAAAAGTCAAGTGTCTTAAACAGCTAATATAAAATTGTGGAGGACTACATTTTATTATTATAGGCAGTGTGGTATCATCAAAAAACTGGTTACTCAGTAGTGTATGCACTCTACTCAGATTGTAAAACTGTGTTGTAAATAGATTTTCAGAATTTTTAAACCTGAATATTTATTGTACATAATAATAATAGAAAACAAAGGAATGTGGAACAACTTAGGACAAGAACCATCTATAAAGAGAAGTACAAAAAGCCATTTCTGAGACAGCAAAATGCAATGCCTTGTTAGAGCCAGAATCCATTAATACAAGTTTCAGTGGCAAAAGCTGTTCAGTTACCCCTAGCAACAGTACCAAACTTATTAAAGAAAAAGTACAAAAATCAGGCATATAATTTGTTTTCATTATAAATATATTCAGTTATTGTATACCTTCAGCAGTTTGTGAAACTAAATGAGTTTTCATATTATATCATAGTAAAAAAGACCAGTTAGGTCACTAGATCCAGTACCTCTGGATTTATGTGTGTTTGGAGTGTTAAAACAGCTACTGAAAAAAATGCCATTATGATACATTAGATGGATTATGGAAGGTATGCAAGGAGTGTTGTTGCTCTTTTGATATGTTAACCTAATGATGAAACCTTTTGAAATGGAAACTATACTTCAGAAGCATTGTTTAGATACATGGTTGTCATTTAGAGCATGAGAAGATATGTCATAGTGTACCATAATGATGCTATTTGATTCCAAAATCATTTTAGTGTAATATACCCTTCCACTTCATAGATATCTGTAAAATGATTTTGTTTGTTAAGAATACTAGAGAAACCAGTCTATAAAGTATGTTAATTACAATTTGTTTGTTTAGTCTCAGTGTACAATACTTAGGGACTAGATAAACCAGTCTATAAAATATGGTAATTACAATTTGTTTTGTCTCAGTGTAGAACATAGTGTCTAAATAAACCAGTCTATAAAATATGGTAATTAACATTGTTTAGTCTCAGTGTACAGCACATGGGGTCTAGATAAACCACAGTGGTGAATAGAAAATCTGAGTATGAAAATGTTCATTCGAGCTTTGATGCATACATAATTGTATTTTTCATTCTGGACATTTTGTTTCGTAAAACTTGATTAAAGTAATTGTATTTTACAAATGTGTGGAACATAGTAACAGTTTTCTTGTATGTAATTTTGCTCTAGGGTTTATTTAACCTTTTATTTTGAAAATATACAACCTTTAATCATATAATTTAGCTTGCATGTAGTCTGTTCACTCACTTATGGTCTATACATTCCTGTAGATTGAACTGGTGCTGTGTATGTGATCGTTATTTGATATCTGTTATACCTTGAATCCTTGACTTTTGATTCAGTACACAGCGAGAAGTTGAGAGGAGACAAAGGTTGTTGGAAAAGCTGGAGAGTAAACAAAGGCAAATGGAGTTGATTTTCAGTGAACAAACCACTGGATATGGGGAAGGAAGGTAAGAGCACCAACTGTCAGATCTTCAGTTGATTTTTAGTGAACAAACCACTGGATATTAGAAAGAAAGGTAAGAGCACTGACTGTCAGAACTTCAGTTGAATTTCAGTGAATAAACTACTGGATATGGGGAAGGAAGGTAAAAGCATCGACTCTCAGATCTTCTTTGTGAGCACATGCATCATATTCTTAAATAAACTAGTCTTTACTGTTACTACTTATTATTTTCATGTGTTATTAGGATCCTGTGAAAATATCCTTAGTAGACATCTCAGTACTGCTTAATGAATAGATTAATTAAACTTCTGACAATAATAATTCAGCTTCCTGTTGAACAGTACACTGTCATTTTGTTTTGAGATAATCTTTAAGTTCTTATCTCCCTGCTCTTTTGTCTTGTGCATGAAACAAGCTTACTGTTCACAGTCTTATCACAGTTTTGTTTATGTACACAAGACGTAGCTCAGTGATTCTTTCTGTTGTTGTCAGTTCCACACACAGATTCTGTCATATGTCAACTGAAAAGTGGAACTAAGTTACCAATGAGTTGTTCTGTGGATTGAAACTGTAGAGCTAAGGAAGCAACTGACTTGTATGTGAAGTGAAACTGGAGCTTTTGTACATGGTAAATCTGGGTAAGGCAACAGATATTTTTGCCTTTAACCATCAACCCCTATAACCTCACTGAGTGTTGAAGAACTGATTGACATCTATTTCTAGCATAATTATTTCTTTGTTCATGCTAGAAGTTGTTTTGGGATGAACTTAATTTTTTGCATTACAAAGAATTAATTTTTCATATTTTTTTTTTATAAATCTTTTCCAGAGATAGCAATGACAAAATACACAAGCATTAACTATAGACAGCAATCACAAAACATAAGTATTAAGACCCCTTAGTGAGTGCAGGTTGAGAAGAGTACTGGCAAAAGAGTTTAAAAAAACAACAAACAATAATATATTTTTCTGTCCAATAGTTCTAAAGCATGTTAAGTTCCTCTCACATGAAACATAGATATGAGTTTGTTTCTTCCAGTCTCTTATGCTCCATTTAATTACCCTTTGGAGAATGTCACAAGAAAAGAGATCTGTAATCAGTCAGATCTTGATACAGTCACCATCCCCCTACAAGACAAATACTGAAGAGATCTGTAATCAGTCAGAACTTGATGCGGTTATTCATCCCCTACAAAACAAATACTGAAGAGATCTGTAATCAGTCAGATCTTGATGCAGTTACCATCCCCCAACAAGACAAGTACCGAAGAGATCTGTAATCAGTCCGATCTTGATGCAGTTACCCATCCCCCTACAAAACAAATACTGAAGAGATCTGTAATCAGTCCAATCTTGATGCAGTTATCCATCCCCCTACAAGACAAATACTGAAGAGATCTGTAATCAGTCAGAACTTGATGCAGTTATTCATCCCCTACAAAACAAATACTGAAGAGATCTGTAATCAGTCAGATCTTGATGCAGTTACCATCCCCCTTTTTACTATTGGGGGATTTTAATGGAAATAATCCCCTCTGGGGTTGTGTTAGTATTCATGGGAGGGGTTGTGCTATAGAGCATATGCTCTTAAATCATAATCTGTCTCTCTTCAATACTGGTTCTTATACCTATTTTCATGTACCTAGTCAGTCTTTTATTGCTATAGATCTGCTCCTCTTCACTTTTTATTTACTTTTCTTGGAGGGTTGACAGTAATCCACAGGGCAGTAAGTATTTTCCCATCATTTTGAGGAAGACTGGCTGTGGTTGATGCCATCCAACCTGTGTGCCCTGATGGAAGCTAGATCATGCAAACTGGCCTTCTTTCACCATTCTCTCAGAACTTGATCCTGCCATTGTTAGATGACTGTGTGGCATCAGTAACTGACTGTATTAAACAGGCAACTACTCAGTGTGTTCCCAAAACCTCAACTCATTTCCCACAGTATCTTCGTCTTTAGTGGAATTCTGCCTGCGATGTGACAAGAAAAGCTCAAAAATGGGCTTGGGATACCTTTCATAGATTTCCCACTTTTTAAACTGCATTACTTTTCAATGAGCCCATGCACATGTTCAGCAGGTCAGACATCAAAGCCAGAAGGAATCTTCTACCATCAGTTTCAAAGTCATAGGGAAGAAAATCCAAAAGGTTAGTGGCCAGTATACTTCTTCCCCCCCTTTCAACCATGTTCTCTGATGGCCAGGAAGTTGCTGATGCCCAGAGCATTGCCAGTACACTCAGTGAAAGATTTTCTCATACATCTGGCACTTCTACGTCATCCCTCATCTTCTTAGCCATCAAAACACAGGCAGAACGATCACTTCTTTCCTTTTGGGCTGATCATTTTTATGACTATAATCACTTCCTTACACTGGTGGAACTCAAATTTGCTCTTCATCAGTCTGGCAGTACTTCAGTTGAACCTAATGATATTCATTATGAGATGTTGTGCCATCTATCTCCTGCCTCGCTATTCTGCTGGTTGGTTTTAGCCAGATCTGGCAGGAGAATGTTTTCTCGATGCTTGGCACCATGCTGTTGTACTTCCTTTTCCTAAACCTGGAAGGATCTCATGACTCCTTCGAACTATTGTTTAATTGCTTTAAGGAGCTGTCTCTGTAATATCTTGGAGATGAAGGTTAATGCTCATCTTATTTGGTTCCTCAAATTAAACAACCTCTTCTCACCCACTCAGTGTACATTCTGAAGACAGCACTCCACAATGGACCACCTGATTGGACTTAAAACATCAATCAGGGAAGCCATTTTCAAGCAACAACATTTTGTTTCTGTTTTTTTTTACCTTGAGAAAGCTCACAATGCAACACCACATTCTCACAATGTTATTACTAAACTAGTCCTCAACATCCATTGACTTGCTACTGTATAAAACACTGTATTCACATGGTGTTATTACTAAACTAGTCATCAACATCCACTGATTCCTGGTGCTGTATGGAAATACCACATACACATAGCATTATTGCTGAACCAGTTTTCAACATCCACTGATTCACGGTGCTGTATAAAAAACACCACATTCACAAAGCATTATCACTAAGCTAGTCCTCAACATCCACTGATTCATGGTGCTGTATAGAAACACCACATTCATATAGTGTTATCACTAAACCAATCTTCAGTTTTTAAATGAAGACCTGCACTTTTGTTAATTGTAGAGCTCCTGAATGTTTTAAGTCCGTTACTTAGTCGCATGCTGCACCTAACATGCCACGTCTGTTACACCATTAATCATGATTATCAGTTTGAATAAATCAGAGTTGACTTTATTTTAAAAATTTAGTGAACTTGGTTTAGGTATTTCTTTATTTCCAGAGCACAGTTCTGCAGGACTTTACCTCCCAGATTCTACTAGTGGAACTGGCGACTCCTAACTGCACCTGGTTTCCAGTCACTGGGACAGTGGACAGAGGCTTTCCCTCTGGAGTGTTCAAGTGAATTCTTCCACTGGTGAAGAAGGTAGCAAAGTTAGAGTTCTTCATAACATGGCTACTGGATGTCTTTCTCAGATGTTAGTTGGAGTGCCATCAGTCTACTCATAATATTGGTTTGTTGGTCTGATAGCTGGTTGCAGTGTGCATGGCCCTTCAGTTTGGTCAGTACAGAGTGAGTACACAGCTCATGGAAGAGGGTTCACAGTTTCCTTGGATTTTGGTTGAGCACAGCTGTTCCAAGTCCTCATAATTCTGGGACAAGAGAAGTGTACCTTGTCCTCATGAATTGGGGAGATGGGATGAATGTTCATAATTCCAGACTGGATTGGTTCTCTTTCCTTTGGTTGAGTAAGGCATTCTTGGTTCTGTACCTCTGAGCCTGAGGTGTTGCAGTTTCTTCCTGTGGAGGACATTGTCCACTTCAGTTCTGCTGGTTTTGGTACTTGACTTGCACTCTTAGGGTTGCAAGCTCCATTCTCTGTCACACCAAGTATGGCAACATTATTATGTGCTAGTCAGTCCCATTATTCATTGAAGAAATAGTAACCTTAAAATTAATGGTGAGTGTTGATGATTAGTTTTCTACCCTCTGGTCTTTTACTGGGGAATTAGGGATGGTAGTGGTATGGATAGCCCCTCCAGCTTTGGATGAAATTCAAAACAAATCAAAGTAAACTTCAGCAGGTTGCTTTGGTCATATCCCAAACTGCTGTATGTCTTGTTATGTGTTAAAACTGTAAATTTAGAGTTAGAAATGAAAAATTTCACAGGAAAAACTTAATGAAAACACGAATTATTAAAACAGTTTTTATTATTTCTACAAGTATTACTGTGGACAGAAACCCAAACTAGCATTTTGTTTTCTCTTATCACTTTTATTTAATTAAATGAAAACAAGCAGTATACATTTTTGGCAGACTTTAGAAATTAAACTTTAGTTGATATGGTAATGTGTAATTAGAAAAGTGTGTGTAAGTGATTATAAGAGGACTTTACTGACACAGTTTTAGAGCTCACTCTTACATCTGAAGCATTAATGTTTACAAGCTTTGGAATAAGTGTGGTTATGTATTTTGAGTTAACAGTTGAGTCTTGGTGGTTATATAATGAAATATTGTGAGTTTTGGAATAAGTGTGTTTATACTTAATGGTTATCTAACAAGCTGTACGAAATACAGTTTTGACATAAGATTTTAAATCAGTTTAACATAATGTAGGTTACAAACTGGTGAATAAGACTGTAGATTGAGTTTCCTTTGCTAGGGTTAACACAGTATAGAGAAGAAATTAAACATATGGAATTAAGTCTTAATTAAATAAAAAATGTTTTCATGTTTTCACTTCTAACTTACCACAGTTCCTCAATGATGCTTAACATTGTAGAGGTGTTTCTCACAAAGATATTAATGACACTATATTATGAAACTATACAGTGTTATTGTATCAACAGAACTGCATTATTAGGAGGTCAGTTTAATCAGACGTTAGAAACAGCTTGTGAAACAGAAGAAACTGAAGAAACGAAGGACTTGACTGTTGATGATATAAGGCAGTACCAGCAACAGGCTATAAAAGGTAAAATATTATCTTTATTTCATTGCTAATTGTAACACAGTTGTCAGTTGCTAGGTCTGTACTTGCTAGTCACTAGTTAAGATTATACTTTGGTCTCAATAATTAAAAACCTGTATTTCTACAAAAAAAGTTAAAACTAACTAAATTGGGCTTGTAATAGAATAACATTGGAATTTTAATCAAGTGTGGATAAAGCTGAAGGACATGTGTTGTTGATACATTATTTTTAGTAATATTAAACCTTTATTGTTTTTTGTAGAACAGGATGAAGGACTGGAAGGACTTTCTAACATAATTGCAAGACAGAAACAGATGGCTTACCATATTGGTAATGAACTGGACCTTCACAATGGTAAGACAATGTTTTATTGATGTCACTTGTCAGAGTAAAGACAATGTTTTACTGATCTCGCTTGTCAGAGTAAAGATAATGTATTTTCTAATACAATTCTTTTCTTTTCTGATAAGGTTAGCTTTCTCTATATTTTGCTGCCCTCTACATGAGAACGATTTTATAGGACGTCCTACAATCCTTTCAAGCACCACACTTTATTAGAATCAGATATTCCAACATGTCTCTCATTCGTCATCTTTGCACCAATGGGAGAGCACTGTTGTCACATGACATATGTGACTCCTTTGAAACTCTACAGCTAAACCATCACTTTTTATTGGTACTGCTCGAGTTCAAACATTTTTGTCCCCCACTTATCCAGGTTTTTTAAACTCAATTTTTTTAATTTGGAAAAAATAAATTTTTGAATGTGTATGAATTACCTGATTTGCTGTGAAGAATTTCACACGTTTGTTTAGTATCTTACATGAATACTGAAATAAACATTATCACTTTGGGTGCATTCTATTCAACATATGCCATTATTTCAGTCTTCAGTTGCAGGTTACCCATGGAGGGATTTATTGGTTTTTATTTGCATTAAGATTGTCCATTATATAGGAGAACCTTTGTCTCTCCCTGTTGCTCCTCTTCCAACTGAGTTTTTCAAGCCAGGCTGACAAACAGTTTGAATGTTTGTCTCCCTGTCCCTGAGTTTGCTGTGGCTACCCCAACCCAACCTGAAGATTCTTTTAGATCCTCTTAGGTTCTTTCAAGTTTCACATCTCAGGCATGTGATGTTTGATATTTTTCTTATGATCCATGTCCTTTTGTATTATATAATCCTGCCTCCACTTTCTTCAGATTTCCCATCTCCTGATAAATGAATCTGCAGGGAGTGTTATGTCATTAGTATGCCTCATCCTGTTCAGGCTTCAGATCAGTCTGTTCTCTTTTATCATAGGGACTACTGTCCATATCTGGGCCAAGAATTGTTGGGTTCAGTTTTGGTTAGTGAGGGGGGGGCAGGACACTCATTTGATGGTTTTCTATGTATCGGGTGCTTGTAGGAGATCATCTTTCCTGATGCAACCAGGTTTACCCAATGAAGTGGTTCCTACATCCCCTTCTTCTTTGGTGGCTTTGAAATTAGTGGGGTTCTTACTTCAATACATTTGGTACTGCCCTCAATCACCAGTTACCTTTGTTTTTATCCCCCAGTTTCACATTATTGGGCTTTGGCTCTAAATGCCTTCAGCAAAGATTGGGGCTAAACAAGTTTCTTTTTGTTTATCTTTTTATCTGATTGCTCCTTATTGGTCAGCTACACTGTGGTTTCCTCCCTTACTTCAGTATCTGACTGCTTGTTATCGGCCGGCTATACTTTGGTTTCCTTGACTACACTGTGGTTTTCTTCACTTTAGTATCTGATAGCTCCTTATTGGCTACACTACGGTTTCCTCACTTACTTCAGTTACAGTTGTTTCCTCCTACCACTGTTTCTTTATTCCATTATTTTTTGTGTCAACCCAATTTATAGGTTTTGCATACTGCATGTCAGGCTTTTGTCTGGTCCCTGGCAAGGAGATCTTGCTTCTCATATCAGGTAGTAGTTCAAGGAGATCTTGTTTCTCATATCAGGTAGTATTTTCTTTCATCTTTCATTTACAGCTGTGTATCAGCAGAAAGGGAATGTGTCCTGCATATTGGTTTTGTCTTTTGGCACAAAACACCTTAATTCCTATCTCAAAGTAGTTGAACCTTAACTATCTGGTTGTCGCTAGCCTAGGGCACAAAACACCTTAATTCCAATCAAAAGTAGTTGAACCTTAACTATCTGGTTGTGGCTAGCCTAGGGCACAAAACACCTTAATTCCAATCAAAAGTAGTTGAACCTTAACTATCTCGTTGTGGCTAGCCTAGGGCACAAAACACCTTAATTCCAATCAAAAGTAGTTGAACCTTAACTATCTGGTTGTGGCTAGCCTAGGGCACAAAACACCTTAATTCCTATCTCTAGTAGTTGAACCTTAACTATCTGGTTGGAGCTGGCTTATAGTGATGATTACTTATGTACAGTTCCACTCTTGATACAGGAACTAAATTCAGTGTGAAGAGCATACCATGGTTTGGATTACTTATGTACAGTTCCACTCTTGATACAGGAACTAAATTCAGTGTGAAGAGCATACCATGGTTTGGATTACTTATGTACAGTTCCACTCTTGATACAGGAACTAAATTCAGTGTGAAGAGCATACCATGGTTTGGATTACTTATGTACAGTTCCACTCTTGATACAGGAACTAAATTCAGTGTGAAGAGCATACCATGGTTTGGATGTAATGTGGTTCCTCCACTTTTATTTTGATACATTCACAATCTATTAAATATTGTCATATTAATCTATTATTTATCTAACTTAGCTTAAAGTGGTTGAAATAGTTTATATCTGAAAAAAACATCATTCTAAATAGTTATATTTTTCATACAAACTTGCAAAATTTTATTTTCAGAAATAATTGAGGACATCACAGACCACTCTGATGTGACAAGAGAAAGACTTATTAAAGAAACCAGACACGTTAAAACTGTAGATCGGAAATCAAATACCTGTTGTACGTGGTTATTGTAAAATGTTTTTACATTTGTATAGGTTAAATATTCAAGTAGGCACAAGAAGAAAGAAATTCTTTTTTCTGTTACTATAAACATTGCTGTATTTTTATACATTTTCTGTTACTATAAACATTGCTGTATTTTTATACATTTTCTGTTTCTATAAATATTGCTGTATTTTTATACATTTTCTGTTTCTATAAATATTGCTGTATTTTTATACATTTTCTGTTTCTATAAATATTGCTGTATTTTTATACATTTTCTGTTAATATAAACATAGCTGTATTTTTATACATTTTCTGCTACTATAAACATTGCTGTATACATTTTCTGTTACTATAAATATTGCTGTATTTTTATACATTTTCTGTTAACATAAATATTGCTGTATTTTTATACATTTTCTGTTACTATAAATATTGCTGTATTTTTATACATTTTCTGCTACTATAAACATTGCTGTATACATTTTCTGTTACTATAAATATTGCTGTATTTTTATACATTTTCTGTTAACATAAATATTGCTGTATTTTTATACATTTTCTGTTACTATAAATATTGCTGTATACATTTTCTGTTACTATAAATATTGCTGTATTTTTATACATTTTCTGTTACTGTAAACATTACTGTATTTTTATACATTTTCTGTTACTGTAAACATTGCTGTATTTTTATACATTTTCTGTTAACATAAATATTGCTGTATATTCATACATTTTCTGTTACTATAAATATTGCTCTATTTATCTTTTCATATTTATTTTATTTTTCAAATGTTGTAGAACTTCTTTTCCTGTTTTTTCAGGTTACTGGGTTTTTATTGTCATCTTACTGATTCCAATTGCTGTAATACCAATTATTTAACAGGAATCTTTCTAAACTGGTATGTATTTTCAATTTATTTTCAAGCCTTGACTATTGTATCATGTTCCTCACATGACATCATAACACCCATGTGTGAGGAATAACCAAAAATGTATAATATTACACCAGTACGTGCTATACAAAGACATTTATAAAGAAGTGGTTAATAACTTGTATGATGTCATAGTAATGCAAGATACAAAGGTCACTAACCACAGAATGTGTTGGGTTGTGGTAACACCAGATACAGAGAAATGTCACTAGTCACACATTGTGTTGGGTTGTGGTAACACCAGATACAGAGAAATGTCACTAGCCACACAGTGTGTTGGGTTGTGGTAACAACAGATACAGAGAAATGTCACTAGCCACACAATGTGTTGGGTTGTGGTAACACTAGATACAGAGTAATGTCGCTAGCCACACAATGTTTGTGTTGGGTTGTGGTAACACCAGATACAGAGAAATGTCACTAGCTACACAATGTGTTGGGTTGTGGTAACACCAGATACAGAAAATTGTCACTAGCCACACAATGTGTTGGGTTGTGGTAACACTAGATACAGAGTAATGTCACTAGCCACACAATGTCTTGGGTTGTGGTAACACTAGATGCAGAGTAATGTCGCTAACCACATGATGTGTAGTGTTGTAGAAACATGAGATACAAAGAAATGTCACTAGCCAAATGATGTGTCATGTAGTAATATGACATACAGACAAACATCGCTAGTCAAAAAATGTATCCTGTCGTAGTGACTGAAGTTATGGGAAAGCACTCATTATTAACATGTGATAGTTATTAAATAAAGTCCTGGCAACAATATTCTCATGTTTGAATCTATTGGAATAATCATGTGTTAGTATTAATGTTCTTATGTTTGAGTCTAGTGATAAAGTGTTTTGCTAGTGACATTCTCATGTTTGAGTCTACTAGTATAATTCTTGATGACGAGAAACCCATTTGAAATAAAAACGTGTCTCAGAATGGCTAGTATGGGTATTAACACTTTTATTGTTAAGGAGAGAACACCGTTTCAACCTTCATAGGTCATCTTCAAGTTGAGAAAGATGACCTAGGAAGGTCAAAATGTTCTTTTCTCCTTATTAATGAAGGTGTTAATACCAGTAGCAGCAATTTTGATATACACTACTAGAATAATGCTTTGCTAATGCTGTTATCACATTTCATTCTACTAGTTTAATGTTTTACTAATGACGTTCTCATGTTTTATTGTACTAATTATAATATTTTGCTAATGTTGTTCTCATGCTTTATTGTACTAATTATAATATTTTGCTAATGTTGTTCTAGGTAAAATATTTTCTCAACCCAAACGAGCCATTTTTGCATATAAAATTCTCTACTAGTATAATGTTTTGCTAATGTCATTCTTATGCTTTATTCTACTAGTATACTGTTTTGCTAATGTTGTTCTCATGCTTTATTGTACTAATTATAATATTTTGCTAATGTTGTTCTAGGTAAAATATTTTCTCAACCCAAACGAGCCATTTTTGCATATAAAATTCTCTACTAGTATAATGTTTTGCTAATGTCATTCTTATGCTTTATTCTACTAGTATACTGTTTTGCCAATGTTGTTTTCATGTTTTATTCTACTAGTATAATGTTTTGCTGATGTTCTCATGTTTTATTCTACTAGTATGATGTTTTGCTAATGTTGTACGTACATTTCATTCTACTAGTATAATGTTTTGCTAGTGATGTTCTCATGTTTTATTGTACTAATTTTAATGTTTTGCTAATGTTGTTCTCATGTTTTATTGTACTAATTAAAATGTTTTGCTGATGTTGTTTTCATGTTTTATTCTACTAGTATAATGTTTTGCTGATGTTGTTTTCATGTTTTATTCTACTAGTATAATGTTTTGCTGATGTTGTTTTCATGTTTTATTCTACTAGTATAATGTTTTGCTGATGTTTTCATGTTTTATTCTACTAGTATATTACTTTACTTGTAATGTTTTGTGTTTCATACCTTCTGTTTCAGTTTGTTTTGTCTGATTTTTTTCAGTAAATGTGTTTTATATTTTTACAGGTTGGAACTCTGACTAAAAGAAGTACTGTTTCACCAAAATATGATTATATAATAATTTACACTCACTTTGTGCCAACAATAGAACTATAGTAATTTAATACTTATATAAAGTTAATGACAAACTATTAAAAAGTTTGTATTTGTCATGGGAATAGTATATGTCATGTTTTCGGTGGGGTTAGTTCATGGTTTTTACATACTTACGTGTGAATACTAGACAACAAATCTCCCATCTCTTATCTAACGTTTTAACCTATTATGTTGCTTTTATATCACTATTAAATCTTTCAGTGTAAATCATAACCTAAAAACTTGTTTGTCATGTTTCGTTATTGGGTAGCTCTAATGGAAATATAAAGATTAATATATCTGGAAGTTTGTTTTTAGAATTTCAAATTAAATTATGTGACATTAATGTCTGTTAATCGTTGTTCTAGTTTAGTTTTCAAGTTAGTCTGTGACTTGTGGTTCTTTTAAGTAAAACATCTTATATTACAGTGTAATGCATTAATACTAGAACCATGTTGTCTTTTTGTTTGAGCTACATAAAGATTTGATTTCTTATTAATATATACATAAAATGTCAGTGTCATAACTGTTCATATAAATATATTATTTCACAAAGTTTGCATGTATTCTGTTAGGTAACAGTTGAATAATGTTACTGTTACAGCATCGACTTTAATGTGTTCTGTTAGATAACAGTTGAATAACCTTACTGTTACACAACTTGACTTTAATGTATTCTGTTAGGTAACAGTTGAATAATGTTACTGTTACAGACTCGACTTTAATGTGTTCTGTTAGGTAACAGTTGAATAATGTTACTGTTACAGACTCGACTTTAATGTATTTGTTAGGTAACAGTTGAATAATGTTACTGTTACATACTTGACTTTAATGTATTCTGATAGGTAACAGTTGAATAATGTTACTGTTACAGACTCGACTTTAATGTGTTCTGTTAGGTAACAATTGAATAATGTTACTGTTACAGACTCGTCTTTAATGTGTTCTGTTAGGTAACAGTTGAATAATGTCACTGTTACAGACTCGTCTTTAATGTGTTCTGTTAGGTAACAGTTGAATAATGTCACTGTTACAGACTCGACTTTAATGTATTCTGTTAGGTAACAGTTGAATAACTGTTGTTACATTTTGTGAGTAACATTTTTTTACTTGATTTTTGATTAAACAAGAGCTGCTCACCCCCTTTCCTAAAGTTGCTAAGCCATAAGTCTAAAGGCTAAACACTAAAACTCTGTTTTAATATGAAAATTGTTAACTACTGTATGATGTGTTTGTTAGGAAGAATGTAGAAATAAAACCCAATTTGAAGCTCCAATATGAATAACAGAATAAGAGACGACATTCTATAAATGAAGTATCGGTTTCTTACTCTTTGTCAAATGAGATGAGAAGATATGGTTTCTTTATATTTGGAACCAGCTATAGTGATTGTACTAGGAGAGAAACAATGATTTTTGTCTGAATAATTTCCCAAAAATGGTCATTACATTGGATGTATATGTGTCCAAAATTACACAAGGGTAAGAACTTGGTTCATTGTTTTATCTGCCTGTTCTTTGTGTGAAGTATTGTAGGCTGTGTTGAATTGATTGGTTTTTGGAATAAACCGAAATCATCCAGAAACAAAATGGCAGTAGTTATACATCATACAGGTGTCAACAACATATTTGGTTATACATACATCATGCACGATGTTTTTAATGTTTGTCTTCTCTAATTTTCTTCATTAATATTTTATAACTTTACTATGGTTTTGCAGAGTTCTGCTGACAAGGAACACAAAGTTCTCTAACTTTAAGTTCTACAAGATTTTTCTCTAACTGTAATTGCTAATTATCATAACTTTGAGTGTAAATTTTTTATTCAATCTTTCCTAATTATAACTTAGTTTGTTAGGGCTATTTCAAATTCTTTTAGAGTTACTTAAAGGGACACGTACCTTTTAAATGTCAAAATGTTTCAATTTCTTGTTTTCATATTGTGACTTACTACCCTTGTACTTTTCTTAGTTCAGTCTAATTCTAAGACTAGACCAGTTTCCAGGAGGATTCAGTAATTTGTAGAAGTTATAACAAACACAAGACATTTTATTTATATTTCTTATATTAGCAATAGTGGTAATGTTACACGGCATGTACCAGAATGCCTGTGTATTTATTTAAATGTCTTTATTTTAAAAGAACAACTTATGATTATGTTTCTTTCTGATAAAAAGTTGGACAACACTGGGTGTGTTACATTAAACAACACTGGGCACATTACATTAAACATTTGTCTTATTTCCTCATTAGTTTAATTTTTCAAGCCTTACCTTCCAAGATTTTCTATGACTTTCTCTTATCAGTTCTGAGGTATTTTTAATTTTAATTGCTATAATTTTTATAAATTTCTAAGCTACTGTTATTTGTTGTGTTTTAATAACTTTCCTAGCCACGTGTGTGTCAAAGTTTCTCATCTAATATATTATAATTTTCTTCCCCGGTTTATTCTCTGCCCTAGAATTATTTAAATCTTTTTTATTAGAGTTTCAGTAGCTTTGATATAGTTTCTTTATATCTCAAACACCAATTTCAATTTTTCTTGAACACAGTTGTGTTTCTTGTTATCTGTATAACTTTTATATTCAGCTTCACAATAATAAACAGTTGACATCATCATTGTGTGGGAAACTTGTATATTAAATCTGATGCTAATAAACAGTTGACATCATCGTTGTCTTGGAAACTTGTATATTAAATATGACGCTAATAAACAGTTGACATCATCGTTTTCTGGGAAACTTGTATATTAAATCTGACGCTACTAAACAGTTGACATCATCGTTGTCTGGGAAACTTGTATATTAAATCTGACGCTACTAAACAGTTGACATCATCATTGTTTGCGAAACTTGTATATTAAATCTGACGCTAATAAACAGTTGACATCATCGTTGTCTGGGAAACTTGTATATTAAATCTGACTAATAAACAGTTGACATCATCGTTGTCTGGGAAACTTGTATATTAAACTTACTAATAATACACCACTGACATGTAAATATAATAATTAACGTAAAATTCACTCCCTAAAAACACGCATAGGAACTTCACAAGCATTAATCTAAATGATATAAATGTTATGTTGCTGGCTAAATCAGATGTTTCAGACAACCATCTGGTATTATGAAACTGGCAAATTGGATGTTTTAGACAACCATCTGGTATTATGAAACTGGCAAATTGGATGTTTCAGACAACCATCTGGTATTATGAAACTGGCAAATTGGATGTTTCAGACAACCATCTGGTATTATAAAACTGGCAAACTGGATGTTTTTGACGACCATCTGGTATCATGAGACGTTTGTTTAGAATAAGTGAATGATCATGTGCAGAGTCACGCACCTAATATAATGAAACATATTTACATTTTACGAATATGTTTTTTCGAATATTCCAAAAACAAACATCAGTAACATAACTCGGTTTGGCAAACAGAACATCACTTGCACAAACCGCTTCTCTCTCTCTTGTCGAAACGTCTTATCCATTTGATCCACTTATCCTTCCATTTAATAGCAATCGTCCTTTTACTGAAGGTAAGTCCCGGTCTCTTCCTTCTGCCTGTGTCCTTACCTAGAAGTGAAAGATGGAAAAAGATTCCATTTCAAATGATAGTGAACCATATATGTAGTCTGCATTAATGTTGAATATAAGTCGTGCATATTAATTTCAAATCAGTTGGACATGTTTTTAACCTTTACACAGATCAGTGTATTAAAGTTTTAGTGTTAGACACAAAACTCTGATAGTTACCGAGAATGAGGTAGGACTTCCTTTTATCAAGTTCTGGACACCTGCAGTTGGTGTTCCTCACTCTGACCCAAAAGAATACGGAACCTCTCCTTAGAACTATAGCCCCATGCTTCCAAACTTGGATAATATTAAGAGTGAAGCGTAGCCACCTGTTGCTATACCTCTCGCTTGTCAAGACAGTAGCGAGAATAGCTATAACATACACAATGTACAAACATATCTAAATGATACATGACCTCTTACCCCTATTGAAATCATTTAAAGTTGTTTTACTTGAGAATAACTTCATTTCTTTATTCAATCCAAACCAATTGAGTTCCTTGAGAACAATCTATTTCGCTATCCTTGTGAACACTGTTTAATCATTAACAAAGTCTTCCGTTTTTTTCCACAAATAAATTAAGGCTGTAATATACCAATAGTGTCTTAAAACAAACACACGATGGTATATTTAACCGTAATAAATACCCTACGGTTTCAACAGATGATCATTATTTTAAAACAAACCCGTAATCATCCCAAAGCAACAATAAACATCATATTTACTCAATTATATTAAATCCAAGAGGTAATTTATTTACTACAAAAATGAAATTCTTATAAACTCTGCTATTAACCCACATATAAAAGTTACACCACTTATAAACTTTAATCTGCAAACATTAACCCTGCCTGAAGACATCAAACTATTTGACAGTGCTCTACAAACATCAAACTATTTGACAGTGCTCTACAAACAAAGTATTTGACAGTGCTCTACAAACAACAAAGTATTTGACAGTGCTCTACAAACATCAAAGTATTTGACAGTGCTCTACAAACACCTAACTATTTGACAGTGCTCTACAAACATCAAACTATTTGACAGTGCTCTACAAACATCAAACTATTTGACAGTGCTCTACAAACACCTAACTATTTGACAGTGCTCTACAAACATCAAACTATTTGACAGTGCTCTACAAACATCAAACTATTTGACAGTGCTCTACAAACATCAAACTATTTGACAGTGCTCTACAAACATCAAACTATTTGACAGTGCTCTACAAACACCAAAGTATTTGACAGTACTCTACAAACAAAGTATTTGACAGTGCTCTACAAACACCTAACTATTTGACAGTGCTCTACAAACATCAAACTATTTGACAGTGCTCTACAAACATCAAACTATTTGACAGTGCTCTACAAACATCAAACTATTTGACAGTGCTCTACAAACATCAAACTATTTGACAGTGCTCTACAAACACCAAAGTATTTGACAGTACTCTACAAACAAAGTATTTGACAGTGCTCTACAAACAACAAATTATTTGACTGCTCTACAAACAACAAAGTATTTAACTGCTCTACAAACAACAAAGTATTTGACAGTGCTCTACAAACATCAAACTATTTGACAGTGCTCTACAAACACCAAAGTATTTGACAGTGCTCTACAAACAAAGTATTTGACATTGCTCTACAAACATCAAACTATTTGACAGTGCTCTACAAACAAAGTATTTGACAGTGCTCTACAAACACCTATTTGACAGTGCTCTACAAACACCTATTTGACAGTGCTCTACAAACATCGAACTATTTGACACTGCTCTACAAACAACAAAGTATTTGACAGTGCTCTACAAACAACAAAGTATTTGACAGTGCTCTACAAACATCAAACTATTTGACAGTGCTCTACAAACATCAAACTATTTGACAGTGCTCTACAAACATCAAACTATTTGACAGTGCTCTACAAACACCAAAGTATTTGACAGTACTCTACAAACAAAGTATTTGACAGTGCTCTACAAACATCAAACTATTTGACAGTGCTCTACAAACAAAGTATTTGACAGTGCTCTACAAACACCTATTTGACAGTGCTCTACAAACATCGAACTATTTGACAGTGCTCTACAAACAACAAAGTATTTGACAGTGCTCTACAAACAACAAAGTATTTGACATTGCTCTACAAACATCAAACTATTTGACAGTGCTCTACAAACATCAAACTATTTGACAATGCTCTACAAACATCAAAGGATGTTCGTTAAATGTCTGAAGCTTTCACACTTAGTGATTAAAAAAGAACAACTCTCCTTCTAAAAAACTACATATGGGAAGTTTAAACAACTGGAACCAAACATAAATAAGTTTTACTGCAGGTCTACAACTGTCAAAATATCAATAATGATGTTTGTAGGAAAACTTCACGACAGACAGAGTCAGTAGTAATAATACTATAACACCAGTATCGCTGTTTGTAGGAATACTTCACCACAGACAGAGTCAGTAGTAATAATACCATAACACCAGTATCGCTGTTTGTAGGAATACTTCACCACAGACAGAGTCAGTAGTAATAATACTATAACACCAGTATCGCTGTTTGTAGGAATACTTCACCACAGACAGAGTCAGTAGTAATAATACTATAACACCAGTATCGCTGTTTGTAGGAATACTTCACCACAGACAGAGTCAGTAGTAATAATACTATAACACCAGTATCGCTGTTTGTAGGAATACTTCACCACAGATAGAGTCAGTAGTAACAATACTGTAAAACCAGTATCGCTGTTTGTAGGAACACTTCACTACAAATATAGTGAGTGGTAACAATACTATAAAACCAGTATTAATGTTTTTAGGAATGCTTCACTTCAGATATAGTGAGTAATAATAATACAGTCAAACCAGTTTCACTGTTTGTTGGATTATTTCACTACAGAAATGGTCAGTAGTAACAATACTGTAAAACCAAGTTTGCTCTTTGTAGGAATACTTCACTACAGATATAGTCAGTAGTAAAAATAATATAAAACCAGTATCGTTGTTACTAGTAATACCTCTCTGCAGTTATAGTCAGTAATAAGAATAATTGTAAGTCGATAGTAACATTCAATATTGCTTCTACTCTGACTGTTATTTTTCTCTGATTAATAATTATTATATACAACTTACTCTTTTTACAATGGTTTAATTAAATATTTATATATTTTCATACTGTGCTCCAATGTCATACTAGATATTAATTATTTTATACATAGTAGATAATCTGAAGAAATGTAGTAATAATAGATAATTTTTTTTGATACATAATATACATATACGAACGGTAACATATTTACAGGAAAATCAGAATCTAGTAATAAGGTTTATTATCAGGTGTAGTGTTCGAACCAATGTAAAGATGTAGACTGTGGCCAGTTAACGGTAGGACGTCAAGTATGTTAAACCAATAGACGTTTGTCGAGAGTACTGAACCAACGATAGGACTTAAAGTGTTGTGACTTAACAAAAGAACGTTAATTGTATTTAGTTAACAGATGAGTTCCATGTGTATTGAAAAAAGGTAGAATTAATATATATAAAACTGTATTTGTGTTTCTGTAAGTCATTAATATGAATAATTGTTTTAATATTGTATTTTAAAGAATGTTCAAAAAGCTTGTCTTTATTATATTTGTGACTACAGTATTTCTTGTGATTCATCTTCCCATAGTTCTGACTACAGTATTTCTTGTGATTCGTCTTACCATAATTCTGATTACAGTATTTCTTGTGATTCGTCTAACCACAGTTCTGACTACAGTATTTCTTGTGATTCGTCTAACCACAGTTCTGATTACAGTATTTCTTGTGATTCGTCTAACCACAGTTCTGACTACAGTATTTCTTGTGATTCGTCTTATCACAGTTCTGACTACAGTATTTCTTGTGATTCGTCTTACCATAGTTCTGATTACAGTATTTCTTGTGATTCGTCTAACCACAGTTCTGACTACAGTATTTCTTGTGATTCGTCTTATCACAGTTCTGACTACAGTATTTCTTGTGATTCGTCTTAACATAGTTCTGACTACAGTATTTCTTGTGATTCGTCTTATCACAGTTCTGACTACAGTATTTCTTGTGATTCGTCTTACCATAGTTCTGATTACAGTATTTCTTGTGATTCGTCTTACCATAGTTCTGACTACAGTATTTCTTGTGATTCGTCTTACCATAGTTCTGATTACAGTATTTCTTGTGATTCGTCTTACCATAGTTCTGATTACAGTATTTCTTGTGATTCGTCTTACCATAGTTCTGATTACAGTATTTCTTGTGATTCGTCTTACCATAGTTCTGACTACAGTATTTCTTGTGATTCGTCTTACCATAGTTCTGATTACAGTATTTCTTGTGATTCGTCTTACCATAGTTCTGATTACAGTATTTCCTCTGATTCACGTGTCTTTTTCTCTTTCTACACTGCCCACATTTACCTGAAACACAGAACAAAAAGTTCACTCTGACCATACTTAACTGAAACAAGACACCAGTGTGTGGGTGAATATTTAATACTTGGCAGTACATACAACCCGATTATTTCAGTTTCTTTGTTACAACACAGTGTTCGATTACAGAAAAACAATATGAACATATCTTGAAAAGTATTTATTTTCTCCTAAATTTACCAACAGTTCTGCTACCAGAGAGGATTCTAACATCCAATAACACTAACAAAGACACTGGTTATGTTATAATCGAGGTTTCTAACATTCAGTTACACCTATGGGTAGTACAGTTGATATAATAACACAACTCTTAATATACGATAACACAATTTTAACGTACTAACATACATCTTTAATTATTTTGACAAAGTAATACATACCTATGTTATTTTTATACGAAAATAACAGCACCTACCTCTAGGTTTTCTCTTTCGATGGGTAGTAATATCAGTCCTAGGAATTTCTAAAGAAAAAATATTTTTTAAAATTATTTTTTAGAAATCGAAATTGTTTGTGGAGTTGATAAATCAAGTTAGAAATATTAAAAAAAACACCGGAAAAGTACAGCAGATGCCCCCCAGTGGCTCAGCGGTATGTCTGCGGACTTACACGCTAAAATCCGGGTTTCGATACCCGTGGTGGGCAGAGCACAGATAGCCCATTATGTAGCTTTGTGCTTAATTCAAAACAACAACAACAGTACAGCAGAGTACTCTAGTGAGATAAACTTACACTAATTAACTACGCGTTCATCACAATAAACGATTGAACAATAAATTATGGAAAAGTTTACCAGCTCATGTGAGACGATCGGACTCGTTAATGTAGAGACTGCATTCATTGTTCGCCACTTCTGTTTATTAGTAAATGGTGTATATCTCGTGATATCAAAATTATTTAAGTAATAAGTTAGTATTCGAAATGTTTTAAATAGCAGTTCACTTAGTTATAGAATAGTTAACTTGGTATCGGAGAGTACAGACCTGGGCAGTTAATAAATGTAGAACGAGGGAAGTTTCAAACTCATGACCTTTTGTAGAACGGAAGTTCACTCATCGGTCAAAGTGCGTTTAAATATTTTACCCCTTTACAGGGGGAATGGTGTGCGTGTTTTTTCTTAAAGCAAAGTTACATCGGGCTATCTGCTGAGCCCACCGAAGGAAATCGAACCCCTCATTTTAGCGGTGTAAATCCGGGGACATACCGCTGTACTAGCGTGGGATAGGATGAAGGGAAGTGTAGTATGTAATATCACAACATCAGTTAAGAACTCTTTCTTAGTGTTAGATATGTAATTATTTCAAAGTACTTCTTTCAGTGAAACTCGGCTTAGAGCAGTTTATGACATCATAATGTCTTTCAAACACAGCTAGCAACGTCAGGAATTCTGTCTCAAACATTGTTAATGACGTTATCATTTCTGTCTCAAATATAGCTGCTGACGTCATGATGAATGTATCAGTAATGCTCACGATGACGAGAAGCTATCTTGAAATAAAAACGTGTATATATAACCATTAACCATAGAAATCGCCCAGATATGAAGTATGGAAACATACACAAACAAATGAAAAATCTAAGAAGCCCTACTTACACAACCAAAACCAAAACTAAACCAAAATAAAGAATCACCTTTATTCCGATACTAGTTAATAACCTAACATCCAACCACACCTCTTACAATGACGTAATGGTTTACAGTCTCGTCCCTAAGACACGTGTCCGTCAACGGTTACATTAAAACTCTTTCTTTGTCAACATGAAGATGACCTAGGAAGGTCGAAATATTGTTCTCTGCTTATCAATAAAAGTGTTAATACCAACACCAAGTTGATAGTATGCTGTATAAGTAAAAAATAGTGACGTCATAACTTCTGTTTCACGATCAGTCATACAAGAAACATTTATAACAAAGTTTTCTCCAAGCTTTTACTTTCTAAAATGTTTTTTGTTATTAATATTAAATACGGTCTGTCTGAAGTACGTTTGGTGACTTTGTAGACTTGTTTCCAAACATGTTTCGTGATGTTATCACGAGTAACCTTAAGAAAAGTTAATTTATATAATAATAGCAAAACAAACTCACGTTTACAAGCTTTGTGGTCTGTAATTGGCTTGTTGTTGTCATGGTAGTAACCGTCTTTACAATAATGGCAGTGGCGACCAGCTGTGTTGTGCCGACATCTAAAACAAAGTCCACCAGAGGTCCGGCCTGACAACTTGTATAATTCCATGTTAAACCGACACTTTCTGGCATGGAGGTTACAGTTGCAGGCTACAAATAGGAAGTATGCAACTTTAGGTGGATCTTTAAACTTAACTATTTGTGTGTCTGTGTGTAAACCAGCCATGTATGTAGAGTAACCCACTTCAGGTCTGTATTTACACCAGCTAATAAACTAAAACACCAAACTATACAAATTAAATGAGACAATATACAGTAGCATTTATCACTGACGTGACACATTGGGATGTTTATAAAACGGGTGACTCACAGTACTCGGTCAATCCTGATGTCACACCTTACAATAGTGAATATATAGGAGTGATACATTATAATGTTTATAAAACGGGTGACTCACAGTACTCGGTCAATCCTGATGTCACACCTTACAATAGTGAATATATAGGAGTGATACATTATAATGTTTATAAAACGGGTGACTCACAGTACTCGGTCAATCCTGATGTCACACCTTACAATATTGAATATACTGGAATGACACATTATGATGTTTATAAAACGGGTGACTCACAGTACTAGGTCAATCCTGATGTCACACCTTACAATAGTGAATATACTGGAATGACACATTATGATGTTTATAAAACGGGTGACTCACAGTACTCGGTCAATCCTGATGTTACACCTTACAATAGTGAATATATTGGAGTGACACATTATGATGTTTTTAAAATGGGTGACTCACAGTACTCGGTCAATCCTGATGTTACACCTTACAATAGTGAATATATTGGAGTGACACATTATGATGTTTATAAAACGGGTGACTCACAGTACTAAGTCAATCCTGATGGTACACCTTACAATATTGAATATATAGGAGTGATACATTATGATGTTTATAAAACGGGTGACTCACAGTATTCGGTCAATCCTGATGTCACACCTTACAATATTGAATATACTGGAATGACACATTATGATGTTTATAAAACGGGTGACTCACAGTACTCGGTCAATCCTGATGTTACACCTTACAATAGTGAATATATTGGAGTGACACATTATGATGTTTATAAAACGGGTGACTCACAGTACTCGGTCAATCCTGATGTCACACCTTACAATAGTGAATATATTGGAGTGACACATTATGATGTTTATGAAACGGGTGACTCACAGTACTAAGTCAATCCTGATGTTACACGTTACCATAGTGATTAATAATACTTTAAAACACTGAGAGATGGTAAAGTCAGAGTATTGGCGATGACACATTAAGTTAACTTTTTTAAACATCTCAGTTCACGGTGCATTAAACAGTTTGGAACATTAACATTGAGAGGTTATTAGTCACTACACCTTACTTGCTACCATTTGTTTACAAATAGAAAGACTCTACTGGTAGTTTTCTGAAGCTGTCACTTTCATTAACTGAGGTATTTCAAACAGATACGGAAAGGAAGCTGAACGTTTCCTGTTTATCTTAACAACAGTTCAATCCAGCTTTGAGATCTCGACTATATTTAGATTTAGGCTACAAGGTGAGATTTCCCATCTTACTGGGAGATACACAGATGTAGGCTATAAGGTGAGATTTTTCATCTTACTGGGAGATACACAGATGTAGGCTATAAAGTCAGATTTCCATTCTTAGTGGGAGACATACAGATATAGAATATAAAGTCAGATTTCCATTCTTAGTGGGAGACATACAGATATAGAATATAAAGTCAGATTTCCATTCTTACTGGGAGACACACAGATACAGGCTATAAAGTCAGATTTCCATTCTTACTGGGAGACATACAGATATAGAATATAAAGTCAGATTTCCATTCTTACTGGGAGACACACAGATATAGGCTGTAAAGTCAGATTTCCATTCTTACTGGAAGACACCCAGATACAGGCTATAAAGTGAGATTTCCATTCTTGCTGGGAAACACACAGATATAGGCTATAAAGTGAGATTTCCAATCTTACTGGGAGACACACAGATACAGGCTATAAAGTGAGATTTCCAATCTTACTGGGAGACATACAGATATAGGCTATAAAGTGAGATTTCCATTCTTACTGGGAGATACACAGATATAGCCTGTAAAGTTATGTCTTCCCTTAATTTCATGATGAAAATGGACAACCTATATCAACAAGTTCGTATTACCTCGTCTTCCCTCATTCTTCTATAATTTCCGATTATAAACTTACACCTCTTAAGGTTGCCATAACAATGTAGGAAACGTTTATGTAAAAACATTTCAGTTGTAACCTCAACGATGTTCTCGAATTAAGTACTGGTTTTGTTTTGACTAATATTGTAAAACAAGAGAAACTCGTCGTCAGGAGTATGACAGATGATTTCTTTCTATATGGTTTTCTTCTTTCGTCGAATCACGTGGTGAGTCGGTGGTCAACTGATGGACTTACAATGCTAAAATCTTCAATTCAATTTGTAGTAGTGAACAGACCGCAAATATTCCATTGTGTAGCTGTAGCCTAAGAAAATGATATTAACTGTATTTCACCGATAACTTACAAATAAATAGTTCAACCAATTTCGACAAAATGGATTATTTTAAACATTTAATCAAATCCCCATTAACGTCTTGTATTTTGCGAGGATGATAAATCGATAGAAATTAATACCATTCTTGTAATGTCGGCCATTCTGGGTTTGTACTTTACGTATACAGGTAATAAGTGTAAAACACGTTGAACTGGAAGTGTACAATTATAAACAATGTTTATCTAATTTGTAAAGTTTAGGTATTTAAGGGCTAAACAGTATCAAGTTCATGTATTCTCCAGACGACTGGTATTAAAACTTTAGTTAAAGTAAGGTCAGAGAACGTCATTTTCAAGTTCACATCTTTAATTTTAGTTAAAGTTTTAACACTAATACCAGCCATTCTTAGAATACTTTTTTTTACTCCTCGTTACCAAATTCGACTCCCACAAACTCAGCACAAAAATAATTTTTTAGGTCTTTTCTGTTTGTTTTTTGAATTTTGCGCAAAGCTACTCGAGGGCTATCTGTGCTAGCTATCCCTAATTTAGCAGTGTAAGATTAGAGGGAAGGCAGCTAGTCATCACCACCCTCTGCCAACTCTTTTACCAACAAATAGTGGGAATAACCGTAAAATTATAACGCCCTCACGGCTAAAAGGGCGAGAATGTTCGGTGCAACGGGGATGCGAACTCGCGACCCTCAGAGTACGAGTCGAACGTCTTAACACGCTTGGCCATGCCGTGCCCAGGTCTTTTCTCCCACACAGACTGATGGTAGCACAGAACAAAGAATGATGACGTATTAAAGTGGCTGTTGGACGTCTATATAATCCGATTTCTTCATTGACTTGAACAGTTAGACGACTGTATTTTGAACACTGAACAACAAATAGATCAAGTGTAACATGAAAAATGGTTTTAAAATATTATTACGCATTGTTTTGTTTGTTGTTTTCAGCTCAAAACAAACTAATTGATTCTTTCTGAATTATGTCAGTTAACCAAACCAAACATTACCTTGGAACAAATCATCTTACTTAGCAGTATTCGACAGTGCTTTATAAGGATTTTTCAGTCAACTTGTAGAAGACTACAAAAAGATTATTTTAAAATAAATTATGTTAACTGTTGAAATAAATATCCTGAGAACACAAGGGAAAGCAAAATCCACGAACAATTTATGTTTCAGACGAAAGACTTGGAAGGTGCCTGTCTCCGAGAGAAAGATTCTTTGTCGTTAACCAAACACTTGATGTCAACTTAGGGTGTTGAACACCTTGGGCTGGTTCTAAGCCTCCTGTGTAAGATTTAGTAATGTGTTAGTGATTTGATTACCCGACGTCACTAGTCTGACAGTATTAAATAATGGACATTAGATTAATTAGTCATTTTAAAATATTGTTAAAGTTTTAACAAATCCTTGTGAAGATTTTAGTTCATTGTAAGTTTTAAGAAATTCTTGTGAATATTTTAGTTCATTGTAAGTTTTAAGAAATTCTTGTGAAGATTTTAGTTCATTGTAAGTTTTAACAAATTCTTGTGAAGATTTTAGTTCATTGTAAGCTTTAACAAATTCTTGTGGAGATTTTAGTTCATTGTAAGTTTTAACAAATTCTTGTGAAGATTTTAGTTCATTGTAAGTTTTAACAAATTCTTGTGAAGATTTTAGTTCATTGTAAGTTTTAACACATTCTTGTAAAGATTTTAGTTCATTGTAAGTTTCAACAAATTTTTATGAAGATTTTAGTTACTTGTAAGTTTTCTATTGTTAAACATTTCATTGCTATTATTGAAGCTTTAACTCAATATAAATAAATAATTAATTCTTCATTGTGAAGTTTTTGCTGCGTATTGTGAAACAAATGTTTCATTATAGAGCTTTCAGCTCAGTGTAAGTGTAATATTAAATATTGTATTCTTTGTTTTTAATTATATACTTTGAATATTATTACTGTTTATACTACGTTTTAACTATGTGTTTGGGAAAAGAATCTATACTTTAGATTAACATATCTGAGGTTGTGCTCTAAAAGTGAAATATGTAAATAGGGATTGTGAAACAGAACGTACTTTCAACCATGGACCTGGAGTTCCAAAGTAATAACAGTTAAAATAGCCTAATAAGCGTGCACTTTTAAGATGTACGTGTCATCTGAATAACAATTGATGTTTTATTTTCTTATTACCAAGTGTGTGTAGACTTTTTCATGTCTGGAATCACAGAATGACTCTGTCAAAAATAAATTTAGAGGTTAACTAAATAGTTTGTTAAAGCATTAAGAATGTTTAAAACTCCATAGCTCGAGCTAGTTTACCAGAAAATTGGAACAACTGAAACAAGCAGCTGAGAATAGGTAACCTCACTTACTGAACGGAAGCCAGTAGGTTACAAATGTAATTAATATGATAATAAAACATTTTACAAGATCAATGGGGACTACATGTCCTGGTTCGCACCTCTCTTAGAAGAAAAACGAGAAAAGATCGATTCTAACATGTCAGTGTTTACTGTTGATAGAGTTGTGGACGATAAAACCGTATTAAAACATTGCTAAAAATGCCACCCTTTAACCACAAACCGCAGAACCACACCTCTCAGCCGTCAGGTGGTTCATGCTAAATCAACTCTGTCATAGATCATTACATAACCACGTAACATGTGCAGGAAAGAAGCACACAGTTCAGATGTCATCTACCTATAAGATAATTCTTTCAACGTGAAGTGACAGACGAATAGGGGTCATCTAAGACTTCTTCCTAAACCAAAAAAGGAACTGACAAGAACATGTCTACCAGATGACTAATAAAACACACGGGAGGAAATGAGAAGAACATGTCTACCAGCTGGCCAATAAACCACACAGGAGGAACTGACAAGAACATGTCTTCCAGATGAACAATAAACTACACAGGAGGAACTGACAAGAACATGTCTTCCAGATGATCAATAAACCACACAGGAGGAACTGACAAGAACATGTCTTCCAGATGACCAATAAACTACATAGGCGGAACTGACAAGAACATATCTTCCAGATGATCAATAAACTACATAGGAGGAACTGACAAGAACATATCTTCCAGATGACCAATAAACCATACAGGAGGAATTGACAAGAACATGTCTTCCAGATGGCCAATAAATTACACCGGAGGAACTGACAAGAACATATCTTCCAGATGATCAATAAACCACACAGGAGGAACTGGCAAGAACATGTCTTCCAGATGATCAATAAACCACACAGGAGGAACTGGCAAGAACATGTCTTCCAGATGATCAATAAGCCACACAGGAGGAACTGGCAAGAACATGTCTTCCAGATGATCAATAAACCACACACGAGGAACTGGCAAGAACATGTCTTCCAGATGATCAATAAACCACACAGGAGGAACTGGCAAGAACATGTCTTCCAGATGACCAATAAACCACACAGGAGGAACTGGCAAGAACATGTCTTCCAGATGATCAATAAACCACACACGAGGAACTGGCAAGAACATGTCTTCCAGATGACCAATAAACCACATAGAAGGAACTGGCAAGAACATGTCTTCCAGATGATCAATAAATTACACCGGAGGAACTGACAAGAACATATCTTCCAGATGATCAATAAACCACACAGGAGGAACTGACAAAAACATGTCTTCCAGATGATCAATAAACCACATAGGAGGAACTGGCAAGAACATGTCTTCCAGATGATCAATAAGCCACACAGGAGGAACTGGCAAGAACATGTCTTCCAGATGATCAATAAACCACACAGGAGGAACTGACAAGAACATGTCTTCCAGATGGCCAATAAACTACATAGGAGGAACTGACAAGAACATGTCTTCCAGATGATCAATAAATTACACCGGAGGAACTGACAAGAACATATCTTCCAGATGATCAATAAACCACACAGGAGGAACTGACAAGAACATGTCTTCCAGATGATCAATAAACCACATAGGAGGAACTGGCAAGAACATGTCTTCCAGATGATCAATAAGCCACACTGGAGGAACTGGCAAGAACATGTCTTCCAGATGAACAATAAACCACACAGGAGGAACTGACAAGAACATGTCTTCCAGATGATCGATAAATTACACAGGAGGAACTGACAAGAACATATCTTCCAGATGATCAATAAACCACACAGGAGGAACTGACATGAACATGTCTTCCAGATGATCAATAAACCACACAGGAGGAACTGACAAGAACATGTCTTTCAGATGATCAATAAACCACACAGGAGGAACTGGCAAGAACATGTCTTCCAGATGATCAATAAACCACACAGGAGGAACTGACAAGAACATGTCTTCCCAATGGCCAATAAACTACACAGGAGGAACTGGCAAGAACATGTCTTCCAGATGATCAATAAACCACACAGGAGGAACTGACAAGAACATGTCTTCCCAATGGCCAATAAACTACATAGGAGGAACTGACATGAATATATCTTCAAGATGATCAATAAACCATGTAGGAGGAACTGACAAGAATATGTCTTCCAGATGGCCAATAAACCACAAGGAGGAACTGACAAGAACATGTCTTCCAGATGATCAATAAACCACACAGGAGGAACTGGCAAGAAGGTGTCTTCCAGATGATCAATAAACTACACAGGAGGAACTGACAAGAACATGTTTTCCAGATGGCCAATAAACCACACAGGAGGAACTGACAAGAACATGTCTTCCAGATGATCAATAAACCACACAGGAGGAACTTGCAAGAACATGTCTTTCAGATGGCCAATAAACCACACAGGAGGAACTGACAAGAACATGTCTTCCAGATGATCAATAAACCACACAGGAGGAACTGGCAAGAACATGTCTTCCAGATGGCCAATAAACCACACAGGAGGAACTGGCAAGAACATGTCTTCCAGATGGCCAATAAACCACACAGGAGGAACTGACAAGAACATGTCTTCCAGATGACCAATAAACCACACAGGAGGAACTGATAAGAACACGTCTTCCAGATGACCAATAAACCATATAGGAGAAACTGACAAGAGCATCTCTTCCAGATGGCCATTAAATTAGTAAGCCTATATAAAAACGCTTGTTAAAATTTGGTTCAGTTAAATGGCTACATTAGTAGCCGACAGCGTTTTGTACCAAATTGTATAAGAAATTTATAGCACAGGAAACAACATGGTAAAGACCAATCTTTAAAAAGTTTTGTAAATAATATAGGTCACAACATAGGTGGTTTAAACATTGATAGAGGTTAAAGACACTTTACAAGAATGACTGTTACATGTATAAGTAAGCCTAAGTAGTATGTTTTGGAGCATAAAGAAATAGAAGCAATGTTACGTCATCGAAACATACTACACTTGTAGCGAGAGTTTATAAATAGCTTTCAAACGACAGCTTAGACATCAACTGCAAAGACATAGGTGGCTCTTTGGTATTTGTTAGGCACCTGAAATCCAAAAATAGAACCAGTGAAATGTGATCCCTGTAATTATAGGGAATAAAAAGTTTTGTTCTGGCGAAAGTTAAACGCAGCTAGTTATTTTAAATATAGTTATTGTCAAATCGTGAAATTATTTACTCTGTTGTAGTCCTCTCACAAACAATAAATTTGTTTTATATTGTAGTTGACTGACAGGTAGTACATTCCTTCTGTTTTTCTGTAGTCACCTGATCCAGAATAAAGAACATTCAGAACATCTTGTCCTACTTTACAGTAGCATTACAGTAGTAAGAAAGCATGCAGGACAGCTTTCAGTAAGCTATGTAACCCTACTGGCTTGCATTATAGAAATATTGTTAAAAAGGTTTATTTTAATTTATTAGATATCGCTGTGGTCTAGTTATTTGTGTAAACGTATTGATATTAAGATCGTATCTTTTTATCTTTTTTAATTTTTTGAGTTTGAGTTAATCTAGTTCCTACCTTCAGTTAATCTATTCCGTTATATGAGTTTATTTATTCTCTACCTTAGTTAATCTATTCTTATCCTGATTTAATCTATTGCCTGCAAGAAGTATTCTATTTTTACCTTGAGTTAATCTATTCTTTTCCTGATTTAATCTATTGCCTTCCAGAAATATTCTAATTTTACATTGAGTTAATTAATCTACTCTCTACTTTGAGTTTTTCTTTTCTATTCTTGAATTATTCTATTCCCTACTTTGAGATAATCTATTCTCATGCTGGGTCAATGTATTTCCTACTTTGAGTTAATGTGTTCCTTACCTTGAGTTAATCTATTTTATAACTTGAGTTAATATATTCACTATCTTCAGTCAATTTATTCATATACTGATTTAATACAATCCCTACCTCAGTTAATGTATTTCATACTTTGTGTTAACATACTCCTTTCTTTAAGTTAATCTATTCCCTACCTTTACATAATGTATTCTGACCTTGAGTTTATTTATTCTCTAGTTTGAGTTAATCTTATTTGTACCTGAGTTAATCTATTCCAATCCTAAGTTTAATCTACTCACTACCTGAGTTAATCTATTCCAATCCTAAATCTAATCTACTCACTACTTGAGTTAATCTATTTCATAGAAGAATTCACCTATTTCATACCTTGCGTTAATCTGTTCCCTACTTTTATTTATTCCATTCCATACTTGAGTTCACCTATTTCCTTCCTTTAGTTATACATCCCCTATGTCCAGTTAATCTATTTATTACCTTGATTTAATATATTCCATTCCTTGAGTTAATCTATTTCATACTTTGTGTTAACCTGTTCCCTTCCTGAATTAACCCAATCCCTACCCTGACTTAAACTTCGCTAATTAATCTATTCTTTGCATTTATTTTATCTAGTCCATTTCTGGATTTAATTTATTCCATACCCCAGTAATATTTTCCTACCTTGAGTTAATCTATTACTTATCTTTAATTAACCTATTCCATACATTGGGTTGATTTATTCTTTGTCTTAATTTATTGCCTACCTTGGGTTAATCTATTTCCTACTTTTAGTTAATTATTTTATCTCAGTTAATCTGTTCCATACCTCGAGTTAATTTTTCCATACTTTGAGTTAATCTCTTGATGTCGAGAAACCTACTTGAAGTAAAAGTGCATGTCAAGACGACTGGTATGGGTAGCTAATTACTCAAACTAATATCTAGGTTAGTGAGAACTGTACAAGAGAATTAACAGGACTGAGATAGTGAATAGATTTGACATTTGAACCACCAAACACTGCATCGGGATTGAAACACTGAACAGTTTTGAAAACTGAACCACCAAACACTGTATCAGGACTGAGACATTGAACAGTTCTGACAACTGAACCACCAAACACTGCATCGGGATTGAAACACTGAACAGTTTTGAAAACTGAACCACCAAACACTGCATCGGGATTGAAACATTGAATAGTTTTGAAAACTGAACCACCAAACACTGTATCAGGACTGAGACATTGAACAGTTCTGACAACTGAACCACCAAACACTGCATCAGGACTGAGACATTGAACAGTTTTGACAACTGAACCACCAAACACTGCATCAGGACTGAGACATTGAACAGTTTTGACAACTGAACCACCAAACACTGCATCAGGACTGAGACATTGAATAGTTTTCATAACTGAACCACCAGACACTGCATCAGGACTGAGACACTGAACAGTTTTGACAAGTAAACCACCAAACACTGTATCAGGACTGAGACACTGAACAGTTTTGACAACTGAACCACCAAACACTGCATCGGGACTAAGACATTGAATAGTTTTGACAGGTGAACCACCAAACACTGCATCAGGACTGAGATATTGAACTCTTTGACAACTGATTTACCAAATGCTGCATCAGGGCTGAGATATAGAGAATGGGCAGATAGACAGAGCAGTTCTCAGGTTCATTCAGTATGGCCAGATGTTTAGCGCCCCTGCCTCGCAATCTGAGGGGCGCGGGGGTCAAATCCCCGTCCAACCAACATGTTCACCCTTTCAGTCGTGGGGGCGTTATAATCTTGGTATAAAAGAGTAGCCCAAGAGATGTAGGTGATTGGTGGTTACGAACTCCCTTCACTTTAGTTTTTCACTGCTAAATTAGGTACAGTTAGCTTTGTGCGAAATTCAAACCATATCAAGTTTAATTTCTTTAAGTCACTCTAAGATGGTCTTATTTAGAAAAGGTAAACTGTGGAAAATATAGGGTCAAGCGACAAATAAACTACATTAATGAACTAGCACCGGTAAAAAATATGACATATTATGGAACTAGTGGAAACTTTATGGTAAAAAAAAGAATGTTTCATCGTTTGTCATAAAACACGTCATCACGAGAATCCACATTCTTGCTACGTTCTCAAACACGTGGGATATTGCACGTGCCAGGGTTTAATACATTCAGTTAGGGTTAGAGAAACAGACAGAAAACGAACAGGTTCGAAGAATTAAGAAGCTGACTAGCACTTGGATTTAGAACACTAGTTGATATCTATACATAGCCTCGTTCTTTGACAACTTGAATTATGTAATACCATTCCTGCACGATGTGACATTTCACGTATGTCACTATTTTTACACAGCAAAATAAACGAAACGATACAATTGACTTCTATAGCACAACGACGAGATCTTTTATTGTTTTTTGTTTGTTTTTGGAATTTCGCACAAAGCTACTCGAGGGCTATCTGTGCTAGCCGTCCCCAATTTTGCAGTGTAAGACTAGAGGGAAGGCAGCTAGTCATCACCACCCACCGCCAACTCTTGGGCTACTCTTTTACAAACGAATTGTGGGATTGACCGTCACATTATACACCCCCACGGCTGGGAGGGCGAGCATATTTAGCGCGACGGGGGCGCGAACCCGCGACCCTCGGATTACGAGTGCACGCCTTAACGCGCTCGGCCATGCCAGGCCTCTTTTATTGTTAAACGTTCTTTATAGTTGGTAAAACACAATAAAAAAAAAATATATCGAGTGCCGCACCACCTAACAACAAGAACAATTATTATTACTTAAGAGAAAAAACGATGGAAAAAAGGGACTTCATTATCAAAGTTATTTAGAAAGTATCAAAATGTCGTTTTTATAATTAAAAGTAAATCGGTATCTTGGGCCAAAAATTGAAACCTGTTGATGTGTAAATAAGTCAGTTTGTCTCTTGTAAACAGCTTTTATAAAGAAATAGAGATGTGTCATACGTATGATGTTTCTCGACTCAAGCGACGAAACGCGGTTTGGTTTGTTTGAATTTCACGCAAAGCTACACAAGGAATATCTGCGCTAGTCGTCCCTAATTTAGCAGTGTACGACTAGACGGAAGGTAGTTACTTATCACTACCTACCGCCAACTCTTGGGCTACACTTTTACCAAGGAATAGTGGGATTGACCGTCACACATAACACCCCCAAGGCTGCAAGGACGTGCATGTCTGGTGTGACAGGGATTCGAACCCGCGACCCTCGGATTAATAGTCGAGTGCCTTAACCATCTGGCCAGGCCGGGCCTGACGAAACGTGGATAATCTGACACAACAGGAACAAATAGCTGAGATAAATAACTAGTTAATGAGAACATGACATCCAAGTAGAAGCCAAGTAAACACGTCCATTTTTATTACCAGTAGGAGATAAAATGTTGGGGAAATACGTCCATTTTTATTACAATTAGGGGAAAAACGTCCATTTTTATTATCATTAGGATATAAAACGTAGAAGTAAAAACGTCCATATTTATTTCTAGTAGGGGATGAAACGTATGAGTAAACACGTCCATTTTTTTTACCAATGGAGATAAAGTGTAAAAGTAAAATCGTCCATTTTTATTGCCATTTGGAGTAAACACGCCCATTTTTATTACCAGTAGGAGATAAAACGTAAGAGTAAAAACGTCCATTTTTATTACCATTAAGAGATAAAACGTAGGAGAAAAAACGCCCATTTTTATTACCATTAGGAGTAAATACGTCTATTTGTATTACCAACAGAGGATAAAAGGTAGAAATAAAAACGTCCATTTTTATTACCACAAGGAGATAAAATGTAGGAGTAAAAACGTCCATTTTATTACCATTAGAAGATAAAACGTAGGAGTAAAAAAGTCCATTTTTATTTCCAGTAGGGGATAAAACGTATGAGTAAACACGTCCAATTTTATTACCAGTAGGGAATAAAACGTAGGAGTAAAAACGTCCATTTTTATTTCCAGTAGGGGATAAAACGAATGAATAAACACGTCCATTCTTATTACCATTAGGAGCAAATATGTCCATTTTTATTACCAGTGGGAGATAAAACGTAGGAGTAAAAACGTCCATTTTTATTCCCAGTAGGGGATAAAACGTATGAGTAAACACGCCCATTTTTATTACCAGTAGGGAATAAAACGTATGAGTAAATACGTCCAATTTTAGTACCACTGGAAGATAAAGCGTAGGAGTAAACACGTCCATTTTTATTACCATTAGGAGCAAATACGTCCATTTTTATTACCAATAAAAGATAAAATGTAGGAGTAAATAGTCCATTTTTATTACCAGTATGAGATAAAACGTAGGAGTAAAAGCGTATATTTTTATTACCACTAGGGGATAAAACGTGTGAGTAAACATGTCCAATTTTATTACCACTAGGGAATAAAGTGTAGGAATAAACACGTCTATTTTTATTACTAGTAGGGTATAAAACGTAGGAGTAAAAACGTCCATTTTTATTTCCAGGAGGGGATAAAACGTATGAGTAAACACGTCCATTTCTATTACCAGTAAAAGATAAAACGTAGGAGCAAACACGTCCAGTTTTATTTCCAGTAGGGGATAAAACGTATGAGTAAATACGTCCAATTTTATTACCAATAGGGAATAAAACGTCCATTTTTATTTCCAGTAGGGGATAAAACGTATGAGTAAACACGTCCAATTTTATTACCAATAGAGGATAAAACGTAAGAGTAAAAATGTCCATTTTTATTACCATTAGGAGCAAATACGTCCATTTTTATTACCGATAAAAGATAAAATGTAGGAGTAAACACGTCCATTTTTATTACTAGTATGAGATAAAACGTATGAGTAAACATGTCCATTTTTATTACCATTAGGAGCAAATACGTCCATTTTTTTACCAGTACGGTATAAAACGTAGGAGTAAAACGTCCATTTTTATTTCCAGTGGGGGATAAAACGTATGAGTAAACACGTCCGTTTTTATTACCAGTACGAGATAAAACGTAGGAGTAAACACGTCCATTTCTATTACCAGTAAAAGATAAAACGTAGGAGCAAACACGTCCAGTTTTATTTCCAGTAGGGGATAAAACGTATGAGTAAACACGTCCGTTTTTATTACCAGTACGAGATAAAACGTAGGAGTAAACACGTCCAATTTTATTACCAGTAAAAAGATAAAGTGTAGGAGTAAACACGTCCATTTTTATTACCAGTATGAGATAAAACGTAGGAGTAAAAACGTATATTTTTATTACCACTAGGGGATAAAACGTAGGAGTAAAAAAGTCCATTTTTATTATCATTAGGAGATAAAACATATGAGTAAACATGTCCATTCTTATTACCATTAGGAGCAAATATGTCCATTTTTATTTCCAGTAGGAAATAAAACGTAGGAGTAAAAAAGTCCATCTTTATTACCAGCATGAGATAAAACGTAGGAGCAAAAATGTCTATTTTTATTACCATTAGAAGCAAATGCGTCCATTTTTATTACCAATAAAAGATAAAATGTAGGAATAAATACGTCCATTTTTATTACCAGTATGAGATAAAACGTAGGAGTAAAACGTATATTTTTATTACCACTAGGGGATAAAACGTAGGAGTAAAAACGTCCGTTTTTAATACCATTAGAAGATAAAACGTAGGAGTAAAAAAGTCCATTTTTATTGCCAGTACGTGATAAAACGTAGGAGTAAAACGTATATTTTTATTACCATTAGGGGATAAAACGTAGGAGTAAAAACGCCCATTTCTAATACCATTAGAAGATAAAACGTATGAGTAAACATGTCCATTTTTATTATCACTAGGAGATGAAGTGTAGGAGCAAATACGTCCACATTTATTACCAATAAAAGATAAAACGTAGGAATAAATATGCCCATTTTTTACCAGCAATTGATAAAACGTGGTTTCGAATGCTAGTAACACCTAACATGTTTGCTTTTTCAGCCACAGGAGCGTTATATTTTTCGGTCAATCCTACTATTCGTTTGTAAAAAACTAGCCCAAGAATTAACGGTTGGTGGTGATGACTAGCTGTCTCCCCTATAGTCTTACACTGATAAATTAGGGATGACTAACGCAAATTGCCCTCGTGTAATTTTCGCGAAATTTCAAAAAACAACAACAAATTATTCATGTATTTTAATTTTATCTTGTAAACTAATTACAAGCTTCCTCAATCGTAAAATCTCAATTTACATCTGTTTGATCTTCAGATTAAAATGTTTTTTTGTTTTAGTAAGCGTTCTTCTATTTAAATACACGTTTCTCATCAGGATAGAAAGATGCCAAATTCTGTGCCAGACTGCTTGGCTCGAATTCTTCACTTATCGACTCTGGCTCTGACGTCATAGCATACACCATATGGAGGTAGTTATGCCCTGAATTTAGCTCTGGGATAATTGTATTCTGAGAACACAACCACGTTTATGTGTTTCTTACATTCAGGCATTTAGAGAAAGAAAGAAAAAAACCTAACCTTCACACAACACAAACATCACGTGGTAAACACGTTTTTGTTGGTTTTTTTCTTTAACCTTTGAAAAGTTCTTATTGCAACAAAGAAGTTGAAACCAATATTATTTGGATGAAACATTAAAAGTATATTACAGATCATTTGAACTGAAGAAAATAAAAGTAATTAGAGTTTTAATTACAAGTGAAACACTTGATAGCATTGTGTGTTTAGAATTACAGCTATCTATCAAGTGGATGTGTCACAACGAAGAAAGGAATGAAAACTATTTTAGGAACATTTATGTGTTTTAAAGGCATTTGTTACTTTGCTTTTATAGAGTTTCTATCTGTTTCTTTCCAAAATATTACTTTCTGAGGTAAATAAAACAAAATTTAATTAAATAATAATAATGAACGATATATGAACATAACGCTATCAATGACGATCTCATAAATTTGAACAGGTGGCACCACATGCATGTTAGTTACTGAATCTCACACACAATATTTTTAAGATGCTTTACCCGCGCGCTTTACATTGTTAGTGAAGACACATATAACACAAGGATAAACTACGAAGGAACACCACCGACTTGAAACAGTTCGTGTATTATATTACAATTTATAGTTTTTACTTAGAAAATGTTGAGTCATTTCTTAGAAACAGTGATGCACTGTGGAAATCTGATCTTAACGTTAAAACATGAATATGATAATTCTTGAAAAAAGAAAACAATTATTAAAGTTTCAAATACAAAGAAGAGAAGTAAGACAACGATCTTAGTTGTTGTGATAATTCAAACTTGGAAACTCAACTTTAAACTATCAAGAGACTTGTAAGAAGGACCTGACTTATTTATGTTGTTTTTGTGAAAACGAAGGAAGCTTTGACTGCCTCAAGAAATCAAGGACAAAGATTAGTAAATAGACTTGTTCCTTTGATACACAAAGTGTTCGTCACAGATATGAAGCACTCAGTTGTGTCTACGCTAATAATCTTAGTTAATGTAGAGTTAACACTATTTCTAATAGCCATTTCTTTGATCAGCAGTGGTTTAGTGTGAAAACAATCAACAATAAATATGACTGAAACAAGGGATGGACAGTTCATGACATCTTGTAACACGCAACATTTGGCGCCATCTTTGAATAAATTAATATTTTGAAAGATCTGCAACTAAAAAAAACACTTTCGCTCCAGAAATATAAAAAGGAATCCATTAAAGGGTCTCGCTTCAAATATCAACACTTCTGGACTGGCGAGAACTACTTTAAAAGCTTTCGTATTGTTTCTGACGAACCGACAGTGTGCATGGAGTACCAATTATATAATGTACCCAGGGGATCGCCCAACACTTACAGTATACCTCGAGTGGAGACCAAAATTTATAGTGTACTAGGGAGAAACACTTACGTAAAAAATACTTGAGAAATGAATGAGACGTGGATTATATATCTAACTTGAAATTCTGATGTTACATATCAGCTTCCTTATAGCGATAATAACCTCCTCACGATTCTTATTATCCAATAATAACTGTTACTGTTTCACAAGGCAAACAAAATAAAGTAACACATCGATGTTATGTACATGATGACGGTAGTAACTAATCTGTACATTAGTGTACAGTTAAGTATCTTTACTATCTACATATTGACGGTAGTAAATAATCTGTACATTAGTGTACAGTTAAGTATCTGTACTATATACATATTGACGGTAGTAAATAACCTCTACATTATTGTACAGTTAAGTATCTTTACTATATACATGGTGACAGAAGTAAATAATCTTTAGATTAGTGTACAGTTAAGTATGTCTACTAATAACATATTAATGGTACTAAATAATCTATACATTAGTTTACAGTTAAATATCTTTACTATCTACACATTGACGGTATTGGATAATATGCGCATTAGTGTACAGTTAAGTATCCTTGCTATTTACATATTGATGGTGGTAAATAATCTATATATAACTGTACAGTCAGGTATCTCTATCATCTACATATTTATTGAAATAAATACTCTGTACATTACTGTACAGGTAAGCATCTTTATTACATACATATTTATGATATTAAATAAACTGTACATTACTGTACAATGAGTTATCTTTATCATCTACATACTGACGGTAACAAATAATCTACACATTGCTTTACAGTCATGTACCTTTACCATCTACATATTGAAGATAGTAAATAATCTGTACATTACTGTACAATGAGTTATCTTTATCATCTACATACTGACGGTAACAAATAATCTACACATTGCTTTACAGTCATGTACCTTTACCATCTACATATTGAAGATAGTAAATAATCTGTACATTACTGTACAGTTAGTTATCTTTATCATCTACATATTGAAGATAGTAAATAATCTGTACATTACTGTACAGTTAGTTATCTTTATCATCTACATACTGACGGTAACAAATAATCTACACATTGCTTTACAGTCATGTACCTTTACCATCTACATATTGAAGATAGTAAATAATCTGTACATTACTGTACAGTTAGTTATCTTTATCATCTACATATTGAAGATAGTAAATAATCTGTACATTACTGTACAGTTAGTTATCTTTATCATCTACATACTGACGGTAACAAATAATCTACACATTGCTTTACAGTCATGTACCTTTACCATCTACATATTGAAGATAGTAAATAATCTGTACATTACTGTACAGTTAGTTATCTTTATCATCTACATATTGAAGATAGTAAATAATCTGTTGTGTGTTGCCTCCTGTTACTTACTGATTACTCACCGACACATTCGTTGGCACTGTTGTGTGTTGCTTCCTGTTACTTACTGATTACTCACTTACCGACACATTCGTTGGGACTGTTGTGTGTTGCTTCCTGTTACTTACTGATTACTTACCGACACATTCGTTGGCACTGTTGTGTGTTGCTTTCTGTTACTAACTGATTACTCACTTACCGACACATTCGTTGGCACTGTTGTGTGTTGCTTCCTGTTACTTACTGATTACTCACTTACCGACACATTCGTTGGCACTGTTATGTGTTGCTTCCTGTTACTGATTACTCACTTACCGACACATTCGTTGGCACTGTTATGTGTTGCTTTCTGTTACTAACTGATTACTCACTTACCGACACATTCGTTGGCACTGTTGTGTGTTGCTTCCTGTTACTTACTGATTACTTACCGACACATTCGTTGGCACTGTTGTGTGTTGCTATCTGTTACTAACTGATTACTCACTTACCGACACATTCGTTGGCACTGTTGTGTGTTGCTTTCTGTTATTTACTGATTACTCAGTTACCGACACATTCGTTGGCACTGTTGTGTGTTGCTTTCTGTTATTTACTGATTACTCACTTACCGACACATTCGTTGGCACTGTTATGTGTTGCTTCCTGTTACTGATTACTCACTTACCGACACATTCGTTGGCACTGTTGTGTTGCTTCCTGTTACTTATTGATTACTCACTTACCGACACATTCGTTGGCACTGTTGTGTGTTGCTTTCTGTTACTTACTGATTACTCACTTACCGACACATTCGTTGGCACTATTGTGTGTTGCTTCCTGTTACTTACTGATTACTCACTTACCGACACATTCGTTGGCATTGTTATGTGTTGCTTCCTGTTACTGATTACTCACTTACCGACACATTCGTTGGCACTGTTGTGTGTTGCTTTCTGTTACTAACTGATTACTCACTTACCGACACATTCGTTGGCACTGTTGTGTGTTGCTCTTTCCCAAGGTCGGTCGAAGTGAAAATCTTTACATCTCTCGCAGTCTCTTCCGTCTGTGTTATGTTTACAATCACATTCCAAGTGGTTGTTTTTGTCAGGGACGCATCTCGAAGCGTGACCGTTACACTTGCAACGTGCTCCTACTGCGAAGTCAGATACCGAGTAGTGGAAACTGTCGGGACCAGCCGTTCTGACTATCCTGTTAAATTCGATCTTAATGTTGGTTGCCGTCACCCAGTCTCGAAGCACGGGGTTGTTATCGAAGTCGCTAGCTGAAGGTCTACCTTCCAGCGTGTTGAACCCAATCTTTCTACCGGCTGGAGTTTCCCGACACAGAGCTTGTTGTTCGTTGGCTCGACTGACGGAGACCAACGATGTCTTGTTGTACACCACACTACACTGGCTAGAATAGAACTGGAACGGCTGCCAGGTTTTCCCAAAGTTGGCCGATTTATAGATGGCCAACGAATCCGGCTTGTGTGAGCAGAACTGAAGGCTGATGTATGTCAATTCAAACTTCTTTCCCAGACCGAGTGCCAACGTAACATTGTGAACTCGGCTGGTGAGCGGCCTGGATACCCAGCATGTAGTATTGCTCGGGTTGTTCAGGTCAGTCAGGTACGTTGCAGGGTGACTGCCGGCCTTACATATGTCACAGGTCCGCTCTACTTTTCTCCTCTGGTCGGTGAAAGTCTGACAGAAAGAGCTTGGGGGCTTCCCACACTCGTATGACACGTCCACCAGTCTACCAAATGCGGCATTCACAAAATTAGGTACACAACGACAGGGTCGTCCCATTTCGTTGTAGCAAGGATCGGTGGGGTTCTGTTGGGCCGCAAACATACCAAGAAACGTGCCCTGTGCTTTTGTTGGCGCATTAGCCAGCAAGAGACATAACGAACGTACTAGGAAGCGCACAGACATGACGTTGAAGGCACTGCGCCGGTGAACTCTGTGAGAGCTTGAGTCCACGTGCTGCACTAGGTGCTTCAGAGATCGTACCTCTTGAATGACGCAGTTGAGATCGTGCGCACATCACAAACTCCTGCGAAACGTGCCAGAATTAAATAATATGAAACAAAGAAGTAAAATCTGTACAAAAACACCAGAAAAAATATGAATAACGAAACTACTGCAATAGAAACACAACAAAAAATAAAGCAGGAAACAAGTGAAACATCAGAAGAAATATAAATAACGAAACTACTGCTACAAAAACACTACAAAAATAAAGCAGGAAACTACTCCTATAGTAATACTACAAATATAAAGTGAGAAACTACTACTACAGTGACACTCGAAATATGAAAGACAAACAACTACAAAAGTGACATTCCAAACATAAAAGATGAAATATTGCAATAGTGACACTACAAATATAAAGTAGGAAACTACTGCTATAGTGAAACAACAAATATAAAGAAGGAAACTACTGCAATAGTGATGCTACAAATATAAAGTGGGAAACTACTGCTATAACGACACTACAAAAATAAATTAGAAAACTACTGCTACAATGACACTACAAATATAAAGTAGGAAACTACTACTATAGAAAAACAACAAATATAAAGTGAGAAACTACTGTTATAGTAAAACAACAAAAATAAAAAAGGAGTTTTTTTTTGTTTGTTTTTGGAATTTCGCACAAAACTACTCGAGGGCTATCTGTGCTAGCCGTCCCTAATTTAGCAGTGTAAGACTAGAGGGAAGGCAGCTAGTCATCACCACCCACCGCCAACTCTTGGGCTACTCTTTTACCAACGAATAGTGGGACTGACCGAACATTATACACCCCCACGGCTGGGAGGGGGAGCATGTTTAGCGCGAACCCGCGACCCTCGGATTACGAGCGCACGCCTTAACGCGCTCGGCCATGCCAGGCAATAAAAAATGAAACTACTGCTATAGTGATACAACAAATATAAAGTAAGAAACTACTGTTATAGTGACACTACAAATATAAAGTAGGAAACTACTATTATGGTGATACTACAAATATAAAGTAAAAACTGCTGCTATAGTGATAATAAAAATATAAAGCAGGAAACTACTACTATAGTGACACAGCTAAAAGAAAGAAAGAAAATTCTGCTATAATGACACAACTAATAAAAATGAGAAAACTTATGCTACAGTGACACTACAAATATAAAATAGGAAAGTATAGCGATAGTGACACTACAAATATAAAAGATAAACTACTGCTTTTGTGCAACTACAAATATAAAGTAGGAAACTAGAGCTATAGTTATACAAAAAATATAAAGTAAAAACTACTCTTACAGTGAAACAACAAATACAAAGAAGGAAACTACTGCTATAGTGACACTACTAAAATAAATAAAGAAAATTCTGCTATAATGACACTACAAATATAAATTACAAAACTACTGTTACAAAGACACTACAAATATAAAGTAGGAAACTACTGCTCTAGTGAAACAACAAATATAAAGATGGAAACTACTACTATAGTGACACTATTAAAATAAATAAAGAAAATTCTGCTTTTATGACACTACAAATATAAAGTAGGAAACTACTGCTATAACGACATTACAAAAATAAATTAGAAAACTACTGCTACAGTGACACTACAAATATAAAGTAGGAAAATACTGTTATGGTGATACTACAAATATAAAGTAAAAAACTGCTGCGACAGTGAAACAACAAATATAAAGGAAATAACTACTGTAAAAGTGACACTATAAATATAAAGTAGGAAACTACTGCTATATTGAAACAACAAATATAAAGAAGGGAACTACTGTTATAGTGAAACTACAAATATAAAGTAAAAACTACTGCTATAGTGATAATACAAATATAAAGCAGAAAACTGCTACTTTAGTGACACAGCTAAAAGAAAGAAAGAAAATTCTGCTATAATGACACAACAAATAAAAATTAGAAAAATTCTGCTACAGTGACACTACAAATATAAAGTAAAAACTGCTGCTATAGTGATAATACAAATATAAAGCAGGAAACTGCTACTATAGTGACGCAGCTAAAAAAAAGAAATAAAATTCTGCTATAATGACACAACAAATATAAAGTAGTAAACTACTGCGATAGTGACACTACAAATATAAATTAAAAAACTGCTACAATAATGACGTTACAAATATAAAAGATAAACTACAGCTCTTGCGCTACTACAAATATAAAGTAGGAAACTAGACCTACAGTTATGCAACAAAAATAAAGTAGGAAACTACTGCTATAGTGAAACAACAAATATAAAGTAAAAACTAGTGTTATAGTGATACTACAAATATAAAGTAAAAACTGCTGCTATTGTGTTAATACAAATATAGAATAGGAAAATATTGTTAAAGTGATTCTATACTATGAAATAGAAAAGTACTAATACAGAAACTCTACAAATATAAAATAGAAACAACTGCTTCAGTGACACTACAAATATAAAGTAGGATAATACTGCTGTACTGAAACACTAAATATTAAAAAGAAACTACTATTATAGTGACACTACAAATATACAGTAGGAAACTACTACGATAGTGACACTATAAATATCAAGTTGCAAACTTCTGCTATAGTGACACCACAAATATCAAGTAGGAAACTACTGCTATAGTGAAAAACAAATATAAAGTAGGAAACTACTGTTATTGTGACACTACAAATATAAAAGAGGAAAATACTGCTATAATGAAACTACAAATATAAAATACGGAAGTACTATAGTGAAACAAGAAATATAAAACAGAAAACTACAACACAACTGAAACAACAAATATGAAGTAGGAAACTACTGCTGCAGTGAAACAACGAATATAAAGTAAGAAATTACTGCTGTGGTGACACTACAAATCTAAAGCAGGAAACTACTGCAATAGTTACAATACAAATATGAAGTAGGAAACTACTGTTATAGTGATACCACAAATATAAAGTAAAAAACTATTGATATTGTGAAACTACAAATATAAAGTTGTAAACTACTGCTATTGTAAAACAACAATAGAAAAGTGCTAATACAGAAACTCTACAAATATAAAATAGAAACAACTGCTTCAGTGACACTACAAATATAAAGTAGGATAATACTGCTGTACTGAAACACTAAATATCAAAAATAAACTACTGCTTTAGCGATACTACAAATATCAAGTTGCAAACTTCTGCTATAGTGACACCACAAATATACAGTAGGAAACTACTGCTATAGTGAAACAACAAATATAAAGTAGGAAACTACTGTTATTGTGACACTACAAATATAAAAGAGGAAAATACTGCTATAATGAAACTACAAATATAAAATACGGAAGTACTGCTATAGTGAAACAAGAAATATAAAACAGAAAACTACAACACAACTGAAACAACAAATATGAAGTAGGAAACTACTGCTGCAGTGAAACAACGAATATAAAGTAAGAAACTACTGCTGTGGTGACACTACAAATCTAAAGCAGGAAACTACTGCAATAGTTACAATACAAATATGAAGTAGGAAACTACTGTTATAATGATACCACAAATATAAAGTAAAAAACTATTGATATAGTGAAACTACAAATATAAAGTTGTAAACTACTGCTATTGTAAAACAACAAATATAAAGTAGAAACTACTGCTATAGTGAAAACAACAAATATAAAGTAAAAAATTACTGTTACAGTAAGAAAACAAATATAAAAGAGAAACTACTGCTATAGTAATACTACAAATATAAAAAACTTCTGTTTTAACGAAAATAAAAATAAAAAGTAAAAAACTACTGTTATAGTGAAAAATATATAAAGTCAGAAAATACTTCAATAGACAAACAATCAATATTAAGTAGGAAACTACTGCGAGAATGAAACAACAAATATAAAGTAGAAAACTACTGCTATCGTGAGACTACAAATATAAAAGAAAAATTACTCCTATTGTGATACCACAAATATAAAGTAAAAACTACTACTACAATAAAACTACAAATAAAAAGTAAGAAACAATTGTGATACTGACATAATAAATATAAAAAGAAACTGCTGCAATGGTGACACTACAAATATAGAGTAGGATACTTCTAATATAGTGACACTACAAATATAAAGTGGAAAACTACTGCTATAGTGATACTACAAATAAAAAGTAAAAAATTAAAGTTACTGTGAAAAAACATATATAAAGTAGGAAACTAATGATGTACTGAAATGACATATATAAAATGGTAAACTATTGTTGTAGTTATACTACAAATATAAAGACTAAACTATAACTATAGTGACACTACAAATATAAAGTAGGAAACTACTGCTATAGTGAAACGACAAATATAATATAAGAAATTACCGCTGTGTATAATATATATAAAAAACTGTTCCTATAGTGACTCTACAAATATAAAGCAAGAAACTACTGGAATTGTGACAATACAAATGTAAAGCAGGAAACTACTGCTATAGTGATACTACAAATAAAAAGTAAAAAATTAAAGTTACTGTGAAAAAACATATATAAAGTAGGAAACTAATGATGTACTGAAATGACATATATAAAATGGTAAACTACTGTTGTAGTTATACTACAAATATAAAGACTAAACTATAACTATAGTGACACTACAAATATAAAGTAGGAAACTACTGCTATAGTGAAACGACAAATATAATATAAGAAATTACCGCTGTGTATAATATATATAAAAAACTGTTTCTATAGTGACTCTACAAATATAAAGCAAGAAACTACTGGAATTGTGACAATACAAATGTAAAGCAGGAAACTACTGCTATAGTAAAACTACAAATATAAAGAAGGAAACAACTGCTACAGTGAAACTACAAATATAAATTAAAAACTACTACTATAATGAAACTACAAATAAAAAGTAGAAAACTACTGCTATAGTGAAAAAACAAATATAAAAAAGGAAACTAATGCAAAAGTGAAACAATAAATATAATGTACGAAACCACTATTATAGTGATAAACAAGTATAAAGTGGGAAACTACTGCTATACTAATACTACAAATATCAAGTAGGAAACTACTTCTATAGTGGCACTACAAATATAAAGTTGGAAACTAGAACTACAGTGACACTACAAATGTAAAAAAAAACTACTGTTATGGTGACACTACAAATATAAAATAGGAAACTACTGTTTTACTGACACAACACATATAAAGTAGGAAAGTATTACAATAGTGGCACTACAAATATAAATGAAAAACTACTGCTATAGTGATACTACAAATATAAAGTAGTAAAATACTGTTGTAGTTACATTACAAATATAAAGTAGGAAACTACTGCTATAGTGATATTACAAATATAAAGTAAAAATCTAGAGTTACAGTGAAACAACAAATATAAAGTAGGAATCGACTGTGTACTTGAAACAACAAAAATAAAGTAGGAAAAACTAATGATGTAGTGACACAACACATATAAAATAGAAAACTACTGTTATAATTACACTACAAATATAAAGAGTAAACTACTGCAATACTAAAACGACAAATATATTACAGGAACTTACTGCTGTATTGAAAAAAATATAAAAAACTGCTGCTATAGTGACTCCACAAATATGAAATAAGAAACCACTGTTATAATGACACTGCAAAAAAAAATAGGAAACTACTGCTATAGTGACAAAACAAATATAAGAGAGAAACTACTGCTATAGTAAAACTACACATATCAAGTAGGAAACTACTTCTTTAGTGAAACTACAAATATCAAGTAGAAAACTACTTCTTTAGTGAAACTAAAAATATAAAGTAGGAAACTACTGCTATAGTGAAACAAGAAATATAAAGTAGAAAACTACTGCAATACCGAAACAACAAATATGAATTAGGAAACTACTGTTATAGTGAAACAATGAATAGAAAGTAGAAAACTACTGCTATAGTGACACTACAAATATAAAAGAGAAACTACTACTGTTGTGATACTACAAATTTTTAGTTGGAAACTACTGCTATAGTATAAAAACAAATATAAAATAGTAAACAAATACTATAGTGATGCTACAAAGATAAAGTAGGAATTTTCTGCTACAGAGACTCTTCAAATATAAAAAGGAAACTACAACTATAGTGACACTACAAATATAAAATAGTAAACAAATACTATAGTGATGCTACAAAGATAAAGTAAGAATTTTCTGCTACAGAGACCCTTCAAATATAAAAAGGAAATTACAACTATAGTGACACTACAAATATAAAATAGGGAAGTACTGTTATAGTGAAACAACAAATATAAAGTAGAAAACTACTGCAATTGGACACTACAAATTTAAAGAAGAAAACTACTGCTATTGTGACACTACAAATATAAAAGAGAAACTACTGGTGTAGCGATACCAGAAATATAAAAAAGGAAACTACTGCTATAGTCCTACTACAAATATTGTGGTTCTAGTTGTTTTGAATTAAGCACTAAGCTACACGATGGACTATCTGGGCACTGCCAACCACGGGTATCGAAACCCGGATTTTAGCGTGTAGGTTTGCAGAGTCACTGGGGGCGACTACAAATATAAAGTAATAAATCATTGCTTTTAGGATATCACAAATTTAAAGTGAAAAAGTATTAATATAATGAAACTACAAATATAAAGTTTGAAACTACTGTGATAGTGACAGTAAAAATAAAAATAGGAAACTACTACTATAGTGGCACTACAAATATAAAAAACAAACTGCTGCTATAGTGACATTACAAATATAAAATAGGAAACAAATGTTAGAGTGACACTAAAAATATCAAGTTGGAAACTAAAACCACAGTAACACGACAAATATAAAAGAATATCTACTGCTATAGCGACACTACAAATATAAAGGAAAAACTATTGCTATAGTGTTACGTTTTTTTTATGTTCTATGTTTTTCGAAGACCAAACGCAACAGAAAGACACACATAACAGCTTGTATAATTTATAACACTAAACTATTATATATATAACAGATATAACATAAATTATATAACAACAATGACAGATATTAAGTTTAAACCTTCAAAATTAATTACAACACAAAATAGTACTGGTTTCAACCTTCAATGTTAATTACGATACAAAATGTTACTGGCCTGTGTCAAATAAAATGATCTGGAATGAAAGTCTCAAATTTCAGTCTAGGATGTGAATTTGGTCCCACGAAGAAATTCCGAAGTTTAAATGAAGAAGTTCAGAAACAGTTCACAGTTCAATAAATTCGACGAAGTTCTTTTCACGATGCCTCCGATGAACGTCACAAAATTGTCGCCCTTAATTTTTCCGATTTCCCGTAAATAGTTCCACACGTGTTGACTTTCAGTATAACCACTAATTCGAAAGAATCGTAGAGATTAACGAAATAAAATCACAGCTTCTGTAGATCTAACTTCAGTCACGAATCACAGCAAACACTTAAACTTTCTCAAATGACTGACTCTCTTCTTTTGAATAAAACTAATGTCTGACTCTCCTCTTCCTCGCATCTTCGTCTGTTTATATATTGTAGGCCTAGACTCCTCGAACCACCGCGAAACTTCTACAGAACTCCAGAGCAATCCTGCGCATGTCCGTTCTTGCATGAGACTAAACGTCTAGACACGAGGTCGCCAGCATTTCATTTAAATACACATGATTGGTCTACCTAATTCTAGAACATTCTAAATGTTATTTTAAATGAAAAACAACGTATTTTATTAGTTTAAACTTTGAAACAATAATATAAATATGGAAATATAAATAATAGAAATGAAAATTTAAACACAACACGACTTGTCGTTCAAAAAATATTTACACGACATTTACATAACATATAGGGAAACAACAAATATAAAAAAGAAACTACTTTTCTGGTGACACTACAAATATAAATTAGTAAACTACTAACAAAGTGACAATACAAATATAAAAGAGAAACTACTGCTATAGCGCGTTAAGACGTGCGCTCGTAATCCGAGGGTCGCGGGTTCGCGCCCGAGTCGCGCTAAACATGCTCGCCCTCCCAGCCGTGGGGGCGTATAATGTGACGGTCAATCCCACTATTCGTTGGTAAAAGAGTAGCCCAAAAGTTGGCGGTGGGTGGTGATGACTAGCTGCCTTCCCTCTAGTCTAACACTGCTAAATTAGGAACGGCTAGCACAGATAGCCCTCGAGTAGCTTTGTGCGAAATTCCAAAACAAACAAACAAACAAGCTATAGTGATACTACAAATATAAAGTAGAAAACTACTGCGATAGTGAAACAACAAATAAAAAGTAGAAAACTACTGTTATAATGATATTACAAATATAAAGTAGAAAGTACTGCTTATGTGACACTAGAAATATAAAGAGAAACTGCTGCTATAGTGATACTAAAACTATAAAAAATTCTGCTATAGTCACACTACATATATAAAGTAGGAAACTACTGCTACAGTGATACTAAAAATATAAAGTAACAATCTGCTGTGATAGCAAGACAAGAAATATAAAGAAAGAAACTACCACAATAGTGATTTTACAAATATGAAAAAGAAACAACTGCTATCGTGAGACTACAAATATAAAGTAGGAAACTACTACTATAGTGGCACTACGAATATAAAAAAGAAACTACTGCTTCGGTGACACTACAAATTAAAAGTTTGAAACAATTGCTATAGTGAAAAACCAAATAAAAAGTAGGAAACTACTGCTATAGTTAAATAATAAATATAAAGTAGGAAACTACTGCTATTGTGAAACAACAAATATAAAGTAGAAAACTTCTGCTATGATGAGATTACAAATATAAAAGAGAAACTGCTGCTATAGTCAGACTACAAATGTAAAGTAGGATACAACTACGACAGTGACACAACAAATATAAAAGAGAAACTACTGCTTTCGTGACACTACAAATATAAAGTGGGACACTACTGCTACAATGAAAAAATATAAAAGAGAAATTACTGTTATAGTGACAATACAAATACAAAGTAGAAAACTCTTACTAAAGTGACACTACAAATATAAAAGAGAAACTACTGCTATAGTGATATTACAAATATAAAGTAGGAAACTAATGCTGAAATGAAACAATAAATATCAAGTAGGAAACTACTATTATATTGATATTATAAATATAAAGTAGGAAACTACTGCTATAGTAATACAAGAAATATCAAATAGGTAACTGCTACAATAGTGACACTACAAATATAAAAGAGAACCTACTGCTATAGTGAAACTACAAAAAAAGGAAATCACTGCTATAGTGAGACTACAAATATAAAGTATAAAAATACTGATATAGTGATACTACAATTATAAAGTAGAAAACTAGAGTTACAGTGAAACAAAAAATATAAAGTAGGAAACTAATGATATAGTGACACGACATATATAAAATAGGAAACTACTGTTATAGTTACTCTACAAATATAAAGAGTAAACTACAACTACAGTGACACCACAAATAAAAATAGGAAACTACTGCAATAGTAAAACGACAAATCTAATATAGGAAATTACTGCTGTATTGAAAACAAATATAAAAAACTGCTGCTGTAGTGACTCTACAAATATAAATTAAGAAACCACTGTTATAGTGACACTACAAATAAAAAGTTTGAAACTACTAGTATAGTAACACTACAAATATAAAATAGATACTACTGCTATAGGGAAACTACAAATATAAAGTAGGAAACTACTGGTATAATGAAACTACAAATATCAAGTAAAAAACTACTGCAGTAGTAAAACTAAAAATATAAAGTGGAAAACTACTGCTTTTATGAAACAAGAAATATCAAGTAGAAAACTACTGCAATACTGAAACAACAAATATGAAGTAGGAAACTGCTGCTATAATGAAACAACAAAAGTGAAGTAGAAAACTACTGTGAGACTACAAATATAAAATCGGAAACGACTACTATCGTGACACTACGAATATAAAACAGAAACTACTGCTACAGTGACACCACAAAAATAAAGAAGGAAACTACTGCAATTGTGACAATACAAATATAAAGTAGGAAACTGCTGGTATAGTGAGACTACAAATATACAAGAGAAACAACTGCTACAGTGAAACTACAAATATAAATTAAAAACTACTACCATAATGAAACTACAAATAAAAAGTAGAAAACAACTGCTATAGTGAAAAAAAACTAATATAAAGTAGAAAAATTCGGCTATAATGAGACTACAAATATAAAGGAGAAACTACTGCTATAGTCAGACTACGAATATAAAGTGGGACACTACTCCTTTAATGAAAAAAATAAAAAAGAGAAACTACTGTTAAAGTGACACTACAAATATAAAGTAGAAAACTACTACTGTAGTGACACTACAAATATAAAATGAAGCCACTGCTATAATGATATTACAAATATAAAGCAGAAAACTGATGCTAAAGTGAAACAATAAATATAAAGTAGGAAACTAATATTATATTGATACTAAAAATATAAATTAGGAAACCAGAGCTACAGTGACACCACAAATATAAAGTAAAAACTACTATTATAGTGACACTAGAAAAAGAAAGTAGGAAAGTACTATAATAGTGGCACTACAAATATAATAGAGAAACTCCTGTTATAGTGATACTACAGATATAAAGTTGGAAACTACAGCTATTGTGATACAACAAATATAAATTGTGACACCACTGCTTTTGTGAAACAACAAATATAAATTAGGAAACTCCTGCTATATTGATCCTACAAATATAAAGTTGGAAACTACAGTTGTAGTGACACTACAAATATTATGTACGAAACTATTACAATACTGACATTGCAAATAGAAAAGAGAAACTATTGATATAGTGACACTACAAACATAGTGTAAAAACCCACTGCTTCTGTGAAACAACAAATATAATGTAGGAAATTGGTGCTATAGTGACACCACAAATATGAAGTGGGAAACTACTGCTATAGTGATATTACAAATATAAAGTAAGAAACTATTGCTACAGTGAAAACAACAAATGTAAAGCAGGAAACTACTGCTAGAGTGACACTACAAATACAAAGTAAGATACTACTGCTATAGTGAAACTACAAATATAAAGTTGGAAACTACTGATATAGTGACACTACCCAAAAAAATAGGAAACTACTGTTTTACTGACACTACACATATAAAGTAGAAAACCATTGCAATGCTGATACTACAAATATAAAAGAGAAAATACTGCTGTAGTGACATTTGAAATATAAAGTTAAAAACCACTGCAATCGTGACAATACAATTATAAAGTAGGAAACTTCTGCTATAGTGAAACTACAAATATAAAGTACGAAATTCTTATATAGTGAAAAAACAAATATAAAGTAGAAAACTATCTTAAAGTGAAACTACAAATATAAAGTTAAAAACTACTTTTATAATAAAACTACAAATATATAGTAGGAAACTACTGCTGTTGTGACAAATATAAAATAGTAAACTACTGGGAGAGTGACACTACAAATAAAAAGGAGGAAACTACTACTACAATGACATTATAAATATAAAAGAGAAACTACTACTGTAGTGGCACAGCAAACATAAAAAGAAACTACTTCTATGGTGACACTACAAATATAAAATAGGAAATTTCTGTTATAGTTACACTAAAATATAAAGTAGGAACCTACTACAACAGTGACACTACAAATATGATAGAGAAACTACTGCTACAGTGCACTACAAATATAAAGTAGCAAACGATTGCTATAGTGACACTACAAATATAAATGAAAAACTACTTCTATAGTGATACTACAAATATAAAGTAGTAAAATACTGTTGTAGTTACACTACAAATATAAAGTAGGAAACTACTGCTACAGTGATATTACAAATATAAAGTAAACATCTAGAGTTACAGTGCCACTACAAGGACACTACTACTATTGTGGAACATCAAATATGAAAGAGTAACTACTGTTATAGTGTTACTACAAATAAAAAATAGGAAATTGCTGCTATAGTGACACTACAAATATAAAGTAGGAAACTACTGCTATAGTGATATTACAAATATCTTACTTCAGTAAGAAACTACTGCTACAGTGAAACCAACAAATATAAAGCAGGAAACTACTGCTAGAGTGATATTACAAATACAAAGTAGGAAACTACTGCTATAGTTATACTACAAATATAAAGTAGGAAACTACTGCTATAGTGAAACAAAAATATAAAGTAGAAAATTACTGCTGTAGTGACACTACAAGTATAAAGTAGAAAACTACTACTATAACGACACTACAAATATAAAAGAGAAACAACTGTTATAATGCTGCTACAAATATAAAGTAGGAAACCACTGCTATAGTAACACAATAACTATAAAATACAAAACTACCCTGATAGTAAAACTTAAAATATAAAAGAAAAACTACTGTTATTATGACACTACAAATATAATTTTGGAAATTACTACTTTGTGATACTACAAATATAAAAGAGAAACTGCTGCTATAGTGATACTAAAACTATAAAAAATTCTGCTATAGTCACACTACATATATAAAGTAGGAAACTACTGCTACAGTGATACTAAAAATATAAAGTAACAATCTGCTGTGATAGCAAGACAAGAAATATAAAGAAAGAAACTACCACAATAGTGATTTTACAAATATGAAAAAGAAACAACTGCTATCGTGAGACTACAAATATAAAGTAGGAAACTACTACTATAGTGGCACTACGAATATAAAAAAGAAACTACTGCTTCGGTGACACTACAAATTAAAAGTTTGAAACAATTGCTATAGTGAAAAACCAAATAAAAAGTAGGAAACTACTGCTATAGTTAAATAATAAATATAAAGTAGGAAACTACTGCTATTGTGAAACAACAAATATAAAGTAGAAAACTTCTGCTATGATGAGATTACAAATATAAAAGAGAAACTGCTGCTATAGTCAGACTACAAATGTAAAGTAGGATACAACTACGACAGTGACACAACAAATATAAAAGAGAAACTACTGCTTTCGTGACACTACAAATATAAAGTGGGACACTACTGCTACAATGAAAAAAATATAAAAGAGAAATTACTGTTATAGTGACAATACAAATACAAAGTAGAAAACTCTTACTAAAGTGACACTACAAATATAAAAGAGAAACTACTGCTATAGTGATATTACAAATATAAAGTAGGAAACTAATGCTGAAATGAAACAATAAATATCAAGTAGGAAACTACTATTATATTGATATTATAAATATAAAGTAGGAAACTACTGCTATAGTAATACAAGAAATATCAAATAGGTAACTGCTACAATAGTGACACTACAAATATAAAAGAGAACCTACTGCTATAGTGAAACTACAAAAAAAGGAAATCACTGCTATAGTGAGACTACAAATATAAAGTATAAAAATACTGATATAGTGATACTACAATTATAAAGTAGAAAACTAGAGTTACAGTGAAACAAAAAATATAAAGTAGGAAACTAATGATATAGTGACACGACATATATAAAATAGGAAACTACTGTTATAGTTACTCTACAAATATAAAGAGTAAACTACAACTACAGTGACACCACAAATAAAAATAGGAAACTACTGCAATAGTAAAACGACAAATCTAATATAGGAAATTACTGCTGTATTGAAAACAAATATAAAAAACTGCTGCTGTAGTGACTCTACAAATATAAATTAAGAAACCACTGTTATAGTGACACTACAAATAAAAAGTTTGAAACTACTAGTATAGTAACACTACAAATATAAAATAGATACTACTGCTATAGGGAAACTACAAATATAAAGTAGGAAACTACTGGTATAATGAAACTACAAATATCAAGTAAAAAACTACTGCAGTAGTAAAACTAAAAATATAAAGTGGAAAACTACTGCTTTTATGAAACAAGAAATATCAAGTAGAAAACTACTGCAATACTGAAACAACAAATATGAAGTAGGAAACTGCTGCTATAATGAAACAACAAAAGTGAAGTAGAAAACTACTGTGAGACTACAAATATAAAATCGGAAACGACTACTATCGTGACACTACGAATATAAAACAGAAACTACTGCTACAGTGACACCACAAAAATAAAGAAGGAAACTACTGCAATTGTGACAATACAAATATAAAGTAGGAAACTGCTGGTATAGTGAGACTACAAATATACAAGAGAAACAACTGCTACAGTGAAACTACAAATATAAATTAAAAACTACTACCATAATGAAACTACAAATAAAAAGTAGAAAACAACTGCTATAGTGAAAAAAAACTAATATAAAGTAGAAAAATTCGGCTATAATGAGACTACAAATATAAAGGAGAAACTACTGCTATAGTCAGACTACGAATATAAAGTGGGACACTACTCCTTTAATGAAAAAAATAAAAAAGAGAAACTACTGTTAAAGTGACACTACAAATATAAAGTAGAAAACTACTACTGTAGTGACACTACAAATATAAAAATGAAGCCACTGCTATAATGATATTACAAATATAAAGCAGAAAACTGATGCTAAAGTGAAACAATAAATATAAAGTAGGAAACTAATATTATATTGATACTAAAAATATAAATTAGGAAACCAGAGCTACAGTGACACCACAAATATAAAGTAAAAACTACTATTATAGTGACACTAGAAAAAGAAAGTAGGAAAGTACTATAATAGTGGCACTACAAATATAATAGAGAAACTCCTGTTATAGTGATACTACAGATATAAAGTTGGAAACTACAGCTATTGTGATACAACAAATATAAATTGTGACACCACTGCTTTTGTGAAACAACAAATATAAATTAGGAAACTCCTGCTATATTGATCCTACAAATATAAAGTTGGAAACTACAGTTGTAGTGACACTACAAATATTATGTACGAAACTATTACAATACTGACATTGCAAATAGAAAAGAGAAACTATTGATATAGTGACACTACAAACATAGTGTAAAAACCCACTGCTTCTGTGAAACAACAAATATAATGTAGGAAATTGGTGCTATAGTGACACCACAAATATGAAGTGGGAAACTACTGCTATAGTGATATTACAAATATAAAGTAAGAAACTATTGCTACAGTGAAAACAACAAATGTAAAGCAGGAAACTACTGCTAGAGTGACACTACAAATACAAAGTAAGATACTACTGCTATAGTGAAACTACAAATATAAAGTTGGAAACTACTGATATAGTGACACTACCCAAAAAAATAGGAAACTACTGTTTTACTGACACTACACATATAAAGTAGAAAACCATTGCAATGCTGATACTACAAATATAAAAGAGAAAATACTGCTGTAGTGACATTTGAAATATAAAGTTAAAAACCACTGCAATCGTGACAATACAATTATAAAGTAGGAAACTTCTGCTATAGTGAAACTACAAATATAAAGTACGAAATTCTTATATAGTGAAAAAACAAATATAAAGTAGAAAACTATCTTAAAGTGAAACTACAAATATAAAGTTAAAAACTACTTTTATAATAAAACTACAAATATATAGTAGGAAACTACTGCTGTTGTGACAAATATAAAATAGTAAACTACTGGGAGAGTGACACTACAAATAAAAAGGAGGAAACTACTACTACAATGACATTATAAATATAAAAGAGAAACTACTACTGTAGTGGCACAGCAAACATAAAAAGAAACTACTTCTATGGTGACACTACAAATATAAAATAGGAAATTTCTGTTATAGTTACACTAAAATATAAAGTAGGAACCTACTACAACAGTGACACTACAAATATGATAGAGAAACTACTGCTACAGTGCACTACAAATATAAAGTAGCAAACGATTGCTATAGTGACACTACAAATATAAATGAAAAACTACTTCTATAGTGATACTACAAATATAAAGTAGTAAAATACTGTTGTAGTTACACTACAAATATAAAGTAGGAAACTACTGCTACAGTGATATTACAAATATAAAGTAAACATCTAGAGTTACAGTGCCACTACAAGGACACTACTACTATTGTGGAACATCAAATATGAAAGAGTAACTACTGTTATAGTGTTACTACAAATAAAAAATAGGAAATTGCTGCTATAGTGACACTACAAATATAAAGTAGGAAACTACTGCTATAGTGATATTACAAATATCTTACTTCAGTAAGAAACTACTGCTACAGTGAAACCAACAAATATAAAGCAGGAAACTACTGCTAGAGTGATATTACAAATACAAAGTAGGAAACTACTGCTATAGTTATACTACAAATATAAAGTAGGAAACTACTGCTATAGTGAAACAAAAATATAAAGTAGAAAATTACTGCTGTAGTGACACTACAAGTATAAAGTAGAAAACTACTACTATAACGACACTACAAATATAAAAGAGAAACAACTGTTATAATGCTGCTACAAATATAAAGTAGGAAACCACTGCTATAGTAACACAATAACTATAAAATACAAAACTACCCTGATAGTAAAACTTAAAATATAAAAGAAAAACTACTGTTATTATGACACTACAAATATAATTTTGGAAATTACTACTTTGTGATACTACAAATATAAAAGAGAAACTACTGCTATCGTGATACTACAAATACAAAGTAGGAAACTACTACAATGGAGATACTGCAAATATAAAGTAGGAAACTACTGCTATAATGTCAGGTTATTAATATACAAACAGTTGATTAATATACATTTAGATAAAAATATAGTCAGATTTTTACTGTACACACAGTTAATTATTGTAAACTAAGATAAGAAATAATTAGAAAGGTCATTAACATACAGACAGTTAACTACTATACACTTAGATAAGAAATAAAAAGTCAGGTTATTAATATAGAGACAGTTAACCACTGTACAGTTGTATAAAAATAAATAGTTAAGATATTAATATAGAGACAGTTAATTAATATAAAATTAGATCAGAAATATGCAGTCAGGTTATTAATGAACAGGCAGTTAACTACCATAAATAGATAAGAAATGTATAGTCGGGTCATTAATATAGAGTTAGTTAACTGATAAACAGTTACTTAAGAAATAAATAGTCAAATCATTAATATACAGACAGTTAACTTCTATTCACTTAAATAAGAAATATATAGTCAGATTATTAATATACAGTCAGTTAACTACTACACAATTATATAAGAAATATATAGTCAGGCCATTAATATACAGTAAGTTAACTACTATACTGTTAGATAAGAAATAAATAGTCAAGTTATTCATATACAGACAGTTAATTAACATACAATTAGATGAGAAATATATATTCAGGTTATAAATATTTTGAGAGATAACTTTTCTACAGTTAGACAAGAAATACATAGTCAGGTTATTAATATACAGACAGTAGACCAATATACAGTTAAATAAGAAATACATCGTCAGGTCATTAATATACAGACAGTTAACTTCTATACAGTTAGATAAGAAATATGTAGTCACGTCAGCGATATACAGAAAATTAACTACTATACGCTTAGATGAGAAATATATCGTCAGGTTATCACTATATTGACAGTTAAAAACTATACAGTTAGATAAGAAATATATAGTCAGGTTATTAATGTACAGGCACTTAACGACTATCAGTTTGATCAAAAATATATAGTCAAGTTATTAATATACAGACAGTTAATTAATATACAATTAGATAAGAAATATATTGTCAGGTTATTAATATAAACACAATAAGTTACTGTACACTTAGATAAGAAATAAATAGAAAGGTCATTCACATACAGACAGTTCACTACTATACAGTTGGATAAAAAATAAATAGTCAGGTTATTAATATACAAACAATTAACTGCTATAAAGTTAGATACGAAATATATAGTCAGGCTATTAATATACAGGCAGTTAACTACTCTACAGTTTGATAAGAAATATATAGTCAGGTCATTAATATCGAGACAGTTAACTTCTATACACTCAGATAAGAAATATATAGTCACGTCAATGATATACAGACAGTTAAGTACTATACACTATATATCGTCAGGTCATTAATATATTGACAGTTAACTACTCTACAGTTTGATATGAAATAAATAATCAGGTTATTAATATACAGAGATTTAATAAATATACAACTAGATAAAAAAAATGAAGTCAAATTTTTAATATACAGACAGTTAATAACTATACACTTAAATAAAAAAGAAATAGAAAGGTCATTAATATACATTAAGTTAACTACAATACAGTTAAATAAGAAATAAAGAATCAGAATATTTATATAGGGACAGTTGAATGCTATACAGTAAGATAAGAAATATATAGTCAGTCTATTAATATTCAGGCAGGTAACTACTATAGAGTTATATAAGAAATATATAGTCACGTTATTAACATACGGGTAGTTAACTACCCTACAGTTAAAAAGAAATATATATTGTCAGGACATTTATATATTAAGAGTTAACTATTTTACAGTTAGATGAGAAATAAATAGTCAGGTCATTAATATACAGACAGATATTTACTATACAGTTTGATAAGAAATTATAGTCAGGTCATTAGTATACACTCAGTTAACTACAATACAGTTATATAAGAAATCTATAATCATATCATTAATATACAGACAGTTAAATACTATACTGTTAGATAAGTAATAAATACTCAGGTTATTAATATAGTGACAGTTAATTCAAGAAATTTAGATAAGAAATATGCAGTTAAGTAATAAATGTAGAGGCAATTAACTACTATAAAGATAGATAAGAAATAAATAGTCAGGTTATTATTATACAAACTATTACTACTGTAAAGTTGGATAAGAAATATATAGAAAGGCCAATAATATACAGATAGTTAGCTACTATAATGTTAAATATCAAATTAATAGTCAGGTTAATAATATAGAGACAGTAAATTAATATACAATTAGATAAGAAATATATAGCCAGGTCATTAATATACAGACAGTTAACTACTATACAGTTAGATAAAAAATAAAGTCAGGTGGTAATTATACAGACAGTTAACTACTATGCAGTTGGATAAGAAAAAATAGTCAGGTCATTAATATACAAATAGATAAGAAATAAATAGTCAGGTTTTTAATATAAAAAACTTAATTAATACACAATTAGATAAGAAATATATAGTCAGGTCATTTTTATACAGACAGTTAACTACTATACATTTAGATGAGAAATATATCGTCAGAATATTAATATATTTACAGTTAACTACTCTACAGTTAGATAAGAAATATATAGTCGTATTATTAATATACAGATACTTAACAACTATACATTTAGATAAGTAATATATAATCAGGTTATTAATGTACAGGCAGTTAACTACTATACAGTTAGATCAAAAAATTAGTTAAGTTATTAATATACAGAAAGTTAATTAATATACAATTAGATAAGAAATATATAGTCAGGTTATTAATATACAGACAAATAACTGCTATACAATAAAATAATTATAATATAGTCAGGCTTTTAATGTACAAGCAGTTAACTACTATACAGTTAGATATGAAATATATAGTCAGATTATCAATGTATTGACACTTAACTACTCTACAGTTATATAAGAAATATATAGTAATGTCATGAATATCCAGCCAGTTAACTACTGTTCAATTAGATAAGAAATATATTGTCAGGTCAATTATGTACAGACAGTTAACTACCGTACACTTAGATGAGAAATATATCGTCAGGTTATTAACACTGGCATTTAATTACTCTACAGTTAGATAAGAAATAAATAGTGAGGTTATTATTACACAGACAGTTAACTGCTATACAGTTAGATGAGAAATATATAGTCAGGCTATTAATATACACGCAAATAACTACTATACAGTAAGATAAGAAATATATTGTCAGGTCCTTAATATACAGACAGTTAACTGCTATACAAATAGATAAGAAATATAAAATCAGGTCAAAGATATAGAGACAGTAAACTACCAGACAGTTAAATAAGAAAGAAATAGTCAGGTGTTATGTATAAAGCGTTTGGAATGACATGTCGTGTTGTGTTTGAATTTCCATATCTATCGGTCGAATTTTTTGTTGTTGTTGTTGTTTATATTATTGTTTCGAAGTTCAAATCAATAAAATATGTTGTTATTCATGTAGAAATTTCTACAGTTAGGTAGATCGATCATTTGTCTATAAATAAAATGTATTTTGGCCTAGTGTCTGTACGAGACAAATCCAGATTACTCTGGAATTCTGCGGAAGTTACGCGATTATTCGAGAATACAGTAGGCCTACTAGTATATAAACAGACGGCGATGCGAGGAGAGTCAGTCAGTCATTCGTTTTATTCGATTCAAGAGATGTGTCTTCGTTTGAGAATTTTCCAACGTTTGCTTGTGTTTATTCAACTTGGATTTGTGACTGGAGCTAGATCTACAAAAGCTGGGATTTTATTTCGTCAATATTTGAGATTCATTCGAATTACTGGTTATACTGAAGGTCAACACGTACAGGACTGTTTAGTGGAGACCGGGGCAAGTTGGAAAACGACAAATTTGAGGCATTCATCAAAAACATCGTAAAAAGAACTTCGTCAAGTTTATTGGACTGTGAATTGTTTCTGGACTTCTCCATTCAAACTTCGGAATTTCTTTGTGGGACCAAATTCACCCCTAGACTGGAAGTTTGGATTTCTGATCTGGACTTTTGGACTTTAATTCTAGATCATTATATTGGACACAGGCCAGTACCATTTTGTATTGTAATTAATTTTGAAGGTTGAAACTGAACATCTGTCATTGTTATTATATAATTTATTTTATATCTGTCACATATATGATAGTTTATTGTAATACATTATATAAGCTGTTATCTGTGTCTTTTTGTTGCTTCAGTCCACATAAAACAACGTAACAGAAAATTGGTGGCTCGTCCGGGATAGATCAAACAATTTAATTCTATTCCAAAATTAGATTTATATTCTATAAAAATCGACAGCTTGTATATTCAAAGTGGCATTCCAACTCGAAGATTTTATAGACAAATTTAATCAGAATCCCTCTTTCGAATTGATTAGTGAATTGAAAAAATCTGAATTGCTAGATGTTGGAAAACATTTCAATTTGGAAGTGAAGCAAGCAATGAAGAAAGCAGATATCAAACGAATTATTGTTGAGCATTTGGTCAGCCAAAAAGTTTTGCCTCAAAAAGTTGTACAACAATTGTCTGCCGCTTATTTTGACCCAGATTTTGAATTAAAAAGAATGGAAATGGAAATGAAATTTCGTTTAGAAATTAAAAGCAAACGTCTTGAAGCAGAAAAAGAAAACAAACGCCTTGTTCTTGAGGCAAAAAAAGAAACCAAACGACTTGAGGCAGAACAGGAAAACAAACGCCTTGATGCCGAAATACAAATAGAACGCATTAAAGCTGATAAAGAAATCAGTATGAGAAAGGCACAGACAGAAGAAAAGGTTGTCCAAATGCGGTTGGATAATTTTGATGCTTCCAAACAAATTCGTTTAGTGCCTCTATTCAATGAGAAGGCTGTAGATAAATATTTTCAGCAATTTGAAAATTGGCCCTTAGGCTAAAATGGCCTACCGAATATTGGACAGTATTACTTCAGAGTGTTCTCAAGGGTAAGGCTCAGGAAGTATTTTCCAAACTCACAGCCGAGCAAAATATATGATTACGAGCACGTCAAAAAATGCGATTTGAATGCTTGTGAATTGGTGCCAGAGGCATACAGACAAAAATTTCGTAGTTACAAAAAGTTTGACAACCAAACTTATGTCGAATTTGCTCGTGAAAAAGAAACTCTGTTGGACACGTGGTGTTGCGTTCAGTCCACATAAAAAAACGTAACATCAGGTCATTAATATACAGACAGTTAATTAGTCTACACTTAGATAAGAAATAAATAGAAAAGTTCATAAATATACAAGCAGTTAACTACTCTACAGTCAGATAAGAAATATATAGTCAGGTTATTAATATACAGACAGTTAATTAGTCTACACTTAGATAAGAAATAAATAGAAAAGTTCATAAATATACAAGCAGTTAACTACTCTACAGTCAGATAAGAAATATATAGTCAGGTCATTAATATAAAGACAGTTAACTACTATATAGTTCGACAAGAAATATATTGTAAGGTCATTAATGTACAGTCAGTTAACTACTATACAAATAGATAAGAAATATAAAGTCAGATCATTAATACACAGACAGTTTCATAAGAAATAAATAGTCAGGTAATTAATATTCAGACAGTTAATTAATATACAATTTGATGAAAAATATATAGTCAGGTTATGATTATAAAAACAGTTAGATAAGAAATATATAGTCAGGTCATTAATATACAGACAGTTAACTGCTATATAGTTAGATAAGAAATATATAGTCAGGTCAATGATATACAGACAGTTCACTACTATACACTTCATATCGTTAGGTCATTAATATATTTTCAGTTAACTGCTCTACAGTTAAATAAGAAATAAATAGTCAGGTTATTAATATACAGACAGTTGGTTAATATACAATTAGATGAGAAATATAAAGTCAGGTTATTAATGAACAGTCATGTAACTACTATTCAGTTAGAGTAGAAATATTTCGTCAGGTCAATAATATACAGAGAGTTAACTGATATACAGTTAGATAAGAAATATATAGTCAAATCATTAATATACAGACAATTCACTACTACACATTTAGATAAGAAATATATTGTCAGGTTATTAATATATTGACAGTTAACTACTCTACAGTTAGATAAGAAATAAATAATCAGGTCACTTATATACGGCCAGTTAACTACTGTATAGTTAGATAAGAAATATATATTCAAGTCAATGATATACAGATAGTTATCTTCTATACATTTAGATGAGAAATATATTATCAGGTTATAAATATATTGACAGTTAACTACTATACAATTAGATGAGAAATATATAGCAATTCACTGATACAAAGATTGTTAACTACTATACATTTAAATTAGAAATATATCACAGGTTATTAATATATTGGCAGTTAACTACTTCACAGTTAGATAAGAAATAAATGGTTAGGTCACTAGAATTTAGACAATCAACTATCATACAGTTGGATAAAAAATAAATAGTCAGGTTATTAATATACAAACAATTAACTACTATAAAGTTAGATACGAAATATATAGTCAGGCTATTAATATACAGGCAGTTAACTACTCTACAGTTTGATAAGAAATATATAGTCAGGTCATTAATATCGAGACAGTTAACTTCTATACACTCAGATAAGAAATATATTGTCACGTCAATGATATACAGACAGTTAAGTACTATACACTATATATCGTCAGGTCATTAATATGTTGTCAGATAATTACTCTACAGTTAAATAAAAAATAAATAGTCAGGTCATTAATATACAGACAGTTTACTATACAGTTAGATAAGAAATATATAGTCAGGTCATTAATATAGAGACAGTTAAGTACTATACAATTAGATAAGAAATATGTAGTGAGGTCAATGATATACAGACAGTTAAGTACTATATCCTTCGATGAGAAATATATCGTCATGTTATTAATACATTGACAGTTAAGTACTATACAGTTAGATAAGAAATAAATAGTCAGTTTATTAATATACAGATAGTTAACTACTGTATAATTAGGTAAGAAATAAATAGTCAGGTCATTAATGTACAGACAGTTAACTAATATACAGTTAAATAAGTAATATATAGTCATCTTGGCAACGTACAGAAAGATAACTAATACTCAGTTAAACAAATAATATATAGTCAGTTTATTAATGTACATTCAGCAAGTAATATACAGTTAAATAAACAATATGTTGTCGGTATATTAATATATATATAGTTAAATAAGTGATATTTATTATAAGAATCATGTCGTTTATATTCAGACATGTAAGTAAGTAATATATAATAAGGTGATTAATATACAGTTAGCTTATCGACATACAGTTAAATAAGTAACGTATATTTTCAGGTCATTAACATAAAGACAATTCACTTATGTAGAGTAAAATGAGTAATATATATCCAGATTATTTACATACAGTCAATTAAATAATACTTGGTTAAGTCAGTAATATGTAGTCAAGTCATTAATGAATAGTCAAATAACTTATATACACCTATTCACGTGATATATAATTAAGTCATTAATATACAGACAATTAACTATTATACAGATAAATAAGTAGTATATGGTCACGTGATTAATAGACATATTCAAATAATATGTTGGCAAGTTTTTAATATACACACAGTTAACTAATATAACTTTGTGTACTATACTTTATGTAGCGTACTTAAGTAACATAACTTATGTGCTGTACTTTGAGTGGTGTACTTTTTGTATTATACTTTTCTTTATTATTTTACTTTGTGTAACATTCCGTATTTTCCGCCGAATATGCCGAATTTCTGGCCCTAAATTTTAGACCTGATTTTTGGGGGTCGGCTTATTGGCCGATCACCAGCTTTGGACCAAACAATACCGAAGACCAAAATCGGCCCCAAAATCATACCTTTGATCTCACAGTTACGGCAGAGTTATTTCAGTTGAATAAACTTTATTTATTAATAGAAAAAGGTCTATACATTACGAATGACATGTATTCATAGAAATAACAAAATTCATAAAAAATACACACTTTAATCTCAGAAATTTATTAAAATCCATCAAATTCATCATTTTCATCGTTAGAAGCACCAAATAATAGATTCCAGTCCTCGACAGAGACCTGGTCGTCGTACGGGTCATTCATTCTCTGGTGTTAGTGGAGCCAATAACGAATGACATATTGATTCCATCTCTGTCTCAATACGACACGTTCTGCTTTACTACAGAACGCCAATGATCACACACAACATGCATGCTGACGCTGAAACGAGACTAAGAAATCATTTTGAAGAAACTTGTCACTTCTGAAAAATGGCCTCGGCTTATTGGGCGGTAATAAGCAAAAACCCTCATTTTCAGAGCTGAAATTTGGCCTCAGCTTATTAACTGGCTTAGTTTATTTAGTCAACTTTCTGTCGTGTATTTTGTATAATGTTTTTGTGTACTATGCTTTATCTGGTCTATTTTATGTAGTCAACTATCTGTAGTATACTTTATGTAGTGTAATTTGTGTAGGATACTCCATGTAGTGCACTTTATTTTGTGTATTTTACTTTTGTATTCTAGTTCGTGTAGTGTACTTTGGGTACTCTGGTTTGTGTAGTCTAGTTCGTGTAATATGGAGTTTGTTTAATCTACTTTATGTAATCTGCTTCATGTACTCTATTTTCTGTAGAGTACTTTGTGTACTATCTTTATGTTGTCTACATTGTGCAGTGTACATTGTGTAGTCTACTTTATTTTGTTTAATTTGTGCAGTATACATTACTTTATGTAGTTCATTTTTGTGTAGGGTACCCTATGTTGTGTATTTTGTGTAGAATACTTTGAGAATTATACTTTATGTAGTATACTTTACTTTATGTAATCTACTTTTTGAAATGTACTTTATGTAGTATAGTTTTTTAGGTTACTCTGTGTAGTCCACTTTACTTTGTGCAGTGTACTTTGTGTATTATACTTTACCTAGTTTGTTTTCTGTAATCTACTTTGGGTAACATACTTTATGTATGGTACTCTATATAGTGTAGTTTATTTATGCAATGTAATTTATGTAGTGTACTTTATATAGTTTACTTTATGTAATATACTTCTCATTATGGTGAGTAATTTGTCTAGTATACTTATGTAATATAATTTTTGTAATTTAGTTTTCGTAGTATACTTTATGTACTGTAATTTAAATATTCTACTTTATGTAATGTAGTTATTGTAGTGTAATTTATGTAGTATACTTTATGCACTTTACTTCATTTTATGTAGTGTAATTTGTCTACTTTACTTCATGAAGCGTACTTCAAATAGCCTACTTTGTGTAGCGTACTTTATGTAGTCTATTTTATGTATTGTACTTTATGTTGCCTACTTTGTGTAATGTACTTTATGTCGTGTAATGAGTGTAGTCTAATTTATGTAGCGTAATTTGTATAGTTTACTTTATGTCGTCTACTTTGTGTAGTATACTTTATGTACCCTACTTTGCGTAGGGTAATTTGTGTAGTATACTTTATGTACTGTACTTTGTATAGCGGCGTACTTTATGTGGAGTAATTTGTGTAATATGCTCTAGGTAATTATAATTTGTACTTTATGTTCTGTAATTTGAGTAGTGTACTTTATGTAATATAATTTGGTCGTACACTTTATTTTACGTTGTATACTTTATGTAATTTACTTTATGTAGAGTAATTTGTGTAGTAAACTTTATATAGTGTACTTTGTGTAGTGTAATTGGTATCGTATACTTTCTTTAGTCTAATTTATCTGGTGTACTCTATATATTGTGCTCTACGTAGTGGACTTTATATAGTATACTTTATTTTATGTAGCTTAATTTGCAGAGTGTAGTATGTGTAGCTTCCTTTATGTAGTGCAATTTACGTAGCCTACTTTTTGAAGTTTGATATGTGTAGCACATTTTCTGTAGTTTACACTGTATATGGTAATTTTCATAGTGTACTCTAGTATTGTACAGTATGTAGTGAACTTTATGTAGTTTACTTTGCTTTATGTATGGTAGTTTCTGAAGTGTACTTTATGTAGCATACTTTGTGTTTCCTACTTTAGGTAGTTTATTCTGGGTAGTATGTTTGGGTATTGTAATTTATGTAGTCTATTTTATGTAGTGTAACTTGTGTATTATACCTTATGTAGTGTACTTTATGCAGCGTACTATGTGTAGTATACTTTACTTTATGTAGTCCACTTTACGTAGGGTAATTTGTGTGGTTCAGTTTGTGTAGTGTTTTTTTGTGTAGCTTATTTTGTGCAGTATACTCTTGCATAGTCTTGTTTCTGTAGTGTAATTGTGTAGTGTACTTTAAGTAGTATACTGAGACTAGTATAGTTTGTGTAGTGTACTTTATGTAGTGTAGCTTGTGTATTATAGATTCTGTAGTGTACTTTGTGCAGTAAACTTTATATAGTGCACTTTGTGTAGTGTATTACACATAGTCTACTTTGTATTATATACTTTACCTTATGTTGTGTAGTCTACTTAATGTAGTGTAGTCCACATTTCGTAGTGTACTTTATGTATTCTACTTTGGGTACTGTAATTTGTGTACTTTTACATAATGTACTTTATGTAGCCTACCATGTGTACTCTACTTTATGTAGTGTACTTTACTTTATGAAGTGTACTTTGTGTATGGTACTTTCTGTAGTATACTTTACTTTATGTTGTGTACTTTACTTTAAGTAGTCTACTCTGTGTAGCATAATTTATGTCGTCTTATTTATTCAGTGTACTTTGTGTAGTCTCTTTTGGATAGTGTACTTTATTTAGTCTAATTTGTGTAATTTACATTGAGAAGTGTACTTTGTGTATTCTGGTTTCTGTAGACTAATTTGTGTAGTGTAACTTTTGTACTGTACTTTCAGGGTTATAGTTTGTGTATTGTGCTTTATGTCGTCTAGTCTGTGTAGTGCACTTTGTGTAGTCTAGTTTCTTTAGTGTAGATTATGTAGTCTACTTTGTGTAGTGTACTTTATGTAGTATATTTTACTATATGTAGTGTACTTTGTGTAGTTTACTTATTTTACGTAGTGTACTTTACGTTGTCTCATTTGTGTAGTAAAGTTTGTGTAGTCTACTTTGTGAGTGTACTTTATGTAATGTACTTTGGTAATATACTTCGTGTAACATTGTTTATTTAGTGTACTTTGTGTAGTCTACTTTATATAGTCTTCTTTATGTGGTATACCTTGTGTAGTCTACTTTACGTAGCATAGTTTGTGTAGTTTACTTTACGTAGCATAGTCTGTGTAGTCTACTTTATGTAGTATAATTTGTGTAGCGTACGTTATGTAGTGTACTTTTGTAGTCTTCTTTATAAGTCTGTTGTGTGTTGTTTTCTTGGTGTAGTTAATTTATGTAGTCTGCTTTATGTATTGTACCTGGTGTAGTGTATCTTTGTATATTTTAATCTGTGTAACAAAGTTTCTGTAGAAATTTTGTGTAGTGTGGTTTACGTTATGTACTTTCTGTACTCTGGTTTGTAAAGTGTACTTTTTTATAGTCTAGTTTATGTAATGTACTATGTGTAGTCTACTTTGTTTTTTTAGCCTACCATACTTTATGTAGTGTACTTTACTTCAGGTCGTGTACTTCATGTACTATACTTTGTTCTTTATTTGTAGTGTTCTTTATTTAGTTTACATTACTGTATGTAGTGTAATTTATGTAGAATTCTTTCTATGATATAGTTTTTGTAGTGTTCTTTATATTGTGTACTTTGTGTAGTGTACTATGTATAGTCTACTTTATACAGTATACTTTGTATAGTGTACTTTATTTAGTTTGCTTTATGTAGTCTTTGTGTACTGTACTTAATGTAGGCTTTGTATAGTATAATTCGTGAAGTTTCCTTTATGTATTATACTTTACCTTATATAGTATTATTTGTACACTGTACTTTATGCAGTATTCTTTACTATACGTTGTCTACTTTGTGTAGTGTACTTTGTGTTCTATAGTTTACTTAGTCTACTTTACTTTATGTAATATACTTTGAGTATTATAGTTTGTTTAGTGAATTTTCTGTTGTAAACTTCATGTAATATACTTTATGTTTAGTCTAGTTTCTCTCGTGTAGTTTGTGTAATTTACTCTGTGTAGTGTACCTTAGTCTATGTAGTATACTTTGTGTAGTGTTCTTTCCTTATTATAGTTTGTGTAGTGTATTTTACGTAGTGATCTTTATGTAGTATAGTTTGCGTAGTCTACTATAGGTAGTCTTGTTTGTGTGATGTACTTTGTGTATTCTACTTTACTTTATGAAGTGTACTTTATTTAGACTACTTTACTTTATGTGGTGTTTTGTGTAGTGTACTTTATTCAGTCTTCTTTGTGTATTGTGCTTTATGTAACGTACTTTATGTAGTCTTTTGGGTAGTACACTTTATTCATGTAGTGTAGTTTGTGTAATATACTTTATTTAGGTAGTCTTCTTTGTGTAGTATGTTTTATGTAGTTTAGTTAGTGTATTCTAGTTGTGTAGTGTATTATGGGTATTCTGGTTTCTGTAGTCTAGGTCGTGTAGTGTACTTTTTCTAGTATAGTTTGTGTGCAGTAGTTTATTTAGTCTGGTTTGTGAAGCATAGTTTGTGCAGTATACTTTGTGTAGTAAACTTTACTTTATGTAGTGTACTTTGTATAGTATAATTTATGTAGTCTACTTTATGAGTTATTTTGTGCTCTCTTCTTTGTATAACGTAATTTATGTAGTCTAGTTTGTGTAGTGTGCTTTGTATAATATATTTTATGTTGTATACTTTATGTACTATTCTTCACTGTATGTGCTGTAATTTGTGCAGTGTATTTTGTGTTGTGTTCTTTATATAGTTTACTTTATTTAGTACACTGTATGTTGTCCACTTTATATATTGTACTCTTTATAGTGTTCTTTATGTTGTATACTTTACTTCATGTAGTGCAATTTGTGATGTTTAATTTGTGTAGTGTAGTTTGTGTAGATTTATTTATGTAGTTTACCTCACATTATGTAATGTAATTTGTCTATGCCTACTTTATGTTGTGTACTTTCTATAGTCTCTTTTGTGTAATGTAATTTATGTAGTGTACTTTCTGAATTCTACTTTATGTAATATGCTTTGTTTGGTCTACTTTATACAGTAAACGTTCTTTAGTTTCTTGGTGCAGTATACTTTATCCAGTGAACTTCAGGTAGTGTATTTCATTAAATATATTTTACTTTGTATTGTGTACTTTATATGGAGTATAATACATAAAAGATACAAAATATAGTACACTTTATGTAGCTTACGTTACTTCAAGTAGTGTAATTTCTGGTGTGTAATTTGTGTAATGTAGTTTATATAGTGTACTTTATGTAGTATACTTCACTTATGTAGTGTACTTTGTGTAATATTCTTTGTTAGTATACTTTACTCTATGTTGTGTACTTTTGGATACTTTGTGGTGTGTAAGTTGTGTAGTCTACTTTGGTACAACACTTTACTTTCTGTTGTAAACTTTGTGCAATGTACTTCGTGTAGTCTAGTTTTTTAGTGTAATTTGTGTAATCTACTGTGCATAGTGTACTTTAGTCTACGTAGTACACTTTACTATATGTAGTGTACTTTCTATAGTATAGTTTGTGTAGTGTACATTTTTAGTATAGCTTGTGTGGTATACTTTACTTTATGTAGTGTACGTAGTGTAGAGTACTTCGCGTAGTGATCTTTGTGTAATATAGTTTGTGTAGTCTTCTTTGTGTAGTGTACTATATGTAGTCCTGTTTGTGTAGTCTAGAGTCTGTATTATAGTTTGTGATGTTCTGAGGGTAGTCTACTTTACTTTATATAGTGTACTTTATTTAGGCTACATTACTTTGTGTAGTCTACTTTATCTAATGTACTTTATGTAGCCTTCTTCGTGTATTGTGCTTTATGTAGTATACTTTATTTATGTAGTCTTTTTTGTGTAATGTACTTGTGTAGTATACTTTATGTATTATTCTTTGTGTAGTTTAGTTTGTGTAGTGTACTTTGTGTGGTATGCTTTATGTAGTTTAGTTAGTGTATTCTAGTTGTGTAGTGTACTATTTGTATTGTACTTTTTGTACAGTAGTTTATGTTGTCTAGTTTGTGCAGTATACTTTGTGTAGTAAGCTTTACTTTATGTAGTGTACTTTGAATAATATTCTTTATGAGTTTTGTGTACTCTTCTTTGTGAAGCGTAATTTATGTAGTCTAGTTTGTGGTATACTTTAGGTAGTCTTCTTTGCTCGGTTTACTTTGCAGAGTCTTTTCTACTTTATGTACTGTACTTTGCGGTGTCTCCTTTCTGTAGTATACTTTATTTTATGTTGAATAGTTTGTGTAGCATACTTTTGTACTATACGTTGTGTAGTATAATCTGTGCAATATACTTTATGTCACATTCTTTACTTTATGTAGAATACTTTGTTTAGTCTTCTTTATGTAGTATACTTTGTGTAGTACAGTTTGTTTAGTCTACTTCATGTTGAATACTTTTAGTTGTGTATTTCTGTAGCTAACTTTATTTAGTATACTGTATATTGTCTACTTTATGTGTTGTACTCTGTATAGTGATCTTTTTGTAGTATACTTTACCTCATGTAGTATACTTCTGTTATGTAGTGTAATTTGTGTTATGTAATTTCTGTTGTATATTATGTAATACACTTCACTTTATGCAGTGTAATTTGTCTAAATGTACTTTATGTTGTTGTTATGTAAATATCATGTAAATGTTGTCGAGAGTGTTATGTAAATGTTATGTAAACGACGACCATGTCGAGTGTTATGTAAATTTCATGTAATGTCGTATTTGAATTCCCATATTTATTATTTATAATTCTATATTTATATTATTGTTTCGAGGTTTAAATCGGTGAAATTTAAAATAACATTTTAGAATTAATTAAAATTCATTTAAAATTTTTTAAAACTAAATAGATTGATCACTTGTATCGGCCTGGTGTTTGTACTGTGGAATTCTGGGAAGTTACGCGATATAGTATATAAACAGACGGCGATGAGAAGGAAATCATCCACTTTTACTCGGGTCAAGAAGTAAGTCATCCATTTTATTCGGATCAGGAAGTTTGTCTTGTTTGAGAAAGTTTAAACTGAATTTGCGAATAGAGCTAGATCGACTAAAGCGGTGAAAAATTTTATTCCGTCAACCTTTACAATTCAGTCGGATTACGGATTATATCGAAAGTCAATAGGAATGGGACTGTGAACTTTTGTTTGAAATTACCCATTGAAACTTCGAAAATTTCTCCGTGGGACTGAATTCAATGCCTAGATTGGAACTTTGGATTTCGGATTTGGACACTTATTCTGGATCATATTACTAAGCACAGGCCAGTACCTTTTTATATTATAAGTGGTTTTGAAGGATGAAACTGGATATCTGTTATTGCTATTAGATAATATATTTTGTGTCTATCACATATAGATAATTATAATAAATTAAACAAGCTGCTATCTGTGTCCTTCTATTGCGTTCAGTCCACATAAAAACGTAACAGAAAATTGGGGGATCGTCCGGGATTGAATAAACAGTTTAATCCTATTCCAATATTGTAGTTATATTCTATACAGATAGACAGCTTGTGTATTTAAAATGGCATTTCCACTTGCAGATTTTATTGACAAATTTAATCAGAATCCCTCTTTGGAATTGATCAGTGAATTAAGAAAATCTGAATTGCTTGATGTTGGAAAATTTTGATTTGGAAGTAAAGCAAGCAATGAAGAAAACAGATATCAAAAAAATTGTTGTTGAACATTTGGTTAACCAAAAAGTTTTACCTCAAAAAGTTGTACAACAATTGCCTGCCTCTCATTTTGACCCAGATTTTGAATTAAAAAGAATAGAAATGGAAATGAAATTTCGTTTAGAAATTGAAACCAAACGTCTTGAGGCAGAACAAGAAAACAAACACCTTGATGCCGAAATACAAATGGAACGCATTAAAGCTGATAAGAAAATCAGTCTGAGAAGGGCACAGACAGAAGAAAAGGTTGTCCAAATGCAGTTGGAAAATTTTGATGCTTCCAAACAAATTCGTTTAGTGCCTCCATTCATTGAGAAGGCTGTGGATAAATATTTTCAACAATTTGAAAAATTGGCCCTTAGGCTGAAATGGCCTACCGAATATTGGACAGTATTACTTCAGAGTGTTCTCAAGGGTAAAGCTCAGGAAGTATTTTTCAAACTCACGGCCGAGCAAAGTTATGATTACGAGCACGTCAAAAAATGCGTTTTGAATGCTTATGAATTGGTGCCAGAGGCATATAGACAAAAATTTCGTGGTTACAAAAAGTTTGACAGCCAAACGTATGTCGAATTTGCTCGTGAAAAAGAAACTTTGTTCGACAGATGGTGTGATTCCAAAGAAATCAAAGAGGATTATACAAAACTCAGAGAACTCATGTTAGTCGAAGAGTTTAAAAGATGTATTCCCGTAGAGCTAAAAACTTATATTGATGAACTAAAAGCTTCCAAAATTCATGATGCTACTGTCTTGGCAGACGAGTATGCTTTGACTCACAAAGATTTCTTGTACAAGAGCAAAACAAATCACACAGCAAAGAAACCCAATGACTCATTCAAGCATTATGCAAATGTCAACAAAGACAGAAAAGAGCAAACTTCTGATTCTCAAATAAAGACTTCATCTTATTCTCAAAGCTCATCATCTACAAAAAACGTGTTATTCTCATCCAAAACATGTGCTTATTGTAAGAAACCTGGCCATCTGATTTCTGAGTGCTATAAGGTCAAAAACAAGCCATCACCCCATAGTTTCATTTTACCCTCGTTGGATACATCATTGGTTCCCAATGATTTTGACCCTATCCAGTCCACTGTGGATTCCAATATTCTTGATGTACCTGAAGATCTTGTTGAGGACAAATTTAAGCCTTTCATCACTGAAGGTTTTGTTTCTTTTGTTGGTGATTCACATCTACAACCAATTAAAATCCTGCGGGATACTGGAGCTTTTCAGAGTTTGATTTTGGAAAGTGTACTTCCGTTTTCTGAAAAGTCATCCGTTGGGGCCAGTGTGCTCATTTCTGGTGTAGAAGGTGGCGTCGTTTCTATTCCTCTTCATAGATTAGATTTACATTCGGACTTAGTTTCAGGCCCAGTGACTGTGGGTATTGAAGCTTCATTGCCTGTTCAAGGTGTGTCTATGCTTTTGGGAAATTATTTGGCTGGTAGTAAGGTGGTACCAGAGGTCCATGTTGTTTAAGCACCTGTTATTACTCCCAGTACAGAGCAACTCGTTGAAGAGTTTCCTGATGTTTTCCCCGCCTGTGCTGTTACTCGTTCTCAAACACGTTCTCAGGAGTCCAAAGAGGATTTCCCTTTATCTGATACGTTCATGTCTCGCATCGATGAGATTTCTGACTCAACTTTAAGTTCTACTGATGGCTCCAAGTCATTTTTCAACTCTCTTCATCGAAAGAAACTTATTGAGGAACAGGACAACGATCCTGAAACTCGTTCTCTTCTACAACTGGCCGTTGATGAAAATGAAATAGGAATTGTCCCTATTTGTTACTACCAGAAGTCAGGTGTGTTAATGAGAAAATACAGACCTCCTGACGTTGCTGCTGATGAAGAGTGGAATGTTTTTCACCAAATCGTCATTCCAAAATGCTATCGGAATGATATTCTTAGTCTTACTCATGATCATGTGTTGTCAGGACACTTAGGTATAAGAAAGACCCTAGATCGTATCCGACGACATTTCTATTGGCCAAAGATGCGCCAAGATGTTGTTGACTTTTGTAAGACATGCCATTCTTGCCAAATGACTGGAAAACCAAATCAAGGGATTCCCAAAGCACCATTGCACCCTATTCCTGCCTTCGAAGAACCGTTCTCAAGAGTCATTATCGACTGTGTTGGCTCGATGCCAAACAGCAAAGCAGGAAATGAATACCTCTTGACGATCATGTGTGCTTCTACACGTTTCCGTGAGGCTATCCCTTTGAAAAAAATCACTGCTCCCAACATTGTCAAGGCTCTTGTCAAATTATTTACCATGTTCGGGATTCCAAAAGTCGTGCAATCAGATCAAGGATCAAATTTTATGTTCAAGATATTTCAACAAGCCATGCATGAACTAAACATCCATCAATTTTCATCCAGTGCATTCCATCCTGAGTCACAAGGTGTCCTTGAACGTTTCCACCAAATTACTGCCACGAACACTCAAAGAACTGGGATGAGGGTGTTCCCTTGTTGTTGTTTGCAGTTCGTGAAGTTATGCAAGATTCTACTAGATTTAACCCTTTTAAGTTGGTTTAAAAAAACAAAGAAAACAACAACAAAAAAGATTTTCACGGGTTCAAACTTTTTTTGCCTTTAAGGGGGAGAGTGTTATGTAAATATCATGTAAATGTTGTCGAGAGTGTTATGTAAATGTTATGTAAACGACGACCATGTCGAGTGTTATGTAAATTTCATGTAATGTCGTATTTGAATTCCCATATTTATTATTTATAATTCTATATTTATATTATTGTTTCGAGGTTTAAATCGGTGAAATTTAAAATAACATTTTAGAATTAATTAAAATTCATTTAGAAATTTTTAAAACTAAATAGATTGATCACTTGTATCGGCCTGGTGTTTGTACTGTGGAATTCTGGGAAGTTACGCGATATAGTATATAAACAGACGGCGATGAGAAGGAAATCATCCACTTTTACTCGGGTCAAGAAGTAAGTCATCCATTTTATTCGGATCAGGAAGTTTGTCTTGTTTGAGAAAGTTTAAACTGAATTTGTGAATAGAGCTAGATCGACTAAAGCGGTGAAAAATTTTATTCCGTCAACCTTTACAATTCAGTCGGATTACGGATTATATCGAAAGTCAATAGGAATGGGACTGTGAACTTTTGTTTGAAATTACCCATTGAAACTTCGAAAATTTCTCCGTGGGACTGAATTCAATGCCTAGATTGGAACTTTGGATTTCGGATTTGGACACTTATTCTGGATCATATTACTAAGCACAGGCCAGTACCTTTTTATATTATAAGTGGTTTTGAAGGTTGAAACTGGATATCTGTTATTGCTATTAGATAATATATTTTGTGTCTATCACATATAGATAATTATAATAAATTAAACAAGCTGCTATCTGTGTCCTTCTGTTGCGTTCAGTCCACATAAAAACGTAACAGTTGTATAATCTCTTTTGTGTAGGGTAATTTATGTAGTCTACTTTATGTAGTGTACTTTGTGAAGCCTACTTTATGCAGCATTTATTCTTTGTGTGGTATACTTTACTTTAAGTAGTCTTCTTTGTGTAGTTTAGTTTTGTAGTGTACTTTGTGTAGTATACTTCATGTAGTCCAGTTTGTGTATTATAGTTCGTTTAAGTTAATTTGTGTATTCTGGCGCTATGTAGTCTACTTTGAGCAATGTACTTTTTCAGTAAACTTTACTTTATGTAGGATACTTTGTCTGGAATAGTTTCTGTAGTGTAGTCTACTCTGTGTAGTGTCCTTTATTCTGTATAGTAAACTTTACTATGTGTAGTCTATTATATATAGTTCTTTAGTTTTCTTGGTGTAGTATACTTTGGTTAGTCTTTGGTGAAGTATACTTTATCCATATATGTAAAAACGGCTCGTTTGGGTTGAGAATTTTGTTTTTTTACGTAGATGAGTGAACAACGTTTCGACCTTCTTCGTCATCACTGATTATACTTTGTGTAGTGTACTTTATAAGTTTACTTTGTGTTGTGTACTTTATTTAGTTTACTTACAATATACTATATGTTGTATACTTCATGTATTGTACTTTATATAGCATATTGTATGTTGTCTACTTTACATATTGTACTCTATATAGCGTTCTTTATGTAGCTCACTTTACTTCAAGTAGTGTACTTTGTGTAGTATACATTGTTAGTATGCTTTACTCTACGTTGTGTATTTTGTGGTGTGTAATTTGTGTAGTGGATTTTGTGTAGTTTACTTTAAGTAGTATTCTGCCGTTATTTAGAGTAATTTGTGTAGTATTATTTTAGTACACTTTATTTTATGTTGTGTACTTTATGAATTTTACTTTGTGTAGTGTACTTGATGTAGTCCGCATTGTGTAGTCTACTTTATGTTCTGTAATTTGTGTGGTGTAATTAGAGTTGTGAACCTTATGCAGTTTACTTTACATAGTATATTATATGTAGTCTACTTTATGTTCTGTAATTTGTGTGGTGTAACTAGAGTTGTGAACCTTATGCAGTTTACTTTACATAGTATATTATATGTAGTCTACTTTATGTTCTGTAATTTGTGTGGTGTAACTAGAGTTGTGAACCTTATGCAGCTTACTTTACATAGTATATTATATGTAGTCTACTTTATGTTCTGTAATTTGTGTGGTGTAATTAGAGTTGTGAACCTTATGCAATTTACTTTACATAGTATATTATATGTAGTCTACTTTATGCACTTTACTTTATGTAGTATACTTCCGTTATGTAGTATAATTTGTCTTGTATACTTAATGTAGTGTCCTTTGTGTAGTATAGTTTGATAGTACACTTTACTTTATGTTGTGTGCTTTATGTATTCTACTTTGTGTAGTATACTTTATATAGTGTACATTGTGTAGTCTACTTTATGTTTTGTTATTTGTATAGTGTAATTTGAGCTGTGTACTTTATATAGTTTATATTATAAATTATACTTTATGTAGTCTTCTGTATGTAATGTTCTTTATGTAGTCTAATTTGTGTAGTGTAGTTTACTTTATGTCGTATACTTCACTTTATGTACTGTAATTTGTCTAGTTCTCCGTTATGTTTTGCACTTTCTGTAGTCTCTTTTGTGTGGTGTAATATATGTTGTCTACTTTATGTAGCGTACTTTGTGAAGTCCACTTTATGTAGTTTTGTTTGTGCAATGTACTTTGTGTAGTTTAGTTTGTGTATTCTGGTGATCAGTAGTCTACTTTGTGTTGTGTACTTAATGGAGTATACTTTTAGTGGTATAATTTGTGTAGGGTGTTGTGTTTAGTAAACTTTACTTTATGTAGTGTACTTCGTGTAGTCTTCTCTGTATAGTGTATTTTAGACTATATAGTATACTTTATTACATGTAATGTACTTCGTGGAGTGTACTTCATGTAGTGAACTTTGGCCTGTATAGTTTGTGTATTGTATTTTCATAGTAAACTTTGTGTGGTATACTTTACTTTACGTAGTTTACTTTGTGTTGTGTAGTTTACTTTGTGCAGTGTAATTAATGTAGTATACTTTTTGTAGTCGACTTTATAGAGTATACTTTGTTTAGTCTTTGTGCGGTTTACTTTGAGTAGTGTACTTATGTAGTATATTTTACTATATGTAGTGGAGTTTGTGTAGTGTACTTTATGAATGTCTTACAATAGTGTACTTTATGTGGCTTACTTTGTATAGTATAATATATATTGTCTACTTTATGTATTTTACTCTATAGAGTATTCTTCAGGTAGTATACGTTTCTACATGTAGAGTAATTTGTTTAGTGTAGTTTACTTTATACAGTCTACTTTATGTAGTATAATTCCGTTGTATAGAGTACTGTGTGTAGTATACTTTGGTAATACACTTTGCTTTATGTTGCGTTAATTTGTAACATACTTTCAGTAGAGTACTTTGTGTAGTATACCTTGGTAGTACACTTTGCTTTATGTTATTTTTGTAATCAAATTTCAGTAGAGTACTTTGTGTAGTATACTTTATGTAGTCTAGTTTGTGTATTCTAGTTCGTGTAAGTTACTTTGTGTATTTTGGTTTCTGGTGTGTAGTTTAGTTTATGCAGTATACTTCCGTTATATATTATAATTTATGTAGTTTACTTCGGTAGTACATATTACTTTATGTAATTTAATTTGAGTAGTATACTTTACGTAGTGTAGTTTGTGTAGTGTACTTTACTCTATGTAGTCTACTTTGTGTAGTTTAATTTATCCCATAACTTTACGACTAAAGAAATAGTGAATATATAATACTGTATTAAATTTTGCCCGGAAAAGGTTGTTATTGCATTTATGTTTTAATAACTCTTTTTATTACTTACAAAACCCTAAGATAATTATTATCTCCCAAATAGTAGTGTTTGTTATACGCTGTGACTATCATTGACACTTGGGTTTATATTCAAAATCGGCTGGTTTGGATTGAGAAAAATTTTTATTCAGAGAAGCGAACGTTTCGACCTTCTTCGGTCATCGTCAAGTTCACAAACGTTGTTCGCTCCTCTGAATAAAAAACTTCTCAACCCACGCCAGCCGTTTTTACATGTATTTTTTTTCTCTACAAGTGGGTTTTCTGTTTTCTCGTCATCACTGACACTTGGGTTTGTTTTTCCAGGCAATACGATGAGCTTGACGTAACTCGTCTACTGCAGAGGAAGTAGCGAAACAAAATGTTAGGCCTTGCAGACGAAGTAGTGAAACAAAAAGTTAGGCTTCTAAATCTTTCTTGTTTTCTCTCTTCTCATCACTCAAGTTAAAATTTTTCGATGTAAAAGATGCACAACTGATCCATTAGATGGCACGATGAACAATGTTTATCACATTTCTCATAAACTAAAAATACAATACTCACTGTAAACACATCCATCCTTCCATAACTCATTTTATTTCAGAGAATAGAAATACACAATGAATGAAGCTACAAATAAGAAATATTCTACCTTTGACGAACGAAATATAGTAAATACACAGTAAAATAATATACAATAAGCATTATATCCAATGCTAATACAAAACTATGGTAGTGCCTCGTATTTTAAAAATAATTAAGTGTATTTACTTTTATAGACAGTGTCAAATTGAATCAAAATACACCTTTCTTAAAGAAACGTCTTTCATATCTATAACTTCAATACAACAATTGTGTGGTATCGTTTCTTTGTGTCGTCGATACAGAGTTTGAACACAGTATCTTGTGAAGAGGAATACTACGAAATGCGGTGATTTACACGTATGTGCACATTGTGCTTACTCATAAAAACGAAAATACTCCGCAAACTTAATATTACAGGACCAGCCACATTATTATCACTTAATGACATTGCTGAACGCTAACATGGAAATATATACCTATCACATTTCTGTGGTAGAAACGTTAGTAAACACCACATCCTGGTAGTAAAATATAGAACTTAATTGAAAACAGCGGCGTTTGTTGGGAACGAATATTAAGTTTTATTGAAAATAATTGGTGAAAAAAAATGGTTTCACATCGTGTACCATTCTACTCCTGGCATTAATTATTCGATATGATTGGCCGAGAGCACATCAAGTACTATATATAATTAATCAAAACCTAATTTACACACAGCGTCAACAATCTAGACAGAATTTATGCTGAAGTTATACAGGTATGCTTTATACGTTAACTGGTAACGATCACGTGAAGATATAATTTGAAAATTAAACAACTTCGAAACTGTTAATTATTGATTTTTAAAATGAGAGTTAAAAGTCCGGAATGAAATATTAAACTTTTTAACATTTACATGTTGGCCCAGGGATGTTACTATGTTAACCATGTGGCAGTGCTGATTAATCAAATTTTAGTAAAGCTGAAGGGTAGTGTGGGGTGCAGGGTAGATTAAAACAATTATTGACGGAATATTTCCGACACTGGATCACTCTCGGAAAATATATGCTGCCCATTGGGACTTTCGTTGGACAACATTTGTTACCTCATAAGCAGTTAATATTTGACTAATGTTACATATTAATAAAAACGCGTTATTTTGTATATTACAGAAAACTCATTAGTGTAGAAAAACATCAAAGTATTGCTGAAGACACTGTAGAAAATTATATCATCAAAAGCATATTATTGTAACACATCAAGAAGCGTATATTACTAAAAAATTTTAAAACACTAGTAAATGAGACGTGAATGAGTTTCAAATATTTGTGCTAATGGTTCGAAACTGTCCAAACACTTAAAAAATTCAATCGTTAAAGTTCATAATGTCTACGGTTTCGCTTTAATAAAATACAACTATGTGAGTTTATGATATAAAAATGAAATTTTAAAATTCCACATTATACGTTTTAAATTATTTAGCCATAACGATTGACAAAACTCTTTATCCAAGAAACATAATGAGCAACATTAACATATATTCCAGGTACACCAGGCTGACCACATCCGATTCCCCAGGACACGAGGCCCACGACCTTCCACAGTCCATTTTGATTTTCACACACTAGAGGGCTTCCACCATCACCCTTACAAAGAAAGGTATAATAAAATATTTTGAATAATTGTCAGCCAATTGGGCCTAACGCATTTTAGAACAAAACTTGACTGGCACTGAAAAGGACATTACTCGCAACTATTCTAGGTGGCTCACCAACCAATAAACTATGTGTTTCAGTTTTACTTACCTCGCAAGCATCTTTACCGGGCTCACCTCCTGCACATAAGAAACCAGGGTGGAGACGAAAGCCAGGGCCAAGTCTAGTATGTCGGAGTCGTATTTCACAGTCCTTAAAACTTACGATAGGCAAGTCAACTTCTCTCAGAACATTCTGGTATTCTCCAAGGGCTCCTAAAATAAAATAAGACTGTTAACTTGAGTTATTTCAGAAAAAAAAAAGAGATGTTTTATTCTAACGTTAAAAGCTTGACGATTTCTTACCAAAACCATCTTTTCCCCATCCGCTGACCCAACATCTTTGATTACCAAAATGGTCCCGAAAATCTGGAAGACAGGCTGGAGAGATGTGTGGAAAGGTCAAAGCTACAGGACTGTCCAGAAGGAGTAAGGCAATGTCATTTTTCAAGTTTCCCGGATAAAAACCAGGATGAACATAAACTTCTTTAATGTACTTTTCAATAAATGGATAAAACTCATCTTCTCTGTGGACATCCCATTCCCCGAGGCGGACTTTAAGATCTCCTTTCTGAAACCTGTATTAGATAAGATGTAGGTTAAAACAAATATGAAACCGTCCATATAAACATAAAAACCTGTGAACGTTTTTACTCAGTTTTAAACCTACGTTAGTAAACCTGTAGGTTAAAACAAATATGAAACCGTCCATATTAATATAAAAACGAGTAATTTTTTCTGCTCAGTTTTAAACCTACGTTAGTAAACTTGTACGTTAAAACTAACCTGAAACCGACCATATTAATATAAAAACGATTATCGTTTCTGCTCAGTTTTAAACCTATGTTAGTAAACCTGTATGTTAAAACTAACCTGAAACCGGCCATATTAACATAAAAACCTGTAAACGTTTCTGCTCAGTTTTAAACTCACGATATCACGATATGTAACACCTGTATGTTAAAAAGAGCTTCGATCACATAACACTAAATGTTTACGTACTTTTGGAATATTTGTACATTATTAATTATACAAGTTCAACTTATCGTATATCAGAATGTAAAGAATCTTAACATGTTTAAAATAAGTCTGAGTTAGAAAATTATTGCATTATTACTAAATATTAAATTGTATCATTACCAACAGAAAGCATATCTAATTTAAAATTAATTCGTACAGCTTTTAAAAATTCAAAAATGGTTCGACATTTTACTGAATACAGAATAAGACTGAAATTAGTTTTTAATAAAAGTCTTCATTTGTATCGTTATATAAAATATGAAAAGTAACCGCTAAGAAAAATATATGTATAAATTATTTTTAGGAGACCGTATTGAAAAGAAACCACATAAGAGGCGTTCGTCGACTTAGGCCAAGTCTGTACTTAGTGTTTTCTACTTCATACTCAGAGCGAGAGTTTTAGGCTATTTAGTACATTGATTTAATTATGGAAACCAGAAATACTTTTAGGGTAAATTCAAAGTAAAGGATTATAAAAGATGAACGTCTGACTATTTCTCGTTTCTTTTTTTAACTTACTTTCTGAGACAATGAGCTGCAGTTATCACCCATTGGCTATCTATCAGGACACCTCCACATACGTACAAACTATCTTCAGGCGCAATCTTTCGTAATACAGCCACCTAGTGGTAAATGTAATTTCCATTATTTGTGAAAATGATAAAAATTGCAATCGATACATAAGATGGAAAACGAAATTTTGTAATAACTGTTAAAAACTGTCCATATTAGCATAAAACCTGTAAACGTTTCTACTTAGCTTTAAACCTATGTTTGTAAACCCATAGGTTAAAACTGACCTAAAAACTGTCTACATTAACATAAAAAACCTCTAAACCTGATGATGTTCATCTAGGTTCTCTATTGCAATCAAGCGATTAACTACAATACCTGCCAAGGATATTCTCCAAACTCTGTCGAATCATCATGGTAATGTAAGTTCTGAACACGCCCATGAATTCCAAAAGCATTCCTTTTACCACAAGTAAGTTGTCCAATGGAGTTAGGAAATTCATATCCAGGTTTGGTACCAGATGTGTCGATGACATGTGGAATTCCAAGAGATGAGAGTCCAGGAGCGAGATGGCCCTGAGCGTGAGCAGTGTCTGATAATATATTAGGAGGTATAATAGAACTTAAATAATCACCGCTAGATAGAACGCCAGGATGAATTTGTTGACCCTGAAGATATGATTCCCCTAATCCAGAGTCAAAATTACTTTGAGGAACAAGCTGTTGACCAAAGAAACTTTGTCCAGCACCAGGATAAACTCCAGCTTGGTGGTCAATAAACTGGGAACCAAATGCACCCGGGTGTGTTGATGGAATAAAACTTCCTGGAACAACTGACGGCAAGATTTGGCAACAAGTCCTCAAAAATCCACATCCATCCTGATTGAAAGGACCGATACGAGGCGTGATATCAACATATGGATGATCGTGGGTCTGCAATTGAAATATACACATTTACTTAACTTTGTAAAATAGTTCACATTTAGCATATATGTGAGGAATATTTAATAAATATAATATGCTCCAAATGAAGAAAAGTTACTTTGTGAATATTAGAAGTGTTGTATAATTTCTTCTAAAACTGTATTTACCTCATTTCCTACTGCTCTTGTTGTTCTATTTTTGCTCTTCTCATAGTTCTTCTGGGGTACAGCCAATTCGGTCAGGTTTAGAGTCTCTGGTGAGATGTTACTTCGTTCATCTATAAGCTGGGCATAGTCTCCTGAACGACCTCCTTGGTAGTTTACTAGATAACCATTACTGCAAAGATAGAAAGGAACACAGATGCAGGTCTGTTTTGTAAAGGGTTGTTCCTCATAAGCAGATGCTGCAGAATTATATTTCTCTTGACTGTCATCAATACTCTTTGAAGGTCGGTTAATGTTCGGATAATTCTTAATGGAATATCTCTCTTCTCCACGCAGTGGAACTCCAAAATTATTAATATGAGACGAATGTGATGTTTTGGTTTGGTAGTCTCGTTCTCCGATGGGTAAGATTGGATACTGCTGACTTGATTCATGCTCGTTTTTGGATGCAAAAACAGCAGATCCTTGAACCCCAGCGTTTGAGGAATAGTCTTCAGAAGCTTGGTAATTAGAGCTCGTGAGATAGGGGTTAGTACTATAAGGAACCTCAGATTGAGAAGAAAGTGGTTGGTGCTTGGTTTGATGCGAGATTGGTTCAAAATAGGGACTTCCTCCTCGTTGAGAATGGGAATCTTCTTGTCCTCCCTGCTGATTGTTTTGTAAATGAAACAGACTTAGTTCTTTAGAATCTGAATCATATGGAAGCGAATAATCGTGGGAATCTTGGCTGGACTGAGTATTCACATAAACATTGCTGGAATAAGGATTATCAAGGTTCTGGCTCCCAGCAAAGGATTTCGTTTTGTAATCTTTCTCTTCGAGCTCATCATCGCTGGCTGACAAAATTGGAATAAAACCTTGGATATTCAATCCCTTGTTGAGAATTCTTCCTTCCCGTTCACCACCTGATAAAGGAATATCGTCAAGTTTCAAATTTCGTGCATTTCTTCCAGTCGCTTCTTCTGTATCGTTAGTAATAGAACTGCCTGGAACAGCTAAACGTAATGGGTTATCTCTTTCAAAGGTCGAAATATTGTTTTGAGATGACCTAAAGTTGATGGACGTATGTGTATTCGATAAAGCGTCCTGATTTATTTTCTCACCCAACTTATGTACGTGATCTGGCCTTTTTCGGTTTGATGAGCCCCAGTTCCAACCAGAAGAATCAGAGTGTTGGAAGACACTTCCTAAGTATTAAGTATAAAAAGAACGTTTAAAGAGATACATAAGTGAAAATATTGATTTATACTGTAAAGTACTGTACAAGCTGTGTAAAGATTTGTAATAAATATATATAGATATATCCATTAATATATATGATAACAACATAAGATCCAGTTAGTAGTAACAACGTCGTCAGTTCCAGGAAGTAATAAGAAACTGAGATACATTTTTATGTTTAGTTTTGTGTTTCACCTGAGTTACAACATAAAAAGGAGAAGAGCAGTGATACATCTTAAATTTTTTTATCATAATTCTAGTATAAAGGACCACACTAAGTAACGTCTGTCTTGTTTCATTTTTCGTCTTTTCTGTCGAGAGGCATCGTGGCGTGACTAGCTCATATGCTGACCCACTTCAAACAGGACGTACGCCAAATAAAAGTGCATTCCCCTTATTCAAAATGCACCTTGACTAGATCAACCATTCCCACATTTATCTACCGCTTATTCTTATTAACATTTAGATCTGTACAACTCCCTACCTGTGTTTACAACACAACACTTTGTTGCCAACACTTAGATCTGTAAAATTTCCTATCTATATCTACAGCACTTTATCATGAACTATTTGCAACCCTGTAATCAACTCTTTACTAATATTTGTTGAAACTATTCTATCTTAACAAAAACAAATAAACCGTATAAACAACGTTCAGATAGAATTTTACTTTTCCTTCCCCAAACAACAGTATTACAAGTTGATCCGTGAAGTATATAAGAGTATTCCAGATTATTCCGAGTAGTTTATAGGAATATTCCGAATTGCAGTTTTGTTTGTTTGAAGTTAAGCATAAACATAAAAAATGGACGATCTGCGCTCTTCCTATCACGAATATCGAAAGCTGGTTTCTAGATATTCCACTGAAGAGTTCCGTATTGCTCCGAGCAGTCTATAAAAATAATTAATATTTAAACTACAGCCATTCTTCACTGAACGTATTTACTATTTAAACTACAATAGATTCAAACTGATCATTATAAGAATACCTCTTTAAAATCGACCACACATTACCGAACAAACGTAATATATATTTGAATTACATTTAAACTAACCACTGTCCACTAAACGTACTTCAAATCTTCGTCTTACCGTTTTGGCTATTGGTTAGGATGATCTGTAACAACAGTAGGATTGTGAACAAAGCTATATTCTTCATCTTGAAACTTCAGACGTCGTTTTATCTAATGTTTAAAAATAAAAAAAATTCTCTACGTCATGATCGTTTTCCCTGACATCCAACCGATAGAGAAATATATGGTAATTGTAAAAGTGATATAAAAGTGAGATCACCAACGTTAAATGTGAGTATCTCTGAACATCCAGAAAAACTGGCTGTCACTATTTTAAAAGTAGATGGAATATTTACATAAGCTCTGTACGTGGAGGTAGAGAAACTTTAATCGAGTTAATACAAAAAGCCAGAGAAATTGCACGAAGTTTACTTAAATATGAGTTCAACTCATCATGTTTAATAATGAGACAACCCAACAGTAGTTACCAGTTCAACTCATCTTGTTGAATAATGAGACAACCCAACAGTAATTAGCAAGTTATCAGTTCAACTCGTCTTGTTTAAAATGAGGTAGCCCAACAGTAATCAGCAAGTTACCAGTTCAACTCTTCTTGTTTAATAATGAGGCAACCCAACAGTAATCAGCAAGTTACCAGTTCAACTCATCTTTTTTAATAATGAGGCAATCCAACATCAGCAAGTTACCAATTTAACTCGTCTTGTTTAATAATGAGGCAACCCAACAGTAATCAGCAAGTTACCAGTTTAACTCGTCTTGTTTAATAATGAGGCAACCCAACAGTAATCAGCAAGTTACCAGTTCAACTCGTCTTGTTTAATAATGAGGCAACCCAACAGTAATCAGCAAGTTACCAGTTCAACTCGTCTTTTTTAATAATGAGGCAACCCAACAGTAATCAGCAAGTTACCAGTTCAACTCGTCTTGTTTAATAATGAGGCAATCCAACATCAGCAAGTTACCAATTTAACTCGTCTTGTTTAATAATGAGGCAACCCAACAGTAATCAGCAAGTTACCAGTTTAACTCGTCTTGTTTAATAATGAGGTAACCCAACAGTAATCAGCAAGTTACCAGTTCAACTCGTCTTGTTTAATAATGAGGCAACCCAACAGTAATCAGCAAGTTACCAGTTCAACTCGTCTTGTTTAATAATGAGGCAATCCAACATCAGCAAGTTACCAATTTAACTCGTCTTGTTTAATAATGAGGCAACCCAACAGTAATCAGCAAGTTACCAGTTCAACTCGTCTTGTTTAATAATGAGGCAATCCAACATCAGCAAGTTACCAATTTAACTCGTCTTGTTTAATAATGAGGCAACCCAACAGTAATCAGCAAGTTACCAGTTTAACTCGTCTTTTTTAATAATGAGGCAACCCAACAGTAATCAGCAAGTTACCAGTTTAACTCGTCTTGTTTAATAATGAGGCAACCCAACAGTAATCAGCAAGTTACCAGTTCAACTCGTCTTGTTTAATAATGAGGCAACCCAACAGTAATCAGCAAGTTACCAGTTCAACTCGTCTTTTTTAATAATGAGGCAACCCAACAGTAATCAGCAAGTTACCAGTTCAACTCGTCTTGTTTAATAATGAGGCAATCCAACATCAGCAAGTTACCAATTTAACTCGTCTTGTTTAATAATGAGGCAACCCAACAGTAATCAGCAAGTTACCAGTTCAACTCGTCTTGTTTAATAATGAGGCAACCTAACATCAGCAAGTTACCAGTTCAACTCGTCTTGTTTAATAATGAGGCAACCCAACAGTAATCGGCAAGTTACCAGTTCAACTCTTCTTGTTTAATCATGAGGCAACCCAACAGTAATCATCAAATTATACATTTATTTTAAAACGTCTAGTATGGTTAGAGAAAGCACTAGTAGAGGAGCGAACGTTTTCACCTTCTTTGATCATCGTCAGGTTCACGACCGAAGAAGGTCGAAATGTTATTTACTCCTCAACTAGTGCTTTCTCTAACCATACTAGACGTTTTAAAATAAAAATATAATTTTTTCTACAAGTGGGTTTTCTCGTCATCACGGAGTAACCAGCAAGTTATCAGCTCAACTCGTCTTGTTCCATAACAAGAAAACCAAACAGTAACCAGCAAGTAAGGTGGATTATAAGAAGTTAATACTTAAACTGAATTATATTTCTAACAAATTTAAATAAACTTACAAGATTAGATTATTAACTGTTCCCTTATCTTATATATTTTATAATTTGTCTAAAGAAAACACCAAATTTTCACAAATTTTCAAGCATTAAGAGAAAACAGCCTAGTGTTTAAAACTAAAATAAACACCACCTTTACCTTCGAGAAGTCACCGAGAATCTTCAACAGAGATGTAATAACTTAACGTAAAACAACCTTCACTGGCCTATACTTCTCCTTATATACCAAAGCTTGGAAGGAGGTCAATTGCCCCGTCGTAACAGTTTTAAATCTTGCTCAGAGGCGTCTTTTCTCCCCTCCCTCTTAAAACTGCACTATACTATGTTATACCTGGAAAAACCCAGAGAAAGTGACAATTCTTACGATCCGATTTATTAACCGTTGGTAAAGTTTTAAAAGATTCACTTTTATTCGAACTTAATGATCTGGTAAAAGTGATTTCTACTGACCTAAAAATGAAACAAAATAATGCAGTTGTTTCAATGCATCTTTCGCCACTCAAGAAAATATAAAAAAAATGTCGAATTTGAAAAAAATAATTTCATATAATTCACTGTTCACATCAGAATGACTTAGTACTGATCTCAAACTTTCCTCACAAATAAACAAAACTAGACTATCGGTTAATCACAGACCTTATAGTTACTGACAGAACGAATGTACCAGTTAATTACAGACCTTATAGTTACTGATAGAACGAATGTACCAGTTAATTACAGACCTTATAGTTACTGACAGAACGAATGTACCAGTTAATCACAGACCTTATAGTTACTGATAGAACGAATGTAACAGTTAATTACAGACCTTGTAGTTACTGACAGAACGAATGTACCAGTTAATTACAGACCTTATAGTTACTGATAGAACGAATGTACCAGTTAATTACAGACCTTATAGTTACTGATAGAACGAATGTACCAGTTAATTACAGACCTTATAGTTACTGACAGAACGAATGTACCAGTTAATTACAGACCTTATAGTTACTGACAGAACGAATGTACCAGTTAATTACAGACCTTATAGTTACTGATAGAACGAATGTACCAGTTAATCACAGACCTTATAATGAGTTAAAATTAGTTTATCAAGCCAATTGTCGTTATCATTGCAAATGTGTCATTGTTACCAGACTGATTATTGTTGTCGTTGCAAATGTGTCATTGTTACCAGACTGATTATTGTTTCCATGTCCCGTTATTAACTCTTTACTGTTGGGTGCTTGAATACATTGTTGTATTTTACAATGTGTCCTACGTTGTTATGGTGTCAGTTTAAAATTAAATATATAGATTTTAGCTTTATTTTTCTCTCTGACCACGTGTAAATCAGAATTATAATAGATAATACAAATAACAAGATTGCATTTAAACACTTTATAATCTATTTTGATCATAAAGCAAAAAGTTTACTTATATGCTTTTTATATCCTGTACAAAGTTAAATCTTAACAGTTAGAAGAACCAATAAGTATGGAGGGAGACTATACCTCAGATTATGTAACTGTTGCTTATGAAATACAAAAAAGTGCAAAAACTATAAATAACTACAGAATTACTAGTGGTGTCCATAGTGTCTTATTTAAGAAACATTTATACATTATGTATGCAGTATCCGTAATGAATAACAAAAATTTAAACAAACACCATTATTACTGTAGTTAATTATTTTATTTTCGTCTATTTTCGAAAGAAAATAAAAAACATTATCTTTTTCATCATTTCTGTGAAAAGGAAAAATATGATATCTTTCAACTTAGACCATTATGCTTTAAAGCAAGCAACCACTTTGAGATTCAAAACTAAACACTGAATGAAGCTTCCGAAAATAACAATGAAATTCTATAGAATGAACTTTATTGATGTTGGCTCAGCCGGATTTGTCCATGAAATTCTGTAGAATGAACTTTATTGATGTTGGCTCAGCCGGATTTTCTTCATTTATAGATCTGTGTTGAAATCCCATTCCTATCTTGAGGTCTCTACTTTCACTGCATTGGCGGATGTCCGATGTGACGTAAATATGAAAATAGCAATGGTAGTGACAGTCTTACGACAGGTGCATCGACCTCGAGACAAGCCGTGCTGTTAGTAACACATCTGTCCTACATTCTACGAGGTTATTGTTTTCTCAAAAGCCAAACCTTTCGGGAAATTTCTTATTTCAGGTGCTGACTTACCTAAAACCTGGCTATTACTTTTGTTTACGATATATATATAACGTTAATCGCAAACCTAGCCGTTCGATGTCCTACTTTAAAAGTTACAACAACATATATTAGTTAACAACAAAGTATATTAATTTTAACAGGATGTAGCTGACGATTCATGACTTAACTTAAATAATAACATGTCCTCAGGTCAAGAAGTGTCGGCTCCCTCTGATGTGTAACGCCCCCTCTCCTTAGTGGCTCAGCGCCAAGCCTGCAAACTTACAACGTTGAAAATTAGGTTTTGATATCTGAGGTGGGCAGAGTACATACAGCCCAACAGTTTAGCCATTGTCACGAGTCGAGCAGGTCAGTAGATCCAAATATTTGTAGGTAAAGATAACAAGTTATTATACTTGGTTAAACAAATAGTTCTCGTTACGTTAGGCTATCAGCTCTTGTGCAAAGTTTCAAAAATTACAGCTGTTATACTGACTATTAACAAATACTGTGTGTAAAAATATATCTCAGAACGGCTAGTTGCCCCCCGTTAGAACAGCGGTATGTCTTCGGAGTTACAACGCTAAAATTAGGGGATTCGATTCCCTTCACTGGGCTGAACAGATAGCCCTTTGTGGCTTTGCTATACGAAAAACACACACGACGGCTGGTATGGGTATTAACACTTTTACTATTAAGGCAGAGAAGAACGTTTCGACCCTCTTTGGTCATTTTCAGATTAACAAAGAAAGAGTTTGCAACTAACCGTTGCTGGGAACATGTCGAGACTAAAAAAGGGGTGGGCAGCCTATTTTTCACAGTAGCCACAACTGTGGCTAATGAAAACAACGTTGGTCACACTATTAACAAAATAATTGAAAGATATTAGTATGATCAAAATGATTGCATTTCAACTAACCTTCAGTGTGAATATATATAAGGGTTTTCATCAACAAGTTTCGTGAAATTTGGCTTAATATCTGTGCTCAGTGAGTATCTTAGCTCTGCCTCTAAATTTGTCAGTAAGCCGACATCTGCATCTAGACTTGAGAAAATCTAGCGTAGAAAATGTTGACTCACACAACCATGTGGATCAAAACATCAAAAATAATTTCGAAATTACTATCTTTAAATTTAGAAGACACATTTATCAGAATAGTGAGCCACATCTCTCTGATAGAGAATTTTTGTTTATCTTTTATGTGTTCTACACTTTGCAGGGTAAGCATCTCAGATTCAAATCCACATTTATCCAAAGACAAAAAAAGATGAAATTTCCTTACTAAAATTCCCAAAGTCAAACTGAAATAGATCGTGCAAAAATTCAAATATCAATTTCAAATATTTAAATTCGGAGAAACGCGATTCAAATTTTTGATCCAGTTTACATAGAGATCATCTTTAGCATCAGAGAAATTATAGTCCGTATTATTTTCTAGAAAACTATTCAACTTTGCAAAATCTATCAAATCATTTTTTGTAATAGTTCTGCAAGGATATTTTGCTTGAATTGAAGTTCATGAATAGACTGATTTCTTGCTTATTATTTTACCTCTTCCCTGAAGCTTCGTATTCAAATTATTCAAGTGAGCCATCACAACGCATACAAAGAGCAAATCATACTGTCATGACAAAGTTTCAATTTCAGGGAAATTTTCAATATTACCTTTTTCAACAAGATATTCTTTTATTTGAGGAAATAAGAACGTAGATCGTTTCAAGACTTTTCCTCTATTTAACCATCTTACATTTACATAATCAGTAAGGTCATCAAAAGTACAGTCACTTCTTATCTTCAAAGACTCAACAAACTGTCGATGGATGAGAGAGCTTCCACTTCTAATTCACAATTTTTACAACAATGTCATCAAAGTTTTCAATTCATCACTTTCAGACATCTGAACACAAATTTTCCTGATGAAAAATACAATAGAAAGATGGCAGCGTGGACTTCACAATTATTTTCAGTTAAATGCTGCTTCGAAAGAGAAACAAACCCTAATTTCGCTCCAGTCATGGCAGGAGCGACATCTGTTATGACAAACCAGTTTTTAAAATCGAGATTGAATTATTTTGAGATTAAAACATTTTTCAAATTTGTTTTTTTCCACATGTTCGATCTCGTAATCCACAAAGGTCAAACATTTCTTCCTTCAGTTGAAGATCTGAAGTTACATATCGAATCCAAAATATCAACTGTGCAGTGTCACTAACATCTGTTGACTCATCTAGTGGTAAAAAAATACAAATAGTCTTTTAATTGTTGAAGCAACTAATTTTCTACGTCTTTCACTAACTCTAACATTCTGCAGACAAATGTTCTTTGACTTAATTGCAAATTATTTACCTTTTGAAGAAAATCATCTTTTATTTTTGAATCATAATTTTCGAACAGAGTTTTAAAAAAACCACAATCAATATTTCTTTTACTAGTTCAGAATCAGAAAATAACTTTTTTGAGCAAGAATTCAAGCAATCTCAAAGCTAGCTAACGTAACTAGTTCTATCGATGATAAAAAAGAAATTAGGTCTCCCTTTTGTTTATGAAGTTGTGCTTTCAGACAGCTAATTTTGTTTATGATTTTTACTATCAACTGGAATTTTACATTAAATTCGTTGTGAAAATTGTTAAATTGTTGCTTAAGGTTGTATACATTATTATTTTTTTATTACACAAAACACATACTGACTTGTTATTTACATCAATCATCAATCACTACAAATTTTAACTCCTTACTTTCAGTAAATTCCCGTTTCCAGTCACGCGCCATTTTCTTTTCGTCAGTAATGTCAGAATTAATTAAATTATCTTTATTTTCTGAGGGTTCATCATCATCTAAATTGTTTTGTTTTCTAATTATACAATTATCAATACTATGGGATTAATAACAAAATATATTGAAACACTTGAATGTTGCACATTAAAAATATTTTTGAAGCGCATGCAAAACAACGCACATTCGACAACGAACATCTAAACCAGACTGACGTTACAATATAGGCGAAGTCTGTGGTAGTAATGAAGCGTGCGGCATTAGCGATGACGTGAGGCAGTGTAGTTACTGATTACCAAATTTGCCATAAAAAATAAATGACGGAAAAATTTATTCCTAAACTCGATCTGGCTACGATTGTGCTTTCTACTGACCACATGTGACTAGTGGCCATGGAGTTGCCCAACCCTGGACTAGAGTACAAACAAACGGGTACGGGATTGTAGGGGGCGTTGTAGTTAAATATTAAGTTATTAATTAGTATTAATATAAAGATGTTCTTGTATCTTAGCCTGTAGATGACTCTGCTTTATAAGTAAGTGTTGATACCAAACGCCCTGAGACTTTTTTTTTTTTTTCAAGTGGGTTTCTCGTCATCACGAAACACTGAAAGTGTATTGTTCCAGCTGTTATACTGGCTATCAACAATGACTGTGTATGGTTCACAACTATTACACTGATTACAGCTGCTTTTTATGTTTCATTTATTAATTCGTACTCGTAACAAGGTAATTATGAACGGTTCCAATTATATCTTCTTCTAAAACTCCAGTTACTGTAGCAAGGCAGTTATGAACAGTTCTGGTTTTTCCATTGTACATTATAAAACTGTAGTTATTGTAATAAGATAATTTTAGACAGTTCCAGTTAGGCGTTTTGCTTCTGAAACTACAGTTATTGTATTAATCCAAGTTCTCTGTGGGAATGTAAACACTCAGTTTATAAGCTACAATACAGCTATCAATGATAGGAGTTACCATGACAACAAAGTCATGCTATGCAACCAGTGTGGCTAGCAACTTTGTTTTATACTTCTAACTCATTAAATTTCACTGGACACATTGAGTTCTTTCTATCCTTCTTACTTACTAAACTTCACTGGTCACTTTCAGTTATATCCGTTTCACTGTTTTAATTGCAGGGAATTTATCCTCAAATTTCAGTGATATACATCTGTAAATTTACCTCTAAACCGGCCCGGCATGGCTAAATGTGTTAAGGCGTTCGACTCGTAATCGAATCCCGGTCGCACCAAACATGCTTCCCCTTTCAGTGACGGTCAATCCCACTATTCGTTGGTAATAAGAGTAGCCCAAGAGTTGACGGTGGGTGGTGATGACTAGCTGCCTTCCCTCTATTCGTACACTGCTAAATTAGGGACTGCTAGCACAAATAGCCATCGAGTAGCTTTGTGCGAAATTCGAAAAACAAGAAAGAAACAAACCTCTGAGCTGCATGGGTACGCATGTATAGGAGAGAAATATTTTTACGGTTGACCGGTAGATGGCACTACATATAATTTAAACAGTTTACAAGTTTTATATCGAACCAAACCCTTAGCACATTGTGTTATCTAGCTTTAATATTGTTGTGAAACTTCCGTTCTCTACCTTTGAAATGAAATGTTTAATCGAGGCCCGGTTCTCTTTTACTTTACTTTATTATCTAACTTTCTGGTTGAGCTTAATATAAATCAATTTTCGTTTTCACACAATTTTGTATACATACGTTGTTGTTACAGTTCTAGTTTGAATCAAGAGACGTAAGAGAAAGTTATCAAAGCTAATCCCTGGATGCTCATAGTTTTATTTAATCCTAGAATTAATATTCTTAATATATTATAAATACTCATAGTATTTTCGGGTGATTAAGTAATTCAGTTGAAAACGAAAAAAATCCTATAACCAAAGCACTTTCGAAAGACTGACCTTTCTTTTTTTCGAGACAAACTTTATAATCGTTTAAGGATACTAGATTATCCTTGTACAATGTTATAACATGGTTTTAGCGGTCTGCCAGGCTTAATAAAACTCAGACAGTTCTTTAAAATTCATACGGAGTCCTATGTTAAACATAATTTTATTTTCAGTGTCAAAAAACATTAATATTAGGCCTACTCTATATTTAACACTACGTTCTCTGTTTCATAAATGTTACGTGTTTGTTTGTTTTTAACCATTTCATGTTCAAAATAATTATTGTCGAAAATACATTTTGCTCAGTACAGAGCTCAAACTAACAAGGACACAACAAACATTGTAGTGTTTAATGTTGCAGGACAACAAACGGAAGATAAATGTACATATGCAAACCTCGACCAAACTAAGGATATTGTTATCACGAGCTAAGTGTACCTTAAAATATATATCATAAAAAGAAGATAAATGATCAGCTCTATCATTCTATTTCCTGAGTAAGTTGTTATATCGTTAATGAATTTCCACATAAACAAATTTCTTAGCTTCTTAAGAACACCGTCTCACAGCTAATAAGATTTACAGCAAGGTATATGGGAGCACTTGTAGGTTCTTTAAGGCTTTACACTTCGTTTCCAATTCGCTTCAAGCTAATCTGTTATTACACGTTATAGCCTCATACAGTAGCTTTCTATTTGAAAAAGGTGTTAAAAGCTGTTTTAACATTTTTACTGAACCTGAAATAGGTAATTTTGGCCTTACGGAACATGAGCTTTCGGCGCTATGATGATAGTCTCTCACACTCAGAACAGTTAATTTCATTTTAGACATCAATTCTCTTGACATATTAAAGGTGAGCCAATAGGAAGGTGGGTAGCGCTGTCTTTATTCACAAGCTGGAATTACGAGCCACTCTAGGGTATCGTATGTAGACATTGTTTTCGTTAAAACTTCATAAATATCTTATCTTTATATACATTTTAATCAGTATAGAAATGAACGGAAGGTTCTCGCACGAACTGTATCTGAAGCTAACTTATAGCGTTGCATCTTTCAACTATTCTTCCAGTTCTATAACTAATTCTCGGCTTATATGTGACCTGCACCTCTGCTAAAACAACCCAAAGAATAACAAACAAAATCCGCATCTTTCTTAACAGTAAAGATTATCTTGAAGAAAGGCATCAACTGCTGAAAGGTCAGGCAATGGCGTATTTAGGTAGGGGCTAGAGGGGCTCAGTCCCAGGACTCATGGTCTTAATGGGGGCCCATTGGTAATTTTATTCTAAGTAAAATTACATAGGGTGTAGAACCAATAAAAATTATTAGTCGCTAGGCCCACACAACCTTAAAACCGCCACTGAGCCCAGGTAAAAAACACACTAAAAAAAGCCAGACCAAACACCTAAAGATCATTCAAGAAGGCAGTTTCAAACACTGAAAGAAGAACAAAGGTGCACGAACAACAACAAAAAATGCTACAGCCGTGAACCATTTGTTGTGAAGTGTCTTCAAATATCAGTATGACGAATAATAATATCACATTACATTAACGATATAATATTTCATTTACATTCAAGTGATAAACGAAATAATTTGAAAAAGAATAAAACTATCCTTTAACCTCGAAGTAATTGTTTTATATATAATAAATTGGCTCATATTGTTAAAATACAAAAATTGAATGCTCGTATCATCGTTCTTTATCTATTTTGGTTAAACTATGAAATTACCAAACTGGTGAGACAGCTTTATTAAAACTACTGATTGTTGCGACAACTTTAGTAGGGAACGTTAGAGGTTAAGAAAACACGCAGCGACACCTCTACTAGTGTCGCCCTCTTTGCCAATTGCCTAACAATACCACTCGTAGTATGAACTGGTGTTTCTTTTCTAAGTACGGTGACCCTGTGTCATTCTCTTTGTCACTTGGCTGACACTATTGACCATTGATCTTTCTTTAACCTTGACATGTGACGAAAGACGAAACAAAAAATTTAACGAAAAATTACTTACATATAAAAAAAATTCACAAAAACTGCTACAAATCTATTTTTCCATTGTAGCGCTTGAAATTTGGACGTATATATAACGTGATTATCGAATCAGTCATAATATGTCGTGTACTGTAAGCCTACACAAGAAAATTTGTTTATTAGAGAGCCTAGTGGATTGAGCAAGCTGATGACTGAGAGTGTGTGTGAATTAAGAAAACAAAAAATCGATTACGTTGACCTTTTCCTCTGCATCTTTCTCAGAAGTTCCGAGTGAGACGTTGTTGAAGACAGGCGTTCGAATTATAAAACTTGGAGAAGATAATGTTCGAAAGATGAGGTAGGACTAACTGGTATTTTCTTGTATGAGCTTTTGTTTCTAACGCAGGTTGGATTATCTTTCCTGTATTAGAGGAAATGGACTCTATTAGTCTGTTAATATTCCTATGAAGGTTATTGAACTCTTTCGAATAAACTCTTAAGATTATTGAAACTTAATATAACACAATTATAATTACTATCTAAAAGTATGAATATTATTTAACGTTTGTATAAAAACTTTTAAATTGTACGTTTCCACGAAACTCTTAAGGTTATAGAACATCTGCTAAAATCATAATGTTATGGAAAGTTTCCATCAAACTCTTAAGATTACTGAACGAAAACTAAACGTATTCAGCTACCATACAGTAAACAGTCGTGTTATCAACAGCTGCCTGTCTTACATATATTTATTGAAATTAAATAACTTCTATATAGATGAATTAAAATGAATATACAAAATCATGAGGAAGGACTATACGATAAAAACAGCAAATACTCGCCTCTAATTAATTATATTATAATCATAAAATAGTCAAGCCATAAACCGAAACACATTAACATGAAATTTTAGAAAAATTATATACATTGTACATTTTTTAAAAAGAGATCCCAGGGTACAAGCTACAACGTGAGATTATAAAATCTATCCTGCGGTTTGGAGGTGACTAGAAGTAGGACCTACATTTCGGTGGAGATGCACTGTCTATCAGTGGGTAATAAAAAATAATCAATCTCTGGTATTCAAACATTTAATTTTACAACATTATATACCACAATACTATTGAAAGATTTAATCTTTGTTTTAAATTCATTAATAGAACAATATTATTATCTTTTTCTATATATTAAATCCATTAGCTATTAATTTTCGTATCAGTTTTGTTTTCTTGAATTAAGCACATACAATCGGCTATCTATTCTCTGCCATCACGGGTATCGAAACCCAGATTTTAGCGTTTTAAGTCCGCAAACATACCGCTGAGCCACTGGAGGACTTTTCGGATCAGTATATCAACGTTATTAATAAAATATTGTAATTTATCACAAATTTTACAATATCTAAATAACCGTGAAGTTATAATGTTTACAATAGATGGGTATGGAATATTACTATGTAAGGAGGGTAAACCATAAATTGGGAAATCAAAATATTTTCTTTTATCAAAAATAATAATGATATCTTTTTTATCAATAACTTTAAATTCTAAATCTAAATAATGTTCATCTGTATTAAAAATTGAAGTATTTTTAATTTCTAATTCTTTTGGATAAATGGTGTTTATTGAATTTTTTTCTTTGAATTTCGCGCAAAGTTATTTGAGGGCTATCTGGGCTAGCCGTCCCTAATTTAGCAATGTAAGTTAGTAATCAGCACCCATTGCCAACTCTTGGGCTACTCTTTTACTAACGAATAGTAAGATTGACCGTCACATTATAACGCCCCCACGGCTGAAAGGGCGAGCATGTTTGGTGCGACCGGGATTCGATTACGAGTCGAACGCCTTAACGCACTTGACCATGCCGGGCCTTAAAATGGTGTCAATAACATTAAATATTTTAGAATCATTTATGTTAATTAAATCAGAAGTAGTACAAAATATATATGTAAAAACAGCTCGTTTGGGTTGAGAAATTTTTTTTACGTACAGGAGTAAACAACTTTTCGACCTCCTTCGGTAATCGTCAGGTCGAAAAGTTGTTCACTCCTCTACGTAAAAAATTTTTTCAATCCAAACGAGCCGTTTTTACATATATATTTCTCTACAAGTGGGTTTTCTTGACATCACAGAAGTAGTACATTTTTCAATAAATAGTAATATAAATATAAATTTGCTACACAAGTTGAATAGTTAGCTCCCATTGGAACTCCTATCATTTGTTTAAAAACTTCTTTATTACAAATTATGAAATTATTATAAATACGGATACTTAATATATCTTTTATGTTTTTGGAACTAGATTTTCTTTTTTCAGTTCTATAAAAGAATAACAATATTGTTCTATTAATAAATTTAAAACAAAGATTAAATCTTTCAATGGTATTGTGGTATATAACGTTGTAAAATCAAATGTTTGAATACTAGAGATTGATTATTTTTTATTACCCACTGATAGACAGTGCATCCCCACCGCAATGTGGGTCTTACTTCTCAGTCATCTCCAAAACCTAGGATAGATTTTACAATTCCACGTTGTAGCTTGTAACCAAAAAAGAGATGTGCAATGTATTTAATTTTTTTTAAATTTCATGTTAATGTGTTTCGGTTTATGGCCTAAATATTTTATGGTTATAATATATATTTATATATATTTAATTAATTTATTAGAAATTATCTAAAGCAATTAAAACAAGTAGTTAAACTTAACATATAAATACCAAACAATTTGTCAATTGATTTTACCAGGTGAGCTACAGTTTTGTTAACATCCTCTAATGTAACAGCACATCTTCCAAATAATATGCATTTGCTAACATTTATGCCATTAAAAATTGAAGTTTTGATAATATATTTCAACAAAGAGTGAATGAAATCATTCGTGTTATTATCCTTTAGTGTTTTTGTATCAATACAGGTAGCGCCACCAGATTTAAACTGATGTATTCTACAAATATTTAAATTAAACTTAAAGTATGTATAAGTACAGATAAACTTTATATCTTACATTTTTCCTTAGTCATTAAATCAAAGACTGATAAGTAAAAGTGATTACATTATTTTCTGTTTTGGAAATAACAAACACACGCTATAACCTCAAAGGTCTGATCGATCGTAAGTATTAAAAAATAAATAAACAACAGTATCAAATACGTAAGCCTATAATGTGTGATTGCAGTAAGGTACCGCACAGTGAGTCATTCGTACCCTGGTGGCAACTCTTAGCTTGTAGACTGTCAACGACCGTAAGCCGAAAATGATGTGGTGAGGAAAAACAAAACATTTTGTATTGAACTGGAGGTGAAAAATATATAATGTACTTTTCGCAAAAAGAAAATAAGTTTTAACAAAAGCAATAGATCACAACCAAGGTCTGAATGCTATAAAATTATAAAGATTTAGGTTCAGACACTTTTAGGATGGTGTTTATTCTGAAACGTTATGCACAAGTGATACTGGTATTAGTATTAGGTTTGTTAGATGTTAGTGTAATTTTGTATAATATAATAATACAGTAATAATAATAACGCATGAAAGTGAATCTAAGTGACACTGTCTAGTAACTGTGGATAGCTAATTAGTTATTGAAGTTTTTGTTAGGTAACAAAAATGAGGGTAAAAGCTAAAATCTTCAGCTATTTAGAGCTGTGAAGCTGGATTTGTAGAGTAGGAGAGAACGAGTATCATGTGAAGATAAGTTCAATGGAACTCGGAAATTGGTGTATCCCATATTTATAAAATAAATTCAGACCTAAATGGACCAGAATCTGCAGTTTAACTTTAAGCCAGCTTTGTAACTAATTCACATAAGCTTATAATAGTGCTACTGTTGTAAACCATTTTATCCAGATATTAATGTATGTTTCAAAGGTTGTTATATATTAAAGGAAGTATGATAAAAAGAAACATTGTAAGTACTGTTAGTTTATCATTACCATATTGATCAGTAACCTGTAAATATACACAGACAGTGTATATACATTTCTGTAGATTTTAATGCTATCTTTAACATGGTAACTTAGCTTGTTTTGGCATTTCTTATTTTAGCATAACCAGCATAGATATTTAGTTTATCAACAGTGTCATGGTTAAGTTATAACTTTTTTTCTAATATGAAAGTGAGATTATGGATTTAACTGAGTTTGTGTGTGTGTTAGAATGTATAAAAAATATACAGGGTGTTCGGAAAGTCACTGTAATATATATATTGCAATATATACAATAATTAGTTTAAAAAGCTGTAATAACCATGTGGTATTTTATTATTATATCTTAATTTGATCAGGCTTGCTGTTTTTAATACCTCCATTCATTCTGTATATAATAGCCATACACTGTGGACAAGACAGAATCATGCTCGAATGGAAAATACTGACATGGCCACTCTAAACTCACTTTTCCGTAAGGCCTCTAACCTTCTGAGGTTAGGATCAGCTGATTCCCAACCAAAAACACCCCCTTTAGATGGAGAAATTGTTTTCTGCAAAAACAATGTTTGTGTTCATCCACCTGCACCAGTAAGAACAGAATTTGACCACCAACCTGGATACCTTACTATCAAAGCACAGAATGATGAGGTAATTAAAACATATCTTTATAGTTACTCAGGTGGCATACTGAAACCAGCTTTGGTCAGTACAACAAAGCGAACAGGTTAAAACATGGTTATACTAAAGCTATTAATTGTTAGACTAAGATGAAAAACATCATTCCAAGTGTTAGAAAGTCTTAAGACTTGATTGTTATGTGGTATACACTGAGAATGTAAATAATATGATTAGTAAATTAACACACCTCACTATTATATGTAGCTAGAGATCTGATGTATTAGTAAATATGAGCATTAGCTAAAACGATTTTAGTGTTAGAGTAATATATAAACTGTGAAATTTACAAATGTTGGTGAGTAGTTTGGAAACAGAGAAAAGAAACCAGTGTTGTTCAACAGGATTCAAGGGTGTGTTGGGTGTCAGAAGTGAGTGATGTGTGACAAATGTAAGCCTGATTGCAACTAAGAAGGATGTGGTACATAAGTTAGAGATAGTTTTATCGAATATAGAACTAGAAGAGGAAAAACAGGAACAACATCAAGGAAACAAGATAGAAAATGGTTTAAGTATGATCGGAAAGGCTTGTATGGTTGTACAACAGTACAAAAATTAGGGCTGTTGTGTCAGGGTTAACCTTCATATACCAGTCTATAATAGGTTTGAACCATTGGTTATTCATAGTAAGGAACAAGGTCGTCAATAAGTTTAAACTGTGAAACTTTCTCAATTTAACCCTTGCCCATTCAGTGGTCATTTAGAGATAAAGCTACCGTAATATTATGCTTGTAGATATATGGATTACAAGTCAACTGAGGAAGATCACTAGTTGTGCCTCACTTTGGAAAACACTAATCTTATTGTATAATAAAGGTTACTGACTTATCTTAGAGGATGGAAGGGTTATCAGATAGATATCTTATTTTCTCTACATAAAAGAAGTGAAAGAGATAATGCTATCCAAAGGATGCAAGTCAATATTTGTAAAAGACAGGTAAAGTCTAGGTCATACTGTTCTGTTTTTCTAACTTCAGAGTACAGAAGGCCAGAACTCTACAGCAGTTATAAAGAGAATCAATGATTTCATCAAAAATAAAGAATGTGTTAATTGTTTGTACTTTTAACTGTTGATGTACACAGACAGTCTTTTTGTTTTTGCACATATATTTATTTTTCTCGACATCACTGAGTCTTGTTGTTTGTGTGTGACATTAAGGATGTGTTAATATTTTGTACTTTTAACAGTTGATGTACAAAGACAGTCCTGTTATCTGTGTATTACATTGAGGATATGTTAACTGTTTGTACTTTTAACAGTTGATGAACAAAGACAGTCTTGTCTGTCTGTAACATAAAGGATGTGTTAATCTTTTGTACTTTTAACAGTTGATGATCAAAGACAGTCTTGTTTTCTGTGTGTGACATTAAGGATGTGTGAATATTTTGTACTTTTAACAGTTGATGTACAAAGACAGTCTTGTTTTCTGTGTGTAACATTAAGGATGTGTTAATCATTTGTACTTTTAGCAGTTGATGTACAAAGACAGTCTTGTCTGTCTGTAACATTAAGGATGTGTTTGTTTTTTGTAATTTTAACAGTTGATGTTTAGATGAATCTTTCTAAAATTTTTTAAAAATAATTTTGCTAACTAACCAAGAATAACAGAAAACTAATTGTTCTTATCTAGAATTTTCTACAAATATTTTATTTACTTGTATATATTTTCAACAGGTTTTGGGGTCAACTCTGATTCTCACATGGATTCCAAATTCTACATTAAAAAGGAATCCCCGAAGTTTAGAAAATCATACCCCTGGGAACTCTCCATGTCGAAGTGCTCGAAGTAGTGCTTGTCCAAGCCCAACACCAAGCGGCCGATTGCACTCGGGTAGCACGACACCAGCCTGTAGTGAGCGTTCACTTGAAGATTTTGGTCATGGGAGTTGCAGGATAATACCAAGGTATTCCAAGTATTTGTATCTTAATTCTTGGGAAGTAAACCAGACAGACCTACCTTTTGAAATATTGAAACTTTTCTGTATTGAATTGCTCTTGTGCTGTAAAAAACCATGCAACTTGGATTTCTGACTATCCTTGACAATATATACAGCACACCTCAACTTATCCGAGTTTCTCCATTTTCTCAATTTCCACGTGATTTATTGACAATCCAGAAGTTCCATTAATCCAGATTCATCCTTAGTAGTCATGTTGTTGACAACAGTTATACGTGTACTTGTTACTGTGGAACAGTCACAAGACAACATCTCTACCTGTACTTGTTACTGTAGACCTGCCACAAGACAGCATCTGTACTTGTAGTTGTTGCTGTAGGCCAGTCACAAAACAACATTTGTACCTGTACTTGTTACTGTAGGCCAGTCACAAAACAGCTGCACCTGTACTTGTTACTGTAGGCTAGTCACAAGACAACAGTTATACCTGTACTTGTTACTGTGGAACAGTCACAAGACAACATCTGTACTTGTTGCTGTAGGCCAGTCACAAGACAAAATCTCTACCTGTACTTGTTACTGTAGGCCAGTCACAAGACAGCATCTGTACCTGTACTTGTTACTGTAGGCCAGTCACAAGACAACAGCTGTACCTACAGTTGTTGCTGTAGGCCAGTCACAAAACAATAGCTGTACCTGTACTTGTTACTGTAGGCTAGTCACAAGACAACAGCTGTACCTGTACTTGTTACTGTAGGCCAGTCACAAAACAACAGCTGTACCTACAGTTGTTGCTGTAGGCCAGTCACAAAACAACAGCTGTACCTGTACTTGTTACTGTAGGCCAGTCACAAAACAGCTGTACCTGTACTTGTTACTGTAGGCCAGTCACAAACAGTATCTGTACCTGTACTTGTTACTGTAGACCTGCCACAAGACAACATCTGTACTTGTAGTTGTTGCTGTAGGCCAGTCACAAGACAACAGCTGTACCTGTACTTGTTACATTAGGCCAGTCACAAGACAACAGTTATACCTGTACTTGTTACTGTGGAACAGTCACAAGACAACATCTGTACTTGTTGCTGTAGGCCAGTCACAAGACAGCATCTGTACCTGTACTTGTTACTGTAGGCCAGTCACAAGACAGCATCTGTACCTGTACTTGTTACTGTAGGCCAGTCACAAGAAAACAGCTGTACCTACAGTTGTTGCTGTAGGCCAGTCACAAGACAACAGCTGTACCTGTACTTGTTACTGTAGGCCAGTCACAAGACAACAGCTGTACCTGTACTTGTTACTGTAGGCCAGTCACAAGACAACAGCTGTACCTGTACTTGTTACTGTAGGCCAGTCACAAGACAACAGCTGTACCTGTACTTGTTACTGTAGGCCAGTCACAAGACAACAGCTGTACCTGTACTTGTTACTGTAGGCCAGTCACAAGACAACAGCTGTACCTGTAGGTGTTGCTGTAGGACAGTCACAAGACAACAGCTGTACCTGTACTTGTTACTGTAGGCCAGTCACAAGACAACAGCTGTACCTGTACTTGTTACTGTAGGCCAGTCACAAGACAGCAGCTGTACCTGTACTAGTTACTGTAGGCCAGTCACAAGACAACAGCTGTACCTGTAGGTGTTGCTGTAGGCCAGTCACAAGACAACAGCTGTACCTGTACTTGTTACTGTAGGCCAGTCACAAGACAACAGCTGTACCTGTACTTGTTACTGTAGGCCAGTCACAAGACAACAGCTGTACCTGTACTTGTTGCTCTAGGCCAGTCACAAGACAACAGCTGTACCTGTACTTGTTACTGTAGACCTGCCACAAGACAGCATCTGTACTTGTAGTTGTTACTGTAGACCTGCCACAAGACAGCATCTGTACTTGTAGTTGTTGCTGTAGGCCAGTCACAAAACAGCTGTATCTGTACTTGTTACTGTAGGCCAGTCACAAAACAACAGCTGTACCTACAGTTGTTGCTGTAGGCCAGTCACAAGACAACAGCTGTACCTACAGTTGTTGCTGTAGGCCAGTCACAAGACAACAGCTGTACCTACAGTTGTTGCTGTAGGCCAGTCACAAGACAACAGCTGTACCTGTACTTGTTACTGTAGGCTAGTCACAAGACAACAGCTGTACCTGTAGTTGTTGCTGTAGGCTAGTCACAAGACAACAGCTGTACCTGTAGTTGTTGCTGTAGGCTAGTCACAAGACAACAGCTGTACCTGTAGTTGTTGCTGTAGGCCAGTCACAAAACAACAGCTGTACCTGTACTTGTTACTGTAGGCCAGTCACAAGACAACAGCTATACCTGTACTTGTTACTGTAGGCCAGTCACAAAACAACAGCTGTACCTACAGTTGTTGCTGTAGGCCAGTCACAAGACAACAGCTGTACCTGTACTTGTTGCTTTAGGCCAGTCACAAAACAACAGCTGTACCTTTACTTGTTACTGTAGGCTAGTCACAAGACAACAACAGTTTTTTTCAAAATGAACATTCTTTTACTAGCACTTACAGCTATTACTTGACTTTTAGGATTTCTTCTTTCTCCATCCAAGCATTAGTCTGATTTCTATCACTTGCTCCAGTCTTTTACACCCACTTCATTGCCTTGGTGTAATTTTCTTTTGACACTCTTTACCCATGTTAATGTGGTCTTTATCCTGGTACTTTATAAACCCACCTCATTCACATAATGCTATCACTTTTTTCTGAACAAAGTGTTCTCTGACAGATTTCTCCATTTCACTATTACATTTGTAGAGATACTTTGATGGTTCTGAGCAACATTGTTTTAATGTTTGATTAGCCAATGTATGGTAAAAATTCCCAGTTTATTACTTCCAGCACAGAGGCAAATGTCATCTCTCCTGTGTGATATCTTGTGTTTCACAATGTGAGGGAAGTCACTCTTGGTTGAGATGGACATTGATCTTGTTGATGGAAACATTTATTTAGTTCAGTGGCATTCCTCCAGGGAGCTCAGACTGCAATCCCAGACATTTGGGAAATGATTTGAATAGCTTTTAACTGTTTTTCCATTTAATCTATCAGCTTTTCAGTTACAGTTGTAAACTTTTTGACTTGCAGTGCTGAAGTCCAAGATTCAGTTCCTTATCAGTCACTTTAACTAGAAGTTATAGTGATCACATAATGATCCTGTATCTGATCATCCTGAGTTCACTGTGTTGAGTATATAGCTTTAACTAGAAGTTGTAGTGAACACATAATGATCTTGTATCTGATCATACTGAGTTCACTGTGCTGAGTATATAGCTTTAACCAGAAGTTGTAGTGAACACATAATGATCTTGTATCTGATCATCCTGAGTTCACTGTGCTGAGTATATAGCTTTAACTAGAAGTTGTAGTGAACACATAATGATCTTGTATCTGATCATCCTGAGTTCACTGTGCTGAGTATATAGCTTTGACTAGAAGTTGTAGTGAACACATAATGATCTTGTATCTGATCATCCTGAGTTTACTGTGTTGAGTATATAGCTTTAACCAGAAGTTGTAGTGAACACATAATGATCTTGTATCTGATCATCCTGAGTTCACTGTGCTGAGTATATATCTTTAACTAGAAGTTGTAGTGAACACATAATGATCTTGTATCTGATCATCCTGAGTTCACTGTGTTGAGTATATAGCTTTAACTATTATAATATTAATGTCTTCAGTATCTTATTCAGATCTATTTAAGAACCTAAAATTTCATTTCATTATGTATAATAAAACAAGTTTTTCACTGTTAGGTACAAGTAATGTTTCTAACTTTACAAGTAAAGATGAATCAAAAAATCTTTTGTGGATTAGCACACAGATTACTTGAATTGCTATTTAAGAGTTTTATTCACATTATACGTTTTTAAAGTGATGTCGAGAAACCCACTTGTTGAGAATTTTATATGCAAAAACGTTTTTAAAGTGTGTAAATGAACAGATATTTGTGACTCTTTACTGAAGTAAACTTTTTTGTTCTTTTTTTTTTTTTTTTTACTGCAAATAAGTAAGAAAAATGTCAAGAAAGATATTTTTCCATGGAAAGAAAAGTATGTAAACTGTTAGAAACAATAGATACATTAACATTCTATGGAAAAAAATGTAAGTATACTGTCAGAAACAGTAGGTACATTAACATTCTATGGAAAGAAATGTAAGTAAACTGTTAGAAACAATAGGCACATTAACATTCTATGGAAAGAAATGTAAGTAAACTGTTAGAAACAATAGGTACATTAATATTCTATGGAAAGAAATGTAAGTAAACTGTTAGAAACAATAGATACATTAACATTCTATGGAAAGAAATGTAAGTAAACTGTTAAAAACAATAGGTACATTAACATTCTATGGAAAGAAATGTAAGTAAACTGTTAAAAACAATAGGTACATTAACAGTAGGTATTTTATTTTTTGTATGACAGAAAAAGCAGTTTTACAGCATCTGAAATGAGTAGTCCTAGAGAAGAGAACAGTAGTCTAGATAGTTGGACAACAAGCGATCCGGTAGAAATGAACATTTCCACGGGCTCACTGAACACCAGTGATACTGAACAGCAGGTATCTGGGGGAATGGGACATCAAGAAAAGAACTCTAGTGTAAGAAAACCAGCCTCAACACAAAGCCAGTCAGACTCGGGTATTGGACCAGAGGAAGTAACTGCAGCTCTAGAATCCATGATAAGTGGATTGAATGACATCGAAACACGGTTTTGGGGTGAGTTAGACCTCAGTTTGATCAATGTAAATTCTTATTTTATACCTTCTGCATTGTTTTTAGTTTGTCTAAAGAACCTCATGAAAATGGAAAGCTAACATTTGTTGGGTATTTTATCCATTCATTGATTGAGAGATGAATGACAAATTGAAAGATAAAAGAAATTAAGATGGTACTTATAATATTAACACAAATCTTCAAACTGACCTAAAGAACACTATAATATTTAAACTGAAAACTAACCAGAGAACACTATAATATTTAAACAGACAACTAACCAAAAGAACACTATAATATTTAAACTGAAAACTAACCAGAGAACACTATAATATTTCAACAGAAAATTAACCAGAAAACACTATAATATTTAAACTGAATATTAACTGGAAGAACATTATAATATTTAAACAGACAACTAACCAGAAGAACACTATAATATTTAAACTGAAAACCATAGTATTTAAACAGAAAATTAACCAGAAAACACTATAATATTTAAACTGAATATTAACTGGAAGAACATTATAATATTTAAACAGACAACTAACCAGAAGAACACTATAATATTTAAACTGAAAACCATAGTATTTAAACAGAAAATTAACCAGAAGAACATCATAATGCTTAAAAAGAAAACTAACCGGAAGAATATGGTAACGTGCATGTAAAGCAGGAAATGGTAATGTGAAGTTAAAGCACATGGGTAAAATACGTATCACTTAACAACATTACAAACCTGCTTTCAACCTGTGAGTCTGAGATTGTAGAATTTTGATCATTAATAAATAAATAATTCTTTATTATAGGCAATGAAAAGACAAAGTCAAGTACAGTTGGCCATTCAGTGTTGTCAAGTTCAGACAGTGAAAATGGAACTTCTCATGTGAGAAGACATCAAGATGGTTGTGAAGACCTTTTTTCAGAAAGAGTTTCCCAGTTGCATACTTCCATATTGGAAAGTTCTGATGAGAGGGTCAATGTATTTACAGAACGAAATAAGAAGATAAATACTCCTCAGAACATAAAGCAGAAACTCGGAACCGATGAAACCTTTGTAAACAAACCTGTAGCAGCATATACTGGTGTTAAGAACAGACCAGAATCTTTGTGCCAAAATTCTAGTGATAAATGTTTAGAATTAGAAACAGAGATTGGAAAGAAACAAGGAATGAGATTAGAACTGTCTCAAAATGTGGAAAAACGTGAATCATCCGTTCGGCACAGCCAAACAACACCAACCCCAGATATAAGCATTAGTCCAACGTCTACAAGTAGTTCCACTACTCCAACTACTTCGAATCGAGATCCTGATTCCTACCCCTCTACTCCTCTGGATTCAAACCCTCCCTCTCCATTACAGAACTTGAAAAAGAAGTTCTTGTTTGTTGAAAGTACACCTGAGACTGTTGCCCAAGCTCATAACCTGACTTTCCCAGAGACTCCTGGAAGCATGAGTGGTCCTAATAGACTGCTTAACAGGGGAAGCTCTTGTGCAGTCTTCTCTGTAGATCTAAGTACATAGAAGTTTATTCTTCTGTAATCATTCCAGTTCTGTATTTTAAAATCTGTAAAGTGGTTATTATTTGTGATGCAGAAGAGTTATAGAAAGCCATTATCCCAACTGTTTCTTACCATTTCAAATACTACTCTGTATAAGTCTGTAGTTTTTGTTGTTTCTTTCAAGTCATATACAAAAATCTAAAAGTGTTGAAAGGGTTCAGTTTTCATCTCAATTCATAAGATATCCTTTTCTGTCTTTCTGTTTTATTGTTTCTACATTTTCCATTGTTTGTATATTCCATATAATAAATAATAATAATAAAATAAATAATATAAAAGTATATATTCGAACACCTAACACACCCTCTACATTCCGACACTCAGTTACACAACCCTTTTTCTTTGTGAACCTGATGATGACTGAAGGTTGAAATGTTGTTTTCTCCTCTACGTAAAATAATTTCTCAACCCAAACAAGCTGTTTTTACATATATATTTTTCTCTACAAGTGGGTTTTCTCAACATCACTAATTATTATTTCAGTGTTTATTAAAAAATGTGATAGACTTAACAAAGAATGAAATAATAAGGTGTATGAGTCTTTAAACACTTTTTTGTATTTCTATGGAATATGTTTTACTTACTTACAAATTTTACTTTTATTTTAGCGTGTTTCCTGTAAAGTCTACATTTGTATGTCTGTATCACCATATTAACTCTTTGGGCCATCTGTTGGTTTAACAAACATACCTAAACAATGGCCACATTAACTAGTTTTTCTCTAATGTTAATCCCATTACTGAATACATTCATGCTTTTCAGTTTTTGGGGCATTACTACGTGATGATCAGCCCTGCTTTTCCTTGATGAAATAGTAACCTAAGAGTTGTCAGTGGTGATGTAGACGAGCTACCTTCCCTTTAGACTTATAACTTTTAGATTATGGATAGTTAAGGAAGATGATTGTTGAATAGTTTTCACAGAAATAAAACAAGAAACAAACGAATTCTACGATATTTTACTTGAGATAGTATAATCATTTAAAATCGTTTTTATAAATCTCAGAAGAAAAGAGAGATTCATACTCTTGCTTGCCTACAAGCAATTATGGGTTTCACAAGTCTCTTAACTTTTTCTCTTTTCTTCAGTTTACCTTAGTGCTGACTACTGGATGGAAAACTGTATTTGTCTATTCATAGTTATGTTTTCTTCTTATTGAGAGTGAGAGCCCTTCTCATTGGATTGTCAGCTTGTTCTTGTAGAAGTACAAGAAAAATGTCTTCATACAGTTCTAAGTTTTATCCCTGTGTCTGTGTGATCTGAACTTTATCTCTAGTATCTGTGGCTTATCCCTGTGTTTGTGTGATCTGAACTTTATCTCTAGTATCTGTGGCTTATCCCTGTGTCTATGTGATTTGAACTTTATCTCTAGTATCTGTGGCTTATCCCTGTGTCTGTGTGATCTGAACTTTATCTCTAGTATCTGTGGCTTATCCCTGTGTTTGTGTGATTTGAACTTTATCTCTAGTATCTGTAGTTTTTGTCAATAAGTATAACCCTGGAGTTTCATGTTTGCTCATTTTATTTTGAGGACTGGTTGGATAACCAGTCGGTTATTGAAGTCTTCATATGAACCAATCAGCTGTGACTTGTACAGATGTATGCGAACTGCTACTGTACCAAGAAGCATATTCACTTCAAAATGTGTGTATTGTTTTATTGAGTTTCAGTAGAGACTTGGTGGACCAACAACATAAAACATGAATGATCACTTAAAATTTGGAGCTTTTAAAGTATTTCCAATTAGGTATTATATCTTCATTACAAAAAGTGAGATTTGTCAGTTTTTATTGAATGTATTTTCCATGTTACTAAGTACAATTTTGTGTTTAACAACTTTGGTAGCACAGACTTTTTATTTCTTTCAATAGCTTATACTGTATTCAAAATTTAAAATATAAACTATTATTTCTTACCGTGAGCAGGTTTGATGAAATCACTCCGTCTGTTTCCTAACAATAAAGAGTGTACCTGTGGACAGTTGGTTATTGCAAGCAGAGAAAGTCAATATAAGATTTTCCATTTCCACAATGGAGGGCTGGAAAAACTGGCTAGTGTTTTTGGAGAGTGGGATTTCCTCAGTAAATCGAAAAAGGTGAGTCTGTGTTTTAAAGATTATTGGAAGGAATAATTATTTCATCTATAGCATATATTACACTGTTCTACCCTGATATAAGTCTTTTCTTTTGCTGGTGTTTTGTGAGGGGCAGACTGAAGTTAGAGGATTGAAGCTTCAGAGTTTTAGTAGCATTTGTTAATTAGTATATAGAATACAAGATTTAGCTCTTAATGTAATACAGTCTCACACAAAGGTGAATACAATTTTAGATTTATCTTACATTTCTGATCTTTAACCAAGTTGTTAGTCAAACGTTTACAACTCTTTTTGAAGTAATGTAACTTTTTCTTTTGAAAGTAATTATTAGTTCATAGTAGATGTAATAAAGTAAAGATTATACAAGTTTAAAGTTTGTTGTGCATACTAGAGAGTTATATTCATTGTTGAAAGGAGAAACAGAGCACAACCTGTCACTCCAGAAAACATAATTGGTTTTACTTAAGCAAACACTTAGTCATTATGGCTTCATTGGGACAAACAAGATAGTTACCAACTGATTTAGGCATATACAAAAGATTTCAAAATAAAACAGGTCCATGGAGAAAGGTAGGAAAAATTACACTGTCTAAAGCAGACTTAATATTACACTAGTTAATCATAAATATGGATAATTTTTAATTCATAGGTGTTTTTGTGTGTGTGTCATTTTCTCTGAAAATAGTAGAGCTTACTTGCTTCGTAGATTACAATATATAATCGGTGAAGATTTAGTTCAAGCAACACTTTCCTATTGACTGCTAAGGCTGTATATGTAGAGAAATGTATAAAAGAAGAGAAAATCAGCTCAAGATGGCACATTTCTAATTATTATTATCTTGACAAGGAATATAGATAGGAAAATAAATAACATTTCTGTATGTTAAAAACACTATCAAACATCGTAATTCTGATGTAAACAGTGTTAATGTTAAAGACACTATCAAACATCGTAATTCTGATGTAAACAGTGTTAATGTTAAAGACACTATCAAACATCGTAATTCTGATGTAGACGGTGTCAATGTTAAAGACACTATCAAACATCGTAATTCTGATGTAGACGGTGTCAATGTTAAAGACACTATCAAACATCATCATTCTGAGGTAAAAAGTGTCAATGTTAAAGACACTATCAAACATCATCATTCTGATTAGACAGTGTCAACGTTAAAGACACTGTCAAACATCATCATTCTGATGTAAACAGTGTTGTTAAGGACACTATCAAACATCGTCATTCTGATGTAAACAGTGTTAAAGACACTATCAAATGTCATAATTCTGGCATGTTAATGTTTTTTTTAAAATCAGCTTTCTTACAAATGCCTGGTGATCTTTAAGTACAGGTGAAACATCCAATAATGGACAAACATTAGATGACTAACATATCAACACTCAATGCTTTGTACACTGTACAGTTGGTGTCTATAGGGAGCTAGCTCCTATATTATGTATGAAGTGAAAGCTATGTTTGTTACCATAACATTGTGTAAAGTTAGTTACTATGTTAAGGGATAATTGGCCCATAAACAACAACAGAAAAACCAACAAACAAGGTAAATTAAACAAAGTTGAGAATTTAAAAACCTGCAAGTCGTGATCATAAAAAGTAAAGAGACAAGATTGGGGAAACTGTGGACATTATTTACTGAAACATTTTGCTTCCATGATCTTAACTAGAATTACATTTTGTGGATCAAATCAAGGTTTTCTACTTTAAATAATATCTACATTATCTCTGGTCTTTCTCTTTATTTAACAATTCTCACATGTTTTTTAAATTCTGAATTTTTTTTATATTGTCTTTTATCTAAAAAACCTCCGGCAATCATTACAAATGTTGTGAGATGCTCAGTGTCAAGTATGTTGTGTTCTATGATTTAATAAAATAATACTGTGTAGTTTGAATGTGGTACAACTTGTTTACCTAACAGTTCTATGATTTGATAAAACAACATTCTGTAGTTTTAATGTGGTACAACTTGTTTACCTAACAGTTTTATGATTTAATAAAATAACATCCTGTAGTTTTAATGTGGTACAACTTGTTTACCTAACAGTTCTATGATTTAATAAAATAATATCCTGTAGTTTGAATGTGGTACAACTTGTTTACCTAACAGTTCTATGATTTGATAAAACAACATTCTGTAGTTTTAATGTGGTACAACTTGTTTACCTAACAGTTTTATGATTTAATAAAATAACATCCTGTAGTTTTAATGTGGTACAACTTGTTTACCTAACAGTTCTATGATTTAATAAAATAATATCCTGTAGTTTGAATGTGGTACAACTTGTTTACCTAAGAGTTCTATGATTTGATAAAACAACATTCTGTAGTTTTAATGTGGTACAACTTGTTTACCTAACAGTTTTATGATTTAATAAAATAACATCCTGTAGTTTTAATGTGGTACAACTTGTTTACCTAACAGTTCTATGATTTAATAAAATAATATCCTGTAGTTTGAATGTGGTACAACTTGTTTACCTAACAGTTCTATGATTTGATAAAACAACATTCTGTAGTTTTAATGTGGTACAACTTGTTTACCTAACAGTTTTATGATTTAATAAAATAACATCCTGTAGTTTTAATGTCATACAACTTGTTTATTTAACAGTTCTATGATTTAATAAAATAATATCCTGTAGTTTTAATGTGGTACAACTTGTTTACCTAACAGTTCTATGATTTAATAAAATAACATCCTGTAGTTTTAATGTGGTACAACTTGTTTACCTAACAGTTCTATGATTTAATAAAATAACATTCTGTAGTTTTAATGTCATACAACTTGTTTATTTAACAGCTTTTATACATTGTTCTTATCAAAAACCAAAAATTTAAATGGAACTCAAATTTTTCTTTGTTTGTATTTAGAATGACAACTGTCCATATTGTCAATTTTCTGTTTGTCGACCTGAAGTCACACCAGCTGAATGCCACCCTGAGGAGGGTATTTATTCAGTTGTTGATGAAGATGTGTGGCGAGATTTTATGAATGAAGATGGACAAATTGAAGATGATTTTCATCTTAGAAAAGTAAACATAACTGTTAAATATTGTTTGTTTATTGTAAAGTAAACGTAACTGAGTTCATGAGAGTTTGACTTTTTATCTGTTACTTGGTAAGAGATGCATGTTAGATTTGAAAAAGAACAGCAAGAAGAAATGAACAACTTAACAAATATTAAAAATAAAAGATAATATTTGTTATTATATATTTAAAAACAGCTGGTATGGGTAGAGAAAGCATTATTAGAGGATCAAACAATGTTTCGACTTTCTTCTGTGGACCTGACAATGACTCTACTAGTGCTATCTCTACTCAGCCATTTTTAAGTATATAATTTTCTCTACAAGTGGGTTTTCTCATCATCATTCGGTTTTTAATATTAGTTTTCTTCCTCACTAGTGTCAAATCACAGAACAGATCTTACATTCAGTAGGATTGAAGACAACATTTCTTATAAAATAAGCATACTGATTTATTATTTAAACCCACAGATTTAAAGCATGACTGAATGACCAGTTCCATTCAACGAGTTAGATATGATGATAAACTTTATTAAACTTCCTGAGAAAGTTGGTAGTTTCTTGTTACTTGGAAAACTTTTATTACCAAAGGATTTGTAAGATTTTAAAGAAAGTGGTCTGATAACTCCAAATAAATGATTGGGTCAAAGTTTACATGTCAACATCTCTTACAGAGTTACTTTTAAAATTTAGGAAAACACTTTTATTATAAATGTTTGTCCGTTATGTTCCTGTCTTGTTTTTCTGCATTCTTTAGTTATGTTTCTGTCTTGTTCCTCTGCATGCTTTAGTTGTGTTTCTGTCTTGTTCCTCTGCATGCTTTAGTTGTGTGTCTGTCTTGTTCCTCTGCATGCTTTAGTTGTGTTTCTGTCTTGTTCCTCTGCATGCTTTAGTTGTGTGTCTGTCTTGTTCCTCTGCATGCTTTAGTTGTGTGTCTGTCTTGTTCCTCTGCATGCTTTAGTTGTGTGTCTGTCTTGTTCCTCTGCATGCTTTAGTTGTGTGTCTGTCTTGTTCCTCTGCATGCTTTAGTTGTGTTTCTGTCTTGTTCCTCTGCATGCTTTAGTTGTGTGTCTGTCTTGTTCCTCTGCATGCTTTAGTTGTGTGTCTGTCTTGTTCCTCTGCATGCTTTAGTTGTGTGTCTGTCTTGTTCCTCTGCATGCTTTAGTTGTGTGTCTGTCTTGTTCCTCTGCATGCTTTAGTTGTGTGTCTGTCTTGTTCCTCTGCATGCTTTAGTTGTGTGTCTGTCTTGTTCCTCTGCATGCTTTAGTTGTGTGTCTGTCTTGTTCCTCTGCATGCTTTAGTTGTGTGTCTGTCTTGTTCCTCTGCATGCTTTAGTTGTGTGTCTGTCTTGTTCCTCTGCATGCTTTAGTTGTGTGTCTGTCTTGTTCCTCTGCATGCTTTAGTTGTGTTTCTGTCTTGTTCCTCTGCATGCTTTAGTTGTGTTTCTGTCTTGTTCCTCTGCATGCCTTAGTTGTGTGTCTGTCTTGTTCTTCTGCATGCTTTAGTTGTGTGTCTGTCTTGTTCCTCTGCATGCTTTAGTTGTGTTTCTGTCTTGTTCCTCTGCATGCTTTAGTTGTGTTTCTGTCTTGTTCCTCTGCATGCTTTATGTACTGTAGATGTTCTATTTATTTCCTTCTTTTATGTCTTGTATTGATGGTAAAGAAATTCAGGGTATAAATAAGGTAGGCCAGAAATTAGTTTTTATAATGAACTTTTTGTGGAAGGAGTAAAATATGGTGTTAGCAAATAAAAACTACCATAATTTGTTTTTGTTAAACATAAATAAGGTATGTTTACAAAATATGAAAGATAGAACATTTTTCATGCCAGTTTAAGCGTACTTGTTTGGGCTTGATGTAACATTTTTTAAAATGTATATTTTCCAGGCTATATTCTTTGGAGGAGTAGATCCAAAGCTAAGGAAGGAGGCATGGCCATTCTTGTTGCATCATTACAGTTTCCATAGCACATTTGATGAAAGAGAACAAATCAGAAATGACAAATATATAGAATACCAAGCCATAAGAAGACGAAGGTAGGAGATCATAGTATGTTATGTAATCTGCTTGAGTAACTATATAAAATAAACCTAAAAATAGTTTTAATTCTGTTTTTGTACTACTTTGTAATGAAATATTTTCATGTATCTCTACCTGATAAGTAAATGTTCCTTAGAGTGCCCAAATTAAAATTAAATTTTGAATTAATAAAATGTTAATATTAACATACTTTTGACTTGTAAATACATAAATTGTAATGTCAAAGATGGAGAAAATTACTTTATAACATGTCTCAAGGGTGCGTGCTAAACATTTCTTTCATTCCTTCACCATGTTGTACTATTTGTTTGAAATCTCAAGTTCAGTTTCGCAACAACCATACTCTTCCCCGTGGTATTGTTCATGGAATTCACCACACAACAGTTTCACTTGTACTTCCCCATGAGGAAATCCTTGGGATGGGAAAAGCAAGTGATTTACTAGTGTACAAAACATTCAACTTTTAGTAGACTTTAGTAGGTAACGAACAAGTAAATTAATAATTCTTGTGTTTCAATACCATGTGTTTTCATGAAACCTGACTTTTTCCAAGTCATTGGGATTTAGAATTATAGAAGTAATAGTGTGACTGTTGTCATAATTTTGGTTTATCCTAAGTTAACAAAAAGAATTATGTATGTAAAAACTCGGCTTGAAGCTGAATTGACCTCTTGACGTGTAGGTATAACTTGTAACTTGGAATGTGAAGTACAAATAGTAACCAAATCATACCAATATTAAACTCAGTATTTAAAAAAACATGATAATAGTGTGTGTTGTTGATGTATTCATGAGGTAACTGAATCATACCAATACTGAACTCAGCATTTAAAAAATGGTAACGATAGCACGTGTTGTTGATGTATTCGTGTCATGCAATGTTACAAAATGTTGAGTCATTCAAGTTCTTACCAATGAATTGATTCATTCAGTTTTCTCTGTGCTTATGAATTTAAAGAATTTTGATACTAAACCAGATACAGGGTCTAAAAATAATATGGCCTGTTAGGCTTAGTAAATGGAGCTTTTATATGCCATATATATGCAAGTACAATATTTACTGTACATCATAACAGTCATTAAATAGCAATGAAAGTCATGTATAAAAACTCATTGATTAACTAACCTCTGTTAATGTTACTGATGGTTATGATAGCTACTGACTGGTTATTAAAATGATGTAGAAGTAAATATGTACAAGTTTCACTTGAATATGATCACTTGGCCTTAAGGGATCACATGTCTGATGAAGAGAAAGAAGAATTTTGGAAAAACGTTCAGTGTACTGTGGAAAAAGATGTGGTTAGAACAGATAGAAGTAATCCATTCTTTAGTGGAGAGGATAACCCAAACATCGACAGCATGAAGTAAGTTGTTTGTAAATTTAAGATTACTCGGTCAAATTGATCCTTGAATGTGTATCTTCTGAATGAAAAAATGATAGATATTTTCTGTAATCTTTTATGTTATCAATACTTTCTGTTAACTATTTTATACATTTAAAAACAGCTGGTATAGGTAGAGAAAGCACTAGTAGAGGAGTAAACAACGTTTCAACCTTTCTTTATCATCTTTAGATTCACAAAGAAAGAAAGGGTTTGCCTGATAGCTGACCACATGTTTTAAGGCAGCTGTATAATTTAGTGTAGAAATGTAGATAACATGCTTAGATGTTGGATATATTTATTAATACAGGTATAAAGGTTTTCCTTTGTATTGGTTTATTTTGGGCTTGAGTTGTTGTATAAGTAAGACTTCTTTAATTTTGAGTTTGTTTATATTTGTTTCTTTATTTAGTATTTGGATGTTTTCTATGATTATGTTGTGTTTATTTGACTTGCAGTGTTCGAAAACGTGTGAAGGTGACTTTTTGTGTTCTTTGAATCTGGTTTCCATTTTTCTACTTTTTTCTCTAACACAGAAATTGTGTCAGTTATCACATTGTATTTTATAAATAATGTTGGTGTGGTGTTTGTCAGCGTAGTTTTTACATAGTATAGACCTTAGTTTTGTGCCTGGTTTTTGAATAAATTTGGTCTTAACTGTAATGTCATAATTTGTTACTCGTTTTTGCCAAATATTGGTTATTTTTCTGCTGATGTCAGGAATATATGGTACTCAGTAGTATATGTTTTTGTGATTTTTAAAATCATGGGGTATATTTACTTTTGTTGGTTGATTTTGCTTTATGTTTAGGTGTGTGCATATAATGTTTCTTACGGTTTGTGGAGGAAAGTTATTGATGTTGATGAAGTATTGTTTTATTTTGTCTAATTCATCATTAATTTTATCTGGTGAGCATAGTTTTATAGCTGTATTTATTTGGTTTCTTAGTATGTTGAGTTTTTGTTTTATTTCATGTGCTGAGTCCCAAGGAATGTATAGTCCAGTATGGGTGATTTTTCTGTGGATTTCTGTTTTAAATTGTTTGTCGGTTCTTGTAATTTTGATATTAAGAAATGGTATTCGATTGCAACATATATAATTTCACAAAACAGAAAACTAAGAAACAATCTTACAAAAAGAGACATTAATTCCATTAAACACCTAAAACAAGACAAAAACATTAAAATTCTAAAAGAAGATAAAGGTAACGCCATACTCATAATGAACTGGAATGAATACATCCAAAAAATTAAAAACATTCTATCAGACCCAAACAGATTTAAACCAATACACACAAATCTAACAAAGACACAAAATACTACTAAAAATGATAAAAGCCAACATAATTTCACAAACACTTTCGTGCACACCACAAATACACTCATCCCTGAACCTCATAAACCAGATTGTCCATTATGACCAATAATGTCCACATATGAACTGGTTAATTACAATCTTGGTAAATACATAGCATGGGCATTCTCCAAATATGTAACATCAGCCAGCTCATTCATCAAAGACTCTTTTAATTTCAAGTCTAATCTAAATCAACTTAATCATAAAGCCTTAATGGCCAGTTTCGATGTCATATTCCTCTTTACAGAAGTTCCAACCACTGAAGCCTGCAATATAGTCTTCGAACTCTATATCCGAGACCCTGACCCATCTATAGACATTCCCAGTAACCAATTACCCACTCTCATAGAATTCACCACGATAAAGAGAAACTTCATGTTCAACACCCACAACTATATACAAACAAATGGCCTAAGCATAGGCAACCCAGTATCACCAGTTCATGCCAAATTTTTATGACACAAGTTGAAGCACAAGTAATCAACACAGCATTACATCCATCACTATACTGGTACAGATATGTGGATGACATTATTGCAAGATTCAGATCGACAGCTCACATGCTTAATTTTTTCAATCACATTAACTCTAAACATTCCAACATTAACTTCACATGTGAACAGGAAGAAAGCAATCAAATATCACTTCTTAACCTCAAAATTATAAGAACTTACACACTATTTAAAGCAGAAATCCCCTGAAAAAACACCCATAGTGAACTATACATTCCTTTGACTCGGCTCATGAAACAAAACAAAAACTTTATTTATTTTTATTTTAAATTTATTTAAAAACCAGGCACAAAATTCAGGTCTGTGCTGTATGAAAACTACACTGACAAACATCACACCAACATTATTTATAAAATAAAATGTGATAACTGCTACGACTTCCATATTGGAGAAACAAGTAGAAAAATGGAAAACAGATTCAAAGAATGCAAAAAGTCACCTTCACACATTTTCGAACACTGCAAATCAAATAAACACAAACATAATCATAGAAAACACTCAAATACTAAATAAAGAAACAAACATAAACAAAAGCAAAATTAAAGAAGCCTTACTTATACAACAATTCAAGCCCAAAATAAACCAATACAAAGGAACACCTTTATACCTGTATTAATAAATATATCCAACATCTAAGCATGCCTTCTACATTTCTACACTCATTTACACAACTGCCTTAAAACATGTGGTCAGCGACTGGTCTATAACCCTTTCTTTCTTTGTGAACCTGTTGATGATCGAAAGTTTAAACGTTCACTACTCTACTGATGTTTTCTCTACCCATACCAGTTTTTAAATATTTATTTATCTCCACAAGTAGGTTTTCTCATCATCACGGATTGTTAGTTAATTTGAATGGGAAATGTGAACTCGAAATAAACTATTTTTTGTCTCTAGAAAATGTTTACATGTAACTTTTAGATTTACACATGTATCGGCTGTGCTGGCACAAAACAAAACTTCCAAGTTTTATGCTCCTAGCAGGGGTAGCTAGTCAGCTGATGTGAATTCTTAAGAAATGTCTCATTTCATATGATCTCAAACTTTAAGTCTTTGCATCTGATAATAGCTAATTTTCTGATATGAAGTGAAAAGATGTAATAAAAAAATCATACATAGAGACTGAGACCTGGATTGCCTGTTGTTGCTATTTAAATTTGGGGAATCCCTTGAAAACATCTGCTGGAATAATGAGTCACAACCTCGTGGAAAAAGTGTACTGGGTACTTGTGGTATCATATATTCCTCTGTTGTTGTTTTAACCGTTATTTACAAATTGTCTGAATCATAAATGGATTACTAACAAATGTCAGTGCCCCTCAATGATTACTGGCTACACATTAACTTTGAGCTCGCTAGCTAATGCTAATTTCAAGCCGTGTGAGTGTGACTTATCATATATAACTCATCTGTTGAAACTATAAAAGTTTAGATATTTAGAATACAAAATTTAAAGGATTTCGTATTATTTCAAATAACATTTAGGCTAATATGAAAAAGTAACCATCACTTATTATGTTAATAAATTTAGTTAAATAAAGTTAGATATAGAAACAACAAAGTTTTTAAACACAAGTTTGATCTTCTTAACCACATGGACCACTAATGTAGTGTACGGGCTGGTTCTCCTTAACCACACTGACCACTAATGTAGTGTACGGGCTGGTTCTCCTTAACCACACTGACCACTAATGTTGTGTACAGGCTGGTTCTCCTTAACTATACTACCACTAATGTAGTGTATGGGCTGGTTCTCCTTAACCACACTGACCACTTCTTTTCCTGCACAGATTTATTCTTCTGAACTATGCTGTTTACAACCCTGTGATGGGCTACACACAAGGCATGTCGGACCTTTTAGCTCCTATTCTGGCTGAACTACGAGATGAAGCTGAAACGTTCTGGTGTTTTGTTGGTCTGATGCAATGCACTATATTTTTCAGTTCTCCTAAGGATACTGACATGGAGATAAACCTGGTGTGTTTTACTTTTTTTTTCACAAAATATATTCTAAACATGCAGAGCAAATGTGTTTACTTTTCTTGTTGTAGATAACTGGGGTAACTTTATCTAAAATTGATCACAAAAAACAATAAATTGTGCTTCTATACCTTAAGAGTGTGAAGATGTTAGAATATATGGTTTATGTAAGTTCACTGTCCTTGTTCTACCATTAGAACTACCTGCGTGAACTTGTGAGACTAATGGTTCCACAGTTTGACAGTCATCTGCGGCATCATGCAGATGGGATGGAGTTGCTTTTCGCTCATCGGTGGATCCTCCTCTGTTTTAAGCGGGAGTTTCCCGAGTCTCAGGCTCTCAACATGTGGGAAGCATGTTGGGCCCACTACCAGACAGATTATTTCCATTTGTTTCTCTGTGTGGCCATTATTGCCATCTACGGTGAAGATGTCATTACACAGGACTTGCGGACTGATGAGATGTTACTGTATTTTAGTAATTTGGCTATGCATATGGATGGAGATTTGGTTTTAAGGAAGGTGGGTGACCTTTATGAAGTATTAAAAAAAAAAAGGCTGTGATGGCCTGAAGAAAATAAATGTACTGTAGCCTTTAGAATGTGGGTGACTTTAAAAGCTAGAAAATTATTACATCAAAACAAGTTTAGTAGAAATGAAAGCTAACATATATTGTACTTAAATGTTTATAATATTTGTGTTTGATAACTGCTGTATTTGTTCCTCATCCATCATGTAAGATTTGCAGATAAACACTTGTATAGCTGTTTACTTGATTGTTCTCAAGATCAGTAAGGACCCTTAGTCGCAAACTTATAATTGCTACAGCATTGTTGGAAATGCTTGTGTCATATATCACCATCTTAGTTTAGTAAGGGATGGGAAATTTATAAGAATTCTTATTGAATATTGAAATTTATTGCAAGAAATATGGCTAAGGATAAAGAAGTCAGAGAGGGGGAAACCACTACATTTCATATTGTTAGGTTTAGGAAAAAAAGACATCCAACAATTCAGTTAGTGTGTCAGACTGTTGATCCAAGATTCTGCAACTCATCATCATTTCTTATGGAAAACACCATTGTGTTTCTCCTTGTAGAAGTAATAATCCAATCCAATAGGTATTGGCTGTGTGATGGCTAGCACAAATAGTCTTCAAGTAACTTGTTACAAAAGCTCAACAAACTAGAAAATCATACTAATAGATTGACTGATGGCAAAACTGTGTGTTTCTTAATTAATTGTGGTATGTTACGCAGTAATATTAAAAATGAAATATCTTAATATATTTTTTACATTACTTGGGCAGTGGTTTAATTGTCTACAGACATGATTTCTTTTTGTGAGTTATTATATGTTTTAAAAATGTTTGAAATAGCCTTAAGAAGTGTTTTAATAATAGAAATGCTTTTCTAATGTGAATTTTTATAACAATACTTTTGAAGCTTTAACTTGTGTGAAACAAATTTTGAACAAAAGTAAACACATGTAGTATTGTACATACTGAAAGGAGTTTTTATATTCACAAAATAGCAAATACTAACCAGTAACAGAAAGTTCCATTAATATTTAGATTACATTGTGTTATAAAGAGTAGCCTGTACCACCTAGTTCTTTTATTCATCATATGTTTCTTGTGTTATAAAGAGTAACCTGTACCACCTAGTTCTTTTATTCATTATATGTTTCTTGTGTTATAAAGAGTAACTTGTATTCTTTTATTCATCATATGTTTCTTTTGTTTATAAAGAGTAACCTGTACTACCTAGTTCTTTTATTCATCATATGTTTCTTGTGTTATAAAGAGTAACCTGTACTACCTAGTTCTTTTATTCATCATGTTTCTTGTGTTATAAAGAGTAACCTGTACTACCTAGTTCTTTTATTCATCATATGTTTCTTGTGTTATAAAGAGTAATCTGTACCACCTAGTTCTTTTATTCATCATATGTTTCTTGTGTTATAAAGAGTAACCTGTACTACCTAGTTCTTTTATTCATCATATGTTTCTGTTCACTAGGCTAGAGGCTTACTCCACCAGTTCCGTCTCCTGCCAAACATACCTTGCACTTTGGCCAAAATTTGTGAACTGTGTGGTCCAGGAATGTGGGACAGTGGGTATGCTCCTACAGTGGAATGTGTGGGTAACCATGGTAACCATTCATGCCCTCATGGAGGGCACGATCCAGCCATGAAGTGCGTGTGAAAGAAATTTAATGTGTTAATTATTTACAAAATTAACAGACCTGTGGTTATTTCACTTTCTTTATTTTTACAATGGTCAAAAATATTTCTGTAATATCTGATGTGGTACAAAACCACAACAAAACTTGGATGTTTTTTTTCTTACTATTGTAGAACATTGTTTAAACCATAATAACAGCCAGAAAGTATTGGTATTTCATGCTTTTTTCTCAAACATCCTTTAATGATTTATTTTTATTACCACTGGGAACATTTTCAGACTTCCATTTCTCTCATGTAAATGTAAAAACATTGCTAATAGTAGCAGTCTTGTATCTCTTGTTTGTACATGTGTTTACATATTAGATTTATTTTCCTGTTAAAGGTACACGATTGACATTGTGTCACAAGCACAATGAGTCCAAGACTTATAAGAAAACTTTGTATACTGTATCATATGAATGTAATATTGTGTATTGGTAATTCATTAGATAACATATAGTAAAACAGTACCAAAATTGGTTGTGTGGGCATTAGAAGGAAAACATTTTTATCAGAAAACAACCTGAAAATGTCACATTGGTTTTCTGTTGAGGATTTGTTGACTTGATCTCATCCACTTGGAAAGTAATTAAGTTCAACATAAATTCTTAAGCATTATGCAACTCCAGTTCTTGATGTTAATGAGTATAATCTTCTCATATCTGAAAGAAATTGTTACCTATTCAGTAAAAGTTATTTTACCATTGAAAATCTAATTTTCTGTGGTTACCATACCAACAGTGTTTTTAGTAATGAGAGTTTTATGTCAGATATTACAAATTTTAATTTGTAACCTAATTACATTCTTGTTCAAAAACACTACTAGTCATTCTAATTCATTATTCAAGTGAAATTGGATCTTAAAATATCTTGGTTCTAAGTGATGGTGCTAGGGTGAAACACTAGTCCGGGTAAGATGTAGGTGTGAATCATAATCTGGTCAGTAATGATGATGGGTTCAAACACTAGTCAAGGAAAGATGTAGGTGTGAATCATAATCTGGTCAGTCATGATGATGGGTTTAAACCCAAGTCAAAGAAGTATGTAGGTATGAATCAGGATAATCAGTAATGATGGTGGGTTCAAACACTGGTCAGGGTAAGATGTAGGTGTGAATCAGGATAGTCAGTAATGATGATGGGTTCAAACACTGGTCCGGATAAGATGTAGGTACGAATCATAATCTAGTCAGTAATGATGATGGGTTCAAATGCTATTTAAGGTAAGATGTAGGTATGAATCATAATCTAGTCATTAATGGTGACAGGTTCAAACACTAGTCAGGGTAACATGTAAGTATGAATCATAATCTGGTCAGTAATGATAATGGGTTCAAACACTAGTCAGGGTAAGATGTAGGTATGAATCATAATCTAGTCAGTAATGATGATGGGTTCAAATGCTATTTAGGGTAAGATGTAGGTATGAATCATAATCTAGTCACTAATGATGATAGGTTCAAACACTAGTCAGGGTAAGATGTAGGTATGAATCATAATCTAGTCATTAGTGGTGACTGGTTCAAACACTAGTCAGGGTAAGATATAGGTACGAATCATAATCTAGTCAGTAATGATGATGGGTTCAAACACTAGTCAGGGTAAGATGTAGATACCAATCATAATCTAGTCAGTAATGGTGATGGGTTCAAACTCTAGTCAGTGTAAGATTTAGGTATGAATCATAATCTGGTCAGTAATGATGGTTTCAAACACTAGTCAGGGTAAGATGTAGGTATGAATCATCATATATTCAGTAATGGTGATGGATTCAAATGCTATTTAGGGTAAGATGTAGGTACGAATCATAATCTAGTCAGTAATGGTGATGGATTCAAACACTAGTCAGGGTATGATATAGGTATGAATCATAATCTTTTGAGTAATGATGATGGGTTCAAACACTAGTCAAAGAAAGATGTAGGTGTGAATCATAATCTGGTCAGTCATGATGATGGGTTCAAACACTGGTCAAGGAAAGATGTAGGTATGAATCAGGATAATCAGTAATGATGATGGGTTCAAACACTGGTCAGGGTAAGATGTAGGTACGAATCATAATCTAGTCAGTAATGGTGATGGATTCAAACACTAGTCAGGGTAAGATGTAGGTACGAATTATAATCTAGTCAGTAATGGTGATGGGTTCAAACACTAGTCAGGGTAAGATGAAGGTACAAATCATAATCTAGTCGGTAATGGTGATGGATTCAAGTGCTATTTAGGGTAAGATGTAGGTATGAATCACAATGTAGTCCGTAATGATGATGGGCTGAAACACTAGTCAGGGTAAGATATAGGTTAGAATCATAATCTAGTTAGTAATGGTGATGGATTCAAACATTAGTCAGAGTAAGATGTAGGTTTGACTCATAATCTAGTTTGTAATGGTGATTGTTACATTTTCATAATGCTTACATCTTAAAGTATATTATTTGTGACTTGTTGATTTGTTAGTTAATAAAACCTATTTTTCATATCTTCTGTTTCAACTTGTTAGTTTGTGTACTTTAACAACTTCATGAATAATTCTGTTTTGCTACTAGAAGAAAGAAAAATGATTTTTATAGCTTATCTTGCAGTGATGTTAGAATTGATAATGTTTGTATTTTAACAGGTGGAAAAATTGATAGACAAATGAAATTTATATATGAATGTGTTTGAATTCTGTGTTGTCAGAATACAGTTGAAGTTCCCCTTAATGTAGACATGTTCATTTCCCGTGTGCCATAATGTTTCAAAGGTAAATCATTTGTTAAAAGTTGTGATTCTTTTTGCTTTGCTCATTTCTGTAATAAAATGATGCATATATTGTAGTCCCATAGAATCATTTTTGCTGATTCAAGAATATTTGGTCTGTAATAACCTTTCCACTTGTCATTGGCTGGTATGATGCACAATGTAACATGCTGTATGGTATGATGCACAGTATAACATGCTGTTTACATTCTTTGAGTTAGTGCTAGTCCAGCAAGTGTTAGCTGCATGTCTAAATCAGCATACCACTTGCTCTAACTACTTTTGTCTCTTTAGTCCTTTTTATAGGTTATCTTGTGCCCCCTAGTGACATAGTAGTATGTATGCAGACTCACACTGCTAAAACACTGTTTTGATACCCATGGTGAGCAGAGCACAGGTAGTCCATTGTGTAGCTTTGTGGTTAATTTTAAACAACTTTGTTTTGTTTTTACTTGATCCGTACATTCTGAGTTTGTCACTTTTTGTCACAGATATCTCAAATGCTGCATATATCTTTATATTTTCTCGTAGTTTTAATATTTGTTGTATTTTCTTTCATTCTTCTTCCTTCCACAAATGTAACAAAGGACGTAGCTTCGTAGTTACAAACTTAATCCCTGGATTCTTGTAATTCATTACTCTACAGATAATAATTTTTACCTCACCTCAGGTTTGGGGAATTTTCTGATTTAAAGACTGTGTCCAAATTGTTTTTGTGTCTGTAATAGAAGAGACAAAACAGTTTTAAGGATGTGACTGTAGCAATCATCCCACAGACAGGAACAGTTTTAAAGATGTGACTGTAATAATCATCCCACAGACAGGAACAGTTTTAAGGATGTGACTGTAGCAGTCATCCCACGGACAGGAACAGTTTTAAGGATGTGACTGTAGCAGTCATCCCACGGACAGGAACAGTTTTAAGGATGTGACTGTAGCAGTTATACCTGGGACGGGAATGATTTCAAATATGTTAATGTAGCAGACATCCCAGGGACAGAAAGAGTTTTAGGTATTTTAGTGAAACAGTCAGTTTGTTGTTCTTGTTTTTGAACCTCACAGAAGAGACAGTTCTGGGCACTCAGAAACTCTTGTATCTTTTCAGACCCACACACGTTCAGGGGTGAATCTTGGTTTTTTTAATGGGAGATACAGGAGTCGGGAAGAGCTGGGAATAAGCTTGGAAAGGTTGTTGCTCATGGTGCCGCTAAGTTTTCTCTTGTGTTTAGAACTTCTGGTGGTGAAACTGGTGATTTAGCATAGAGATCCATGCTACAGTCTGCCATATTTTATGTGAGAAGGCAGATAAGAGAAAAGAGAGAGTGATGAGAGAGAGAAGAAAGATGAAGGGAACAAAGAAAAAAAAGCTTGCATGATAGAGAGAGGGGAAACAAATATATAGACAGCATGGGGTCCTTACAGAGATTTGTAGATTTGATGTCAGGATATTCAGTTGTGGGGGAAAGTAGAGTGCCTGGAGAAAACCACTTTCACTGTGCGAGCACCGAATAATCTACCTGCCCAGTTCCCAATCCTGAAATGTAGAACATTATAAACATATAAACAAGGTAAGGCTAATCGGTATGGTTAATAGTCCGGTTTAGTGGTGAGGCATATTTGGCCCAGAGCTGAGGGATGTCAGCTAGTTGAGATATTTGACGTGTTTGAGTGTTTCTGTCCTTGGCTTTTGTGTAGTAACAATAAGCTGGTGTAATGAACCAGTCTTGTATTGATAGTAGACCGGTTAGCATTTCAAGGTATGTTGTGAGGGTGTAGTTGAGTAGCTGAAAAGTTGTTTTGATTGTGTGGTTCTGGAGATCCTATAGTACTGAGTATTGGTACTTGGACATATTATGTGTGACTGCACTACCATATTCAAAAAGGGGTGTAATGAATGCCTTGTATATAGTGTGGATGATTTTTGAGGAGCATCCTTTGTTTGGGCCACTAATGTCTTTCAGAAAGAACATTCTATTTCTTGCTTTACTTTTGGAAGTGTCAGGACCATGTTAAGTTCAAGGTGATACTGAGGAATTTGATGGAATTAGTAAAGTGGATATCGATGTTATTGAGGCTTAATTTCAAACTAAATGTTTTTTCTACACTTACTGATGTTTCAGGCTATAGCTTGTGTGTATTGATTGGGTTTAAGATGACACACCAATGAATGACAGAGTTGAGTGTTGTTTGTACCCTGTTAGCTGCTGTATGGAAATTGCTAGAGGTGCTCCATATTGCTATTTCATCAGCATACTGGGAAATGAGGGTATAAATAAGGGAAGGAAAGGGTTATGCCATTAATGTAAATGTTGTACAGCACTGAGCCTTGGGGTACACTGACGCTTAGGTTGAATCGACTAGAAAATGAGGTGTGAATTTTAACTATGGCAGTATAGTTGGTGATGAAGCTGAAAATCCATCAGCCTTGTGGGAGGCCTAGAGCCTGGGTTTAATACCAGACTGAGTCAAATGCTGTTTGAACATCCAAAAAAGTAGCAGTAGTTGTTTGTTTATGGTTAAACCCTCTTAAAAACTGATCTGGTGAGACAGACTAAGTGATTGGTAGATTGTCTTTTCCTTCTGCCTGCATTTTGGTTATTGTTAATCAATTTGTTAAGCTCAAGGAAGCCGTTCATTCTGTTAGTGATGACCTTATCTATAAGTTTACGTAGGGTATTTAGTTGGCTGATTGGTCTGTAATTACTAAGATTGCTTAGGCTAGTGTCTTTTTTTGGGGGTATGACCTTTATTACAGCAGTTTTCCAAATATTTGGGTAATATCGTGAAAGCAAGGAGAGGTTAATTATTGAGACTAGGTGATTGAGGCTGGCATCTGACAGGTTTTTAAGAACTATATCACTGATGTTTTCTGGTCCTGTGGGTTTATTTCTGGCTTTCTTTATGAGTTACTTAATCTCAGTTCTGGTGAATGGTGTAAAACAAGAAGTGTCTGTCATCATGGTTGAGATTAATAGGAAATTGAGTGGAGAAAGGAGTGAAGTTTAAGCTAGTGAACTGATTGATGTGGTTGTGGTTGACTTGTCAAAGGTTGAGATGTTAAGGGTGATGAAAGTGTTCATGAAATGATGAGCAAATGCATTGGCTTTATCCAAGTCAGTGAATGCTTTGATGTTGTATTTGATGTTATTTGTCTTTCATTGGGGCATGTATAAACTTGGTGTGGTCTGACACAGGGAACGGAAGATGTGCAAGTGGCCTTAGTCTGCTTGAAATGTTGACACTTGTAATATTGGATAACCTTTAGGCCTGAATTCTTGGCTCCTTCGACCTGGTGGAGTGTGTAGTAGAGGGTCACACCTGTCAACATTTGGAATATTGATTCTTACCAATGGTGCAGGTAGGCCAGTCCAGAGCAATTTAATTTGCTCGATTTTGGTTATTTGAATACCTGGGCTTTGAGCTCTTCTTTGATTTCATCAAGTGTGATGTCAAAGAGGATGCAGTAGATCACTGCTTCTTTGCCAGGAAGTTAGTTGCCGGTGACATGAACTGTAAGATCAGCACCATTGAATGAATTTGCTGGTTAAGGGTTGAGTATGGTAGAGAAACCATAGGGGTCAGTACATTTGAAAACAACACCCTCTCTGAGGAGACATTTGAGGTTGTTAAAACTGACTCGTGGAAGTAACCTTTTTAGTTTCTGGGCAATTTGGGGGATTTAGCTGTTACTGGGATCCCCTTGACTCTAACCACTGGTGGCATCTTGGGGTGAAGCTGTTGAATTCTAGGTGATGATGGTACAGTCACAGTGTTGGTGAGGGATGTGGTTTGGTCTTGCTTTGCCTTGGTAGGTTGGTCAGTAGGTTTTGTTATCTTGGTGTTAGTGTTTTGATTTCTGAGTGAATTGCATGGGGTGATGTCACCGTCATTTGAAGTTAACTGGAACTCGACTATTTCAGCTTCACTAATTGTGCAACATTCCTCTGTGGCTTATAATAACTCTAACTGGTTTGTGGTAGTCAGAGGTTTGCCTGTGGAGCAAGTAGTCATGGTCCAGGTGAAGATATAACTTAATGCATTTTAATTTAAACTCTTTATAGCACTTGCGACAGCCACGAATCAAACCCAGGTCAACTGCTTGGAGTTTCTGCCCTGAGCTGGTCCTCTCTTAAGGACAGGAACAGTTTTATATATGTATATGTAGCAGTCATCCCAGGGACAGAAACTGTTTTAAATATGTAAATGTAACATTCATCCAGTACAGTTACCAGAATAAATGTTTATTAAATATAGTCAGAGATGATATTAAAGATATTTTAGATTCTATTTTGTACCATTAGTATTACGTACTATTTAGCTACATTGCATATTTCTATTATAGCATTAATGAGTATCATTTTAACAGACTACCTGGTTAGTTTCCAGTTATATAAGATTTGTCACATTCTTTACCTTTCAACAAACTGTATCAAGTGTTTTTATAAAATAACAAACACATTTAGTCAATTTAAAGTTGTTTTAAATTTAGTAGCCTGCAGTTATTATTTTTGTGGCTTTTTAATATATCAGATTAACTTCATGTTAGACTTTTGCTATAAATCTGGGAATAAATGGCTTACAGTACTCTTTTCGATATTTTAAGAACATGCTTGAGGTTATGTCTGCTTGTGACGAGGTTTCAGTGTCTGTTTATTTTCCAACTTAGTATAGCATTTTTTGGATCAGTTACTTTTAGGACATAGCAGTTCTAGTTGGCATACTATATCAACTGGAACCTTTTCTCTGAATGTTTAACCACATCATTCACTGATGTATAACATGTACTAGAAACATTAGTTTACCTTCCATTGTCTCATTGAAAGGAGCAATACCTATTAAAATATTTATCTTTTGACTGCTCCTTTGCAAGATGGAGTACCTTTCTTCCCATGTTTTCATTTAAAGTTTTGTTCTCCAGTTTGTGTCGTTTTTTATTAACTTCTCAACTTTGACTATGAGTATGTGTGACCAATTTCAGGATGTAGGCTTAGATAATGTATATTTATATAACTTTGCAATTTGCATGGCTGTAATCTTCTCTTTTAGTTTTTTCTTTTATTACCTGTAAGAATATTTCTTTTTAATTGAAAAGGTTTCCAACTGACTAGGTTTTGTACTCAATTAAGATGAAATCTTATAAAATAATGCTTTAAAGAATACCTTTATCTGAACTGTCCTGTCTCCAGGATGCTCCAACAGTACCTATCTTTGAATTATCCTGTCTCCAAGTTGTTCCAGGAGAACCTGTCCCTGTACTGTTTAAGGCAAATACTGATTTGGTCTTAACCTGTCTATGTGTTGTCTTTGGGTCATTATTGATGTTTGTGGGACTTCACCTGTCTGCTCCCATGTCCTGAACCACCTCTCACCATAAATACTGTATATGTTCATGGTCTCTGTCACAAGGCTTTCAGTTTTTATCCATTCCCCAGGAGTAACAGGCACCTTTCTTTATAGCCCTACTTCTTCATGTATGTGGGAATTTTAGCTACAACTTATGAAAGAGCTGAATTAGTTTTTAAAATTACATTTAAACAGATATGTCAGCCCCACCTTCCTACAAACACCTTTTAAAAATGTAAAGAAACAAAGATAAATGTTTGGATGTCAGCTCAGATACAGGTAATAGTCGATTATTGTGGGATGGCATCTCGTATGTTGGAAATGATTGATTGGATAAGGATTATTGTGGGATGGCATCTCAGATGGAGGAAATCATTGATTGGACAAGGATATGCCAAATTGTTACATGAAGGAATTCTTACAGTTAATAAACTATTGCCCTTTGTCCTGAATGTAGAAAGTACATGTATTTATAAGTATATGTAACTTTAAAATAATAAATTGTTTTTTTGTTTTAATTATGATAAAAGTAAGAGTTTTGTTGATGTGTGTAATGTGATTTAGATTGATAATATATTATCTCCCTTCTCAAAACTTGAAACTTCTTTTATTGAGAATTAATAAAATTTCATTGTAGAAGTAGTATTGCCATGTAATTATATTTTCAAAAGGTTGTAAACTGTCATTTTTACTGACATTTCAGTATTATTCAAGTAAAGAACTGTAAAATTAACAAGTTTTGAAAAGTGTACTTGGAGAAGATAACTACCAATTTTCATCATAACTAATGTAGAATGTAAGAATGTGTTCATGTGAAAACTGTGGGAGTTATCAGATAATGTGTTAAAACGTGAATTAATTTTAAATTTTACTTTTTGAAAATGGTGAAATTTATTGGTTTAAGTGTCAGTCTTTATATTTTATTTTTGTATCCATTTAATAATAGAAGTTCTGTTTTTTATTTTATAAATATACATTTATCATTGGTTTAGGATAACAATGATAAGTTTTACTGTGGATTTAGATTTATCTATGATATGATGGGTTTTAATGTTTCTTTAAATTATCTACGATGGGTTTTAATATTTCTTTAGATTATCCATGATAGGTTTCACTGTTTCTTTAGATTATCTGTGATAGGTTTCACTGTTTCTTTAGATTATCAATGATAGGTTTCACTGTTTAGATTATCAATGATAGGTTTCACTGTTTCTTTAGATTATCCATGATAGATTTTTATAGTGATATTTTGGACCTTTTCTTCATCTAAAACTAATCATTCCTTTGAAGCAAACAGTAAATTTTTCAAGTTTGTACAAATTCTAAGTTGTAAAATAGACATTTTACTTTATATATATATCAGCTTTTAATGTATGGTTCATTATTCCAATAGTTATGAGGACTTTTAATGTATGGTTCATTATTCCAATAGTTATGAGGGCTTTTAATGTATGGTTCATTATTCCAATAGTTGTGAGGACTTGCTCTTTCTGCTTATTTTATTTGATGTGCTTGGATTATGTAGTTTTATTGTATTTTAAATCAAGATATTGTCAAACTGCATTTTCATTTGTATTAATGATATTTTACATAAATCACATTTCTTTAGTCAGCTGTTCTTCATAAATGATTCTTTCTATCATTGATCAAACTACCAGTTCTGTGATACAGAAAATACCTTCAGTTGATGATGCATAAATAAATGGTTGTTGACTTCATTTATCTTGTGAAGTACATGTTACAATTAGAACTAGTTTGAGTTATTGTGAATAAACAGTTGTTGATTGAAGTTTTCTTGTGGAAGTTAAAAATAGTTTCATAATTATGATTTGGTAATTTTTATAATGAGTAGTTTGTTTCCTTGATGACCTGAAATAATTGTTAAACATGGAAGGAAGCCATTTGCAATGTTTTTCTTGCCACATAATGTAAGGTGTTTTCCTTTAATAAAATTAATGGCTTAAAAATAGTTTCAAAGTCTACACATTTGAGTTTTAATGTTAAAGCTCATATTAACATATAAAATGCGATAACAAGATACACTGCCTGAAGATTGTGCATTTTAAACCAGTGTTTATGGAACAAGTGCAAGGTGTTTCCATTTGTTTACACTTTCCTAGATAAAAGTGTTCATTATATTTTTGAGTTGCAATTTCATTATATTATAATTTGGTCATATATATTGTCAAGAAGTGCCAATAATTGTTCTGCTCTTGTGTAATAACTCTAAGTCTACCTTAGGTAGAGATGGAAGTTGAGTAAATACACTCAGGCTGTTTAATTTATACTTTTGAACAATCTCAACTAACCAGATTCACTGGCTGGCTTTTCTGTTAATTCATTACGTATTGTCTTAAAGTCAACAGCATTGTCCACAGTCTGAGCTATGCTGGGAATAATGTTTTACAAAACTCTAATATAACTCTAAAATCTCCTGTGATGTTTGCAATATTTCAAACGAGAAAAAGATTCCTTCTTATTAAATACATCTTTCAAGGAGACTTGTGGTGCATTGCACCATTTTAACAGCTGTTGGCTGTTTCTTCCACTGAAGTGACATATATATATATATATATATATAAATAAATGTTTTGAAATCTTTCCTGCTAAATATTTCTTCTATTTCAAGGTTTAAGCTGTTACATGTACTGAGAACATTAAAGATTTTGATGATATATTTATGTAAATACACAAAGAAGAAACAAGTGTAAAAGCTTTGAATATTGTTGGTTTAAAATAAAATTCTATGAGCAGTTTTGTACTTTTGTTTTCTTCATTGTATCAACATGTTAATTACAGAATATCTCAGTATGACATACAACATAACTAGATGATAACTCCATCATAGCTTTTTGTTGGATTGATGAAAATCCAGACATTACAACCACTCCACATGGCAAATCATCTTCTATCACAATAATTTCAATGTTGAGAAACATTTCATTATTTGTTACTGTGTTAGATTACCTAACTATAGATAATTTTGTAAAGTAATGACAGGAACAAAGTTTAAGCTAATGGAATATTTCACTTTGTTCAACATTGTCTCAAGATGATTCAAGAGGTTCCTTTATTTACATGTAAATCAGTCTCTTGGTTTGTATATTGTACTAAATAAACGTTACAAACTTGTATTAACATTTACTAGGTTTCACAACTGTTTTAAGTTTATGAAACAATGATTACCTACTGTTTAATTATTTCTTAATAACATGTAGAGCTTTTCTTTGGCCATGTTGGAGAGAGATGAACTCATAGCTGTATTCCAACCACTTACCTTCCAAGTTATGTTTTGTTTGCCAGCTATTGCTGGACACAAAAAGTGTACATCTGTAAAGTGTCATGAAACGTGTAAATCAATTTACACAACTACAAACACTAACAGAACATTTTTTCCTTCTGCAAGTGGAAGCTTTGAAAATGTTAACCACCAGAAAACAAGAGAAGATAAAACTGTTGAATTTAATGAATTACAGTTCTCAGTTTTAAATAAAACAACACATCAGAGCTTTTCACGTGAACAGTAATTTATTTATAAAGTTTTCTTCTGAAATAAAGAATATTTTATAGATGTTAGTTGTAGGAAGTGGTGGATAATAGAAATGTTTATTAGATTCATACAATCAGTTTTGTTGCCCTCCTCATGAAACATTCTAGTTAAGTACCACTAGTTTATCTACATCACTTTAGACAGAATCATACAAAAATATTTTTAACAGTAATGTCATTTAATAAGCTTAACCACAACTGGTTCCTTTAGTAACCATTGCTCTAGGCAATTACTGATGTAGAGTTTAAGCTTTTAATACACTGAGTGACTTGTGTGATTCACTTCACTGAGAGAGACTATTTCACATCTTGTCAAGTTGGTGGTGCATTTCATAGCAATCACAGTTCAACCTTTGTTTCATTATTGTTTTAACATTTCTTTTTGTCATATGGTTGCTTTACTGAAGTTTGTATGCACTGACTACTGTACAACAGGAGTGTTAACACTGGATGGGAGAAGAGCCACACTTCAGACCCACTGAGAGGTTAAACTTTAGAACAATTGGATTGGGAGAAGAGCCACACATCAGACCCACTGGGAGGTTAAACTTTAGAACAATTGGATTGGGAGAAGAGCCACAGATCAGACCCACTAGGAGGTTAAACTTTAGAACAATTGGAAAACAAACACTTGTTGATGTGATGTGAGCAAAAAATTGTTAAACTGTCATTCTCAACTCCATACAGGCCTGTTTACTTGGTACTTTCCTATGTAAATGTTGGAATTTCATGTCAAATAATTTAAAAGTATGTTAAAAGTAACTCTTATTTACTTAGTACCAAACTAAATGTTGGAACATCATATCTAATTACTCATAACATTGATAACCATTCTTTCTTATCCTGTGCTCTGACAGTGTTCTAGTTATCATAATTTACAAAACGATATTTATTGTATGCATTACTCTAAATGGATACAAGGGTATTCTGGATAACTACCATCTTGTCTTACAGAGAGATAACTGGTGTAAATTGTAATAGTCACAGTGTTAGCTAATGTGTTACTACTAAAGGTTAATTTATTGTGGTATAATTCACATGATACAACTTATTGTACATTTTCCTAATGTTAGATAGTTTTTAACTTTGAAGGTTCTTTTCTGATTCTTGCATAGCTTGTCACAGATGGGCCTAATATTTACTTCATGAGGTTTTGTTTCTACTATGGTATAGTTTGTCATGGATAGGCCTAGCATCAGTTACTAGTTCACATTATTAAGTTTTGGTTCACTGAAATTTAGTTTTTCATGGATAGGCCTAATGCCAGTAACCAGTTTATATTTTATTACTAAGTTTTGGTTCACTGAGGTATAGTTTGTTGTAGACAAGTATTATGTCAGCTTTTTTTTTAAATTTTGGCATTGTATGGCACAGTTTATCATGGGTAGGCCAAATGTCAGGCAATGTTTAGTTTACTAACAATATTACAATGAATATCCCACATTTTGATAAAACTTGAAATTGACCATTATCTAGAGAATGAAGGCTCTGTATGAAAGGTTGTGTCATACTCTCTTACATCATAATATTTCCACACACAGTTTAACACTCACAACATTTTATTTCTTATCATGCCATTACATCTGAATTTACATAGTATGTACATAATTTGTGTGTACTGTAACAGTTTCTCAAACTGTACACCTTATGTCAAATGAAATTAATATCAGATAAGACTGTAACAAAATTTAAGATATGGCTACAACCACAATTGTTCTTAAAATGGGGGCACGCTAATTACAAATACCCAAAAAGGAATTGTTTTAAAGGACACAGTAAGTATTATAAATACTAATATCTGGCAACAAATAATAGTCACACATTCTAGCAATGATGCATTAAAATATACATGTAACTATACAGACATAGATTAACCATTCACCATTTCAACACAAGTCGCAGAATAATAGTTGCTAATTGACTAGCTAGCCATACTTATGTATCTGCAATAAGAAGTTCAACAAATTTTATTCCTTTCACAGTGAGGTTGGAAACAAGTTTGAATCCTGTGGTATAACAATAATTAACAGAATGAACCAAATCTCTACAGTACAGGTCATACTTTTGTTTACATATAATCCTCTCAGTATAACAACATTAAATTTGTAATCGTCAAACAGTGGAATTGGTGCTGAAAGATAGTGTGGTAAAATATTTGTGTAAAATCATCTTAAACTAAATGATAAACACAAAGTATTGTCTGAAGAATCATCTACCCGAGAGTCCACATGGAGCAATAATTACACAGTATTGTCTGAAGAATCATCTACCCGAGAGTCCACATGGAGCAATAATTACACAGTTTCTCAACAGAACTTAGTCTAGTTGCAACTTACAACGAGTCAGTTCTATCGTTCACGTACCTACCAAAGGAAGCCACCATCTTGAACATAAAACTCTTTACACAAATTAGAAAACATCACAAAGAATTAAAACACAGTAGCTAATGATACCATAAATACATTGAGTGTGGTCAGTTTGGACCTTTTATTTAGAAAGTGAGTAAATAATTAATAGGAGTCTTGTGAAAGTTGACTGTAATAATACACATTGAGAGTTTATCAACTTAACTGTTCTATGGGAAACACACACGTTATTCTATGCTGGTTAGTTAAGGCTTCTCCAAGATATGTGTAAATGTATTTTCTTAGTTTTCCCTTCACTTTCACCACATAGTTTGTGAAGTTTAAATGCCAGGCTACATTTCCAACAGAGAAGACACTTGAATCTATTCTTATAAGTTCTGTTTCCAGTGTTTTAATTTAGATGTCTGATAGATAGAAAGCCTATAATATCATGTAAGTTTATAAAAGTATTCCCAGAATTTTTTGAGGACTAGTGACTCAACGACTTTGTGTCTAAAACCAAAGCTTTATTTATAAAGTAGGAGAACCAGCCAAGCACAGTTTCTTACCAGTGTTGTATACTTAGTACTTAATAATTAGCAGTAAAACTGTACAAACAAGTTTATTTCTACATTAATCACACTAACATTAGTAAATCTCTTGAATACAAGAACTGTGTATACGGGAAACATCCTGTACAATACAAAAAGTATAAACAAATTTCTTACTACTATGTTGACTGCATTTCATATTATTTTTAACAATTATAAAGAGAACAAACTCAAAGTCCAAGGAGAAGAAATTTCATGTTCTGCTAACTTATTAAAAAAGGAACCCAATTAAATTTCATCTTTAAGGGACCACTTTAGTATGACATGAAAGATGCAGCTAAGCCTCTAAGTTACACTGACGGCAGCAAAACATTTGAAAAATTTTATCATAACTTTTCAAATCTAAATTCCAAATTAGTGGCTATCACAATTTGAACATAGTAAGCTGTATTAAAACACACCGCGTTAGAACAGTACCCATCGACGTATTAAAAACACACCAAGTTAGAACAGTACCCACTGATGTATTAAAACACATCCTGTTAATATCTTAAGTTCCTTCTCCTTGAAAAAAATTATGTGGACAGACCAAAAGTAAAAGATAACATTCCTTAAAAATGATGGGTAGTTGGATGATATTAAGGCCAACATGATTTATAACTAACAGGTAGTACAAGTTAGCTGTGTTATTCTATAATATGGCAAGGACTAATGAAGTCTGTCTACATGCTTATTACAAAAAAAATTCTAATCATAAGAATTTATCCTCTCCCTCAATAAACTACATGAGGACAGTTTTACTGTGATTCTCTACGGTTAAACCAGCAGATAGATTATAACTCAACACTGGTAAGAGAAATTCACAAAGTTTGTTAAAAACTGTTGACTGGATAATTTTACTTACATGTTAATAAAACCAGGTGTATGTTTATTAGGATACAGTTCACACATCATTTTTATAACTTTACTATTATTGATTTAACCATGATCACCTGATCTAAAACTGACTGACCTGGAGGGAGGCAGCATGGCTGAAAGGACGCAAAACTGTTTTGTTTATGAGCAAGACAATTCCAGGCGAATAATGGATGATTAAATCATGATGAAGTGTCTCACCATCCTTCCCCATTTGTGACATGAGAAACCATTGTTAAAAAGTGGCTTTACATGCCTTCCATGTGTAAAAACTTAATCTAATCAGTGTAATGTCCTTTCAGCCTTACTGTTGATGTTCCACATGACTATGATGTACTATTTAAACTATTCTTAATTTGAACAACACTGAAAGTTCTTCACAAAAAAAATTTATTTATTCATTTATTTTCTCACATTTTTAATAAAGACTTTTTTCTTATCACTTCTACAATTTGGAGCAATTTCCACAGTAAATCATTATATTACAGTGAAAAATAAAAGGCAACATATTGTAAGTACAGTTGGTAGATTAAACACTCTTATTCTTCAATTCTGTCATGAACATTTACAGGCTGACTAGCTACAACAAAAAAATTAAACACTCATAAGATTGAAATGAAATGAAATAAAAACTGAAACCACATGATTTAAAGCAGTTTTTGCCACAAGCTATCGAGTATCAATGTAATAGTACCACCACTTCCTACAAAGTTAGAAGTTACTGAAATTCATCATCCGAGCTTAACAGCGTTGTTTTCTCAGTGTAGCCCTGATTTGTCGGAGGGACCTGACGTCCAGGGATAACAGGTGGTTGGTGAGGGCCATGAGACCCTTTGTCCATGTTCTCATCCTCCATATTGGCAATCCTCATTCCTTGCACGACCCCACGATGACCCAGAGCAGGAGGTGGAGCAGTATATTGGGTGTACTGTTGGTATTGTGGGTGGAAATTGTGGATAGCATCATTCATTATGTCTTTTGGGTTCATGGTCTCCTACAAGATTCAACAAACATCCACCATTAAAAGAAAACATTAAAGATCTCTTATTATAACACAATGTGGGTTCATGGTCTCCTACAAGATTCAACAAACATCCACCATTAAAAAAAAACATTAAAGATCTCTTATTGTAACACAATGTGTTACAATACTTACTTTCAAGCTACTGGAGATACTCTGCATAGTAACAGAACGACCCTGAGACTCCCTGTGGTAGTTCTGCATATATACATGATATGGGAAGGCGTATCGTAGTGCTAATGAGGCAAAAAACATCTCAATACAAATAAGAAAGTTTTGGTAACCAGCAGACACAGTTCCAACACTAGCCATGGATATCCCCTGGTTTGAGTAGATAGGGGAAATCACCCCAGCTTTCTCCAGTATTGCCAATATTACACCTAAATTAAATAAGAGAAAAAAATATAGCCGAAGGTACCATTATATGTTAATGACACAATCACAGTATAATAACTATTTTGTAATGTAACTACTGATTGGAAGCTTTGTAATTGTATGTTAATGACACAATCACAGTATAATATATTTCTTACCTTGCCAAAATGAAAGAAATATGACTGATTTAACTGTGCAAAACTTCCATACTGGTTTATAGGGAGATAAAAGCTCCTTGGTAGCAAAGTAAAACAACACTAGTCCATACAGAGCCAAAGATACACTGATGTTGTAAATTATAGTGATGTACAAATATCCACTATCAGCCCTGTTGTATAATACAACACTAAATATTAGTACATATTCTGATATTAGATTAACATTAACAACTAATAATGCACCTAAAAACAGCATTCTTAAACATTTAATAAGATCAAATGACAAAACCAATGATCGTATTCTATGGTGATTAATACTTTATTAACAGTTTCATATAACAGAATTTATCAATTCTCCAGGAATGTTAAAAGTTACTTGACAATTGATTTACTCCACTTTAATTCAGTACACATTAAACAGAATGATAAACTTCTAACATAAAACTATCCATAAACTTGTATATAAGGTATTGGTCAAAGTCTAAATTATTTTATATAAAGTAACTCTGTCAAGTAACATTGTCAGTACTCCACAATGTTAAACCACCTCATACATACCCTCTAGTAATGTCAGTACTCCACAATGTTAAACCTCCTCATACATACCCTCTAGTAATGTCAGTACTCCACAATGTTAAACCACCTCAAACATACCCTCTAGCTTTGTAACAACTCCACAATGTTAAAGTAGGTAGGTAGGTATTCAATGTTTTTTGGCACTAAACTACAAGGCTATCTGTGCCAGACAAGATGTGGCCAGCTCATTCCCACAAATACCAACAAGACCTGGTATCCAAAAGAATTGCCCGGAGAGAGATAAGAGAGAAAGATGGGCCAGTTTGTTTATGATATTGATGAAAAAAGGGTGGTGACTATCATGGAATGATATTGCATTATTTCAATATGATTTAGGGCAAGAGATGGCATACAATTTGGCAGTGAAAACAGAAACTGTAGGGGGAGTCTGTGTTCCACAATTGAACTGTCACAAACCATAGCTGAGCCCACTGAGTCACCCAATTTGGAACCATCTGTATATATATAGGAATGGATGAATCATATGAAAGATGTTCAGCAAAGAAAGAGCAATATTTCCAATCAGGTGTATCTGCTTTCCTCAGATGACTCAAAGGTAGGTTACAATTGGGGACAGTAATTTACCATGATGAAATAGGCTGATATGAAGAAACTGCAATGTTATTCAAAGATAAATCCAACTATTTTAATTGCACCTGGATACAGACTAAAAGTAGCAATGGCAGATTTTCTGTTATGAAACAGTGTGGCCCATTGTGGTTGGAAAACACAACTCCAGGTAGGATGCTGTGGTAAGGATCGAAGTTTGGAAGCATACATTAAAGAGAGTTGCGAATGACGAATATATAGAGGGTGTTCATGAGATTACACATACAGACTTTGCACGGGAGAAGTATGAAAAGCTCCAATGCAAAGCCAAAGCCCCTAGTGATGGACAGGATCCAACATTTTCAGTGCTGAAGTTCTATAAGATCTATAAACCACAGAACCATAGTCAACTCTGGATCAGACAGGAGCACGATAAGTTTTGAGCATGCTCCACAAGAAGTAGAAAAGGGAACATGTAGAATGTTAAATACTTTTACACATTTGATACAAAGTTGCTTGATGTGCGATATAAAATTTAATTTACAATCAAATATAAGACCTAAGAATTTTGCCTCAAGGACGAAAGGAAATACAACATCATCAAGCCAAAGTTCTGGATCTGGGTGGATTCCCAGTTTGTGGCAAAAATGTATACAAATTGTTTTAGAGAGTAAAAGTTTAAAAACATTTGCCATGGTTCACTTCAGTATCTGATTGATTGCAGTTTGTAGCTGCTGTTAATAAACCTCATGTTTGACGACTCCCTTAAGATGAGAAAGTCATCAACGAAAAGACTATTTGCAACTGTAGGGAGTAGCTGTTTACTGATAACATTAATCTTTATAATGAAAAGTGCAACATCCAGAACACAGCCCTGAGGGACTCCAAGTTCCTGTGGGAAAAAACCAGAAAGTGTTGAGCCCACATGGACTTGGAATCAGCAGTTCATTAAGAATTGCTTGATGAAAAGGGGCAAATTACCACACAATCCATATGAGTAGAGGCCTTGTGAGATGCCATATCTCCACATTGTATCGTAAGCGTGTTCTAAATCCAAAAACAGTAACAAGATGTTGTTACCTTAAAGAGGCTTCTCTAATTGATGTTTCAAAACAAATTAAGTGGTCTATCGTAGAGCATTGTCTTCAGAACCCGCACTGAGTAGGTTGTTTGATTCAAGAAACCAAATGAGGTGGGCATTGATTATCCTCTCTAAGATCTTACTGAGACAACTTGTCAAACCAATCTGATAGTAATTCAAAGGAATCATTGGATTAGTCCCAGCTTTCAAAATAGGGAGTATGATAGCTTGTCGCCAAGCATCTAGATAGACATTTTCCTACCATATCTGATTAAAGACAGCAAGGAGAATAGTAAGAAAGTTCTGGGAAATGTGATGTAACATCTCATAATGTATATTATCAGGTCTAACTGATGAATAGAATGTTTGAGTTCCATTAGTGTAGGAGGGCAATTGTAGTCATAGGAATGGTCAGTTGAAAAAGAAAGAGGCAGATGCTCTGCTTGTGTTTTATTGGCTAAAAGGAGAAGGAACTAATATCAAAAAGCCAGAAACACAAGAGAAAAAGCCCCAAGAGTATTGACAATGCTCTGTGAATCTGCAACTTCATGGCCATCAGATATTAAGTAGGAGAGAGGTCAGAAGTATATCCTCCACTCACCCTCTGGATCTTATCCCATATAACTTTTGTGCTGGTAGTTGACAAATTGCTGGAGGTGTATTTAATCCAAGATTCCTTCTGGCTTTGACGTCTAACTTGCCGAGCATGTGCACGGGCTTGTTGAAATGCAAGGTGGTTTGAGAACGTGGGGTAACTTTGAAATTTATCCCAAGCACATTTCTGAATTTTTCATGTTATAGAACAGGCAGAATCCCACCAAGAGCAGGGATGCTGTGGGGAATATGTCGAGGTTTTAGGAATGCATCAAGTAGCAGCTTATGTTGGTTACATAAGATGGCAGGATTCAGTTCCGAGAGAGTAGTGAAATAAGGTCAGTTGGCCTGGACCAACTTCCACCAAGGTACATGGGTCGAGTGATACTGATCACAGCCAATCTCTCATAAGATGATGGGAAAATGATCACTACCTCGTGGATTGATGTCAACCTCCCAGAAAAAGTGAGTGAGTAGCAAAGGGGAACAGACAGAAAGATCTATAATTGTAAATGAATAACTGGGTGCATGAAAATGTGTGTAAAAGCCAGTATTGAAATATCAATATGGGAGCTACCCCAGAGGAGATAATGCCCATTGAAATCTTCCAAGATTAAAAAGAGGGTTGGCAGTTGCTCAATGAAGGTATCGAGGTCTGATTGATTATAATGTATTTCAGGTGTAAGGTACAGAGAGAAAATAGTGATGATACAACCCAAAGAGACACGTATGGCTACTGCCTCCAAGGGTGTGGTCAATGACAGGGACTGAGTGGGCACATCTGATCAACAAGCAATGCAACTCCCCCATGTAGTCTATCATTCTGGTATAATGAATAGTGGCAGATAGTAACTGCATTTGTAGGCTGTAGAAATGTTTCCTGCAAAGAAAGACACATGAGATGATAAAAATCAATCAGATCACTGATATCAGCACATTTGATTGGAAACTTTGGTAGTTCCATTGGATTAGTGTGGCCATGTGTAATTATTTCAGAGAAGAAGATGGTAAAGAGTCCTTCTGCTTACAACTGCATTTTTTTTCTTTATTGGATGTGGGTCTGTTTCCCTCTTTGGATCCTGCTCTAGCTCAAATGGTCGATCTGAATTTATCTACCGTATTTACTTGTTTTATAGCCCGGGCCCTTATTTTTTTCAACCAAACTCAATACCAGGCCCTTATTCAAACGGGCTCTTATTCAAGCACGGGCGCTTGTTATTTTCAAAGTAAAATTAGGTATGCACAAAAATTATCGTTGAAGACAAATATTTCACGACATTAATCTTTTTCAATTGGGAAGTATATGGCCTTTGATCGCCTTTTGTTATCGTTATCAACTGGTGATAGGTCACGCTTTCTTCTTCTGTCATCTGCCATCATGTGGGGTTCAATATTCAATTAAATATCAGTTCTTTGCTTTTGGTGGGAAAGTCTGCTGTCATTGGCTATGAACAATGCTATCTGCTATGCAATTGGACGCCTAAGGCGTGTTATCGACCAGCTCATAAAATTCGATAGCGTGCAATTGTCAGGTGATACGAGGGTTTCGTCACCGGATGTGTGGCCAAGTGCAAGCGGGTGTAGCCAAATGAGTCAACAATTAAACTGTTACAGCAATGATAGGCGAAAATAATGGGAAAATTTCGGGCTGTCGTTCTCAGCTTCCCCAAATTGGATTTTAACAAGCGATGTGTCAAATGAAAGCTAAGAAGATATGCTTTAATATCGTGTGTGATTCATTATCATAAATTGACATCTTCATACTGAAAAACAAAGTTTCCTAAAAGTTATGATTAGGGCCCGGGCGGGTATTCAAGCACGGGCCCTTATTTATTTTTATGTTCTGTTCACACGGGCGGCTATTCAAACGGGCCTTTAATCAAGATCGGGCGGTAAAACGAGTATATACGGTATATACATATTACTGATTAAGGGTGCGAATGAGTGGTTTGTTTAATTTTTGGAAAGGAGAGAGAAAAAAGGAGACAATGATTCGTAAACTGTGTTGATTTTGGGAAGTGTTTCTTTAAGATTTGCTAGTAAAGACTGTGTAGGGAATAGGGTTAGGTCTGTTTGGACTCTTACTGTAGTAGTAGAATGGGTTACAGCAGCATAAGTTGTGGTTGGAATAGATAATAATAATTTCCGAGCCTCTGTGTAAGTGAAATTGTTAACTGTCTTGAGACGTTGTACATCTTTTTCTTCTAACATTTAGGGCAAGAGGTAAAATAAGAAGGATGTGTACCATTACAGTTTATACAATGTGGTTCAAGTTGGCATTCGGTGGCATTGTGGTCTTTACCACCACAACATACACAGGAACCACGTCAAGATTGTTTTGAATGACCAAATCGTTGAAAATGGAAACATCCTACAGGATTTAGAATATAAGGTTGCACCTTACAATTCAGATTTCCTGCTTTTATTGTGGTGGGAGAACGTGGTACTGTAAATGTCAGAATTAGAACATTTGTTGGTTCCAGAATTCCATTTTCTTGAGTGAAGATTCGGCATACTGCTGTGACACCTTGGCTGGTGAGACCTGCAAGGATCTCCAATTCACAGACAGTCATTAAATCTCTTTCAACTATGACTCCTCTGAAAGTATTCAAAGTGGAATAAGGAATAACTTCAATGGATATGCCCCTCCAAGGCCTTTGATGTCAGGATGAGTTTGGAATACTGTGATGAGGATGTTTCCACTAAGATGTCTCCAGAACGTAGCTTTTTTACCGATTTATGGGAGCCAGCAAACCCTCCTGAATAAAAAACAGGGATATCTGCTCCAGAGTTTTGTCACTTAAAGAATAAAAAATTAGGAATCACATGACAAATTCAAGTGGTGAGTTAGGCCATACAGGTTCATCAATGTGTTGTCATTTTCAGTAGTCAGGTTTTCTCAATGGTTTCAAGTTAAATTATTCTTTTTGTTTTAGAAGTATTCATAATAAATAGAAAATTTTTTGGTGCCCATTGAACCCACCCACCATGAAGGACTAAAGGGGACACACTACAGTGCCTTAAGGGCACTTCAGTGACGCCAGGGTTTCGTGAGCACTATACCAAAACACTGCCCGTTTACAGGAATTAAAGGCCAAAGTGGTGTGTTAGAGTTAGACCCCTCAACCACCAGGATTCTCTCCTCCCCTTCATGGGTTATCATGCAGGCAAAAATGCAGGTGGATGTTTAGATCCCAGAGGAGGTAACCTGTAAGAACAGAACCTTCTCTGGGAGGTCCCCTCACCACATACAGAAATCCACGTCGAGGAGGTCGACAATGTTAATCCACTGATGTTTACCTCTAGTTTCGTCAGTTCTTCACAATGTTAATCCACTTATGTGTACTTCTAGTTTCGTCAGTTCTTCACAATGTTAATCCACCTCATGTTAACCTCTAGTTTTGTCAGTAGTTCACAATGTTAATCCACTTCATGTGTACCTCTAGTTTGTCAGCATCTTATGTATTAATATAGTTTACCTCCAATCCCCATCGGAGTATTTTCCAAACGGTTGCAGGATCAACGTTATCACAGACATCAGTGGTTTAACAGCACAGAACTGGAGCGTGGCCTAGGAACATAAGATAAGCATATTAAACTGAAAAAAATATCTAAAAAAATGGAAGAAGAAACTCCTAAATATTTATCTTACACCACACAATTATGTTGTACTGCCATGTATCACCTTTTAAAGATATTAGAAAACTACACACAGATTTTATGGGTTCATATTATCAGAAAATAATGCATCTGTTTTATAATATGTCAAATTCATAATCACAACATAACCAACAAAGTTGCTAAACCATGTACACAATGTACCAAATATGTTAAATATACTTTAACACAAACTGAAAATCAGTCCAATAAATTCACAGATTAGTTCTCTGTACATTAACCACTAAAACTCTGACAGTGATAGAAATGAATTATCACAGAATAAAAAAACTATAATAACTACCTGTTTACAGAATCGTAGAAAACCTATGGTGTAATTCTTCCCAGTTAAGCAACATGTTCCGTATAAGAAACTAGATCTAGGAAGACACGAGAATGGTACTGTATATTCAAGATAAAAGTTTGTTTAAAATTATAAAATAGTTCAACCTTCTAGAATGTGAAAAACATACATGTTTATTAATGTTTATTTAATACCAGAAATAAAAGTGTTAAAGTTGTAATACACTTTGTTTATATTTGTTGGGTTTTTTTTCACTTATAAAAAAAAATTCCACAAAAAACAAAAATTATTGCATGTACTCTTTATTTTCCTAAAAGCAACTTTTACCACTGAATTTAGTTTCTTCAGATGAAATATTTCATAAATACACTTGTCCCTGTAAAAATACAATATATATGTACCCTTAGTTACTGAGAATTGTACTAGAGAATGTCATTTGTTTGGAAAAAAATACATTACAATAATTTCTCAAGTAAAACGAGAAATACCCGAAATGTAAAACATTTATAATTTCCATTACTTTACCAGCAAAAGTAAATATGAAGCTTTTCATTCTCTATACTGACTGCTTAAAGTTGTTAATAACATATATATATATATATATTATTTATATTTTTATATAACTGATGAAAATAATTTGTATTCGTGAAAAGAACTTACAACTTTATGCATTCAGTATAGAGAACGAAAAGCTTCATATATATAGGTTTTTGCTGTTATTTATAGGTAAACACCTATACGACTCTCATTTTTGGGTTTTTGCTGTTATTTATAGGTAAACACCTACACGACTCTACCGATAAATAAATGCAAAAACCCAATAGGTGAAACACCTATACGACTCTCACCTATTGGGTTTTTGCTGTTATTTATAGGTAAATACCTACATGACTACCGATAAATAACAGCAAAAACCCAATAGGTGAAACACCTATATGACTCTCACCTATTGGGTTTTTGCTGTTATTTATAGGTAAACACCTACAAAAATCTCACCTTTTGTGTTTTTGCTGTTATTTATAGGTAAACACCTATACAACTCTCACCTGATAGGTTTTCCTCTAATTTCACTCATAATGTTACTTTCTCCTCCAAGATATTCATAGCAGAGACTGAGGAAGTTATAAATCACAAAAGCTGAAAATTAAAATATTTTATCTGTTCATGAAAATAAACTTTTAATCCAAAACACGTTTAACATATTATTAATTTACCTCGGTAATTTTTATAAATCAGCAAATAATCAAATTTTATCTGCCAAAAAACATGTATTTATTAACTGGCTTCTTGTGATATGTAACAAAATGGTTCTAAAGCTAAAGGTGATTTTTATTCCCAACAAACTGTCACAGAAATTTAGGCATGATAAAGATATATCTTTTATATATTAGTTTCACTTGAGACCCACAGAGCCTAACTACACTACATAAGTGAAAACGAAACATGTTGAAAAGTATATTTCTATAAATATTGTACTAACCTTCATACCAGTTTCGAACACTGTCAAAGTAAATATAGAAGCTGTCGTGGAAGAAGAGTAGACTCAACCATGAATCGAAAGCATAAATAGGTACAATAAACAAAATCCTTACAATCCATCGCTGTTCACTTGGACAAGAATAATACCTTAGATACTGATAAATCTGTAAGAAAAACATGAAGTAAACATGAGGCAATATTGGAATATTCTTGGTGTATATTAACTTCCACATGATCAAACTGTGGTTTACCAATACCACAGATGATTAAAATCAAGATGTACTTTAGAGCTTTATAAAACGTTACTGTACATACAGTGGACACAACTGGCGCATTTATAAAACGTTACTGTACGTACGATGGAAACAACTGAAGTATTTATTACTGTACATAAGCTTCTAAAACATGTATTGTTCAGTACCTATCACTAGAACTTTACAGTTTGAAATACAATAAATATCTAGTGTTACAGAATTGTAAGAGCATGAAACAATTATTAAAAGAAAAAGTGGATATTGTTTCAACTGATAAAATTTTTTAACTACATGCCCAAAGTCCTTAAACAATTTGTATCAATAAGAATTGGTTGGTTGGTTGGTTGATTTGGTGTTTGATAGCACAAAGCAGGTAAGCTATCTGCATCGAACACCTGGTAAAAATTTAAAATTAAAGTAAAATTAATAAAATTCAAAAAAGTTAAAAAAAAAAACAACTAGCATAAAACCAATGTTTACATCTAGTTTACAGCGGTAAGAAAAACTACAGTAATACAAATTGTAAAGGACTTTCTGTAGCATAACTGTAATTATCATAACTCGCCAGGAAGAAAAACAGGTAAGTACAATAACCACTGTTGGTCACCTAAAGTTGGCTTTTGCAGTCCTGGTTTTGTGTTATTTGACATTATGGCCATTTTCAAAAAGTAAAGTAATAAAAGTTTAAAAAGACTTGTAGCAAAATATTAATAATAACTTGCCAGGAAGACTAACAGATAGTTCAAACAGCAGCGTTAGTCACCTGAAGTTGGCCTTTCCAGTCCTGGTTTCAAGTTATTTGACATCACAGCCAATTTGTAATTTCAAATTGAACTAGATGGACTATGATTCTTAAAAGGAAATCACATTAAAAATCTTCTAATGTATAAATTAAAAAACTTAAATGGCATTAACAACATTACTGGCCTTTAAAAAACTAAAAACATTTCTAAAGTGGACAGTGTCACTATCACTAATAGCACTGTCTAACTTTATAGATATACCTTGGGACAGAACGTGATTAAAATGGTACCATTGTTGAGAGTCATAATGACAACAACAAAAGTAAAATATGGCTTATTGTGATCTGAGTGTTACATATACTACACACTGGTGCATCACTTCTACATACAAGAAAACAATGAGTTAAAAAACTGTGACCAATGTGAAGTCTAGTTAGAACAACTTCCTCTTTCTGATCCTTAAGGAAGCAAGACGGCCAAAGTACAATATAGAGTTTTATTTGGAAAAGCTTGTTTTCACATTGCTCACTCTAAGTCAACCACCAGCTAGCATGGAGCCAAGCCTTGAATACAGGACCATAGTCAATGTATGAAATAGGCACAGTGGTGACAGTGCCAGAGTAGACATATTTAGCTGCAGTGTCGGCAAGCTGGTTCCAGCAAATACCAACATGACCCAGTATCCACAAAAGAGAAATAGAAGTAGATGTTAAAGAGAAATGGGCCAGACAGTTTTGAATATCGGCAAGAACAAGATGTAAACTAACCTGAAGCTATTCCAGGGCCAGTAGAGAACTAAGTGAGTCAGTATAAATGATGCAGTTTGAGCACTGCTCAGCTTTTATGTGATCCAGGGCAAGAGATATGGCATACAGTTCAGTAGTGAAAACAGAAGCAATATAGGGGATTCTGTGCACAACTAACAAACCACAACAAAATATGGCAGAGCCCGCAATCACCTGATTTTGAACCATCTGTATAAATAGGATTGGAAGGATGGTTTCAAAGATGTTCAGCAAATAATAGACAGCATTTCCAATCAGGAGTGCCTGGTTTTCTCAGATGACTTAAAGATAAGTAACATATGGGAAGTGTAAAAAGCTGTGGTGAGATGGCTGACCAGTGGATACATCAATGTTATCCAAGGACAGACTCAATTTACCCAACTGCACCTGGATTCAAAGGCCAAAAGGAGCAACAGCAGATCGTGTGTTCCGAGACAGTATGGCCCACTGAGGAAGAAAAACACAACCACAGGTGGGATTCTCTGGTAAGAAACAAAGTTTCAAAGCATAAAGTAAAGACAGTTGCAAATGGCAGTGGTACAAAGAAGGTTCATTTCACTCTAGGTATAAGCTATGAACTGGAGAAGTGCAGAAAGCCCCAGTGCAGAGACCCTTGATGATGAATAAGGTCTAGAATCTTTAAAACCAATGTTCTGGCAGAACCATAGACCAGTAATCCATAGTCTAGTTTTGACCGAATAAAAGCACGATATATCTTTAACATAGAATGTCGATCTGCTCCCCAAGAGGTGGAAGAGCAGACATGGGAGATGTTCAGTGCTCTTCTACATTTGACTCATAGCTGCTTCATGTGTGGTATGAAGGTCAGCTTACGGTCAAAGACAAGACCCAAGAACTTAGTCTCAGGGACCACATGTAGCACAACTTCACCAATACAGAGTTCAAGACAAAAGTAAATACCCCACTGGAAGCAAAAGTGCTTGCAAACAGTTTTAGAGAGAGAGAATTTAAAGCCACTTGCTGTGATTTACTGCAGTAAATGATTGACGACAGTCTCTAGCTACCACTCAATATACCAGGCCTGTTTTTGAGCCTTCGATGCCATGTAGCAGGCAGGATTCCACCACAGATAAGGATACTGTGGAGAATGTGTCAAGATTTTAGGAATACACTGAGCAGTTGCTTGTATAATACAGTCAATGAATGCTGCCACACAGTTATCTACTAATAGCTTGCAGATGATGGCAAGATCAAGGTCTGTGAGAACAGTGATAGAGAGCCAGTTTACTTGATCCAGCTTCCACTGGGGCACACGGGTCAGTTTGCATTGACCACAGCCTATTTCTATCAAAATTACAGGAAAATAATCACCGCCTCTTGAATTATTGTCAACCCTTCAAGAGAAATGGAAGAATAGTGAAGGGGAGCAAACTGAGAGATCAGTAGTAGTAAAGGAGTGACTAGGTGCATGAAAATAAGCACTACAACTGAAAAGAGAAAGGTTGTTATCAGAGAGCATATCCTGTATGGAACAACCCTTCCCATCAATATCAGCACTTCCCCAGAGGGGATGATGTCCATTAAAGTCCCTCAGGATTAAAAAGGGAGACAGCAACTGTTTGATGAGAGCATCAAGGTCTGATTGACCATTGGTCCCTCAAGGCAAAAGGTAAAGAGAAAAAACAGTGATGGTATTACCCAACAAACACAGATGGCTAGAGCCTTCAAGGGTGTGTTGAGTGGCAAAGACAGGGTGGGCACATGCTGATCAACCAACAGTGCCACCTCTCAATGCACTTGTCCATAACACAGCTTGTCATTTCCGTACAAAGAAAACTGCCGAAAGGTGACTGTATTGGCAGATTTCAGAAATGTTTCCTGTAAGGAAAGACATACAGGATGGTAGGAAGCAATCAGTGTTTTGATTTCATCCACATTACAACATAAACCTCCACAGTTCCATTGTATCAAGGTGGCCATTTTTATTTATGTGTAGGTGAATTTGGTGAAGAACCCTTCTGTTTACAACCACGTCTTTTTTCTTCAGTGTCTTTATTTGAGGGAGATTTTTCAACCAATTGGATCCTGCTATGGGTTGAATGGGCAGATCTTTGCTGTCGGAAAAGAATTCCAATAACTGAGGACGTGAACAAATGATTGTTTTGCATCTTAGGGTGGGAGAAAATGTATCCGAGGTAGTGCCTGTACCCAGAGCCAAAGAAAATGGATCTTGGGATTTGCTTGAATGTATGTAAGGAACAGAGATGGGTGTTGAAGTTGATTCATTATCTTTAACCATGGAGATAAAAAGACTTTTCATTTGGTTTGAGAATGATTCTTTTGGAGGCACAGAGAGATCCATCTACACTCCCACTGTTGTAGTAGAATGAAGTGCAGCAGCATACGATGTCCGAGATGAAGTGGTAGACAGCAACTTTCAAGCATCAGATACGTAATGTTATGAATCGTTTTCAAATGCTGCACCTCTTTTTCTTCCAACCATTTAGGGCAAGAACAAACGTAGGACAGATGAGAGCTATTGCAATTGATGAACTGAGGATCTATTTCACACTCGCAGGTGGTCCTTGCCACCTCAAGAAGCACACATCATGGAACCACGACGTGACGTCTTCGAGTGACCGAACTGTTGACGCTGGAAACATCTGGGCCTACTGACCCCACCCACCATGGGGCACTACAATGCCAAACAAGGACACTACAGCAATACCAGAGTTTGATGAGCACTATACCCAAATGCCAGCATCAGATACAATGTCCACAACACCTGTTAAGAATATCCAACACTGGTACATGATTGACCATAGCCCAAGTCGACCAGCCAATTAATCCAAGGAAGACCACTCCAAGGCCACCCATCTACAGGAATTTGAGGCCAAAGTGGTGTGTTAGGGTTGAACCCCTCAACCACCAGGATCCTCTCCTCCCCTTCACAGTTCACCACATATGGCAAACACATGGGTGAATGTTTAGATCCCAGAGAAGATAAACTGAAAGAACAAAACCTTTCCCGGGGAAGTCCAGTCACCAGGTACAGTTGTCCACACTCAGGGGATTGTTATATTATTCTGTCATATTACTGAAACCTTCCAAGTTTTCTTGTTTTAACTGGGTATTATTGCATCATAATATCTTACAGTATGTGGAATGTTGTAGACTGCAGTCAGGATATAAATAAATAACTTAGTTCAACAGATGAGATGTACACTATGTAATTGTGAATTTAGTCATAAAGTGTGTATAATGGTAACTTTTAAAGTGAAATTATCACAGATTGTATTACAATAACAGAATAGAGAAGAATTATTCCTCTTGTAAACTGCTTTCTGAAATAACTGAATTAGTCAGCATAAACTACAATGAAAAAGAGAATTATTTAAAGCTCTGAATAAAGTTGTGGTAACCAACAGTACAACCATTCTTATACAAATTTTAATTGTTACAATATAATATTTCAAAACAAGTGGACTGTGCTGTTTTTGTTGAAACTTACTGCCAACAATTCACACTCACCTGTTCTAAAGAAACCAGTTCATACATAAAACCTGACAGTAAAGAAGTAATACACTGTATATTACACACAAACCTTACTTTCTCATAAGAACTTCTACACACGCTATTGTCAAAATAAAAGGTACCCTCCACTCCATATTAACCCTATCTCACAATTACTACATGATATAACAATCTCACAGTCTAACAACTGATTTGGAATCTTATGAAAAATGTCAACCTTACTTACCAGGTGGCATGCAACTACTAATGAGTTATTCCATGTCAAATCATCCAGATTTTGGAAAATTTTCCAGGTTACCCCTTTAGAATGCCTTGAAAAAATTCACATGTACTCATCTACCCATATAATGAAATATTACCAAGGATTAGATCTATATCTCTAAGAGTTTCTGATTTACAGCACTGTAAACTTTAAGTAATTTTTTTTGTATTTTTGGCAAATTCATTTTGAGGCAAATTTGGCTGCTTAAAGCTGCACGAGTAATGGTGGTAGAAGGCTGAAATTTGTTACACTGACTGAATTAATCCCATAGAATTCAAAAATGGTCTCAAACCAAGTTTATCTCTTAGGATTTGCATAGTGAGACTGTAAAATCATGTGAAAACCCAAAATCATAAAAAACATTGGTTTATTTAACAAGTCATAGCTCTAATACTTAATATGATACAAGGATGAATTTTGTTTTCAAATTTCTGATAACATATCAGTTGATAAATCAGCAATTGTTGTAATTAAAAGTCTGTTAGATCTCTAGTAAAAAAAATGTAGCTGTATGCAACTCTATGATTTAGCTAAAAATAGCCCTACTTCAGGACACAGTTTGACCATGTCATCAGTTATTCACCCTTTTCAGATTGTTACCATACATTCTGACATCTCTGAATATGATCTAGAATAAAAATCAAGATTGTGTTCAACCTACTTTTTGAATTATAATTTTTTAAACTATCCTCTGTCTATACGTTTTTTTACTTGACAAAAAACACCTCAATTCAGGTGTGTTACTGTGTACAAATATATCCATACAATTTTTCCCTGGCTGATAATTGTCATTGTTATCATCAGACCCTATTTGAGCTGCTGCATCATCACTTTCACTGCTACTACCAACAGTTACAACTGTGTACACATCATCATCTGATGTGTATACAATTTGTTGGTGGAGGGGAATAAAGATGTGATGTGACCTGATACCTGCCACAGTTTTGTAATTTTCATAGCACTCAAGTAGATCAAACTTTACACAATTCTGTAGGACTGGTTCCTGATTGACAAGAAAGAACTGAATGCTCTGAATGTGGTGCTTTGCCCAATGGTACATATCACAGACACTTAAAATTTGATAATTTATTATTTTTCACAACTTTGATTTTTTTGAAGATCATGTTCAGAGATATGAGAATATATAATAAAGGCTGATTAGAATATTTCAATGTGATTCATAAATTACTTCAAAATTGTATGGATATATTTGTACACAGTAACACACCTGAATTGAAATTGTTTTTTTGTCAAATAAGCAGCGTATGGTCAGAGGATATTTTAAAAAATTATAACTCAAAATGTGGGTTGAACACTATCTTGATTTTTTTGTAGATTATATTCAGAGATGTAAAAATACATGGTAAAAATCTAAAAAGGCTGAATAACTGGTGACATGGTCAAACTGCGACCTAAAGTAGGGTTATTTTTAGTTAGATCATAAAAAGTTGCATGCAACTACATTTTCTTACAAGAGATCTAACAGACTTTTAATTACAACAATTACTGATTTATAAACTGATATGTTGTGTAAGAAATCTGAAAACAAAATTCAACTTTGTATCATATTAAGTCTTAGAGCTAAGGCTTATTAAATAAACCAATGTTTTTTATTATTTTGGGTTTTCAGGTGATTTTACTGTCTCACTATGCAAATCCTAAGAAAGATAAACTTGGTTTAAGAATATTTTTGAATTCTGTAAGATTAATTCAGTCAATGTAACAAAATTTCAGCCTTCTACCACCATTACTCTTGCAGCTTTAAGCAGCTAAAGTTGCCCAAAAATGAATTTGCCAAAAATAAAAACAAATTAACTAAATTTACAGGGATGTAAATCAGAAACTATTAGAGATATTGACCTAATCTTTGGCAGTTTTTCATTATATCGGTAGATGAGCACATGTGAATTTTTTCAAGGCATTCTAAAGGGGTCACCTGTAGCCCCCTAGATGATTTGACATGGAATGACCCTAATGATACTCAATGTCAACTCTACTCACCTGGTGACGCGTGACAACCAATGATACTCAATGTCAACCCTACTCACCTGGTGACACGTGACAACTAATGCTGCCCACACAAAAGCTCCTGAAATAGCTTGTGCTGCTGCAGTTTGTAAAAAGATGGGTGGAATTTCTTCCAAGCTTCCATTTGTTCCATTTGTTTCAATATCTATTGGAACACCATGGTCATTAACTGTGAAGATACTTGTCAGGAGTTCTGTGCCTGTTGAATAAGAGCTGCTCTCCTCCTCTGTACTATTCATCACTAAATGTTAGCAGAAGAGGAAACATTCACACTATAAACCACAAAAACTTATGGAGCTTCAAATGTAAGGTTATACGCGAGCCCTCAAAATTCTTCACAGTACACTTTTCCACAAAGATGAGTAAACTTGTGGTGGTGTGAATAACTACACTGTTACCTCTTCATTTTCAAGTTTCTCTGTACATTATTAAGTTAGTGCTAGGGGCCCAAAAATTGTTAAATGTTTGAATTACAATAAGCATGATAGGATTTAATGTTTAAGAAAAAACAAAGTTTTTCTTTTATCAATATTATCCGCATTCTAAGTAAAAAAAATCAATTACAGAAAAAAATATTACAAAAATATGTCAATTAATAGATTTATAAAGCACATTAGTTTACCATTTTTGTTTTTATGACACAGCCTGTATTACAACCAATGTATTACATTCATGTAACATGTCAAACACTAAGTTTTATAGTTGTCAACTGCTTTATAAATATTCATTTTAAACTTTATTTAATACTTAAACTAAATTTAATAAATACTCGTTTGTTTGTTTGTTTTAAGGAGAGTGCTCCTAAATATACGTGTTAAATGACAAAGACAGAGAGAGCAAGCTAACCTACATCATATAAACTAAAGACAAATATAATGTGTAAATTCCTATCACGAAGGTAAACTTTCAACACAATTTCGAAACAATCTTTTCTATATCCTACATAATCTTCTCATTAATTTGTAAACTCTTACAGACTGCTGTTAAAATTTAAACTCAAAATAAGGAATGCTATTAACTAGCCTTATCAACTCCAATGAAATATCACACAAACACATTATCGTAAACAGTTTATTACATACTATAGTAAAGCCTTTAATTTTAACTTAGGCGTAGGTTTACCTTGGCTTTCCCGAGGCAATCTCTGGAGTAAACTACCAATAAATGAATAACAGTAAATTTAGCTTCTGAAAGTGTTATTTTTCGACTCATCCAAAGAAGTTCTTAATCCCAGACAAACTTACAAATGAGTATTTTATAAAAATAAAGTTTAACCAAAAACCTTCAAACTTATGTACGTTACACACAACATACGTACGTCACACATATCTAAATAAAAAAAACACGAAAAAGATAACATAAGTTGTGAAAGTCCATTACGTCAGCACTTTAACAGAATATCACAAAATACAAATTTAAACTTTACATGTTTACCCAGCCATTACCTTCTACAAAAACGCATCACAGAATATGCAAGATTACGTTACTTTCCTATTCGTTAGAATCATTCTACAAATTAAAATGCCAACAATCCATATAAAACATTGCTGTTATCCATAAATTCTAAATATGGTTTAGACATTTCTCTATTTTGCTTCTTATTTTTAAAAAATAGTATTTCAATTAATAAATCATAATACTTTCTAGTACAACTATAAATAATATGAGAATACTTTCTTAATAAGCCAATTAATAGCACGTAATACATCCCAACATTAGGCCCCCCGCAGTGGCTCAGCGGCATGTCTGTAGATTTACAACGCTAAAATCCTGGTTTCGATACCCGGGGTGGGCAGAGCATAGATAGCCCATTGTATAGCTTTGTACTTAATTCAAAACAACCCAACGTTAAAAATAAAAGTATGTTTAGAAAACGTTTGTTTGTTTCGGAATTTCGCACAAAGCCACTCGAGGGCTATCTGCGCTAGCCGTTCCTAATTTAGAAGTGTAAGACTAGAGGAAAGGCAGCTAGTCATCACCACCCACCGCCAACTCTTGGACTACTCTTTTACCAACAAATAGTGGGATTGACCGTCACATTATAATGACGCCACTGCTGATAAAACAACCAATTCGATAATTCTATTGACATCCAACAGCCAAACTTCCCAGGAAGAATCAAAAATTAATATTTTCCAGAAATACCTAAATACAACATCTTAAACGACATTTTCAAAGAATATTCTCACAAAACCATGAACATAATTTCACAAAACAGAAAACTAAAAAACAATCTTACAAAAATAGACATTAATTCCATTAAAAACCTAAAACAAGACAAAAATATTAAAATTCTAAAAGCAGATAAAGAAAAAGCTATAATCATAATGAACACGAATGAATGCTTCCAAAAAATGAAGATCATCCTTTCAGACACGAACCAATTTAAGCCAATACACACAAATGAAATGGACAAAATAAAACAATACTTCATCAACATCAATAATTTCCTCCACAAACCATATAAAACATTATACACACACACCTAGACAAAAAGCAAATTGAACTAACAAAAGTAAATATATCCCACAAATTAAAAAATCATGAAACCATATACTGCTGCATACCATACATTCCCGACATCAGCAGAAAAATAACCAACATTTGGCAAAAACTAGGAACAAAATATGACATTCCAGTTAATACCAAATTTATTCAAGAACCAGGCACAAAACGAAGGTCTGTACTATGTAAAAACTACACTGACCAACACAACATGAACATTATTTATAAAATACAACGTGATAACTGCCACGACTTCTATATTGGAGAAACAAGTAGAAAAAATGGAAACCAGATTCAAAGAACACAAAAAGTCACTTTCACACGTTTTCGAACACTGCAAATCAAATGAACACAACATAATCATAGGAAACTCCCAAATACTAAATAAAGAAACAAACATAAACAAACTCAAAATTAAAGAAGCCTTACTTATACAACAACTCAAGCCCAAAATAAACCAATACAAAGGAACACCTTTATACTGATGTTAATAAATATATCCAACATTTAAGCACGCCCTCTATATTCCTACACTCAATTACACAACCGCCTTCAAACATGTGGTCAGATACCGGGAGTAACCCTTTCTTTTTTGTGAATCTGACGGTGACCGAGAAGATCGAAACGTTGTTCGCTCCTCTGCATAGTGATTTCTCTACTCATACCAGCCGTTTTTACATACATAACCTTTTCTATTCCACTTATTGTTTCTGATCGTAACTAGTATTAGCGTTTATTCATGTTATATAACATCGATTTCCTCACCAATGTGCATAAACATAAGAATACGGACATCGAAATGTCATAAAAATAAAGGCTGAAGTTCAGGATGTTCGTTCACCTTTGCATTTGCTTTTATTTCAGTATATATTAATTTTGCAAATCAGAAAGAAATTGAGCAGTTACATGGGTTTGTTATTTTGATTTGTCAGTTTCTAGCCTTGTGTTACTTCCAAGAGTATATTCCATTAATCAACCATCTAGAACTTGTAAGCTAATTTAATTAAATACATTAATCGAACTCCGGTAATAAATTACTTAATTATTTCCTAGTTGTTCACTCAGTCACTTCAATAGTTTCAGTCGTCAAATAATTTACAAACTTCATTTACTGAACTATAGATGTCACTTTCATCAAGAAACAACTGTACCTGAATGGTATCATTTATTCAATAATTTTTGTACATTTCCTTGGCAATCTAATTCACGAAAGACTTACAGATAACTACCGTTCAGTGCAAACTAAATCACGTCTCTCTCAGCTACTTGAATTTTGTTTACATTGTCTTTATTATACTTAATTTTTATATTTATATCTTATACAAGGCTTTTTTCTGGCGTTAACAATCGATTTGACGGTCTTTTATAAAATAAAGTTCAGATGGATCCGAGAGCATCCTACCAACAGAGGTAAGAAATTTTATCAGCATATAGACTGTTTGGTATATAATCTAAACATGAGTCTTCAAAGTGTGAGTTCAGCAAAGGGTGGTACTTAACACGTTGGTTCCCAAACTTATTTTGCTTATATTTTCCTGGATCCCACTAGTCATTTCACAATTACTTTTTTTTAGGAATAGTGTGTATAGCCGTTGTGTTTCAGCCAATTTCTGACCCTTTTAAAAGAAAATAGAGCACGACTCACTTGTGGGTAGTATGTGTCTTACTGGAAGACTATCTCGAGCCACAGATGGGTTGCGTGGGAGCCAACGTATTCAAATCTAAGAGCTTTTAACTTGATATATCTAAGCTAAGAAAAAAGCGGATCCTTCTTCAGAGCATAAACACTCAGCTAAATAGGGTACAACTACGATTCAAATACGTTTATGAGTGAATATATATAAATCAAACATATGCGTGTCGAAAAAGTGTAAAATAACATGCTCAACTATCGGAAAAACCTATCGGAAAGATGGCTCATGTATGCGTAACATACTTTTCGAACTAAACCCAAATTTTGAAACATCACATGCTCACTTTGAATATAATAAATCATTCTACTGACTCTTTCTCATAATTCAGGCTTCGCTCCTAATCATGAAACGAAACGCTACACCCTCTGTTAATGTTTTACCATTTCTACAAGTGCATATATATGTGCGTGTATTGTTTTTTCACTTGCTCTCTAATACCGAATGCCATAACTTGTTACATGTTCAATTATTCCTACTTTTTGGTGAACAAAGCTGGTATTTCTTAATAACGAGAAATCCAATTGAAATAAAAATATGTCTCGAAACGATTGATATGGGTATTAACACTTTTATTAATAAGGAGGGAATAACAGGTTAACCTAAAGATGACCTAGTAAGGTCGGAATGTTGTTCTCTTCTTATCAATAAAAGTTCTGAGATACAAAGCTAGTAGTTGTTTTATCCTACTTCTTTGTACCAAGCTCGTGTTTTAGTACCATGACTTTCTATTCGTAAAAAATTATGTTTGTTTTTATTAATTTGCTCATTGACTTCAGAAGGAAGTTTATGTTGTTCTTTTAACCTGATCTTAAAGTTACGTTCTATTTCACCAATGTAAAAAGCTGGACAAATGTTACACTGTATTTTGTAAATATTTCCTGATGACGTGGGCTGGTTATACATGCTTCTTTTATTTTTTTGTTCCAGGAATTAAAATTTAGCAAGGTGTTAAAGTTATGTTTATGTGGTAATCTCTATCATTAAAGGAAGTTGTAATTTTCGTGGGTAGTTAAACTTGTGAGGTTACTGCAAAGGCTCATATCTTTTTCTCTTTTTTTTTTATGCAAGGCTCTGTTGTTGTTTATACGAACATTCTCTTCGATACGTTTAATCTTTAGACTGGGTTGGAGATTCACTTTTATTTTCAGGATGGTTGGCGTCAATGTTTCTGCTCTGAAAGTTCATAGAAAGATAGAATTTAACATTACATTCTTCAATTCCATTTTGTTTTTGTAATAAAATAAAGTTCTTCTTTCCTCTCTTGCCATAACATACGCTGATTTTACGGTACAGCTTAGGTAGGTTATTTAATGGTAACATTAGGCTTAACTCGTGATGATGAGAAACCCATTTGAAGTCAAAATGTATCTCTCGTTCATTAGTTAGTGTTAATACCAATACAAGTCGGCCTGAGATACATATTAGGTTCACGACTTTGATTTGAAAAGATTAAAGATATAAATCCTTGCTGTTCCTTCTTGTCTTTTTTGTAGTTGTGCCTTTGTACCTTAACTAATGCTTAGGCCTATATATGTATTGACCAATATGATAGGAAAGTTGGTCGTAAAACACAGCGGATATAAAATTGTATAAATAAAACTGATTTTCTGCTGTTAAAGCTGCCATACATAATATTCATAATGAAGTCAACGAATTGAATTCTCTATATCACAACTCAATGATGAGTTTAAAATCTAAGAAACTCACTGATCTTAAACATGTGTAGGATGAGAAATTTTTATCTGTCTGAAAACGTAAAAAAGTTCCAACACATTAGCCATGATGATCTAACAGCGGACACATCACCTATTTCTGTGGTTGAAATACGCCAGAACCTATACCAAAAGGAAACTAAAATCTCTATTCTAAAGAAAAACCTAACATTTGAAAATTGATGTAAATGATTTCAGTACAAAACATCAAGTCAAACACTTTCTCTTTTTTACCGTTTACGTCTTCAAGTGTATTTTAACACTTCAACTACAGATCACTCAAGACACGGCCCGGTATGGCCTGGTGGTTAGGGTGCTTGACTCACAATTTGAGAATCGCAGGTTCGGATCTCCGTCATACCGAAGATGCTCACCCTTTCAACCGTAGGGGCGATCTAATTTGACGGTCAATCCCACTATTCGTCGGTAAAGGAGTAGTTCAAGAGTTGGTGGTGGGTGGTGATGACTAGGATGCCTTCTCTCTTTATTCTTACACTGCTAAATTAGGAATGGCTAGTGAAGATAGCTCTCGTGTAGCTATACGTGAAATTAAAAAAAAATCACTAAAACAAGAAATAGCCACAGAAACCAACCAACACGTAGATTCCCCCACCTGTATTATTTGTAACAACTTTATCACGTATACATTGGAGAAACCAGCCGAATGGTCGCCTCAGGTGCACAAGAACACATCTTGGTTTAAGACTAAGATGAAACTGAGCTCAGAACTTCAACAAAACTGATCACTCAGTATCTGAAGTACACAAAAGTGATCAGTGAGTATCTGGAGAACACAAAATTGATCATTCAGCATTTGGAGTACACAAAACTGATCAGTTAGTAACTTAAGTGCACAAAACTGATCAGTTAATAACTTAAGTGCACAAAACTGATCAGTCACTATCTGGAGTACACAAAACTGATCAGTCAGTGTCTGGAGTACAAAAATTAATCAGTCAATATTTTGAGTACATAAAAGTACCACAATCGTAAACAAAGTAATTTTTAAAATGGAATGTTTAAGTCTTTTGTGTATTTTTATCATTAAAAAACCCTCTTTAAATATCCAAGTTACTTTTTTCTTTCTTTATTGTATAAAATTATTCTGTATTTTCAATATTGTTTCTTAGTCACTATCGTTATTATATTGTTCGTTTATTTGTTCTTAGCGTGGAGAAAAGTTTATCCTTATCCAGAAAACATTAACATAGTGTTTACAGTTGGATTATGTACCGACACTTCTTATCCAGAGAACGTTAACATAGTGTTTACAGTGGGATTATGTACCGACATTTCTTATGTAGAGAACGTTAACGTAGGTTTACAGTTGGATTATGTACCGACACTTCTTATCTAAGGAACGTTAACGTAGTGTTTACAGTTGGATTATGTACCGACACTTCTTATCTAAGGACCGTTAACGTAGTGTTTACAGTTGGATTATGCACTGACATTTCTTGTCTAGAGAACGTTAACGTAGTGTTTACAGTTGGATTATGTACCGACACTTCTTAGCTATGGAACGTTAACATAGTGTTTACAGTGGGATTATGTACCGACACTTCTTATGTAGAGAACGTTAACATATTGTTTACAGTTGAATTATGTACTGACATTTCTTATATAGAGAACGTTAACGTTGTGTTTACAGTTGGATTATGTACCGACACTTATTCAAGGAACGTTAACATAGTGTTTACAGTGGGATTATGTACCGACACTTTTTATGCAGAGAACGTTAACGTAGTGTTTACAGTTGGATTATGTACCAACATTTCTTATGTAGAGAACGTTAACGTAGTGTTTAAAGTAGGATTATGTACCGACAATTCTTATGTCGAGAACGTTGACGTAGTGTTTACAGTTGGATTATGTGCCGACACTTCTTATCTAGAAAACGTTAATATAGTGTTTACAGTTGGATTATGTATCGACATTTCTTGTCTAGAGAACGTTAACGTAGTGTTTACAGTTGGATTATGTACTGATACTTCTTATCTAGAGAACGTTAATATAGTGTACGCAGTTTGATTATGCACCGACATTTCGTATTCTGAGAACGTTAACGTAGTGTTTACAGTAAGATTATGTACTGATACTTCTTATCTAGGAAAAAGCTATGCTTACATTTTTATTTTCTATTTTTGTGATGTGTCATAGACGTTTCACATGTTCACCATAACTTATAGGAAAAGCCACAGACTAGCCAGGTAACAAGTAGAGTTATGATGTAATTAGCAGGTAACTCAAGTCGCTTTACAACTACAACAACCAAGAGAAGCCGTCACGAATGGGTTTGTGAGAATTCGAGAAAAGTTAATTGCGAATTCTAATTGTTAGGTCGTAGATTCGATGAATCAGTGGACAGTCGTTGAATTAACACTGTTGTGACCCACATTTGTTTCATAAACACAGCGAGAGCACACGCTTTACACATCATACGAGCTGATTGACTATTTATCTTTTTTTTTTTTTAGATTTTTCCATAATGATGTTGAAGCAAACATTTCCTGGGAATTTGGTACAAATTATCAGTTGTGATAGTGGTTAGAGTTATCTGTCGTAATGGATGGGCCCGGCATGGCCAAGCGTGTTAAGGCGTGCGACTCGTAATCTGAGGGTCGTGGGTTTGAATCCCCGTCGCACCAAACATCTCGCCCTTTCAGCGGTGGAGACGTTATAATGTAACGGTCAATCCTACTATTCGTTAATAAAAAAGTAGCCCAAGAGTTGGCGGTGGGTGGTGATGACTAGCTGCCTTCCCTCTAGTCTTACACTGCTAAATTAGGGACGGCTAGCGTAGATAGCCCTCGAGTAGCTTTGTGCGAAATTCACAAAGAAAAAACTCAATGGAACAGAGTGTTTAAGCGCGTATGCATGTTGTGCTGAATATTTAGTTGAACTTTGAAATAAATTTACATGCGCACGTGAAAAATTATTCCAAATAACACCAAACAGAAATAATTCTGGCCTTTATAATTTGTTAAAATAAAGTAGAAAATTTTTGATAATTATGAAAAAAAATTAAAATGCAGTGTAAAAATTACGAAGGTCATGTAAAAATGTCAAAATGCAATTGAAGAAATCCGATAATGGTTGAAATAAATATTTTATGACAGTATATAGTAGGTTCTAAATATTTTATTTTACACATGTTTAATTAGAAATAAATAAAATTTAATATATACAATATGTTCAAGCAATGACAAGTTTCATGCACCAAGTAATATAAAACAAAAGTTTTTTAAATATTTTGACACCCTCTAATGCCCATTAGTATCGACAATCAACTCATGAGTATTAACACCAGTACACCTACACACCTACTCTGACACTAACCACCATTATCCTTCACCCATCCAAAACACACACATATATATATAACTAAAAAAAAACCTTTGAATGACGCGAATTTGTAGCTTCTTTATTTAAATTGGTTGTTTTGGAATTTTGCACAAAGCTACTTGAGGGCTATCTGTGGTAGCCGTCCTTAATTTAACAGTGTAAGACTAGAGGGAAGGCAGCTAGTCATCACCACCCACCGCCAATTCTTGGGCTACTCTTTTACCAACGAATAGTGTGATTGACCGTCACATTATAACGCCCCCACGGCTGGGAGGGCGAGTATGTTTGGCACGACTCGGGCGTGAGCCCGTGACCCTCAGATTACGAAGCGCACGCCTTAACGCGCTGGGCCATGTCAGGCCCCCTTTATTTAAATACAATTGTATTTGTCAATACCATAGAGAACTTAACACAGAAATCTAATTACATAATTTACACAACATTAACATGTAATTACATTGGTTTGTTGCTATTAAGTATCATAATGGTTTCTGTACTGTTCACCAGGGGTATCGAAACCCGTGTGTCAGCATTAAAAGTCCCCAGACTCACCGCTGAGCCACAGGGAGAATAGATTAACAATATTATCAGACGTTACAATTATCTCCATCTTAAATCTATTCAGTGAAGAGCTTCTAATACTGATCTTACTAGCTGTCTTTATTTTGAAAAAAATAATAATTCTTCTATTATCTGATCACCCATTAATTGGGGGTTGAGTGGTGAGTTCTCGATCAAGGTATGGGCTACAATATAACCTGTGGAAGAAATGGCCAACGTATTTGTTACTGTTATAATGTGTGTGTTTTCTGTCTTTGTATTTGTTACTGTGTGTGTTAGTGTTTTCTGTGTTATTTTCTTTTTAATTTCGCACAAAGCTACTCGAGGGCTATCTGCGTTAGCCATCCATAATTTAGCAGTGTAAGACTAGGGGGAAGGCAGCTAGTCATCAACACCCACCGCCAACTCTTGGGCTACTTTTTTACCAACGAATTGTGGAATTGACCGTCAAATTATAACGCCCCCACGGCCGACAGGGCGAGCATGTTTGGCGCGATCCTCAGATTACGAGTCGCACGCCTGGCCATGCCGGGCCTAGTGTTTTCTATCTTCGTATTTATTACTGTTATAATGTGTGTCTGAGTGTTTTCTGTTTTCGTATTTGTAACTGTTATAATGTGAGTGTTCTTTATGTCTTTGTATTTGTTACTGTTACAATGTGAGTGTTCTTTCTGTCTTCGTATTTGTTACTGTTATAATATGAGTGTCCTTTCTGTCTTCGTATTTGTTACTGTTACAATGTGAGTGTTCTTTCTATCTTTTCTCAGTTTCAGATTTATAGAAAATTTAATTTATGAGATTCCTTTTTCTTTTTCTTCAGAATATCTCAAAAAAATAATTGTAGAAATAACTCAGGCTTGTAAATTTAAACGTTTCAAATATTGTTTTGGTTTTAATAATGGGTTTTCTATAGTTTGCCTTCACAGATTTTGAAAATAATATTCATTTTCTTCTATTATAAAAGGATTTTTTCTACAAATCGGAAAGATAAGAAAAACTTATTATTAGTTTTTATCACAGTAAATTAAAATACGTAGACTTACCGCTATCCCATTGGGAAAACAGAGGGCCCATAGAAAAATAAGTTTCTTGGTTTGCTTTTAATCTTTGCCCTATTCCTGAGTAAAGAATTATTTTCCAAGATAAATAATTGAATCAGCCAATGTGTTTGTATGAAATATTTGTTTTGGTATTTGCTATCACGCTTATTGATCTACTTTGTACAAGTACAAGAAATACAATAAGTTTATTTTACATTAGAGCTGGGACTTTTAGAGAGCTTTGAAAGTAATTTCTAACGTAGGCCTATAACAAATTACTAAAGTGTACAAGTATACAATATTGTAGAAACATTAAAGGTGGAACTGAATGTTGAATCTGCAATAAAAAGAATCGAAGGAATATGTGAAAGTTAAAACATTTGTCAGTTAAATAGCGTAGTTCGTCTGTTGATGGATTCTTTTAAATTAACTCGTGAAACTTAACCAATGTCCAGACTACGAAACGATAATACGTTAGTTACTTTGTGTCATCTTTTGATATTCCTACAATCTTGAAACCTTCTTCACTTCCTTAACTTGCTGTAGGCCTAAGTTCGAAATGTCGCTTACTAACGTAAAATAAATCAACTTACCAATTACTATTTCTTTAATGTGCAATTTGTAGTGATTAGTTTCGAAAGTATAAATGAAGCATATTTAATAGGCATTTTTCATTACATAATGAAGGTTTTTATTTTACCATAAGATCAATCCTGTGGTTAAATAAGCAAAACAAACCAAAAACTGCAACATCATTACATATAAATTAACTATAATATATTAAATATTAAAGTTAATAAAACACTCTATATAAGCAGAAGATAAAACAGTTTGATGGATGTGTGTATTAAAATATTTTATACGCAATAACAAGTTTACTCCTGCTGGCAGAATGTTACATTATTGTTCTAGAGAATTTTATAAAAACAATAATTTATTTAGATAATAGAAGCATGAAAAATATTTAATTTTGTAAGTGCTATGTTTTATGTCACATTCTACATCTCATTCTGTCAAAATTAATAACCATGTGTAATCTAATAAATAATGTTTTGAAATAACAACAGAATAATTTATTGGTGTATTTTTTATTTTAATCTTAACAGTCACCAGGGGCGTTGATCCTGGGGCGGATAGAGGGTATACATTCCCTTTCATTTTAGGTGGGGTGTATGGTGTTTACAATCATCCCCCCTACCATTTGGTCTGTTGAATTGTTTTATTGCATCACAGGCCTACAAATTGTGTGTTTCTTCTTGTGATTCTCGTGTTCTTACCAATCGAATTACATAATTAGGCCTAGATGTAGGCTTTTTAGTAGCCGAAATGTACATCTTTAACATAGGCGTGCTTTTAAGCTTTTCGATCTAAGCGATAGTTCGTAAGTATCAGTCAGTAGGCCTAAGTATACATGCAAGTATCGTGGCAACAAGATTACTCTGTGACTGTATGTTTACAGCTTTAAAGTTCACGTAATCACAGATTACCAATTTGTAAATTGAACAGTCCACATAAGTAGTTGCAAAATCATCCCTCCCACCGGGTGTAAAAAATCTACTAACAACAAGATTAAATCAACACGAGTGGATAGCAAAACGTAACCATCGCGATAGCAGAACATGCAGAGGAAGCAGGTAGCCTGCTTAAATGGAAAAAAAAACACTAAAATAATCAGCAAAGGAATGTAAAAACAACAGGCAAAAGTAATGTAGACTGTTTATATGTTACTTGAAAATAACTTTAACACTATAGTGGGAAGTGGCTGTAAGTCTCGTGAAATGATAGCAGAATGCTGATTGGTCAGGTGGTGGTAGTTAATTAATCAAGGTGCGGCAAGACAAAGTGACCAGAAACTTAATCTTAGAAAGTTTGTATAAACATCCTTGTGAGGCACCATGGTGTCATAACATCTAGGAGAAGATTTGCAGGAGAACATTTGGGAGTAAACATCGTTTTATAGAATCCATAGTCTCGTGTTACTGTGGTATCCAACTGTATCTTCAGTCTTCTTCATTTCTACCCTCAACTCGTGACATTCGATACTCACCCATATAATGCGACTTTAAGGAATTATGATATGATCCAAATCAACTCAGTTCAACATAACAGTATTAACACCTAAGTATAAATACAGTAAAAACGGGTTCTTAGAAGTTTGCTAAGTTTTAAAAAGTCAAACTTAATAAAAAAGAAACAGAGGCTTGATACAATTATTACACTTTGAAACAAAGAATACACTTCGTTGACTAAACGAAACAAAGGCATATGATATTTACTTATTTCACGTAGTGGACTAGCAAATAGAGACAATACTAAATAGTTTCACTGGACGTAACTGTGTGTGTACGGCGACTGCGAATCCTTGACGATCGAGAATTACCAGAAAGGGAAGAGACGTACAATTTAATTTCTTTGAACTGAAGAGCAGTTCCAATATTCTATCAAATTAATTATTTCAGTAAGCTAGAACCATAACTAAAATTATAGAAAAATATACCCAGTGTGCTAAACGAGGTTATAAATGAATTGTATACACAGTTATGTAAGTTTGTTCTGAATTTCACGCAAAGCTACTCGAGGGCTATCTGCGTTAGCCATCCACAATTTAGCAATGTAAGACTAGAGGGAAGGCAGGTAGTCATCACCACACACCGCCAACTCATGGGCTACTCTTTTACCAACGCATAGTGGGATTGACCGCACATTATAACGCCTCCATGGCTAAAAGGGCGAGCATGTTTGTTGTGACGAGGATTCGGACCCGCGACTCTCAAATTAGATGTCCAACTCTTTAACTACCTGGCCATGCCGGAGGAGTTATTTAAGTAGAGTGCGCTAAACGTAGTTATAAATTAATTATGTGTGTAATTATGTAAGTATAGCACACTAAACGGGGTTATAAATTAATTATATATATATATATAGTTATGTAAGTAAAGTGTGCTAAACGTGATTATAAATTCATTATATGTACAATTATATAAGTACAGTGTATTAAACGTGGTTATATATTAATTACACTATGTAACACAAATTTTGTTCGTGCATAGTATGTTATTTCTTAATTGCATATGATGTAAAAATATACAGAAAATGGCCATTATTCCCTTCAAATTTTGCTTTTGTGATCTGGATAATGAAATTTAGAAATTAACCTATTTTCTCTGTAAAATCAGGCAAATTTGCACATTTTTATCGACGTAAGGTCTGAATAAAACAACATATAAATTAACATTGAGATATATTTATACTAAAGTCACACAAAAATGTTTAGAAGTGAGTAGTTTTTTGAGATTTGCGACTGTGATGTAAATCACTTTCACGTATCAGTCCCCCAATATAGTCTCCCATCATGTTTTCATTATACGCTCCTTGGTGGCAGCGTTGAAAGTCCAGTATATCTTGGTGGAAGTACTCGCCTTGCTCCTCTGAGTATGATCCCACGTTCTCGTTGAATTTATCAAGATGAGTGTCAAGGATATGGACTTTCAGGGACATCCTGCAGCCCATTTTGCCATAGTTCTTCACCAGAGCCTCAACCAGTTTCACATAATTTTCGGCTTTGTGATTGCCCAAGAAGCCCCGAACCACTGCGACAGAGCTGTCCCGAGTTTTTTACCCTTCCTACTGAGCTTGTTGGGGAATTTTGTGCACTTCAGAATTTTCTTTATTTGTGGTTCAACGAAGACACCAGCTTTGACCTTTGCCTCAGAGAGCTTAGGAAAGAAATCTCGAAGGTACTGAAGGGTGCAGACACCTTATCAAGAGCTGTGACAACTTGTTTCATGAGACCCAGTTTTATGTGCAACGGTGGGAACAACACCTTCTGGAGGTCTGCTAGTGGCTCACTCTTGACATTGTGCCTCCCCACAGAGAACTCGGTCCGTTGTGGCCAGTGCTTTTTATATTAGTGCGCTGCGGTGTTCCTGCTGTCCCAAAGGCAAAGATATCAGGGAAATTCGGTAAAGCCTCCTTGGATAGGTCTGTGTGTTCACTTAGGCAGCTAAATCTAAACTGAAGTGGCGAGTATACATATATGTTACTGTATATATATCTATACTACTATGAAAAGTTCTAGAACATTCTCGTAAGTTTTATAAAATTCTACAAAGGTCTTGAAAATTCGTGTAGGTTCGAGAAAATTCTCTATCAGCTAATCAGCATTGAATCTACCTGGAATGTTCTGGAAAATCGGTAAATTTTAAAATTTCATTACTCAGATCACAAAGCAAATTTTGAAGAGAAAAATAGGTCTTTTCCATTTACTTTAGGTATAAGCAATTGGGAAATAACACTTTCTGTCTAGGAAGAAGAAAAAGTGTCAGTTTTAAGTAAAATGTTGTTTAAGTGAAAATAATTAGAATTTATAATAAGTTTATAACTGTTCGTTGTTATATATACAGTTATGTAAGTACAGAATAAGTTTATAACTGTTCATTGTTACATATTCAGTTATGTAAGTACAGAATAAGTTTATAACTGTTCATTGTTACATATACAGTTATGTAAGTACAGAATAAGTTTATAACTGTTCATTGTCACATATACAGTTATGTAAGTACAGAATAAGTTTATAACTGTTCATTGTTACATATACAGTTATGTAAGTACAGAATAAGTTTATAACTGTTCATTGTCACATATACAGTTATGTAAGTACAGAATAAGTTTATAACTGTTCATTGTCACATATACAGTTATGTAAGTACAGAATAAGTTTATAACTGTTCATTGTCACATATACAGTTATGTAAGTACAGAATAAGTTTATAACTGTTCATTGTCACATATACAGTTATGTAAGTACAGAATAAGTTTATAACTGTTCATTGTCACATATACAGTTATGTAAGTACAGAATAAGTTTATAACTGTTCATTGCTACATATACAGTTATGTAAGTACAGAATAAGTTTATAACTGTTCATTGTTACATATACAGTTATCTAAGTACAGAATAAGTTTATAACTGTTCATTGTTACATATACAGTTATGTAAGTACAGAATAAGTTTATAACTGTTCATTGTCACATATACAGTTATGTAAGTACAGAATAAGTTTATAACTGTTCATTGTCACATATACAGTTATGTAAGTACAGAATAAGTTTATAACTGTTCATTGTCACATATACAGTTATGTAAGTACAGAATAAGCTTGAGACTGTTCATTGTCACATATACAGTTATGTAAGTACAGAATAAGTTTATAACTGTTCATTGTTACATATACAGTTATGTAAGTACAGAATAAGTTTATAACTGTTTGTTGTTACATATACAGTTATGTAAGTACAGAATAAGCTTGAGACTGTTCATTGTTATATATACAGTTATGTAAGTACAGAATAAGTTTATAAGTGTTCATTGTTAGAAAAACAGTTATGTAAGTACAGTTTCCAATTCAAATATTTTAAGTGGTATAAATGTTCTGAATTTTAATCAGTGATGTCGAGAAAACCCACTTGTAGATAAATATATATGTAAAAACGGCTCGTTTGGGTTGAAAAAAAAATTTACGTTTGTTTTGTTTGTTTTGTTTTTTGAATTAAGCACAAAGCTACACAAGGCTATCTGTGCTCTGCCCACCACGGGTATCGAAACCCGGATTTTAGCGTGTAAGTCCGCAGACATACCGCTGAGCCACTGGGGGGCAAAAGGGTGAGCATGTTTGGTGTGACGGGGATTCGAACCCTCGACTCTCAGATTACGAGTCGAGTGATTTAACCACCTGGCCATCTCGGGCCATTGTTTTTTGGAATTTCGCACAAAGCTACTCGAGGGCTATCTGTGCTAGTCGTCCCTAATTTAGCAGTGTAAGACTAGAGGGAAGGCAGCTAGTCATCACCACCCACCGCCAACTCTTAGGCTACTCTTTTACCAACGAATAGTGTGATTGACCGTCACATCATACACCCCCACGGATGGGAGGGCGAGCATATTTAGCGCGACGCGGGCGCGAACCCGCGACCCTCGGATTACGAGTGCACGCCTTAGCGCGCTCGGCCATGCCGGGCCATAAATTTACGTAGAGGAGTGAACAACTTTTTGACCGAAGAAGGTCGAATGTCCTTAATAAAATTCGATTTGCACTTTTTATTTTCTGTTTTTCTGTTTCACCTTTATGATTTTGTGCATAATAACGTTTGTGGTATTTATAAATTCAAAGATTAAGTATAATGTTTATCCAATTGATTTCCTAATATTGGAACTAAAAATTTATTATTGTGAACATAAAGTGTCATGTCCAACGATTTGATCAGATATTACGTATACATCTGGAACTAATTTATGCATTTTATTAACTGTATTTTTATGTATGTATGCGTTCAGTCATAAGTTTAATGTGAATAGCTACGAAATAATCTTATTTTTTTCGGTTATTAATACAAAAGCACCAGCTGTCTGTATATCAAATCATGTCGGCGCTTTTATTCCCAGTTTTATGTATAGAGGGAGTTGTGTGAGTTTAGGGCGTTTGAATCAATACCAAAGAAGTGCGTGACATTTAAGAAGCTGCGTAGAATTCCGTCCAATACAAATAGTCGTTTTTGAAATGTATGTGTCATTGTGAATTTTGAGGTGCTTTTAAATGTTAAGTGTTATGGTCATCTATATGCCATAACATAGTGACAATAATAATTATTAAATTCCAAAATGTGCTGAGTGAAAATTCTAATTCACTAGAATTAAAAAAAAAAAAACTTGTGTAAATGTAGGCAACGACAGCTAAGACTATATGCAACAAGAACAGTGGTAACCGTTACTATCTAGTCGTGTAACTAACTTGCAGTTATATTAAATGTTTGTGTTTGAAGTTCATGATTGAATTAAATATAGCACCTTAATGGTTGTACTAGAACAACTGTCTATTACTTTCAATGATACCGTTAAGTGGCTAGACAATTTTCAAATTTAAATGTTTAAATAATTCACTTTGACATTCGTTCATCATAAAACAGAGGTAAGTACTAATACTTATCGTAAACAGTATCATAAGTAAATAAATGGTTGATTGTAGGGTTACGTCGATAACATACTTTCATTGTCATGGTTTCGTAGACAGATAAAGAAAGTGAGTTAACAAAAGTGTCGGTTTCAAATAAAATGTTTAAGTGAAAATAATTAGAATAAGTTTATAACTTCATTGTCATGATACATAATCCAGTCTTTATTAATCTTATAAGTAAAGTTTAAACTTGAATATGTGTCTGTTTTCAAACATCATTGGTGGTAACAAGCAATGTTTACATCGCGTTCGTTACCATAGTTTCCAAAATAATTCGATGTGTGTAAGGTTTGTTTTTGTCGTATTATGAAAATTGTATGTGTATTAAAACTAAAACATTTGGGCCTTAAGACTGGCCATCAGTGGCTCAGCGGTATGTCTGCGGACTTACAGCGCTAAAATCCGGGATTCGATACCTGTGGTGGGCAGAGCACAGATAGCTCATGTGCAGCTTTGTGCTTATTTCACAAACAACAACAACCTTAAGACTGTGCTCATTATATCTAAAACTGATGACGAGGAACCCACGTTTTATAAAATAAAAGATTGAAAACGGGTTAAACGGTTTGTGAAGAAAACTTCATTATAAATGTTCAACGTTTAAACAAAAATATGTCATAACCACGAACTTGTTAAATGGAGCACATGTTAATATTCCAATTTACCGTTTTCGAAACGTGTGATTAAGTAGATATGCATTTTGTTTTATAAGGCAAAATGTTTACAAAACTTTTGTGCTACGAAATAAAACAAAATCATTTACTTTATTTTGGACAAAAGGTTCCAATGTTAATTACCAGGTCTGATATATCCCCTATGTACTTGAAATCATGATTGAGATTCGGTCCTACATCCACACCTGAGAAATCTAGTGTGAACTTAAAAAACTGATTGGATTTCAGTCCTAACATCTATTTATGAGAAACCCAGTGTAAAGTTAATGCATCGATTGGATTTTAGGCCTAACATCAAGTCTGAGAAGACCAGTATAACACAGTAATGAACGGATTTCAGTCATAATATCAATTTCTAAGGAACCCATTGTTATTTCAAAACACTGATTGAATTTCAGTCCTAAAATTCATGTCTGAAAAACCAATTGTATTTCATAAGGATCTCAGAAACTAAATGAAACTTAACACAATGATTGGATTTTAGTTCTAATATTCACATTTGAGAAACCTTGTGTGAATGTAAAACGCTGATTGAATTTCAGTCCTAACTTGTATGTCTGAGAAACCCAATGCAAACGTAACACTGATCCATTTTTAGTCCTAACGTCAATATGTCAGAAATCTACTATGAACGTAATACACTGGCTGAGTTTCAATTAAAAAATCCCAGCCTGAGAAGACAAATGTTAACTTAAAAATTAATTTTATTTCAGTTCTGACATCCACGTCTAAAAAGCCCACTGTGAAGTTAATGCACTGATTGGATTTCATTCATAACATTCATGTCTGAGAAACCCAGCGTGACCTTAACATACTGATTGTTTTACAGTAATTATATTAGAGTTTCAGAAACTAATTGTGAATTTAACACATTGACGGGGTTTCTGTCCTTACACCCGTGTCTGAAAAATCCAGTATAAACTTTTAACAAACTGGTTGTATTCTAGCCCTTAATATCTGGGCCTGAGAAATCCAGTGTGGACGTAATACATTTATTGGATTTCAATCCTAACAACCATGTTTGAGAAACTCATTGTGAACATAATAAGCTGATTGGATTTCAGCTCTAACATGTATTTCGGATAAATCCAGTGTAACATAACACAAACTGATTGGGTTTCAAACCTAACATTAGGGTCTGAAAAAACCAAATGTAAACTAAACACATTGGTTGTGTATCAGTCTTCTCATCCACGACTGAAATCCAGAGTGAACTTAACACTGATTGAGATTTAATCCCAACATCAATGTTTCAAAAGCCTGGTGTGAGTTTAACACAATGACTGAGTTTCAATTGAAACATCAGTGTCTGAGAAACCTCACGTGAACTTAAGAAACTGATTGAATTTACGTCATAATATCCATGTCTTAATATCCCAGTGTGAACTTATCCAATGAATGAGTTTCAATTTTAACATCTGTGTCTGAAATTCCCAGTGTAAACCTAATACACTGATTGTATTTGAGTTCTGACAAACCTACTGTGAACTTAATAAACTGATTGTGTTTCATTCCTAATATCCATATCTGAGAAACCCAGTGTGAACTTGACACAATGTTTGGGTTTTAGTCCTAACATCCATGTCTTAATATCCCAGTGTGAATTTAACACGTTTATTAAATTTCAGTCACAATACCCATTTCTTATAAACCCAGTGTAATCTTAACACACCAATTGATTTCAGTTTTAATATCCATCTCTGAGAAACTCAGGGTAAATTTAACAGACTGATTGGGATTTAGTTCTGACATTCGAAGTTTTAGTTTTGAAGTTAACAAACTTGTTAACTGAATTGTGATTAATTATGACTGAATGTCAGTCGTAACATCCGCTTTTGAGAAAACAAATACGAACTTAATTTGCTGATTTGGTTTCATTTCTAACATCCCTATTTGAGAATCTCAGTGTGATCTTAAGACACTGATTAGTCTGTATAATAAAATGTTAAAGGTAGCAGATTTAAGCTCGTAAAAAGTAAATTAAAACCTTTGGTTAGATAACATAAATAGTACATTGTTTCAGACAAAATGGGATATGTTGGTCTATCTTGACATTTCCGCAGTCCAAACTAAATTAACATCCCGTCATGGCCAGGTGGATTTAGGCGTTCGACTCATAATTTGAGGGTCGCGGGTTCGAATTCCGGTCGCACCAAACATGCTCTCCCTTTCAGCCATAGGGGCGTTATAATGTTACCGTCAATCCTACTATTCGTTGGTAAAAGAGTAGCCAAAGAGTTAGCGGTGGGTGGTGACGACTAACTGCCTTCTCTCTAGTCTTACACTGCTAAATTAGGGACAGCTAGCGCAGATAGCTCTCGAGTAGCTTTGCGCGAAATTCTAAATTCTATAATTCTAAACTAAATGAACTTAAAAAAAAATCAAAGCCATACCTTACCGATCTTATAGTTATCAGGATTTTTCTTAAACTCGTTTAAATTTACTTCCTCTACAACACCTGAAGGAAACTCATTCCAGAAGTCAACTGGCATGCTAGAAAAATACAAATGTTTTAGGTAAAGACGACTCCTACCTTATCAAAATGTATACTTGTGTTCTCCAGTCCTACTGTTGTCACTGCTAAGTATGAAACAAGTGATACATCGACGCTATCAATTCCTTTTACAATCTAAGACATCTCAATCAAATCCAACTATTTACTTTTTTCAAGATAAAGCAATTCGAGATATTTCAGCCTCTCTTTATATGAAAACTTTTCTGTTTCAGGCACCAACAATTTGTTGTCTTTCCTAAAGTAAAGACCCATAGACTGAACATAATATTTCAAATGTGGCCTAACCAGTTAGTGACCTGTACAATGGAATTTTAACCTCTTTAGGCTTGTATTCGGTATTTCTATACATACAAACTAAAATCCAGTTTGACATACCACTAACAACAGCACACTGCTTTAATAGCTTTAGACACTCATTGACTCTTATACCTTAAGTTAAATCTGTAAACTTGTGTGACGTGCATGTTATTATATGTAAATGTGTACAAGACTTCTTTAACCTCTGGTCAGATCTGTAAACTTATAATACTTGCCTGATGTTATATATAGTTGCTCACCGGTGTGTCTGCGGACTTATAATACTAGAATCCGTGGTGGGCAGAGCACAGGTAGCTCTTTGTGTAACTTTGTGCTGAATTAAAAAACAATTACATACATATATTTACGTATGCACAACACTTGATCTTTAAATTGTAGTTAGATCTTTAAACTTGAGTGGCTCGTGTTACACGCTATAATTTATTTCGAACGAGTCTTCGATTTCAAATAACCGGGAACTTTATTTAGAAGTTAATTAAATGTCGATATGTATTAAATATATGTTACTTACCAACAATATTGATGCACAGTTTTCTTTCTTAACACATATATATTTTGATATACAAAAACAATACAATTTATAATATCGTTTATTACTAATAATGATTTATATACAAAAGTTTTACAAACTTAGAAACTATATTGAGTCTTCTATCTGGTCTAGAACGAAATATTTTATCGACGGTTTTAGGAGAGCGAATTAAACCCAATTTATATGGAAAAGTTTCACAAGCTTACACACAATGTTAAGTTCTTTATCCAGTCTGAAACTGATTATTTTGTCATCGGTTCACGAGATGCAGATTACATTTATGTGAATACACTTCATTTGACAGGAATACTAACTAGCTGTATTCTTCACATGTGAGTGTCTTCGTAGAAATACTTACGTCCGAAATTAATTCACTGAAGTTTATAATGTTCGAATCCTGTAAAAGTTCCATGCTAGATAACTGTAGTTTTCCGATCATTAAGCATTTATAACAATTACGGCTTCCGAGGCTAATAGTATTATATTGACTGTAGCGACCCAATACTATTATTTAACTGGATCTTCGTGTGTTGCGATTTATAAACTTTAAGACGAGGTTCTAGAAAATTCAGGTGATCCAACAATACTGATATGTATGTGTATATATATATATATATTTGATTCTTACAATCTAGAAACTTGCACAAATTTAGAGGACAGGTTGGACTTTCGCAACACACATTCAACAATATGCATTACATGCGTTTCTGATATATGTTAAACTGAAACATAGATATAAAATGAATACATAACAACAAGTACGTTATGCCCCGCTCCTTAGAGAATTAAACATTGGCGTTAAAAATTTAAACTAAGATATTGAAATCAATGTATTAAATATAATTAAAAAATCATAACAAATAACCTGACGATCACAAAATAACAGCACATGAAAGTGTTTCAACACAGAAATTATCTTTTTGTGTTTAACACAATAACTACACGAGTGACGTATTCTTTGAAAACTGGTATAGGTTTCAAAGGAGTAACGGGAATGTTTTGGTTAGGTTTTACAAAGGAGTAACGAATGTTTTGGTTAGGCTTTACAAAGGAGTAACGGGAATGTTTTGGTTAGGTTTTACAAAGGAGTAACGGGAATGTTTTGGTTAGGTTTTACAAAGGAGTAACGGGAATGTTTTGGTTAGGTTTTACAAAAGAGTAATGGGAATGTTTTGGATAGGTTTTACAAAGGAGTAACGGGAATGTTTGGGTTAGGTTTTACAAAGGAGTAACAGGAATGTTTGGGTTAGGTTTTACAACCAGTTGACAAGTTTCTCAAAACTTAGAATCGTCTTGTCTAATTTTAAGGCAAAAATATGTCTCGTAATTTTTTCACATTTCATGTTGATACTGAAATGAACGATATGTCTTTCAAACAACGATTTGATAAACTAAACTACAGCCCAATCTCGGAGGCTTGCAAATGTGGTTATCTCCATTTTCTCATGACCATAACATTTTTAAAAGGTAACTATTTGAAACTTTCTCCAGTTCATATTTGAATAGTGAAGAAATTTCCAAACCATTTTCTTGCTCAGCGATCAGTTTAATTCTATCAAATGGAACTTCGCTAGGTGGACTAGATCTCTCACGTTCATCATTGGCTCTTATCAATAAATTGTCATTAGGACTGTTATCCAGAAGATCAAAATGTCTGAGACAAATCCATAATATCGTCCTCTGAACAGTATCGTTTGTTTTTGGTTTAATTTCTAAAAGGGTGTTTTGATCACAATACACGAGGGAAACACATCAGGATTCTCTTCAACAGCAATGTTATCATTAGATGAAACAGTGGTCAGCTTCCTAACCACCATCGGTTCATAAACAACATTTTCACCAGCTAAATCATATCCCAACAATAATGATACACCCTTAATTGGCAGAGTAGGTCCTACTACAACAATAATTACATATATAAATTTAAAACAATAACACCAAAATAATAACAGAATATAACGTTCAACGCAAATAACCTAATAATCACAAAATACACAGCACGTTTAAGTTCTTAAACACAAATGTTATCATTTTTGGTTTAACACGGTCAATAATCACACGATCGAGGTGTGTGTCTATATATACACACAATACTTTCTTTTAACCAATGTTTACATCTGAAGAGTTGTGTGAGTTTCGTGATGATTTGTTTGTGTAGAAATGTTCTTTATTAATATTTGGCTAGATCTATAAACTTGTGTGACTTTTCTGATGTTTTGAGTATATATATATAAACGTCTTCCTTATTACTATTTATTTAGATATATAAACTTGTGTGGGTAACCCAGTACCACCAGTTCCAGCCAATATCATTATGACACAATTTGAAACACAAGCAATTAACACAGCATTACATCCATCACTATATTGGTACAAATATGTAGATGACACGATTGCGGGATTCGCATTTACAGAACACACCCTTAATTTTTTCAATTACATTAACTCTATACACCCAACATTAATTTCACATGTGAACAGGAAGAAACCAATTAAATATAATTTCTTAATCTCAAAATTACAAGAACCGATACACAAGTTAAAACAGAAATCTACTGAAAATCACCCGTATTGGACTATACATTCCTTGGGACTCAGCACATGAAACAAAACAAAAACTCAACACACTAAGAAAACAGATAAACACAGCCATAAAACTATGTTCACCAGATAAAATTAACGATGAATTAGACAAAAGAAAATATACTTCATCAACATCAATAAGTTTCTTCCACAAACAGTAGAAAACATTATACACACACACCTAGACAAAAAGCAAAATGAACAAAAGTAAATATATCCCACAAATTAAAAATCATGAAACCATATACTGCTACATACCATATATTCCCGACATCAGCAGAAAAAAATCAACATTTGGCAAAAACTGGTAACAAAATATGACATTCCAGTTAATACCAAATTTATTCAAGAACCAGGCACAAAACTAAGGTCTATACTATGTAAAAATTACGCTGACAAACACCACATCAACATTATTTATAAAATACAATGTGATAACTGCCACGGCTTCTATATTGGAGAAACAAGTAGAAAAATGGAAACCAGATTTAAAGAACATAAAAAAGTCACCTTCACACGTTTTCGAACTCTGCAAACCAAATAAACACAACATAACCATAGAATACACTTAAATACTAAATAAAGAAACAAACATAAACATATGCAAAATTAAAGAAGCCTTACTTATACAACAACTCAAGCCCAAAATAAACCAATACAAAGGAACACCTTTATACTTATGTTTATAAATATATCCAACATCTAAGCACGCCCTCTACGTTCCCATACTCAATTACACAACCGCCTTCAAACGTGTGGTCAGCTAACGGTCAGTTACCTCTTTCTTTCTTTGTGAATCTGACGATGACCAAAGAAGGTTTGTTTTGTTTTTATTGAATTTCCGCAAAGCTACTCAAGGGCTATCTGCGCTAGCCGTCCCTAATTTTACAGTGTAAGACTAGAGGGAAGGCAGCTTGTCGTCACCACCCACCGCCAACTCTTGGGCTGCTCTTTTACCAACGAATAGTGGGATTAACCGCACAATATAACGCTCCTACGGCTGAAAAGGCAAGCATGTTTGATGTGAGGGGATGCGAACCCGTGACCCTCAGATTATGAGTCGCACGCCTTAAACCACCTGGCCATGCCGGGCCAACCGAAGAAGGTCAAAACGTTGTTCGCTTCTCTACAGTTTTCTTTATCCATACCAACCATATATAAAAGGTTTCTTCATTAATATTTGGCTAGATCGATAAACTTGTGTGACTCTCCTGATGCCTTCTGTATATGAAAGTTTTCTTCATTAATATTTACTTACAGCTATAAACTTGTGTGACTCTCGTGATGCCTTCTGTATATGAAAGTTTTCTTCATTAATATTTACTTACAGCTATAAACTTGTGTGACTCTCCTGATGCCTTCTGTATATGAAAGTTTTCTTCATTAATATTTACTTACAGCTATAAACTTCTGTGACTTTACTGACGTTTTCTATATATATAGAAGAATTCCTCATTAATATTTGATTAGGTCTATAATCTTCTGTGACTTTCCTAAAGTTTTGTATATATAAAAGTCTTCCTAATTAATATTTGGTTAGATCTACAATTTTGTATGATTTTCCAAGTGTTTTATATACACTCTTCTTCATTAATATTTATTTAGAACTACAATCTTGTATGATTTTCCAAGTGTTTTATATACACACTTCTTCATTAATATTTGGTTTGATCTATAAACTTTTGTGATGTTCCAAATGTATTATACATATAACGGTCATTTTCGTTAATATCACTGCACAACAAAGTTTTTGCTTTTTGAATACTGTTGGGTGTTCCTTATAGATTTTAGGCTGCTGGTCACGAAAATCACATCCAAATTTATCTATCACGTACCGTTACATCGAAAGCTTCAGTTTTATCAATGTTTTTTCGTATTTTTGTGTTCAAAACTTTTCGTTTGTGTAAGAGATCTGTGAACAATGTTTTGGGTAGTCTGAGCATGTCTAGCCATGAAATCAGGCCAGGTTGGAGGTTGTTTTGTGGAAGTATGCTGCCCTGGCAGGCCAGAGCCAGCTTGACACTGTCTCAGCAGGCTATAAAAATGGCTTGCATACACAGATGATGCTCATTGGATTAATATAGACCTAATAGTGTGTACGTATTTTTCCAGAATATAGCATTGCCTCAGTAGCACTGTAACAAGTAAGTTAGATGTTATAGACATTTTACAGGACGATTGGTGTCGGTCAATATGTCTCGTCAATGTTGTAACAGCAGCGATACATCAGCTGTATTTGTGGCGAGTTTACGCTTGTTCATTAGAGACACTCAATGACTGCTCTTGTGGAGAAAGCGTATCATCTGTACTTCGGCTGTAAAATTGGTGATGAAGACCAAGAATGGGCGCCTCACATTTGTTGTGCGACATGTGCTGTCTGTCTTGAGAGCTTGGTTCAGAGGCACTCGAAAGACAATGCCGTTTGCTGTCTCAATGATATGTCGAGAACAGAAAGACCATGTGACGGACTGTTACTTCTGTTTGACTACTGTGTGTGGTTTCTCTGCCAAAAACAAGAAGTGAATTTAATACCCCAATTTGCCTTCAGCAATGAGACCCGTGCCACATGACGGCAGGCTTACAATTCCGAATTGTTGTTTTTGTTTTTGAATTAAGCACAAAACTACACAATAGGCTATCTGTGCTGTGCCCATTATAGGTATCGAAACCCGGTTTTTAGAGGTGTAAGTCCGCAGACATACTGCTGAGCTACTGGGAAGCTCCAATTCCGAAACCACCAGAGGAATGGACCTTTAGACGAACCAGATGAAGAAACTACAATGCAGAGAACTGGCAGTGACATTGATTCTGATTTTGAATCGTGCTTCTCAGGTGATCCACATATCATAACACAGCCAGAATTAAACGATCTGGTCGGAGATTTGGGTCTGTTAAAAGCAAAAGCCGAATTGGTGGGTTCGAGACTGCAGGAATGGTGTTTGCTGTCACCAGGTATGAAAATTTGTTTTTTGAGGCCACCAAGATGATATAACCAAATTCTTTGCACAAGTTGACAGTCTCTGTTTCTGTATTGACATCGAAGGATTGTTCTCTGCTTTGGGTTGTGACCATGACCCGCAAGAGTGGCGACTCTTTATTGATTTATCAACGTTAAGCCTCAAAGCTATTCTGTTACACAATGACAAAGTTCACCCTTCAATACCTGTTGGCAATGCAACAGGCATGAAAGAAACCTAGGAGAACATGGAAATGTTGCTGAAGCACATCCAGCACAGCAAGTACAACTGGAATATCTGTGGAGATCTGAAAGTCGTTGCTCTGTTACTGGAACAGCAGCTTGGCTATACAAAGTACTGTTGTTTCATTTGTGAATGGAACAGTCGTGTCAGAGAGTCATATTATTCTAGACAGATCTGGTCAATCCATAAAAAGTTAGTTCCAGGACAGAAAAATGTGGCGCATGAACCGCTTGTCGACCAGGCAAATTTTTTTTTTGTCTCCTCTTCAAATAAAATTGGGACTTATGAAGAATTTCGTGAAAGCAATGAACAAAGAAGGTGAAGGTTTTCGTTATTTAAGACGGATGTTCCCAAGAATAACTGAGGGCAAGATCAAAGAGGGCATTTTTGTTAGCCCTCAGATCAGACATGTTAAAAGTGACAAGCGGTTTGAAAATCTACATGCAAAAACGGCTCGTTTGGGTTGAGAAAATATATTTTACATAGAAGAGCGAACAACGTTTCGACCTTCTTCGGTCATCGTCAGATTCACTCTTGAATGTAAAATATTTTCTCGACCCAAACGAGCCGTTTTTGCACATATATTTCTTTACAAGTGGGTTTTCTCGACATCAAATTTTAAAATCTGTTAGTTGGGTTGGAAAAGATTGCCTGGAAAGCCTTCAAAGACGTTGTTGACAATTTTCTTGGCAATTACAGAACCCCACATTACATTCAGTTGGTTGACAAACTTCTCACCGTGACGAACGCGGTGAAAGGTTTCACCAGGACATTGCTACAATGGAAAAACGATATCAAGGCAACTGGAATCCATCAATACTCGCTGACTGCTGTTGGACACTGCAATGAGATGCATCAGACATTAAATACAAACGAAAATCAGGAGCAGAACACTTTTAATTATATTGAACTTAATAGCATATTAGAAACATAAACGCAATTAAATACGTTATTGCCGGTAAACAGTTAACTGTCTATTTCTTAGAATTCCTACGTGATGAAGCAAAACCAAAACTATATTTGTGCATACCCACCAAGTACCTGTCACAATCAGCAAAAACTTTTCAGGAAGCAAAATTTTTCAAAACATTGTTGTGCAGTGTATTTGGTTGGATCTATAAACTTGTGTAGCTACATAAAATTTTGAATATATAAAATTCTTATCCATCAATATTTGCTTAGATCTATAAACTTGTGTAATTTTCCCGATGTTTCCTTCTGTGAAAGTATTCGTCATTAATATTTCGTTAGATCTGTAAACTTCTGTGACATTCGTGTGGTTTTCTGTGTGTATAAACTTCTTCACTAATCATTGAGTTGATATATAAACTTGTGTGACATTCCTGATGTTTTGTGTATAAAAGGTTTTCATTAACATTTCCTTAAATCTATAAACTTTTGTGATTTCTTGATGTTTTCTGTTGATATACGTCTTCATTAATATTTGGTTAGATGTATAAACTTTTGTGATTTTCCTTAGTTTCTCTCTATATATACAAGTCTTCTTCATTAATACTTAGTGAGATGTATAAACTTGTGTGACTTTCCTGAAGTCTTTTTGTGTGTGTGTATATAAATATATATACAGAATATTCTTCAATAATATTTTGTTAGATCTATAAACTTTTATGACATTCCTGATGTTTTGTATATATATATATATATATATAGCTCTTTCTTATTAATATTAGTTTAGATCTATAATCTTATGTGACCTTCCTGATGTTTTGTATATAAAAAGTCTTCATTAATATGTGGTTGGATCTATAACCTTGTATGACTTTCCTAACGTTTTGTATATATACAGGTCTTCTTCATGAACATTTGCTTAGATGTATAAACTTGTGTGACTTCAAATATTTTGTATATTCATTAATATTTTGTTAAATCTATAAACTTTTGTGACATTCCTGATGTTATATCTAACATTTGCTAAGAGCTATAAACTTGTGTGGCATTGTAAAATTTTGAATATATAAAAATCTTCTTTATCAACATTACCTTAGATCTATAAACTTTTGTGATTTTTTGGATGTTTTCTTCCATGAAACTCTTCGTCATTAATATTTTGTTAGATCTGTAAACTTTTGTGGCATACTTGTGGTTTTCTGTGTGTAGAAAATTCTTCTTCATTAATCATTATTTTGATATATAAACTTGTGTGATTTTCCTGATGTTTTCTGTATATATATAGCAGTATTCTTCATCAACATTTTCTTAGATCTATAAACTTTTGTGATTTCTTGATGTTTTCTATTTTAAAAATCTTCTTCGTTAATATTTGCCTAGAACTATAAACTTGTGTGACTTTCCTTATGTTTTGTACATATAAAAGTCTTCTTGATTAATATATGTATAGTAAAGACCTTATATATATATAAAAAAGTTTTCTTCATCAGTATTTGGTCAGATCTATGAACTTGTGTTTTGTATTTTGTGTATTTAAAAGTCTTCTCCTTTATTATTGGTTATGATCTATAAAATCGTTTGAATTTCCCGATGTTTTCTGTACATGAAAGTCTTCTTCATTAATAGTTGGTTAGATTTATAAACGTGTGTGATTTTCCTGATGTTTTTTTCCAAGAAAGTCTTCGTCATTAACATTTCGTTAGACTCTCCTCAGTTTTTCTCTCTATGTATGTTTTCTTCATTAATATTAGGTTAGACCTATAAATTTGTCTGACTTTCCTCATGTTTCGTAGATATACCAGTCTTCATTAATATTTCTTTAGATCTATAGACTTCTGTGACTTTCCTTATGTTTTATATATATACATACAAATCTTCTTCATTAATAATTGGTTAGATCTATAAACGTGTGTGGCCTTCCTGATGTTATATATTTATATATAAGTCTTTTTCATTAACATTTGCTTAGATCAATAAACTTGTGTGACTGCATAAAATTTTGTATATATAATTTTGTATAGATATTTACAAGTCTTTTCATTAACAATTGCTTAGATCAATAAACATGTGTGACATTCCTGAAGTTTTGTACACATAAAAGTGTTCTTCAATACTAATTGGTAGGATCTATCAACTTGTGTGATCTTTCTGATGTTTTGTGTATATATACAAGTCTTCTTCATTGGTATTTCGTTAGATTTATAAACTTGTGTGACTTTCCTGATGTGTTTTATATATATATAACAGTCTTCTTCAATAATATCTTGTTAGCTCTATAATCTGTTGTGTGACTTGTTCTATTTATATCTATATAAAGGACTTCTTTATTAATATTTAGATAGATCTATAAACTTGTGCTACCTTCCTGGTGTTTACTATACATACAAGTCTTTGTTAGTATTTTTTAAATCTGTAAACTTGTGTGACTTTCCATATATATTTATATATACAATTCTTCTTCATTAATATTTGGTATGATCTATAGTCTTGTGTGACTTTCTTCATATTTTATACAAATAACACTTGTTCATCAATATTTCATTATATCTATAAAGTTGCTTGAATTTTTCCGATGTTTTACATGTGTACAAGTCTTCTTCATTAATATTTGGTTATATCTATAAACTTTGACTTTTCCTATGTTTTGTGTGTGTGTGTATATAAATATATATATTTACAATTTTTATTAATATTTGGTTAGATTTGTAAACTTCTGCAAGTTTCCTGATGTTTTGTATATATTCAATTTTTCATTAATATTTAGTTAGACCTGTAAACTTCTGTGACTTTTATGATGATTTGTATATATACAGTTTGGTTTGATCTTAAAACTTGTATGACTTTTGAAATGTTTGATATATATAAAAGTTGTGGGTATTTAGTTACAACCAGAATGTTACTGGGTGTGTTAGGTTACATCTAAAACCCTTTTTGGGGATATTATGTAATATTTTTTCCATCATATCTCTTTGTGGTCTTTCCTTTTCAAATCATCAAATAGATCACCTTGAGATTACAACCCCATGTGTACTATGTTCATTACAATCAAAAACACAAGTTATGTATGTTGCAGAAGATTTATCGAAGTATAAATCATTGATAAACATGTCAGATGTGAATCAGGTTGTTATCTTGTGTGTTCAAGTATACCAATACTCATTCTCCTGTCATTACTAGAGCAGAGAACCCATTTTTATCACAAATCCTTCATTCAAGTATGTTTGTTTTTCTTTAGATTATCAATGCTCTGTGTGATAAGTAGATTACTTTATTGATGTGTATGTCTCTAGCTGCATTATTTAGTGTTTATTGTATGTTTCAACAGTGAATGTTAATACATTTATTATACTGGGAATATACAAAGAAGTTTCATGTCTCTTGAGATACATATATAGATATGATGCTTTTCGGTAGTTAAAGTCACACTTGCTGTTATTTGTAAAGTTGACTGTCTTCCTTTGTACTTAGAATATGCTAAATAATAATTCAGTAGAGATCAGCTGAAAATTAGTCACGTGTGGTATTCTACAGATTTTATAAATGCCAGTTTTACGATTCTTTGTTTCAGGATGAAGATTTCATGCACTAAAGAACAAACTTCTCTTATTTATTAACTGTGGTCCACACATCAGTACAACATGGTTAAAGAACTCTTGAAAGCAGCAGTATTCCTGGAAGTTTCTCTTTATTGGGGTTTTGCCAAACCTCTGAAATTAGGTTAGTACTAGTTTTTAATAACTTTCTGAATTGTGTTTTATTATATAACAATGAATCACATTGCCATGTTTTTGTCTGGTATTCTTTGTCATCAGACCTCAGGAGGAAAGGTAAAAGTACCCTTGACCTACAGTGTTTACATGTTCCTTATCATGAAAGTACCCTTGACCTGCAGTGTTGACATGTTCTTTATAGTGAAAGCACCTTTCACCTACAGTGTTGATGTGTCCTTCATGGTGAAAGTATCCTTGACCAACAGTGTTGATGTTAATATGATGTTGTGCAACATGCTATAATAAATAAAAAAAACATAAGTTGTTGGTGATTAAATAATTTTGTATTCACCATGTTTGAAAAACATATGTTCTTAGCTATCAAATAGTTTAGTGTTCTCTATGTTTAAATAACTGATGTTCTTAGTGATCAAAAAACTTTGTGTTCACCATGTTTGAATAATGGATGTTCTTAGTGATCAAATACTTTTCTGTTCACCATGTTTAAATAACTGATGTTCTTAGTGATCAAAAAGTTTTGTGTTCACCATGTTTGAATAATGGATGTTCTTAGTGATCAAATACTTTTGTGCTCATCATGTTTGAATAATGGATGTTCTTAGTGATCAAATACTTTTGTGTTCACCATGTTTAAATAACTGATGTTCTTAGTGATCAAAAAGTTTTGTGTTCACCATGTTTGAATAATGGATGTTCTTAGTGATCAAATACTTTTGTGTTCACCATGTTTAAATAACTGATGTTCTTAGTGATCAAAAAGTTTTGTGTTCGCCATGTTTGAATAATGGATGTTCTTAGTGATCAAAAAGTTTTGTGTTCACCATGTTTGAATAATGGATGTTCTTTGTGATCAAAATGTTTTGTGTTCACCATGTTTGAATAACTGATGTTATTAGTGATCAAATACTTTAGTATTCTCCATGTTTTTATGTCAACAAGCAGTATAAAGTAAGTGTATGTTTATCATGGTAAAATAACTACAGGATGTGATCTCAGTATATCTTGAAAGTTCCATCCAGTCCGGATGAAACATCCTACAAAATAACGTGCGTTTTAATACCAGAAAACATTCAGTACTGTGTGAAATATATTGGGAAATGATGTGGGTTGTAATACCAAATAACATCCAGTACTTGATGAAACATGCTGAGAGATGGTGTGGGTTTTAATATCAACCTTTAAATAATATTATTGGAAATAACTTATGTTTCTATATGTCATTTCAAAATCCAGAATTTGGCTACTGTATCAGATAAAATATTCAGAAGCATGTGCCATAAGTGTATGAAAGTGCTATAAGCTGTTCAGAAGGATGTTTAACACCTATAGTAAAGATACAAGTGTGAATGCCTAGGTCTTGAGCTCCTTCTTCGACCACTAAAATGATTACCTGGTTCGAGAGCATTGCCCTAAACCACAGCTTCCACTGCAGGAGGTTTTGTGTAATACAGTGATCTTCTTCATCCATCCTTATACCAAACAGCAGAGAAGTTCATGGTGGATATTTGTAAACCTGTTTACCAAATAACAGAAAAGTATGTGGCAGATGTTTGAAGATCTGTTTACCAAACAGCAAAGACGTCCACTGTAGTTGTTCTTAAAATTTGCAAATTTAGATTGCAAATTAAATTGTTTAAAGTTTACATTTACAAGGACAACTACAGTGTACGTCTTTGCTGTTTGGTAAACAGATCTTCAAACATCTGCCACATACTTTTCTGTTATTTGGTAAACAGGTTTACAAATATCCACCATGAACTTCTCTGCTGTTTGATATAAGGATGGATGAAGAAGATCATTGTATTACACAAAACCTCCTGCAGTGGAAGCTGTGGTTTAGGGCAATGCTCTCGAACCAGGTCATCATTTTAGTGGTCGAAGAAGGAGCTCAAGACCTAGGCATTCACACTTGTATCTTTACTATAGGTGTTAAACATCCTTCTGAACAGCTTATAGCACTTTCATACACTTATGGCACATGCTTCTGAATATTTTATCTGATACAGTAGCCAAATTCTGGATTTTGAAATGACATATAGAAACATAAGTTATTTCCAATAATATTATTTAAAGGTTGATATTAAAACCCACACCATCTCTCAGCATGTTTCATCAAGTACTGGATGTTATTTGGTATTACAACCCACATCATTTCCCAATATATTTCACACAGTACTGAATGTTTTCTGGTATTAAAACCCACGTCATTTTGTAGGATGTTTCATCCGGACTGGATGGAACTTTCAAGATATACTGAGATCACATCCTGTAGTTATTTTACCATGATAATATATAAGAGCATATACCATCACTAGGAATATTTAATTTTACTTTTGAAATCCACAAATTAGCCTTTTTTCTGGTATTAAAACCCACGTCATTTTGTAGGATGTTTCATCCGGACTGGATGGAACTTTCAAGATATACTGAGATCACATCCTGTAGTTATTTTACCATGATATATAAGAGCATACACCATCACTAGGAATAATTCATTTTACTTTTGAAATCCACAAATTAGCCTTTTTTCTGGTATTAAAACCCACGTCATTTTGTAGGATGTTTCATCCGGACTGGATGGAATCTTCAAGATATACTGAGATCACATCCTGTAGTTATTTTACCATGATATATAAGAGCATACACCATCACTAGGAATAATTCATTTTACTTTTGAAATCCACAAATTAGCCTTTTTTCTGGTATTAAAACCCACATCATTTTGTAGGATGTTTCATCCGGACTGGATGGAATCTTCAAGATATACTGAGATCACATCCTGTAGTTATTTTACCATGATATATAAGAGCATACACCATCACTAGGAATAATTCATTTTACTTTTAAAATCCACAAATAAGCCTTGTGTTTTTTTAAGGTAATAATAAAATGTAACCTTTTTGTAATAATACAATGTGTTTATCAAATTTTAATGTTTGGCTTTTACCCTGAACTATGTGTTTACATCTTAAGAACCACTTTTAAAAACTACAATAACTGTTAGCAACTGATGTATACTCACAGACTACAATAAGTAGGAACTGATGAATGGTATGCTTACAGACTACAGTAAGTAGCAACTGATGAATGGTATGTTTACAGACTACAGTAAGTAGGAACTGATTAATGGTATGGTTACAGACTACAGCACTTAGTAACTGATGAGTAGTACAGTTACACACTACAGTAATTAGCAACTAATGAAAAGCCTTATCACAGACTACAGTAATTAGCAACTAATGAATAGCCTTATCACAGACTACAGTAATTAGCAACTAATGAATAGCCTTATCACAGACTACAGTAATTAGCAACTAATGAAAAGCCTTATCACAGAATACAGTAATTAACAACTAATGAATAGCCTTATCACAGACTATAGTAATTAACAACTAATGAATAGCCTTATCACAGACTATAGTAATTAACAACTAATGAATAGCCTTATCACAGACTACAGTAATTAACAACTAATGAATACCCTTTTCACAGACTACAACATTTGTTACAGACTCCTCTGCTGTGACTGAAACAGTACCAGTGGATTTAAAGATAATTCTTCCAGCGATAATAGCAGGAGTTGTATTAATAGCATTTATTGGAGTGCTGATTGGCTGTGTTTGCTGTCCAGGCCATGGTTTAAAAGTAGGTGCTGTTTTGTCTTCATCATTCAGTTGGCACACTACATTTTTGTCAGACAGAATTTGTCATTTTCACTTCTGTAAGGTAGTTAATTTATTTCTTATTTTGTAGGCATAATGTCAGCTGTATTTTAAAACATTTTCATTAATGTGTTAGACTATTGGATTGTGTCTTATATTAGAAATAATAAACTGCTATATAATATATTTCTGTAGTTGAGCTGTAGAAGGTATTAGTTGCTGGTCTTACAAGTTTTCATATTTCATTTCTATTAAACAGTTTTGTCAATATCATTTGTACTTTTAAACATGCATATTATAATCTTGTGCTACTTTATCTCCTGCACCTACCATGAGGTGTAGTGGTTGAAGGTTATTCAACTTTGTTTTCCAAATAATCTACTTTAATTTTACCACGATTAATTTTTCCTTATGCAGGGTCAGTGCATTGTTAGTTCTAAAGTATTTACAACTAATGTTCAGTAGACTATAAGAAAAGTTGTCCAATTAAACTTATTACTTCTTTCACAATATTAATATGATAAAAATTCTCACCTGATTCTTATGAGCTCAGTTAATTTTATAAGTGAAAGATTATCTCTAGCTTCATCATATCTCCTTATCTCAGTTGAACTTTATTACAGTAAATAAATGAATAAATTGTATTTCATTATTTCTGTTTTGTGTACTGTAGAAGCCAAATGTTTTAAATGTTCATTCAATTTCTATAAGTATTCATAAATGTTGTGCACTGAGAAATCATTATCAGGTCTTCATATTTATTTCTTACTTCAACTTAGCTAGAGAAAGGTTTTTTTGTAAGCTGTTTCTATTGTGTACAGTTATGTAGAGGCTGTTTTTGTATCTCATGATGGATGGTATGGGTATTAACACTATTACTAATAAAGTAGAGAACAGTGTTATGACCTCATATCCAAACCTTTATATTGTATATAGTTAAGTAAAGACTTATTTTTGTTTACAAGCTGTTTATATTGTGTGTAAAATGTTTTTGTTTAGTAGCTATTCAAAATCTATACCATGTATTGTTACATACTGTTTCTTTACGTGTAGTTAAAAATTTGTTTCCCATTAACATTTTTATTGAACACTATAAAAATATCAGCCTTGGAAAGAATAGAATTATCACCAAAAACCAATAAAAATGTCACTCAGATTACATAAGACCTAAAACAACATTAGAATTGTCACTAAAACAACATTAGAACTGTCAGTGAAGCAACATTAGAATATTCACTGAAACATAATAACAACTGTGACTAACACAACATTTGAAAAGTCAGTAAAACAATAATTCTTATTGTAAGAGTCATCACTTTTACCACATCATACCAGGTGTTCCAACACAAACCATGATGCCTTATCTGTAAGGGTCAGTACTTTTACTATGTCATACAAGGTGTTCCAACACAAATCACGATGCTAATACTTTGTCTGTAAGTGTCAGTATGTTTACCACATCACACAAAGTGTTCCAACACAAACCATGATGATTATACCTTATCTGTAAGGGTCAGTACTTTTACTATGTCATACAAGGTGTTCCAACACAAATCACTATGCTAATACTTTGTCTGTAAGTGTCAGTATGTTTGCCACTTCATACAAAGTGTTTCAACACAATCCATAATGCTAATGCTTTATCTGCAAATCTGCAAAGGCCAGTATGTTTACCACATTGTTTTCACATGACTGAAGTTCTGGAAATGTGGACAAGAACACATGGTTATTTCTGTTTAATTGATGAATAATGAAATCTTGTTGTTGTTTTAAATGTTTTCTGTAGAATATAGAGTGTTTAACGGAGATTTGTAGATGTTAAACTGAAATGTGATTTTATGTTTGATCCAGTCTTTCGAACATCAAAATGGTGTGACCAGGCATCACTTGAACACCTCTAACTACACAAGGCAATCTGATACACCCATAGTGGATTCAGAATTTGCTATATTTCCTCCACCTTCTATACTGGTTGACCAGTCCATTCGTTTGTTAGATAAAAGTGAAGTTAGTTTTGAACCTTTACCTGAGATCCGTCCAAGAAGACAAGACAAAGATGTGTCATCTTCTAGGCGTCCACTTCGACCAGCTTTTTTTACATATGGAGCTAAGAGAAACTTCTCCATTCATGACTGGTTTGGTAATGTATTTTAAGGATATTTCAATGTGTTACACAAGTTGTTCCGTGAATACTAGTTTAGAAAGTGAATGTTGAATTTTGAGCATATGAAATCTAATTTGTTATGAAGAGAATAGGTTATCTGTTGTTACAAGAGAAGCAGATAATAGAAGTTTAAGATTAAAATAGTTCAAAAACGAAATAAACCTTAGACGGACAGTGAAAAGTGTAAGTTGTATAATGATATTTAAGTTATATAATTCAGATGTTTACTTACCATAATTAGATGTCCATTATTAGTAAAATTTCTTCTTATTGTCTTACTGGTAAATATTTGACAACAATAGGTTACTTTTAATGACATTTTGAGTATAATAACAGGCTAGTTTGTTGTTGAATGTCGAAAAAAATGTATAATAATGTGATTATTCGTTACACTAGCTAGATATCAGATATTTTAATAACTAATTTATAGTAAGTTTATGAAGTACATATCAACACTTTTTTATGTGTATATATTAGATATTTATATGTGCTTTCTCTCTAAAAATTATGGATAATTTCTTGTTCGTATAGTAGATGAGCCCCATAAACATTTTCCACGTAATCAGCTTCAGTATCTACAGGAAGTTGGTTTTGGATGGTTTGGCCAGGTTGTTGAAGGAGAAGCCAATAACATCAACCCTTGTGAAAGAAAGAGTAAAGTTATTGTAAAGATCTTACGGGAAGATGCCTCTCTGTCTGAACTTGCTTCCTTCCTGCACGAAGTTCAACTTTACAGGTACTTTTACTGTAGATGTCATACCATTAATGACAAGTTTTTAAATGTTTTGAATATTAAGTAAACCATAATTTATGTGAAAACTTTATGAGTTTTCAGCATACTTGATATTAACATCAATGAGTTTTACTTACATTTATTAAATCAGGTTTTATATTTCATGAAATTAAATTGTGCCTAAATGTAGTATTTTATGATATTTTGTAAAATATGACAGTTGTGCAGATTGAAAGTAAACGTACACAGCTGCAGAAGATATGTATCTTTAGCATGAACAAAGTTTAAATTCTGTTATTGTACTTAAATCATCACTAAAAAATACTTTATTTGTTGTAGAATGTTTTTGCAGTTTTCAAACAAAAACTTATCCAAGAATTAGAAGAATATATAAAAAATGTCATGTTCCTCAGAAGTAAGACACAGAGAACACCAGGTCACAAGTATAGAGGTAAATTCCAGATACCTGCCGTAACATATCATAAACATGAAACAGTTCACAGAATAAAATTCATCTTATTTACCAACCCAATAATAAATAATGAAAGAGAAAATATAGGAATAATCAAAGTAAATGATCTTAACCAAACCATGATCATGACTCTAGCAAGATCAGCCAGATTTGGTGAGGTCTCTTCATACACTTGACCTCTCCCTATATCCTGTCACCTGCTGATAACATTCAGTCCATGTGTCTCTTGTCTTTTTAAGATTATATATAAAACTTGGATTCCTTCACGCTGAAGTGGACAGACCAATGTTTTGTAAAACACAAAGTGTGTTCACCTATCAATATAACTATTTCGTAAATCATTATATACCTACCTATTATTAATGCTTTGGAAACCATAAAACCAAATTCCCATTGAGGTGGCTTTTTTTAAAGCCTTTCAAACTTTCCATAAGGTTTTTTTTATCATCCCTACAGGAGTTCTGTCTGATTAATTTTCTATAGAAAAATAAATTACTTCTCAGACCACATGAATTACTATACAGTAACAATTATAAACCTATACTTAGGGACAGATATAAAAATTATAAACTGACACTATGTAAAAATTATAAATCTATACTTAGGGAAAGATATAAAAATTATAAACCTATACTTAAAAACAGATATAAAAATTATAAACATATACTTAGGGACAGATATAAAATATTATAAACATATACTTATGGACAGATATAAAAAATTATAAACCTACACTTAGGGACAGATATAGAAAATTATATACCTATACTTAGGGAGAGATATAAAAATATATAAACCCATATTTAGGAATTGATATAAAAATTATAAATATATATACTTATACTTAGAGACAGATATAAAAAATATATATGACTAAACTTAGGAACAGATATAAAAAATTATAAACCTATACTTGGACACAGATATAAAAATATGTAAGCCTATACCTAGTTAGGGACAGATATAAAAATATATAAATATATACTTAGAGATGAATATAAAAATATATAACTCTATACTTAGATATGGACAGATATATAAATATAGACCTATACATAAGGATTGATATAAAAATTTATTGGCCACCTAGTTGCAAAGGGGTATGTTTGTGAACTTACAATGCTAGAAACTGGATTGTGATATCTGTGGTGGGCATAGCACATATAGCTTATTGTGTAGCTTTATACTTAGTTTTTAATAGTATTGTAAGTAGATACTGCATTATCATAGAATACTAATTGTAACATATTTCTCTTTTAGGAACTAATATATATATGATTTCATAGAGTGTAATACTACATATATGATTTCATACAATGTAGTAATTACTACATACACATGTAATACTACATATGTGATGTCATACAGTGTAATACTTACTACATACACATGTAATGCTACATGTATGATTTCATACAGTGTAATACTTACTACATATATGATTTCATACAGTGTAATACTTACTACATATATGATTTCATACACGTAATAATTACTTCATACACATGTAATACTACAAATATGATTTCATACAGTGTAATACGTACTACATACAATGTAATACTACATATATGATTTCATACAGTGTAATACTTACTACATACACATATAATACACTATTTTTTGAAAGTTGTTTATTTCCAGTGTTTTGTTTTCCTAAATTTATGTGGAGTTTCCACAAATAGAAATGTTAATTATACTGAATGAATTCTGATCTGCTCAGTTTCCATGAATAGAAATTTTGATTATACTGAATGAATTCTGATCTGTTTAGTTTCCATGAAAAGAAATTTTGATTATACTGAATGAATTCTGGTCTGTTTAGTTTCCATGAAAAGAAATGTTAATTATGCTGAATGAATTCTGATCTGTTTAGTTTCCACGAATAGAAATGTTGATTATACTGAATGAATTCTGGTCTGTTTAGTTTCCATGAAAAGAAATGTTAATTATGCTGAATGAATTCTGGTCTGTTTAGTTTCCATGAAAAGAAATGTTAAATGTGCTGAATGAATTCTGGTCTGTTTAGTTTCCACAAATAGAAATGTTAATTATACTAAATGAATTCTGATCTGTTTAGTTCCCATGAATAGAAATGTTTATTATACTGAATGAATTCTGGTCTTTTTTTCTTTTTTGCCAGAGATATTTAAATACATCTGTATTTAAATCAAATCATAACATGTTTAGTTTCCTTCCAGCAATTTTCAGTACACACTTTGCATGTTTAAATGGATTTTATGTAGCTATTGGCATTTTTAGCACAATCAAATTTTCACTCTTGACCCATCTATGGCATGATAAGTTTATTACAGGGTGAAAGGTAGTGATGTTAGTTGGTCATTTAGTTTTGGTTGTAAGTTTCAGTTAGAAGTACTTCCTGTTTTATGTTACATCTTTGTTGGATTTTCTCCTCTACTTAGATTGTTCAACATTTGTTAATTGATGTGAATCTTGTACCAGAAGAATAGAGGCTATACCTTACACCAGTTACTTAACTTTTAAAATAAACATCATTAAGAAATTCAGTAGAGTTGTAAAAATGTTGATATTAGTATTAGCAAGAATAGTATCATAGTGTTCTGAATATAAGTAAATAAACAACTAGTAACAGATCTTACAAACATTGTTCAAAAAACTTTAAACATTTTCAAGGATCAACACCTGTATGATTTCATTCTATGAAAACTTCTTTAAGTATGTATATTAAATTTGTGAGAAAAGAATTCTGTGTAGATGAACTGTTTCTAAGTTACGATTACACGTCACCATAGTTATACTAGTGTCCTGTCATAAATTTTTATTGTCTCTTCCCTTCTAGAGATCTTAAACATCCAAATATTTTACGGCTCCTTAGTCAGTGTCTCGAATCTAATCCATTTCTTCTTATTATGGAACATTGCACACAGGTCAGTGTGACATTTTGTTTGACCTTAAAAATTTATGTTTCAGTTTAGATACAAATATTTTTTCATATCATAAAATCGTTTATCTTAATAGTCATATATGTAATTGTCACATTCACATAATGACTTTATTAACTTTGTTCCTTTTGACTTTTCACATTTTGTAAACAATTTAATTTTTGCATTTCATGTGGTTATTAAAAATCTATTTTCTTATAATTGTTGAATTCAAATCATCTATTCCTCTAATTATCTTTTGTTACTGTGATAACATTCTTAACCCTAATTCCCTTTTGTTCCTGTGATAACATTTTTAACCCTAATTCCCTTTTGTTGCTGTGATAACATTTTTAACCCTAATTTTCTTTTGTTACTGTGATAACATTTTTAACCCTGATTCTCTTTTGTAACTGTGGTAACATTTTAAACACTATTTCCCTTTTGTTACTGTGATAACATTTTTAACCCTAATTTTCTTTTGTTACTGTGATAACATTCTTAACCCTAATTCCCTTTTATTGTTTTGTTCTATTCTCCTGTTCACCCATGGACAAGAAAGGTGAATCTTTTGAAATATATCAGGTTTAAAGATTTTTAACTTTTCACTTTTATTGCTGTAATTATTTCTTATAACTGTTGAATTGTCACAAGACTTGTCTCACTTCTCTTTAAATAATAATGTAACTATGCACCCATATCACAGAAACATGTGAAAATTCACTTGAGTATGATTTTTGTAAGTATGTTTGTGTAACTCGTTACATTTTATTCTTTATTAGGATATGAAACAGTTCTTGATTGAGCATTGCCAAGACTCGGAGCTACTGATAAAAGGAGGACAGATTTTAAGCATGATGTGTGATGTTGCTGTTGCTCTAAACTACATGCACAAACATGGATTTATAAGCAGGTAACATGGTATATCTAGACAACCAGAAGCAAACATGATTATAAGTAGGTAACATGATTAATCTATACACACATCCAGAAGCAGATATGATTCATCAGCAGGTAACATTGTTAACAAATAATTAATTGTTAACGTTGTGAATTGAAGTTACTATATTGATTAATGGCTAATTAATAACTTAATTAATTAATTGTTTATGTTGTAAATTGAAGTAACAATACTGATTAATGGTTGATTAATAACTTAACTGATTAATTGTCTATGTTTTAAATTGAAGTAACAATATTGATTAATGGTTAATTAATAACTTAACTGATTAATCATTTATGTTGTAAATTGAAGTAATGATATTGATTAATGGCTAATTAATAACTTAACTGATTAATTGTTTATGCTGTAAGTTGAAGTAACGATATTGATTAATGGCTAATTAATAACTTAACTGACTAATTGTTTATGTTGTAAATTGAAGTAACGATATTGATTAATGGTAATTAATAACTTAACTGATTAATATTTTATATTGTAAATTGAAGAAAAGATATTGATCAATGGCTGATTAATAACTTAACTGATTAATATTTTATATTGTAAATTGAAGTAACAATATTGATTAATGGCTAATTAATAACTTAACTGATTAATTGTCTATATTGTTGAAGGTTTTTTTTTTCTTTTTGTTAGGGATCTCGCAGCTAGAAATTGTTTTGTCACCTCTAGCCTAATTGTAAAGTTAGGAGACTATGGAACATCCATTCAGAAGTACAAGGTAATTTAAGTTTATATTCTCCTATAAAGCTTATTTCATTATAATCTTTTATCTGTTGTTATTCAGCCTTGATGTTGTAGAAGATATTAAAAGCTTCAGTGGATGTAATAACACTGAAAATTATGTTGTTCTTTACCTGCTTTGTGATTATCTATCTTCAATAGAACTTCAATGTTTTAAATAATATACAAAGTTTTCAGAAGTCTGATTATCATCAAGTAGACTTTAACTTCACACTAAGATAACACATAATTCCTGTTTTATTGTAGTTGTTTCTATAACACTGTACACTTGGAAGAAAAAGGCTTTATTTTTGCTATTTTATAAGGCTTTAAATACAAACTATATTTCCTTTCCTTTCTTTTGTTTTTCAAATACTGAATTTAATACAAGGTGTGTATTTACAGCCATTTTTTTTCTGCTTTTTAATAAAATGATACATTTCATACCTGTATGTATTTTTACTGTTCTTACTTCGGCTCATTTAATAACACTTTACACTTCATATCAAGCCATATTTGCTGTCATTTTCATTTCAATACATCATGTTGTATCTGCAAAAAATAGCTTTTTGACTTGTACTGTCCTCTACTGATGCAAAGTTTCACTTGCCACTAGTTTTGTTATTCCAACTTGTTAGCTACAGACTGATATACAGATGATCATCCAGCCTCTGTCTTAACTAGCATTTCTCTCTAATCATGCACATGTCAGTAAGCATGTTAGTTAACTTATCACATGCTTTACTTTCAGTAAATTTGTTGTTTTATGTTCTTTGGAGAGTTATGATTCATTTTATTTATCTTCTCTTTCACTTTTGGTAGCTCTGCATACACAGTTTCAGTCACAACTACAACTGTTCTTACTGCAGCAGTGGTATTCTCAATCACATCTGGGGTTGATCAACACCATGATTCTTGGCTCATCAATTGACAGCTCTGGTTAATCTGGTGTTGATCACTTCCATGCAACAAAGTGAACACACTTATTATTGTCCTTACATGGTTTTCTGTGATTTTTTACTGGGAACTCTTTCCTCCCACCTCTCAGTCACATGTTATTAAGGGGAGTTGCTGAGAGCTTTCTCCCATTTGAGAGATTTTTTTATGCAAATGTTACTATCTCCAATTTCCTGTATTCCTCCCCTACCATTCTAAAATGTTTTAATCCCTACAACTCTTTTAGTTAGGTTACAGCTCTTCAGGGATGTATCACGTGTGCTGCTCCTTTTTGCTACACAAGTCTATTTGTTTCTTCCAATAAAATTCTCACCTTTCCCAGGAATTTTTCTCAGCAACCTTCTTGCTTTAATTTACCAGTCAATTCCCTTTCCTTTCCTTGCTCCTGCTAATTATCAATTTTATCAGATCCATCACCTTAATGTGTCCCTGGTTGCACATTTTTATCTTTCCTTGGGAGATAACATCACTGCTGTAACTGTTTATGTATGATGATAAGTGCCCATTTTACCACATGTTTGGATGCCACTCTGTGTTGAGTGTTGTCTGACCAGGTATTCTTAGTTTTAACCTCACACTATAAGACCTATGAATACACCAGATGACTGTGACTTGAAGGCACTATGGACCTAATTTACCATTCCAGATGTTGCCAAATGTTGATTGAGAGTGGCCTTTCTTTGTTATCAATATTGATTTGATATATTGTTCATGGAAGAGGGACCATTATCCCCTTGTAATTCCAAACTCAGAGTAGTCCCATAACATATAACATTCTAAACTTCATATCAAGATTTACATTTAATGTCTTTACTTCTACTATTTTATAACGTTCTAAACTTCACACCAAGATGTATATTTAATGTCTTTACTTCTAGTGTTTTATAACATTCTGAACTTCATATCAAGATGTATATTTAATGTCTTTACTTCTAGTGTTTTATAACATTCTAAACTTCATATCAAGATGTATATTTAATATCTTTATTTCTACCATGTTATAACCTGCTAAACCTCATGGCTTACAGGAGGACTACTATTTCCTTGGTGACATTGCCCTCCCAGTTCGCTGGTGTGCACCTGAATCTGTGTTTTGTACAAAAACAACCATAGAAACTAAACAACTTTCAAAAGAAGCAAATGTGTGGTTAGTGTAATAATTAGAATATGGTTTATAATACAAGTGTATTATGTAACTAAATGTATTTATTGAACAAGACACTGTGTTGTTCAAGTTTAATATCCTAGTGTATTATGTAATTAAATGTATTTATCATAACAAGATATTGAGTTGTTCAAGTTTATAATCCTAGTGTATTAAGTAATTAAATGTATTTATCATGACAAGATACTGAGTTGTTCAAGTTTAATATCCTAGTGTATTAAGTAATTAAATGTATTTATCATAACAAGATACTGAGTTGTTCAAGTTTAATATCCTAGTGTATTAAGTAATTAAATGTATTTATCATAACAAGATACTGAGTTGTTCAAGTTTAATATCCTAGTGTATTAAGTAATTAAATGTATTTATCATAACAAGATACTGAGTTATTCAAGTTTAATATCCTAGTGTATTAAGTAATTAAATGTATTTATCATAACAAGATACTGAGTTGTTCAAGTTTAATATCCTAGTGTATTAAGTAATTAAATGTATTTATCATGACAAGATACTGAGTTGTACATGGTTTTTAATGCTCGTGTATTAAGTAATTAAATATATTTATCATGACATGGTATGTCACTCGTTGAAATGTTTCTGTGTTAATTTTACCAAACTATTTTTGAAACATGTTTTTGTTAAACTGGCTAATCCTTTTGGATGTGTTTATAAAAAGTTACTGTTCTCATTTTACCGTCTTGCACATTTGCTATATTCTCAAGTGTCAGAGATATTACTGTAACATTTAATAAGAAAATTATATATGTTGTAATATTTTCCAGGTCATTCGGAGTTTTGCTATGGGAAATTTTAGAGTTTGGAAAGCAACCGTATGCAGAGCTCACAAACGATGAAGTATTGGAACTAGTTGTTAGTCAACAAACAGTGAAGCTGGAGAAACCTCAAACTCCCTGCTCTCATGCTGAGAGACTGTATGTATCTGTGACGTTTATATTCTTATTGTTAGTGTTTTTAATCACTGTGACGTTCCACTACTATAGAACTTTAATTTACTATGCAACTTATTTCATGATACACTTGGTAAGCAGTGAGTAGTTGAAGTGACTAAGACTTATCAATCACCAGAAAGTACCAGTAAGTGTCAGATGTGTACTTGTAAGATGTCACACATAATCAGATAAATGTTAGAGGTGTACTAGTAAGGTGTCACACATAATCAGATAAATGTTAGAGGTGTACTTGTAAGATGTCACACATAATCAGATAAATGTTAGAGGTGTGCTTGTAAGATGTCACACATAATCAGATAAATGTTAGAGGTGTGCTTGTACGATGTCACACATAATCAGATAAATGTTGGAGGTGTACTTGTACGATGTCATACATAATCAGATAAATATGTGCTTTTAAGTTACAATGTATTTTCAGTTAACTGCTACAGATGTATTTGTTAGTTACAATGTATATTCAGTTAACTGCTGCAGATGTACTTGTTAGTTACAATGTATATTCAGCTAACTGCTACAGATGTATTTGGTAGTTACAATGTATATTCAGTTAACTGCTATAAATGTATTTGTTAGTTACAATGTATATTCAGTTAACTGCTACAGATGTTTTTGTTAGTTACAATGTATATTCAGTTAACTGCTACAGATGTACTTGTTAGTTACAACGTATATTCTGTTAACTGCTACAGATGTACTTGTTAGTTACAACGTATATTCTGTTAACTGCTACAGATGCACTGTTAGTTATGATATATTTTCAAGTAACTGCTATAGTTGTACTTATCAGATGTTATGTATAATCTCCATGTTATCCTTACTACAACTAGCTGTCTCTTTTATCTTGAACACTTAACTGTTTATCTTTCATTTAACCACAAAGTATCTATTTCAAGCATTTAATATTACCTGTCTGGTTTTTATCTTTAATCACTATTTATTTCTTATCTTACCACAACATCTGTTTTACCTTTTACATGTCTCTTTTTGCCTGATACTGCTATTTCATTCTTACTTGAACAAGTAATTGTGTATTTCCTATATATTTTACCACTAACTATTTCTTTATTACCCTGTTTTACCACTGTCATTCTTATCTTTCATGTTAACTGTCACTGAACTTTGTTTCTTCAGCACACTGATAAGTACTAAACAAACTTTTTAATTAGATATATGTAAAAAAAGTTGTAACCACAACTTTTTAACTGTAAAAATGGTTCACTTTTTATCCTTATTTTAACTTAAACCATGAAGATTTATTGTTGTAACATTTTTCTCTCTTTTTACATTTTTGTTTCTTTTTGAATTAATATGTTACTTCTAGTGTGGTAATTCTTTAAATTTGTTTCTTTTTTCTCAAGTTAAAGATCAAAATCTGTATTTTGAATAAATTGATTCATTTTTGCTAAGTTTAAAATATTTTAAATTACTATAGCACAGTATTCTTCGGTAATTCTATTTGTGGCACTGTTGTTCTCTGTTGTTAACTTTTTTATTTTCTTTGATGTGATAGAATTAAAGCTTAAAAATGTACTTTTGTCTCAGATATGAAGTAATGAAATCTTGCTGGGAGACATTTTACCAACGACCTCTGATCGAGAAAGTGGCAGTTCTTTTGAAACATTTATATGAAAGTAGAGACATTCCAGCAGAATCAGTGACGTTTGAAGATCAGCAGAACACTTTACAACCCATTTTTAAGTATGATAACATAACATCACACTTTAAAATACATGGGCAGTTTGAAAGTGATTTTACTGTGTATCATTCACTAGAAGAAATACCTTCTTCACAGGGTTCTTTTTCTACTTCATATGAAGTTGGATTTGAGCCAAAGACCCACATTTCTTCAAGCTTGCAGAACCAGAAAGGAAGTCTTGAAGACCTGAGCTTATTGAAAGAAAAACATTGTCAGAGCTCAGAGGGTTTAAAATATTCATCAATAAAGACTAAGCATTTTAAATCCCCTGAGATAAGCCCAGAACAAGGTATTACAGACCAACAGATCACAGATGCAATTAAGGACCTAGACACCATACTTGCAAATGAAGTCTCATCGTCATCAGCAGAAACTTCTAAGAGGACATCTCCTGACAGAAGTCAACAAGAAATTGCTGAATCTTCAGGTAAGTTGGCAGTCAACATAGAGTTTCTACATAAAGAATCACCACTTAGTAGTCTTCATTTTTAAAAAGACACCAACCATACTAAAGTAAACAATTTGTTGTTGGAATGTTCAAAAACAGTTGTAATTCTGACAATTTTCTTTTTGGTTTGTTCAAGAAAACAATTATTTGTTAACACAAATAAAAAAACTCAACAATTAGATATTACAAGTTTTTTATCATCTGGTGACATTTGTATCTTATCACACATTATAGAACACAGAAGTGATTCTCAGATACCATCAGCTCTTTATAAGGAAGAAGGACATCAAGATGATTCTCAGATACCAGCATGTCTTTATGAAGAAGAAGGACATCAAGATGATTCTCAGATACCAGCAGCTTTTTATAAGGAAGAAGGACATCAAGATGATTCTCAGACACCAACAGCTCTTTACGAAGAAGAAGGACATCAAGATGATTCTCAGATACTAACAGCTCTTTATAAGGAAGAAGGACATCAAGACAATTCTCAGATACCAGCATCTCTTTATGAAGAAGGACATCAAGATGATTCTCAGTTACCAGCATCTATTTATGAAGAAGAAGAACATCAAGATGATTTTCAAATACCATCAGCTCTTTATGAAGAAGAACATCAAGATGATTCTCAGATGCCATCAGCTCTTTATAAGGAAGAAGGACATCAAGACAATTCTCAGATACCAGCATCTCTTTATGAAGAAGAAGGACATCAAGATGATTCTCAGTTACCAGCATCTCTTTATGAAGAAGAAGGACATCAAAATGATTCTCAGACACCAACAGCTCTTTATGAAGAAGAAGGACATCAAGATGATTTTCAAATACCAACAGCTCTTACCTTTCCACAAGTGAGGGGAAATCCTCTGTCTAATCAGAATTTTAGTGAGTTAAATGAACAGGCTCTTTGTTTAATCCATATAGCAGGTCATCAGCCAGTTTCAAGAAATGAACATCTTGGAGAGATCAATAATCCTCAAAAGAAAACATCAGTTACTGAAGATCCATCATCTGAAATAGATGAAGATGCATTGGAAAGAAAGTGGTCTTCATCAATAACCTTAAAAAGTACAAATATTCTCTATGGAAATAATAACACAGAAGAGGAATCAATGTCAGTAGCAGGAGTGAGTACTTCTTATAGTTGTTTTGCTTCTCAAACTCAAACATATCCTGTTCTTACCTCTTCTGTCTCTAGCTCCCTCAGTCCTTCTGTTACTGTAATTGACCCAGCTGGTGGTACTCTTGCATGTTCACCTTCTGCTGTAGCAAATACTAGCCACCTTGATTGTTTACCCAAAATTAATCAAGACCAGAGGTTTTCATTCATCCCCAAAGACTCTAATCTGACCTCCTCTGGTACTGAAGTCAACTCCCACTTTGATTCACTTTGTAATTCAAAGTTTATATATAATGACAGTAATTTGCTTTGTGTGCTGAATTCCAGATTGACCATCAGTGATTCAAGAGAGTATCCAGAAGGAAATGATTGTAATTTAGGTTCTAATTACAATACAAAAACTGGCAATATAAATAAAGCAAAAGAAATACGTTGTAATGAACCACCAGAGGTTATTGGTGATAATACTGTATTTACAGATATCAGTAGTGGGTTTTCCACTGAAGCTACTAACAGTTCAGTACATCCTTTGAACCAAAGTGATCGAAGTGTTTGTGGCATGACAGCCACAAATAATGTGAATCTAGATATTCAGACTACTGATGAAGAAAGTACAGAATGTTATACATGTGACAATATAGTTGATCATAATGAGATATTTATTTCTCAACTGAAAGAAGATAAGACTATAGATAGTCAAGAAACCATGATGGCTGGAACTGATAATCTTGTATTTAATCCTGTGCTAAATGATGTTGATTTGAATAGAAATGAATATCTTTCAGGTTTCCAGATGCAAATTTCAAAAGGCAGTAAAATTACTAACTCTTGCCCTGATAAAATTGAATCTAAAAGTATACATAATCCATATGAAAATAACTGGAACTTTCTCTGTGTCAACAGTTCTTCTAGTGATTATTTTCAGTCCCAAGCCAAGGGGAGTAGTTCCCATAGTGAGTGTATTGTATCCCAAGCTAACAAGAATTCCTTCCCTAATTATTTTACTAGGTCCCAAACTGAGGAAAGTACTTCCCCTTGTAAGTGCTTTACTTTGGAAGCAGATGGGAATGAAACACTTGTTAACAACGAGGACTCTAAAACTTGTGAAAATAGTCCTCACCTTACTTGTACTTTATCATCAGATGATTCACCGGAGAATATGGCCACAGACAATGATGTTAAGAAAAATGGTCACTCTTCAATGTACCATGATGTTAGCAACATGGGTCAAGTACAATTTCTCAATAAATCAGAAGATAACCTGTTTGAGCTGGAATTATCTTTAGAACAAAACATTTCTGAAGAAAGTTTAGCTGCATCAGTTGCTGAGATTGAAGGGCAACTTCTTACTCTCCCAACATGTGATGTCATGAAGAATGGCAGAGATTTATTGTCTTCCCAGGATAGCTTCCTCACACTTACAAAACTTGTCAAAGATTCTTATAGTCTAGAAAAAACAAAGACAAGTGTTAAAGATTTACAGCCTGTAGCAGGTGACTTAGTACTCATAGAACCTGAGGCAAAACAACACATTAAAGAAACTAGACTTAATAAAAGTTGTGAGTATGTGAACCAAAGATCACCAAGACTCATAACTAATAACTTGGATGAAGTAGGAAGGTGTGATTTGAGTAACCTTACTTCTGCAATATTGAAGGTCTCACCAGCTATTTATGATCCTAAAGTTGAGAAGAAAGAAGTATGTGTCATCACTTCACATGAAAAAACATCTTTAAAAAAAGACAAAACTACACTTGTCATTGTGGAGAAAACTGATTCTAATAATGAAGAATTAGACATTAACACTTTAACTGAGAATAAAGTCTTAAAGAAAGATGAAGATATAGAGAGCCAAGACTACAAACCTAAACCTGACTCCAGTAATGAAAAATTAGATGTTAACACTTTAACTGAGAATAACGTCGTAAAGAAAGCTGAGGATATAGAGAGCCAAGACTACAAACCTAAACCTGACTCTGGTAATGAAAAATTAGATGTTAACACTTTAACTGAGAATAAAGTCTTAAAGAAAGACAAAGATATAGAGAGCCAAGACTACAAGCCTAAACCTGACTCTGGTAATGAAAAATTAGATGTTAACACTTTAACTGAGAATAAAGTCTTAAAGAAAAGTGATGATATAGAGAGCCAAGACTACAAACTTAAAACTTTTGAAAATGATTTTTATAACCCTTTTCTTGATAATAGTATAGACATGTTGCAGCAAGAAAGGTTAAAACATTCCTTACATCTTGTTGTCAATGTTGAAAGAGGAACTGGTGATGAAGGATTAGCTGTGTATTTTCCATCTGATAATCAAGACATAAACAGTAATGAAGATCACGATGGTGGTTATTCTTTAGGTGACGATGATGAAGGTAGTGTTACAATGGAAGATCTTGAAACTGGGGAAAAACAAGTTATTTTAAATTCAGCATCCAAACTAGAGGTTTTGGAGGATGAAGATGTTTTAATTATTGATACAGTAACAAATGAGGCAATTCTTGTTGAATCAGTGGCTCCTGCAAAAAATTCTGAATTTTTAAAAACTCCTGTAATTCCAGAAATTGAAGATAGAACAGTTGGGAGATCTGATCAACTGTCTGATGCTGTAGCAGAGGAACCAGTTCTTGGAATAGAAGGACAGTCCCCATCTAGCAGCAGAGATGAAATTTCATCTGTTCAGAGTAATTCTGAGAGCACAGATTTGGATTTTAGTGGTGAAGTTTTATCAGACACCGAGCCTCATTCTATGTCTGATGTTTTATCAGACACTGAGCCTCATTCAGTTTCTGATGTTTTATCAGACAGCGGAAAAGTTGAACCTAGTTACCTTCCTGGAGATCATGTCAGTGATATGCTCAAACATTTGGGTGAAAAAGAGTTTGTTTCTGAGATTGAAAACAGAACTGCACTACCTGCTGGTATTAATGATAAGGGCTACCAAGACAGTAAAGTAGAACTACTGTGTACTCTTGATGAACATTGGGAGCCAGCTGAATCTGTACAGATAGGAAAGTCAAGAGAAAATGATGAATTTTCAAGTTCCTTGTGTTCCAATGTTGAATACATTAACCAATTCAGTACTGACATAAATATTCTATTGAAAGAGAATGTGTCTCCTGAAAGTGAGAAAAACAAAAGTACTGAAACAAGTGAAGAGAAAACAAGTAATGTACCATATGCATATTGGATCAGTCAGGATGGTGTTAAGATGTATGAATCTTTTAGCTCTATGAGATCAGATGAGCAAAAGAATAGAAGTCTTTTAAAGCAAGACAGTTCCATTCAACCTCTATTACCATATGAAGATAAAGAAAACCATGCCAAAATACCCAATTTTCTTCACTCTCTATCTACAGATCAGAATGATAGAAGAGACTCAACATTTACATCTAACATCTCAATGGTAGCTGAAAAGGAAGGAAGTTTGTTAGAAACATCAAGCTGTGTTAATCAGAGAACTGAAGACATTAGTCGACAGACATACACGCCAGATTTTGACAGTGATACTGAAGATTCTGCAGATATTTGGTCTTCATGTAGTTCAACATCTGGGTCATTTGAATGTCTAAAATGTTTAGGGTCATCATCAAATGTGCATTCTGTTCCAGAAAAGCCAAGTCAGGGTGCCACACTGTGGGTTTCTGACAGCAGCTACTCCGAACACAATGCCATCAAGAAATCTGTTTATTCTCAAAGACACAATCACCCCCAAGAACCCGAGAGAAGTGATGTCTCATGGGAAACTGGTGTTTTACAAGAATTTAAAGATAGAGATGTATCACCCAAAAATTTTAATTACCAAGATTCCAAAGGAGAATCTGGTCCAGAAAACAACTTCTCCTTCAAAATTCAGAAGAAAACATCAGTGCAAACTGTGGTAAGTTAAATAGTTCTAACAATTAACATTTGTTTAGCCAGGAATTAACCTGAAGAACAATGTTTTCCACACACAAAGATATATATGGCATATGTATTCCAGTTGGTGCATTGAATAAGTAGAGAATAAATAAGCATTTAAAAACTATAAATTAGGATGTTAAGTTTATGTCCAGATGTTATAGATTAATAGCATTTAGCAGATTTTGAGGTAATGATGTCTACAAAATATATGTCAATTTTAAGTTGAATCTGTAGTTGTGTTCTTAATTTTACAGAATAATAAATCTGCAGGTTTATTAAAGAAGCAATAGAACACGATTACTTGTGAGGATGCACTGAATTTGAAAGCATTTTATATTGGTACGAGGTAGTTTACTAATTTACCATTTATTTCTCCTAATGATATATTATCAGTTAGTAATTTCGTCCAATCTGCATACATTAAATAAGATTATAAAAGTTATTTCTTGTTTTATTAAAATGATGCTTTCAAAGACGTTTCCTCTCACATAATAATTTTTCTCAACTTGTGCTGCCCTCTGTATGCAAAAATTTTGCTTGCCACTAGCCTTGATCATCCCATCTACTTTCACATAACGTTCCATGATGTGTCTGTAGTATAACATGCCAGTGAACTTGTGACAACCCTCTACCAGAAGGAGCTCAATATACTCTTCTAATGCAGCTGACTTCATTTGTTGAGCATTGTCAACTTTTCTTGACTTTGCATTCCATTTTACAGATGTATGCAATTTGTGTTCTGTGCTTACAGTTCTCATGTGCACTTTTGGTTAGTTCTAAGGAGCTGTGACATCTCTGAGTTTGTTGTCATATATTTGTGGCTTACTTAGTATTTGTGGAATATTTTTCATTTCCACATAATGAATTCTCACTCTCATGTTACTAGAGCAACATCTCTTATGGATCAGGCTGCTACTTACTACTTCTGAGGTTTCAGACTCCACATTATCTGCAGAGGAAGTTTTGCCCATGGTGCCTGCTACATCTCTGGAACCATGGCCAGATCTATATCTGGTCTTGATGAAAAGGATTTGAATAGCCTTTGGTGTGCCTTCTCGTCTCTAGATTTCTCTCGTCCTTTTGGTGTCTTACCTATTGGTGCTTATCCCTCCTTCATTATGCACCATCATCAAATTATTTAATTTCCCCCTATATGGTCGCTTGTGTTTGGCATGCCTTGACCACTACATTTTTTTAATCATATGGGGTATCATTGGTCAGAATTTCTATTTTTAGATTCTCATACCTTGGAATCTCTGCTTTAGATGTGAAATTGATGCTCCATCATTGATCTCTCCAACCTCAACCAATTCATTGCCTTCCTGTGATTCATCATAGAATCATTCCGTTACCTTTCTTGCACGTTCACTACAGGTTTTTGGATGATAAAGATCAACATCTCAGATGCTTACCTCCATACCCCCTTCACTCTGGCATCCAGGTGTTACACTCCGTTTGATAACAAGTTTGTTTCAGTTCTGCATCTCACCACTAGCTTCAGCATCAGTACCATACTTCTTTTTTATTATGTGGTCAGAGTCTTTTCTGCAACCTTCACACTTTCCGGTTCCATCAGTATATGGATGACTGGCTCATTTTAACAAGTCTCTCACAATCATACCCGTTACCTCCTATGGGAGGCTGCTCATGTGGGATGGCTTGTCAAGCTGAAGAAGTCCTATCTCTCTCTCAAACAGTCTCTTATACATTTTGAAGGTGTTTTGCAACATTTATCTCATCATCTTCTCTTCATTTGAGGTTAATGGATGTTTTGATCTCCAAAACCAACTTCTTTTTTTTTTTCTTTACATGAGGTTCTATCTCCTTTGAGGACTTGGGCTTTCATGGAAACCTTCATAACCTGGAATCATGTACATGTGTCCTCAATGAGATTTGTATGATCAATGGAATCTGATCCAAGATCCTTACACTCTAGCACTTTCCACTCTACAAGGTCGTTTTGCCTGATGGATTTACAAAGACAACACCTTGGCTGGTATTCTTCTTTCTCCTTCATGTCTCAGTTGGCATCATTTTACAAATGTTTTTCTTACATGGGGGAAAGAAAGCATATCTGGATTCATAAGAGATCTCTGGTATGTAAACACTGGTCAAATCTTTTCTCTATATCAGCCTTTTGAAGCTTTTTGCAGTTTGTTGGGCTGGGGATAACTTCCTACTTTTAGTACAAGGCCATTTGGTCATGACACATTCTGACAATTTAACAATTGTATCTTACATCAGTTGACAAGAAGGCATCCATTCCTCTTCACTTTGCTTTCAAACATTGGTCTCCATTTCTGGGCCCTGTCTCAGCAAGTCTGTATCTTTGCTTGTCACATTCAGGGTGCTGTGAATCATGAGCAAATTATATATCTCTTCCTGACATAATTATACCTAAAGAATGACTCCTGTCTCCTTACTTTTGATACTTATGCTCCTTGTTTGATACTCACATCCTATCCTTCTCCCAGAATTAGACCAATATTTACTTTTTTGCTTATTCTCCCGTCCCTCTTCTTCCCTGTGTTCTCTCTCTTAACCAAGCCACTGTATGTTGAGCCCCATTCTGGCATTTTTCATCCATGATTTCTGCTCTTGAATCTCCTACCACTATCTCAATTCTGTCTGTGTCAACCTCAATCTGTCATCACCATACTCCAGCTTCATGCATGGATTTTGTCTTGTTCCTTGCAAGATGATACAGACTCTAAAATTATTTTTTTCTTTCTTACTCAGTGTGCCTGTCTTCTTTAACTTTTACCAAAAGAAATAGTGCACTTTCTGGAATTGGTCTTTATGCCATGGCTTCTCACCTTACTGATCTAGTGTATCCTACCATTGGCAGTGTTTTATCAGTTTCCAAGATTGTGAGTAATACCTTCCATTGTATTGTTTCCTCCCCTGTTTTACTACCTTCATCTGATTTGTCCATTTGGTACCAGATTGGAATCTCAGTGTGGTCCTTTGTACTCTTAACCTTCCTCCCATTGAACCATTGTAGGTCAGGTATCTTCTCTGTATCTCTCATATCCTTTATTACCATACCTCTGTTCTCCTTTATCCAGATTGAAGCTTTCCACAAGATTTCAGTGGTGTTTGAAGGAGATGTCATCTTCACTCCTATTTCTCTCCCACTCATCTCTCATTTTTATTCCTGTTGTGGAAGTTTTCTTTGTCTAGTACCTGCTCTATATTTTGTCACTACACTGCTTTGTTTCATGGATCCCATTCCAATATTTTATACAGTGAAATACTTCCTCCACCTGTGATCTTTCTCCTATTACCCTTACCAGATGTATGTGCCAGCTTATTCGTCTTGCTTATGCAACCCTATCTAAGGACTGTCATTGCATTTTCCAAGTCTTTTCCAACCAAATATGTCATCTCATGTTTTTTCTTTAGAAAAGTTTGTGCAGGCTGGTGTGTAGACCATAACTCACATATTAGTATCTCTCTACCTGCACCACTTGGTCCTTTTCTCCTTATCAGGCTGTCACTTCCTTTGCCACTCATCATCATTCTTCACACATTTTGACTGTAAAAGATTAAGTTCTTCCTTTTATATCTTCCCTTTTCAGTGGTTCTTCCTCCCTTCCTGAGTCTCACTCTGCACTGAGTAGTGCCTGTTGAAATATACTTAAATGTATATTTACACCATGTGACCATCCAGCTGTATAATGCTTACTGAAGAGATGGGGTGTTTTATCACTGGATGTTATCTCATGATATCTTGCTTCATAAATACAATCTGCACTAGAATGGACTGCCATGAGTAGTGCCAGGATTTCTGCCATAGTCTCTGGTCATGGTTTATTCAATCAGGACCAGCCTTCTTTTCAAAATGTGACTTTTTTGGTCACCTATTGCACTGTCTTATGGTATTGCACTGTCCACCCTTTTCCAGTGGACTAAAGGAGTCCTTGCCTCTCCATTTCCTAGCCACTGATGTGGCAGACCATTATGGTTTCCTCCTGAATGTGACCAATTCTATTCAGGGTGGAGTAGGGTGGTGGTATACATGATAAGTACTCTCATCCTACCATGGATGGGAAAAAATTTATGATTCTGCATGGTTTGGAAGTGGATTAGTCCACTACACGTGGTTCACCCCTTAACTGATTTTGCCTGGATGTCAGTTCCCATGTACTATTATAAAATAAGCCCTGTTAATAGTGACTCTCCTTCGACTGTGAAACAGATAATGAATTCTCAGTGCTACCCTTCACACTTGCATGCCCCCTTCCTAAGATTTCCCAAATGTCAGAGGGCCAATGTTTGTTGTGCCCTGCATATATTGTCAGAAGAAAAGTAATATTTTTCCTTCACATTTTTCGTTATTGAGATGAAAACAGTTAGGACCCATGTCCTACTTACCCACTTCTCACCTTTCCTTCCCACTTCCAGTGCATCTTTTGTGCCTAATCTCAAATTAACAGTAGTGCTCTAAAAGTCAGCAGTGTTATGAGAATACGTAGCATTCATGTGGTGGAGAGTTGTCACATGTTTATTTACATGTTACAGCACATGAGAAATTATGTGATCAAAGGTGAGATAATCAATAGTGAGTGAAAATTGTTTATACAGAGGGCAGCACAAGTCAAAACTATTATAGGACAGGAAGTAAGTATTTATCAGAAATACATTTTCAGCATAAGAAAATGTTGACATTTCAGATTTTTTTCACATAGTAAGAAATTTATACTTAGACACTGATTTCATTAGGCAAGGGTTAAAGACTATATGTTTTTATCCACTATATATCAAATAGTTATCATTAGGTACAGTTGTACATGTATTAATTAGTTGTGGCACATAACCACAGTTGTACATGTATTAGTTAGTTATGGCACATAACCACAGTTGTACATGTATTAGTTACTTATGGCACATAACCACAATTATACATGCAGTAGTTACTTATGGCACATAACCACAATTGTACATGTAGTAGTTAGTTATGACACATAACCACTGTTGTACACCTAGTAGTTAGTTGTGGCACAAACCCACAGTTGTACATGTGGAAGTTAGTTACGGCACATAACCACAATTATACATGCAGTAGTTACTTATGGCACATAACCACAATTGCACATGTAGTAGTTAGTTATGGCACATAACCACTGTTGTACACCTAGTAGTTAGTTGTGGCACAAACCCACAGTTGTACATGTGGAAGTTAGTTATGGCACATAACCACAATTGTACATGTGGAAGTTAGTTATGGCACATAACCACAGTTGTACATGTAGTAGTTAGTTATGGCACATAACCACAATTATACGTGTAGTAGTTACTTATGGCACATAACCACAATTGCACATGTAGTAGTTAGTTATGGCACAAAACCACAGTTGCACATGTAGTAGTTAGTTATGGCACAAAACTGCAGTTGTACATGTAGTAGTTAGTTATGGCACATAACCACTGTTGTACACGTAGTAGTTAGTTGTGGCACAAAACCACAATTGTATATGTAGAAGTTAGGTATGGCACATAACCACTGTTGTACATGTAGTAGTTAGTTGTGGCACATAACTTCAATTGGACATGTAGTAGTTAGTTATGGCACAAAACCACAGTTGTACATGTAGTAGTTAGTTATGGCACCTAACCACAATTGTACATGGAGTAGTTAATTATGGCACATAACCACTGTTGTACATGTAGTAGTTAGTTATGTCACATAACCACTGTTGTACATGTAGTAGTTAGTTATGGCACATAACCACAATTGTACATGTAGAAGTTAGTTATGGCACATAACCACAATTGTGCATATAGTAGTTAGTTGTGGCACATAACCACAGTTGTACATGTAGTAGTTAGTTGTGGCACATAACCACAATTATACATGTAGTAGTTAGTTATGGCACATAATTATCCATAGTTGTACATGTAGTAGTTAGTTATAGCACATAACCACAGTTGTACATGTAGTAGTTAGTTATGGCACATAACCACAATTATACATGCAGTAGTTACTTATGGCACATAACCACAATTATACATGCAGTAGTTACTTATGGCACATAACCACAATTGCACATGTAGTAGTTAGTTATGGCATATAACCACAATTGTACATGTGGAAGTTAGTTATGGCACATAACCACAGTTGTACATGTAGCAGTTAGTTATGGCACATAACCACAATTGTACATGTAGTAGTTAGTTATGGCACATAACCACAATTATACGTGTAGTAGTTACTTATGGCACATAACCACAATTGGACATGTAGTAGTTAGTTATGGCACATAACCATAATTATACGTGTAGTAGTTACTTATGGCACATAACCACAATTGTACATGTAGAAGTTAGTTATGGCACATAACCATAATTATATGTGTAGTAGTTACTTATGGCACATAACCACAGTTGCACATGGAGCAGTTAGTTATGGCGCATAACCACAATTGTACATGTAGAAGTTAGTTATGGCACATAACCACAATTATACATGTAGTAGTTACTTATGGCACATACCCACAATTGCACATGTAGTAGTTAGTTATGGCACATAACCACAATTGTACATGTGGAAGTTAGTTATGGCACATAATTATCCATAGTTGTACATGTAGTAGTTAGTTATGGCACATAATTATCCATAGTTATACATGTAGTAGTTAGTTATGGCACATAACCACAATTGTACATGTAGTAGTTAGTTATGGCACATAACCACAGTTGTACATGTAGTAGTTAGTTATGGCACATAACCACAGTTGTACACGTTGTAGTCAGTTATGGCACATAACCACTGTTGTACATGTAGTAGTTAGTTATGGCACAAAACCACAGTTGTACATGTAGTAGTTTTATTTATTCTTTCTTGTATTAGAACTCTGTAGACGAGGTTTCAAACACCCACCTGATTCAATCTATGAAGACTGTTTTACCACATGATGACAAAAATTTTGAAAAGCATGTTTACATATTGTCTGGAATTTCTGAAGGTGAGGACAGTTATTTTCAAACCTGTTTGCTGTAATTCTTTCTCTGTTAAGAAAGGCCATCAGGTTTAGATACTGTGATAGAAGTATTATAGTTATGGATACAATCTAGTTGATTAACACTGTTAAGCTTTACATGTTTGACTTACATTTGATGTTACATATGTGTAGCTTAAACCTAGACTCAATTCTTAAAAAGTAACTTTTCATAATTTAAACTGAGAAATGTCTCAACTGACCCAAAACTGATCTCAAACTGTAAGATTAGAATTTTAAACCTATTCACAAAAATAATTTTTCTATTTCATTATTTTCATTACCAGGGAACATACTATGTATTAGATCTTGCTCTTTGCCAAGCAGTGCATATCCACATATACTACTGTGTATCCACAAATGCATACATTTGAACTGTATGGCCTTTATGTTCTGTAACACCCAATGTTGAGATAGGATGTTTCCTGGAGCTTCTAGTGGTCTCCTTATGGTTATATTGCACCCTAAATATGCCCATTCTAAACAGTACCAACTCATGAACTACCATGAGTAAAGCAGTGTCAGATAGCAGTCCTGGATGATTAAATCAAAACTCACCTACGTTTAAAAATAGTGTTTTACAATCATTCATTACACCTTCTCCAGTATTGTGTTCCTCCAGATTCACCATCATGTTATTCTTCTCTCATCAAGTGGAGTATTGGAGCCATAACCATTTACCAGCTTTTAGTTGCTGGACCATGGAAACAATCTTCTGAATATACTCAGTCCTATTCAGTTGGTAATAGACCAGTGGTATTCTGTTGTTGCAGATGGTATGAACCTTCTTCCTTCCATGGACTGGAACACAAATACATTACACTGCCTAAAGTTGATCCATCACATACATAGAGTTCACTCCTCAGGCTACCACCTACTGGATGTCAATTCCCAAGTGTTCTGGTGTTTGATCAGGTCTAGTTTAGCCATCATACGTTTTCACACATGTGATAGGAAGCCCTTATCCTACTGTGGGTTGGACAATACTTTCCTAATGGAATCAAGTGAATCACCCATTGCATTTCCTTTCTTACCATTGTACAGATGATGTGTTGCATGGTGTTGTGTTTTGGGTCTATAGACATGTGCCCTGTTTGGGTGGTTGAAACAGAAGTTGTTTTCCTTCTGCTTCTTAAGCTTGAGGTGTACCTTTCCTCCCACTGCAAACTGGAAGACAAACACCTGATGCTGTCTGGTTTTTGACTGATGCATCCACTCTACACTAGTTGGCATGTTCAACTGAGTATTAGATGTGCTCATTTTCTGGCCAATTTAGTGACACATATCTTCAAAATGGGCTAAAAGTATACAGTAGTGCAGTTTCCTGTGGGTGTGTTCTTTTACACCACTACATGTGCTTTCTTCTGACACTTTCACACCATTGATTATCTAAGTTAATTTTTCACTCTTTCCTTTAATGTGGAATTCTATTTATTTCATGAAAGGAATCAAGGAATCATATTGAAAGCTATAAGTTTCCTACAATCAAGAGGTATGTCTGAGAGGTATATCCAATAGATATGTCCAACTACACTCTCTTATCCCATTTTTGGTGCATCTTTTTTTGCCTAATTTCACAATGAAGATTGGGTTTATAGTATAGAGGGAACCACCTGTGTTAGGAGGGTATGCCACATTCCTGTGCTTATTTGCATATCACACTGGAGCTGTAACATAGCTAAGTATGTGGGGGTGCTTCAAAGTATCAAGGCCAGAGGTGAGAACTAATTTATATAGAGGGCAGCACTGAATGAGAAATTAGGAAAATTATAACTTTGAAACTTGACATTTTGACAGGGATTTGTTTAATACTGATTTATGAAAAAGTCATATGTATTCCTTACATATACATAAACCACAGTGTTTGCAATGGGTTTTTAATGCTAAAGACTACACACATTTAACAAGGAAGAACATAAGTTTAAGTTTCTACTGTGGTGAAATGGTCTGAAGGATCTTCTAAGTAAATTATACCATTGAAATGTTTGAAACAGAATCTCAGATAGCAGAAATGGGTAATGAGGAAATTCCTGAAGACGTGATTGATGTACAGAATCCAGACGAGGACGATGAAGATCTGTCTCTTCAGTTTCAGCCTTTGAATGTTTCACTGTGTGATGGTAAGTTACAGAACCTAACCAGGATCTTGGATATTTCTACATTCGTAGATCAGTGTAAACATTCTTATGTTAGTTTTATGTTCTCTTAAATCAGTTAACTGTGAACACATTAAATAATATGTACAATCAAGAATCTTTAGAAGTTTCACTAGAATATGTCTGTGTTCTTTACCAAACTTGATTTAATTTGTTAAAAAAGTACATGCATATCTAACGTAATAAAACTGACTGAAACACACATAATCACTTACATCAAAACCTTAACAGCAAGTTTGGTGCATCTTTGTTAATCTACAAACATGTTCCATCAAATGAACCTCATTGTGTCCAGTCTGCATAACATATAGTTGACCTGCTCCTCTGTGTCTAAAATCACCTTTGCCCTATCAGTACCATTGACCTTACCTTGTTCCACTGTTGTATGTACCATGAGTAGTGTGATAATTATGTTATATAATAATAAACTAGATATTATCCATCATCAGTAAGCTACACTTATGATTCTTTACTTTCATATTCTGTTTAATATCTCCATTTGCACAGTCTTGCTTTCTTCTTTGGCTGAGTGAGGCCCAGATATTATAGTACTTTGAGGATGTGGATGCACTACATTCCACATTATATGACCTTGAAATGTGTCTTTCTTTCCTCAGATTGATCTAGCCTTACGTTTACCGCTAAATGATCTTGATACAGGTAGTTTGTTTTTTTCTTGAGTTCTGTCTCTCATCTCATTTAGCAGTGAATGATATTGATAAAGTTATCTACTAGTCACGACTGTTCTTTATCTGCTTTACAACACTGAAAAACTGGGATGCTTTTCTCTTGAAAATTTCTTCATAACATCTCATTTATTCATAACACAAATATGGTTATACATCTATATTATCTGCAACCAGTGACCTCATCCTTGAATATACATTCATTCTTTTCTGCAGTGCCATATTCTAGCCATAGGTTTGATACTTCTCACTGGCCATACACGCTCTCTTCTATTATAATTACACAGATATTTTGCCAGAACTTTAAGGACATTTCTAGTTTTTGTTGTGGTACAAAGTAAAAAGAAATCATGTACTGAAAAGCCTCCCTGTTACTTCATTTTGTGTACTTCTTGATGTAACAATATGGTCACATTCTCTGACTATAATATTACATGTTCAGATTCTGACTAATCTTTAGCTTCTATGGTGTTGTTCTTGCACCACACAGGTTTATTTTCAAACATCAAAGCTGCATTGCAAACAACCACACTTAACCTAAAACTATCAGCCCAAAATGTTCATAAATTAATTATTTTGTTGTTTTTTCTTTCTACCCTTATCAGAACTTAATGAAGCAACTAGCTTGAAAACTTCTGAAGAAAGAACTGATGTAAACTGTGTACAAGGAGAGGGACACTTACAAGGAATCATCAAAAGTGAAGGTTGTGATAAACTAGGTAGGTATTCTTCAGATGGATCAGGTGCTACTTCAAACAACCATCATACTAATTTCCAGACAACCAGTGAAGAGCCATTTAATCTCGTGTTTCTTGATGAGAAGTGGGAAACAGAAGACACCAGTGAAAGTAAAACTAAATCTTCTTGGAACATGTCTTATGACAGAGAAACCCACCACAATTCACTTGAAGAACTGATATCTCGAGATGGACACAGGTCTAGTTTTGAAACAAATTTGCTTCAGGACATTGAACCTTCTCACTCACTTGAGGGATTACCTGAGTTAACAATTGACCCTTTACCAACATCACACTTTAGGTCTTTCAAAGTCTTTACCAGAACTGGAAACTCAGAAGTTTTAAATAACAGTTATATAAATGGCTCAGAAGATGTTGGGAAATCAAAGGACACACTTGAAGCTGGAAATGAAAATACAGATTGCAAATGTACAGAAGATAACTTACTAAAGGTAGAGGAAAATGTTGAATCTCAGAGTGTAAAAGATGAAAGAGAAAAACTTAAACATTCAAGGCCATGTGAAAAAGATGAAGAAGAGGATCTTTCTCCCAAGGATGATTTTGGACACTTCATTATCAGAGATTCCGTGTCATGTATCAGAGACTTAGTATCGTGTACCCATTCTGTGAAAGAGATATCACATTTAACTTCTAGCAAAACTCCTGTAGAAGAAGTCGAACATCAGTTGTGGAAATTGGAGTTTGATCCAGACATTAGTGACGATGATGATATCCTATATGGAGGCCCTTCTTTACAGAAAAAACTACAAGGAATTAGAAATCCTATGTTTGTTACAGAAGGCCTCCCAGAAAATGGAAGCATTAATAGTGAATGTTTAGACTGTGAAGAAACTCAACAACTTTCCAATAATAATCAAAGTAATGTTTCTTTGATGATATCAGAAAACATTTATTTTGATGATGAAAACAGTCAGAACATCATCAGTCCCAAACAAATAGACTTACAATTGCCTCCAGGAGATTCATTGGATACTTATGTGTATGACCTTCCAATAGTTGATGTAATGGATACAATTATTGAAGAATCTGAAGATGAGAGATGTTTTAGCCCAGGTGAACTTGAAGATGGTGAGTTACCAACTTTAGACTACGAGTTAAGAAGTGCTTATGGAAGCCAAAGTTCATTAGCAAATGCTGACAATAAAAGTGTTACTCTGGATACAGAACAAATATTCTCTCTACAAGCCAGAAAATCTGTTACTTCTTTTGAAGAAGAAATGTGCATTCAGGGCAAAAATTGCTCTGTAGAGGTTCAGATTGGTGGACCTGACTACAACAATGAACTTACATATAATAATATAATGACAGAAAAGAAGTGGTTTACTGTTAAAGAACAAAGTAACAGTTCAAATGTTGGGAAAAGTCCAGCAGAAGACACTGACAAATGTCTTTCATTGTATCTTGAAAATACTGAATCCATGTATAACAATATAAAAAACCAGAACTTCTCTGGCAACCCAATTACTAACACTTCTAATTTTAAAAATTACAAAGAAAAAGATTTGAATAAATCTTACTTATTGTCTGTTAAAAATATCGGACAGAAAGAAACCGTATACAATAATGAGGTAACAGAATATAACAAACAAAATAAAACTATACGTGACAATGGTGTAACACAAGATGATGGAACAAGTGATAGCGAAGTAACAGAAAGTGATAAAAAGAGTACAGCATCAAATGATGATGAACTAACAGAAGATCAAAAGAATAGAAATACATGTATTAATGAGGTAACAACAAAAAGTGAACAATACAAAACCACATTTAATAATAAACCAAGAGATGACGATGAACACAATCAACTTTCACAAGATAATGACCAAATAAATAAAGATGAACACAACAACAAAACAACAAACAATAGTGAACACAATCACACAATCCATAACATTGAGTTAACAGAAGATGATAAAAAGAATGACACCATGCTTCATCATAAAGTAACAGAAGTTGGCAAAGGAAATGAAACAACAACTAATAACAATATAAAAGAAAATTATGAACAAATTAACAACACAACTAATAACAAGATAACAGAAGAGGTCAAACAGAATAACACAGCAAGTGGTAATGTGGTAATAGAAGAAGATGAACAAAATAAAGCAACAAGTACAAATAAGGTAACAAAATATGATGAACATAAAGAAGCCACAACTGATAATGAACCAAAGGATGATGACAGGTTCAATGGAACCACAAGTCATAAAGAGATAACAGAAGGTAATGAACAGAATCATACAATGCTCCATAATAAGGTAATAGACTGTAATCAAGAGAATGAAATCACAACTAATAATGGTATTAATGATAATTTTCAGGAAATCCACACCATTACTAACAATAAGGTGATAGAAAATGATGAAAACAATAAAACAACAAGTAATAATGAGGTGACAGAAGAAGAGAAACAAATTGACACCATTACCAATAACAATGTAACAGATGATGATAAACAGAATAAAACAGCAGGTGGTAATGAGGTGATAGAAGAAGACAAACACAAAGAAACTACAAATGATAATGAGGTGTCAGAAGGTGATGAACAGAAAGAAACCAAATATGATAATAAGGTAACAGAATTTCATGAACAGAAAGAATCCACAAGTGGCAATTGCGTAATTGCAGATAACGAATACAAAGGAATCACAAGTGACAATAAGGTAATAGCAGATGATGAACTGAATGAAGCCACTTATGATAAAGACGTAATTGAAGATAACAAACAGTGTGAAGCCATATGCGATAATGAGGTGACAGAATATGAAGAACAAAAAGAAGCTACAAGTGATAATGAGGAGACACAAGATGATAAACACAATGAAGCCACAAGTGACAGAGCGGTAATAAAAGATGATGAAGAGAAAGAAACCACAAATGATAATGAAATAAAAGAAGCTACCAGTGATAATGAGGAAGTAGAATATGTTGAACAGAATATAACAAGTGATAATGAGGAGACACAAGATGATAAACACAATCAAGCCAAAACTCATGAGGTAACAGAACAAGATGAAGAAAATGAATCTACAACTCATTTTGAGGTAAAAGAAAATTATGAACAAATTGCCACCATTACTAATAATAAGGTAACAAAAGATGATGAACAGAATGAAACATCAAATGATAATGAGGTGAAAGAAGAAGATGAACACATAGAAACCACAAGTGGCAATAGTGTAAAAGAACACAATGAACAAAATGAAGTGGCAGATCATAATGCCATAACAGAAGATGATGAACACAAAGATGCCACACATGATATAGAGGTAATAGATGATGATGAAGTCACAAATGTTAATGAGATAATAGAAGGTAATGAACTGAAAGAAATCACAAGTGATAATGTGGAAGTGGAAGATGAAAAACAGAAAGAAATCACGTTTGATACTGAGGTAACAGACGACAATAAACAGAAAGAAGTCATAAAGGATAATGATGTAACAGAAGTGACAAGTGACAATAAGGAAGTGGAAGATGAGGAACAAAGAGAAACCACAAGTGATACTGAGGTAATAGACGATGATGAACAGAAGGAAGTCATAAATGACAATGAGCTAAGAGATGGTGATGAGCAGAAAAAAACATGTGATACTGAGATAATAGACGATGTTGATCAATATGATCCTTCATGTGATAATGATGTAATAGAGTTTTATGAACAAAATGAATCCACATGTGATAATGGTGTAATGGAAGATAATGAACAGAAAGAAGCCACAAGTGACAATGAAGTGACAGAAGATGATAAACATAATGAAGCCACAACTCATAAGGTAACAGAACAATACGAGAATAAATCCACAACTGATATTGAGGTAAAAGAAAATTATGAACATAGTAACACAATTACCAATAACAAGATAACAGATGGTGATGAATTGAAGAAAGCTGCAAGTGATATTTACGTGAAACAAGATGATGAACACAAAGAAGCTACAAATGAGAATGATATAATTAAACATCATGAAGAGAAACAAAACACAAATGATAATGACATAAAAGAAGCTACCAATGATAATGATGATGATGAACAGAATGATTTTACATGTGATAATGAGATAAAAGAATTTGATGAACAAAATGAAGTCACAAGAAATAATGAGTTAATAGAAGATGATGAACTGCATGAAACCACTTCTGATATTGATGTAATAGAAAATAATGAACAATATGAAGCCGTACATGATAATGAGGTGAGAGAAGATAATGAGCAGAAAGAAGTCACATGTGATAAAAAGGAAAGACAAGATAATAAACACAATGAATCCACAACTGATATTAAGGTAAAAGAAAATTGTGAACAAATTAACACCATTACTAATAATAAGATAACAGAAGATGATGAAGAGAATAAAACAGCAAGTGATGATGATGTGACAGAAGATGATGAACAAAAGGAAATCATAAGAGGTAATGAGGTGAGAGAAGATGATGAACAAAAAAGAGTCGCAAGTGATAATGAGGAAGTGGAAGATGATGAACAGAAAGAATCCTTCAATGGCTTAATTGCAGATGACAAATGCAAAGAAACCACAAGTGGCAATAAAATAATAGCAGATAATGAACACAAAGAAGCCATAAGTGATAATGAGGTAATAAAAGATGATGAAAAGAAAGAAACCACAAATGATAATGACATAAAAGATGATGAACAGCAAGAAGCCACAAGAGATAATGAAGTAGTAGAACTTGATGAACCAAATGAAGGCACAAGACATAATGAGGTGATAGAAGATGATGAACTGAATGAAGCCACTTCTTATAATGGTGTAATAGAAGATAATGAACAGTATGAAGCCACGTGTAATAATGAGGTGACAGAAGATGATAAACAAATTGACACCATTACTAATGGTAAGGTAACAGAAGATGATGAACAGATAAAAGTCACAAGTGATAGTGACGTAAAAGATGGTGATGAACAGAAAAAATCCACAAATGATACTGAGGTAATAGATGGTGATGAAGAGAATGAAGCCACAAACGATAGTGATGTTATTGATAATAATGAACAATATGAACCCACATATGATAATAAAGTAATAGAATTTGATGAACAAAATGAAAACACAAAGGATAATGAGGTGATAGCAAATGATGAACTGAAACAAACTACAAATGACAGTGACATAAAAGAAAATGACAAACACAAAGAAGTCATAAGTGATAGTGATGTAATAGCAGGTAATGAACCAAAGGAAATTACATGTGATAATGAGGTAACAGATGATGATGAACAGAAAGATAGCACCAGTGACAATAAGGTAACAGAATTTGATGAACAAAATGAATCCACATCTGATAATGATGTAATAGAAGGTATTGAACAGAGAGAAATAACAAGTCATAATGACATAAAAGATGATGAACAGCAAGAAGCCACAAGAGATAATGAAGTAGTAGAACTTGATGAACCAAATGAAGGCACAAGACATAATGAGGTGATAGAAGATGATGAACTGAATGAAGCCACTTCTTATAATGGTGTAATAGAAGATAATGAACAGTATGAAGCCACGTGTAATAATGAGGTGACAGAAGATGATAAACAAATTGACACCATTACTAATGGTAAGGTAACAGAAGATGATGAACAGATAAAAGTCACAAGTGATAGTGACGTAAAAGATGGTGATGAACAGAAAAAATCCACAAATGATACTGAGGTAATAGATGGTGATGAAGAGAATGAAGCCACAAACGATAGTGATGTTATTGATAATAATGAACAACATGAACCCACATATGATAATAAAGTAATAGAATTTGATGAACAAAATGAAAACACAAAGGATAATGAGGTGATAGCAAATGATGAACTGAAACAAACTACAAATGACAGTGACATAAAAGAAAATGACAAACACAAAGAAGTCATAAGTGATAGTGATGTAATAGCAGGTAATGAACCAAAGGAAATTACATGTGATAATGAGGTAACAGATGATGATGAACAGAAAGATAGCACCAGTGACAATGAGGTAACAGAATTTGATGAACAAAATGAATCCACATCTGATAATGATGTAATAGAAGGTATTGAACAGAGAGAAATAACAAGTCATAATGAGGTCACAGAAAATGATAAATTAGATGAAGCCACACCTCATAAGGTAACAGAACAAGATGAAGAAAATCATTCCACAACTGACATTGAGATAATGGAAAATATTGAACAAATTAACACCATTACTAATAATAAGATAACAGAAGATAATGAAGAAAACAATGTCACAAGTGATAATAAGGAAGTCAAAGATGATGAACAGAAAGAATCTACAAGTGGCAATTGCGTGATTGCAGATAACGAATGCAAAAAATCTGATGAACATGAGAAAGTGGAAGATGATGAAAAGAAAGAAATCACAAGTGATAGTGAGGTAACAGAAGTTAATGAACTGAATGAAATCACTTCTGATGAAGAAAAAAAAGAAGAAAAGAAACACTGTGAAGCCATATGTGATAATGAGGTGATACAATATGAAGAACAGGAAGAAGCTACAAGTAATAACAAGGAAATGGAATATGTTGAACAGAATATAACAAGTAATAATGAGGAGACACAAGATGATAAACACAATGAAGCCACAAGTGACAGAGGGATAATAAAAGATGATGAAGACAAAGCAACCACAAATGACATTGACATAAAAGAAAATGATGAACAGAATGAAGCTACCAGTGACAATGAGGAAATAGAAAATGAACAGAAAGAAACCACAAGTGATAGTGAGGTAACAAAAGTTGATGAACTGAAGATAACTGCAAGTTATAATTACATGAAAGAATATGAAAAACAGAAAGAAGCTACAAGTGATGATGAGGTGATAGAAGATGATAAACAAATTGACACCTTTACTGGTAACAAGGTAACAGAAGTTGATGAACAGAATAAAACAGCAAGTGATAATGAAGTGACAGAAGATGATGCACAAAAAGAAGCTACAAGAGATTATGAGCTGATAGAAGATGACAAATGCAATGAAACCACAAATCACTTTGGAGTAACAGCACATAATGAACAGAATAAAGTTGATGAACAGAATAAAACAGCAAGTGATAATGAAGTGACAGAAGATGATGCACAAAAAGAAGCTACAAGAGATTATGAGCTGATAGAAGATGACAAATGCAATGAAACCACAAATCACTTTGGAGTAACAGCACATAATGAACAGAATAAAGTGACAAGTGACAATGAGGTAAAAGAATATGATGAACAGAAAGAAACCATAAGTGACAGTGAGGTAACACCAGGTGATGAACCAAACAAAACTACAAGTGATAATGACATAAAAGATGATGAACAGAAAGAAGCTGCTAGTGATAATGAGGAAATAGAATGCGATGAACAGTATGACTATACATGTGATAATGAGGTGATAGAAGATGTGGAACTGAATGAAGCCACTTCTGATAATGACGTAATAGAAGATAATGAACAGTATGAAGCCATATGTGATAACGAGATGACAGAAGATGACGAACACAATAAAACATCAGGTGATAATGATGTGACGGAAAATGATGAACAGTATGAAGCCACTTCTGATAATGGTGTAATAGCAGATGAACAGAAAGAAGTCATAAATGATTATGAGGTGAAATGCAATGAAACCACAATTCACATTCAGGTAATAGCCAGTAATGAACAGAATGAAGTGACAAGTGATAATGAGGTAGTAGAAGATGATGAAGAGAAAGAAGCTCCCAGTGATACTGAGGTAATAGGTGATGATGAAGAGAAAGAAGCTCCCAGTGATACTGAGGTAATTGATGATGATGAAGACAAAGAAACCACAAGTAACAGTGAGGTGGTAGAAGATCATGAAGAGAAAAAAGCTACCAGTGATACTGAGGTAATAGCAGGTAATGAACAGAATGAAGTGACAAGTGATAATGAGATAGTAAAAGATGATGAACAGAAAGAAGCTACCAGTGATACTGAGATAACAGATGATGATGAAGAGAATGAAGCCACAAGTAATAGTGAGGTGGTAGAAGATGATGAACAGAAAAAATCTACCAGTGATATTGAGGTAATAGATGATGATGATGAACTGAATGAAGCCACTTCTTATAATGATGTAATAGAAGATAACGAACAGTATGAAGCCACGTGTAATAATGAGGTGACAGAAGATGATAAACAAATTGACACCATTACTAATGGTAAGGTAACAGAAGATGATGAACAGATAAAATCCACAAATGATACTGAGGTAATAGATGGTGATGAAGAGAATGAAGCCACAAACGACAGTGATGTTATTGATGATAATGAACAATATGAACCCACATATGATGATGAAGTAATAGAATTTGATGAACAAAATGAAAATACAAAGGATAATGAGGTGATAGAAAATGATGAACTGAAACAAACTACAAATGATAGTGACATAAAAGAAAATGATGAACACAAAGAAGTCATAAGTGATAGTGGTGTAATAGCAGGTAATGAACCAAAGGAAATTACAAGTAATAATGAGGTAACAGAATTTCATGAACAAAATGAATCCACATCTGATAATGAACATAATGAACAGAATAAAGTGACAAGTGACAATGAGGTAAAAGAATATGATGAACAGAAAGAAACCATAAGTGACAGTGAGGTAACACCAGGTGATAAATCAAAGAAAACTACAAGTGATAATGACATAAAAGATGATGAACAGAAAGAAGCTACTAGTGATAATGAGGAAATAGAATGCAATGAACAGTATGACTATACATGTGATAATGAGGTGATAGAAGATGTGGAACTGAATGAAGCCACTTCTGATAATGACGTAATAGAAGATAATGAACAGTATGAAGCCATATGTGATAACGAGATGACAGAAGATGACGAACACAATAAAACAACAGGTGATAATGATGTGACGGAAAATGATGAACAGTATGAAGCCACGTCTGATAATGGTGTAATAGCAGATGAACAGAAAGAAGTCATAAATGATTATGAGGTGAAATGCAATGAAACCACAATTCACATTCAGGTAATAGCCAGTAATGAACAGAATGAAGTGACAAGTGATAATGAGGTAGTAAAAGATGATGAACAGAAAGAAGCTACCAGTGATACTGAGGTAACAGTATTTGATGAACAAAATGAATCCATATCTGATAATGATGTAATAGAAGGTATTGAACAGAGAGAAATCACAAGTCATAATGAGGTCACAGAAAATGATAAACTCAACGAAGCCACAACTCATCAGGTAACAGAACAAGATGAAGAAAATCAATCCACTACCGATACTGAGGCAACAGAACAAGATGAAGATAATGAATCCACAACTAACATTGAGATAATGGAAAATATTGAACAAATTGACACCATTACTAATAATAAGATAACAGAAGATGATGAAGAAAACAATGTCACAAGTGATAATAAGGAAGTCAAAGATGATGAACAGAAAGAATCTACAAGTGGCAATTGCGTGATTGCAGATAACGAACGCAAAGAATTTGATGAAGATGAGGAAGTGGAGGATGATGAACAGAAAGAAATCACAAGTGACAATGAGGTGATAGAAGATGATGAACTGAATGAAGCCACTTATGATGAAGACAAAAAAGAAGATAACAAATACTATGAAGCCATATGTGATAATGAGGTGACACAATATGAAGAACAGGAAGAAGCTACAAGTAATAATAAGGAAATGGAATATGTTGAACAGAATATAACAAGTAATAATGAGGAGACACAAGATGATAAACACAATGAAGCCACAAGTGACAGAGGAATAATAAAAGATGATGAAGACAAAGCAACCACAAATGACAATGATATAAAAGAAAATGATGAACAGAAGGAAGCTACCAGTGATAATGAGGAAATAGAAGATGATGAACAGAAAGAAACCACAAGTGATAATGAGGTAACAAAAGTTGATGAATGGAAGAAAACTACAAGTTATAATTACATGAAAGAATATGAAGATCAGAAAGAAGCTACAAGTGATGATGAGTTGATGGAAGATGATAAACAAATTGACACCTTTACTGATGATAAAGTAATAGAAGATGATGAACAGAAAGAATCCACAAATGATACTGAGGTAATAGATGATGATGAAGAAAATGAAGCCACAAATGATAGTGATGTTATTGATAATAATGAACAATATGAATCCACATATGATAATGAAGTAATAGAATTTGATGAACAAAATGAAAATACAAAGGATAATGAGGTGATAGAAAATGATGAACTGAAACAAACTACAAATGATAGTGGCATAAAAGAAAATGACGAACACAAAGAAGTCATGAGTGATAATGAGGTAATAGATGATGATGAAGAAAATGAAGCCACAAATGATAGTGATGTTATTGATAATAATGAACAATATGAATCCACATATGATAATGAAGTAATAGAATTTGATGAACAAAATGAAAATACAAAGGATAATGAGGTGATAGAAAATGATGAACTGAAACAAACTACAAATGATAGTGGCATAAAAGAAAATGACGAACACAAAGAAGTCATGAGTGATAATGAGGTAACAGATGATGATGAACATTATGAAATGACACATAATAATGTGATACCATTTGGCAACAATCAGAATGGGTCAACAAGTGATAGTGAGGTAACAGATGATGATGAACATTATGAAATGACACATAATAATGTGATACCATTTGGCTACAATCAGAATGGGTCAACAAGTGATAGTGAGGTAACAGATGATGATGAACATTATGAAATGACACATAATAATGTGATACCATTTGGCTACAATCAGAATGGGTCAACAAGTGATAGTGAGGTAACAGATGACGAAGAGAATAGAACCACACGTAATAATGTTGTAAATTGTGGTTATATTGAGAATGTGTCAACAAGTGATATTGATGTTACAAATAATGAATAAAATAGAACCAAATGCAATAATATGGTAATAAGAGATGTTTTATCACTAACGAATATGGTATTTTTTCTAGTGTTATACTGATTTTTCAAAACAGTACAAGAAGAAATAGTGGCAACAAATATGTTGTGAGATAAGAACCAGAAGCCACTGAGACATGCTTTCACTACTTCTTACTTATGAGAATAATGAGCTGGTAAAGGGAACACATCATGTATGGATCTATCTTATCTGTATGTGTTCAGAGACACTTGTGAATTAAGACCTGGTGAACCATTAAGTACAGAAAACCACCATGAATAACTAACCTTTAGATTTTCTTTCTTGTAAGAAATAAGTTCCACATATTTTAACATTGGTGAAGTTCCAGAAACGTTTTACCAGAACACTATTGGCATGTAATATGGATTAGATAAAAAACTTTGTAGAATGTTAAAGGTGTAAACAATTGAACTTGAGTCGTTAATAAACCATATTTAATATTAGGAAAACACTTCATTAAATGAGTTTAATTTCATCTTGTTTTATTTGTTTCTATCAAAAAGTAAAAATATTGGATAATATAGTATTTGGAATAGGTTATTATTATTAATTATGTCCCATATTTCAAGGAATTTCAGTTTTTTGACTAGATTGAAATATGAAAAGAATGCAAATACTTCTCTGGTATCTTGAGAATATATGTGTATGATAAACTTTTTAAATCATTTATTATTACTTGATGTTACAATGGTATGCTTTGACTAAAAGTGACAAATTACTCTATCAAATGTGTCACATGAGGTATGACAAAAACTGTAATAAAACTATTCCCAAAATAGATTAATACACTTAACATACAAAACAATAAAGCTAAAACCATTCTTTAAGACAGAAATACAGTTATGTTTAAATATTGTGAAAGTAAAGAGTTTCTTACTGATTGTCTAACCATTGCTAAAGTATTACTTGTAAATTACTTTATTTTAGTAATATTTTATCTTATGTTTAAAGAACACTCTAATAATATCTACAACAACAGTTCAGATATTCATGTTGTACTGTTCCTATTAATTATGTTATAAAATACATATCTATGGAGGTTCACAACAACAGTACAGATATTCAGGTTGTACTGCTCTTATTAATTATGTTATAAAATACATATCTATGGAGGTTCACAACAACAGTATAGATATTCATGTTGTACTGCTCCTATTAATTATGTTATAAAATACATATATATGGAGGTTCACAACAGCAGTACAGATATTCAGGTTGTACTGTTCCTATTAATTACACTGGTTTACAAAAAAATATTTTTTGTCTGAGGCAAGAATGTGAATAGGTTTTTTTTACTAATTTGGGTGTGCTGAATTCAAATTTATAAACAGTTTTGCTCTATCACCTCTAGTTTCTTGGCTTTTAAATAGTCTCATTTTAGTATATACAGAGTATATACGTGCTTATTTCAACAGTTGCAGCAGCTTATTACAGATAAAACAGGATAGATAAAGAACATTGACAGAATAAATATACTTGGATGACACAATGTACACAATTCATAGTACCGCAGACAGTTAGAAGTGTGTTTTCTTAGATGATCTGGTGTATTTTGCCTCCGGGATGTCACGCAAGAGCATCCAGCAGAAGTCTCCCATCATGCTGGGGTTCCACTTGCCTTGGTAGTTGCTCTCCATCTTCGTAATGTCTTGGTGGAATCTTTCTCCATGCTCATCACTCACTGCTCCAAGGTTTGGAGGGAAGAAGTTGAGGTGGGAATGGAGAAAATGAATTTTGAGTGACATTTGGCATCCCATATCCTCATAAGTCTTTAGCAACTTCTCAACACAGGCTTGGTAATTTGGTACGCATGTGTTATCAAGGAAGCCACTACAGACTGACTTAAATGCTACCCATGCTCTCAGTTCCTTTAAGGTAAGAAGCTCCTCAAAATCAGTATCCTTCAGCACTTCTCGGATTTGAGGTCTGACAAAGATGCCCTCTTTGAGCTTAGCAGCACTGAGACCTGGGAACACAGTAGACAAGTGTTGGAAGGCAGCACCATTTTTGTCCATAGCCTTCACGAAATTCTTCATCAAACCAAGCTTGATGTGAAGAGGAGGAAGAAGCACCTTCTTCATGTCAACCAGAGGATTCTCCTTGATGCTGTGTTCACCAGAAATGAAAGTGCTTCTAGACCCCCAGTCTTTCTGCTTGTAATGCTAGGATAAAGCTCGACTATCCCAGAGACAGAGAAAGCAACGGTACTTTGTGAATCCCGCTTGCTTGAGGTCCCCAAACAGACTCCACTGGTACTGGTTGTACTTAACAGTTTCTAAAAGAAGCTCCATATTGTCATAGGACTCCTTTAGATGGACAGAGTGTGCAATGGGAATGCTGGGATAATTATTCCCGTTGTGCAGAAGCACAGCCTTGAGACTTGGAAGAGTCTATGAAAAGATGCCAGTCTGAAGGATTATGTGGCAAACCAAGGAAAGTAAACAAGCCAGGTACATTTGTGCAGTAGCACAACTTGTTTTCCATGTCAAAAAATGAAGCAAGGTCTTTGTTCCGATTCCTGAAACTGGTGATCCTTACATCTTCCTGAACTAGGTTCTACTGTTTCAGCAGAGAAGCCAATAGCTCTGACTGCTGTTTTGACAGATAAAAATCACGAGCAAGGTCATTCAGGTCTTCTTGCGTGATCCAGTGTGGCTCGTTGCCACTTGTTCCTGAATAAGAAGAGGCAATATCTTCAGAAGAGATTGACTTGGCAGAATCTTCCCTTGGAGGCATTTCTTCATCTGATTTATTTGCATTTATTGCATAATAACTACAAAAGAAGACATAAGTCACACAATATTAGAAATTAACCCTGAATGCATATACGCCTTTATGTACAGTATGCATTTCTAAAAAACTAGAGGTGATGAGTAAAAACAGATTTCAAATCTAAATTCAGCACCCCCAAATTAAATTAAAACAGCTATTTTTGTGCTTGCCTCAATTTCTTTGTAAACCAGTGTTATGTTATAAAATACATATCTATGGAGGTTCACAACAACAGTACAGATATTCATGTTTTACTGTTCCTGTTAATTATGTTATAAAATACATATCTATGGAGGTTCACAACAACAGTACAGATATTCATGTTGTACTGTTCCTATTAATTATGTTATAAAATACATATATATGGAGGTTCACAACAACAGTACAGATATTCATGTTTTACTGTTCCTGTTAATTATGTTATAAAATACATATCTATGGAGGTTCACAACAACAGTACAGATATTCAGGTTGTACTGTTCCTATTAATTATGTTATAAAATACATATAAAAAGAGGTTCACAACAACAGTACAGATATTCAGGTTGTCAGCAATGTTCAACTGATTTATTCCAAACAAATACACAAGGTCATCAATGTTTAACTGATTTATTCAACCCAAGTACTTAAGGTCAGCAATGTTTAACTGATTCATTCAACCCAAGTACTTAAGGCCAATAATGTTAAACTGATCCGTTCAAAACAAGTACTTAAAGTCAGAAATGTACTTTGTACTTATGACTTTTTATATCATTCCAACCTTTCTTTAATTCTGTGTTGTTCTTTTGCACTTTTGAAACCTGCTGTAATCTCTCAGTATGTCCCCTGTAGCTTCATCAGTCTTCAAATACTTATTTCTAATTAATTAAACATCTTTCCTGTAACTCCTCTGTTAAACTGACTGTCTCCAATGTTAATAAACAAATTAGTTGTGATACAATATAACAGGCTGTTTCATCATTACATTCTTTTCTTATGAATATCAGATAAAGTTTATTTCAAATCTTGTTGAACATTTCCTCTCTGGTTGACTACCTGACCTGGCAACAGCTTAAATATAAGTTAGCAGTGCTAGTTGAGAGAATGTAAACATTTATATTAAAACAACAAAGGTTGCAGAGCAACATTAAACTTAAGCCGTGTTTGTTAGAAGTACTATTATTGGTCATAACAAATATTTGTGAAACATTTAATTGTCTGTGTTCTCTTCAATTCTGTAATTATGAAGTCTCACCAAGTACTTATAGCTTCAAGTATTAATTGTTAACAAATGTTTAGTTGCATAACTTAATGGAGGGGAATTAGTCCCCACATGTGTTTAATAGTTCTTGCTTTCAAACATTCCTTGTAGGTGTTGTTTCATTTGATATAACAATACATCATGTGTTATAAATACTACCATGTTACACAACATCTCAACAATAAAAACGTGCTACTACCCCAATACTTCACTATCAAGCAGGGTCGATAGTTAGAGAAAATGATCCCAATGAGTTGCAAAATGGCAAATGGGCTGGACAAAAGAAAGACCAACACACACAAAAAGGCAAGTTTGCTCTCACCTCTTTGAAAGACTGATGTAAGAGTGGCTGTGTTAGACATTTTTAAACCAAGGCAGTGAGACTAAAAACAGTGGAGACAAAATAACAGTTAACAGAGAGTTTGGTAAATAAATGTTAGATCAAAGTTACATTTGTGGTCAACAGTAAGAAAAAGATAGTCCATCAGTTGAATGAACAAATTGTGCAAAACATTTTCCACACCTGAAACTGTATTTCCAGTTACTGCTCACACAGAATAGCTCAATCCCTCACACATTTTCCATACCTGAAACTGTAGTGTGCAGGTATTTCATATTCATTGGCACAAAGCTACTAGGCTATCTGTGTCAAACAAGATGTAGTGCACTATAATGGTACATGGAAATGAAGGTAAAAATACGTAAAATTAAGACCTGCCAGGAAGACTGAAGCATTCAGTTCAAACTTGCTGTCAGTCACCTGAAGTTGGCCTTTCCAATTCTGGGTTCAGGTCAAAATAAAATTAAAATGTGTAAAAGAAATAATGCTAAAACAGTGTATAGTCTAATAAAAAACCATAAGTCAAAAATAAAATATGTTTAAAATGGCATCGTCATTCTTGGTTGTAACCATGGCATGATAATAAAATATGTACAACTGTGACCTGATTGCCACACAGACCACACACTGGTGCATCAGTACCAGATAAAAGGAAGTAGTGAATTAAAATACTGTGACCAATATGTAACCAAAACAACTTCCTCTCTTCACTCTTTACAGAAACAAGATGGACAAGAGCTGAAGAAGGTTTGATTTGAAAAAGCTTATTTTGTTGCTCACTCCAGGTTGACTGCCAACTGGTGTATGGTCAGGGTTTGATAACTGGACCATAGTCCATGTTTGGAACAGGTACGGTGGTGATAGAGCCAGAGCAGATGGACTTTGTCACTCTGTCAGCTAGCTCGTTCCCACAAATACCAACATGAACTGGTATCCAAGAAACTGGACAGAGATACATGATAGAGAGAGATGAGCCAGTTTATTTTGGATATTGACAAACATAGGATGGTAACTAACACAGAATGATATCAGGGCCAATAGACAGCTATTGAATGAATATACAGGGTGAATCAGTATAGATTGTACAATTCATATATTGCATATTTTCAATACAATTCAGGTCAAGAGAAATGGCATACAAATTGGCAGTGAACACAGAAAAGTTAAAAGTAAATTTAGTAAAATTCATAAAAGGAAATTAAGGTGAAACAAAACAAAGTTAAAAAAACATAAATAGCATAAAACCAATGTTTACATCTAGTGCACAATGTTAAGAGAAAAACTATAGTGTTTCAAGTTCTAAAGGACTTTCTGTAGCATGACAGTAATAATCATAAATCACCAAGAAAAATAACAGGTAAGTACAGAAACCACTGCCAGTCACCTGAAGTTGGCCTTTCCAGTCCTGGTTCCAAGTTACTTAATGTTACAGTCAGTTTCTAATTTCAAATTGAACTAAATGAACTGTGATTTTTAAAAGGGAGCCACATTGAAAAGGTGAAATGCACAAATTAAAAACTTAAATAGCATTAAAAAGATTAATGGCCATTAAGAAACTTAAAACATCACCAAGGTGGACAGTGTCACCATCACCAATAACACTGTCTAACATTATAGACAAACCTTGGTACACAATATGATGCCATTGTTAAGAATCGTAACAATGACAAGAAAGTAAAATGTGGCTTATTGTGATCTGAGTGTTACACAAACTACACACTGGTGCATCAGTTCCAGATAAAAGAAAACAATGAGTTAAAAAATACTGTGACCAATGTGTAATCTAGTTAGAACAACTTCCTCTTTCCGATCCTTACAAAAGCAAAATGGCCAATGTCCAATATTGGGTTTTAGTTGCCTCAGGGATAACAGGAAGTAAAGTATCATCAATACAAAGTTCTGGATCTGGATAAATACCTCAATGGCAGCAGAAAAGTACACAAACAGTTTTAGAGAGAGAAAGTTGAAAAATATTTGCCATGGTCCAATTCACTATCTGATTGATTGCAGTTTGTAGCTGCTGTTCAATAAACCTCATGTTTGATGACTGCCTTAAGATGTGAAAGTCATCAACGAAAAGACCATTTGCAACTGTAGGGAGTAGCTGTTTACTGATAGCATTAATCTTTATAATGAAAAGTGTGACACCCATAACACAGCCCTGAGGGACTCCAAGTTCCTGTGGGAAAAAACCAGAAAAGTATTGAGCCCACACGGACCTGGAATTGGTAGTTCATTAAAAAATGCTCAATAAAAAGTGGCAAATTGCCACACAATCTGTATGAGTGAAGGTCTCACAATATGCCATATCTTCATGTTGTATCACAAGCTTTCTCTAAATAAAATAAAAAAAGAAACAAGATGTTGTCACTTCAAAAAGACTTCCCTAACTGATGTTTCAAGGCAAGTTAAGTGGTCTATCATGGAGTGTTGTCTTCAAAACTTACTCTGAGTGGGTAAGAAAAGGTTGTTTGGTTTAAGACAAGCATTAATCATCCTCTCTAAGATCTTACTGAGACAACTCATCAAAGCAAAGTTAATTCAAAGGAATTTTTGGATCCTTCCCAGGTTTAAGAATAGGGAGTACAATAGCTTGGCACCGAGCATCAGGAAAGACATTCTTCTGCCATATCCAGTTAAAGACAGCCAGAAAGCAGACAAAAGGTGGTGCAGCATCTCATAATGTATATTATCAGATTTAACTGATGTACTGCCAGACCGACGAAGTGCAAGTTTGAGCTCCACCAGTGTAATAGGGCAATTGTAGTCATAGAGATGATCAGTCAAAAAGGAAAGAGGCAGATATTCAACTCATGTTTTAATAGCTAAGAAGGAAGGGAATGAGTTTGAAGAGCTAGATACATGAAAGAAACATTCACCAAAAGTAATAGCTCTGAGCATCAGCAACTTCATGGCCATTGAATATTAAGATAGAGAAGGGGACAGATGTACACTGTCCACTCACTTTCCGGTTGTCCAATATGACTTTTGAACTGGTGGTTGAAGAAATGCTGAAGGTATATTTAATTCTAACTCAAAGTCAATTCCAAGCATGTTATGGAGTTTTTCGTGTTATAGAACAAACAGACTTCCAGCGAGGGTAAGGATGTTGTGGGAAAAATGTCAAGGCTTTGGGGATGCACTGAGCAGCTGCTTGGACAATACAGTTAGTTACTGCTGCTACACAATCACCTGTCAATGATTTACATAAAATGGCAGGTAAAGTTCCAAGAGAACAGTAAAAGAATGCCAGTTGGCCTGGTCCAACTTCCACTGAGGCACACTGGTCAGGTGGCACTGACCATGGCCAATCTCTCTTAACATGATAAGAAAATGATCGCTACCCTGTGGACTGATGTCAACCTCCCAAGAAAAGCAAGTGAAAAGTGAAGGGGAGCAGACAGAAAGATCTGTAGCAGTAAATGACTGACTGGGTACATGAAAATAAGTGTAAGAGCCAGTATTGAAGAGAGACACTTTATGATTCTGGAGCATATGCTCTATAGCATGACTCCTCACATCAATACTAACCTTAAACTGTATTTCTAGTAGTTGCTTATACAGAATAGCTCAATCCCTCATACATACCACTAGAAGGAAGCTAATTCCCCCTAAGAATCAAGTTTTCACACATTAACATGTAATTTGTTAGTGCATGATAACATGATCATGCCACAGTACCCCTCTACCATTTACAGGGTTTCACAACCTCCTTGTACCTTAACTCCCCTTAAACATTTGCATTCAACATCCCTTCATTCTTCTTGGATAAGGCAAGAAGAAAGGGCACTGAAAGTGGGGTAGATAGGCATTAAGGAGTGTGGATGTATCTATTGCAGATACATCTTTGGTAAAAAAAAACATTAACTTCCAAAATACCTCACTGCCACACACAGAATAACTAGAATCCAACAATGAAATGGTGGATAGGCTAGTACAAACATTAACCCCAGATGAGCACCCTTTCCATGATAATTCATGGAAAGTAGTTTAAATTAGGTAAATGAGTAATTTAAATATCACAAGGTTACCTCTAATGGTCCTATAGGATATCACATCTCAACACTGGGCATTACAAGGATACCTCTAATGGTCCTATAGAATATCAAATCTTAACACTGGGTATTAGTTGAGCACTTTTCATTCCCCCTGGCCCAGTGTAAATTTTGTGAAATAGGCATTCCCTGGAATTTTATAAAAGAAAATGTAATTACCCTTATCAAATATGGTATGCAACTTTATTGAAGTACAACAACTGGAGGGAATTTAAAGCACACAGTGAATGAAACCACCAAGAGCATATGCAGCTTCATCCATATACCAGCCTGAAGAATCTCATCAAAGGCTTGATGAGAGTGAGACAGTTGAAGTAGTGAGGAACAGTCTCAGGCCTGGTCTGAATACATGAAGAAAGAATATGAACAGTGAAAGAGAGTACAAGAAACATCCAAAACAACCACAAGCAAAAAGGGTAAAACATGGCCTCAGGGAAACAAGGTATAATGAGTGTATAATTGACTGTAAAAACACATCAAAATTCCAGCAAAATATGGAAGTAGAAAAATATATTTGGTGAGGAAAGATTAATCAGAGCAAATTAGAATGGGCAGAAGAAAAAAAACCTTATAGTGATGGGAAAAGTGAAATGTAGTGGATAAAGCCACCTGAGAATTAAAGATGGTGGAAAACAAAAGTCCATGGTCACACAACCATATGAAAAAGATTAAAAAGTGAGCCAGCAGAGAACATCCTGGAGAGAAAGATACTGATGGAACAACATCAACAAACCTTTCACTTCAGTTTTTAGATAAACAGATGTGAAAAATGCCTAAAATTGGATAAGAAAAAGGCTACAGAAATGAAGAGTCCAGTCCAGCAAGCAATGAACTAATGATATCCCACACATTACGATAAAAGGAAACTGGTTATGGCAAGAAAATGTAAGGATGGAAAAGATGGGAACAAGATACCAAAAGCAAATGAAAAAAAATCAGGATTGTGTCAGCCAAAGAGGCACCACTAACAGGACCCGAAAAGGAGCGTTACCTATCAAAGCATGGACACAAATAAAGAGAATGAGTTGAAAAATAGGCATACAGAAAAAGGGGAGACCAGTTATGGCTGAGAATATCAACTGCTAGAGCCAAAGAACAAAAAACTGGAGACCTAAAAAGGAAGAGTCTTGATGTTAGTCGCGAAGACACTGAGGAAAGGTATATTCAACTGAGCAAACTCCTTGAAAAACAAAGTAGAGAAACCACCCGATAGTTAAAACCCTTTACCTCCAAGAGAGGTGATCCTTTTCACATAAAAATCATGAGAATTTGCCCAAAATAGTCCTTGAAAAATAGTCCTGGAATAGAAGATGTGATACTATTTTTGGACAAGAGACACTGAAGATAATGAAGAACAAAGAGTGGTTGTGAGTGAAAAACTTATCTGTCAGAAAAATGGAAACCAAAACCTGGTGAGGAGAGATAAATGGAACACCACAGGGCCAAGGTAGTCACAAACCCTGACATTATATATTTAAAAACAGTTGGTATGGGAAGAGCATGCACTAGTAGAGAAGCGAACAAAGAAAAAGGTCAGCACATTATCTCATCTACTTGTGCTTTCTCTACCCATACCAGCCATTTTTAAATATGTAATTTTCTCTACAAGTGGGTTTTCTCGTCATCATGATTAAACCCTGACACTGGGAAGTGGGAGGATTCAAAGTAGAAAACTGGAATGGGATACATAAATTAAGCAGGCCTAGAAAAGGAACAAAACAGTAAGGTTGAGAAAAATGGGAAACTGTACTAAATGATGAAGACTTGTACCTTAACCTTAGTCACTAATGAGGCAAAAAAACCTCATGGCAAAGAAATGGAGCTCAATAAAGATAATTGAAATTAGTGCAAAGGAGGTGGGTGTACATTAGCTAAGACAAAATTGTCTCTCAATAGCAGACTATACAACTAAAAATAGAGCAGATGTATGGGTCATTGTGGTTAACAGAAATCTTCCTGAATAAAATGAAGATAAAGTGATAAGAGGTAGCAGAAAATGGTGAAAAAAAGGAAAAAGATGAATATGTTAGTACTGGTACAGGAAGTCAGAGTTAAGGGTGGATCCCACAAACAGGTGAAATACATTCCAAAGACTGTAAACTGAGTAATGGAAATGAAGAATGGACAAAAACCTCAAGTAGACAAATGGGGAACAGACATGTTAGTAAAGGTATTTGGGTATTATTTGAGAAACAAGTCAGCTTGGACCCTAAAACTAGGTGAATGAATAAAGACAAAGTAGTCTTAAGTACAGGTATCATGTGGTAAAGAATGGAAGAAATCAAAAGACAAAGGGGAAAAGGAAAGAACATAACATAGGAAAGAGTGAGTAAACCATCATTGTCTGATAATGTTCACAACTGGGACAGGATGAAGATGTGGAACAACAAGTGTCACGTCCATCACAGACAACCAATTTCACAAGAAATGTCATCACTAACACATGATAAAGGAAGAATTATCATTGCATCACAAATTATATGGACCAGGGAGACTAGAATGAATTTCGTTTTTGTAAACTGCTGAAATCTCAAGTAATTCATCAATAATTTCAGACATCTAGACAGTTGTTAAAAAAGTTCATATACAAATATTTATTGGAAGTACTTCACAAGGAAAGTATGTTGCCCTCCTATTGATGAAAAGCTGTCATTGTTTGATGACATCAATTCATATTTCAATGTCATTTTTAAGTGGAAGTTGGCTCAAGGCTAGTGACCTGCAAATTTTATAGGCAGACATATGAGGTATCTTAGGATAGAATACTTATGGCTAGAAGTGTTAAAAATTTTATTATGCAGAAAGACATTATCTGAAAACTAAATCTCATCAGATGAACATGTAAAATATATAAAGTATAAAAGTTTCAATGGTTCTCCATTTGTAGTCCATGTGAAAATGCTGTAGTTATGGCAAGGAAGAAGTTGCATATTGTATAGATGAATAGAAGTGGTCCGTGGACTACTGGTGTATAAGATATCCTATTAATAGAAAACACAAAGTTTTGAAATAACCATTTTATTATTATTTTACATATTAAAATATTCCCTTCCTAAACAAAGCATTGGAATTTTTGGTCCATTTTTTATTGCAAAATAAATCATTTCTATCAAAATACAACACTTTTGTAACTCCTTGGATTTGTTTACTGCATCTAGATAAAAGTGACTTGCACAACATGGTTTGGAAGTTTTTGTAATGACTTTCCAGATGTACAACATGGTTTGGGAGTTTTTGTAATGACTTTCTAGATGTACAACATGGTTTGGGAGTTTTGGTAATGACTTTCCAGATGTACAACATGGTTTGGGAATTTTGGAATAACTTTCCAGATGTTTTATGTGCACAGTCGAGAAACTGAAAAACATTCACAGATCTGAAAGCACATGAATCTCGAGTTGATAAAGAAATGAATGTTTGATGTTCAATACGGAGGGAATTAAATCACTTGGAGGATTTCTATAGTCAGGTTTAACATGACTACCCACACAAAACCCTAATAATGACTGAAAACTTTGTTTTGTTTTTATATACACACACACTGGGTTTTCATTTCTCAACATCAGTCCATGAGAATTTCAATAACTGTCTGTAAACACAATAGTTTAACTTATCAATGTCATCTCTGTATGCTCTACTGCAACTAAACATTGAAACTAGTGTTTGAAAAACTTTAATAAAAAACTTACTAGTTTTTTTAAAAAGAAAACACAGCTTGGAAAATGGACACGTCATACACAATTACTAAACAGATACTTGTAGAATAAATCCCAGAATTTAGCAACTGTTGTCAAAACCACAAGTAAGCATAAAAAAATGTTTAAAGTCTGACTACAAAATACAACAACAAACTTGTAGTACATTATAAAGTCTGACTACAAAATACAACAACAAACTTGTAGTACATATAAAAGAAAAATTCCACATTTCTAGCTTTTATATAAACACAAAAAGAAAAATATCAGACCTTTACTATATTTTTACAAACATAAACATGATAAACTTATTTTTACTTAAATGTTGATTGCAGCTGAGCTTAATTTGGTCTAAATCAATCACTACATTTGTTTACAGTGGACAACTTTCAATATCACAAGTTTACAGTGGTTTAAATGTGAATTGTGTAACAAACAAAACACCCTATTATTACTACATATCCAGTTATCGCAAAAAAATATTTCTGTAATCAGCAAGAAATGATAAACTTATCTTAACACAGAAAGAAAGAAAGCAATATCTCTAATGTCAACTGAACTTTGTTTGATGGGACTGCTTCTCTTCAGAAAAACAAATCGTGGAAGATGAAGTGCTGGTTATGCAACACAGCCTGTTTATTGTTCAGTCTTAGAGTGATAAACTTAGGAAACCAAAATTTATCTTATTTAGTGGGTAAAAGTAGTTTGCTGCTGACATGATTAGTGTTATCTACACGTGTAGTGGGTACAAGTATCTTCTTGCTAACATGATTAGTGTTATCTACACATGTAGTGGGTAATAGTAGTTTGATGCTGACATGATTAGTGTCATCTACACGTGTAGTGGGTAAAAGTAGTTTGCTGCTGACATGATTAGTGTTATCTACACGTGTAGTGGGTACAAGTATCTTCTTGCTGACATGATTAGTGTTATCTGCACATGTAGTGGGTACAAGTATCTTCTTGCTGACATGATTAGTGTTATCTACACATGTAGTGGGTACAAGTAGCTGGCTGCTGACATGATTCATATTGTTTACATGTTTAGAAGGTACATGTAACCTACTGTATATAGACAAAAAAGTATTAAAACATACAATATTCTGTATCAAAAAATAATTCAGAAAGTGAAAAACTTTCATCTTAAGACTATACACTTTACAAGTAAACAAATGAAATTGAAATTATTTATACATTTTGTCAAGAAAGAATTTATGAGTTGTAAACTGAAGTGCTTGATACAAAACTAACTTTAATCACATATTTTTTAATTGTAAAGCTGTTAATTTCAAATTTGAACAACTTACTTCTAAAACATTTAAACATACAGATATAATGTAAACAAGTAAATCACAAAACCAAAACTTTGGTATGAAGCAATCACTACCAATTCTGTCTCTTCAAACCTTTATTTAAATGACTAGGCCTTAATTTTAAGGTCTTGTCTTCCTGAAATATGAAGATGGAAGTCAAAATGAAATTGTTTGTCTTTAGTTTGATTATAGAGTTCATGGTATCAAAGTGGTTTATTGAATGAAGATGCAGTTTTTATATAGATAGACAGAGGGAATCAGTGATGTCGAGAAACCCACTTGTTGAGAATTTTATATGCAAAAACGGCTCATTTGGGTTCAAAAAATATTTTAAATAGAAGAGCGAACAACATTTCGACCTTCTTCGGTCATCGTCAGGTTCACAAAGGTCCGCCAGTACTTCCATGTTCCCAGGATACCAGGCACCTCGGGCACCTATTGGCAAGCCGTGGAAAACAACGGAAGTTGCACCAGTTAGATCTTTAATTTGTGGTGCGAGCTCTTCATAGCGGGCGACCTTGGAATCGTATGCTTCCTGGAGGGAGCTATACATGAGTTTGTATCGAACCGTCACATCAACGACCACCGCTTTTTCCTCACGGTGGAAGATCAGATCCAGTCTCCGACGCTCACCATTACTTGCCTGAATGGCGGGTTCTTTGAGTAATTTCCACCCTTTACTTACACATTCTGCTACTAAATGGTCACAGATCTTGTTGTGACACCGTATCCTCATAGATTTTAGTTTAGGACATTGACCACTAAGATGACATATGGTCTCTCTCGGGGCCGAGCAACCCTGGCATTTAGCAGCTTCTTTGCTCATACTCAAGTTCCCTTGACAGAGGGCTTCTCGAGTGGGATACACATTTGCCCTCAAGGCAAGACACTTCACCCAGTAATGGTCCTTCATTCCAACCGGCTTTGGAAGCCAGTGGTTGGCAGATCTTGAGCCCCTGAAGAGACTTACACCGCGCCCTTGCAGGGCAAGACCTTCCCAGCGCTTCCTTTCCATATCTCTCCAATTAGAATGATATGTCCCAGAAGTCTGTTCGGGTTTTGGGATCAGAAGTCCTGCCTAAACATCAGTTTGAGATAGGTATCTAATTGATTTGTCCGACGAGTTTATATGCCTTAATCCCATCTTGATCTTAAGGGTTGGAACCAGCGTTTCCAACTTGACAAGTGCTAGGCCACCGTCACAGTAACGGGAATAAAGCAACCCGTCGTTCGTACAAGGCGGAAGATGACACCAGATCTTCACGGCCTTTTTAATTATTGTGTCCAGTTCTTTGAACATCTTACCACTCGATGCTCCCAGTTCGAGTTGGTACAAGAGCCGGGGTACCGCAAAACGGTTGAGGACTTCAACCCGCTGGTGTGGTTTTAACGGCACCCTTGAGATGTTATCTATCCACTTCTCGAGGAGAGGAAGTACAGGCTCGCTGTACACCCTGGTCCATGGACAGACATTGGCCCCTAAGTACCGGTAAGATTCTTCGGGTCCGATCATCAGGAGTTCTTCGCCATTAACTGTCCATGGAGAACAGTTATTGACGGTAAAGGTCTTACCGGACCCCCTAATCAGCATTCCAGCACTCTTCGAGATGTTCAGTGAGAGGCCGTTACCCGTACAGTACTCATTCACAGTATTCAACATTTCCTGGAGGCTAGCATGATCTTTTGCCAGCACTGCCATATCATCAGCATATGCTAAGGTAGAGACTGGATCCAGCCTCTTGTGTAGCAATATGCCTCGGCCAACCTCTTCGATCTTATGGATGAGAGGATCCAGGGCAATGTTGAACAAAATAGGGGACATAAGGTCCCCTTGTTTCACGCCTCTGCGGAGGCGGATAGACTTGGTATGCTCGATACCCATCCTTAAAGTTGTCGTACCATCTTGATACATGTCCTCCACAGGTCGGACGAAATGTGGGTGAACATGAAATCTTTCAAGGCTGGCGAGAAGATGTTTGTGGCCAACCATATCAAAGGCTTTACACAGGTCTAAAAAAAGGCCATAGCCAGAGTCCCATGTCGCTTGGCTTTCATCATGATGGAACGGAGCAGAACCTGACGATGACCGAAGAAGGTCGAAACGCTGTTCGCTCTTCCATTTAAAATATTTTCTGAACCCAAACGAGCCGTTTTTGCATGTAAAAGACAGAGGGAAGTTTCTTTTGCAACAGTATTAAGCTTTTGAACATGGTGACAAACAAGACTACAACACACAAGACAAGAAGAAGAAAAGTGCTCTTAGAATGTAGTTATATTTGTTATTACTCACAATGGATAGTTAATGAATAATATTTTATCTAGATAAAATTATAAATGTTGCTTTCTGCTGTCTCTAAACTACAAACATAATTCCAAGAACCACAGAAACCTCTGGAAGCTGTGTGTGCTGATTCAACACTAACAAATCAAGACAGTTTTAAAATTTTAATGTGTCCAACAGAATTGTATGAACAACATAAACTAAAGACAATAACCCAGAATTGGTCAGAATGGAAGAGGTCATGATTTGTTTCTTACCTATTTTGTCCCATGAGATTACAACCATTAAAACTTAAACGGAAAATCAGGCAGATCCATGAATGAAAGTGAGACTACAGTTTTAAAACAAACTTGAACTGGTCCTTCCTTTACAACAGAAAAAATTTAGTGTAAACACTTTTGTTAAACAGAGTCAACATAAAGACCAGGCATGAGTTAAAAAAGACAATCACAAAGATTGTAAACAAATAAACCTCTTTGTTTAACAAAATTCAAAAGTACAACAAATTTTAAGGGATATTCTTTTCTATAATCTTCATTTTGTCTTTTGATTTGGCTATAGAACTGTCGATTCGAACCAGGAAGTCAGTAGCACTCTCTTCAGAGTTGGCAGAATGTTCACAACTTACAGAACTACTTTGCATAAGAGTTCCCATTGTAAAATGGCTAAAACTTTCTTTAGATGGACTAGCAATTGGTGTTTCATTGTCCGAGCTGATAGAAGAACCAACTGTATCAATAGAAACAGGGATGTTTACATATGGCCGGAGAAACAAGCTGTCAGTTGTCCACAGTTTGTTGACCCTTTTAATATCCTCCATCTACAAATAATTGAAAATCAAGAAACTTGTACATTAGTATAATCTTATTTTGTAAATACCTGCATTATGTAAAAACAACACATAAATATTCTTATATTAACTTTAAATTTTGTGTATGTGCCAGTTTCACACCAGAGTCAAGAATACCATTAAACTTTAGCTGCTTTTGTTCATTTGCCATCCACTATTATACCTATCAATAGTATAGTTGTAATGTTGAACATTGCATAAGAATATCGATAGTACTGTCCTTTGATAACAAAACAAGGGGTCAGTGATGTCGAGAAAACCCACTTTTAGAGAAATATATATGCAAAAATGGCTCATTTGGGTTGAGAAAATATTTTACATAGAAGAGCGAACAATGTTTCAACCTTCTTCGGTCATCTTCAGGTTCACAAAGAAAGAGGTAACTGACCGGAAGCTGACCACATGTTTGAAAGGGGTTGTGTAACTGAATGTTGGAATGTAGAGGGCAGTGTTAGATGTTTGAATATATAATCTTATTTATTTTATTATATTAATATAGGTATAAAGGCGTTCCTTTATACTGGTTTATTTTGGGTTTAAGTTGTTGTATAAGTAAGGCTTCTTTAATTTTTCATTTATGTTTGTTTCTTTATTTAGTATTTGAGTGTTTTCTATGGTTATGTTGTGTTTATTTGACTTGCAATGTTCAAAAACATGTGAAGGTGACTTTTTATGTTCTTTGAATCTGGTTTCCATTTTTCTACTTGTTTCTCCAATATAGAAGTCATGACAGTTATCACATTGTATTTCATAAATAATGTTGGTGTGGTGTTTGTCAGTGTAGTTTTTACATAGTATAGACCTCAATTTTGTGCCTGGTTTTTGAATAAATTTGGCATTAACTGGAATGACATATTTTGTTACTAGTTTTTCCCAAATGTTGGTTATTTGTCTGCTGATGTCAGGAATATATGGTGTACAGCAGAATATGGTTTCGTGATTTTTTTGATTTGTGAGATACATTTACTTTCTTTGGTTGATTTTGCTTTCTGTCCAGGTGTGTGCATATGATGTTTTCTACGGTTTGTGGAGGAAACTTATTGATGTTGATGAAGTATAATTTTATTTTGTCTAATTCATCGTTAATTTTATCTGGTGAGCATAGTTTTATGACTGTGTTTATTTGGTTTCTTAGTATGTTGAGTTTTTGTTTTGTTTCATGTGCTGAGTCCCAAGGAATGTATATCCCTGTATTAATATAATAAAATAAATAAAATTATATGTTCAAACATCTAACACCACCCTCTACATTCCGACACTCAGTTGCACAACCCCTTTCAAACATGTATAGCACAGTATTAACATAATAAAATGAATAAAATTATATATTCAAACATCTAACATTGCCCTCTTCCTTTGTGAACCTGATGATGACCAAAGAAGGTCGAAACGTTATTCGCTCTTCTATGTAAAATATTTTCTCAATCCAAACAAGCCATTTTTGCATGTATAAAACAAGGGGTATTTCAAGATTATGGCTTCAACTATGTTTGAACGACAAAGATGGCCACACGTATCATTAGTCACTGTGGATAACAACCACTCTTGGGAAGTATGGAACAACTAAACTTTTGAACAGAGTGGTCAGAAGTATCACCCATTGATAGTCGCAGTCCAGTGTCCAAAATGATCCCACACACTACATCTATGTTTTGGTTTTTATACATTCCCCATACTTCATTCTCATAAATCAGTTTCTTGGAGTGTTGGTATTATACCCTACCCAATTTCCTGTTATTCTGCCAGCTTGACTCATTACTCCTGAACAATATCAGTTTGACCTAAATACACAACAAGTAAACAAAACCAGTTTAACCTAAATATGCCACAATTTAAGAACAATACCTCCACTTTTAGGTTAATAAAACCTAAAATACACACAATGATAACTTTCTTACATAAACTTATTATTCAGTGAGAGAATTTTCAAACTGTACTTTTGACAACCCTTCAAATGTGTTCACATAATTCATAAAACTGTCCTCTTTTGCATTATGTACGATGCTGTTAAAAACTTATCAAACTGTGGAGGGAACAAGTATGTCCAAAAAAATGTTAGGTACCCAAGAAAAAACTCTACAGGTGTGATCATAACCTGAAGAATAATAATATAACGTCGGTCACTGACAGCTGATGACAATAATTAGTCGCCACAAAACCACTGTAACAAGATGGAAAACACAAGAAACCTTCAGGAAATGACATCTGTCCAACATTCAAAGATGTAATGTACACTTTCTTTGGGTATGGCTTTACCTCTAGCTAGCCTGAGGTGTTGCTCTCTACAACTAGTCCACTCAAGTTCAAGTGGAATATGGTACATGAAAGAGTTGATACATTTCTTGGCCTAATAAAGAAAGTAACAACTAAGACTACAGGTATACATATGGTAAAGAACATACGATACATGAAACAACAGATAAGTTCCTGAGGACATTAATAGAATGATAGTTGTACATGAAAGTACATATGGTAAAGTAGAATACAGAAGTTCAACAGATACATAGCAACTTTACAAATTAAACCCCAATGTCATACAAAGGACTGAATATCTCATATGTCTGAAGATTGAATTGCTAAATAGCCATGTGTATCATGTTAGATCAAGGATGCCTCCACAGAATTGGTTAAAAGGAAGCTAAGGGGATGCCATAACTGAAGATGTCACATGAAAAAAGAAATCAAGACACATCTGCCAATTGAGTGCTATCAACAAGACCCCGTAATTGGTTGGAGCAAGTCATATTTAGTATCTTGAGTGACATACAAATTCAAGCGATGGCCTAGATTTGTAACCCCTTCCAATTCTGACTGAATGCATCACTGTTAAAGTTGTAAAGCAAGGTAATGGAGACCAAGTGATGGCCTAGATTTGTAACCCCTTCCAATCCTGACTGAGTGCATCACTGTTAAAGTCAGGTAATGGAGACCACTCTGCCAGTGTTGTAAAGAGTGACCAACATGTCAATCATAAGATGTTTTAAAATTAAAGCAATCCAACAGAAAACCTTGTGATACAACAATGATTCTGAGTTGTAAGAATCTGTTTACACTGATACAGTTTATCTGTGATCATCACCTGTGTCAATTTAGTACGGTGAAAAGCATGTGTGTGTTAGTGTTTTCATATAGCAAAGCCACATCGGGCTATCTGCTGAGCCCACCGAAGGGAATCGAACCCTTTATTTTAGCATTGTAAATCCATAGACTTACCACTGTACTACCAAGGGGCACTATGAAAAGATGGGAATGATTCTAATAAAGGAGATGGAAGATTTGAAACCAAGAAACCCTGGGCCAAGTGACCTTGTGATAGTGCAAGACATCATCATGGAATCGTCAAAGTAAATCCTGTACGTCTCGTCATCTACACAAATTACTGAAATATGTCCTCATCCGTAAAGCGAGACATTTGTGAAAGGATTGATCTCTGGATGTGTTGGCAGCACAGAAACTTATATCTCAGTACCGTCCCAATCTAACAACCCCTTGAAATCAAATAATGATCCTGAATAAGGTAACAGGAATCCAGTGAATCTATGTTTATGATTCCTCAGTCATATAAAACCCATTGAAAGGAACTTTTGTATGCTTGTCCCATCAGCACAATGTGCTCATCTCATAAGCACATTGTATTTGAATGACTCTCACACTCTCACAAGAGAGAGAACCACCCATGCAGTGGAAGAAAGAGAAATTAGTTGGGCTTCCTGTTCCATAGCCAGATGAGCCTGACTGAGATGTTTGATGAAAAAATACCCAAACTGATAATACACCAAGTCAGTGCAAGAATAGATGTCTTAGCTTCATGAATGAAGCCAACCTTGGTTATTTGCTAGAGCAGAATTTAGGTTTGACATTCTGACATTTAAAGAGATGATGCCAGCAGTAACCAAATGTCCATGAAATGGGATGTACACAAGGCTAGGGAATGAAGGTGATGAGAAAACATTTGTATGATTCAGTAGAACCCACTCAATACTGATGCTAGTATGATGGTAAAAATCTTCAACTAAAACACCTGACCTTTGTTCGCTAAAAATGACAGTAGTGTTACAAGTTATCAAGAATGACTAACACAATGAGTTGTCATCTGCAGTAGTTGAAGACAACTCTTTATAAGAATACAAGTTAAGAGGGGGAATAGGCAATTTCCTGAAAAGCAAACGGTAGATTCGACTATGCACTTTTCAAAAGGGTGGGTCTGAGGGATCTGGATTAAAAGATTAAATAATCACTCATTCAAGGTGGTGAAAAATGGTCTATTTTGAGGCCTAATGCATGGATGTGCAAATGTTTCATGTATGATTCAGTACTTTCTAATTATTACATTAACATCATTAATGAGTTATATGAATACTGCATCAGCCATTTTTAGGCTATAAATAGAAGTTCCTACTGAGAATCAGTTTAGAAGTCTATTTGCTAAAACGTGTGTGAACATGAGATGCTACTATAACCATGGACTGTGAATTAGTTCAACAAAATAAAAGCTGTCATTATATCTTTGAACAAAACAAACTGCTCAAATAATTAAAGTTAATCAGTCTATAGTGAAACACAGGGTGAAGTGATATAGAGAGATTGGCTACGTGAAGCAGTGGAAGAGAAGAGAAGAAAGCTTCCACAGTCACTGACAGTTGTGTTCTGAAACAAGTCTACACAACCATAAACTGTCATCCACATGTCTCAAAGAGCATGACAAGAAACTCACCACCTGTATCAAGCCAGTTTCCTAAAAAAGAAACCCCTCTTAACCATCAAGATGACACAGATGAAAATCAAGAAAGCCAAAGAGCATGCTGACTGAACTGAAGCAAGGTGGGGCAGAGTAATTTTTTCAGATGAGTCAAAATTCAACTTACAAGAATTTATACATTTCACTTGTCTGCTGTAATTTCCAAATTTGAAAATAAATACATTAACACTAAATGCCATATAGTTCACAGAAGAGCCCATCCCATCAGTTCCACTATGTTTACAAATTATGTTGCTACATTAGTTACACAAAGCTATAAGCCTACTAGTTTACTGCTATCTCTAATACTTATCTTGAAAACATAACAAACATCATCACAGAACAACTACAAGTAAATTACTAAACCTTTAAAATTATTTGTCCTAGCTACAGTATTGTTTGATTTGTTTTGTTTTGAATTTTGCAGAAAGTTGCATGAGCACTCTCTGCTCTAGCTGTCCCTAATTTAGCAGTGTAAGACTATAGGGAATGCAGCTAGTCATCAGCATCCACTGCCAACTCTTAGACTACTCTTTTACCAATGAATTGTAGGATTGACCATCACTTTATAATGCTCCCACAGTTGAAAGGGTGACCATGTTTGATGTGATGAGGATTCAAATCCACAACCCTCAGATTATGAGTCGAGTGCTTTAACCACCTGGCCACGCTGGACCGCCTAGCTATAGTAACACAATTTATCAAGATGCACAGTGAGAACTGGTAAAAGCATTAAAAGTTTTATTCAATAGAATTTCGTTTTCATAAAAATCAAAAAAGCGTCTAATGAATTAAAAATAATCTACGTCTACAAGAATGAAATTTGGAATTTCTGAAAAAAAGCTACTGTTAGAGATGAGTTTACAATAACACATAAACATTATCCTACAACATAAAATGAAGATATTGATCAAACTGGTCAGTACCTTCTAAAATTAAATGATTTACGCGTGTTACGATCACGATAAATCTAGGGAAATACCGTGGCAGTTTTCGAAACACCTTGTACCTCATTTAAACTTTTATGAATAAAATTACAATTTTCTGGTAAAATTCAGTTCCTCTTCAGCAGCATTTCATATTAATTACTTTATTTTTGTTGTTGTTAATAATAATAACCTCATACATAACAAACATGTCGTCGATGAACAATAATGAACTACTAATTCTATAGCATACGTTATACTAAATTAACTTACAGTAACTCCATAGCGAAGAGCAAGTCCTTGCAATGTATCTGTTGGTTGAATGATATGTTTAATACACTTTTCTCTTCGTATTGCATAATTTGACGTACTTCCATATTTCGTGTGATTCTTAACGAAAGATACAAGCAAGGCAGTTTCGGTTTCAAATGATTCAAAGTTGCCATCATATGCCGCCATTTTGGCCTTCTAGTTTTGACTTTTACCCGAGCTTGATTATAAATCACACACACAAAAAAACCTCAGGACTTTGACTTTTGTTCTTACGATGATTATTCTATTTCAAGGAAAATAATCATACTGCTACATCCAGAAAGGCTGGGAAGATAGAACGATGTTTAATTAGTTTACATTATTTATTTTGGAACAAGCTGTATATAATTGTTACGAAATTTTTAAGAACTAATAGCAAACTACAAAATTCGTGAAATATTTTAACGTCTATTGACTGTCAACAGCAATATATTCAAACTTGGTACACGTACTCAAATACTAAGGGTGAGTGCTTAAAGGTAATTTATTTTTGGGTATGACCCCATTGGTTAGCTATAGAAGTAATTTAAGATAATGGAGGAGTTTGATAAATATATTTGGCCCCTGAGAATCACAAACATTATAAACTGTTTAACTTCAATCAGTGATGTCGAGAAACCCACTTGTTGAGAATTTTATATGCAAAAACGGCTCGTTTGGGTTTAAAAAATATTTTAAATAGAAGGGCGAACAACGTTTCGACCTTCTTCAGTCATCGTCAGGTTCACAAAGAAAGAGGTAACTGACCGGAAGCTGACCACATGTTTGAAGGGGTTGTGTAACTGAGTGTCGCAATGTAGAGGGTGGGGTTAGATGTTTGAATATATAATTTTATCTATAATATTAATATAGGTATAATGGCGTTCCTATATATTGGTTTATTTTGGGTTTAAGTTGTTGTATGAGTAAGGCTTCTTTAATTTTTCATTTATGTTTGTTTCTTTATTTAGTATTTGAGTGTTTTCTATGGTTATGTTGTGTCCATTTGACTTGCAGTGTTCGAAAACGTGTGAAGGTGACTTTTTATGCTCTTTGAATCTGTTTTCCATTTTTCTACTTGTTTCTCCAATATAGAAGTCATGACAGTTATCACATTGTATTTCATAAATAATGTTGGTGTGGTGTTTGTCAGTGTAGTTTTTACATAGTATAGACCTCAATTTTGTGCCTGGTTTTTGAATAAATTTAGTATTAACTGGAATGTTATATTTTGTTACTAGTTTTTGCCAAATGTTGGTTATTTGTATGCTGATGTCAGGAATATATGGTATACAGCAGTATATGGTTTCGTGATTTTTTGATTCGTGAGATACATTTACTTTTGTTGGTTGATTTTGCTTTCTGTCTAGGTGTGTACGTATAATGTTTTCTACGGTTTGTGGAGGAAACTTATTGATGTTGATGAAGTATTGTTTTATTTTGTCTAATTCATCGTTAATTTTATCTGGTGAGCATAGTTTTATGGCTGTGTTTATCTGGTTTCTTAGAATGTTGAGTTTTTGTTTTGTTTCATGTGCTGAGTCCCAAGGAATGTATAGTCCAGTATGGGTGATTTTTCGGTGGATTTCTGTTTTGAATTGTGTGTCGGTTCTTATAATTTTGAGGTTAAGAAATGATATTTGATTGCTTTCTTCCTGTTCACATGTGAAGTTAATGTTGGGATGTATAGAGTTAATGTGAGTGAAAAATCACTCATACTGCACTATACATTCCTTGGGACTCAGCACATGAAACAAAACAAAAACTCAACATACTAAGAAACCAGATAAACACAGCCATAAAACTATGCTCACCAGATAAAATTAACGATGAATTAGACAAAATAAAATAATACTTCATCAACATCAGTATGTTTCCTCCACAAACCGTAGTTAGGAGCCCCGCATTGTCACAGAAATACGTCTACGGAATTAAAACGTTATGAAACGGGTTAACGATATCCATGGTGGTCAGACCACAGAGATTCTGTTGTGTAGCTTTATGCTTAATTACAAAATAAACAAACCTAGCTAGGACTAAAGAGAACAAAAATCGTTGTTTAACTTTGCACTACATATTAGATATGTGAAATTGGTACATTATGTTTGTAAACTTTCGTGTGGTAATCTTTATTCTCAGAAATATCAATGGATCAGGCCAATTTATTATTGTAGGTAAAAACATTAAGTGTATGTACATCAGACCATTCTGGAATATACAGTTCTGAAGAAATCTCTGAGCTATGCAAGTAGAGAGACACGTTATCTAGTTCGAAATTCACTGCCTATAATACATGTCAAAGAGCACTGTAGATAGTGTTGTTGGAAGTTTAAAACAACATGTTAATTATTTCACACGGGCAATAGACCGTTCAAGTTTAGATTATAATACTCATAAAAACAAACAAACTTGTCAATCAGTTATGCAAACTGATTGGTTATTTATACATATATCGTACAAAAACATAGATACTTAGGTCATTTGTTAGTATTTCCTTATTATATATGTAAAAGCGGCTGGTTTGGGTTGAGAAAATTGTTATGTAGAGGAGCGAACAACGTTTCGACCTTCTTCGGTTAACGTCAGGTTCACCTAAAGAAGGTCAAAATGTTGTTCGCTCCTCTACATAAAAAAATTTTAACCCAAGCAAGCCATTTTTACATATGTTTCTCTACAAGTGGGTTTTAATTTTGAAGGTTGAAACTGAACGCAACAGAAAGACACAGATAACAGCTTATATAATTTATTACAATAAACTATTATATATGTAACAGATATAACATAAATTATATAATAACAATGACAGATATTTAGTTTCAACCTTCAAAATTAATTACAATACAAAATGGTACTGGCCTGTGTCCAATATAATGATCTAGAATGAAAGTCCAAAAGTCTAAATCAGAAATCCAAAATTCCAGTCTAGGGTGTGAATTTGGTCCAGCGAAGAAATTCCGAAGTTTGAATGGAGAAGTTCAGAAACAATTCACAGTTCAATAAATTTGACGAAGTTCTTTTTACGATGTTTTCGATGAATGTCTCTAATTTGTCGTTCTCCCACTTGCTACGGTCTCCCCCAAACAGTCCTATACGTGTTGACTTTCAGTTTAACCACTAATTCGTAATGATTCGTAAAGATTGACGAAATAAAATCACAGCTTCTGTAGATCTAGCTTCAGTCACAAATCCAAGTTGAATAAACATACAGCAAACGTTTAAACTTTCTCAAACGAAGACAACCTCTTGAATCGAATAAAAACTAATGACTGACTGATTTCTTTGACTTCTTTTTTCTCCTCGCGTCATCGTCAGTTTTTATACTAGTAGGCTTACTGTGTCGTCGAACAATCGCGACACTTCCACAGAATTCCAGAGTAATCTGCGCATGTCTGTCTTTTTGCACGAGACTCGTCGTCTAGACAACAGGCCGACATACATTCTACTTACAGTCAAATGATCGATCAACCTAATTCTAGAAATTTCTACATGAATAACAACATTATTTTATTGGTTTGAACTTCAAAACAATAATATAAATATGGAAATGTAAATAATAGATATGGAAATCCAAACACAACACGACATGGCATTCCAAACGCTTTATACATAACACTCGCCATCTCTGATTAGTCTTTTATTGTTTCAGTGTTATCGTTCTAAAAATGACCTCATTAGAATAATTGATACTTTTAATCGGAATATGTACAAATAAAATCAAATCGCAAGTGTGATAATCGTTTATCATTAGTGTACGTATGTATGTATAAATAAATATACACTGATTTTCTTTTCTAGTGGGATGAATGCCCAAGCGCGTTAGGCGCGCGACTCGTAATCCGAGGGTCGCGGGTTCGCGCCCGCGTCGCGCTAAACATGCTCCCCCTCCCAGCCGTGGGGGCGTATAATGTTACGATCAATCCCACTATTCGTTGGTAAAAGAGTAGCCCAGGGTGGTGATGACTAGCTGCCTTCCCTCTAGTCTTACACTGCTAAATTAGGGCTAGCACAGATAGCCCTCGAGTAGCTTTGTGCGAAATTCCAAAACAAACAAACAAACAATCTAGTGGGATGATTCTACTATGTATATAAAGCTTACGATACTTAAGCTCATCACTGGGTGCCTTAAGCTGAAAATTTTATATGTAAAAACGGCTCGTTTGGGTTGAGAAAATATTTTACATAGAAGAGCGAACAATGTTTCGACCTTCTATGTAAAATATTTTCTCAACCCAAACGAGACGTTTTTGCATATAAAATTCTCAACAAGTGGGTTTCTCGACATCACTAAGCTGAAAATTGTTTGCTTGTTTATTGTATTTTTTCTCAGGTATCATAAACGAAAAAACAAATGTCATGTGCGGAGTGAAGAGAAAGGAATTTTCTGAGCACTTCCTGTTATATCTGTGTTTATACAATGGGAACAGAGAAACTTAAACAGAAATACCCGCCAGTGTTTTGTTTTTCTACCGGGAAGAGCGACACCCCGTGGTGTGGCATCCTTTAACGATAGGACAGATTATTTAAAATATTTTTCTGTGTACAGAATATGTTGTTGACCTATTTCTTGTAAAGTTTAAGATATAAAGTTAATCAAAAGTTTTCTTAAATCAGTTCAAATGCATGCTGCTGGAATAATGTTACAAAATAAAGAAGGGAAAAGCCCAGACTTCGTAACGTCCTACCACTATCATTGTGAGGTGTATAACGTTTGCCCTCATCGAACGGTTCTTTCGAGTGTCAAAGGCCAAGTGTTGGACTTGCAAACGGATAGGCTAAAAATTGAAGACTGGCCACCATTTTGCAAAGCTTTAGTTGTTAATAGAAGTTTCAAGTGGATATCCCTTACAAGTAACTACTTCAAAAATCACCCAGAATTTAGAGGTAATTTATTGATTTGAAATAAAGTTAAGCAATATAAACGAATTAATCATGACATTTTATTCAGACTAAATTGTCACTATTAGTACTCAGATAAACTATCATCTCGTGATATTACTTTACATTTGTTTCAGTATAACCCTGCTTAAGTTAAAGAATGATATTTTAAATTACAGAGTGGCTGTGAGTGTCTTCAGAACAATAAACAGTATTAAAACTCGTTATTAGTAATAAGTGCCATCTATTTTTATGCATTAACAGTACTAGTGATATACAGTTATTTTAGTTAAATTTGGATGGAACTGTATGTATGGTAGTAACTAGATACATTTTCACAGGGTCTCTAGAAGTATTCTGTTTCAAGAATAAGTAAAACCAAAATTAAGAGTAACAAATATTTTTATTTTTTGCAAAGTTCATATGTCATACTGTATTGTGGCCTACAGAGTGCATAGAGTTTCTTGTGACTTGTGGCATGCCCACATTTTACTGATTGATAGACAACTTGCTGCTGTATTGTGGTGTAAACGGTTAAAACAAGTGAACCCTCCATGAAATCTGTGGGGGAATTAACAGCCTCTAACATTTAAGAATTCCCCCATCCTCCAATGGAAAGTAAAGTATTGCACAATGAAACTTTGGATGGCAACTGCTTGTTGTGAAGACACAAATGTAGAAGACGATGTTTCAAAAGTCTTTGGGTTTTCATCTTCAAGTCAGTATGTGCAAATGCAAATAAACTTGGCAGTGGTTTAGTTTAGAGAGAGAGAAGACTAAAGAATTCTCTCTCCTTGTTTTAACTTGTTTAAGGTGAAGAAGTGAGTTGGGGATATGAAAGTTAACTGTGAGAAGGGAGACCTGGACGAGGTAGGCATAAGGGAAGTGATTCAGGCCAGAGCACCATAGTTGGAATAACCTGATGGCTGACAGTTACTAAACATTGACTTAAAGTTGACTTGAACAGCTCTTTTCAGGACCAGACAACAATGTTGCCTTGGCAGGGATCTACAGATCCAATGCCAGGGATTTTGGTGTTGGGGGGACACATTTAGTCAATTTTACTGTAATGTTTTACATCTGATGAACCATGTTTTACTTGGTGTACCTGTGTTTTGTCAATTTTACTATAATGTTTCACATCTGACAAACCATATTTTACTTGGTGTACCTGTCTTTAGTCAATTTTACTATAATGTTTCACATCTGATGAACCATGTTTTACTTGGTGTACCTGTCTTTAGTCAATTTTACTATAATGTTTCACATCTGATGAACCATGTTTTATTTGGCATACCTGTCTTTAGTCAATTTTACTGTAATTTTTTACATCTGATGAACCATGTTTTACTTAGCCTACTTGTGTTTAGTCAATTTTACTGTAATGTTTTACATCTGATGAACCATGTTTTACTTGGTGTATCTGTGTTTAGTCTAATTTACTGTAATGTTTCACATCTGATGAACCAAGTTTTACTTGGTGTACCTGTGTTAAGTCAAGTTTACTGTAATTTTTACATCTTTTGAACCACAGTATCTCCATATTGCTTTCTTCTCTAAAGTTTCAATCTAAGTTTACAGGGACAGAAACACGTGTGAGTGTATGGTGAAAGGTAAGGATATTTTAACACATTAAATGGTTACTTATATATGCATATTTATATATATATATATATATATATGTTTCTATGCCTATGTAGGAGATTTATCTAAATTTCAACTTCTCCAGTCAGCAAACAAACTGACTAAATTGCCAGCTGTTCTGAGGCTGTCTGTTCTTGACAGTCTCTGTCAGAGTTTAGTGAAATGTTTAAATCAGATTGAAGAACTAGTTGGGTTGGAACTGGGAGGACTTCCACTTTCTGAACAACAAATAAATGATTTGTGTAAGGTAAGAGTAATTGTTTTATCAGTTATGTTTTAGAGTCAGTTAGTTGGTTTACTTGCATTTCTCAGGTTTCTTTCACTAAAATCTCTGACAGCTTTGCTAACTAAAAACATGAAAAGCTATTGTGAAACATACATTTAGTATAGATGTCAGAGTAAAAGATATTCTCTTCTGTTTTAAACTTCTATAGTTTTTAATATTTTCTGAATGGATTTGACCTTTTAACCCCAGTTTCTTATTTGTTTGTGTCAGCTGGATGAACATGACTAAATAATGTATTCAAACAAACTGTTTGTAGGTAGAAGTTCTTGTAAATGAACTTTTCTCAGATGATCTTATTAACGAACATGATTGTGTTGGAATATATAAAACAGTTCTACCTGTCCAACATGTATATTCCATCACTAAACAGACCACCCATAGAAAAAATTGTTAAACCAACAAGTGAAACATTTGGATAAATTATCCTGTAATTATTTTATATTACAGAGAGAGCTATTTAAATAATTGTTTATCTTCTTGTTTTACAGTTTCAGTACGTCTTAAGTCTATATTACTAGACATACTGGAAATGAATAAATATTTTTAGAAAAAACTGTCATATTATTTCCATGTGCCATTTTGAGTTTACTTATTTCACTGTCTCAGGCTTATTATGTTTAAAAACTTTTATGGATTGTAGCTGCTGGTAGAAACAAAAGTACTTTACTGATACATTCTTGAGTGTAGAAACATTTGTTCCGTTAAGGTTCTCAAACATACTGCGTTTGTTCTCTGCTGAACCAACATACCAAATGTGTTGTTTTTAGTTTTCTCGTGTTGATGTATTTTAATGTTAAATATATATTTCTGTGTTAATTTCAAGAAAATAGACTTTCATCTTTATTGGAATATGTTCTGTCATATTTGGTTACTTCCAAGTATTGATTTATAATTCACTTTGATCCCAGGCTTTTCAAAATGCCAAGTGTCTTCGACATATTTCTTTTTCACACTGTGCTATTGGAAAAGGAGGAATAGAAGGTGTGTATAATAATATTCACCATTAATAGATCTTATGTGTATTTCATAAAGCTATGTTCAGTTAAGATCATTGTATTAGTGTTGGATTTGGTGTAAAGCTCATAGAATGTGTGAATTCAAAAAGCTTTTTATGTAATAAATTATTAGTTACTTTGTTCAAGCAAGATAGTAATGCAGAGACAAGAAAGTGTAACTTTCAATAACTTTATTCAGGTGACATAGTTTGTAACTAAATCCTCAAAGCCCAACTAACTTCACTGGTTGACAGCATTACTCGGGTTGTCAGTTCATAACCAAATCCTTGAAGGCGACTGACTTTGTTGTGCTCCATGTGTGTTATCAAGCAGTGATGTTATTACTAAGTATGTATACATATTTGTAATAGTGTCAATATTAAAATATTGTTTCAATCAACAGAGAATATTGCATGTTATTAGAAAATATACTTCTTACAGCTTAGTGCTAGCCAGGATATAACTATTACTACAAAGATGCATTTGAAATAAAGCGTATAATATGTATATTTCAACATGTTATATGTTCATGTAACTACTTCATAGTTCGTCACTAATTGATGTGGAATTTCATGTGGAAGTGCATATACATTCTTAAGTTTTCAAGTTTGCAGTTTTTATGGATGCTTCTGTAGTTTCTGTCACTACTTCATTTCTTGTGGATGGATCTACACCATAATTGGTGTGATTATTAAGTGATGTTGAGAAAACCCACTTGTAGAGAAATATGTGTAAAAACGGCTCGTTTGTGTAAAAAATTCTACATAAAAATTTTCAACCCAAACGAGGCATTTTTACATATATATGGTGTGATCATTGTGTCCATGTGAAGGTACATACAAATGTTTCAGTCTTCTGTTTGTTTTTTTTATGGATATTTTTGAGTTTTGCCACTATCTCAACTCCACATTTTGTATGTTTTTACCACTGCCCTTGATTGGTCTTAGCAAGAAGGTTTGTTGAATTTCTGCAACCTTGCTGTTTCACATTTTATATCTTACAATTTTATGGTTATATTTTTACAATTATGTATAACGGGAACAACTTTTCATGTTTCAAGATAAATTTTCATTAATCATGAATTCATGTAACTAGGAGACAGGTACTTCAGCTAGTGTGTATATATGTTTTATTCATACATTTATATTCCAACATTAATTAACTGTACTAAATTGTAACTGGAATTAATTTATTGCTTTTATATGAGTTAAACTTTTTCTAATATGTTGTATATTTTATGTGATGTAAACATAGATTGTTTCTAAACTAAATATATAACACTTTTTCTGTGGTCTGTATTTTCTGCATTTAGCTATCTGTAAAGCTCTGAAAAACACTTTGTCTGTGAAGTCTGTCAGCCTAAGTAATTGTGGGATATCAGTGCAAGGTGCTGTATGTATAGCCTCTGTTTTAAAGGTATGATGACTGAGCTTGTTAGAATCTATTAATCAGTAAATTAACTGTTTTTGGTTCATATATATGTTTTGGTTATCTTGTGTAGGTATGTGTGTTACTTAATATTGTATCTTCAGTGCACAGTTTTGTACATTCAAGCCTATCTTTCCAATAGCTTATGTTCAAAGGAAGCTGCTTGCACTTATCAGAAGTAAATGTTAATTTATGTTTGTGAACTTGACGATGACCGAAGAAGGTCGAAACGTTGTTCGCTCTTCTATTTAAAATATTTTTTGAACCCAAACGAGCCGTTTTTGCATATAAAATTCTCAACAAGTGGGTTTCTTGACATCACTAAATGTTAATACAGTTAATTTAATAAACCTGTCTAACTAGAGGTATGTAATGTGTAACAGCAAATACTTTTAACCTGTCTAACTAGAGGTATGTAATGTGTAACAGCAAATACTTTTAACCTGTCTAACTAGAGGTATGTAATGTGTAACAGCAAATACTTTTATTAATTTGTTGGTTATCCTCACTATTATTAGTATCTATGACTAATTTTAATGCCCTTGTCAACTGATTGTATCCTAATTTAATTAAAAGATAGCACAACAATGATGAGATATAACGTAGTGGTATTTTCTTGTCATTTTTTTGTCTAAGTATATTTCTAACCAAATAAGGCTTATTTCTCTTTCACTATGACAAGGAATACCAGCAATAAGTACATCTTGTATTTTGTAGTTTTCTTTCTCTTCAAACTGTATGGTACTAAGGAATATGTTGTTGATAAACCAAATGTTTCACTCACTACCCTCTGCATATGTTTTTATTGCAAATCATACTTACATATGAATAATTCTGAATCAATAATTTTATGTTGTGTTATGTGGTGTACTCTGTTTGTCATGGTGAGTGTTACCTCACCAAAGTGTTGGCTTCCATGTTTCTGTAAATATGTCTTCAAAAGTTGAAGAAAGGTATAATAAAGGGAAAAATTCTTATTGCTACAGATGGAGTTTGATTGTTGGTTCTTCATTTTGCACTGATGTTTATTTATTGAAGCTAGTTCTTATAGTAACAATCCCAACACAGATTATTTACCTTGGTTATTAGTAAAAACCTGGTTTTGGAGTTAGTTCAAACTCTAGGCTTCAGTGTATTATTACAGATTTATGTTGTAATTTTACTATGTATGTAGTATTATTTGACATTTAAGTAAGAAATGTGCAATATATTTAAATAAGAAATGTTTTTTGGAAGCTTCAGTCAATCAAACGCTACGGTGAAGCATGGCAGGAAAGTCTTCGATACAGATGTCCAAATCTGGACAAACTTTCTGGCCTCAGAAGGATCACACTCAACAATAACCCAGAGATTGCAGATGATGGAGCAGTAGCCTTAGCTAATGCCCTTCAAGAAGATATGTGGCTGAAAGGTGAGTCGAGTTTCTGTGTAGTGGGTGGTTAGTTTCTTGTTATTATAGTGTTTGTGTAGTGAGTGATTAGTTTCTTGTTATTATAGTGTTTGTGTAGTGAGTGATTAGTTTTTTGTTGTTATGGTGTTTGTGTAGTGGGTGGTTACTTTTTTCTTATTATAGTGTTTGTGTATTGGTTCACACCTACAGCAGAGTTGTATTAGATATAAACAAAATAACCACTGACTTGTCACAGAGTTGTACTATATATATGTGTGAACGTCAGTATCTGGATGAGAACAAGGTGAACAAAGGAAATGAGGCTTCATACGTGGGTGATACACACACACACACACACACACACACACACACACACACACACACACACACACACAAATATATTAGTGAAAATAATTACATTTCAATGAAGTTAAATTGGAAAACAAGATCATAAGGTAGGACTACATTAAAAACAGTAAATCCAAACCTCTGACCAGTTATATTAGTTTGTTATATATAATTTAAAAAACACTGCATAATCTTTACTTCAAATGTCAAATATGTATGTTTAGTTAATGATAAGGTCATTTAATGAATTGGTACTACTTTTATATGGATGTACATCTTGCTGTATATGAAGGCTTGTTTAGAGCATCATCGTCACAGTAGACTTGGGAAATGAGTGGTGGTTGGGAGCTATACTGGTGTGGACAGCTGGATGGGACACTTCATGCTGGTATAATTCATTTGCCTTTGTACCATATTGGGGACTGGAATGCTAACATCAAGAGGCAAGTTTTTATCTCACTGACCCCTAAATGGTACTACCTTATTTCTTTATTTTTTTGTTTCGATTAATTCTTTTCTTGGGAGAGCAGTCACAGTCCAACAACTGTCTGCAGGCAGTGAAGGGTGATATAGATGTGGGCTTGAGCACTGACATCTTGCTCTCTTAATTTATATTTCTAATTGTATGTCTATTGCTATTCTTTATTTTTTATGTGAGAGTGGCAAATGGAAGTTAAGACTTAGATGGTGTATCCCCACTGCTATGTGGTTCCAACTTCAGCAGTCACCTTTGAAACCTAGGGTACATTTTATAATCCCACATTGTAGCTTGTACTTTGGCATCTTTTCAGCTGATGCAGCATTTTTGTTTTGTCTTGTTTTTGAGTTATAATAACAACACACATGCACACATGTGTGGTGTCCTGGGTTATCTTTTATTCAACACAATAAACCTATATTTGTATAGGGTTTAATGCTAGTAAATTATTATTGTCAGTTATTCAGCTTTTTAAAGCATTACAAATAAATACAGGGTCATTATGAAGTCCTTGCGCAGTTTTAAATTTTTATATCTTCAGTTCTATGCATGATAAAATCAAACTGTAAAAAGGGTTGATGAAAGAATTTATTACATTTTTACATATTTATTCTTGAGAGTTTAATTTTCAACATGTCTACTATCATTACATATACAAATCGTGATGCAGTTCCAAAGTTTACAAATACGTTTTGCAGTCAAATTTTAGTAATATCCTGAATCACATTGGTTATCTTAGTTCACAGGTCACTTAAAGAGCAAGGTTTTGTTGAGTACCCACTAGTCTTTACATGTCTCCATAAAAAAGAAATCCAGTGTGCTCATATCTATTGACCATGGTAGCCAGGAGAGTGGTTCAGGTCTTCCAATCCATCTGTTAGGGAAATTTTCATTAAGAAACTATGTCTGAGCAAAGTGACAAGATGTGCCATCTCACTGAAACTATACCTGATATCACTCCTAATTGTGTGAGCTCACATTTTGCAGCATTTCTAAACAACTTTTACTATTAACAATCTCTCCTTCAAAAAAGAATGGCCTAATTACAGGATCCTTTCCTAATACACACCAGATGCTGATCTTTAGAATCTCTTTCATGTTCTTCAAACTCGTGGCTTTTCAGTGCCTCATATGCGGCATTATGCCTGTTGACTTTACCACTAATGTGAAATGTTGCTTTGTCAGAAAACATTAAATGGTTTAAAAATGAGGCATTACTGACAAATGTTTCATTAAATTGATGACAGAAATTCAATCGTGCATGATCATCCTCTTCTAGCAACATTAGAAGTTTGATGTATGGTTGATACCAGTCTCTTTGGTTTCAGCCCTAACCTCTCTTTTATCACATGCCATACAAACTGTACTCAGAGCTTTAGCTTTTTTCTTGTAGTCATTTAAAATTGTGAAGTGGCACATGTATTATTAAATTTGCAGACATGATAACAGGTAGTGAGTTGCTGTTTTAATTTGAGATAATGTTTTTTTTAGAGTTTAATTTTCCAGGTTAATGACATTTAATATTTATCTTTTTTAACTTGCAGTTTTACTGACATTTGACTTTTTTGTTTTGTTTTGACAAACCTAAATAACCGGTAAGGATTTTTAGTTAATCTAAATTATTTTATTAAAAACCTCTTTTCTGCTTTGTATGTTTTTTTTCTGAAAAAGTTTTAAAAATGAACTTTACATATAATTTCAGCTTTGGATCTGCAGAACTGTGGGATTGCTGTTAAAGGTGCACAATCTTTTCTGACCACTTTGAATGTCAACATAGCTCTGGAGATTCTTGACCTCAGGGGAAACTCCAAGATAGGTAACGTTGAATTTTTTAAAGCAAGTCCTAACTCCATATATATTTGAGACCTTCATCAGCTCCTTGTTTCAGTTAGCAGCCTTTGTTTGGAGATGTAGTGAAAATATTATGTAAAGATGATTTGGGACCCTCACCACAATCCATGTCATCATGCCTGGTCATACACTGTCTGATGATTGTGCATCCTGATAGTAGGTTGAAAGTTTGTTGAACTGTAAAATTGTTTGTAGTTTAGTTGACCCAAATCTTGATTTATGTCTTTGCTTAATAAGTAGTCCTGAGGTCACTTATTAATGTTACTCAGGAGTGGACTGTGATTTAGTAGGAACAAGTTTGTAATCGTATCACATACACCAAACTGAACGAGTTTGTAATCACATCACTTAACTTTTGGGTAGGAGATAAAGATCTAGAACTAACAAGGTAAGAAACATTTTCATTTGAAGAATATGGTCCATGTTGCTTCTGGTTAATGGATGATACTGGAACTTGAAACTCAGGTTAATAAGCACTTGTTCTTTGTTTACAAAGTTCCTTGGTTAGCTTTGTGATTGTAATGTCAAACATGATATGAAAGTCCTCTTCATGGAGGGGAGGTTGGTTTCTTTTAATTACTGTTTAGAAACTAATTATATTTATAAAACACCTTATATTTTAAACTATGCATACCTAATAGTGACATAGATATTGTAAAATGAGATGTTATTATGAGAATAAGCCTAAAAACTTTACTCATGTCTGTTGCTACTTTCATGTGAGTTAGCTCAGAAACAAAGTAACCCAGTAGATTAACTACTGAAACCTGTTATTAATTAACACTGTAAGTATTGAACTTATTGGCTTTTTAAACTGTTTATGCTCCAAATCGATTGTGGGCCAAACCTATTTTTAATATTTTGTTTCTATAATTGTATGGTGGTCTATAATTTTTTTTGTTATTTTTTGATCATTTTCTCATGTGGAGTGTTGTAAGAGTTCAAATCAAGGTTACACAATATGTTGGCCTCACTCATACTGAGTGAATAAAAACAAGATAAGGGTAAAGTGTTTCCAAATTGATGAGATTTAGAACATATGTACATCACATTGTACACATCAGTCTGCTTGGTGAGATATGTGATTTATCATCTTCACACAGGAGGACAATTGCTGCAACAAATCTTGGAGAAACTCAAAAGAAATAATGAAGGAAAACTATGCGAGGTAAAGTGAATTTAACAGTTACATTAAATATTGTGTACAGTGAAGTAACAGTTACGTTAAATATTGTGTACAGTGAAGTAACAGTTACGTTAAATATTGTGTACAGTGAAGTAACAGTTACGTTAAATATTGTGTACAGTGAAGTAACAGTTACGTTAAATATTGTGTACAGTGAAGTAACAGTTACGTTAAATATTGTGTACAGTGAAGTAACAGTTACGTTAAATATTGTGTACAGTGAAGTAACAGTTACGTTAAATATTGTGTACAGTGAAGTAACAGTTACATTAAACACTGTGTACAGTGATGTAACTGTTACTAATTATTTCTTTCACTATGGTCAGGTCAAAGTGCACTTGTCAAAACCTTTCATAGTATCGTGTTCCAAACATGATGAAACAATTGTATTATTAATCTGTATCGTCAAACTATAGTTCATATTTCAAGTACTTGTTTTATTTAAGCTTTAACTTCTTAATTTCTAAAACGAAATGCTTGAAAATTCCAAACATCATTTTCAAGTGTCACTTGATATGAGCTTTGGTTTCTTCAGAATATTCTAGTTTCTAAAAGAGGCTGCTGTAGTTACATACTAAACTAGGATCTGAATTGTGCTCAGCTCTGTTTGGTGATATGTCAGTACATTTCCAAGAATGCTCTCTTCTCTTTCTCTATGATTTTTCAAGATTGTTTGATAGTTAATATTATACTAGTTATTAAATCCACAACATATACAGTAATGTTTGTATCCTGTGTTTGTACTTTCATTATTCTATTCTTTTCCTGCTCTGCTTTCTTCTAGTCACCATTTTATAGACTGATAATGCTTGGTCTGTTACAAAGATATATTCATGTAAGAAGGTCTGGAGGCTATGAAATTGTAAATTCAAGATGAAAAATATATTTCTTATTATGAAAACTATCTTTCATCAGGTTGATTAAGTAAATTTTTAATAATTAATCGACAAGTCTTAAGTAGAAATATTTCATTGAATAACATGTAAAGTTTGCAAGAAACTTCCCAACATTGTTCAACATACAGCTGGTAATTACCATAAATATCTTGTCTAGTTTTACTGTTCCAAGCGTGATAAATCAAGCTAATAATCACCGTAAGTAATGTGTCCATGGTAAAGTGAAGCAGTAATTACTGTAAATAATATGTTCATGGTTAGGTAAAGTAGTAATTACCGTTAGCACTGTATTCGTGGTAAAGTGAAGCAGTAATTACTGTAAATAATATGTTCATGGTTAGGTAAAGTAGTAATTACCGTTAGCACTGTATTCGTGGTAAAGTGAAGTAGTAATTACTGTAAATAATATGTTCATGGTTAGGTAAAGTAGTAATTACCGTTAGCACTGTATTCGTGGTAAAGAGAAGTAGTAATTACTGTAAATAATATGTTCATGGTTAAGTAAAGTAGTAATTACCGTTAGCACTGTATTCGTGGTAAAGTGAAGCAGTAATTACTGTAAATAATATGTTCATGGTTAAGTAAAGTAGTAATTACCGTTAGCACTGTATTCGTGGTAAAGTGAAGCAGTAATTACTGTAAATAATATGTTCATGGTTAGGTAAAGTAGTAATTACCGTTAGTACTGTATTCGTGGTAAAGTGAAGTAGTAATTACTGTAAATAATATGTTCATGGTTAGGTAAAGTAGTAATTACCGTTAGTACTGTATTCGTGGTAAAGTGAAGTAGTAATTACTGTAAATAATATGTTCATGGTTAGGTAAAGTAGTAATTACCGTTAGCACTGTATTCGTGGTAAAGTGAAGCAGTAATTACTGTAAATAATATGTTCATGGTTAGGTAAAGTAGTAATTACCGTTAGCACTGTATTCGTGGTAAAGAGAAGTAGTAATTACTGTAAATAATATGTTCATGGTTAAGTAAAGTAGTAATTACCGTTAGCACTGTATTTGTGGTAAAGTGAAGCAGTAATTACTGTAAATAATATGTTCATGGTTAGGTAAAGTAGTAATTACCGTCAGTACTGTATTTGTGGTAAAGTGAAGCAGTAATTACTGTAAATAATATGTTCATGGTTAGGTAAAGTAGTAATTACCGTTAGTACTGTATTCGTGGTAAAGAGAAGTAGTAATTAGTGTGCCCATAGTTTATTGAAATAGTAATTATCATAATTAGTGTCTCCATGATAAACGGAAGAAGTAATTATCTTGTGGTAAAGTGGAAGTTTACTTAAGTAATGTAAGTGTAATTACTATTAAAGGATAAACAATATAAATCACTATATGATTTACAAAGTGTGAAACATCTGAGGAATGTTTCTGGTTAACAGGTAAAAGACTGCTATTATGACAGAGAAATTATTGTAGACAATGAAAATTGTTCTTTCATCTACAGTACTCAGGGCTTCCTGTAATACACAAGTAGATAAAATTGTTTGTATGGTTCTTTCATTTATAGTAACCATGGCTTTCTGTAATACATAAGTAGATAAAATTGTTTGTATGGTTCTTCCATCTACAGTACTCAGGGCTTCTTGTAATACACAAGTAGATAAAATTGTTTGTATGGTTCTTCCATCTACAGTACTCAGGGCTTCTTGTAATACACAAGTAGATAAAATTGTTTGTATGGTTCTTTCATTTATAGTAACCATGGCTTTCTGTAATACATAAGTAGATAAAATTGTTTGTATGGTTCTTCCATCTACAGTACTCAGGGCTTCCTGTAATACATGAGTAGATAAAATTGTTTGTAAGGTTCTTTCATCTATAGTAGTCAGGGCTTCCTGTAATACATAAGTGGATAAAATTGTTTGTACGGTTCTTTCATCTACAGTACTCAGGGCTTCCTGTAATACATAAGTAGATAAAATTGTTTGTATGGTTCTTTCATCTGTAGTACCCATGGCTTCCTGTAATACATAAGTAGATAAAATTGTTTGTATGGTTCTTTCATTTATAGTAACTATGGCTTCCTGTAATATGTAAGTAGATAAAATTGTATGTATGGTTCATTCATCTTTTGTACTTATGGCTTCCTGTAAGTAAGATTGTTTGTGTGGTTCTTTCATCTATAGTACCCTTGGCTGCCTAACGAAAACATCCTGTCTGTTTCAAAGTCTTTACCAATCAGAAGTAGGTCATCAAAACCTTGGGCAGTAAGTACATTTTGTGAAACATTCTGTGTTTTTGTTTGATATTATAATTCTGTGTGTCATGAAGAAAACATACACCAGATGTTTATAACTGGAGCAATATAAGGAATTAGAGTCTGTACTTAAAACATTTTAACTGTTCTTATTCTGTTCTCATGGTGTATTAAAATATATTTGTTGTGTTTGTACTAGACGTCCCTGATTCAAGTACACATTACTTGATAGGCCACATTTGTTGTTGACTGTTAACATACTTTAGAAGTGTCAATGAAATATACTTTACAAGTGTTAATGAATAATGATGGTGTTTGTTTAGTATACATGTTTAATGGATAGGACTTCTGATAACCCAACTGTTAAGTACAATGTTTCATGGATAGGACTTCTGTTAACCCAACTGTTTAGTATACATATTTAATGGATAGGGCTTCTGGTAACCCAACTGTTTACTAGACATGTTTAATAGATAGGATTTCTGATAACTCAGCTGTGTTTAGTGTACATGTTTAATGGATAGGGCTTCTGGTAACCCAAATATTTAGTAGACATGTTTAATGGATAGGGCTTCTGGTAACTCAACTGTTTAGTAGACATGTTTAATGGATAGGGCTTCTGGTAACTCAACTGTTTAGTAGACATATTTAATGGATAGGGCTTCTGGTAACTCAACTGTTTAGTAGAAATATTTAATGGATAGGGCTTCTGGTAACCCAACTGTTTACTAGACGTGTTTAATGGATAGGGCTTCTGGTAACCCGTTTACTAGACATGTTTAATAGATAGGACTTCTGGTAACTCAGCTGTGTTTAGTGTACATGTTTAATGGATAGGGCTTCTGGTAACCCAAATATTTAGTAGACATGTTTAATGGATAGGGCTTCTGGTAACTCAACTGTTTAGTAGACATACTTAATGTATAGGTCTTCTGATCACTTGACTGTTTAGTAAATGTTTAATTTTGATTGTTTATTTGTACTATTTTTGGTCTGTCAGTTGAATAAAAATACTGGGTAACTGATCAGTTCTTCCATTAGCTTGTAAATGTTTCTAGTTTTGTTTCCCCAATATTGAATTTATTTTTATTTTATTCATTCCTAGAGGAGAGCAGTTGAACAGAAGAAAAGGTCTTTATCCGCAGATACAATAAAACGTAGAAACTGTTTGACAAAACATTCTTCTATAAAGTTGATCAAATCCAAAGAAGAGTACATTGTTTCCTGGTTATTTTGTTAATTACAAAGTTTATGATTTATTGTATAAATGTGGAAAAATTGTGAATGTTAGATGCCTTTTTAGAAGATAAAAAGGTTTTTATAGCTGGTATTAAATGTGGCTAGTGATTAGATAGGGTAATTTATCTAATCTGTGTTGTTTAACGGGAAACTTTTAGATTGTACTTTATTGTCTTCGTTATGAGAGTCAGTACTGAAGAGATCAGTAGATTATTCCTCTGTTATTTAAGCGTTCTAGTGCTGGAGAGAGAATAACAAGTAAGGTATTCCTCTATTATTTAAGTGTTCTAGTGCTGGAGAGAGAAAAACATGTAAGGTAATCCTCTGTTATTTAAGTGTTCTAGTGCTGGAGAGATTAGTAAGTTAATCCTCTGTTATTTGAGTTGTTTAATATTTGATTGTTAAGAGATTAGAATCATGATACTGAAACCTTAATAACATTTGATGTCAGATGGTACAAAGTATTTTGTTGATATATTGAACAGGCTAAATGAGCTAGCTTCCAGTTGTTTATCCATGTCATCATCATCTGCTGAAGAATTGAAGGTAAAACTATTAACATCTAAACACTGATGGACAAGAAAAGTTGTAATAGTTCTGTGTAATGACAAATGTGGAATACATAGATTAGTGTGTTTCGCATAGTGACAATTGTGGAATACATAGATTAGTGGGTTCTGCTTAATGATAGATGTGGAATACATAGATTAGTGTGTTTGGCATAATGTCAGATTTTGGAATACATAGATTAGTGTGTTTGGCATATTGTCAGATTTTGGAATACATAGATTAGTGGGTTCTGCTTAATGATAGATGTGGAATACATATTAGTGTGTTTGGCATAATGATAGATGTGGAATACATAGATTAGTGTGTTTGGCATAATGTCAGATTTTGGAATACATAGATTAGTGTGTTTGGCGTGATGCCAGATTTTGGAATACATAGATTAGTGGTCTCTGCATAACAACGTGGAATACATAGATTAGTGTGTCCCACATAACAACAGATGTGGAAAACATATATTAGTGGGTTCTGCATAAATTACCTTATTAAAGTCAGACAAGTATGCTAAACTAATGGAGGATCATTACAGAAAACATGATATTTGTTTAACAAGTTTAAATGTCTATGTACAATTGATTTTTATCATAATTAATACGTGAAACATTTTACAAATGATACCAATGTTACAGTTTACCTTATCAATGAAAACTATAACATAGTTTTCTTGAATCTTATATTTGTAATTGATGAAACAATAAATCTGTCGTATTTCTTTAATTTATATGAAATAATTTTATTTTTATTTTTTAAGTACTTACAACTTCCATTCCAGAAATCATCAGATTGAATACGATGTAATATAGTTATGTTTTAAAATATATTCATCAGTATTGTTTTTTAGTATATTTTAGAATATTATAAAGGTGGATAAGATGTAAATATAGTTTTAAAATACAGTGTGGTCGCTAGAAAAGTGGAAAATTTGTCAAATAGTTATTTATTTTTACAAAGTTTTTTAAAGGCATATGTTATATTACACTCATGGATGCTCAAATTATTAAAATCACGCATTTTATTCATGATGTAAAGAAATCAAAATAGAAATGAGTAAGCACGCATTTTATTCATGATCTCATCTGACCCTCAAATTTTCCGCTTTTCAAGCGACCACCCTGTATATTCATCAGTATTGTTTTTAAGATATTTTAGAATATTATAACGGTGGATAAGATGTAATAATGTTACATTTTAAAATATATTCACCATTTTTGTTTTTCAGTATATTTTAGAATATTATTCTTATTACATTTTGTTGCTATTCTGTATTTAGATCATGTTTTGAGTATTTCATGTAATATTTTATCTTTTATAATGTCTAAACTACTAGTTTTATTATGTTATGAAAACTATCAATAAATAAACTATTTTCACTTTCACAACATAAATTAACATAATCTACATTTAAATTAACTAAAAAATAACATATATATTGATGGACCAACTGGAACTTCATTATATTACTCACTGTAGGGCTTAAGTTTTTACAAGGAGGACATTATTCTCTATAGATTGATGAATAATTTTATAAATCTGTAAATCACTGAATATTTTATATCTAAAATTAATTACTAAATATGAATGGTTGAACTGCAGTTTCTCTTTTACAAAACTTGAAATATTAAATTTTAATCAATATTTTAGGTCTACAAGTAAATGTCTTTCATGATCATTGAATAGTTATTTATTACATTAATTAATACTTTTATTTTGGGAAGATGAAGTTCATAAATATTTTTAAACAATAATTTACAATATAAAAACTTAACTACACAATTATGAAAAATTAACCCATTTTATTTTATTTCTTTTACCTCTAGTTTTCCTACTTTTATGAAAAATTTATCTGTAAAGAAAAAATTAATACAATAATTATTACTCAAATTCAGAATTATTAAAACATTTGTGTAATTGATAAAGATATACTGTTTCAAAATGTAGAAGTCTGTTGGTGTCTTCATTACATAAATATGTACAGATTAATATTTATTGTTTTTTAAACTAATAACACACGCACTCAGCCTGAGACTTTGTATCTGTGACCAGATGTTCTTATGAAACATGTATTATTTAACACTTGATAAGGTAGCATTACAGTTAAAGGTATTGTGTTTAATGAATAAAATGAAAATCTCAGTTCCTAAACCTTTGTCAGTGATTAGGAACAGTCAATCAGAAATGCACCTGATTGGTGAATTATTTTTAAAAATACATGCATCAGAACATGTCAGTTTTCCATAAAGTGTAAAACAACTAATTTTAATTTGCTCATGGTATAAGTAATTACAGCTTTAGAAATAAGGGAAGAACTTGTACATGTGAACTGGCTAAGCTTACATTTAGTTCTAGTTCATAATTTTTCAAACCAGAATAACCGATGGTTTTTATATGATTTACTCTACTTGGTAACGTACACCTATAAAAAGATTTTATTGTAGTTTCCTGTTAAGTACTCTATTAACATTTCTGGTAAACTTATAAAAATGGTTTTCTTTTACAGAAAGAGTTAAAAGAATTAAAACAGTGTCTCATGAAGGAAGAGGCAGCAAGAAAAGCCACAGAGAGTCAACTTTTAGATGTAAGTTATCACTCGTTTTTTATTAAATAAAACACAGAATGAGAATCTCTTATTAGTTTTATATTTGATTCAGTGGACTAGCCACATGGTGTAATATTTCTCTTTCAGAATAGTGGATTTAAATGTGGTTTATGCCACATTTAGTAGAACATCTTTGTATATTTCCTACTGGTAGTGAAAGTGTTTCTAAAGTTTATCCAATTATATTACCTATTTTTTACATTAGATAACTTAATGAAGTCAAAAATCTATAAACTGCTGTAACAGATAGTTTTATTGTCATTACAATTACAGGCCCTTCTGGAAAACAGGAAGCTACGGTCTCAACTTGAACAAAAACAACAACCAAAAGGACAAACACTTGTCGATGACTTAACATTAGATGCCATAACACAAACGTTCGATAAGTTTCACAGGTTTTTAGACTTGCTTCGACAGATTGGGTAAGCTAGATTGGAATAGCTAAGTGTGTTTAAAAGACGTGTATCCTTTTCTAGACAGTACTCACGATGAATAACTAGAGTGAAGTTAGCAGCAGGCATCCTTTATTTAGAGTAAAGCAAAAGTGAGAAAAATCTTGGTGAATTGATCTATAGCAGTAGTTTAAGCAGAAAAGACAAGATTCATATTTTACCAAATTACTGATGTTTAGGCTCGAGTCTTTATTTAGAAGTGGTTTCATTTACGTAGCCACCTATTTTATGTCCAGTGAACACGGCACATTCCAGGACTACAGGCATCTGTTTTTGTCAGTCCTGTATGGTTGGTCTATTCTTATATTGTTGATCCAAAGTGTTTTCCAGTTTCATTAACAGGTTTGTATACAGGAATATGACGTTAAATAAGTGGCATGTTTGTTTAGTTTTCACAACAATAACTGTTAGTGTTCTGTAAGATTTCTAGTGGACATCAGTGTTGAACTTTGTGCCTGCATTTTTCACCTTGTATTACAGAAGAGTGCTGGTCTGTTTGTCTTCTCTTCAGTTTATTGGTGATAAAATCAGAGGTTTATCCATCATGTTGACATCTATCAATATAGCAAATACAGTAGTCTGTTGAATTAAACATGCTGTGAATTATAAGTTTTTAGAAAGTGTATCCAATTTCTTATTTTATCCTTGATATTTAATTAGAAGTGGATTTTTGTATTTACATAAACACATCTTTTAACCCTTCATGACAGGGTGGGTATAAAATACAGTTATTGCTATATGCATGCTAAGTATGTCAGCTTGTTATACGTTAATTGCTGTATTTATACTTCGATTTTTCATGTACCTTCACAAAGTTTCATAGACTTTTAGTAAATATTACAAGACATTAGTACACAAAAAATCAGATTTTTAATGAAGTATTTTCACTATAGATTTGTTTGCAAGAAGAACATCTAGTGTTTTGTTACCAGTCTGAGTCAGAAGTAATTTCATATAAAGATTAAAACTGTTATTCAACCAAAACATTTCAAGTGTTATTCATGTAATCTCTAAATCTCCTGAAGACAGTATATTTTACCTGTTATTTTCTCTATACGTATTATGTGGGGTCTGTCAACTGACCACCCTCATAACAGACATAAAAACATTATGAAATAAATATAAATTTGCTTTCTTTCTTCCATAACAATTAAAAATTATAACACAGAAACACAATGTTTAATCTAAATAGTTTAAATCTTGTAACATTAGACATTTCTTTTCAATTATTATTTTTGTTATATTGGCCTTCTATGAAATGTTGAGTGTTGTGATCTCAAAGGTTTTTAAGATCAGATAAGGTTATCTAAACTGGGAAGACCAAATATTCCAGCTTTATCTAAGAATATTTACAACTTACAAATATGTTCACCTGATTGATATAGCCCAAAATATTAACTGTTCTTGTTATCAGTGATTAGAATTATTGTCTCTTATTGCATTTATAAAATACTGAAATAAATTTTACTGTTGTAGGTTAGAAGACCTGGTGAAGTTAAGTGGCATTGATACAAAGACAAAACATATAAAATTAGAATGTAGAAAGAAGACTCATTCTCCAGATAGGAAACAAAAAATTAAATCTGGACTTCAAGTCCAACAAGAACCAAACAAGACTTCCAACTTTATCACAACTTCAACAGAGAACAGAACTCTTGGTTCACTTCACACAGCTATGATACCCAAGATCAGAACAAGTGAAAACTCTACAAACACTCATCAGTTACAAGAAGACACTGACCACAAAAACTGTGACTTGAGTTTTAAACCTGTTGTACTGAACAGTGTGAGTTCCATGATCAGAACACTTCAAAACACTACAAGCAGTCAGCAGAATAACACTAGACGTGCTGTTCAGCTGTTACCAGAGGATGTTGAACAAAGAAACTCCAATTTGGATTTTAAACCTGATGTTCTGAATAAGGTACATAATCCATCATTGTCTGTAGAAAAAGCATCATTTTATAAGGCTGGAGATGACTTGTTTCAGTATGTCATGAATAAAGTTTCAGATGCACTAATATCACTGAATCATGCTTCTAACAAGGAAGCGGTTGATATATCAACATACCTGGTGAACCCTTCTGTTGCACGGGACAGCCAAACAACAAATTCTCAATCAAACTTATCAGATGGTGAAGGTTTAAGTCATCTTAAAAATGTAGAAAATAAAGTTAAGAAATCTAAGGTTGACCAGAGGAAGTCATCTTATCCACAATTACAAATGGAGTTCAGAGATTCATATGGAACTTTGGAAGACAAAGTTGATAACTGTAAAAATGAGTTACAACAGGGTCCAAAATCAAAGGAGAACAGTGTTTGTCACCATCAGCTTGAGAGTAATTCTGGAGTTGTAATGCAACCACTGGATCACAGGGACAGTAGTCATGGAGTTGTGATGCAATCACTGGATCACAGGGGCAGCAGTCACGGAGTTGTGATGCAACCAGTGGATTACAGGGGCAGCACTCACGGAGTTGTGATGCAACCACTGGATCACGGGGGCAGCAGTCACGGAGTTGCTACGCAACCACTGGGTCACGGGGGCAGCAGTCACGGAGTTGCTACGCAACCACTGGGTCACGGGGGCAGCAGTCACGGAGTTGTTACGCAACCACTGGATCACGGGGACAGCAGTTCTTGCTCTAGAACAACCCAAGACTTGAGAAGTAAGTCAAAAAAAACTGCTGTCATGTTTGCCTCTGATCTTTTAGCCATGTCAACTGGATTAGAAGCTCATGTTGTTGAGAAAGAAATGGACAGCGATAGTTCTCTTGTCCCTGAGGCAGCTTTAGAGGAGCAGCATAGCACCAGTGTGGAGAGTAGATATGAAGAAGAAAAGTCACATTCACTTAGTTCGAAACAAGGTAAAGCTACTTCGGTGTATTCAGACACATTTGACACTTCAAATGATGAGGAAATTTGTGAAAACCTACATAAAGGTGTTGACAGTAGTGGCAACACAAACAACTCTGTGAAAGAAGAGCTTGAGGAAACATTAAAATCAGTCTCTGAGAGTTTAGAAATAGAAAGCATGGACACAGAGGGTACCTTGAAGAAAGATGAAACATCAAATGGAAAAATAGAAGAAAAGGAAATGCAGTGTAAGTTGTCACTGAATGCTTCCCGGGAAGTACCAGAACTAAATGAAAACAACAAACCTCTGTTTAAATCTTTGGACAAGCATGTGGATGATCTCCCATCTTTCTCGAGTCTCAACTCTCTGACTGGTTTAACGGATATGGAGACACCGAGCATTTCTCTCTCTTCATCAGTGTCAAACAAGCTCACTGGAAGTGATATTGAAGATTTCTAGTTGCTTTGATTGTGACAGTTATGTGTTCTTGTTTTTCAATAAAGACAGTCAGAAAACTGTGATATGAATGCCAACTATTTATAAATAACCATTCCAGTGATTTATATCAAAACTGGAGTTTGCCAGGTTGAACTCAGTAACAAAGTTTATCATAGAAGCAGTTTCTGTACAGATGTTAACTTCTGTGTATATGTGTGTCTAGTATTAAACTTGTGCTGACTGGTAAAATGTGCTTTTTAATCTGAATACATAAAACAATACATGGTTTTAAAACCCTCTTACTTGTGATGGCCTCAGTAGTAAATGTTATAAGTCGTGTAGGAGAATACAGAAAACGGCTGATTCACAGTGTTATAACAGAAATGATAGTTAGTTGTTGGTAGTGATGGTTATGGTTACTCACCTACAGTTGTTGTTGGTAGTAACATTTTATAATAATCAATAACACCAGAGTAAAACACATCAAAACTTACTGTTTAGGATGCTGTGCTATGAGTTAACTATTTTTCCAATTTCCATTCACCCAAACTGTTCCAAACAATATGAATGATGTAATTCCCAGTGTAATGTGTCTGGAATATTACACCAACAATATCACATACACACATGACAAACATCTTTAGTGGAATATTCTGTATTTATCAGTGTATGGAATTTATGACATTGGGATATTATTTGTGACATCCAGATAGTTCATTAGTCTTGCAACTGTGACTGCAGCCTCAAACTACAGTTAGTGACTTCTCCAACTGTTCACATTTTACTAGTTTTTAGTTTTATAATGTAATTAAAATCATTACTTGTTTGACTACAGAACATGTGTAAATCAGTATCCTGGAGAAGCAGCTGTCGGCTGGTTCATGTCGTGATTGAATCATTTATAAGGGTCTCGGGTATGTTAGTAGTGCCTTGCCATGTGTTTGGCCTCAAGTAAGTACTACAAAAAGGCACATAATTTGCACGTTTATTTTAGTTCCTTGCTGTGACAGCAGTAAGTCAATGGATTTGAAATTCTAAAATAAGGGGTTTGATTCTCCTCAATGGGCACAGCAGATAGCCCAATGTGACTTTGCAATGAGAAAACACATACACTTATTTAGTGTAATTGAATAATTCTCTGTTCGTGAAAGTCTCACCCTTCTGTTCCACATTTTAGTAATGTGTCATATTTACTACAGTTCTTATTGAATGATATTTTTGGTCTTGAATTTATTTTGTACAGAAAGGGGCTGTTCCACAATCAACACTTCTTACAGGAAAGATACCATTCTGTAACATGTTAGGTAATTGGTCACCATGTAGATTAATATTTCTGTTTACATAAATGTTCAACTTTTATACGTATATTTGATTGTAGGTCATTTATTTGGTACCAAATCATTTTTGTTGAGCACGAGCATTATTTCAGTTTCAGTGTCTTTTTCAAACATCGTTTGAAATTATGAGGAGTTTTAGTTCCAAAATATATTGTAAAAATAATAATAGCCCCATCTGTTATATGTTGTTTGGACAGAGGATGAAATATACAATGTTACCAAAAAAAACTTGTGTTTTTAGGGGGTTCTAGAAATTATGAATAGATTCAAGTTATCCAGATGATGAAATTCACACAAATATTTTATTTAAAACATTAGATTCTTTGTTCCAAACATACTTTTCACACTTACTACACTATTACTAATTTTCATGGAGACACAGTGATTAAATTTGAATTATAGTAATTGTTAATTCTCTATTATGGACTTTGTCCATTGTATGAGAAGCAATTGGTAATGGTGGACCTGATACGTGCACTTCTAGGCTTCCCAGATAAGTATAGGCCATAAAATCAAGGGAGATTACATGGAAATAGTCAAACTTACAAACTGTTGAAAACATTCAGAGTACTGGTGGTAGATGGTATTAATTCTTACCATTGACATAGATTACTTATGAATGAGCTATCGGTAGGTTGATGTATTTTTACACTCCCTGTCCACTGGTGATAGTAAATGTAACATAATGACATCTTTCTCTAAATAAACTAAACATCTTTTATGTGGATACACTAGTTGCATGAAACAATGAGTCATCATATTTATAAAATCTTACTTCATGAAAACAAACCTATAAAACAATGACAATGGAGATATGAAACCAATACGAAGTTTATTAAGAAACTGTGTACAAGAAGCTTTCTTCAAACGTAGCTACAGTAGATTCTCAGCTAAAGTTAAGCCAAAAATACAGTACTTTGTAATCAGACAAAATACTGAGTCATAGAAATTAGCAATGACCAACACAAGACTTTCGGTAAATATTACAATCCCAAGGAATCAACTGTAACACGGGTTCTGAAATCCAACATGTGCTTGACCAAACATTCAACTGGGGTCTGCTATGAAATGCTGTATGTCCTCGGAAAAAATGGCAGTTACATATCAAAATCCAATAATAGTTTATAGCACTTGATGTTGTAAAGAAGAATAGCCAATAAAGTTCTAAAACTAAATATTGCAACAGTTTGGCACAAAAGTGAAAACCATTATTGTTATTAACAAAACCAATGGATCTCATCACAACAGATGCAGAACAATACATAATAAGGATTTTAACATTGAATTCCAAAATACACTAATTCCAAAGAAAACCATATATTACTTAGAAAAGTAATGTATATTCTACAGGTAGACATTTTTTTAATTACAATTCCACATGTAAACATTTTGTGGGATGAATTACAACAAAAATAATCCCCACAGAAAATCAAAGTAATGAAGAATAAATTTATTAGAAAGCTATTCATTCGAAGTTACATTTGAAAAGAAACATCATTTAACAGACACAACTTTGTATTTTAAAAATTATTACCTGCCTTATATCAACTCTAGTTTTATTTTATTAGCTGGTAACAGTAACTTCAGTACTTGCTAGTTTATAAGTACATCATTAAATTTTAACTGCACTGAGAAATCACTATCTTCATCTAAAAGATCTTTTCAGATAAGAAAACCACCATAAAGGTTTAGTATTGGTACTTACAACTTTAATAACTGTTTATTATAGAATATTTGGGAAAAAACAGTGTCTGTAACCTTAAATAGTGAGATATACCGAGTTTATTACAGAGTATTGGGGATAAAACAAGTTTCTGTAATGCTGAATAGCAAGATATGCTGACAGTTTATCATAGAATACCAGAGGTAAAATGTCTAACCTTAAATAGTGAAACAAAACTAGGTTTTGCTTGTCAAGCAAATTAATGTTTTAGTGTTCATAAAGTAAGTGTCAACAATGGACAATTGATTACAAATTCTAACACCAGACTGAAGTGTTAAAGAAACCACATTCAAACAATATATTAAAACTATTTACATTTTAATTATCTCTGTACACAATTGATATAAAACAGGTAACAAAGAAAATAATTTCAACCTTCCATCCTGTTATCTCTATGTATCTGCGAACTTAACAAATTGAATTTTTCCTTGTTTCTTTCTCGAATAGAATAATCCTAGTTCTAAGTAACAAAACAACAAAGAACTGTTCCAGACTACAAATTCCGAGTATTCTAACATAGGTTATTACTACACGTTGGCTGACCTAGTAAAAGTTGCACTTAAGAAATACAGTATAAACTATAGTATTATTTTAACATGTTCTACCCATTTAATGAAAATATTTATCACATAACTCCTCACCAAGGATCCAGAGAAACCTGTCATGCTTCCAGAGAACAGTATAAGGATACAAAGAAACCTGTCGTATTACCACAGTACAGTACAAGTATACAGAGAAACCTGTCATGTTACCACAGTACAGTACAAGAATACAGAGAAACCTGTCATGTTACCACAGTGCAGTACAAGGATACAGAGAAACCTGTCATGTTACCACAGTGCAGTACAAGGATACAGAGAAACCTGTCATGTTACCACAGTGCAGTACAAGGATACAGAGAAACCTGTCTTGTTACCACAGTGCAGTACAAGGATACAGAGAAACCTGTCATGTTACCACAGTGCAGTACAAGGATACAGAGAAACCTGTCATGTTACCACAGTGCAGTACAAGGATACAGAGAAACCTGTCATGTTACCTCAGTGCAGTACAAGGATACAGAGAAACCTGTCATGTTACCACAGTGCAGTACAAGGATACAGAGAAACCTATTGTGTTACCACAGCCATTGCACTTGTCTTGAGATGCAAACATGAACTGGTGGAAATAAACAATATTAGCAAACTAGAAACATACATGAACTGTGAAGAAAAAATGGAAACATTAAAAACAAAGGGAAAACACAATAAGCAAAAAAAGTGCAAAATCATTTTAGTTTGTAAGAAAATGCATGTCTGTTTTACCATTTTCACTTCTCTAGTTTATCGACTAAACACTGTTATATGCACATTTTGGCACAACAAAAGTACAATGAACAAAATTGACATTTAAGTTAAATAATCATACCAGTAAAGTGCCCCATACACATTAATAATGAACCAAGGAATTTCAATAACAAAGAGATCATTAACAATTTCTAACATGCTGTATGTATGAACTTACAAAATAGAACTAATATGATCTTATAAATTTATATCATTTGATAAACTTTAAAAATAAAAACAAATATATTCTCTGAAAACTAACTGCCCAAAATATTGTGAAAAGAACATATATATATATATTATTGTTCCGTGTTGCTTTTCAAATATCACAAGGATACAACGAAATTTGTCATGTTAACACCATGCAGTACAAGGATGCAGAGAAATCTGTTGTGTTATCACAACACAATACAAGGATACAGAGAAACCCGTCATATTACCACAGACAGTACAAACAGCCCTATGACAAACACCTTTCCTTTAAAACTGCTCTCTGATCTAAAAATAATGTCTTGAATTTTGTAATGTGTGACCATGAGTATAAGTGACAAAAACATAAATTAACTATATTTTACTGGTACATATATTCTATGTAATGTTATATATCTGTTTATACTACATTATATTGGTACTATATATTGTATGTAATGTTGAATTTCAGTTTAAACTATATTGTATTAGTACTATATATTCTATGTAATGTTGTATATTAGTTTAAACCATATTGTACTGGTACTACATATTCTATGTAATGTTGTTTTCAGTTTAAACTATATTGTATGAGTACTATATATTCTATGTAATGTATTTCAGTTTAAACTATATTGTATGAGTACTATATATTCTATGTAATGTATTTCAGTTTAAACTATATTGTATGAGTACTATATATTCTATGTAATGTATTACATATTGTATGAGTACTATATATTCTATGGAATTCTGTAGTTTAGGTTCAACATAAATAATTCTGCTAGCTGATCTAATTTAACTAACAGAGACAATTTAAACTAATCTAGAACTCAGATGATCTTTTTATCAAAAGTCTGAGCAGCATAAGGTACAACAAATATTTAGGAGAGAAAATATTTTATTCTGACATCTGATGAATATCTAGTTTCACTGTGTGAGTGCAAACAGCAAAACGCAACATTTGTGATTTCCTTTTGTTAGAGAAAGAGCAGGAACATGGTCTCTACAAATGAAACACTTTCTTCACCTAGTTAATGAAAAACAGGGACAATTAGCTAATGAAGGTGTAGTAATATTTTCACATGGTTTCCCTGTAAAAAAATGAGGAAACTGTACAATCACACTTTAAAATAGTCCATTTTCTTGAATTGAGGGATTCATGTAAAAATACTTACCTTACTGTCAGTTTATTTTGTAATATACATAGTGTGAATAGTAAGTCCTCCTGCTTTTATGTTGTTTTTATGGTAAACTACATAAGGTACCTAACACAAATTTTGGCCAGTAAATGTTGTTAACGAAGAATCATTAAAAAGTATAAAAACATAACTTTGGTTTTATTTAATATCCATAATTAATAACCACGTGACATTCTCCCATTTCTTTCCTGATTCCTTAATATCCATAGTTAATAACCACGTGACATTCTCCCATTTCTTTCCTGATTCCTTAATATCCATAATTAATAACCATGTGACATTCCTCCATTTCCTTGCAGATTCCTTAGTCTCTCGTAAGTCAATGCCCAAAATCCCAAGCTGAATATGCTGGTGCCATTTTGTAACAGTAACAAAAGATGTAATATAAATATTTCTTCTAGTTATAACAAGTTTCTTCTAGAAAACAAAAACTAATAAATGTACATCTGATTTTACACAGAGAAAAGCTACAACTAAATTAATAGAAACTTAACAATGACAAAGCTGAAAGACACTTGTTTTTTATGTAGTCATTTTATGACTTACACAGAAATGGCTTTCAAAAAGCCTTTGCAAAATCAATTATTATACAAATTAATCTATATAATTTCTCCCCAAAATACGGGCATTTTTCACTAAGATACTCATCAAAAGAAGCTTGGTCAAGTAATTACACTTAATATATAATACTTGATAATGAGGACAGCTGTCACTGTCCATTGGTAGCACTAGCTTCAAGTCCTTATAAATATTAAAAGAATTTCATCATCTTCTCAATAATGACGTTCCTTACGTAAAACATTCATAAATATAATGATATTTTACATCATGTCTGGTTATCTAGGTAAACGTTTCCCTATCTTACACAATTCTGATGTCATCAGTGGTCAAGTAAGAGTCTGTGATGTGTAATAAGAAGTTCTATGACTAAACTTTCCTGATGCCATGCTGACAGCTGTCCAGGTTGAGAAATTAGGTCTGGGGTCCTCATCAGTGTTGGACAGAAAACTGTCCCCAAGTTGTGAATACTCATGAGGTTCTGTTTTTGTTTTTCTGTTACTCTGAAAGAGAAGAACAATGCTTTATTATCACTGACTTAAAGACAGAACAAATTAAAATTGTCTGTGTTTTAGGAAACAAAGTTCTGTGTACTTAAAAATCAACATGTTAGAAATGTTTAATTCTTCAAAGAGAAGCTCATTATTAGCTTTAACAAACTAAGTTGCCCACTATGAAAATTATAATTTTATGAACTGGAAATGTTTTTCTGATAGGTACTTGCCTTCACTTACATATATAGCTCTTCTTCAGTGACACCCTCTATATCCAAAAATGTTTTGCATGCTACAAGCCTTGTAACCCCATGTGCTTTGATGATCATGCTTCAACTGTATCTTGCATACAACTCATAACGCAACAACTGTCCACAAAGTCCTCCTGATGCATGTGACTCCCATCTTATTTTATTAAACTATCACTTCAAGTTTAGGCAGAAAAGGAAGCATTGGTTTTCAATGGGGAGGAATACTGAGAGGATGTTAGTACCTATCAGAAATACATTTTCAGTACAGGAAAATAATAGCTACTAATACATTATCCCTGCTCACATATATAACTAGAATCCCCCATTAACGAGGTGGAATGATTGGTGCAAAAAACAAAAAAAAGCATCTTTCAAAAGTATCTCAAGAAGAAGATATTTTGCTGAATCTTCTTCACAGAGAATCATAGTTGGCAAAAGCACCACCAATGTACTAGGATGTGAAAAGAGACATCATGAACCCTGGTGGAAAAAATAGAGAAGCACAACCAAAAGGAGGGAGAGGACAAACCATATTCTATCATAATCTCAATGCAGTTGAACAAAGACTACAGATAATAAACCTCTGCAGACAGCAACTGGGAAAAGCAAAACATGGGCTTCAACATGTAGAACAGGAGTAAGTCCTGGGAAAATTGATCTGTGAATTGAGTACATGTGCACAATCCACAACTAACCAGACATCTAAATGATGGCAGTGAGGCATGCCCCTGTGGGAAGTTAGATCACACACAAATTCAACCCCACTGTATAACAGCAACATCTGGCCATGAAAATGGTGAAATGCCAAAAGGAGAACCATCGCCTCTTTCAACATTCTCCACCTTCATGTGATCCTGAAGCCAGATGAGCATTTATTGATTGATTGATTTAGTGTTTTATGGCACAAAACAGCAAGGCTATCTGCACCAAACATTCAGAAAAATGTAAAAATAAAGTAAATGTAGTAAAGACATAAAAGGAAATGAAGGTAAAACAAAAAAGTATAAAACCAATGTTGACACCCAGTTCACAATGTTAAGAGAGAAAGCAGAGTAAAAGAAGTTGTAAAGTACTTTCTCTAGCAAAATGGTAATGATTATAACCTGTTAGGAAGTCTAACAGGTAAGTACAAGAACCACCGTCAGTCACCTGAAGTTGGCCTTTCCAGTCCTGGTTCCGGGTTATGTGTCATAGCAGCTATTATCAAAATGTAAAAGAATAGAAGTTTTAAAAGACACACAGCAAAATTGTAAAAATGAGTAGCCAAATGTCCAGTAAAGAGATAAGAGTCAAGTAAATGGAGTAAAATTTGTAAAAGTAACTGAAGGTAAAAACAAAACAGCATTTAAAACAAAAAATGGCGTAAAAACCAATGTTGACATCCAGTCAACAAAGTTGTAAAGAACTACCTGTAGCAGAGTGGTAATGATCATAACCTGCCAGGAAGACTAACACGGAAGTATAAAAACCACCGTCAGTCACCCGAAGTTGGTCTTTCCAGTCCTGGTTCCACGTTGAATCAATATGGCCAGTACTAAAAGGTAAAGTAGTAAAAGTGTGAAATGATATGCAGCAAAAGTATAATAACAACTTGCCAGGACGACTAACGAGTAGTTCAAACGAATAGTTCAAACAGTAGCGTTAGTCACCTGAAGTTGGCCTTTCCAGTCCTGGTCTCGATTTATTTAATGTTCTGGCCATTGTCCAATGTCAAATTGAATGAGAGAGATTAAAACTGTAAAAATGGAACCACGATTAAAAAGGTGTAATGAATAAATATGCAGCACTTAAATGAGATTGAAAAGATAAATGGCCATTAAAAATTAAAAATGTTATCAAGGTGGACAGAGTCACCATCACCAATAACACTGTCCAATGTTACAGATTGACCCTGGGAAAAATATGTTTAAAATATTGCCGTCGTTGAGAATTGTAACGAAGGCAAGAAAGTAAAATGTGGCTGATAGTGATTTGAGTGTTATACAAACTACACATTGGTGCATCAGTTCCAGATAAAGAAAACGATGAGTTAAAAAACTGTGACCAATGCGTAGCCTAGTGAGAACAACTTCCTCCTTCCAAACTTTATGGAAGCAAGATGGCCAAAGTCCAATTTTGGGTTTGATTCGAAAGAGCTTGTTGTCGTGTTGCTCACTCCAAGTGGACTGCCAACTGGCACGGAGCCGAGCCTTGAAGACAACACCATAATCCATGTATGGAATAGGCATAGGGGTGACAGTGCTGAAGCAGACATATTTAGCTGCCATGTCTGCAAGCTCATTCCTGCAAATACCAACATAGATGGTATCCTGAAAAACTGGATTGAAGTAGCTGTTAATGAGAAATGGGCCAGTTGGTTTTGAATATCAGCGAGAATAGGATGTGAGCCAATGTGTAGTGATTCCAAGGCCAGTATAGAACTAAGCGAATCAGAATAAATAGAACAGTTGGACTACTGCTCAGCTGCAATATGATCCAAGACAAGAGATATGGCATACAGTTTAGCAGTGAACACAGAAGCTGTAGAGGGGATTCTGTGCACAACTACTGAACCACAGCAAACCATAGCAGAGCCCACTGAATTACCTAATTTGGAACCATCTGTATAAATGGGAAATGAATGATTGTTCGAAAGATTTTCATTGAATAAAAGACGGTACTGCCAATCTGGAGTATCTGCCTTTTTTTGGTGACTGAAAGAAAGGTCACATTTGGGGGTTGTAATAAGCCATGGTGGGATGGGCCGACCTGTGGAATCTGCAATGTTATCCAAGGACAGACCCAATTCATCCAATTGAGCCCAGATGCAAAGGCCAAACAGAGCAATGACAGATCATCTGTTCTGAAAAAGTACTGCCCACCGAGGAAGGAAAACACATTCCCAGGTGGGATGCTTTGGTAAGGAACAAAGTTTCAAAGTATATTGTAAAGATAGTTGCAAATGGCAAAGGTGTAGAGAAGGTTCATGAGATTCAACATATAAGCTTTGAACTAGAGAAGTACGGAAAGCCCCACTGCAAAGTCGAAGTCCTTGGTGATGAATGGGGTCCAGCATCTTTAAGGCCGAGGGTCTGGCAGAGCCATAGACCATTGATCCATAGTCAAGTTTCAATCGAATAAGAGCACGATATACCTTTAACAATGAACATCGATCTGCCCCCCAACTGGTAGAAGAGAGGACACGGAGGATGTTCAGTGCTCTTGTGCATTTGACCCGAAGCTGCTTCAAGTTTGGTTTAAATGTCAGTTTACGATCAAAGATAAGCCCCAAGAACTTGGTCTCTAGGATCACTGGCAGCAAAACTTCACCAATATGAAGTTCAGAATCAGGGTAAATACCCTGTTGATGGCAAAAATCCATGCATAGTTTTAGAGAGAGAGAAATTAAAGCCGTTCGCCAGAGTCCACTTCAGTACATGATTGAGGGCAGTTTGTAGTTGCCGCTCAATATATCTCATGTTTGACGACTGACATGAGATGTGAAAGTCGTCAACATACAGCCCATTCGTAACGGTGAGAGGGAGTTGTTCAGGAATGGCATTCATCTTTATACTGAAAAGTGTGACACTCAATACACCAACATTCCCACTGTAGTTGTGGAATGAAGTGCAGCAGCATATGTCCGAGATGGAGTGCTGGGCAGCAATTTCCGAGCCTCAGGATAATTAATGTTATGTATCATTTTTAAATGCTGCACCTCTTTTTCCTCCAACCATTTTGGGCAAGAATGAAAGTAAGAGGGGTGAGAACCATTGCAACTGATGCAATGTGCGTCCATGTCACATTCATAGGCATCGTGGTCCTTGCCTCCACAACGAGCACATGTCAGGGAACCACGACAAGATGTCTTTGAGTAGCCGAATCTCTAACACTGGAAACATCAAAGAGGGTTTGGAATGTATGGCTGAACCCTGCAAATGAGATAACCTGCCTTGATGGTGGCAGGTGCACGTGGTGAAGTAAATGTTAAAACGAGGGTATTTGTTGGCAGTGTAACTCCATCTTTGCGAGTGGAGATGCTCCTCACTGCAGAAACTCCTTGAGTGGAGAGAGCAGCGAGAATCTCTGACTTGGGAATGTTCTTCAAATCCCTCTGAACAATAACTCCTCGTGAAGAATTCAAAGTAGCATGGGGTGTAACCTCAATAGGTATATCCCCAATTCCCTTTGAATTCAAGAGGAGTTCACTGTGTTGGGATGTGGATGTTTCAACCAATGTCTCCAAATCGAAGCTTCTTTACTGACTTTGGAGAGCCAGCAAGTCCCTCTAGTCCCTTCTGAATAAAAAAGGGGGACATTTGCCCTGAAGGTTTTTCTGAAAGAGAATGTAATATAAGAAAATGAGATACGAGTGTTACTGATGTTGATGATTGCTGTTCAGTCTTCAAGATGTGGTCGCTTACCCATTGACTGTTTTTTCACAATTTTATTTAAATTTTTTGGAGGATCCATAGGAAAAAGGAAAAATTTCAGAACCCACTGACCCCACCCACCATGGAGCCCTACAAGGGGACGCACTACAAAGTCATGCAAGGACAATGCAGCAACACCAGGGTTTTGTGAGCACTAAACCCAAACACCAGCCCACAATGGAGCCCTATGAGGGGACGCACTACAATGTCATGCAAGAACCTTGCAGCAACACCAGGGTTTTGTGAGCACTATACCCAAACACCAGCATCAGGCACAATGTCCACAACACCCATTGAGAACTTCCAACATTGGTATTTGCTTGACTCTAGCCCAAGTGGACCAGCCGATTGACCTAAGGGGGCCACCTATAGGCTGCCCGTCTACAGGAATTCGAGGCCAAAGTGGTGTGTTAGGGTTGGACCCCTCAACCACCAGGATTCTCTCCTCCCCTTCACGGACCGCCACACACGACAAACATGTGGGTGGATGTAAGATGGGCCCGATGCGCAACAAATAGGAAAAATACACACAAAATGTGTGAAAACATCTTAATTGGTCCTGCTCAAAATCCAAAAGTAGCCATCTGTAAACAACATCTATATGATGGTAGGATGAGAGATTCCAATCAAAGGGGTGACCTGCAATGTGACAAAGTAACTCCAAAGCAACATCATTTCTTATATCAGAACCATACAGCATTGGAACGCATCACTAACTTCTAGATACCATCACAGTGTAGTACCCCTTAAGTCACATGCAACCACATTCTCCAAATAATGACAGAAGCCAGGTGCTCCATCAACCATAGAAGCCCAGTGTACATGTGCAACCTGTACTATACAGTATTAAAGTGTGTTTGTTTGTTTAGAATTAAACATAAAGCTACACAATGGACTATCTAAGCTCTGCCCACCATGGGTATCGAAACTAGATTTTTAGCAGTGCGAGTCTACAGATATACTGCTATGCCAATGGGGGCAGCACTGAGGTATCTTGCTGACTTCCAGGTACCATTGCATGGATGTGGATTTCCTTTATAAATAATATACAGCTGCACCCTCTGGACACTCTTTAAAGACAGGTGTTGAGAACTTACCGTTTTTTTTTTTATTGTATATGTATGTTTGGATTAGTGTTGAGCTAAGAATTCTTCTAAAATAGGTGTCTGTGACTTTTTGGTGATAAAGAAATACCAAGCACTCACCTTGTTTTAGAATAATATATTCAAAACAAGTCAAACATATGCAAACAAATTCTTTACACTATGTACCGAGTTGTATCTTAAACACTATGCAGTTCTCTTGTTCTTGTCACAAAAAATCCACTCAGACCAATTCAGCCATTTTAAAATTCAGCTGACAAGCAAACTATTCTTTGGTATTTTTACCTCAAACACAAAACTATAATTCACTTATCATAACCTTTTTTATTTATCATCACAACAATATGATTCATTTCTGTTGCCTTGTGGACTACCATGCTTGTTTCTTGAACTTCCAATAATCATCTGCTTTTTGCACATTGGCATAATTTTTGTTACAGTCGACTCAGACAGGTTCAACTGTGTAAGAATATCCTTGATAAGATAAATTATTATCCTAAAGTATCAGAAAACAGATAATCTCATCTTAACATATTAATTTGTTAGCTATTCTCTCTTTCACAATAATTTAAAGTATCAGAAAACAGATAATCTCATCTTAACATACCAACTTGTAGGATATTCTCTCTTTCACAATAGTTTAAAGTATCAAAAAACAGATTATCTCATCTTAACACACCAACTTGTAGGCTATTCTCTCTTTCACAATGGTTAATTTTACATTTTCTAACTTTTCTCTGACCAAAGTCTCTTTCACACAGCTTTACTTTTGATTTTCTTCCCACTCTCTTTTGTTACCTGGTTACTGCTGTTTATAAATCTACCATTTATGCCTTATATAAATCTTCATATCTTGACTTCAATAACTTATAAACACAACATCCAATAATTATCTACTTTTAACTCTCTTTTTTCGAAAAAACTAAATGATTGTAAAACATTAACTCACACAATAAATTAACTATTACTACCTACACTAAACAGTCTTACATATCTGACACTGGATGCAACATCAACCTTTGGATCTAAACCAAGACAGAAATGGTGCACATGAATGGAGAACCAGCATCATCTACACCATTGTCTTACTGTCAACTGAATGGATGGTGTGTATTTATTTATTTATTAGAATTAAGGAAAATACCTCCATGATTTGTCACCTTTGTGATTCAGAATTAGAATGAGGTAAGGACTCCCTTACTCAACTGCAAGAACACTGGAGGTACAAAACACAGTAGAGAGTCCAGAGGAACATCAACACTGAAAACAATGCAAGGGGTGACCACAAAAATCCTATTTTGAAAAGCAGAGACAGAAGGAATAGCCAGATATCTCCTTCTGCTTTACACAAGCAAATCCACAGGTAAGTGTGATCTGAAATGGGCATAGCAATGAAGAAAATATATGGTGAGGGAAACAATCCTTCTGGTGATCTTGTAGAAAATCCCATCTCAACACTGTGCATTACTGGACATGGATATATTGTGTTTTATGGTAGCATCATGTCCACATAGTGCAGATGAGATTGAAGTCCCATGAACAAATACCCAAGTAAGGTAACTGTAATAAAATGATTTAAGGGAGGAGAAGGGAAAAAGGACTCAAAGACCAACAGCAAAAGACTTTCTATTTATGTTGATAAAATACTAATGAAGTGGAGCAAATGAAACTGGAGCAAAAGGAAATGGTCTGTCAAAACAATACAGATCTCTTTGCCAAAGATCTGATAAATGTCGGGTAGGATTAAATATTGGTGACTGAGATTAAGATAAAAAGAATGAAGTGAGAGAGAAAGGCAACAGAGGGGCATTATGGAGTTGAATTAATTGAAGAAAGCAGGGATGTGAGGGCCAGTAAGGAGCAATAAAAAGAACCTTACCCAGAATGGCATGAATGATTAAAATGAGTGGGAGGATAAACATAAGATACTGATCAGTCCAATTCTAGCTGAACACACCGACAGGTAAAGCTTGTGATGGATGAGGAATCAGAGACCAAAAAAGAGGAAACTTGGAACTGAGGAAAGTGTTAGATACATCCAGCTCAGGAGCATAGCTACTGAAAAATCTGAAGATTGAGAGACCACTCCATGGGATAAATTTTGTCCAAAAACACGAATCACCCCAAGGTTATAAAAATCCAAAACATTTCATACAAGGAGACTTAGCCTAAGCATGTTGGCCCAAAAAATTAGATCCAAAGTTTGACTACAAAAGGAATAAGAACAGGTGCTAACTTGGTGGTCAATATAAGTTACCACTGTAGAATTGTTGGAACAGATCATGACAAATCAATTCCTGAATGTAGGAGAAATGTGATCCAAGGGTTACCATACTGCCAAAAGCTTTTAAGTGTTGATATGGTAAAATTGCTTGACCGTAGACCATTTATGAAGCCCTCCTACTGATTGACACACACCCCAACAATATATGGAAGCATTAGCAAAGGGATACAAATCCAGAGAAAGCCATACATCTACTAACACGTGGGTCTTGTTCAATTGCCAATGCAAATCTTCAATGAGGAAAGAATAATGGGAGACTTAAGCAAGATTCTATTGGTCATTTAGAGTTTAGTGGCAAGACTACATATGTGCCTGACTCAAGGGGACAAGTGCTTCCAGAAAGGACTAAATCCCCAAAAGTAACAGAAAAATTTGTGAGCAGAAAGAGAGGGAGCAGCAAGGACATGGAAAATTTATGACTCTCTTATGTGGAGCTAAAGAGGACAAGGTTCGACTCAAATGAAATGAGAGCTGAAAAATTCTCCAGTGAACAAGTGTTGAATAGAGGACAGGAAAGACTGTTGATAATCAAACCAATTCAAAAACTTCTGATAGAAGGAGATCAGTGTAATGTAACAACTATATTTTGGAATAAACTAACAAAATGTGGTCATCCCTATAGTTGAGAGTTGAAAAAGTCTCCAATAAACAAGATGTTGAATTGAGGACAGGAAAGACTGTTGACAGCCAAACCAACTCAAGAAGCTTCTGACAAAAGAATACAAGTGTGATGTAGCAACTCTATTTTGGAATAAGCTAACAAAAGCTGGTCATCCAAGTAGTGGTGTATGTTCTTAGCATGAACCTTGACATTGGAAGGAAGGAAAACAAAATGCTGGGAAGAAGAGGTGTCACATATTAAGGATTCTATAAAATGGAACAAATATGAGAAAAAGGCCATAGGATCCTCATCATTAACATGAACAGTTCAGGAAGAAGTAAAACACTATAAGGATAATGTTCAATCTACAAAGTAGTAAGACAGAAGATTTCTCAGTCAAGTTCTTGAAGATTATGTAACTGAATTGATAGCAGGTGGTAGAACATTTGAAGTTGTACCATTAAGTCCTGTATTCATTATGATGAAAAATTGAAAATTATTGAAAAAAAGAATAACAAAGGTAAATTATCATTGAACACAAGTAAACAATATAATTGATCTTTCCACTTTGTACAAACAAATTAAAACCTATGACGAAAGCACAACCAAAACGCATCTTGACTGTAACACTGCCTAACAAGAAGCAATGGTTTGGTAAAATCAAATACGCAGAGTCATGTGCATCAGGAGAATATGTTGCACTCCTATTGACAGTTTCTGCACGATGAGTTGCATGCAAGACGTAGCTGAGCCACAACAGTTATACAGGAATACAACACTTGTGGCATGTAAAAAATATGTTGTGTATACAGGATAAAACCGAATGAAAATAGCTACACATGTAAGAGAAAGTAATGTACTATATCAGAATCTGAGACAAGTTTAAAAACAATCTGAGACAAGTTTAAAAACAATCTGAGACAAGTTTAAAAACAATCTGTTAAAACAAAGTCACAAAGAGCATCACTTTATCGTCACGAATAATAGTTAAATAATAAAATTAACATTTCTCAACATAACACAGGTAAAAGGCCATATCACTGTGATTGTTGACTTGTATTTAATATGTTATTGAACTAATATTTTATAAATTTATCTGAAGACGTCTGGTATTAAATTGTAGATTATACACAATTTAATTTCTTAATTTAAAAATAAATATTAAAAGAACACACCTATACATCATTTTTTGTAAGTCATGTGGTATGTTGAATGTAGCACTGTTTAAAATTAGATGTTTGTGATTGAAAAATAGTGAGTCTATAGTTTTGTAAAAATTAAGAATTTTATTTCGCTGAGATATGGCTCAGGTACTGAATAAAACACAGCGGCCATATTAAAATCTTCCCTTTTTTAGAAATGGTCCCTTATATACACTTACTTCAATATATGACATGAATAACCAATCAACAGCTTAGAATTTTCTCCTTGTGGTTTTTTATGCCATTTTAATCTGTCAAAAGGTTACCACGTTCTTTCAAAAAAGTTTTCAAAGATGTATTTTATGTCTTTACTCTGCACAAAGTTTAATATTTTTTAAACCTAAATACAAATTAGTTTCTAAGCTTAAATTATAAAGAAATTCTATGATATCAGTAGAGTTGCTTGTGATTTTAAGTTAATTATACAAATAAAACCTAAAATAAAGCACTTTTGTTTGGTATTCTTCAAATGTAAAATATTAAAAGGCTCAGCATCCTTTGTCCATCAACAACTCAGTTTAAAAGGCTCGGCATCCTATGTCCATCAACAACTCAGTTTAAAAGGCTCGGCATCCTATGTCCATCAACAACTCAGTTTAAAAGGCTCGGCATCCTATGTCCATCAACAACTCAGTTTAAAAGGCTCGGCATCCTATGTCCATCAACAACTCAGTTTAAAAGGCTCGGCATCCTATGTCCATCAACAACTCAGTTTAAAAGGCTCGGCATCCTATGTCCATCAACAACTCAGTTTAAAAGGCTCAGCATCCTTTGTCCATCAACAACTCAGTTTAAAAGGCTCAGCATCCTTTGTCCATCAACAACTCAGTTTAAAAGGCTCAGCATCCTTTGTCCATCAACAACTCAGTTTAAAAGGCTCAGCATCCTTTGTCCATCAACAACTCAGTTTAAAAGGCTCAGCATCCTTTGTCCATCAACAACTCAGTTTAAAAGGCTCGGCATCCTTTGTCCATCAACAACTCAGTTTAAAAGGCTCGGCATCCTTTGTCCATCAACAACTCAGTTTAAAAGGCTCGGCATCCTTTGTCCATCAACAACTCAGTACAAAGGTTATAGTTAGAAGAGATAATTGTTTGCTTTACTTCTTGATTTATTGCTCTATATATTAAGGAAAGTAATTATAATTTATTTCTAAATAGCAATAATCTATATATAAATATATAATGTATAACTGAAATGTGACTGTATATGACAAAATACTAGTCCACTGAAACACAGTCCAAACTGGGTCAGTTTTATATTACTGGATATCATAACGAGTACACAACACATGCACCTCATCAATGAAAGTTATAAAATGTTAACTAGACATTACTGAAAGGTCAACATAGTAAAAATATATATAATATTACAAGACTTTGTGTTTTCATATTATAATATGAAGTCATTTTAGCACCAAAAAGCATTCTTTATATTTATTTCCTAATTTTCTTATGATGTTTATGAGGTTGGTCAAATGACAGACCCCACATAGAGTATAGAAAATAACAAAGTATCATTGAAAACAAATGTTTGAAATGTAATTAGGAGATTTTAAAGATTACACAAATAATATTTGAGATTTTTTGAAGAAACAATATATTTTTTATCATAACATGAAATCACTTTTCACTGAGACTAGTAATGAAACAGACTATTTTCACAAACAAAACTTTAGTAAAAAATTCATTAAAGAATCTGATATATTTTGTGCATAAAATCTTGGTTAAACGTTTACCAAATTTTGTGATGGTACATTTATTGTTTTGAAAGTTATAGGATAAATACTAAGCATGTGCAAATGTGTAAATCAAATTGTACATATATAACTCAGCCCACCGAGAAAGGGTTAACCATTTTTAGGCAGTTTCTGCGTACCTAACACTTTTCACTGGAAATTGTAATAATAGATAACAATTACAGTTAAAGACTAATTTAACAGTAAAGTAGCTAAATTCACTGCTCATACCAAGACTCTCTTTACCAGTGGTAATACCACAGACATGGTAGTGATTCAGAGCTATTTAAAACACTCGACAACACAAACTACCACTGAAAGGTAGAGTTCGTAAAATAAAACTTTTCATCAAGTTTATCACAGTGACAACACATCTAGATATTGGTAACAGCTTTTAACACTATACTATTTATTTGTTTCAACACCATATGCTATTTTCCATGAAATAAACAGGTTGATATTCACATATCTTATCAAAACATTTTATTTTACAAAAGGTTGCAATGGACGAGAAACCAGTTTTAAACAACTGTCTTGTATTGAAGCATTTTCATTTCATAACTGATGGTCCAGTTCTCGGAGTGAAGTTGGCTCTATTTGTGTCAAAACCCTATTGTACGAATAACACTCCTAATGGCTTCTCATATTAATGTTTATATCTAAACTACTTCCTCTCCATGCTCTAAAAAAAATACTTTAATTTAGGATTCCTCAATCTAAAAGAAAACATTGATCTCTTGAAAATAAACAGTAATTCTGGAACACCAATCTTAAAAACTTTAGGATAAAAATCTATATCATGATCATTTCTGTTTTATGTGGTTAACAGAAACAAATCCTCAAATGTGTCAAGAGCAAGTTTTAATACAAACAGTTGGTCTGATATGATCATTTTCAAATGATGATGAGTTTCCAGCAGAACCAACCAGCTGGTGTGGTTGTGTCAACTTTACTTCTTTGTTTATTAAAGGTAAAAAGACCACCAGCTGGTGTGGTTGTGACAACTTTACTTCTTTGTTTATTGAAGGTAACACACTAACAACTGGTGTAGTTTTGACAACTTTACTTCTTTCTTTATTAGAGGTAACACACTACCAGCTGGTGTGGTTGTGACAACTTTACTTCTTTGTGTATTAAAGGTAACAAACTATCAGCTGGTGTGGTTGTGTCAACTTTACTTCTTTGTTTATTAAAGGTAACACACTATCAGCTGGTGTGGTTGTGTCAACTTTACTTCTTTGTTTATTAAAGGTAACACACTATCAGCTGGTGTGGTTGTGTCAACTTTACTTCTTTGTTTATTAAAGGTAACACACTAACAGGTGGTGTGGTTGTGACAACTTTACTTCTTTGTTTATTGAAGGTAACAAATTATCAGCTGGTGTGGTTGTGTCAACTTTACTTCTTTGTTTATTAAAGGTAACACACTAACAGGTGGTGTGGTTGTGACAACTTTACTTCTTTGTGTATTGAAGGTAACAAACTATCAGCTGGTGTGGTTGTGTCAACTTTACTTCTTTGTTTATTGAAGGTAACACACTAACAGGTGGTGTGGTTGTGAAAACTTTACTTCTTTGTGTATTGAAGGTAACAAACTATGAGCTGGTGTGGTTGTGTCAACTTTACTTCTTTGTTTATTAAAGGTAACACACTAACAGGTGGTGTAGTTGTGACAACTTTACTTCTTTGTTTATTGAAGGTAACACACTAACAGGTGGTGTGGTTGTGACAACTTTACTTCTCTGTTTATTGAAGGTAACAGACTACCAGCTGGTGTGGATGTGTCAACTTCACTTCTCTGTTTATTGAAGGTAACAGACTACCAGCTGGTGTGGTTGTGTCAACTTCACTTCTCTGTTTATTAGAGATAACACACTACCAGCTGGTGTGTTTGTGTCAGCTTTACATCTCATCTTAAAGTGAAGTTGTATTGCTGTCCTAAACATTCTGCTTCCCTTCTTAAACTGCTCTTTAATTTCTATCTTTGATCAGTCTCAGCTTGTAAAGATGTCACCTACCTCTTACCTCATCACAGTACATTATATACAGAAAAGATGTTCCTATTACATGTTGTATAATGAACATATATTTCCTTATTATGTAAAAACATGGCTAAAATATATCTTACCTGTATAAATGTTGAATAAGGTACTTCAATGTTTGATAGTGTGCTGGTGGTAACTTAGCAACAGCCTCTTTTATGCTATCCAACTTTTCTTCCATTGTTGACTTTCCTAAAAAAATAATAAACAATCTTTACGTTCTTACCAAAGTCTAGATTCTCCATAAGCATAACAACAGTCCATCTCCTTAACTGAAACAATTTGTTTTTAATTACAAGTGAATATCACCAAACAAATTATAAACTATTTTCACACGTGACAAAAATATTTCTTCAAAAGTAATTTTCCCAAACCTATAAAAAACTTATCTGTTTAAAACACACATGATTACAGACAATTTTCAAGTTCTGATAAGAAAACAAACTTTTATAGTTCAAACAAGCCAACATAACAAACACAATATGATTATAAACAGTTCCAAAGTGCTCAAAATAAAAACAAAGAACCTTTATAATACAGAAACATCAACCTAATGAATACAACAAAGGATTATGAGCAGATCCCAATTTATGTTACCCATACATAATCAGTGATGGCAAGAAAACCCACTTGTAAGTAAAAAAATTTTCTCAACCCAAACAAGCCATTATTTACATGTATATTTCACCTACACACAAGTCTATATGACTAAACATGTAAAAAAACTGGAAAAATTAAGAAAAGCAGTATTACTTACTGACAGCATTCATGAAAAGAGGATATGTGTCATAAGTGATGAGTGGTATCGGTAGCAGTCGAAAAAAAAGCTTCAAGACCCCAGTGATAACATGAATATCTTCACATCCTGTGCTGCTGAGATCTGCATTTTCTCCATCTGTAGCATAAGGTTTATATCTCACAATGTACATAACGTATATATCTAACCACGTATATATCTAACCACGTACATAAGGTTTATATCTCACCATGCACATGAGGTTTATATCTAACTTCCCCCCCTCTAGCACAGCTGTTAGTCTACAAATTTACAACTCTAAAATTAGGGGTTCAATTCTAACCACGTACACAAGGTTTATATCTAACATGTACATAAGGTTTATATCTCACCACCTACATAAGGTTTATATCTCACCACGTACACAACGTATATCTAACTATACCCCCTCTGGTACAGATGTCAATCTACAAATTTACAACTCTAAAATTAGGGATTTGATTCTAACCATGTACATGAGGTTCATATATAACTATGTACATACGGTACATAGCTAAACATTATACGTAAGGTATACATCAAACCATACAGGTAAAGTATGGACCAAAACATTCTACATAAGGTATACATATATATCTAACTGTATACATGAGGCATATACATACACTGCTGGCCAAAGTCTTAAGGCCAATGAACATAAAGACAAAACATGCATTTTGCATCGTTAAACTCAACCACTTATTTGAGTAGAGCTTCGAAAGATGACAAAAAGAAAGGGTAAAATAAAAATAAAACAATTTTGTAGCATTTAATAGGAAAAATGTGAACACTATGATATTAGGCTAAATACTAGCTGGTCAAAAGCTTAAGACCATGCTGAAACAAAACAATAATCGATAAACACATAACGAAATTTAGTCATTTGTGTTCAAACATTTGCATTGTCAGCATCTCTCACTGACATCTCCTGTAAACATATGGCAAAGGCTAAAAAGTTGACAGAGTTTGAACACAGCAGAAATGTCTAGCTGCAAAAGCAAGGTCTCTCTCAATGTACCATTGCTGTGAGATTGGACGTAGTAAAACTGCTGTTGCAAATTTCTTAAAAAACACTGAGGGATACAGAACGAGAATTTCAAGTGGTCAGTGTAAGAAAATTTTGCCGGAGTTGAACATGAGGATTCGATGGGTTGTCTGGCAAGACACCAGCCGATCCCAAAACCAGATTAAGGCCCTTACAGATGCAGAATGCAGCTCAAGAACAATAAGAAGGCATCTACGAGAGAAAGGCTTTAAAAACCATAAACGTCTTCAAAGGCCACATCTTCTTCCACACCACGAAACAGCTTGGTTAAAAATTGCTGAAAAGTACCAATCATAGGATGTAGAAAAGTGTGTGAAGGTTTTGTTCTCTGATGAGAAATAATTTAACCTGGTTTGTCCAGATGGCTTCCAACATTACTGACATGATAAGGATATCCCACCGGAGGCACTTTTTACACGACACAGTGAAGGAGGTTCCATCATGATCTGGGGTGCTTTCTCCTTCCATGGAACAATGGAACTTCAGGTTATATAGGGGCATCAAACAGCAGCTGACTACATTGGCATATTGGAGAGAGCATCCTTATTGACTGAAGGCTATCATTTGTGAGGAATGACTGGATTTCTCAGCAGGACAATGCCTGCAGAACAAAAGACTTTTTCATTGCAAATAACGTGATTCTTTTGGACCATGCAGCGTGTTCACCCAAACTGGACACCATTGAAAATGTTCGGGGGTAGATAGCAAGGGAAGTCTACAGAAATGGACATCAATTCCAAACAGTGGATGATCTTCGTGAAGCCATCTTCGTCACTTCAAATAACATTCCAGCTAGCCTTCTGCAAAATGCTTAAATCGACCATGCCAAAGCAAATGTTTGATGTTATTCGTAATGATGGCTGTGCAACACACTACTGAAACCTCTTGTTGGGCATTTCCTACCCTGTTTAGGACTTCTTTTAGGTATGGTGTTAAACTTTTGACCAGCTACTATTTAGGCTAATATCACAGTGTTCACATTTTCCCTCTTAAATGATAAAAATGTTTTTTATTTTGATTTTCATCTTTCGAAGCTCTACTTAAATAAATGGTTGAATTTAACAATACAATATGCATATTTTTTCTTTATGTTCATTGGCCTTAAGAGTTTGGCCAGCAGTGTATATATCTAAGTGTATACATGAGGTATGTGTATATATCTAACTGTATCCATTAGGAACATATATATAACTGTAAACATTAAAATGCATACAGTTATACATGTATGTATATGTTAAGTTGCATTACTTAAATCATTGTTCTAGCCCAAATATCTGCAATAGTATAACAGCATCACAATTTACATATGACTAGAGGTACGTGTTACACAGTAACAAGATCAAATCAATACCAGTGCATCATGCACCTATATGTATTCATTACATATGCACAATGACACCGTTTACCTTTAACCTACTGATTTCACAAAAACACCTATTACGCAGGGCTAACTGCTCAAACATTTCAATTAATGAATTATTATTTTTACATTTCTTTTAAAAGTAGAAAAACTCTAACAACTAAACCATTTTACGAGGACAAAGAACACAATTAAAGTACCTCTAACAGCTTAACCACTTTAGGAGGATAAAGAACATAATTAAACAAGTCTAGCAACTAAACCACTTTAGGAGGATAAAGAACATAATTAAACAAGTCTAGCAACTAAACCACTTTAGGAGGATAAAAACATAATTAAACAAGTCTAGCAACTAAACCACTTTAGGAGGATAAAGAACACAATTAAACAAGTCTAGCAACTAAATCACTTTAGGAGGATAAAGAAGACAATTAAACAAGTCTAGCAACTAAACCACTTTAGGAGGATAAAGAACACAATTAAAGAAGTCTAAGAACTAAACCACTTTAGGAGGATAAAGAACACAATTAAACAAGTCTAAGAACTAAACCACTTTAGGAGGATAAAGAACACAATTAAACAAGTCTAAGAACTAAACCACTTTAGGAGGATAAAGAACACAATTAAAGAAGTCAAACAGCTAAACTACTTTAGGAGGACAAAGAACACAATTAAAGAAGTCAAACAGCTAAACTACTTTAGGAGGACAAAGAACACAATTAAACAAGTCTAGCAACTAAACCACTTTAGGAGGATAAAGAACACAATTAAACAAGTCTAGCAACTAAACCACTTTAGGAGGATAAAGAACACAATTAAACAAGTCTAAGAACTAAACCACTTTAGGAGGATAAAGAACACAATTAAAGAAGTCAAACAGCTAAACTACTTTAGGAGAATAAAGAACACAAATAAACAAGTCTAACAACTAAACCATTTTACGAGGACAAAATATGAAAGAAAAAAGTAAAATGGGAATATAAACAAAAAGTGAAAAGGATAAATACAGAGAAATGTTTCCAAAGTCTAAAACTATTACGGACTACACTCATGAGTCCTCCTGCTATGGAATAAATCATGATATATGACAGTCATTTGCATATAATTCAAGATGAAATATACAATCTAAACAAAATACGTCAGACGAAAGGAATGAATAACTAAATGTTTCAGTATAAAGAAAACTTTAAAAGTATAGAGAATTTACAGATTAAAAATTAATTACATGGTTCACTTGGAAGATCATTCAACTGAGAATATGTGAAACCTACCTTTTTCAAAAGCCAACCGAACTGCTTCTATTTCATCACTAAATCCAGAGACTCTGTATAAGCCTTCTGCATCTAACCCTTAATGAAAACAAGAACCAACAAACAATATTAAGAGAATATTTGAAAGATATAAATGAATCATTCAATTTAGATACTTTAAGAAATACCAGTGTAACTCAGTCGAACATTAATTATTACACATTTCTGAAAACTTTACAATCAGTTTAAAAGGAAAACAAATACAAAATGTAGAATATAATTCATCTGGGTTCCTATTGAAACTGAACTTAAGGAGTATTACTTAAACTGTTTGAAAATGAAAGAATATTAAGATGTTTCAGGTTAAAACAACTAAATGTTCATATTATGCATACCTACCCAAGTTAAATAGTTTTGGTATCAACTTAGAATCTAATGCCATAAACTAGAAAATCAAACTTATCATGTCACATCCTCTTTTTCATAAATTGCCAATAGTTCTCTCTGACATTGAATATTATATCATTTATAACCAGTAGAAAGCCAAGGTTTCCATCTATGAAATAACACACCATGTTAAATTGTTTTCTTTGCAGAAAATTGTTTCTTTTGCTTCTAGTTCAAATTTATTCCCTTGTGAAGTACACTGATGAGTTAAGCTAAACTTTTAATGGCTTTTGTAATGCAGATAGAAAACCAGAAAGTTCTGATAATTATTAGAATATGTCTGCTTTTTGCATTTTCAATTTTTACCCAATGAACACAAAATTATAATTTTACTTTAAAAATCTGGTTTCTTTGTTGTTAGGATCTTTTAGGAGGAGAATCAGTTCTGACTCAGGTCATTTTACATCTTTCTTGTTGTTGGTCCAGTCCCTGACCATTTTTTCAGATATTAACACATTCAACTTGTTTTATAATCTCTTCACGTATTAAAACATTCTACTTGTCGTTTTATCATTTCTTTACATATTAAAACGTTCTACTTGTCGTTTTATCATTTCTTCACATATTAAAACGTTCTACTTGTCGTTTTATCATTTCTTCACATATTAAAACGTTCTACTTGTCGTTTTATCATTTCTTCACATATTAAAACGTTCTACTTGTTGTTTTATCATTTCTTCAATATTAAAACGTTCTACTTGTCGTTTTATCATTTCTTCACATATTAAAACGTTCTACTTGTCGTTTTATCATTTCTTCACATATTAAAACGTTCTACTTGTCGTTTTATCATTTCTTCACATATTAAAACGTTCTACTTGTCGCTTTATCATCTCCTCACATATTAAAACGTTCTACTTCTCGTTTTATCATTTCTTTACATATTAAAACGTTCTACTTTTTCTTTACATATTAAAACGTTCTACTTGTCGTTTTATCATTTCTTCAGATATTAAAACGTTCTACTTGTCGTTTTATCATTTCTTCACATATTAAAACGTTCTACTTGTTATTTTATCATATATTTATGTATTAACACATTGTAGTTGTTATTTTATCATTTCTTCAATTATTAACACATTCTACTTGTTTTATCATTTAAAAAATTAAGTTTAGGATATTAGCTAGGATTTTATTCCAATTTTGTTTGTATACATGGAAAAGAAAATAATTAAAGATTAAATGTAAATCACTAAAACATTGTAACATGCACAAAAAAGATGATCACAAAAAACAAGTAGCCAGGTTGCAATGTAAAGTAACCAAGTACATGTGTGAGTAACACAGCCTAGTACCAATGTAAAATAGACATGCAGAATCATTATGTTTACTTTACCTCTGTTTTCTATTTCTTTAACACACATATCAACTACAAATGGTCTTGGTGTATTGTGGGCCTTCACCAATGTTGTGAGATCTATGCCAAACACACGCTTCACATACTTCAGGTCTGGAAGGCAGTCATTTGGAATGTTTTCCGAACACTTTCGATGAGCACTAAACCCGCAATCTGGAGAAAATGTTAACATACATCTGGGACCTTGTCACATCAAGTAAAACTATGTGACCATTATTATACATGTTTAGTTTACATGCAGAAAATATGTCAATAAATAGATAACAAGACATTTTTAAATCTCTGATATAAAAAATTCTCACTACGATATAAACAGCTGCAAACGTGCTAGTTTCTATAAGCTAACAGAATCAAATAATAATATTGGCAATGCTGATGGATATTCAGCATAATGAAACAATACTTCTCAAACATTTGTTTTAAAATATGTTTCAATTGAGGATTTCAAATTTCTTTGCTAAAATAGCAATTTTTCAAAAATTTATAATCTTAAGAATAACATTTTCAAGTCTAAATAAGCAGCAGACAATATTTTGGGCAGACTGTTATTCAAACCAGACATCTAGTGTCCTCTTACAATCTACCTTAGATAAGACTTTAAGACTTTAATACCAGCAAGTCTAAATTTTAAAAATTTAAATTAGGTAAAATACACTTATTAGAGTTTATGAAGAGAAACCTCTCTATGTCTTTAAAGTAGATTCAACAGTCTTAAACATATGTGCATTTTAAATAATAGCACAAACTGAACTGGATATATGTAATTGTTAAATATTCCATGAAGTAATTTGGTCTTCACATAACATACAACTAAACCTTCATATTTTATTGTCTGATCTAACATTAACATTCAGTAGAAAAAGAAACAACTCTTGTTATTTACATATGAATCTGAAGGAATTAAAATAGAACTATCACATCTTATTTAGTCATGAAGTAATAATACAGTTTTAGTTACCAGGATAACTGTAGAAATACGAAGAAATTAAACAGTCCTATCAGATCTAATTTATTCATGAAGTAATAATACAGTTTTAATTACTTATAACTGTAGAAATACGAAGAAATTAAATAGTCTTATCAGATCTGATTTAGTCATGAAGTAATAACACAGTTTTAATTACCAGGATAACTGTAGAAATACGAAGAAAATTAAATAGTCCTATCAGATCTGGTGTAGTCATGAAGTAATAATACAGTTTTAATTACTTATGATAACTGTAAAAATACAAACAAATTTAATAGTTTTATGAGATCTGATTTAGTCATGAAGTAATAATAGTTGTAATTACTTATGATAATTTATCAAATATTAACTTATATTTTGAATTCAGTGCCTTCCCTTACCTTCACATTTCAAACCTTGTGCAATAATACCCCACATAAAGTTGCCACATAAATCACACCATGGAAATCCTTTAAAGTTGTGGGTCTGGAACAAACAAATACAATTATTCTAAACAGTACCAAACAACAATAAAAACAAGACATAGTAAAGTTAATGGTTATTACAAATGAAAGTTCCAGTGTAAACATAAAAATCCATTAATAATTAATAAATTCCTTTAGTTAAATGGTAGAAAATGATCACATTTTATCAGTTGACAAGTCAACACCCAAATATTCATTTAAAGTCTAATGATTGTCATGTTTTAATACAGAGTTAACATAAAAAGTAAAAACAGAAAAGTAAACAAATTAATGTTTTAATTAATCACACAAAATTAGTTGTAACACTTCACAATCCATCTTTTTATCACTTACTATTTGACTATAGGGATTAATGTATTTTAACCAGTACATATCCATAAAAATAACCTATAGCATAGTCATACAATAGTTTTTGATAGTGAACACATTTCTTCATTAAATTTCAAAGATTACCATAAATGTCATGAGGTTTTTATAAACAAAGTAACAGGTTTCTCAATTAATTATTTTTAAATTGAATATTTCCTCATGAATCTTTTCTTTCAGGATGTTGAAATATCAAACCTGCAAACCAATTTCGATTTTAAGATTAAAATACTTTTCTTCATTTGAAACTCTCCAATTTAACTTACATAATCTTTTTAACTTCAGAGATGGATATTGAATATTTGTTTTCAGAAAAACTTTTAAAACCATCTGTTATCTCCTCTACCTTAACTCTACACGGAGTTGGTCAACCTCACAGACTTTGTTACCAGCAATTATTTAAATTACCTACTCATTTTATAAAATTACTATAAATTGTAACAGGAAACCTACATAATATTTGTGGATTACTTATATCTTGTAAAAGTACATATCTAATTATATTTATTAATGTTTGGTTTTATTGATCTTTGAAACGTGTATGACAAAAACACCATCATACATCTGCAGCTCATGTGAAACAACATAAAACTGATTGTTACAAAGTTCACGCCTTACCCTTCTTAGTCTTAGTACCAGAGTAAATCACAAAATATAATCATATTTCACTTATCATACATTACATATATCTACATCATATGCACAGTCTCTGTTTGTCATCTTTATTTTACTTTAACAATCACTCTCTGTGTGTCACCATTATTGTACCTTTTACAATCACTCTTTGTGCGTCTTTATTATACTTTAACAATCACTCTTTGTGTGTCACCTTTATTGTACTTTAACAATCACTTTCCGTTTGTCACCTTTATTGTACTTTAACAATCATTCTCTGTGTGTCACCTTTATTGTACTTTAACAATCACTCTCTGTGTGTCACCTTTATTTTACTTTAACAATCACTCTTTGTGCATCACCTTTATTTTACTTTAACAATCACTCTCCATGTGTCACCTATATTTTACTTTAACAATCACTTTCCGTTTGTCACCTTTGTTTTACTTTAACAATCACTTTCCGTTTGTCACCTTTATTGTACTTTAACAAGCACTTTCTGTTTGTCACCTTTATTTTACTTTAACAATAACTCTTTGTGCATCACCTCTATTTTACTTTAACAATCACTCTCTGTGTGTCACCTTTATTTTACTTTAACAATCACTCTTTGTGTGTCACCTTTATTTTACTTTAACAATCAGTCTCATTGTCTCACCTTTATTTTAATTTAAGAATCAGTGTCGTTGTGTCACCTTTAGTTTACTTTGACAATCAGTCTCGTTGTGTCACCTTTATTTTACTTTATCAACACTTAAGTACTGTTTTTCTTTATTATTATCAAAGCAAAACATCTTTAACACCTGACATTTCTGGTTGTATTGCACTAGAAATGAAACAGTACATTAAAAAATATACAAAATAACTTCCTGGACACCTATGTGACCTCTACGATGTCATCAATGCTGCTGCTTATGATGTTACAAAATTGTTTTGTACTCATGCATCATACTTGCTAGGCCTCATTCAATTTTGCACACAGAATATGTTAATAAAAAACAATTTGTAAGTTTTATATATACCTTCTGAAATAACAATACCAAGACCACGAAATTCCACTTTTAATTTATCAGGCTTTCTAACTGAGCTGTACATGGTACATCACCTTGTTCATACCTCTCCAAATAATAGCTTTACCCAAATAAAGGGTAGCAAATTTATGTAGTTAAAAAAAGAGTGGTTTAAATCAGTTAAAATGCATTTTAAGATGAAGAAAAGTTGGACAGCCCCACTGTTGTGAATTCACTAATATAATTATAGCAAATAGAAAAGGTACAAGGTTCTTATTTTTATATTTTAGTTTGTTAATACTGGTAAATTTGGATCTGTTCACATCCTTTGTTTGTAATTTTTGGTTTATTGATTCAAAGCAATTTGACTATTTGCTAATAATATAATAATAAATAATAATAATAAAATAATTATAATAATAAATAATAAATAAGTATAATAATAAAAAGTAAAACGAAATCAAGTTAAAAACAATGTCCAAATGTCAGGTGAAAACTAAATAAATTTAAAAAGACCAGTGGCCCATCAAAGCTAAAAACATCATCAAAGTTGACAGTGGTACCATTGACTGACTATGATACCATCCAAGATCAGGGGTTTACCCCCAGTAAAGACAATATGGAGCCACTGCTGAAAGTCATAACTATGACACAAAAGTAAAATGTAAGCTATTATTATTTGTGTGTCATAGAGGCCACACAGTGACAAATCAGTTCCATGTAAAGAACGTGAGGAATACAATGTGGCAACTCATAGACTAGCCAAAATAACCACTTTCATTTAATCCTTAAGGAACAAATAACAACAGAAGATTTGGTCTGGAAAAGATAGTTATGAACTTTCTCACCCCAAATCAACTGCCAATGAAAAGTGTGACACTCAAGATACAACCCTGAGGGATTCCAAGTTTCTGTGTGAAACAATGGGAGATGGTTCAACCCACACAACCTTTAAGAATGGATTTTCTGTAAATTTCTAAACCTCCATGTTGTGTCATAGGCCTTGTCCAGATCAAAGAAGACAGAAACAAGATTCTCTCTTGAGGAAAGCTTCCCCAATCAAAGTTTCACAACAAATTAGTGACACACATTGGCTTTTATACAGATTAGCTGTTGCTCCTCTGGGACTCTTTTATGTATTACTGAAATATAATAACTGTGCAACATCCTTTCTGTTTAATTATTTAAACTTATATTTATCAAACATTAATCAAATTTCAATACCTTTCTTCTGATAAACAGAATAGATATTAATACAAGCAGAATTAACTTACCTTAAAGTTATGTGGCTTTTCAAAACGGTGAACATTAAGGCCAGCCATAACAGGACCATCATTCTGTAAAACAAAGAGTAATACACATCATACTTTCATTACAGGGCAGACAATACACATCATACTTTCATTACAGGGCATACAATACACAAAGAGTAATACACATCATACTTTCATTACAGGGCATACAATACACAAAGAGTAATACACATCATACTTTCATTACAGGGCAGAAAACACACAGAGTAATACACATCATACTTTCATTACAGGCAGACAATACACAAAGAGTAATACACATCATACTTTCATTACAGGGCAAACAATGCACAAAGAGTAATACACATCATACTTTCATTACAGGGCAGACAATACAGAGTAATACACATCATACTTTCATTACAGGGCAGACAACACACAAAGAGTAATACACATCATACTTTCATTACAGGGCATACAATACACAAAGAGTAATACACATCATACTTTCATTACAGGGCAGACAACACACAAAGAGTAATACACATCATACTTTCATTACAGGCAGACAATACACAAAGAGTAATACACATCATACTTTCATTAGAGGGCAGACAATACACAAAGAGTAATACACATCATACTTTCATTACAGGGCAGACAACACACAAAGAGTAATACACATCATACTTTCATTACAGGGCAGACAATACACAGAGTAATACACATCATACTTTCATTAGAGGGCAGACAACACACAAAGAAATCACAACAGTTTCTCATTCACACATCTTTCCTTAATCCTTTAGAGCACAATACACAACAAAACTTACACATACTGTCATTATAGTATCCTACCTTTGTTTTGGGTCAGACAGTATGCAAAAATGAATATGAAAAACACAAAATCAGTAAACAGTGTTTGAAAAATCTTCACAGAAGTACAAGTTTAATAAACTTGAAAAAGTTGAAAATGTGTATCTCTGTACCCAACTATGTTTTACCCACACAAACAAACAAAAAAAGACAATAAAAGAGAAAAGATAATTGATAAGTGCTCTTTAGATTATTAATTCATCTTGAATTCAACTTACAAGTTATATGAAGATATTTATAAATAAATATGGAAATGTTGTTTTCCATTTATTGTTTTTTTTATTTACGTTTCCAGTGAATTAGAATGAGATCCAGATTAAACAACAACCTGATGTTTATTTCCAGGTTTGACATTTATATACTTAATACTTGTCATTTATCATAAAATATTGCAGCTGTGTCCTTTGTTGTTACCAATTATGAGGGCTTAATACAAAGTTTCAGCTATCCAGATATCCAAGAAACTTACACTTCCATCTTCAGACCTATTACATTCATTTGCTGACTTAAGACAAAGTTTCAGCTATCCTGATATCCAAGAAACTTACAATACTTCCATCTTCAGACCTATCACATTTATTTGCTGACTTAATAATTTTACTTAATATAAAGTTTCAGCTATCCAAGAAACTTACAATACTTCCATCTTCAGACCTATCACATTCATTTGCTGACTTAAGACTGTTACTTTTGCTTCCTTGGTTCGACATACTTCGTCTCTTCACAACTCTCATGTTCTGAAGCTTTCTCTTGTAAGAATTCAACGTCATATATGGACTCTGCTCGTATCTTGACTGAACACACATCTTTGCAATGTATTCTCCTGCATTGGCTTCCAGGTAAAGAGTGATCAAACCATCAGTGACCAGATCCTGAACTGTATGAAACTTCTTTTCTCCAACATAGTGCTTTCCATCATAATACAGACGGTAGTTCTTGGTCATTCCTCCAAACCTAGTAAAAAAAAACTTCAAGCTAATATCAACTAAACCATCACTTTTTAAATTATGTGTGATACTACTGACATATTTCTGCAATGCCCAAAGAATAACATTCACGACTACAAATTTTTCAGCCTATAAAAAATATCAGTTGAGCATCAGGTCTGCTCATGCTCAAAATGCAACGTATTTATCAACCTTTACACAATTTTACTCCATAATGCCTTCTGTTTATACCTGTTTTCACACAAAAAAGTGTGAATATAAACTTAATTTATACTTAGCAGTAAATTAAGCTTTTCATCAAACAAAAGAGGTGTAAAAAACAGAACCAGCACAACTTCTAACATGGATTATCACATCTGCTAACCTCCTCATGAACATAGAAACCAGGTAGAAAAAACAAAAAATGAAACACACAACCTCACTAACAATGATCACAGACGTTCGACAGATGTTTAAAATCATCTTTACATGTTCTTGACCTCTTTGTATAATTTACTGTTCTGCATTTTCTAAAAAACAACATGGAGACCGTTTGAACTGGTAACGTATTAAAGATACATTATAACATTAGGATTCCTACCAAACCTCATTCTTCATGCTTATTGAAGTGATGTTAAGGATTGTTACTCTGGGAGCTCAGGTAAATTCATACGTTGAAATCCCACCTGTTGCATATACTTCAAAACCTTACTTTAACACCTCTTGTTTTATTAACTATAAATGAATATTATCCAACACCCAATATAAGTAAATAAAGCCTGATTCAGGGTTCATGCTATTAAAGTAAAAACTAAACAAATGTATACTCTGATACAGGACTTGATTTTTTAACTTACACATTTTTATGTCAAAAACTCATCTTTCTTTAGTTTTTGGCTATAAAGAATCCAAGTTTAGGAAACTGGCCATACTCTGTTTCTCTCACACAAAATGTGTAAAGTTGGAACTACAAAACTTCATACATCCCTTCAAGCCATAACTTGCAAAAACAACAGAGAAAACAAATTCATAAAAATGAAGAAAAAGATGTATTTTTTAATGTCTCTGACCAGTCCTGTGTTTTATGTGGTTTCAACCCTTTATAGCCTGGAAAGCAGCTTCCAGATATTATAAGAAATTCAAATCTCTATTCAGAATTTTGGAAAGAGAGTAATGGAAAGCTTTGTTTGGGAAACAAATCTCCTGTCTGGCAGACTGTATTGTTAATTTTAAATTAATATTTAAACATTCCAAATTTACTAATGAAACATATTTTTAAAATACAAGTTGCAACTCTTCTAGACTGTTATAATTATTACAAATTGTAAGCAACTTGAAACCTTTAGTTAAGTGGTATAAGCAGTCATCAATTCCTTATTACAATTTCCAGAAAGTACATTATTAATCTTACCTGAGACTTAACGTATACTGGCCTGGTGCTCTTTGGCTTTCTCGTACAAGATAAGAACCATCCCCTCCTTGAAGCAAAAGGTCTGCTTCTTCTCTCAATATTCTTCCATGAAATCTACATAAAGTAAACAAAGCACAACTTTTACCATGTGAAACGTGTTTCAACTAATATCTTACTTTATACAAGAACTACAGATTCAGCCAGAAAGTGTTCGTATGACACAAAGAAATCACATAAGATCAGGAAGTTAACAATTTACAAAATTAGAAATATGTTTTCAGAAGGTGTGTGTGTGTGATTTCTTATAACAAAGCCACATCAGGCTATCTGCTGTGTCCACTAAATGGAATTAAACCTCTGACTTTAACATTGTAAATCAGAAAAATTACTGCTGTCCCACTGGGGAAACCACTGAAGAAAGAAGATATACCTTGAGAACATGCATATCTATTGTGTTTCATAAATAAATCAACATTGAAGAAGGAACATACACCTTTAGAACATGCTTTAATTATTGAAATTCATAACTGAATCAACATTAGAGAAAGAAGATTTACCTTCAGGACATGCACACCTATTGAGTTTCACAAGTGAACCAACCTTGTAGAAGAAAGATATACCAACAGAACATGCACACCTATTGAGTTACACAAGTGAACCAACCTTGTAGAAGAAAGATATACCAACAGGACATGCACACCTATTGGGTTTCACAAGTGAACCAACCTTGTAGAAGAAAGATATACCAACAGAACATGCACACCTATTGAGTTTCACAAGTGAACCAACCTTGTAGAAGAAAGATATACCAACAGAACATGCACACCTATTGAGTTTCACAAGTGAACCAACCTTGTAGAAGAAAGATATACCAACAGGACATGCACATCTGCTGGGTTTCATAAGTGAACCAACCTTGTAGAAAAAAGATATACCTTTAGAACATGCTTTAATTATTGGGTTTTGTGTTTTGTGATTGAATATTTTAAAAGATTTCATGAACATGGGACAAAAGTGGAGCTTTCTGTTATTAATCCTCTGGTTTCACACCAACACTTAACATAATCATCTCACAAAAATGTAACTTTGAAAGTATTACACACACTTACTTCCTTACAACTCATGGTTTTAGTTGTTTTCAAATGCCTTAAACATGTCTAGAAAAATGAAACTTTTTGTTAAACTACACATTTAGTGTGGTGAAAATCAAATGACTTCACTTCATTAGAATTCAAACATTTATCATAAGATATACACAATACAATTTAAAAAATGTGCATGTTTTGTAATAACTAACTATAAGAAGCTTATTCCATTTGTATCTCTGTCATAAAAACTTTTATGATCTTTATTTTGCTAACACTCAGCAATACAAATCATCGCTTTGTAATAAAACTAAACTGACTGTTCTCAGACCAGCTATGATGTTGATATGTCAGTATTCATGTTAATTTGTTAGGAACATGTTATTTTTATCATTCTTTATGTTTTTGTTATGTTTGGTGATATAACAACAAAATATTTTAAAAATGAATTGTAGCTTAAAGAAAAGAAAATTTACCAAGTAGTGTTTCAGCTAACCTTACATAACATTTACATATTTCACCTAATACTTAAATTAAATGAGACAAATGTTTATCAACTGAACCTTTATTTATGATATGGGAAGTGTGGTGAGAGTAATGTTTATCAACTGAACCTTTATTTATGACGTAAAGTGTGGTGAGAGTAATGTTTATCACCTCAACCTTTATTTATGATATGTGAAGTGTGGTGAGAGTAATGTTTATAAACTTAATTTTTATAACAATAAGTTATAAAGATTCAGGTGATAAACAGTACTGAAACTGGACTTTCAAGGAAATAATATTTTACCTTACTTTAGCAAAAACTTGTATCAATATCCATCTATACTATGTTGCAATTTTAGTGCTGTGGAAACCTGAAAAAAATGTTCATTTACAATAAGTACTATTGAAAGGCAAGTGGAAACTGTACTCACTCTCTTCCATAATGGAAAGGTCTGTAAAGAACCTGTAATATTAACAATGATAATTACCTTATTTTACCTGTAACACATGAATAAACACACATTATTTTTATATAACATAATTATGTTACCTTATTTTTATGTGAACAAATATACATAACATTATTTTACATGTAACATATGAACAAATACACCTAACATTATTTTATCTGTCACAATATCCTTACTATCTAACAGTTGGTAACAGCTTGGTGAACTCCACCATCACAGCTTGTGTAAAAATAGTACAATGTTACTTGTTACCAGGAGTGACTTGATCAGTTAATATAAGACAGTAGTTGAAATTCACAAAATACCAAAAGAAAAATAACACTTGAAGTTTTTGAAGAGAAAAACACAGAAAGAAAGAAATATAAAAATTAAAAACCTGTTTTCTTTTGTTTATCCCATTCATGGATAAAGTAAAATAAAATTATACTAAATCTGAAGGAAGGAAATAATATAAATATTTTAATGAAAATTACTTATCCCTTGTATTGCAGGCTCAGTATAAAATGTCAAGTTTGTATGTACATTTAAACAGAACAAGTGTTTATACTATAGCTTTTAATCTAAAATTTGGTAGACTTTCTCTAAACATTACAAGTCAGTCTCATACAGAAGTCATATTTTCAGTGAAGTATTTTTAAATAAACAAAATAGATATGATCTGTGTGCGAATAGTTTTTTCTTTACTAATCCACATTCAAAGTAATTTTAGTGTGATGATTAAAAATACTTTCCTTCATCACAAAAATCTCAAATTTCCTTTGTGATCTCTAAACCTTCTTAAGGTTTCAGTAAAACTTTATATTTTATCTGCTATCTCCTCTATCCTAACAATTTGACCAACCTCATAACCACCAAAAAGAAAACCTAAATAAATCAAAATTGCCATATATTCCTTCTAGAATGACATAAAATTGTAATATGAAACTATATTGTAGTTTTAAACTTGTAAAAGTATACATCTATTTATAATTAAATGTTATTGTTTTTATTTCCCTTTGAACTTTAACTAATATTCACACTATTATGAGTTACAAATCACTTGAGGAATATTATGCTACTGACTTAAATTAGTCACAAGCAGCTCGATTGTGTGCCTCGTGAAACTTTATCATTATTCATCTTATTTAATCAAACCTTAACTAACCTAAAAAGATCTTCAATTTCTACATGTTAATTACTTTCATAACAATAAATAAAGAATAAACACAATAAACAAGAAATAAAATACTTACCCAGAAATTATCATTATTGTTTTTATACCCAACTTTTTAATTAATTAAATAATGAACCAAAGAATATAAATAATAAAATTCTGTATTTTTTGAAATACTACCTCATAAAATTCAGAATTTAAAATTTATATACTATTGAAATATAGGTTATTAGCTATGATTTTTTGCTATTCTAGCTTGTATATCATAAACAAAATCTACTTTAATACATTTTAAAAATAACTTGTTTAAAGACCACAATATGCATAGATACACCCACCAGTCATGAATGGGTTAAAACCAGCTTATTTTTATTTATGGTTATGTCTGGTGTTTGTGTTGAGACTTTACACTTATACAAAATCAATGACTAAAGCCAAGTACTGTCCACTTCTAGCCTATATGTCAACGTTGTTTTTATTTTAATAATTTAATGAATTACTTACTTCTCTGGTGCACACAATTCTTTTTGGAGTAGGAGCTTGTTGTTGTAACTGGTATACTGAAAACAAAGAGAACCTTAAAAATATAGTTAGAGATAATGTTTTATTTACACCAGTTTGATATTACATGCCTAGCAACTCTAGTGTCTAATTCAAACATAGTTATAGAAGGCAAGCTAAGTTTATCAAGTCAAGAAAGTGGCTGTCAGATATTTTAATGTTACCTACACAGAAACTCCAGTATTTAACTTGAACAAGGTACTACATACAAAGTAAGTAGTTTTATTAAAACAAGACAGGTTTCCCATTCTTCATACAAAATAAAAGATGTCAATAAATGTTTGAACTGTTGACTTAAAGTGTCACAAACTTACAATACGACTTCCACAGTTGTGGAATACTGCTGATTCTGTGTCGTCTATCATCACCTGAGGAGTAAGAAAACAACACGTGTACACTATTAATTTTTCATTTAAAACAATGATTTTATTTAACAAACAAAAGCATATTAAATCTACACTTCCTAACCAAAATACTTGGGAATAGTCTTAACAGTGAGTTAGATAACCTTTGAACTGATTTTCAGGTATTTGTAACCATTAACAACAAGCATCATGATTAGCTGAAGGAGAGAGGGCAAGCTCTGGTGAATTCTTTCAGCACACCCTGAAAATGTTTGGTAGACTTAAATAAAGACATGCTGGCTAAAGAGAGGTGTCATATTCTTTATACAAGGTTATAAAATACAAGTCCAACAAATGTTGCTTGAAGCATTCTGTCCCTGTACAAACACAATGGAAACAATTCCTGGGTACTTAGATCATGTTATTTGAACCAGCAATGGAAAAAGAGGTTAATAACCATACCAATTAAACATTCCTGTTACAGGTTCATAACCAATTAAATATTCCTTCTACCTCCAGAACTCTTGACTGCTGAAAAAAGTTTTGCTAGTTTTTTGCCACAATTTGTTAAAGTATACAACCTGTTTCCAGCTGACTCCTCATGCTCTGGATAACAATATTGGGAAATGTTCTTTTTGTTGCATTAACAAGGATTTGTTAACAGGTAACTCACAACCAAAGCCTATACTACAGATATCACAGTGCAATGATTGAGTAAAAACTGTAACATTCTGTCCACTTATTGTTACTTGGGCAACTGTAGCTTATTATATAATGTTTCACATAACTACAAACACTATCTTACATGACTAGCTACCAACAAGAGTTGTGTCTTGGAGAAACACAGAGAACACATGTTGATCAGTGCAGGACATACAGCCACACCCACCTAAAAAGTGTCGCATACAGACACATACAACTAACAAGTGTCGCATACAGACACATACAACTAACAAGTGTCGCATACAGACACATACAACTAACAAGTGTCGCATACAGACACATACAACTAACAAGTGTTGCATACAGACACATACAACTAACAAGTGTTGCATACAGACACACCAACATAACAAGTGTTGCATACAGACACACCAACATAACAAGTGTTGCATACAGACACATACAACTAACAAGTGTCGCATACAGACACATACAACTAACAAGTGTCGCATACAGACATATACAACTAACAAGTGTCGCATACAGACACACCAACATAACAAGTGTTGCATACAGACACACCAACCTATCAAATGTCAAATACAGAAACATACCCCAACAAATGTTATACAGAGTCACACACACCTAAACTGACCTGCATAATGAACACTCAACTCACCAATTTGATGTTCCTGGTGTGTCACATCACTTGGAAATGAATGGTGTCGATGATATGCCATGGTATGTTACGTGTTCAATAACATTCAGCTGAAAAACACCTATAAAAAGTGTTATTAACATCTGAAGCCACATCTAGAGTCAGTCCTACCATATACACAGAATACAGGTTGTTTTATTTATTACTATTACAGCAGCTAAGTGTCAATACTTATGTCAGGATAGAATATGAAAATTACTACCCAGAAAAAAAAATCTACGTTAACACAACCCCTTTCCTTACTCTGAGCTAAATCTATTAAACAATTGAATAACTGAATAAAACATATTTTATTGTAAATACTTTAGTTTTTCTATAAATTAAACTTCTAAACTTTTTCATTCAACGTTATACACCATTGGATATTCCATGAAGAACATTGGCATGTACTGGCTGGTCTTTTGTTCATTTTGTACAGAAAAACAAGCTGTTTCATCACCACTTTCTTGTTATCTTACTTGATGTTATAGATTTCAAATAAAAACTACAAGAAAAGCATTTATCATTGACAAAAAAAATCATTTTCTTAAAACAATAAATTTATAATTCCATATATATTCAACAATATTCAAACAAAAAATAATATATTGTTTTTATTTCATAAATTTTACAAAAAAGGATAACATAAAGCATCCAGGTCATCAGTTTGATGGTGGGATTTCCAATCAGCAGAGTCTGCTTTTCTTAGATGACTTAAAGGTCACATTTGGGAATTGTAATAAGCCAAGTTCCTGCAGAAAAGAACAGGAAGTGTCGAACCCCCAAAACTTGGAATCAACTATCCATTAAAAAGTTTTTATAAAAATGGGCAAATGACCACGTAACCCATATAAATGGAAATCTTGCAAAATGCCATACCTCCAGGTTGTATCTTAAGCCTTCTCAATGTCAAAGAATATTGATACAAGATATGATCATTTGAGAAAGACTTCTCTGGTTGATGTTTCATGCCAAATAAGAATGGTAGGAAGCAATCAGTGTTTTGATGTCATCCACATTAGAACATAAACCTCCACAGTTCCATTGCATCAAGGTAGCCATTTTTATTTATGTGTGGGCAAATTGGGTGGAGACCTGTTTATGACCACATCTTTTTCTTTATTTTCTCTATTCAAGGGAGATCTAATGACCTCCATGGATCCTGCCCTGAGTCGATTGGGCAGATCTTTGTTGTTGAAAGACGATTCCAGCAAATGAGGACTTGAAAAAATGATGTTATGCATCTTGAGTTGAGAGAAGATGTACCCAAGGAAATACCTATACCAAGAACCAAAGGAAGTGGATCTTGGGGTTTGCTGGAATGAATATCAGGGACAGAGATGAGTGTAGATGTTGATTCATCAAATTTTAGAACATGAAGATCAAAAGACTTTTCATATGGTTTGAGAATGATTCTTTTGGAGGAACAGAAAGATTTGACTGCACTCCCACTGTAGTAGTGGAATGAAGTCCAGCAACATACATCTAAGATGAAGTGGAAGACAGCAACTTCCAAGCCTCAGGGTAAATAATGTTTTGAATCATTTTCAAAAGCTGCACCTCTTTTTCTTAAAATCAATTAGGGCAAGAACAGAAGTAGGATGGGTGAGAGCCATTGTAACTGATGCAATGAGGGTCTGTTTCACACTCACAGGCATCATGGTCCTTGTCACTGCAACAAGCACACTTCAAGGAACAACATGATGTCTTCAAGTGATCTAACTGCTGACACTGGAAACATCTGAGAGGATTTGGAATGTATGACCACATCTTGCAATTAAGATAACCTGCCTCAATGGTGGCAGATGGATGCAATGACGTAAATTTATAATGAGGACATTGGTCAGCATCATATATTCACTTTTGTGAGCAGGGATACACCTCACTGCAGAAACTCCTTGGGTAGAGAAACCAGCAAGAATCTCTGATTCTGGGATGTTCTTCAAATCACTCTCAACAATAGCTCCTTATGATGAATTCAAAGTAGAATGACACATAATCTTAATAGGTAATTGCCTTTGAATGCAAGAGGAGTTCACTGTGTTAAAATGTAGATGTTTCCACCAATATGTCACCAGTTAAAAGCTTCTTTACTGACTTTGGAGAACCAGCAAGTCCTTCTAGTCCCTTCTAAATGAAAAATGGAGGCATTTGCCCTTAAGGTTTGTTTGAAAGAGAATGTAGTACAAGAAAATGAGGTTCAACAGGTGTCACAGATAAGATGAGATTACTGCTTAGAAACTTTAAGATGTGGTAATTTACCTATGAACTGTTTTTTCACAACTTAAGTTTTTATTTGGAGGATCCATGATAAAAACAGAATTTTTCAGTGTCCACTGAGCCCACCCACCATGAAGCCCTACAAGGGGATACATTACAATGCCAAACAAGGTCACTGCAGCAATGCTAGTTTCATGAGCACTATACCCAAACACGAGTATTAGATATAATGTCCACAACACCTGCAGAGAACATCCAACACTGGTACTCAGTTTAACCCAACTCAAGTGAACCAGCCAACTGACTCTTTAATATATATATATAAAGACAGGTGGAGAAGATGTCTAGTATGTACTTCTATGTATATATACGCTTTTGCTTTTAAAAAAATTATGGTTATAATATATATACACACACACTTACACCCATATGCAAATTAATTGAAACAAATGGTCATTTTACAATATTTTCAGAATGGCAGCCAGTGTAGGCTCACTGGACCTGCTGATTTCCTGTAATAGTCATTTTTTCACACAGACAGCATCATTAGCTGTGTTTTACAGTATGGTCTGTCTGTTTTTGGGATATATGATGAACTATGATTCACTGATTGATTGATTTAGTTTTATAGCATAAAGCAACGAGGCTATCTGCGCCAGACATCCGGTAAAAAAGTAAAATAAATAAAAATAAATCGAAATGAAGGTAAAACAAAGAGGTAGAAAACCAATGTTGACACCTAGTCTACAACGTTAAGATAGAAGGCAAAGTATAAGAAGTTGTAAGGTATTTACTCTAGCAAAAAGGTAATGATCATAACCTGCCAGGAAGACTAACAGGTAAGTTCAAGACTCACCATCAGTCACATGAAGTTGGTCTTTTCAGTCCTGATTCCGGGTTATGTGTCATAGCAACCAGTATCAAAATGTAAAAGAATAGAAGTTTTAAAAGACACATAGCAAAATCGCAACAATGAGTAGCCAAATGTCCAGTAAAAAGATAAAAGTCAAGTAAATGGAGTAAAATTTGTAAAAGTAAATGAAAGTAAAAACAAAACAGCAATTAAAACAGAAAATGGTGTAAAAACCAATAGTGACATCCAGTCTTCAAAGTTATAAACTATTTACTCTAACAAAATGGTAATGATCATAACCCGCCAGTTAGACTAACAGGTAAGTTCAAGAACCTCTGTCAATCACCTAAAGTTGGCCTTTCCAGTCCTGGTTTTGGGTTATGTGTCATAGCAGCTATTATCAAAATGTAAAAGAACAGAAGTTTTAAAAGACATTCAGCAAAATCGTAATAACGAGTAGCCAAATGTTCAGTAAAAAGATAAAAGTCAAGTAAATGGAGTAAAATTTGTAAAAGTAAAATGGCGCAAAAACCAATGTTGACATCCAGTCAACAGAGATGTAAAAAAACAACCTGTAGCAGAATGGTAATGATCATAACCCGCCAGGAATACTAACAGGTAAGAAAAAAACCCACCGTCAGTCACCTGATGTTTGTCTTTCCAGTCCTGGTTCCGGGTTATGAGTCAATATGGCCAGTAATAAAAAGTAAAGTAGTAAATGTGTGAAACGATATGCAGCAAAAGTATAATAACAACTCGCCAGGATGACTAACGGGTAGTTCAAAAGGATAGTTCAAACAGTAGCATTAGTCACCTGAAGTTTGCCTTTCCAGTCCTGGTGTTGAGTTATTTATTGTTCTGGCCATTGTCCGATGTCAAATTGAATGAGAGAGATTAAAACTGTAAAAAAGGAGCCACAATTAAAAAGATGTAATGAATAAATATGCAACACTTAAATGAGATGAAAAAGATTAATGGCCATTAAAAAATTAAAAATGTTATCAAGGTGGACATAGTCACCATCACCAATAACTCTGTCCAATGTTACAGACTGACCCTGGGAAAAAATATGTTTAAAATATTGCCGTCATTGAGAATTGTGGCTGATAGTGATTTAAGTGTTACACAAACTACACATTGGTGCATCAGTTCCAGATAAAAGAAAATGATGAGTTAAAAAACTGTGACCAATGCGTAGCCTAGTGAGAACAACTTCCTCCTTCCAAACTTTATGGAAGCAAGATGGCCAAAGTCCAATTTTGGGTTTGATTTGAAAAAGCTTGTTGTCGCGTTGCTCACTCCAAGTGGACTGCAGCTGGCACGGAGCCGAGCCTTGAAGACAACACCATAATCCATGTACGGAATAGGCATAGGGGTGACAGTGCTGAAGCAGACATATTTAGCTGCCATGTCTGCAAGCTCGTTCCCGTGAATACCAACATGGCCTGGTATCCAGAAAAACTGGATTGAAGTAGCTGCTAATGAGAAATGGGCCAGTCGGTTTTGAATATCAGCGAGAATAGGATGTGAGCTAATGTGTAGCGATTCCAAGGCCTGTATAGAACTAAGCGAATCAGAATAAATAGAACAGTTGAAGTACTGCTCAGCTGCAATATGATCCAGGACAAGAGATATGGCATACAGTTCAGCAGTGGATACAGAAGCTGTAGAGGGGATTCTGAGCGCAACTACTGACCCATAGCAGAGTCCACTGAATCACCTGATTTGGAACCATCTGTATAAATGGGAACTGAATGATTGTTTGAAAGATGCTCAATGAATAAAAGACGGTACTTCCAATCTGGAGTATCTGCCTTTTTTAGGTGACTGAAAGAAAGGTCACATTTGAGGACTGTAATAAGCCATGGTGGGATGGGCCGACCTGTGGAATCTGCAATGTTATCCAAGGACAGACCCAATTCATCCAATTGAGCCCAGATGCGAAGGCCAAACAGAGCAATGACAGATCGTCTTTTCTGAAAAAGTACTGCCCACCGAGGAAGGCAAACACATTCCCAGGTGGGATGCTTTGGTAAGTAACGAAGTTTCGAAGTATATTGTAAAGATAGTTGCAAACGGTGAAGGTGTAGAGAAGGTTCATGAGATTCAATGTATATGCTTTGAACTGGAGAGGTACTAAAAGCCCCAGTACAGAGTCGAAGTCCTTGGTGATGAATGGGATCCAGCATCTTTAAGGCTAAGGGTCTGGCAGAGCCATAGACCATTGATCTATAGTCGAGTTTCAATCTAATAAGAGCACGATATATCTTCAAAATTGAACAGCGATCTGCCCCCCAACTGGTAGAAGAGAGGACACGGGGGATGTTCAGTGCTCTTGTGCATTTGACCTGAAGCTGCTTTAAGTGTGGTATAAAGGTCAGTTTACGATCAAAGATAAGCGCAAAGAACTTTGTCTCCGGGACCACTGGCGGCAAAACTTCACCGATATGAAGTTCAGGACCAGGGTGAATACCTCGTCGATGGCAAAAGTGCATGCATACAGTTTTGGAGAGAGAGAGAAATTAAAGTCATTCAGCAGAGTCCACTTCTGTACACGATTGAGGGCAGTTTGTAGTTGCCGCTCAATATATCTCATGTTTGACGACTGACATGAGATGTGAAATTCGTCGACATACAGCCCATTCGCAACAGTGAGAGGGAGTTGTTCAGTGATGGCATTTATCTTTATACTGAAGAGTGTAGCACTCAATACACAGCCTTGAGGGACTCCAAGTTCCTGTACAAAAGAACAGGAAAGTGTCAAACCCGAACAAACTTGGAATCTCCTGTCCATTAAAAATTTTTTAATAAACATGGGTAGATGGCCACGTAACCCATATGTGTGGAGGTCTCGCAAAATGCCATACCTCCATGTTGTGTCGTTCGCCTTCTCTGTGTGAAACAATATTGATACAAGATGTTGGCGGTTGAGAAAGGCTTCTCTGATAGATGTTTCAAGACAAATTAGGTGGTCTGTGGTAGAGTGCTGTCAAAAGAACCCACACTGGGTGGGCGAGAGGAGGTTGTTTGATTCAAGGAACCAAACAAGACGAGCATTATCCATCCTTTCTAAGGTCTTACAGAGACAGCTCGTCAAAGCAAATAGACGATAGTTTGAAGGAATCTTCGGATCTTTCCCTGGTTTAGAGAAAGGTAAAATAATAGCCTTGCGCCAGGCATCAGGAAATGCATTCTCCTGCCAAATCTGGTTGAAGACAATCAGAAGGACACCAAGAGAAGCAGGAGATATGTGGTGCAGCATGTAATAATGAATATCATCAGGTCCAACAGACGTACTGGCAAACCGATGAAGGGCCATTTTTAGTTCCACCAGGGTAAAGGGACAATTATAGTCAAAGAAATAGTCAGTTTGAAAGAAAAGAGGTGATTGCTCTGCCCGAGTCTTGATGGCCAGGAAGATGGAGGAACAAGCAGAAGTGCTAGATACCCAGCAAAAGCTTTCACCTAGAGTGTTAGCGAAGTTCCGGACATCAGTCACCTCCTGACCATCAGAGAGTAAGATTGAGAGGGGGACGGAATTGTAGTGCCCATTAACCTTTCAAATCCTGTCCCATATGATCTTGGAACTGGTGGTGGAAGATATGCTAGTTGTGAACTTAATCCAAGATTCCTTCTGGCTTTGACGTCTTACCCACATAGCATGTGCACGGGCCCGTTGGAAAGCAACCCGGTTTGAAAGTGTGGGATATCTACGAAAAGTATCCCAGGCCCATTTTTGAGCCTTCCGTGCTAAGTGGCAAGCAGGTTTCCACCATGGACGAGGATATCGTGGAAAACGTGTCGAGGTTTTAGTCATACACTGAGCAGCTGCATGTATAATACAGTCAGTTACCGCTGTTATGCAGTCATCTATTGATGGATGATTTACGATGGCAGGATCAAGTTCTGCGAGAGCAGTGAAAGTGGACCAGTCTGCCTAATCCAGCTTCCACCGGGGCACGCAGGTAGGGTGGCATCGACCACAGCCAGTCTGTCTCAAAATGATTGGAAAATGATCACTGCCTAGTAAATTACTGTCAACCTTCCATGAAAAATGGGAGAATAATGAAGGGGAGCAAACTGAGAGATCAATAGTGGTAAAGGACTGACTAGGAGCATGAAAGTAAGTGGAAGAACCAGTACTGAAAAAGGGAAAGATTGTGATCAGAGAGCATACACTCTACAGATCGACCTCTCCCATCAATAATAGCACTTCCCCAGAGGGGATGGTGTCCATTAAAATCCCCCAGGATTAGAAATGGAGATGGTAACTGTTCAATGAGAGCATCAAGTTCTGATTGATTGTATGTCTCTCCAGGGGACAGGTACAGAGAACAAATAGTGATGGTATGACCCAAGGAAACACGGATGGCTATGGCCTCCAAGGGTGTGTTGAGTGACAAAGACAGGGTGGGCACATGTTGATCAACCAACAGTGCCACCCCTCCATGTACTCGACCATCACACAACCTGTCATTTCTGTACAAAGAAAACTGCCAAATGGAGACTGTATCAGCAGATTTGAGAAATGTTTCTTGTAAAGAAAAACAAACAGGATGGTAGGAAGCAATCAGCGTTTTGATATCATCCAGATTAAAACGTAAACCTTGACAGTTCCATTGTATCAAGGTGGCCATTTTCAAGAACGGGTAGGTGAAGTGGCTGGAGAACCCTTAGGTTTACGACCATGTCTTTTTTCTTTACTGGAGGAGGTCTATCAACCTCCATGGATCCTGCTCTGGGTCTAGTGGGCAGGTTTTTGTTATTGGAAGAGGAATCCAGTGACTGAGGATGCGAACGAATAATTGTTTTGTCTCTTGTGGTTGGAGAAAATGATGTATAAGAAGAAATACCTGTATTTGACACTGAAAGACGTGGATCTTGAGGTTTATTGGAAGGTATGGGAGGAACAGAGATAGGAGTGGAAGTCGATCCATCAACTTTTTTAACCACAGAGGTCAAAAGGCTTTTCATTTGTTTTGAAAACGATTCTCTTGGAGGCACAGAGAGATCTTTCTGCACTCCCACTGTAGTTGTGGAATGAAGTGCAGCAGCATATGTCCGAGATGGAGTTGTGGACAGGAATTTCCGAGCCTCAGGATAACTAATGTTATGTGTCGTTTTCAAACTCTGCACCTCTTTTTCCTCCAACCATTTTGGGCAAGAATGAAAGTAATAGAGGTGAGAACCATTGCAGTTTACACAATGCAGGTTCATGTCACAGTCATAGGCATCGTGTTCCTTGCCTCCACAACGAGCACATGTCAGGGAACCACGACAAGAAGTCTTTGAATGGTCGAATCTCTGACATTGGAAACAACGAAAAGGATTTGGAATGTATGGCCAAACCCTGCAAATGAGATAACCTGCCTTGATGGTGGCAGGTGCACGTGGTGAAGTAAATGTTAAAACGAGGGTATTTGTTGGCAGTGTAACTCCATTTTTGCGAGTGGAGATGCACCTCACTGCAGAAACTCCTTGAGTGGAGAGACCAGCAAGAATCTCTGACTCGGGAACGTTTTTCAAATCCCTTTCAACAATAACTCCTTGTGAAGAATTCAAAGTACCATGGGGTGTAACCTCAATAGGTATATCCCCAATTGCCTTTGAATTCAAGAGGAGTTCACTGTGTTGGGATGTGGATGCTTCAACCAATATGTCACCAAATTGAAGCTTCTTCACTGACTTTGGAGAGCCAGCAAGTCCCTCTAGTCCCTTTTGAATAAAAAAATGGGACATTTGCCCTTAAGGTTTTTCCAGAAGAGAATGCAATATAAGAAAATGAGGTATGTGTGTTACTGATGTTGAAGATTGCTGTTCTGAGTATTCAAGACGTGGTCGCTTACCCATTGACTGTTTTTTAACAATTTTATTTAAATTTTTTGAGGATCCATAGGAAAGAGGAAGAGTTTCGGTACCCACTGACCCCACCCACCATGGAGCCCTACAAGGGGATGCACTACAAAGTCATGCAAGGACAATGCGGCAACGCCAGGGTTTCGTGAGCTCTATACCCAAACACCAGCATCAGGCACAATGTCCACAACACCCGTTGAGAACTTCCAACACTGGTACTTGGTTGGCTCTAGCCCAAGTAAACCAGCCGATTGACCCAAGGGGGGCCACCCAAGGGCCGCCCATCTACAGGATTTCGAGGCCAAAGTGGTGTGTTAGGGTTGGACCCCTCAACCACCAGGATCCTCTCCTCCCCATCACGGGTTGCCTAGCATGGCAAACATGTGGGTTGATGTTTAGATCCCAGAGAAGGTAACCAGACAGAACAGAACCTTCCCTGGGAGGTCCCCTCACCACGTACAGGAATCCACACCGAGGGGATGATGAACTATATTAGGAATATTACATCATTCAGAACTGCGTTAGAAGGGCAAGGAGACCAGCCAAAAAACAACTTAATGAAAAAAAAACAATATAAATGGGTCTGAACTACAAGAACTGGATGCAAAAACAATGGAGAAAGGTGTTATTTAGTGACAAAACTCATTTCTTCATACAGGGTCAAAGAAGTCTGCATGTTTGCAGATCTTTAGGTAAGAAACTTCAGAGATCTCACATTAATCAGTTTGTAAAACATCCCTTTAAGATGATGTTTGGGGCTTTTTCAGCTACTATGGCATCAGAGGTTTACATATCGTAGAAAATATGATGTGAGGACCACAGTAAATTGAAGTTTTGGAGAGAAGAGTCATTCCAGAATTGAAAAAAAGAAATTTCCACTTGGATCTGGTATTTTTCAGCAAGATCTGGCTCTGTGACACATATCGAAACTTGTGAAGAATTTTATGACTACAACGTGAATAAAGGTGAAGGACTGGCCTGGAAACTCTCTATTGAATTCTATTGAAAATCTTTGGGTGATTTGTAAAGAAAGACTTTGAGGAAAAGACTGTACTATAAAATGAGGTGTGGTGCCATGATCCAAAAATTAGTAAAGATTGCAGTCAACTCATGGACTCAATGCCAAAGTAGATTAATGATTTTCTGAAAAATAATGGCAGTCATATCATGTATCAATTTGTGAGTAATTTTTGGATTCTCAGAAATAAAATGCAAAAAAATTGAAAAAAATCATAATTTTCTGCTTTGTTTCAATTAATTTGCACAAAGGTGTAGTGTGTATGTTTTTCTTGTAGCAAAGCCACATTGGACCACCTGCTGAATCCACTGAGAGGAATCAAATCCCTGATTTTAGCATTATAAATCCAAAGACTTACCACTGTACCACACACACAGGTAGAGAGAATGTCTAGCATATTTATATACATATATGAATAAGGTTATTACTACAGTTATCAATTCATCCATGTTGTTTTACAGCATCTAATTATGATAATGTACATATAATTTAAGACAGAATGGGCCTCTTAGTCCATCTAGTTTATCCTATCCATTAAACCAAGCTTTAAAATTTAAACAAATTTCCTCATGATGCAGATATAAGATATATATCAAACACCTTTAAATTATTTGCTTCCACCACATCTGAAAGTAACCATCCTATTAAATAAATAAAGCTATCTTAAATAAAGATGATTCTATCATATCCAAAACCATAATTGTTTCTTAGTCGATTAAATATAAAAAAGATAAGAATCATAAATATGTTCTTTATCCAATCCCAGGTATGACCCTGGTAACCTTCCTCCAAACCATTTAAAGAAACCAACAGTAAAGAGCCAACACTGAAAATAATCCAGGTATGACCTGACCTCTTCAAATACATGGTGACAGTCTTTTAGTATGAGGGCCTATTACTCCAAAGTCAAGGTAATTTGAAGATTTAAGTTTTGTTTTCAGTTACAATGTTGAATGTTTAGTAAAATAAGTGAAATTTTCTAATAAAATTACTCCAGGATATGAGTAAGTTTCAAATTCTCATGAATGAATGAATAATGTTTATCACCTTTTGCTTGTATAGTTTTTGCTGCAGAAACAGCACAGTTATGAATCAGGACTGGATTTATATTCCTGCTTTCTGTTCAGCCATCAGGATGTGCTGGTCCACCAAATCCCTACCAAGATGTACCATTTAAACTTTTCATTTTAAATTGTTTCATCTATTATGGATCTACAAACTTGTGTATTCATTCAGTTTTGAATGACATTGCAAAAAAAACTATAAATATCTGTAACTATTGGTCCCTCGAAATATTGGGGAGTAACCATAGGAGCAATATCTTTGAAGACAGATACAATCTAAAATGTCTTTTCACCCTACTTTTGATGACTTTAGAGACTAATCAATTATAACACCAACATCCTTTTCTTCCATAAGACTGTTAAATTTATTCCCATCCAAATTATAGTTATAACTGAAACAGTGAAGTTATAATAATAATAACCTATCTACCATTTATTCACCTAAACCATCAAATATTTAAAACACTTTCATAAAGCAGCACCTATGTCTTCATAGCCAGTAACACAAAAATCTTTAATATGATCAGTAAATAAGTTATAATACTGCATGCTCCAAGACTGGTATATTAAATTAGTGGGTTAACTTCCAGTTATGATCTATACAGGTAGCATATTTTGATCACATCTTCATAATAATGCTGGAAAAATATACCTTATTTTGTAATACATCAAAAATATTAACTTTCTAAATTTTGGCCAGTAGCAGTTTCACTAGTTTGTTTTTCTATCAAGCTGTGACTCATTAAGCTACAACATGTATAACATTACCAACTCTCCTCCAGTTAGTTTAAAAGTCTCATCCTTCTCTCACACAAATATCAAAATTACTCAAAATCTGCAAGACATAAGCTCTGTACATTTGTTTGATTGTGAAAATTTCTGGAAAATCCTATAGTACACTAAAATGTTGTACTTTTCTCATTAATATAGTTTATAAATGAACATTTTTCCAACTTGCATAGCATGAGAGGATTCTTTTAAATAAAAACCCAATAAATACTAGTTCACTTGAGATATTAACTTTTATTTCAGTTCAATAAAATTTTCACAGTCATGACTGGGAAAAAGTTGAAACATAGAGTATTTGAAACAAAAATTTGAAGTGCATAATTCCAGAGTGAAAGGAACATTAATGCTTTAACAAGATATAATGGCCAGTTTCATATTTTTATTAATACAGAGAACAGGTGAAACACGAACTTTGTCTTTTTTTTTTCTGTCCAGTTATTCAAGCTACACAGAAAACTTTGTTTTTGAAATTATCATTTAAAGACGAGTATTGAATTATTATGACTTTATAATATTTATTTATTATTACTTATGTCTTGGGCAACAGTGAAATGCCGAATAATGTTAATTTCTTTTTACATCTTGTTTTTGTCTTATCCACATTTTTATTCTATTTTAAAGAAAGAACAGATATTATTAATAAATTAATAATTAAACCTAAGTTAGCTTAATAACTTTTAAAGTAAAATTGCGTATGATACATTTGTAAGCTAGTGCAATATTGATACTATTGTAACTGCAAACTGGTACTGATGAAAAGTTACATTACTAAATTATTACAAGTTGCAGATTTATCACTGAGTACTAGATTACTGCGTAGACTACATCGTATATTATTACCAGTAGTATGTCGCACATTTTGCTTAAGCCATTTTCAGTCCACTTTTTATTTCCTTTATCCTTCTTCACGAAGGCATTAGTTAAGTCTTATAAAATTCTAAACTTCTAACTGTTAAAATACTTAATAATGAGGCAAGAACTTAAATCTTGTTAAGATAATTTCAAACGCAATCAACCAATATTACATACTTCAGTATAAACTTCCGCGTATACCGAAAAATTCAGATTTAGCTCAACTACATACATATTATAATAACACGTGAAACAGAAGGAAATGTAAAAACTATACCAAAACATATTTATAAATAATAATAACAAACCGAAAGCCGTCGTTCACGTAATGTAATTAGGCTTAGGCTTCCAGACACTATTAAACCACCAATCGCCATAAAATGAAACAACACCAAATAATCTCGTTATTAGGTCTTTACAACCTATTTTCACTCATTTTATACAATTTTGAAAATAAGTTAAAGATATGTAACTTTTATTCGTATTTTTATTGTAAAATGGTTTCAAATTAAAATGTGTATTAATTTATTTCTTAAATAAATAAAACCAAGAAATATACAACAACGACACCTAGAATAAGAAAATAAAAGTACAACACAACTCACTTTTTAAATTATTCTGTGAGTCCAGCGGCAAACGAAGTAAACGTGCTGAGAAAGCGACAATGGTAAGTTCGCTATACTAAAGCTACACATAATTTTACATATTGAACTTATCTAGCATTCGAAGATAGTTTATTATTTATTTCCCTAAAATGCTAATATTTAAATATAACAATAATGTTTGTAATTTTGAGTAAATTTTAAATTGAAGTTCGTTTACTTGATAAATTAAAAAATATATATACCAATTTTAGCTCTAAAAATATTCATGCACGTGTTTCCTCTCCCAGGCAGATCTCAAGCCTGTAGAAATAGAAAGTGAGTACTCTCATTTTTACTAAAACTAACTTTATTATTTCTTACTTTATGAAAATTTAAATTTGTTTAAGAAATGCATAATACTTTCGTAAATAGTTGAAAAACATTTAAAATGTTTAACTGAAGATAAAACCAAATACTTATACCTCAAATATCAAAATGTTTTTAGAGTTTAAGCTTTTTTCTTAACAACTTTATTACATTTATTTGCAAATTTGCACCTCTTCGCGAAGATTTAACTCAAATTAGTAACAAAACACACAAAGTGAATCTTCCTTCATCATTAGAGGGACCAGCATGGCCAGGTAGGTTAAGGCGTTCGACTCGTAATCTAAGGGTCGCGGGTTCAAATCCCCGTTACACCAAACATGCTTGTCCTTTCAGTTGTGGGGCGTAATAATGGGACGATCAATCCCACTATTCGTTGGTAAAAGAGTAGCTCAATAGTTGGCAATTGGTGGTGATGACTAGCTGCACTCCCTCTGGTCTCACACTGCTAAATTAGGGACGGCTAGCGCAGATTACCCTCGTATAGCTTTGTGCGAAATTCAAAACAAACAAACAAACAATCATCAACATTGTGAGATAAATTTATCGTACACGAAGGCATTTACATGAGTGTAAGTGATAAACAGCAAAGTTCTACAGCATATGCTTCTGAAATCTTGGGATAAATTCGAAAATCAGAACCCATTTTTTTAAATTACAAGTAGTATAATCGATGTTTTTGTTTTCTTAGTACAAAGCTAAAAAATGTGTCATCTGTACTTTGTTTTCCGATGGTAACTGAACCCCGCATTCTAGTGTTTAAGTCAGTAAACTTAGCTCTGAACTAAAAATGGACAGCATAATTCAATTTACTTATTTCCATGTAACGTTGTAATGTGACGTAAAACGAAGAATATTGTTTTGAAAAACTTACAATTTGTTTTTTCAAAGTATTTTTTATTATTGTTACCATTTTAATATAACTAATGATTGGTACATGAATAAAAGTTTAACTCATTATTTAAAATAATTTATAAAAGTCCAAGTTAGGTAAAGTACGATTGTTTACACTAGTTATTTTCTGGCACATAACATACGTGACTAATTTTGGGTCCCCGGTGGTACAGCGGTATGTCTACGGACTCAGACTGAAATAAACCGAGTTTCGAAACCTGTGGTGGCCAGAATACAGATTCTCCTGAATATTTTATATTTACTACTTCCACATCTGTTTCTCCTTAATATGTTATTTTACCACTTCTACATCTGTTTCTTCTGAATGTGTTATTTCTACCACTTCCAAATCTGTTTCTCCTGAATATTTTCTATCTACTACTTCCACATCTGTTTTTCCTGAATGTTATTTTACCACTTCCAAATCTGTTTCTCCTGAATATGTTATTTTACCACTTCCAAATCTGTTTCTCCTGAATATTTTATTTTACCACTTCCACATCTGTTTCTCCTGAATGTTATTTCTACCACTTCCACATCTGTTTCTCCTGAATATGTTATTTTACCACTTCCACATTTGTTCCTCCTTAATATGTTATTTTACCACTTCCACATTTGTTCCTCCTTAATATGTTATTTCTACTACTTCTACATCTGTTTCTCTCTTTATTTCTATGTAATATTTTACTCTTCTCTTCTACTTTGTTTTTGTTTTCCATTAGAAAAGAGGTCCTGGTCCGTTGGACTCCCTACCCTGAAGTCCATTAATCCCAACTAGAGTACTTTACAACATGTATTCTGAATTATTTTTCGCGTGCTGTAACTTAAGTAAAATATTGGCGACGAGGCTTACAATATGCATTCTAGTCTTTCAGCAGAAGAAACTTCAGTGTTTTTACAAAGCTTGCGGTCAAATAAACCTTGTGATGGAAATAGACCATTCCCTCTAACAGCACTAAAGTACTAACGACAGGAGGATGCCTTAGTCACCGTTCATCTGTTTAGAATGTACGTGTAAAGTTAAACAAAAGAGACCCGCGCACAGCCGTCTCTAATGTAGAACTGGCAAACTATAAATCCATTAAATCAACAATATCCACAGACAAACAATGAGATTTGAAAACCCACAGTCCTTAAATGTAGAAAGAATGTTTGAAGCAATGGGACAACACCATAACAATTAGTCATAAGCTTCAGAATTCGATCGAAAGAAACTTGTAAGTGAGAGCAAACAGCAATTTCCAAATGCAAAAATTCAACTGTACCTTGTTTTATTACATAGCGTTATTTGGCCGGTTATGTGTTTACTTGCTTACAGCGCTAAAATTTGAGTTTCGATAAGCTTGGGTGGACAGAGCATGGACAGCCTACTGTCCATGTGTAACGTTTTATAAAAAACAAAAATAACCGAAATTTCGAAATGTATACACAGTGTTAAAGTAAAGCACTAACACATGTGCCTCTCATTTATATTATTTCGGGCCCGGCATAGCCAGGTGGGTTAAGGCGTGCGACTCGTAATCTGAGGGTCGCAGGTTCGAAACATGCTCACCCTTTCAGCCGTGGGGATGTTATAGTGTGACAGCCAATCCCACTTTCGTTAGTATGTCACAAAGAGTAGCCCAAGAGTTGACGGTGGGTGGTGATGACTAGCTCCCTTCCCTCTAGTCTTACACTGCTAAATTAGGGACGGCTAGTGCAGATAGTCCTCGAGTAGCTTTGCGCGAAATTCAAAAACAAATAAACTATAATTTGGAGTTTTACGCACCCTCACTTATGAATTTCCACTTTGATTACTGTGTACATATCGTATATTGGTGTAAAAGGAGCCCACCATCTGCTCCGTTTTTTTTTTCCAGCTATCTTGGCATTTAGACTTGGATGTGAGTAAACGTCGGAGATACTTTTCAAAATACCTCTTTTATGTACCCAAAAATTCTCCGCGTAGCAATACGCGTATCTGCAACAATTGTTTTTCAAAAGCTGTCCCCTGGATTGGGTTTGAGCTCCTCAAAGTGTTGGAAGTAACTTCTAAAAACACATATCGTTTGTTTAAAAACATTTGAAAATAACTCCAGTTCTTCGAATGGCTGGAACTCAATCCAGGGAACAGCTTTTGACACGAATTAGTGGAAATTACTTGCGCTGTTACGCAAAAAATCCGTAGGTACATGAAAGAGGCATTTCGTTCGTCTGAAGACATTTTGAAAAGTACTTCCGACTTTAGCTAATTGCTTTTAGGTTTAAATCCGTCCCTACAATGTTTACAGCTATAATGGTAATTTTTATTGAAGTAAATCAGAAGCCTCGCTGTAAATGTAAGTCTGTTTCTCAAATTTTACAAGCGGTACAAATAATAGCGTTAAACTGAGGACGTATAATAATACTTATCTTCAAGTTCGCCTTTCTGTAAAATGAGTTTGATTATGTAATTGGTCCCCAGGGGCTAATTGGTATGTCTGCGGACTCACACCACTTAAAATCTGGTTTCGATACCCGTTGTTAGCAGAGCAAAGATATCCCATTGTGTAGCTTTGTGATTAATTATAAACAAACAGTTGTCAAATTACTTTGGTTTCTCGTGTTTATTAAAAAATGAAATATGTTTTTGAATGAAGACTCTGTTTCTGAAAAAGGGAAATAATTTGAAGAATATATTTTCTATACATCTTTGACGGGTTTTTTTAAACCATTTCTACCTTTCACGCTGCTTTATTGTCAAACTTGTTTGTTTCTTTTTGAAGTTCCTCAGTGGCTCAGCGGTATGTCTGCGGACTTGCACGCTAAAATCCGGGTTTCGATACCCGTGGTGGGCAGAGCACAGATAGCCCATTGTGTAGCTTTGTGCTTAATTCGAAACAACGAAATTATTTTTGAATTTCGCACAAAGCTACTCGAGAGCTATCTGTGCTAGCCGTCCCTAATTTAGCAGTGTAAGACTAGAGGGAAGGGAGCTAGTCATCACCACCCACCGCTAACTCTTGGGCTACTCTTTTACCAACGGATACTGGGGTTATCCGCGACTTTACAACGCCCCAACGGCTGAAATGGCGAGCATTTTTCTAGCGACGGGGATGCGAACCCGCGACCCTCAGATTACGAGTCACACGCCTTAACCCATCTGGCCACGCCGGGCCATTATTGTCAAACTATTGTCTATATTAACACATTAGTAACTGAAACCTTGAAATAGTACCTCTTATATATGCTTATAAATTTTTTAAAAAGATTGGACTGAGTTTAAATACACGTCGAATTCCTCACGTTTTGTTTCTTTTTGACTGGGTGCTAAAGAAAGATCTTAAAATAATTTGAAATTAAACGAATTGTTTAAGTCACACAAGTTTGGAAATATATGCCGTTTAAGGTTCGTATAAGAAAGAGAAGTGTGCTTCAAATAAGCTGGATACAAAAGTGTACAGTAAAGTAAACAAAAACGTGATTTGGCGACTGAGCAAAGTTATCTATAAATAGCAATTAGCTGTAGAAATAAAACCCAGCATTCTAGGGCACGTGTCTCGGCAACAAGTGATTTCTTTCACGTTATTTGGCAAAACAGATGGACTAAAGACTAGAAAACAATTGTTGTTAGAACTTTCTTGCCTGGTTTAGTTATCGTTCACTCTCGAATATCTTCGAAGTTTCGCTTTTTCTCCTCTTTCTCTATAAATAGCCCTGAGATCTATTTATCCATTCCGTCTCCTTATTTGGTATTATCGTATGACTCGTTGCGTCTGTTTTCGTACTTGTTTAGGTATTTCACCAGAATATCTTGTACTGTAACTGGATTTTTTTTACGTGCACTCTTAACCCTATTTTGTGCACCGAGTTTGTCACTAAGCCTAAGTACAACGTTGCACAAAATATAAACGATCGGTGTTTTGTTAATAACAGTGTTCGGGCATCTGTTCGTAAGAAACGGAAAAATGATGAACAAGAAACTGAGCTTCAAATTTTATTTTATTTTATGACCTATCATCATATGAACGTATTAAATAAAATGACCTTAACTGCACATGCACGTACAAACACATATTTGTATTTGTGATATAAATGTTTGAATATGAACGCAAACTAATAATCCTAATATTGAGTTAACTACTAGTTTGCTAACCAATCAAAGATAATTTGCCAACTTCAATCTATAGACCACAAATCTCACGAAATTTACCTCACAGCCAAAAGGGCAGGTATCAATAATTTTATATTAATTTAGTCGAAACTTTATTACATTTCGTGGTCAGAAAAATGGAATATGGACGATGGCCTCTCTTCTTGTAGCTTATGTTTCTGATGGTTTTCTGTGAAAGAACATGCCAGATTTCCTCAACGATTCTTCTTCCTTATTTGCGCGACAGAAGTTAAATAAATGTTACATTTTGATGACGAGAAACCTACTTGAAGTAAAAATGTAGTTCAAGACGTCTTGAGACACAAATGTTACATTGGTTTCTTAATTCGTACCCTCAGAACTAGTTCCTATTATCCTCTTGTTACATAAAGTTACACGTCATATCATCCCGTTTTTTCAACGCAATATTTCTACTTCCTTTTGTATTATGCTGTTGTTATTGCTCAATAAACACAGATCCTTCATGCAGATCTAGGACTAGACAATGAGGCCAAATATATTGCTTACATCTATAACAAAAGGAGATAATCTAACCCTACTTCATAAGTCCAGTCTTTAATTTTCATTTAGATATATTAAAACTTTCTAATTTCCCAGATCTGGCACTTCAGTACTTCAAAATGTACCACCTAGTATAAAAAGAATGTTGAAGCATATCCCCACCCCTTCTAGAGGAAATGTCGTATTATATGTACAAAAAAAACTAATTCTAGTTCATAAATAATCAACCTTTTATTTTCTGGTGTATGGTAGACGCATCATGTCAGATATGCGTTAGAGAAAATAAAAACTTTATCTCTGTATAGCAAATACGTAGTGTTAGATATACGTTATAGATCTTAAAACTTTGTCATCTCTGATTTATAATAAATACATTGTGTCAGATACACGTTATAGAAAATTAATATATTGTTTTCTCTGATGTATGGTAGATACATTGTGTTAGATATATGTTACAGAAAATTAAAACTTTAAAATCAATGTGACATTTAATTACAGCATTTCGTATATTTTTTTCGGAGTCTTCGTTTTTAGATTGATAAGTACAGACTGAATAAGTGGGACATTTTTGTTTATTGTAAAGTAGGTGGACATTGCTATTATAAGCTTTTGAATACTTTCATCTAAACTGTACAACAAGATTTGTTGTTTTTCAATGCAAAGGTATATAATGGATTATATGTTTTTTGTCCATTATGAACAAACGAACCATATACTTCAGTGTTCTAGCAATCTGTCCACCACGCTGAATTGAACCCCGGATTATAGTAAATATTATTGGCTAACAGTGGTACTAATTCAAGCTAGGACTGACATTATATCATAAATAACACATTGACAAATTTAAGAACCTAGAGAAACACTACCAATTTGTTATCTATTTCTGTTTAAGTATTGGGATAAAATCTATGACGACTTTGGGAAATTAAATATTATTCATCAACATATGTCTCTGATATGCACCATAAGCTATTGTAAATTAGTTTTAAAATATTAAAGAAGTGTTATGCAAAACGATAATTTATTTTTCTGATTTCTAGAGGCCCAGAATCATTTTGAAATCTATGATTTCGAAGGACAAGGCAAGATTGACTGTAAAGACCTCGGAGACTTACTTCGGTCGCTGGACACTCGGCCCACCATCGCTACAATTCTTAAAAATGGTGGTACAAAAAAAAAGGGTAAACCTTGTGTTTGAGATGTTTCTGAAGTAATATAAACAAACGAGATTTATGCTGTGTTTTTTGTTTCTTGTACAACGTAAAAATTAAAATTAACGAGAAATTTTCGATTTTCGTAGATGTATTTTATGTTTTGAATTTCGTGTAAAGCTACTCGAGAAGCACATGCAATATTCGTAGGTGAAGGAGTAGCTCAAGAGTCGGCGGTGGATGTTGTTGACTAGCTGCCTTCTTTGTAGTCCATCATCAGATAGTCATAAGTCCCAGCTGGAAACTTTTTTATTTATATTATGCACTCAAACATAAAAATTAAATGTTTATCACGAATTAATACTTTTATTTCAAATAAAAACTGAAACTTATAATTGAAAACTTTGTTTTTTAAAATACTTATCTACATAACTGTTCCTGAGTATCTAAATAACTTATTTTGCAACATTTGATGAGTACTATTCTGGTTTCAACATTTTCTTGTTAACAGAACTAGTCAAAGGAAATATTAACTATTTACTGAACCATGTTAGATAATGCTTCTTTACTTTTATTGTGAAATCCCAAATGACCTCGTTAGATACTAAATGCATACTTCTTGACCACGAGGAACCACCAACCTGAAATAAAAATGTATCTCAAAAGTGGAATATTAACACTTTTATTGATAAGGAGAGAACAATGTCTCCACCTTCCTAGGCCATCTTCAGGTTAAGAAATAGTGTTTGAAAGTGACCGTTGCCGCACGCATGTCTACGGGATTGTAGGGGGCATTGCAAGTGCTAAATATTAATTCTATGAACAACTTAAAATAAAGCAAAAACGTTAATATTCTAAATGCAGATAAAGGCAATGCTACAGTTATAATGAACACGAATGAATACATTAAAAAATGAACAACATAATTTCAGCAAAAAACACATGAAAACCAATTGAACAAAATACTAATACAAATGAAAAACACCAACACAATCTCAGAAAACATTTATTCTTACCTACGAAAGACCGATTCACGCACACCACAACTATACGGCACCCCCAATCTTCACAAACCTGATTGTCCACTGCGACCCATAATGTCAAACATTGAATTATTTAACTACAACCTCGGTAAATATATAGCGTGAGCATTTTCTCAATATGTAACATCAGCTGGCTCCATTTTCAAAGACTCTTTTAACTTTAAATATATTCTTAATCAACTGAATCGTAAAGTCTTAACGGTTAGTTTGATGTAATATTTCTCTTCACAAAAGTCCCAACAACTAAAGCCTGTAAGATAGCTTTAGAACTTTATATTCAAGACCCCAACCCATTGATACACATTCCCAGCAACCAATCATCAATCTTTATAGAATTCACTGCCACCAAAACTATACACAGATAAATGTCCTAAGAATGGGGAATCACGTGTTACCAGTTCTAGCCAACATTTTTTGAATCTGATTGAATCTCAAGCGATGAATTCAGCCTTACACCCACCACTATACTGGTACAGGTATGTTGATGATACAATTGCTGGATTCACATTTACAGAATACACACTTATTTTTTTAAGAACGTTAGCTCGATACACCACAACATTAAGTTTACCTGTGAACATGAAAACTAATCAAATAACATTTCTTAAACACAATTCAAAACTAAAAACCACAGAAAAATCAATCATACTGGATTATACATTCCCTGGGACTTAGCACATGAAACATAACAAAAACTCAACGCATTAAGAAACCAAATAAGCACAACCACAAAACTATGGCCTGGCATGGCCGAGCGCGTAAGGCGTGCGACTTGTAACAAAAAAACATCATTCCAGTACACAACAAATTTATTCAAAACTATGTAAAAACTACACTGACAAACGCAACACCAACATTATTTATAAAATACAATGTGATAACTGCCACGACTTCTGTATTGGAGAAACAAGCAAAAAAATGGAAACTAGATTCAAAGAACAAAAAAAACCTTCACAGATTTTTGAACACTGTATATCAAATAAACACAATATAACCCTAAAACACCCAGATATTAAGTAGGGGGAAATAAACGCAAAATCAATGAAGCCCTACTTATACAGCAACCAAAACCAAAATTAAACCAATATGGAGGAACTTCTTTATACTTATACTAATTAATAATCTAACATCCACCTCGGCCCACATGGCCAGGTGGTTAAGGCATTCGACTCTAATCCGAGGGTCGCGTGTTCGAATCCCCGTCACATCAAACGTGCTCGCCCTTTCAGCCGTGGGGTCGTTATAATTTACGGTCAATCCCACTATTTGTTGGTAAAAGAGTAGTTCAAGTGTTGGCAGTGGGTGGTGATGACTAGCTACCTTCTCTTTAGTCTTACACTACTAAATTAAGGATGGCTAGCGCATATAGCCCTCGAGTAGCTTTCCGCGAATTTCAAAACAAACCAAAACATCGACCTGCAACGTCCCCTACTCGGTTATACTTTTGTCCATAAAACATGTGTCCGGCAACGGTCACTTTCATATTATTTTTTTCTTAAACTGAACATGACCCAGGAAGGTCGAAACGTTGTTCTCTTCTTATCAATAAAGGTGTTGATATCCATACCAGCCGTTCTGAGATACATAAATGCATACTTGATCTGTGGAAGTTAACAATTAACTCGTTCAACTGATTAAGCACTCACGTGTTTAAATTAAAAGATTAACTGTACAAATCCTAAAACAAACCAGCCTGTTTACAACAGGCAGTTTACAGTCACCATACAAAAACTATATCGTTAGATAGTTGGTACTCCTTCGGTTTTAACTTAAGTTAGCAATCAAAATTTATAGCATGATATATAGTCAACAGTCCTTGATACGACATGATGAAATACGACATTTTTGAAGCTTTGAAATACGTTTACCTACGTTTTCTGCTGCACAACTATTGTTTGAAAAATACTCAGAAGTAATCAAATAAATATTAATTAAACCTTGGCAAAAAAACTGTAAGAAAATATTTATTTATTAATAAAGTTGTATAAAGTACCGTGTTTTTAATATGTGTAGAAATGTCCTAGTTCTATAGAGCTTGGCTTTCACTGTTTCAATAACATCAGTTGCTGTTTGTTTGTTTTTTACTTTTCATACACTGTAGCGTAACGTCCCTAAACACAAATTATGTTTCTAACTTTCAAAAAACAATGTTGTTCATTTATGACAGGAAGTTAGTGTTTCAGGTAAATTGTAATGATAAGAAATTGAAATATCTGTTTTCAGGAGAAAAAATGATGACTTTTGATGAGTTTCTACCAATCTACAGTCAAATTAGGAAAGAGAAGGAACAAGGAACATATGCAGATTTCATGGAAGGTCTTAAAGTTTACGACAAATCTGAGAATGGTACCATGTTAGCTGCTGAACTGGCTCATGTTCTCCTCTCACTTGGTATACTTATTTAACTATACTTATGTCTACATAACCAATCAGCTGGGGCATCTTTGTCCCTCACCTGTTATTTATCGATTTATCTTTTTATCTACTTCTTCTGGCTTTCATAAACTGTTTTGTATTGGAAATAATCCATTTTTTCAAACTCGAATTCATTCACTATCTTTTCCGTAAGTTAAAATGCAAATTTAAGATTTTTTACTTAAAATTGCAGGAAATCCTTTGTCTTTTTTTCATTCTTGCCATTTTGAGGTCCATCCTATCTTTATCTTTGTGAAGTTTGTTTTAAAGTTGCTTAGTGTCGCCCAAAATAGTTAATATATTTTTAATCGATATTATATGTAAAACATATCTTGGATAGCTATTCTTCAATAAGCGTTGAATTTAATATTTTTAACTGTTTAATACTCAAATTATTCATTTGTTTAGTAAATCTGATTTTATGTTACAACAGTCAGCGTAAAAATAAACAACACTGATCATAAAAAACTTGTTAAAGTGTTCATAATAAAAAGACAAGGAACTTCAACAGCATTCGATGGAATTAACTACAATATTGGCGTTATTTTGCTTACATTTTTATACTTGTATGTAGGTATTCTGTAATTATGGTCTGACACAAGTCATCTGCTGCGCAAATAGTTCAGTAAAATATACTTAAAAATTCACAAGAGTTAATTATTTATTTCCATTTCAATACTTATCCTTGCAAATACCACTTATTTTTCTACGCATGTTTATATTGCTACACATAATATCTAAAATGATCTATTGTATATCAGTACGTCAAGGTTAATGTCTTGTGTAAGGCTTAACTTTAATGCACCAGAGAAACGTTCTATACAAACCCAACAAGAAAAAATCAAAAAGACGTTTTATATTTTGACAGGTGAAAGGCTTACAGATCCTGAAGTTGAAGAAATCATGGCCTGCGCTGGGAAAGAAGACGAAGACGGGTTTATTAAATACGAACGTAAGTTAAGGGAACAACCTTGCAATGACATTCCTTGTATAGAGTTTATCATTGTTTATAACATATTTATTTGTTGTCTGTTTTGTGAAATAAAGATGCTAGCAACAAATGTATTTGTCAACACTAATTAATGAAATTTTGTAAATATCGTAACTTGTTAGTTTACATGTTTGGTTCTTCTAAAATCATAGGCAAAATATAACGTATTTGAATCTGACAGTGGATTGTATAAATAAAGAATAAATTATATACAATACCTTGTAAAAAAAATTAAATCTCCCATTTTGTTAAAAAGAGTCAACAGTAAAAGCAACGTAACCTTTCTTAGTTCAAAATAGATAAATAAAGTTAATTAATTTTACTGTTTAAGAGTGTGAGAACAATTTCCAGTGCAAAAGAAAATCAATCTCTTTAAGTGCGAGCATCGCAGATGAAAGTTTCAAAAACAGTTGTGGCAAAAGGGAGTTTCTACACCATATGAACCTATCTTTACAAAATTAGTAAACATTTTAATTTAAAAAGGGAAACATTGATCTTCAAAAAAGTTAAAAAATAAATTGAATCAAAATGGTAAGATTATACATTCAATCCTACAACTATGGGCTTTAAAAATTTAAATAAACTAGAATAGAAATTGGTTTGTTTTGAATTTCTCGCAAATATACATGAGGAATAAATGCGTTAGTTGTTCTTAATTTAGTAGTGAAAGACTGGAAGAAAAGCAGATAGTCATATTACCCACCGCCAACTCTTGGGTTTCTCTTTTACAAACTGTAGAATTAGCTAGCATATTTATTTCGATGGGGATTCGAGCCTGCGACCTTTAATATGCCGAGTCAAGCGCCTTAACTACCTGGCCAACCTGAAAATAGCATCTACATATTTTTTGCAAACTATAAGTCCCTATTTTGACACCATGTCTACAGTACTTATCAATTTTAGTAGGGCCAAAATAGTGACTTACAGCTTGAGAAAATAATTTAGACAATATTTATGTGTGATTTTTGATGGTCCCTGTTTCCTCTTTTAAATTAGCAGTTTTTACTAATTTTATTTTTATGTCCATTTATGGAGAACAAATTTTAATCTACACATTTGTATGTGAGTTTAGTTGAATGTTATCTGTTTTTCAACAGTTTACTGCTGCATCGGTTTCTTTTTCCTCCCTAAACCATTATTTACAGAGCCAGGTGGCTTTGTGCCTGAGGTTTCGTGTAAATATGCCCTTAAAAAGTGTCGAGTACGAAAGCAAAAGTATCTTTTATGTATTTATAACTATGTAAATCAACTTTTACGGTGGACTCATCAGATAGTAAGATGTAGCTTTGCTATAAAAAACACACATACGTACATACACATCATTTTTTAAATAAGTCATGGGCATTTGAGCGTTTCGTATGCTATACCCGTTTAGGTTTTGGTGCAAAATATCCAACCAATCTTGCTGCAGGTTTGTGAAGCAAAAATATGAATTATAATACTAATATAAATAAATAGTCAGATTTTGAATTTGTCTAACGCCCGTGAAGTTACTTTTTGTCGCACTGCTTGAATGGAACTAACCAATCATAAAGAAGATTGATTCCTTTGACAAAACTCAAATAACAGAGGCATTTGAAACACGAGCGATGAATAATTTATTTAGGAAGTGCAATGATGTTCTCTATTGTGTAACAAGAAATTAAGAATATATAAAACAGTTCCAAACAGAACAATGCTTGGTTGATCATCGCAGGTGTTCTCTGGTAAGAAAAACTATTTATATATATTTTAATTAGTGCAGCATTTTTTGTTTAATTTATTTTTGTCTCGGTTTGTTTTTTAAGTTATAACAAACTAATATAATTAGTCCGAGGTTTGGATTTGCTGTTTTTAATGCAGTCCTTTCTTGTGAGTTTGTTTTCTTAACTTTGTAAAAATGTCTCTGTGTGTATATATATATATATATATATATATATATACACACATAGGGTGTCCAATGGCTCTATTGTCGCCGAGACACTTTTCAAATAGACTTTGAAACTGCCTTTGAACTGAAATATATTACCGTGTAAAATAAGCGTATTTTATTAATATCCTTAAAATGGTAATGTATTTATTGTATAAATATTGCTATTTAATTATCGTGCACAACAATAATAGCAATATAATTTTAAATAATGAAACAGTTAATTAATGAAAAAGATGAAATAATGTATTTGTGATGAATAATAATTATTTTAAAATCAGATTTGAGACTGCAGTAACTTGATTCAACAACAACAAAACAGCTCTATCTCTGATGTATACATTTGGAGCTGACACTAGGAATCCTTGGAATTATAAATAAATATATGCGCTGAGCCAATCGTTTGGGTTGTTTCAAATTCGAGTCGGGTATGGATAGGGCCTTTACTAGGGTCGCTAAGTGTTCAGCGTGGATGCAGGTGAAAAATTTGAACATTACTTATAAATATAATGTGGCCAGGTGTGTTAGGCGTTCGACAAGTAATATAAGGGTCGCAGTTTCAAATCCACGTCGCACCAAACATGTTCGCCCCTTTTAACCGTGGGGGTGTTATAATGTTACGGTCAATCCCACTATTTGCTGGTAAAAGAGTAGCCAAGTATTGTCAGTGGGTGGTGATGACCAGATGCCTTCTCTCTAGTTTTACACTACTAAATTAGGGACAGCTGGCGTAGAAAGCTCATGTGTATCTTTGTGCAAAATTCACAAACAATCAAACATGAATGATATGAATTCTCGACTTAGCTTTCGTCATTTCAATGCATAAGTTATTAATATTGTCTATTTTCTGTTTAATTCCTATCAGTTCAGAGGATTATTTATTGATATTGTGTATTCTCTATTTAACTTTTATGAGCTCAGAGGATTATTTATTGATATTGTGTATTCTCCATTTTACTTTTATCAGTTCAGAGGATTATTTATTAATATTGTGTTCTATATTTAACTTTTATCAGTTCTGAGAATTATTTATTGATATTGTGTATCCTCTGTTTAACTTTTATCAGTTCAGAGGATTATTTATTGATACTCTATTTTCTTTTTAACTTTTGTCAACATTGTGTTTCTCCACTTAGCGTTCATCAAAACCGTCCTAGCGGGACCCTTCCCACAAGAAGCTGAATGAATATAAGAAAATCTACTTTCACTCTGTCTTCAACCAGCACGAATATTGTTGTCTTTGACTACTTTTGTCCCCATAAAATGTATTACCACGTTATTCAGTCTGAATAACTTGAAATGGCTAAAACTTTTCCCCTAAAACTCAACGTGTTTAGTTGCTGTAGAAATCTTAAGAACAGAATAATATTGTAAATTTTATGTACGTTATTTGAGTCACAATTTCCAGAAAATTGGATTCCATTCGTCGTATGATCTAATTGCTGTGATCTCCCTCTAAGAAAATATATTTGTATCATCAAATTATTATGGCATAAAGAGTTTGCATACTCGAAAGACCAAAATAAAATAATTTATCATAGAAACAAAAACAAGTGTGTTTTTAATTGGTATTAAAAAGTACCTTCTATGAATTCATTAGGCTGGAATCTATAAGTGGTTAACCTTATTACTCTTTCGGGAGTATGATAAAACTTTCACATCTATTTATTCTATTAATAATTATTTCCCTGAGTAAATGAACAGTAAAGTTCTTTTATTCATGGTTACATATTATTAATAATGTTTAATAATTTCTTAGTTAATTTGCTGTTGTTTTGAATTAAGCACAAAGCTACACAATGGGCTATTTGTGCTCTGCCCACCACGGGTATCGAAACCCGGATTTTAGCGTGTAAGTCCGCAGACATACCGCTGAGCCACTGGGAGGCTCTTAGTTAATTTACAGGTAAGTATGTTTAGTGCACATTCAACTCTACAAGAAAGCTTCATTTTGGTGTATCTCCCCAGTGGTACAGCGGTATGTCTGCAGACTTGCACCGCTACAAACCGAGTTTCGATACCCGTAGTGGGCAGAGTAAAGATAATCCATTGCGTAGCTTTATGCTTAATTCTAAACAAACAAACAATACCTTCGGTATTGACAAAGAAAAATAATTCGAAACATTTAATTTATTAAAAGATTCCCTTATGGGTGAGCTGTGGATTTCAGGGCTGGCAACTATAATTCGGGGTTTAATACCAGGAATACAGGGTGCAAAGAGCCCATTGTGTAGCTTTGCATTAAAACAAAAGCATAGATAGTTGTAAAAATTAAATATGGTAAGAAGTACCAGATTGAGGCGACCTCTATAACATTCCATATGTTTATAGCGATAAGAATTAGATTGCACTAGCTTGTGAAAAGCAGAACCAAACCACAAAAAGCATCCAGACTAGTGTTCTAGTAACATCCACCCCCAGGCATGGGAAGTGGGCTTTCTAGGAAAGACTTAAATTCTTATGAAGCAGTCTCTTTAATGTCATCTACTGGTTACAAATAAATATCCGACTGTTTAGCATTAATAGGAGTACAACATCTATTTCCATCTGAACTCTATCATTGTTTCTTAGCTAATGCTATCTGTCATGCTGTATGCTGGCAAAAAGATGTGGCACTAAGAAAAACGTGGTCGACTTTAAAGAAATATCGTATTCAAGTGTATACCTGATTTCCCCAGTTCTGAGAGAAAAGACATTGTACTGAACAGATTTTACAGGTCACCACGTCGTTATAGTCCATATCACCATGCCAAACTGTGCTCTATTTAAGGGCTATTCATCTTAACAGTAGTGTAGTTTCCACTGCAAAAAGCTCTATCAAGAATTTTCCTTGCTTACCGCAAACAATTTAGTGCACAAGGACGACGGCTTTCCGGTCACTTTCTTAACAGTTCAATCTCTTAGACATTGATAGGTGTTTTGTGTTTCTTACCCCAAGTGTTTAAAGTACCCAAATGATTGATTGAATATATGTCTTGGAAGCATTTTCCGTACATGTAATGTTTGTCACTTTTCCAGCCAGACAATCTTCTTGATTATATTGCATACTGTGGCCTGAGTTATGAAGATGGATTTCATCACTGACCTTTCTGTTTGTGAATTCTAACCCGTTACAAGATATTACACTTTGCTTCCATGACCTGAGTATAATTTGTTGCAGGCCTCTTAATAAATGGTTCAGGTACCACAGACATGAAACTTTGTAGGATGAACGGTAACTGCATTTTTTGGAGACACAATACCTAAAGAGCTGTTATGGACCATATCTGATTCACAGTCCTTTTTCCTTCAACACCATAACGTATAATGGAATAGCCGTTTCAGAAATATTAGACATCTGATCTGAACATATCTTTATTGTTTAAGTGGGTAAATGTTTTGTGTTAGAAAGAGTTCTTACATGCCCTCCTCCAGAGCATTCAACTTTTAACGGCATCACGATGCGTGCAAGTTGACAAAATTTAAACATGTAATTTTGATATATTTCTTTCGACTATGATTTTATATCAACTGTGATTTAAAATACTTTTAAAAGTATTAACCTTTCAACTCTTCAACCTTTTGTGTATGTCAGAGACCTCCAAGCATTCTAGATAATTTTTGTAGTATATAATAGTTTAAAAGAGGTAGTGAAACAGGGACCAAAGATGCACAATACAAGTTTCCATAAGTACAAAAATAGTCTCATAGAGAACTAGGGCCACTTACAGCTTGGATCCTATCTCAAAAGCAGTACATGATTGAATGTAGTTGAAATAGAAAATATATTAACCTATGAGAGCGCTGATCACTAGCTTGCTGTCTGACAAAATTGGAAAAGCGAGAAAGCAATTGGTTTGAATTAATATTCAAATTTTAGCACTAAACAATGCAAATTAACTTAACAAAGAGGGCTGATATTTTTAGCTTCAAAGAACTAGTAAAGAGAAAATCCCTGATAATACAGAGGAACAGTTATTGCTATAGGAAATTAAAGGTGCTTTATATCAAAGAAACGTTGACTGTCTTCTCTTGATGGATAATACCAGTGAATATAATTTTACGTTAAGCATTTTAAACCAGTGCGGTTGTGTTTGTTTATTTGAGATTACTGGAAACAATAACTGCAAGTACCGGGCAAACACCCATCAAAACCTGGAAAGGTAACCATTGTGATGACAGTGTGAGAATGAGTCTGAGGTTACCAAAAAACGATTAAACAGCAATGCTTGATCTCTATCAGAAGGCTTGTTGTTGTTGTTGTTTAGGAAGGATGCTTACATTGGTCAGAAATCTAACACTTATAACTCGTATGACCAGTGACACTAACATAAAATAAGTGAAGAAGGGATTTGGGCATCCTATCATGTTGTGTAGACTTATTTCATTCTGGAAAGACCCTGTAATAGGTAAGCAAAGAATTGCTCGGCTTGATTACATCAACAAGTAGATGAGAGGTGAGAAACTCGAATAAGGAAATTTGAATATAACAATGAATAGGGAACAATGGAGAACCGTGGTTATTGATTCTCATACTTGAAAAGAACACTATGGTTGTTTTATAATGACTAGAAATCAACCATAGTGTTCTTTACAAGTATGAGAAATAAACGTTTTAACCTTTTTAGGTCATCTTTGTTGACCTGATGATGACTTAAGAAGGTTGAAACATTGTTCTTCACTTTATTTTAATTAAAGTGTTAATACTCATTCCATCTACCTTGAGAATGCCGTGGTTGATTTATAGTTTATTTTTTATATTGAATTTAGTTCCGCTTGAGGGCAATCTGCTCTATCCAGATCTAATTTTGAAACGATAGATTGAAAATAAAATAATGTTTGGAGACAGTTTGAATGGGCTTGAGTGAAATCCCAAATGTCAAGATTTCAGATCTTGTAAATTTGATGTGTAACCGCATTTAAAATCAGGGGTTTGATTATCTTTGATGGACTCAGCAGATAGCCCAATGTTGCTTTGCTATAACAAACACACATTTCTTCCTTAAATATTGTAGAAGGAAGGTGCATCAAATAGATCCTCTTTTACACTTCATTTATTTAATAAAACATTTTTCTTGGGTGTCTACCTACTATTTTTTTGTCTGAGTAAATTGGTTTACTATTTTCTTGAAATGTGAGATTTTGAACTTATTTTTATTTCAGTATGGGAAAACTTTATTCTGTTATGTATGCTGGACATAGGAATAAACGTGTTCAGGCTTCACAGAGCTAAGTTGGATCCTACAACATCTCCACTTTGCTCTCAGTGACTATGTTACAAGCTATGTTTGTAATGCCGTAACTTGTTTGTTAGATAGAAGACGCACAACGTTAAAATCGAGTAAATTTTTACAGGCAGGCAAATATTTTAGATTTTGAAGTCAAATTTTCTAGTGCATTCTACAGTAAATTAATAATACAAATTAATTAAGAAGACAGAGAGTCATTTCTAGCTGGTAGATAAAATCAATCGATATGTTTTAGTTTGAAATGAAGTAATTGGATCTGTATTATCTCTTGTGCCTATTGAATTACTTGTACAAATAAGTTCATTATTACAGAGTTTAGGAATTGGGTTCCGATACTCGAAGTGGGCAAAACATAGACAGTCTGTTGTGTAGCCTCCCAGTGCCACAGTGGTATGTCTGCGGACGTACACACTACAAACCGAATTTCGATACCCGTGGTGGGCAGAGCACAGATAACCCATTGAGTAGCTTTGTGCTTAATTCTAAACAAATAAATCTATGGTGTAGCTTTGTGCTTCATTTCAAAACAACACAGTTACTTTTATAAACACGGCCTACGACTGTGTACAATGAAGGGAATTTATGAAAACGAAAATAATCTTATTTGTTAATTTTTCCATGGACTGGATTTTCTATTATTTTCACCACTAAATTTACAATAACTTTTCAATCAAAGAACAACGGTACAAAATGAGTTTAAAAAATATGCATACTCAGCATAATTAAAGAGTTACTGTTGTCAAAGAACTTAATGATTTTTTTTCTATTATTTATTTAATTGCCTAAGTATTAATACAAAGTTGTTACTGCCACTTCTAGTGTTGTAATCAAATGGTTCATTGTAAATATCACTCCTATATCTTAATCTCCGTTATTATCTTTAAAGTCAGTTTTTGAATTATAGATTTTATATTATTAAGACCTGTTGTTGCAATTTATAGCAACTAATTCATAAAATTAAATACAGAACTCTGATACCTCTGTTTTGTGCAAAAATAATGGATGGTGGAAAATTAGAAACACATTTATTTATTTTTTTACTTTCAAACAATTTGTTTATTTTCGCCGTTAGAGTGTCTCTTTTATTACTAACGTAGTCTAATAGTATTATCATATATATATGTATATATAATATCTAGAGGCATTATTATCGCACTTGGAAATGGCGTCTATAAACCGAAAAAAAGATGGGAGTCCAAATATTAGATTTTACGAGTCACAAGAAACAATATTACAGTTTGATGTCGTGAGACAGTGGCTTCAAAAGAATTGCAAAAAGGTTTGGTGGTTATTTTAAATTATGTTTTGTTTATAATAATTATACTGAATATTAATAAAATTACTTAAAGTTAAACTTTAAACGAACATACTTTGTAAGGCGTAATGTGTAATAGAAATAATAACTGAGAAGTTTAATTAGAAGGAAAAATTAGCCAAGTAATGGTTTTAGGTAACTAAACAAGCTATCAATTTTCAGACTAATTCATTTTCTTTATTTTAGTACACTCGCTGTTTGTAATGTTTATCATTATGCTATAATCCTTTACGTCATAATGGCATTACTAATTTTATTATCAAAGTAATTTCGCTAATTAAAATCGGAAATTAGAGCTAGTGCTACAAATAAAATAACAACCAATGAGATACATAATAAGTTCTATTGACCTGATAGATTCTAGGTGAGAAAACAAAATATGATTCTGTGATTTGTTTATTGCTTATTAAGTATTACATATATTTGGAAATAAGAACAAAGATACACAATAGGCTATTGTGCTCTGATCACCGTGGGTATCAAAACCCAGTTTCTAACAGTGTGGGTCTGCAGACATGTCTTTGTGCCATTGAGGGGTGTATTATGGATAAACTGTGAAAATATAGCTGATATGAGTTAGTTTATTTTACTTAAGTAAAATGTAAAATAAGTATGGAATGATTTCAACAGTGATATAAATTATATTAATATATATATATATATATATATATACAGATAGATAGATAGAGAGAGAGAGAGAAAATTAGAAACCACATCCCACATTATGTTTCACTTTGAGCAGTAAATACTTTCTCAACAAAATTATGCAAAAACTATTTTGCATTTTATTTGTCAAAAAAGGATTTTGTCAGTGTATTCCAAAGTGTTTTTTTTTAAAATATATGTTGGTTTTTTGTTTGGAACAAGTTGTTGAGTACAGTAAACAGCTTGATTTGAGTATGACGAAAACATAATGTGAAATCGTTTTATTCTTTAGATCAGAATAAGGCTTACATATTAGCAGGTCAGAAGTTTCTAGATCAGTCTACATTTGTTAACGTCCCTGAAAAACTGACTAAAAAGCAATAACTGAGCATACATCTCTACTAAAATCACTATAAAAAGGTTGATTACACTAAAATCAGCAAAAAACATTTAATATTTTAAAGTGTTATGACTGTAGTTGCATGTACAATAACAGATTTGGGGTTAGTTTGGACCTCAGATTTTCAATACTCAAATTTGAGTGTCTGAAGAATTCAGCTTAATATACAAATTAAGAATTTAGATATAGACGTGAGGATGTTTATATGGAGTTAGTGACTGGCCATTACTGATGACTTGCTAGTGGTAGTGACTGATCACTTTTGATAATAACTCACCTTTAGTAACTGACCTGAAACAGAACCAAACATATCAATGTGTTAATCTTTGATAGAAGTGTTATGGATTTGAAGAATAAAGAATTCATCACAGAGCCATGAACACAAGAAAGCACACAATCTGATCACATCAGGACACATGCTTCACAGATAATACTTCATCATTAAACAAACATGTGAAGTGGTCATCTTTAAAAAATGATGTAGAAAGTCTCACAAGGGTTTGACCTCAAATGATAGCTTATCACCTCATAAAATAATTGTATGACTGAGGTTCATGGAATGTCAAGACACCTTTTTCAGTTTATCTCATGACTTATGGTATAAAATATTTTACCAGATTGGTACTGGTGATGAAGCACCAATAGTTCATTTAGCTAGATGACGTTTACTTGAAAAACAACTGGTAGTGATAGAACAAAGTATTGGAGCTATTGAGAATCATGACAAGGTTTTGCACAGACTCGTGAAACGTGAATGATGTTACAAAGAAGGATGCCTATCCATTGTGAAAAATTGACTCTACTTAGGATACTGCAAGTGGATCAAAGTGACTTTCATTACTGGATTCTAAGAGCAGATATTGGCATCTTCATATTGAGAAAATGAATAGATAGAAGACAACCCTTACTGCAGGAAATGGGTTGTGACAGTTTGACTTTTTATTGTTTGAATTATGTAATATTCCTACAATATTTCAATGTTTAATGTAGTGTAATTTGTCTAAGCTACCCTGGGATGGTGTATTTGTCTATTTGAGTCACATAATCTTACCTGAGAGGAATTTAATAATGCTTATGAAAGACTAAGGAAGGTTCTAGATCAGTTAAGGAAAGACATTTTAACCCCAATAGGTGTGAATTATCCCATCAACAGGTGAGATTTTTGAAATACATAGCAAGTGGGAAAAGAGTGTAAAGCTTCATTGAAGATTCACTGTATACCAAATTGGCCAATGCCAAAGAACTTTCCTGAGGTAAGAGGCTTTCTTAGACTGTGCTCTTACTGTTGTCATTTTTTAAGATCTTTCTGTGATGCAGGTTATCCTACTACACAAATTACTTGAGAAAACAAATAAAGTTTGTTGAACTGCTTATTTTAGACAAGCATTCATATTCAGAGGAACTGATCACTATTCTGGTTTTCATATGCCTAAATCTGGAGGTTTCACTGATTTGTGATGATAAGAGACTGTGTATGTGACAGCCATAAAGAAAGATATGTGAAACTTTGCATGCAAACTAAGGGGAGTTTGTTCTGGTTTTTAGTTTTAAAATTTGACTTTAAAGAAATTTTAGCAAATTTTGTTTGTCCTGTAGTTTCATTTTATAGCCTTTATAGGACTACATAGAAGTTTTCTTTTTTCTAATTCTCATTTACTGAATGAAGAATATGTACAAGTTTCATCCTAAATACTGTTGAAAAAGAACAAAATGGTAAAAAACTTGCAATATTAGTAGGGGTACTGGCAAAGCAAAGGTACTATGGGAGCACCACATGAGGGAACCATGCCTCAAAAGACTTTTGATCAAACACTGCAAAACGTCTGACATAATGACAAGAAAATAGGAGTGAGACTGGTGTTGGCTGAAGACTTTTGATAAACACTATTGGGTCATTTCATGTAGACCCAAAGCAGATGGAATGCAGGTCTGTCTGAAAGCTCCATACATTTGGAACAACATTCAATGACTCAGCCTATCAGCCAGTATGAATATGCATTTGACAGATGATACATCTATTGGAAAATCTGTTGCAAAAATACCCCAACTGGGAAATGGGGCAATGGTATCTGAGAATACAGATGGAATGGTCTTAGTGGAAAAGATTAGCAAAATAGTTACTTAAAGAGCTGAAACAAGCAGTTTTTCTAGATGTAGCTTACCATTTCAGTGATTACAAGTGGCTGTGTGAAAGAGCCATCCTGGTACCAAAGAGTAATGCAGTCAATACCACAAACAAAGAGTTTCTCTCTAAGTTGCCTGGCCAAGTTTAAAAACCAAGCTCATTGATGCTGTTTCAGACACCACTGAAGCTGTCACTTATCCAATAGAATTCTTCAGTTCTCTGTAACAACCATGTGTGCCACCATACAATCTGGCATCGTGCTTCTGGGGAATCTGGACCGGCAAACACTACACAGTAGAATATAGTTGGCTATCAAGAAGGTAATGCCACATACTATTGAGGCTAATTGGTTATGCCACAGGGCAATATATCTTCATTCCACTTATTGTAATAATTTCTTCTGATTTGCCATTTCAATTCAAGGAGCTCTGTATTCCAGTTCGATTCAACTTTACCATGAGAATTAACAAGATGCAAGAGCAATTACTCAAGGTTGTCAGTCTCAACATGCAAAGTCCATGACTTTCTCATAGCCTACTTTATGTTTGTTGCTCCAGAGCAGATTATAGTAAGAACCTCTTTATCTTGGCACAAATGGAAGATAACATTGTCTGTCTTAAGACACTGCAAGGATAAACAATTTTGAAAACACTGTGATAGGAATATGTATCATAAAATAATAAAGTATTAAGACATTGTTTGTCTTAAGGTACTGCAAGGATAAACAATTTTGAAAACACTGGGATAAAATGTGATAGGAATATGTAATATAAAATAATAAAGTATTAAGACATTGTCTTAAGATGCAAATAAATAGTTCTTAATTTATAACAATGATGTTTTTATGACACAACAAATTTCATGACTTCTATAGGTTTCTGAGAAAAGCAAGATCTTTTGGCTATATCTCACAACTAAAATAGGCTGAAAATATGCATTCAGACACAATCTATTAGTAAAATATCAGTTTAATAACCCAATAAAAACTGGGTACTTTGGCTAGTCAGCAATATATCAGCCAATTTTACAATGGAAGTAATTTTGTGATAACATGTGACTGTCAATTATAGCAAGGTCGTGGAAAGTAAGTATTGTACCAGTCCAAAGGACCTAATATGTGTTTTTCGATTCTAGAGTTCCTTGTGTCATTATTTAAATTTCAGGCAGATCATGTAGCATTCAAGTGAATTTTCATAACCTTGAAGATCAAATAGTAAGATGGTTCCAGAAACCTCAGGAGTGCAACTTTTAACATTGTGCATTGTCCTGGACAGAAACATAGAAATGCTGAACCATTATAGTGAAGACAGTATGTTGACAAAGAGTACAAACATCATGAAAAGAGAGAGTGTTAATATAAAAAAATTATAATAACAGTTATTACAAATAGTTATTAAACATATTGGTTTATATACAAGTTTTATAACTTACAAGCTATACTGAGTCTTTGATCTGGCCTAGAACTGAATATCTTATCAATTCTTGGTCCATGACAAGCAAATGAATTCTAATTTTATCTTCTTACATGCCTATTAAATTAGATAACTTGGTTGTTCTCTTGCTGCTTATAAGTTGACTTTTCACCAACAAAGATATTTAATGTTCTCACAGAAATAAGTCAAAAGTTAATTCACTGAAGTTGAGCTGTTTGTAATTTTTGAAAAATATGGTTTCCTAGTCAAATTCTGTAGTTTTCCGATGAGTAAGTATTAGTCACAATTATAGGTTCCGAGGCTTACAGTATACTGACTGTAGCTGACTAACAATATTCTATTATTGTCTCTCAACTAACCTTTATTCCAATTAGATGAGATTCTTGAACATTGAACAATGTTCAAATAAATATATGTAGGTATTTTTTCAAAACCTATATTTGTTGATTTTTGCTCTCAAGAATCTTCCACAAATTTAGAGAATAGGCAGGACTTATGAATTACACATCCTACAATATACATCACATACATCTAATTGAAACAAATGCAGATATAAAAATAAATGTATAACAGTAAATCCATACATGATGAACATTTAGTATGGTCCTACACCAAACTGGAAGCTATCCAGCAGAAGTGTAAAACTATAATCCAGTGACTCAAGAATTGTGTGGGAAGATCCACATGACAAAATATTAATTTTATACATCCCAAAAATGGATACATTTATTGGACAGAATGAGATTCTGTATGTAAACAAAAGGGTTTGTTATGCTGGAAGTTGAAAGATATCACTGGGAAAAAGCTCCTGTTGATACTTCCTCAGGCTCCATGTTTTGAAATGCCATCTCCACAAACTTTTTGGAGAATGCATATACTGAGTTGTATGTTTTGTTGCTGAAATATGTGGGATCCTTTAATTTAAGAAGACCAAAATAACAGCTCTTCATCTATGTTTTGATGGTATATGACTGTATGATCAGTGCCACAAGAACAGCTGAACACTATAGTTAAACAGATGCTATGAGGGGCCATATTATGTATTGAACAGAAGCAATGCTGTGGTTTACACAATCCAAGCCTATTGTTATTTATCATGATTGTCGTTGGAAGTATGTTAGTGGAAGAATGAATAATTCCAGAGAAGAATTTGTGAGTTGAACTTCAACCTGCAGAAGAGATTCTGAAGAGAATAGTCTGGAGGATCATGGTCCAAGTTTTCAGTGAATTCAACTAACCACCTATCTTGGAGGAAATCCTCCAGTGACAAAATGCCCAATGATAGCAAGATGCAGATAAAACCATAAAAAAAAAAAGTTGAAGGACAGTCTAGTATTTTGTTCGTTTATAAGGGACTTAAATCCAGGAAGGGAAGACATTTAAATTATATTTTTAATGCTGTAATTTGTTTACTAACCAGAGTGACCTGCAGGTCATAATGATGATGCTGATATTAAAATATTTAATGATAATAATAATATTATAGGCCTAGAAAGTTTTAAAGAATTAAACTTAAGTATTCTATTAAACTCGAAATTGGTTTACAAATACGAGGTTGGGAGAAGTTAGTTGTTTTTGGCGATAATTTGGTGTGTTTTGTGAAGTACCTATGCTAGCCGTCTCACTTATACAGTTAATTTGTTCATGATAGTACAGTTAGTATATATGTAACATTGGCATATAACTTGCAACAATATTTAAACATGTAGAAACGTTATAGAAGTAAATACATTTAATTGTTATATGAGTTAAACGTTGAATTATTTTCTCCAGGTAATTAAAAATATTCGGTCAACGAAAGAACAACGACACGACAATATTTTCATAATAGCAAGCAGCAAGTGAAATGTTTCTTAAAACGACATGGGTTACAGTTGATACTAAATAAACTCTTTAAAATATGTTGCAGTATAATCCAAAAGATTAAACAGATTCACACCCCGCTAGTACAGCGGCAAGTGTACGGATTTACAACGCTAAAATCAGTTATTCAGTTGCCTCGGTTGCCTCAGCAGGTAGCCCAATGTGGCTTTGCGAAAAGACAAACACACATAGATACGTACCTAGAACATCAACTTTAATAAAACTAAGTTTTGGTTTTGATTTACGAAATGGAATTCGGAAGTTAATAAATGCCCTCATATAATCGTGCTGAGCCAGTGGTAAGGTGGGTATTATATGCAAAAGCGGCTCGTTTGGGTTGAGAAAATATTTTACGTAGAAGAGCGAACAACGTTTCGACCTTCTTCGGTCATCGTCAGGTTCACAAAGAAAGAGGTAACTGTTACCTGACGATGACCGAAGAAGGTCGAAACGTTGTTCGCTCTTCTACGTAAAATATTTTCTCAACCCAAAGGAGCCGTTTTTGCATATAAGATTCTCAACAAGTGGGTTTCTCGACGTCACTGAAGGTGGGTATTAGTTTCTTAAAAATAAAATGCAATATTAATCCTGTTGTATCAAAACTAATACAACGACGTCTCGACTTGAATGTCAATTGCACAATTTCCCCTTTTTCTAGTGACTCATCGGTTAGTCTGAAGGTTTATAACGCAGAAATGTAAGTTTCAATACTTGTTGTGACCACTGCACAGATAGTCTATTATGTCGCTTGCACTTAACAACAACCAATCAAACAAGTTAGTTGTACATCACTTTGACGTCCTTTAATGTCACCTGCTCTCATGGATAAACCAAGATTGAGAAATACCGATTGTTATATACTGAATACGGTGTAGGGTTTGTACTTCATTGGCTAAGATACTTTTTGTTTCTGTCCTTACGCTGAGTATTAAAGGTTTCCAAGACTAGGACAGTTTTAGCATTTAATGTGTTTTGTGGAATCTCAATTGATAACAGCCTATATGTAAATAACAGTAGAATTTCGATTAATAACAACCTCTACATAAATAACATACACTATAGCGTGACAATGACCAAACTTGTGTACTTTTAATAGTATTAAGACCATATAATTATTTATTTATTTCAATAATTTCTTACATCCTCCGTTAGAGGGCCTCTTTGATATTATCAGAAGATGATATTAACGTATTGTTAAAAATGGCGTCTATTAACCGAAAGAAGGATGGAAGTCCAAATATAAAATTTTACGAGTCACAAGAAACGATAGTACAGTTTGATGTTGTGCGTCAGTGGCTTCAAAAAAACTGCAAAAAGGTTTGACGAATGAATAGTTTATGATAAATGATTTACAAAGACTTAGGCTATTATTTGCATGCTGGCAATATCGGCCGGGCTATGATATAAAGCCTTTCTCTGTTGGAGTTTCGGAAAATAACACTGTGTAGCGGGATTCTGAAGCTTTTAGAATCAGCTATGTTAGGCCTAATATTTGAACTAGACACACAAGGTTACTTTAATATGCATTTTAAAATTATAGTTTGCCAGCATTCTTATTGACTATTTAATATTTCAAAACTTAAAGCTGCTTAGTGCAAATTTTTTAAATTTATTTTGATCAATTGAAATTGAAAGCTATCATGTAGATATTAGGGTTACTTTTAAAGTGAAACTTGAATTTAATAAAATGTTGAGAATTTCAGCATGAAATTCTATGATATTTGAGCTATAGGTGAATTTTAACTTTAATGTCAAAGTTTGGTGTTATATTTTTAGAACACTATGTTTATATACTTTTGACAGGTTTGATCAAACATTTTATGAATTGCAGAATTTTTAGTTCCAAATATTGAGTAAGATGCCACTGACCAACAGAAGCACTCTAGTCTAAAGGCTATAGGAATGGGAAGAGGAGTCTAACTTGTTAATTAAGTGTGATCAGTGATCACGTTATATGTATTTAAATAACAATGCTTAATCGTGTGGTGTGCCACGATGTATTATTTTCTGAATGGCAACTATGTTGCAAGTTTTAGCCTTGTTACATAAGTTAAAAGTGTTATGTCTAGCCATTTTCATTAGAATATTTGCAAGCATTCTGTGATACATACATAACCATAATTGTATAGCCTGACGATGATCGAAGAAGATTGAAATGTTGTTCGCTCCTCCACATAAACTAACTAACCATGATTGTTATGTTTCTCTTTCATAACTACTGTCTGATGGAGGTGACTTTTATTAAAATCATTTCAAAACCATATCTTTTGTCCACAGAACCTTTAACATATTGAAAAAAATAACTTTGTGAGCCAGTAAATTATAAGACTTTTGTATTTCGTGTAAATAATAAAATTTGAAATTGGACTTTTGTTACCTTAAAACAAAATTAGTTGAAGACTACTTTAGTTGATTTTCAGTAAATATTTTTGGCTGTAGTGTTTTTATGGTAAGTGGTTTTTGATTGTTGGTGTGGTTAATTTAGAAAAAAATGTTTTTTTAAGCTTCTGATTAAAAGTAATAGAGGTTGGAGATGGCTCAAGTAGGTAACATGATAAAAACTTTTTAGTTTGCAGCTTTTGTATTAAAGATGTTTTCATTAACCATTCAAACCACCTTTCTAATAGTGGGTTCCTTATCATCAATTTTACTGTTTGATTTTGAAAATAGTCATTTTTACTAATCTATAATAATAAACCAGACTGTCTATGTGTATTGTAATGATGGTTGGTAGGGATATTAAAAACTTTAATCAAAATAAAGTACAGAACAACATTTTGATCTTCTTTGGTCATCTTCAGGTTGACAAAGAGAGTTTGAAACTACGGCTTCCAGAGGAAATAACTGAGAGACCTGAAACTCTGCATGGTTAGTGAGGGAACCATGAGGGTGTGCACCTGGGTATTATTTTTTTAATTTGACCCAAAAAACATTTGTCCAATTGTTTTTGCCTTTAAGCCTCATAATTGTGCTTCCTGAAGGTCTTTAGTAAAGTGTCACATTATTTGTAATTTTTGCTTAATGAGTAACAATATGTAAAGGTTTTCCTCCAAGATACTATTGAAAAATAATAAAATGGTAAAAAATGTCAAAATTTAAAGAAAAAGGACATATTTTATCAAATATCAACAAAATTCTTAGCCACCCAACAGGCAGGGCCCATGGAACAGACCCATAGAATACTAGGATGTTTAAATAAATAGTTTGGGAAATCACATCAAAGTGATTAAAGAATTTTGGTGCACAAAAACATAATTCAGTTGAAAATTTTTTAATTTTTCTCATGTTAATATAATCAGAAAAGAAAATTTGTTTTGCATTCTATTTTTAAAAATCAGGAAATGGCATCATCAACAATGGCAGCTTAAGATTTTCCATCTGTATTAGTGTAGAAGATAAAACAAGAAGTTAATATTTATTTTAAAACCTTGAACAAAGTTAGGAAAAAAAGCTGCAAACAAAAATGGAAAAATATTGATAATGCAATAAAAATTCAAACAAAAATAGAATTTAAAAAGTGAAAATAATGTTAGAAAGATAGCAATATATCAGTGTCTTTTGTTCAGTGATGTCGAGAAACCCACTTGTTGAGAATTTTATTAGCAAAAACGGCTCTTTTGGGTTCAGAAAATATTTTAAATAGAAGAGCGAACAACGTTTCGACCTTCTTCGGTCATTGTCAGGTTCACAAAGAAAGAGGTAACTGACCAGAAGCTGACCACATGTTTGGAAGGGGTTGTATAACTGAGTGTCGCAATGTAGAGGGCGCGGTTTGATGTTTGAATATATAATTTTATCTATAATATTAATATAGGTATAATGGCGTTCCTTTATATTGGTTTATTTTGGGTTTAAGTTGTTGTATAAGTAAGGCTTCTTTAATTTTTCGTTTGTTTATGTTTGTTTCTTTATTTAGTATTTTAGTGTTTTCTATGGTTAAGTTGTGTCCATTTGACTTGCAGTGTTCGAAAACGTGTGAAGGTGACTTTTTATGTTCTTTGAATCTGGTTTCCATTTTTCTACTTGTTTCTCCTATATAGAAATCGTGGCAGTTATCACATTGTATTTTATAAATAATGTTGGTGTGGTGTTTGTCAGTGTAGTTCTTACATAGTATAGATCTTAGTTTTGTGCCTGGTTTTTGAATAAATTTAGTATTAACTGGAATGTTATATTTTGTTACTAGTTTTTGCCAAATGTTGGTTATTTGTTTGCTGATGTCAGGAATATATGGTATACAGCAGTATATGGTTTCGTGATTTTTTGATTCGTGAGATATATTTACTTTTGTTGGTTGATTTTGCTTTCTGTCTAGGTGTGTGCGTATAATGTTTTCTACGGTTTGTGGAGGAAACTTATTAATGTTGATGAAGTATTGTTTTATTTTGTCTAATTCATCGTTAATTTTATCTGGTGAGCATAGTTTTATGGCTGTGTTTATCCACCGAAAAATCACCCATACTGGACTATACATTCCTTGGGACTCAGCACATGAAACAAAACAAAAACTCAACATACTAAGAAACCAGATAAACACAAATGTTCCCCTTTATTATTCACAAGGGACTAGAGAGTGTTGCTGGCTCTCCAAAGTCATGGAAGAAGCTTTAATCTGGAGACATATTGGTTGAAACATCCACATCAAAACACAGTGGACTCCTCTTGAATTCAAAGGCAATTGGGGATGTACCTATTGAGGCTACCCCTCATGTTACCTTGAATTTATCATGAGGTGTTATTGTTGAGAGGGATTTGAAGAACGTCCTGGAGTCAGAGATTCTCGCTGATCTCTCCACTCAAGGAGTTTCTGCAGTTTCACAAATGTGGAGTTACACTACAGACAATTATCCTCGTTTTGACATTTACATCACTATGTGTACCTGCCACCCTCAAGGCAGGTTATCTGATTTGCAGGGTGCAGTCGTACATTTCAAACCCTCTTCGATATTTCCAATGTTGTTTGGTTAGTGAAAGACATCCTGTCGTGGTTCCTTGAGATTTGTGTATATTGTGGTGGGAAGGACCACGATGCCTATGAGTGTCACACGAACCCACATTATGTCAACTGCAATAGTTCCCACCATTCTTCCTTTCATTCTTGTTCGAAATTGTTGTAGGAAAAAGAGGTGCAGCATTTGAAAACAACTCATAACGTTAGTTATTCTGAGACTCGGAAATTGCTGTCAGGCACTCCATTTAGACATATGCTGCTGCACTTTGTTCCACAACTACAGTGGGGGAGTGCAGACAGATCTCTCTGTACCTCCAAGATAACCATTTTTCCAAACAGATGAAAAGCCTTTTGACCTCCATGGTTAAAAAGGTTGATGAATCAGTTTCTACACCCATCTCTGTTCCTCCCAAACAGTACAACAAATCTCAAGTTCACATCCTTCAGTTTCAAATATAGGCATTTCTTCTAATATATCTTTTTCTCCAACCCCATGATGCAAAACAATCATTCGTTCGTGTCCTCAGTCACTGGAATCCTCTTCCAACAACAAAGACCTGCCCAATTGACCCAGGGCAAGATCCATGTAGGTCGATAATCCTCCTCCAAATGAGGACAGTAAGGGAAGAAGACGTGCTTATAAACAGAAAGGTTCTTCTGGTTTCTGTTAGCCACTTTGCCTACTTATCATTAAAAGTGGCCAACTTGATACAATGGAACTGTCAAGGTTTACATTCTAATCTGGATGATATCAAAACACTGATTGCTTACTACCATTCTGTATGTCTTTCCTTACAAGATACATTCCTAAAATCTGCTGATACAGTCACCATTTGGCAGTTTTCTCTGTACAGAAATAACAGGCTTTGTGATGGATGAGTACATGGAGGGGTGGCACTATTGGTTGATTGGCATGTGCCCACCCTGTCTTTGTCACTCAACACATCCTTGGAGGCCACAGCTATCATTGTTTCCTTGGGTCATACCATCACTGTTTGTTCTCTCTACCTGTACCCTGGAGAAACCTGTGATCAATCAGACCTTGATGTTCTTGTTGAACAGTTGCTGTCTCCATTTCTAATCCTGGGGGGCTTCAGTGGACATCATCCCCTCTGGGGAAGTGCTGTTATTGATGGGAAGGGTCGTTCTGTAGAGCGTATACTCTCTGATTACAACCTTTCTCTTTTCAATACTGGTTCTTCCACTTATTTCCATGCACCTAGTCAGTCCTTTACTGCTATTGATCTCTTGGTTTGCTCCCCTTCATTATTTTCCCATTTTTCATGGAGGGTTGACAATAATCCACTAGGAAGTGATAATTTTCCTATACTTTTCAGAGACTGGCTGTGGTCAGTGCCACCCTACCCACATGCCCCGGTGGAAGCTGGATCAGGCAGACTGGTCCACTTTCACTGCTCTTGCAGAACTTGATCCTGCCATCAATAGACGACTGTGTGGCAGAGGTAACTGACTGTATTATACAAGTAGCTGCTCAGTGTATTCCTAAAACCTCAACACGTTTTACATGATATCCTCGTTTGTGGTGAAATCCTGCTTGCCACTTGGCACGAAAGGCTCAAAAATGGACCTGGGATACTTTTCGTAGATATTCCACACTTTCGAACTGCGTCGCTTTCCAACAGGCTCGTGCAAATGCTAGGTGGGTAAGACATCAAAGGCAGAAGGATTCTTGGATTAAGTTCACAACTAGCATATCTTCTTCCACCAGTTCCATGGTCATATGGGACAGGATTTGAAAGCTCAGTGGGCACTTCAATTCTGTCCCCCTCTCCATCTTACTCTATGATGGCCAAGAGGTAGCTGATGTCTGGAGCATCATTGATACTCTAGGTGAAAGCTTTTGCCAGGTGTCTAGCACTTCTGCTTGTTCCTCCACCTTCTTGGCCATCAAAACTCAGGTAGAGCGTTCACCTCTTTCCTATCGTACTGACTGTCTTTTTTACTATAACTGTCCCTTTACACTGGTGGAACTGAAAATGGCTCTTCATCTGTCTGGCAGTACATCTGTTTGACTTGATGATGTACACTATGACATGCTGCACTTTCTCTCTCCTGCTTCTCTTGATATTCTTCTAATTGTTTTTCACTGGATCTGGCAGGAGAATGCATTTCCTGATGCCTGGCACCAGGTTATTATCTTACCTTTCTCAAAACCTGGGAAAGATCCCAAGATTCCTTCACACTACCATTCAATTGCTTTGACGAGCTATCTCTGTAAGATCTTAGAGAGGATGGTTAATGCTTGTCTTATTTGGTTCCTCGAATCAATCTCTCTAGTTCAGTTTGATATTGTAAAATGGCTAGAACATTGAATAACTCAACACCAGGACTGGAAAGGACAAGTTCATGTGAGTAACGCTGCTGTTTGAACTACCCGTTAGTTGTCGTGGTAAGTTGCTATCACACTTTTGCTGCATGCCATTTAACACTTTTACTACTTTACCTTTTAGTACTAGCCATAATGATACATAACCCAGAATCAGGTGACTGATGATTGTTCTTGTACTTTCCTGTTAGTCTTCCTGGCAGGTTATGATCATTGCCATTATGCTACAAGAAGTCTTTTACAATTCTGTAGACTGGATATCAACATTGGTTTTTACACCATTTTCTGTTTTTCATTGCTGTTTTGTTTATACCTTTGTTTCCTTTTATGAATTTTACGATATTTACTTTTACCTTTTTACTGGACATTTGGCTACTCGTTATTACGATTTTGCTATATGTCTTTTAACACTTCTCTAATTTTACCTTTTGATAATGGTTGTTATTACAACCTAATCCAAAACCAGGACTGGAAAGGCTAACTTCAGGTGACTGACTGTAGTTCTTGTTCTTACCTGTTAGTTTTCTTGGTGGGTTATGATCATTACCATTTTGCTAGAGAAAGTCCTTTATAACTTATTCTGCTTTCTCTCTAAATATTGTAGACTAGATGTCAACATTGGTTTTATGCTTTTCTGGATTTCAATGATGTTTTGTTTTACCTTCATTCCCTTTTATGTATTTTTCTGGTTTTTTTTGTTTTTTTTTACCTTTTCACAGGATGTTTGGCACAGATAGCCTTGCTGCTTTTTGCCATAAAACACAAAATCAATCAATATATTTACTTTTGTTGGTTGATTTTGGTTTCTGTATAGGTGTATGAGTATGTTTTCTATGGTTTGTGGAGAAAACTTATTGATGTTGATGAAGTATTGTTTTATTTTGTCCAATTCATCATTAATTTTATCGGTGAGCATAGTTTTATGGCTGTGTTTATTTGGTTTCTTAGTATCTTGAGTTTTTGTTTTGTTTCATATGCTGAGTCCCAAGAAATGTATAGTCCAGTATGGGTGATTTTTCAGTGGATTTCTGTTTTGAATTGTGTGTCGGTTTTTGTAATTTTGAGGTTAAAGTATGATATTTGATTGCATTTTTTCTGTTCACATGTGAAATTAATGTTGGGATGTGTAGAGTAAATGTGTTTTAAAAATTAAGTGTGTTCTGTAGATGTGAATCCTGCAATTGTGTTGTCTACATATCTGTACCAGTATAGTGGTGGACATAATGCTGTGTTAATTGCTTGTCTTTCAAATTGTGTCATAATAATTTTGGCCAGATCTGGTGATACTGGGTTGCCCATGCTTAGGCCATTTGTTTGTATGTAGTTGTGGTTGTTGAACATGTAGTTTGTCATTGTGGTAAATTCTATGAGGGTTGCTAATTGGTTGCTGGGAATGTTAGGGAATAAATGGGTTAGGGTCTTGGATGTAGAGTTCTAAGACTATCTTGTAGGCTACAGTCGTTGGAACTTCTGTAAAGAAGAATATAACATTGAAACTGGCCATAAAGGCTCTATGATTGAGTTGATTAAGGTTAGGTTTGAAATTAAAAGAGTCTTTGATGAATGAGCTGGCTGATGTTACATATTTGGAAAATGCCCATGCTATGTATTTATCAATATTGTAATTAAACATTATTGGTCGTAATGGATAATCTAGTTTATGAGGTTTGGGGATGCCGTATATTTGTGGTGTGCATGAGTCTATTTTACGCAGGTAGGAATAAAGTGTTTGTGAAATTATGTTGACTTTTTTCATTTTTAGTAATACTTTGTTTCATTGCATTTCGTGTGTCATTGCACAGTTTCTGTCTCCCTTTTTTATCCTGGATGACTATAATGGACATTATCCCCTCTGGGGAAGTGCTGATATTGATTGGAGGGGTAACTCCATACATCATATGCTCTCTGATCACAACCTTTCGTGTTTCAATAGCAGTGCTTATTTTCAAGTTCTTATTCAGTCCTTTTTCTGCTACTGATCTCTCAATTTGCTCTTCTTCTCTAATCTCCTACTTGACAATAATCCACAGGGCAGTGATCATTTTTCTATAATTTTGTGAGAGACTGGCCATTGTCGATGCCACCCGACCTGCATGCTGAGGTAGAAGCTGGATCAAGTGGACTGGCCCCCTTTCATTGCTTTCACAGAACTTGATCCTGCCATCAGCAGATGCCTGTGTGGCAGCAGTAACTGAATGTATTATACAGGCAGCTACTCAATGTATCTCTAAAACCTCAACATGCTTTCAGTGATATGATATCTTCTTCCGTGGTGAAATCCTGTCTGACACATGGCGCGGAAGGCTCAAAAACGAGCCTGGGATACTTTTCGTAGATATCCCACACTCTTGAACCTCCTCGCTTTCCAGCAGGCCTGTGCACATGCTTGGTGGGTAAGAAGTCAAAGCAAGAAGGAATCTTGGATTAAGTCCACAACCAGCATATCTTCTACCACTAGTTCCAAAGTCACATGGGACAAGATTCAAAAGGTCAGTGAGCAATATAATTCTGTCTCTTTCTCAATCTTGCTCTCTGATAGCCAGGATGTAGTTGATGCCCAGAGCATGCCAATGCTCTTAGTGAAAGCTTTTGCTTCGTAATTAGCACTTTTTCCTCCTCCTCCACCTTCTTAGCTATCAAGACTTGGGCAGAGCAGTTACCTCTTTCCTTTTAAGTTGATTGTCTTTATGACACTAATCATCCCTTAACACTGATTGAACTCAAACTGGCCCTTTATCAGTTTGGCAGTACATTGGTTGGACCTGATGATGTGCACTATGAAATGCTGCACCATCTGTCTCTTGCTTTTCTTGCTATTTTTCTGATTGTTTTTAATGGGATCTGGCAGGAGAGTCTTTTTCCTGATGCCTGGCAGCAGGCTATTGTCCTTCTTTTCTGTAAACCTGGGAAGAATCTGAAGATTCCTTCAAACTATTTGCTTTGACAAGTGGTTTCTGTAACACCTTAGAGAGGATTGTTAATGCTCATCTTGTTTAGTTTTTAAATCAAACAACCTCCTTTCCCTCACCCAGTATAGGTTCTGATAACAGTGCTCCACCATTGACCACTCATTCGACATGAAACATCAGTCAGAGAAGCCCTTCTCAAACAACATTTTGCATAAACATTCTTTGACATTGAGAAAACTTATGATACAACATGGAGGTATGGCATTTTGCGAGACCTCCATTTGCCCATTTTTATGAAAAATATTTTGATGGAAAAATCCAAGTTTGTGTGGGTTCAACACTTTTCTTTTCTACAGGAACTTGGAGTCCCTCAGGCCTGTGTTTTGAGTGCCACACTTTTCAGTATAAAGATTAATGGCATCACTGAATAAATCCCTCTTACTGTTGCAAATGAGCTCTATGTCGATGACTTTCCTATCTTGTGTCAGTTGTCGAATGTGAAGTATATTGAGCAACAGCTACAACCTGCCCTCATTTGATTGCTGAAGTGGACCTTAGCAAACAACTTTAACTTCTCTCTTTAAATCCATTTGCATGCACATTTGCCACCAACGGGGTGTTCACATTGATCCTTAACTCCGTATTGGTGAATTCATGATACCTCTGGTCACTGAGACAAAGTGACCTTTCTTTGACCATAACCTGACTTTTATACCACACAAGTAGCTACATATCAAATGTACAAGAGCACTAAACATCCTCTATATTCTCTCTTCCACCACTTGGGGAGCAGATCGATGTTCTACGTCAATGATTTATCGTGCTTTTATTCGATCGAAATTCAACTATGGATCACTGGTCTATGGCTCTGCCAGGACATCGGCTTTAAATATACTGGACCCCATTCATGATCAAGGACTTTGGTTCTGCACTTTCCCAGTTCAGAGCTTGTATACAGAGGGTCAAGAACCTTCATCGTTTGTAACTATCTTTATTGTACGCTTCAAAACTTCAATCTTTACCACAGCATCCCACCTGGGAATGTGTTTTCTTTTCTTGGTGGGCCATATTTTCTCAGAACAGATAATTTGCCATTGTTTCTTTTGGTCTTCATATCCAGGCACAGTTCGATGAATTGGGTCTGTCTTTGGATAAATTGCGATATCCACTGGTCAGCCCATGGCACCATGACTGATTACAATCCCTAAATGTTACATATCTTTAAGTCATTTGAGAAAATCTGATACTCCTGATTGAAAGTACTATCTGTTATTTGCTGAACATTTTTCAAAGCATTCTTCCATTCCTGTTTATACGGATGGTCTGAAATCAGGTGAGTGTGTTGGTTCTGTCATGGTTTGTTGTGGTTAGTTGGTTGAGCACAGAATCTTCTGTGTGTTCACTGTGAACTATACACCATTTTTCTTGCCCTGGATCACAGATAAGCTAAGCAGTATTCAAATTGCACTATTTATACTGATTCATCTAGTTCTCTACTACCCTGGGATTTCTTCATGTTAGTTCACACCCTGTTCTCACTGATATTCAAAACTGACTGTCCCATTTCTCTTTTACATCTTCTTCTATTTCATTTTTCTGGATACTGGGCCACGTTGATATTCACAGGAATGAGCTTGCAAACACTGCAGCTAAATCTATCTGCTCTGGCATTGTCAGTGTTGTGCCTGTTCCATACATGGACTATAGTCCTGTATTCAAGGCTCAACTCCATGCCAGTTGGCAGTCAATTTGGAGTGAGCAATGCACTTTTCCAAGTGAAACCCTCCATTGGACTTTGGCCGTCTTGCTACCATAAGGATTGGAAAGAGGAAGTTTTTTCTAACTAGGTTACGATTGGTCACAGTTTTTAAACCATCATTTTCTTTTATCTGGGGCTGATACACCAATGTGTTGTGTGTATCATTCAGGTCACAATGAGCCACATTTTTCTGTCTTGCCATTTTAAACATTTTCTGTCCCAAGGTTTATCTGTAACATCAGGCAGTGTTATTGGTGATGGTGACACTCTACTTTGGAAATGTTTTTAGTTTTTTAAAGGCCATCAATCTTTTTACTGCTATTTAAGTTTTTAATGTATACATTACCTTTTTAATGAGATTCCCTGGAGTTCGATTTGAAATTAGTAAATGGCCATGAATTCAAATAACTTGAAAACCAAGACGGGAAAGGCCAACTTCAGGTGATTAAAGCTGCTGTTTGAACTACCTGTTAGTCATCCTGATGAGTTATAGCAATTAAAATTTTGTTACAAGTCTTTTGAAACTTTTTTTACTTTTTGAAAATGGCCATTATATCAAATAACTCTGAACCAGGACTGGAAAGGCTTACCTCAAGTGACTCATGGTGGTTTTTGAACATATGTGTTTGTCCTTCTGGTGAGTATTGATAATTACAGTTATGCTACAAAAAGTCGTTTACAACTTGTGTTACTGTGGTTTTTTTTCCTACTGCTGTAGACTAGATGTAAAAATTAGATTTAATGCTATTTATGTTTTGTTTTATTTTAATTTCCTTTTATGAATTTTGCTAATATTACTGTAATTTTAACTTTTTGCCAGTTTTGGCACAGGTAGCTTAATTGCTTTGTGCCATAAAACACCAAACCAACCAATGAAAGGGAATGTCATCGTGTTTGTTGATTTGCATTCAAAATGTTATTGAACTGATATTTTATGAAGTTAATAAGTTTGGAATCAAACTATAGGTTATAATTTAAACTTTTATATTATATATGTGTTATTTTCTTAGTTCAAAAGTATATATTAAAAAAACCCACCTGAATACGCATTTTGAGTCGCATGGTATTTTGAATGCTACATTGTTTAGTATTAGATGTTTATAGTTTCGTACCAATTAGAAAACCCAAATTACCATTATTTTCAATCTAGAACAGAAAATAATAATTTTATATCTTTTTATTTTGCTGAGATATGCCTTATTTACTGAATCAAGCACAGTGGCCATATTAACCTCTATCCATTTGTAGAAACAATCCCTTATATAAGCTAACTTCAATATAAAATGTGAATAACCAATCAACAGCATAGAATGCCCCCAGAGTGGTTTTTATTCTTTGAAAAGGCTACCATGTTTTTTTTTATCCTAGATATCAGTTAGATATGTTGTGTTTTTAGTCTGCTCGAAGTTTCATATTTTTTTAAATCTAAATGCATTTCAGTTACTGAGCTTGATAAATTATAGTGGAATTCTATGGTATCAGTACAGTTATTTATGATGGAATTCCACTATATTAGGTTTTATATATACAATTGATAACTAAGAAAAAACACTTGTTTGATATTCTCCATGTGTGAAAGTTTCAAACATTTTAGCAACAACAAAGTTCAAAGGTTACAGCAAGAAGAGATAACTGTTTGCTGAACTTCTCTATTTATTCTTCCATATTTTAATAAAAATAAGTTTAGTAATTTATTTCTAAATAGTAATACTCTAAATGTACATGGGAAGTATAATAATTGAAAATACTAGTCCATTAAATCACAACCAAGACTGGGTCAGTTTGATATTATTGCACGTACTGTATCAGTGCAAGTTGTGTTATGTTTGATATACATGACTCAAAGGTTAATGTAATAATAAATATGTTATGAGACTAGCTACCTAGTCAATCTAACACAAAAAATACATAATTTATATTTATTTTCAATGTTTTAATGATGGTTAAGAGGTCGGTCATTGGACAGACCTTACCTAAGGTTTAGAAAATAACATAAAATATAAAATCATAATGAAAACAAATGTTTGCAATGTATTTAAGAGGTTTCAGAGATTACACAAATAATATTTGAGATTTCTGGGATAAAGTATAGTTTTTAATCCTAAATTGAGATCACATTTGGATTAGTGATTAAACTCAATATTTTCACAGATAAATCTTCAGTAAAAATACTACAGTAAGCAACCTGATTTTTTGTGTACAAAATCTTGTAACCTTGGCTAAAAGTCTGCCAAATATTATGATACATTTATTGCGTCAAAAGTTGTAGGATAAATACTAAATATGTGCAAATGTGTAATCAAACTTGTGTATATCATACTGAGTTTGTTGTGAAAGGGTCAGCTTATTATTAGTAACCATTATTACTCTAAAATTTGGTCTCAGTATGTGCAGTGGGCAGAGCGTATAACGTTGTGCTTGAGAAACAACAACAATCTGGACAGTTGGAATAATAAAATAATAGTGAAAATAGGACCCCAACTTAAATTAGTTATTTTTTTGAGTCATGATACAAGTTTATTATTGAATTAATTGAAAATAATAATGAAAAATCATAATAGAAATATTTATGTTACTGAACAGTTAGAATAATTGAAATCAGAAATGTTAATTGTTTTGGACATTACTTGATTTAATCATGTACAACATGGAAATATCACAGCAAGGATTGTATTTGGAAATATCACAATAAAAATTGGATTTAGAAATCTCTTAGTGAGCATTGGATTTTTAAATATATTAGTAAGGATTGGACCTAGAAATATCCTGTTAAGGATTGGATTTAGAAATACCATAATGGTACGGGATTTTGCCTTTTTATTTGCATAATTTGTCAAATAAATATATCATTTTCGTGGAAGTATTAACATGTTAAAAACACAGCAAATGTAGGAGTAAGTTATGAAGTGTTAATAAAATATTTTTTTTATTTTGTATTTTCTAGTACACTCAAGCAGAACCACCAACCAATAAAGGTTTAGCGAGTCTTGTGGTACAGCTGTTACAATTCCAAGAGGATGCTTTTGGAAGAAATGTTAGCAAACCTCCACTAAACAGGCTTCCAGTAAGTGCTTTTATGATGTAAAAAATTTAAAATTTTTGAAGAAATTTTGAGTCCATTGTACAGCCAGCATCTGTACAAAGATATTTATCAAATAAGGTGTTCACCTTCTCATTCAGTATTTTGATTTGAAAATTGGTTTAGTGATAGACAGTATTTTGACAAGTGTCAGTAAATGATTGAAAATTGAGATTTATTATGGATGAATGTTATAAATTAAAAACACTTTTAACATTAACCCTTTTTTTCTTAGCAGGTATAGATATAGACAAAATGTTACTGTTACTTTCATCAAGTGATATTCCAAAAGGATATTTTTAGTTTACAAAGAAATATTGAGGGCTATATCATATAAAACAATATTGTTTTTGTCCTGTATGTAGGAGAGTGGTGTGGTACTTTAACCAAAAGTTAACCACAACTTTACACGGGTGGTACTTTAACCAGAAGTTAATTACAACTTTACACAGGTGGTATTTTAACCAGACGTTAACCACAACTTTACACGGGTGATACTTTAACCAAAAGCTAACCACAATTTTACACGGGTGGTACTTTAACCAAAAGCTAACCACAATTTTACACGGGTAATACTTTAGTCAGAAGTTAACCTTGCACATAATGATGAACATTATTGATATACATATATATATGAAAACAAAGACTGTTAAAAATATTTAAATATTGTTTTATCGTGTTCACTGATGTTGAATAAACTATTTACTCTTGTCATCCATTAAATAATATAGTCTAAAATTCATGTGGGAATGACACATTTTTATCACATTTGTTTTCAGTATAACTATACAGTTTATAAAGAAGTCTTAAGTGTTTGAAGAATTTAATTATATTTACATTTAGTAAAAATTTAATAATAAAATTAGGTTTATGTGTGGTAAAAGATATGAAAAAATATTAAACTAATGATTTATATTCATAAGAAATAAAGCAGTTGTACAGTAACTAATGAAAATTAAAAAGTTAGTTATAGCTCAGAGAAATATTCCACTTTAGTCATGCAAAATGCATCATGTTCCACAATCAAATATTTGTATTACATTTTTAAAATAACACTGTATCTTAAGACTACTGGTATTGGTATTAAAACCAACTTTATTAAAATAAAGTAGAGAACAACATTTCAAAGTTAGATCACCTTCAAGTTAACAGAGAGAGAGTTTGCAGCTAACCATTGCCAGGAACATGTATTAGGGATGACAACATAAACATGTGCAGTATTGTAGGTGGCATTACAGTCAGATGTTAGGTTACTAACTGTTATAGGTATAAAGGTGTTTTTTTATACTGGTTTAATCACAGATAACTGTTTGTCTTACAAAGTATTACTTCAAACTTCAAAGATGCAAACAAAATTATATTCTCAAAAACTTAGGAACTTCTTAATTTCTTATTGCCATGAGGATTCTGGCCTAGCTTTCTGGGGGTACTAGGTAGTTCACAGGTGAACCACGTTTGACCACTTCTAAAATTTACATGGTATCTTCTGAATGATTGAAAATTGAATTCCCTAACATAATGTTTTTGTTGTATAATTTGTTTCTGTCATGGTTGTTGTTGTTTTGAATTAAGCACAAAGCTACACAGTGGGTTATCTGTGCTCTGCCCACCACAGGTATCAAAACTTGGTTTTTAGCATTGTAAGTCTGCAGACATACCACTGGACCACTGGGGGGCTTCTGTCATGGACAAGATAAAAGGTGTGAATGATTATTTATGTGGTCTACAAATAATCTCTATTCCTTTATGGTTGTACATCATTTTGGGGAAGTAAAAACTGAGACTGAATGAGATTTGATTGTCATAACTTAAAGGATTTGCCAAATTCTGTACAAAGAAATATATTTGGAATTGTTAATTTTCAGGAAAGACATGTTAACTCATGTCCAACTGTAATTTATATTAACTATCCAGTTCATGAGTATATAAATTTTTGAATTAACAGAAAGAAATGGAATATTTGCAATACATTGAGTACAGAACACATATGCCAAATTGTAACATTACATCATTTCACAAACAAAATGCACTTTCTTCAAGTGGACATTGATACAAAAAATAGTTTAACATTTTACAGATAAGATGTTTCATGGACTTCAGACCTGGAGGTGCTTTGTGCCACATTCTTGCTGCTGTCTACAAGTTTAAAAGTGACCAAGGATGGTACGTACACACAGTTTTATATATTTACGTATGTGTACTTTTATATAAAGTTATTAGTTATTTTGCAGCATAATGCCAGAGAAATATTATGTTGATTCACTATTAGTTATTTTGCAGCATAATGCCACAGAAGTATTGTGTTGATTCACTATTAGTTATTTTGCAGCATAATGCCAGAGAGAGAAGTATTATGTTGATTCACTATTAGTTATTTTGCAGAATAATGCCAGAGAGAGAGAGAAGTATTATGTTGATTCACTATTAGTTATTTTGCAGCATAGTGCCAGAGAAGTATTATGTTGATTCACTATTAGTTATTTTGCAGAATAATGCCAGAGAGAGAGAAGTATTATGTTGATTCACTATTAGTTATTTTGCAGCATAGTGCCAGAGAAGTATTATGTGATTCACTATTAGTTATTTTGCAGAATAATGCCAGAGAGAGAGAAGTATTATGTTGATTCACTATTAGTTATTTTGCAGCATAGTGCCAGAGAAGTATTATGTTGATTCACTATTAGTTATTTTGCAGCATAATGCCAGAGAAGTATTATGTTGATTCACTCTACATGTAAAAGAAACTTAATTATCAGTAATTTATGCATATTTAAAGGTCAATGTGCATTTATATCACAACCTTTGTAGTTTTGCATTCAATATTTAGTTAAACAATGCTATTAGTATTATATCAAAATACACAGTTGTGTGTGTTTTGTAGCCAAAAACACAACCTTCAACACCTGGAGTGTCATTAACAGGGGCAGTAGTTTAGTGATTTTATATCTTTTGTAGCTTGGACTGTAGTAATCTAAAACATTATGTGCATTTAGTAATGTGCTCTACTGAACAGTATTTCGCATACTAGATTTCAAGACAATCCAGAAATAAATACTTGAGATATCTTCAAGTTTGGTTCAGTTTTCTCCTCTTTTTTTTCCACATCCAAGTATGAAAATTTGATGGAAAAACATACATGATTAGTTCTGTAAAGCTCTGTTCCAAATGAAAGGGTTAGGAAACTAATGTTAGCTACTGCCAAGTATCACTTTTTTACTTGGTGGGTTTGCAGGTATGTGATTTAACACGTTGACTTTACATGACCCACTGGTGAGTCATGTTCTATTTTCTTTTTGAAGGACAACTTATTGGCTGGAACACAACAGCTACACACACCCTTCCTAAAGAAGTAATTGTAAAATTATTAGTGGGACCCTTTAAATATCAGCAAAATAGACTTGGGAGCCAACATGTTAAAAAAATATCAGAATAATGGGTAAGATTAATATCTAACATCAATAATAATTTTACAGCGAATATCCATTCATTAGATAGCCAGGCCATGTTTTCTGTTCAGTTTTGAGCACGGCAGTGGTTGAAACAAAACACATGGCCTAGCTAACTAATAAATAAATATTTCCTATGAAATTATGATCAATGCTATCACTGTAGCCACCAGTTTTAATGTCATTACTTGAAGTTGCATGATGAATGCATTTTTGGGCTCCTCTTTATTCACACTGGAAGTATTTTTAATTACATTCCAATAAGCCTATCATCAAAACTTAGTTTATAATTCAAGTCTTTATATTATTTAAATTTTGTCTTCACTTTTCCAAATCACATGATGAGTCTGCACTCTGAATTACTTTTGTCTGACTGCAAGATAATTTTTATCTTATTATTTAAAATATTTTTGTAATATTCATATCCTCCAGAACTTCCAAAATGAATATCCAAAAATTTTTTTGTTCAAACATCTCTTACTTTTCTTTCTATAACACTGTACACAAAATAGTCTTTTTTAATCATCCTTGTAACAAACATGGGGAAAAAATTAAAAATACAGAATACTATAAACCTGTGTTTTCTAGAATGAATGAACATTGAACTTTATGAAATTTAATTTAAAATTCCATATCTAATTTACTAAGTTTCTAATTTTTATATTTTAGGTACTTTTATATCAATAGGTGAAAAATGTGAATAAAAAACAAGAAATGTGATATTTTAAGTAATGTTGTCTTTTTCATGTTTTTATACTTGTATGACAGACAAATATTTAGTAACAATAGTGTGGTCTTGCAAATAAGTTCTTGCAATTCAGTTACATTTTAAAACTTAGAACGGTTAATTAAGAATTATAAAAAAACAATTATGATTTTTACTTATGAACTCTGTTTGCTAAACGCTATAAAATTTTGCACACAGATGATGTGAAATAAGTTTTTGAAGTTGTATGTATACATTGTAAGCAAGTAAAAGAATCTTAAATTACTATATTAATACTACAGAATTAAATTATATTTTATCAAACTTAAAGTTTTCCCCTCTTTGAATCTAAGGTGAAATGAAAGAATTTATCTCCTGAAACTTTCAGAGAGGCTGAGAAAGCCTTGAGGGGACATTCTGAACTTTTCATTGGTTATTCATATGCATCACAGACAGAAGTAGGTGTACATATGAGCATTTCCTAAAGTGGAAAAGAGTAGGGGAGCTATTGTGTTTGATTTACTAAATCTATCAATATCTCAACAAATACATAAGTAGGAGATACTAATTTTATATTCTAACTTGTGAATATTGGTAACTTGTAAATAATACAAACTTTTAATTTGGACATAAACACCAAATATGAACTAGTGCTGTAATTAACATAATACATGACACACAAAAATTGATATTTAGCATTTTGTTTTAATATTTATTTTTTAATTGAGAAAATTAAATAATGTATAACACAAAAAATTTGAATTATAATGTACAATTTGACACTAAACTTATTATCATATATTCCTGAAGTAATAGTTATGTAAAATAACTACCACTAACAGTGATAAATCTACAAATACAATGACATGACCTTTGGCCCATGACCCTCATTGACAGCATTAATCAACCCCCAAAAATGTATGTACTACCAAACGAGAAAAGAAACTGTCTTAAGAACTGTGGGAAAAAAAATAATTGCTAATGTACATTGATACATATTTGTATTGGAAATCTTTTACCTGTTGGGTTTTTACCTCATTCAATAGTTATGGCACTTGTAGAAAAATTAACCAAGAAGTAGATAAATTTTATATTATTTATATTCAAATCTTATTATTTGATGTTTTCCTAATGAAGAGTTCAGAATTATTGATGAATCTTTCTGTTTCAGGCGTCGTTTTGATTTTCAGTCTCCATCTAGGATGGATCGTAATGTAGAAATGTTTATGACAGTTGAGAAGTCTTTGGTTCAAAACAAATGTTTGTCATTACCTCACATCTATATCATGCCAGAAATAGATAAGCAGCTTGTGGTACGACTTAAAGACATAATCAAACGTCATCAAGGAACCATTGCAGAAAGTCCAGAGGAAAGTACACATTTAGTGTATCCTCCATCCACGAGTGATAGTTCAGGTTGGTAGGCTACATAAGATCATTATTCTTTTTGTACTTCTTAGGTAGCTAGTAGATAACTTTTAAAATCCAATGTGTTGTAGAATCTATGACTTGATAAGACCATTGTACTGTATGACCTCATGAATTTATTGTACTGCGTGACCTGAACAGTCTTTTGTATTGCAGAATCTGACTTGATCAATTTATTGTACTGCGTGACTTGATTAGTCCATTGTATTGTAGAAATGTGAATTGATCAATTTATTGTACTGTGTGACTTGATCAGTTCATTTTATTGTAGATTCTGTGACTTGATCAATTTATTGCACTGCATGACTTGATCAGTCCATTGTATTGTAGAAATGCGAATTGATCATTTTTATCAAAAAACCTTATTGATAAGTATTGTAAGTAAATATCAATTATTTTTATATTGTTAAGACTCCATAAATATGAATGGAATGAGTTTTTAAAACAGCATCTCAGGTATTGTAAGTAAATATCAGTTAGATATATTTATATTGTTAGGACTTCATAAATATGAATGGAATGAGTTTTTAAAACAACATCTGATTGGCTAGGTCAACTTATATTGAATATCTGGTTTACGAGACATTTGAAACTATATATTTCATCACACTCATTAAACAACTATTTGAAAGCATTCAAGTTTTGGGTCTTGTTTGAAAAAATATTGATTATCATTGTATTGTTAAGACATTATAATAACTCTTTGTTTTATTAAGGTGTTATAACTATCTTTGTATTGCTAAAACAACATAAATAATAATGGATTGTGATTGTAAGTAGTAGCTCAGATATTTATTTATTGTGAAAATATTTTTCTTCTAATTAATCAAATTGAGTTAATTAGCAGAAAGTACTTGAAATATAATTACTTGTAATTAGGTAGGAAAATATACACTTCAAATACAGATAAAAAACCAAACAAGTATTTGTGTGAAAGTTGGAGTAGTTAATGGTGACAGAGAAGAGACATCAGTGATGTCAAGAAAACCACTTGTAGAGAAATATATATGCAAAAACAGCTGGTTTGGGTTGAGAAAATATTTTACATAGAAGAGCAAACAACATTTCGACCTTCTTTGGTGAACTTTGTGAACCTGACAATGACCAAAGAAGGTCGAAACGTTGTTTGCTCTTCAATGCAAAATATTTTCTCAACGCTGACCAGCTGTTTTTGCATATATATAGAGAAGAGACATGTTATTGTTGATACAGAAGTAAATTGTTGCCATTCATTGTATGTACAGATGCATGAATTTTAGTGTCTGTTAGTTTACATTGTTTATTTATAGTTGTGTTGATTGTTTCAGAAGAGTGGGTCCGTGTCGTACTAAAACGTGAACGTTGCGCGATGATTCATTGGTGGTATTACCCAGATAGGTAAGAGGTTTTCTGGGCAACATCTATTTTATTGTTTGAAATATTTCATTTTGAAAACAAACTTTCAAATTTAAAGCTAATACAGGCTGTAATTTTTCTTATAGTATTGACTGAGGAAACTCTTAATTTTTCAGGACTTTGATTTGAAGGAAGTATAATCAGAATATCTTTATTAAGAAGAATAAAATTTCCTTGTAAAGATAAGTGTTTTGTTTGGTCAGCGTAAATGACCAAATGTAATGAACTGCTTAATAAAAACTATTGAGATACATAACACAGAGTATGACGTTAAGATTTGTTTTTAAATAGTTACTAAAATACATATAGCTCTGTGTTTAAATTTAAGTTACAATTTTAATACATTTAGCTATGATACATGGGTTACTGGAATAGATATTGACCAAGAACCTGAGTCTCCTCAGCCACGCTCTGGACCTTATGAGGTAAATGAAGTTATTGTTATTAATTAGGAGTTGGTAATAATTTAATTAATGTTATAGTTTGTGTTTATTTTTTAATTGCTGTAAGGATTAGTTTTGTTCTCTATACCAAGGGTTTTTTTGTGTGTTGTCAGTGATATAGAATGTTTTCCAAGGGGTATTGTGTGTGTGTGTGTGTTGTCAATGATGTAGGATGTTTTCCAAGGAGTATTGTGTGTGTGTGTTGTCAGTGATGTAGGATGTTTTTCAAGGGGTATTGTGTGTGTGTTGTCAGTGATGTAGGATGTTTTTCAAGGGGTATTGTGTGTGTGATATAGGATGTTTTTCAAGGGATGACAGCTTAATATTGATGTTTTTTTATTTTGTAGATTTCACTGGCTTTCAGCTTAATGTGTTTGTTATAGGATAATTTCCCAGATACTAGGGTATGTTTTAAATGAGGGAAAACATTACTTTAAACATTGTGATTCATACTATGACCTGAAGATATCAATCATGAAAGAAAGAAAAAACATTTTTTAAATGTAGGTTTTGTTTTCAGGTGAATGCTCGTTGGTTGCTTGACTTAGATGAATATAATGAATGGATGAATGAAGAAGATTATGAAGTAGAAATGGATTTAACAGTAAGTATGTTAACACTAGTTCCTTGTATTAATAGCAGTGTAGCATACAGAATGTTGTTTATATAGTAGTGTATGAGGTAAAGGGTTGTTGGGTAGTTGAAAGGGGAAGGGTGATGTGATGAAACATTGTTTCTGTTGTGGTATATGAAGTAAAGGGAAGTTGGGTTGTTGGAGAGGGAAGGGTGATGTGATGAAACATTGTTTTTGTAGTGGTATATGAAGTGAAGGGAAGTTGGGTAGTTGGAGAGGGAAGGGTGATGTGATGAAACATTGTTTTTGTAGTGGTATATGAAGTAAAGGGAAGTTGGGTGGTTGGAGGGGGAAGGGTGATGTGATAACATTGTTTCTGTAGTGGTATATGAAGTAAAGGGAAGTTGGGTAGTTGGAGAGGGAAGGGTGATGTGATAACATTGTTTCTGTAGTGGTATATGAAGTAAAAGGAAGTTGTGTAGTTGAAGTGGGAATTGTGATGAGATGAAACATTAAGAAATTATCTGATGTATAATAGTAAAATTTGGATTCTAATATATATTGTACAAGATATAAGTATAGTAAAAGAGTTTTAAGAAGCTGTTACTGAGAATTACTTAAAGAGCACAGTACAATCAACATAAACTATAAGGAATCACTTTTGATTCAATCCTTCCATTGATTGGTGCTATGTGTGGCCCCTTTTAACATTTTATTCTTTTTATTTTATGTGTTTTTGTGTCATTGTTATAATTTTTTTTCTATTTTTATGATCAATGACTCAAAATTGTGTAATCATAGTTGTATTAGGTATGCTTTTCCACCATACTGTTGTATTAATATTTAAAATCAGTTTGTTAACCTGTGGTATTCGTAGACCCTTGACTAAGACTTAAGCTGAAATGTCAGATACAAGTACCCAAATATTTTTTTGGTTGTTTTGTTGTCTTTACATGATAATTTCTGTTTACATTATGTTTTTTTATTTTGGTTACAAGGTCAGTCAAATCAACCAATTCCCCATAGCATTAGAATAAAGAAAATAACATAAAATATAGTATTTTATGATACTCAATTAGGAGGTTTTAGAGGTTATGCAAAATAAATTTGAAAACTGCTTAGTAAAAAAAGGCATTTTTTTATCTCAACATGAAAATAACTTTATACTAAGACCAGTAAGAGTCTGAGTGACATTGATTCCATAAATTAACAAACAAATCTTTAGTACAATCTCATATAAGAAGAACATACCTTCTCTCTATGAAAGACTAGTATAGTTTTGTGGTTACAAGGCAGGTTAAAACAACTAAACCCACACAAAGGTATCATCAAAATGAAGAGAAAAGCAACTTGTACCATGTTTTATGTTTTTATTAATGTTTTTATTTTTAACATTATTGTCTGAATTATTGTCACAAAAATTAATGAAAATTAATAAATAAAACTTTTTTTTTTCCAGGGAAGAAGACATGCCTTTAAACCCAGATACACTGTGGAAGAAGTAAGCAGTTTTGATTGTCCTGTTTTATTACTTAGCATTGTTGATATCAAACTTAATTTTATTATTTTATCTTCCCTAATAAAATAGTATTTTTAGGAACAAACTTATTTGTGTTGACATAAATAGTTTTTGCAATATATGCTGTGTGATCATATTTAACTGTTGGCTTTAGCTGTTTTCAAGTCAGTGGTTCAAAATGATTTGTTATGACATTATAAAAGGGTAGTGAAGAAGGGCTGTAGTAACAAAACTACTAACAGAGTAGGAAAATCATGTGAGATGAGTTATTATGTTTTTAAGATATGCTAGTTTCTCAGCAAGTGTAAAATGGCAGTTGGAACATTTAAAAGGCATTTTTTGTGACACTAAATATTACAGTTTTAAAACATGTTTGAGTTAAATATTGTTGAACTAGAGTTAGAGCAGTGGTTCCCAACCTTTTTTATGCCCTGCACCCCTAAAAAATGTTAATGTTCTCGCACGCCCTCACAGTAATTATTTATTTAAGAATAAAGGTGAAGGTGGCTAAAACAAATATTTATTATTAGTTATTAATGATATATAAATAAAAACGAAACATTTGGAAAAGAAAAAATAATACAACAAACTAAAAGTTGGTGATGTCGAGAAACCCACTTGTTGAGAAGTTTATATGCAAAAACGGCTCGTTTGGGTTAAAAAAATATTTTGCATAGAAGAGCGAACAACGTTTCGACCTTCGTCGGTCATCGTCAGGTTCACCTGACATTTCAAGGTCGAAACGTTCGCTCTTCTATGTAAAATATTTTCTCAACCCAAACGAGCCGTTTTTGCATAAACCCTACATGGTCTACAAGAAATAAATTTTCATCCATGCATAAAATGAAATTTCTTTGAAATGTTCATAAGCTAATTTAAATTTAAAGACTCTTTTTGTTCCTGTTTATTTCTTAAGAGTTTTTCAAAGTGTGGCACTTTGTTGCTGATAGCAATTTGCAAGTCTTCCTGTGCACGCAGTCGATTTTTAGATTTTGTCTTGATTGACAAAAGGGCACTAAATCCAAACTCACATAAGTATGTTGCTGCGAATGGGATGAGAACATTTAGTGCTTTTTCTCAAAGTCTTGGAAACATGTCCATTGCTGAACACCAATATTGTTCCAAAGTTTTGCTTTCAAACTGCATTTCAAGAACTTGATTTATGTGCAGTTCAAGATCTTCCTCCAGTTCTTCATCATCTGACACGTTATCCAAATCGAAGGAGTGTGGATTCATAACCCATTCTTCAGAAGTTTCCAGTTCTCCTCCAAAATATCCATCAAATGACTTTGATGGTATTTCCAAATGATCCACAATTTTTTCACACACACATGGAATTAAAAACTCATCCTTACCTACCATTTCTTTATAGGACAGTACCCTTAATATAAACTGAAATATTATCTTACACCCCTGGTTGGGAACCATTCCAGTTAGAGATATTGTTTTTACTTATATTTTTAAACCTGATGCACATACTTACACTACGCACCTTTTAGGTACCGTGTGGTTATGGTAGGGTTTGATTTGCAAAACTCAGATGGAATTCTAATTGTTTTGAATAGTATATCAAAGATAGATGTTAAAACATTATTTTCCCTGAAATGTTTAATGGTAAATCCTATTATCTCTTCTTTTACTTTCATTTCTCCTTATACTAATGGATTTCATTATTTCTGTTAGGAAGGTTTAACGAATACTGTGTGTGATGGTTTTTGTTCACATGATTAATATTTTACTTTGCATAAATATCCTGTTATTTTTATTTATACATTTTCTAAAATATCTTTAGCTAGGTTAAAGATCAAGTTATAAATTAGATTATTTTGATTTCTTTTTATTTTAAACATTTCTTCTTGTGTGTTAAGAAACTTTTTGTCTTCACGTATCATCATGTGTATCCAAGCAAATAGGTGTTTAAGTGTGAAACTTTTGCATTTGTCTTTGTGTATCACCATCTGTATCCATGAAAACTGGTGCTTAGTGTGAAACCTTTGTGTATCGCCATCATGTGTATCCAAGAAAAATAGGTGCTTAGTGTAAAGCTTTTGTTTGTCACATTCATGTGCATCCAAGAAAATAGATGTTTAGTGTGAAAGTTTGTGTTGGTCTTTGTGTTTCACCATCATGTATATCCAAGAAAATAGGTGCTCAGTGTGAAATTAATTTTCATTGTGATATTTTTTGTGTACTGGAGGCCAGTCTCAATGCTTGAAGTTATGGTTTAAATCCTGAAGTATTTGTTAGATAATAGTAGGCCTAATATATGGAAGTGGAGGTGGAGGTAATCATTTTAATTTAAAACTGAATTCTGGGTTTGAATCTCTGTAAGTAAGCCTAATAGTTTTGACACTATATTCTCGTATAAAGTATTTGTCTTGAAATTTTCAGCTTATTTCTTCTGATGGCGAACGGGGAAGAAAAGGAACAAAGAAAAGAAAGCGTTCACCTTCACCTCTGTCTGATAAACGACGAAGAAAAGGGTCAGTATGACTAAAGCTCTAAATGATACCTTTTGACCTATTTGAAGACATTTAGGACAATGGCCACACCAAAAACGTTTGGTTTGGAATAATGCATAAAAAAGTTTGATGGTTTGAAGATTCTAATGAAACTTTTTTTTATAAAAACACTCATAATTTTGAGTGAAGTATGTTTAAAAACTAAAAAATAGTTTTTTTCAAGAACATTATGAAAATGAAAATATAAAGTTTTCAGTATTTCATGTGAAAAGTGATTTTCATATTAAGATTAAAAATACTTTTCTTCACATGATATTTGTGTAATCTCTACAGTTTGTTTATTTCATTTCAAACTTTTTTTTCATGAACTGTATGTTTTATCCCTTATTTTCTCTACCCTAACTGTATAAAGGATTGGTCAGTTTGATTGACCTCATAATCAACAAAAAGAAAATTGAAATAAATTCTTAACTTTTCTCTGACAGATTGTTTAGACAGAGTATTCATGATGAAACTATGTAGAATGGATGGCAACTGTCTGTTGTGGAGACACAAGTGTAGAGGACAATGTTTCGAAAGTTTTCCACCTTTTGTCTTCAAGTCAGTGTGTGTGTAGGTGCTGATGGTCTTTTATAGTATCCTGGTGGATTGTGAGGAGTGTGTTGTGATTAGTTGGATTATAACTGTTTCTGATTGGAAAAGAGATTTCCTGTAGATTCACCAATGGCAGCCACAGGTTACTCACCTCTAATCTGGAATCTCTGTTAGGTGAACAGTGTTAATAGTGTTAATATAAAATAATTATTTGTTTATTCCTTTAGTCTTCCAGTATTTGTCTGTGTCGATGATTCTAGTTTTCTCCCAGTTTATTTTGTGTTCAGTTGACGTGGCGTTCTTAAAAATGGCTGAATTTTGTGTTTTCATGAATCTTGTAATATCTTTTATTCTTGTTGTGGGCTTTCTGCCCATTTCTCTGATGTAAGTAAGTTTTTTTGAGATTCCTTTTGGTAGGTTGCTGTTTGTTTTTTACCACAATAGACCTAAAGGTATTGTAGGATATTGACTAGACTTCTTTGTTGAACTTTTTGGCTATGCATTTGAGTTTTTCACTGAATTGTTATAGGTATGGTAGGTAAATGGTAGTGACTTCTTGATCTTTTTGTTGTGGTTTTCTTCAAGGAGTTTTTGATGAAGTAGGAAGTATAACCATTCTTTTGAAAATTCTATGATCTTTTGACATTCTGCTTTGAAGGATGTCTTATTGCATTTGTTTTCTGCTCTCTTGTTTAGACATTGGATTACACCATGTGTTACTGAGGTTGTATGATAGATTGGAAGTGTAGGTATCTTTTCATGTGGGTGAGTTTTTTGTATACAGTTATGGTTATTTGTCTTGCTTGTTTGCTGATGAGTATGTCAAGAAATGATACTGTTTTGTTCCTCTATTTCCATAGTGAAGTGGATTCTTTTGTCTACAGAATTGAGATGTTTTAAGAAGGCTGGAAAGTTTTCATGTCTGTGAGACCAAATATCGAAGGTATTGTCGACGTGATGTTTGTAGAAACTTGATTTTGACGGTGTGGATGAAAGGGCTCTTTCTTCAAAGTCTTCCATGAAAATGTCTGCTGGGATTGAAGAGTGTGGTAATCCCATGGCTAGACCATCTGTTTGTTCGTAGAATTCCTATTTGTATTGGAAATAGGTTGATTGTAGACAAATGGTTGTTAAATCGATTATGGTATCTATATTCAGATCTGTTCTGTGTGGTAGAGAGTTGTCATTCAGCAGTCATTGTCTGGTGATTTGAAGGGTTTCTGAGGTTGGAACATGGTAAATAGATCTGTGATGTCAAAACTGACCGTAATATCCTGGACTTCACATTATTTTTAATTAAATGCTGATTCAAAAGAGAGAGAATTTTCAATTTTGCCCCAGTCATGACAGCAGCAACATCTGTTGTGACAAAAAGGTTTTCTAAAATCCAGATTGAATTTTTTTGACATTTCAAAAAAATTTTCAAAGATGTTTTAACACACATTTGATTTCTGAATGATATCCACAGATCATTAAAAACCTCCTTGAAGAAAACCACGACAGAAAGATGAGGAAGTCACTACCATTTACCTACCATACCTGTAACGTTTCAGTGAGAAACTCAAATGCATAGCTGAAAAATTTGACATAGAAGCCGGGTCAAAATCCTACAATATATTAAGGTCCATTGTGGTAAAAACAAATTGTGACCTATCAAAAAGAATCTCAAAAACACCATCTATGAAATTCTGTGTTCCTGTAATAATACTTACATCGGAGAAATGGGCAGAAAACTTGTGACAAGAACAAAAGAACGTAAAGATAGTACAAGACTCATGAAAACACAAAATTCAGCCATTTCTGAGCATGCCACATCAACTGGACGCAGAATAAACTGGGAGAAAACTAGAATTATTGACACAGACAAATTCTGGAAAACAAGAAAAAACAAATAATTATTTTATTTTAACACTATATAATGTTCACTTAACAGAGATTCCAGATTAGAGGTGAGTAACCTGTAGAAAATGAAAAATATAAAGTATTACTGAAAACAAATGTTTGAAATGTATGAAGAAGGTTTTAGAGATTACACAAATAATATTTGAGATTTTTTGAATGAACAATATATTTTTAATCGTATCATGAAATCACTTTGCACTGAGACTAGTAATTAAACAGATTTTATTTTCATGAACAAATCTTTAGTGAAAATATTTCATTGAAAAAACCTGATTTTTTTGTATACAAAATACTTGTCATTTTCATTAAAAATCTACCAAATTTTGTGAAGATACACACAGTGTAACAAAAGTTATAGTGCAAATACTTAATGTGTACAAATGTGTAGACGAACTTGTAAGTATTATACCAAATCCTTAGTGAAAGGGTTAAATAATGTACCAAAGACCCATTATAAGGAGTAATGCACAAAATAATTTTTAATTTATTAAATTATGCACTAAGAAACTTAGATTAATAACAAAAAAACGGCAGACAAATGTCCCATTATTATCAGGGTTCTGATTTTCTGTCTGATAGCTCTGAATTCAAATAAAATTGGAAGCTGTAAAAATTACAGTTTGTCTCAGAAATGACCGTTTTACAATAAATTATGATAGATTACATGGTTATGGTAGGATGTTGAACAAAATTGAGAAATGGGATATCTACACAAATGTGTCACACTAGGATGTTTTTAAATATTATCCACTGAAATTAAGAACTTAAATTTATATACTGATAAAATGTTGATAATAAGCTAAGATTATACAGTATAGTAATTGACATAACATGAAGAGAAAGTAACTTGATAAAATGGTGAACATAAACCTTATGATGTCCAAGCAGATAGATTCACAAGAGTGAAACATTGTAAGTCACTGTTTTTTAAGTTTACTGACCAGTAGGTAAACATTTTTCACTGGAAACTGTAACCAGAGTTTTTTTACTCTACAGTATATGGTGTTAAGCAGTTGTAACATGCGAGTTGAATTTTAATTTGTACTGGTATTCTATGAAATTAGAGGAGGACGTAGTCCTGCTATTGGTACCAAAAAGAAGTTTCTTCGTGGTGATGATGAATCTGATGACTTAACTAAAGATATGGAAGAGCCCTCCCCAGAGCCCAATGTACAAGAAGTTCACTTACCCAAAACTAGTAAGTTTTAAAGAACTGGATATCAGAATTATTTTAGACTGTTTTTTATTCCAACCTAAGAATGGGAATAGCAGATTTTTACGAAGTTTGTTTACTTTTTAAAAGCTTTCTTTTATTTTTGTGTATTGTTTACTGTACATAAACAGCACATTAAATTTATTATTCATTGTGTATTTCTTGTCAGTTCATTGTTTACACTCGTTTGAAGAAGTTCAGTATGACTTCCTATTATTTTAATGTTAAGCCTAATATGTATATAAAAAAAATTGATTATTAATTGTTACTTATTCATAGTGTGACATATTTTCTCCTCTAAGATACAAACCCAAGAAGTAACAAAGACAGTGAAATGCAACCTGTTAAAGGAGGAACACTTGCTGATCTTGATGGAAATGAAAATGAAGATAAGGTAAATTTTTATTTTTAGATAAAACTTTATTTTCCATGTCCAGTGTTTTTCCTATTAACACTTCACCTCCACTCTGTCACACTCTTTTTATTCATATCTGCTTTTCATTAACACTTTACATCCATTAATTCTTTCAAGATTTAAAGTTTGTTCTTTAGTTTGTCAGAATTAGTTGAAATTTTATGATGAAAACAATTTTTTTGTTCAAAAAATTACTTTAAAATGTTCAAAAAATGTACACAAAAAAGAGGTGAGTATCACATGATAACAGTGTGTAACAAATGTACACTAGTGAAAGAGAGGTTAGTATCACATGATAACAGTGTGTAACAAATGTACACTAGTGAAAGAGAGGTTAGTATCACATGATAACAGTGTGTAACAAATGTACACTAGTGAAAGAGAGGTAAGTATCATATGATAACAGTGTGTAACAAATGTACACTAGTGAAAGAGAGGTAAGTATCACATGATAACAGAGTAAATAGAAATCAGTTTGTTGGATACATTATCATACATTAGATATTGAAATGTATAATATTGCTGCACATTTTAAAAAACTATGTTTCAGGAGAATAAAGAAGATGGGAAGAGAAGTTCTAGACCAGGAACACCGTCTGGTCAGCATGGGTCAGAAAGAAAACATGATGATGGGCAAGATGATAGTGTCACAGAACAAACTAACCACATTATTATTCCTAGTTATGCTGCCTGGTTTGATTACAATAGGTATGTGAGCAGTTTGTTTGTTTTTAATTTCTATAGTTTTCCTTTCAGATAAAAAGAACCATAAAAAAGTGGTAATTTTGAAGGTTGAGGCTTACTTTGCATGTTGCTAGTTTACAGCGTGTAAGCTGTTTCTAATGTGTTTAACTTATAGACAGGATGTTTCTATCATGATTAACTTATAGACAATATTGCTAATTTACAGCATATAAGATGTTTCTAATGTGTTTATAGACAACACTTATAATTTACACTGCATAAGAACAAAATTACACTTATTATAAATGTATAATAAAAAAGTAATACAATTATTTATATTGAATACATTAGCCAGTAGTGTTAGTGACATTAAAATATGAAAGTGTAGGTCAGTAACTGCTGGAGATTTCATGTTGTGTAAAATACTTTGATCCTGTATATTTCTATGCATTTAATGTTTGAGGTGGAGATAAAGTGTCCTTTGTGTCTACTAGTTAACCTGATTTTATATCCCATTTTAGCTGTACTTCCTTATGCTGTGTTTCTGAACACTATGAAATATGCAAGTTTTATGTTCTTGTTGAAAGTTTTTGAGTTGAGCACTACATGGCAGTCATTTCATGGTTCTTTGTTTAGCATCACTAAATATTTCAGGTGAGCACTAGGTGACAGTTATTTCATGGTTCTTTGTTTAGCATCACTAAATGTTTGAGGTGAGCATCAGATAGTTGTCATTTCATGGTTCTTTGTTTAGCATCACTAAATGTTTGAGGTGAGCACCAGATAGTTGTCATTTCATGGTTCTTTGTTTAGCATCACTAAATGTTTGAGGTGAGCACCAGATAGTTGTCATTTCATGGTTCTTTGTTTAGCATCACTAAATGTTTGAGGTGAGCACCAGATAGTTGTCATTTCATGGTTCTTTGTTCAGCATCACTAAATGTTTGAGGTGAGCATCAGATAGTTGTCATTTCATGGTTCTTTGTTTAGCATCACTAAATGTTTGAGGTGAGCACCAGATAGTTGTCATTTCATGGTTCTTTGTTCAGCATCACTAAATGTTTGAGGTGAGCACCAGATAGTTGTCATTTCATGGTTCTTTGTTTAGCATCACTAAATGTTTGAGGTGAGCACCAGATAGCTGTCATGGTCTTGTCATGCAGCTGCATTGTTTTCTGCCATTTTCTTGGGGCATTGCACCTCAACACTGTTTGTAAGTCAATTGTAAATTGTTGGTAGCGCTGCCTCTGTGTGGGATGTTACAGTCAACAGTTTACAGCCTGTTTTATGGCTTCCAACTTGGTCCTTGTGCTACTTTGGGGTGGAAGTTGAATGATATAAGAGCTGATGAATGTCCAGAACGTTGTCTCACTATCTTTATGGTAGAAACCATTTGTGGCTTCTGGCAGTGATGACAGATGATTGTCGATTATTGTCTGTAAAAAAAAGTGCTGGCATTTTTTACACTCTCTGCTCAGTTTTTGTATTTAATTCTAGGCTAGTTACCATGGGTTATAGTAGATCCTGTGTTTTGTGATCTTACCTAATCAACAGTTCTACATATCGTCTAGTTTGATGTTGGTTAGATCCACAGTGTAGATATGGGAGAAGAGTAATTCTTGATTCTGGTAGTTGTTGATGTAATCTGATTGCTATCACCATGACAGCAACAACCCATTTTATTAACATTACAATGATGCAATTGAAGAAGGTGTTTAAACTGAATGTTGGACCTTCGAGTCTTGTGCATATCCTACGTCCTGAATAGACCAAATATTCAACTGTTAGTACAGATGTTTCAGTTTCTTCTGTCTGATTCGAGTTCAGGAGATATTCCCTCAGGATAAGATTTCCTACAGTAACAAGCAGTACACTATATTTACATGTTTTTGTTTATAGTTGTTCTAGGGTAACATTTTAAAACAGTACATTAGTTTGGTTTTGTTCTCTTTATTGAGCTTGAAAGTTTGAGTTTTTACTTCGACTTAGATAAGAAAGAAGAAATTGTATCTCAACTAATCTTTTATTTTTGTTTCATACATTATGCTTTAGTTGTTAAAAAAAAGTCAATTATATCACTCTTCGACCCATCTGAAATGAAAATTTGTTTAAAGAATTTGGTTATGATATTAATTTACAAAGAGTTGTTTTTATTGGTAAGAGTATTTTGTTGTAATTGACTAAATGTGGTTAAAGCAACAAGTGGACATTATTTTGTTGTTTGTTTAATTATGAGATTTGGAAGTGGTTACAGTGTCTGTTCTTGTAGTATTGATTTTATATTCATGGTACTATGTAAAAGAAAGAAATTTTTATCTGTTTTTTGATTGAACAAATTATAATGTCAAAAGGGAAACTTAATTTTCATTATTAATTAACAGGGATTTGTTTGTTTGTTTTGGAATTTCGCACAAAGCTACAACATGGATATTTTCTTATGAAGGATGGGAGAGGAAAATGGAAAAATGTTATTTAAATTTAATCATGTTTTTGGTTTTCTTAAGATTATTTTTCTGAATTTAAAATAAGATAAATAATAAAAATTATTTTATTTTCAGCATCCATGCAATTGAGAGACGAGCTCTGCCAGAGTTCTTTAATGGAAAGAACAAATCCAAAACTCCAGAAGTGTGAGTACAACAGAACCATTATTTTGTGGTTGAATGAAATTATAATGTTATAATTATGAAGTTAGCATAATAAGCTATTATGAATATGGAATCCTAGGGCCAAAGAAACATTAGTTTCACTTGGTATATTTAATTGTTTATTAGGTTAAGATATGTTTAAAAGTCATTGCAGTTTTTGTGAAAAAACTTTTCTATGGGATTGAGTTTGATTGTGTTTTATTCAGTGGAAAGTGATTATCACTTTTATTTCATAACCCTTAAGTAATTTCACATTGTAAGTTCTATTGCACAAAAAGGTTAAACACAAACTAAAATAATTTTAATTAATATGCATAAAGTTTTCTTTAAATTATTTACAAACAAATGTTGAATAACAGAAGTGATTTCAAATTATATTTTTGGATATTGTTATTGTTGCTCAGATATTTGTACCCAGTATTGATTGTTATTATCCTCACTACAGGTACATCGCTTACAGAAATTTTATGATAGATACATATCGACTAAATCCAACAGAATACGTCACAGTTACTGCATGCCGTCGTAATCTGGCTGGTGATGTTTGTGGAATTATGAGGTAAGTAGTTATATCTTGGATTGGCACTGTTTGTGTGCTTGCTTTTTGGCTAACAATGTTTGTAGATCCATGAGGTAAGTAGTTACCTCTTGGTCTGGTAATGTTTGTGGAGTTGTGTCTTTAGGAGTTGCATCTTGGTCTGATGGTGTTTGTGGAGTCATGAGGTAAGTGGTTACATTTGAAACTTTGAAACAATTTATAGTTCCAATCAGAAACAAGAAACTTTAGCCATTGTTTGGAAGAATAATCAATCAGTGTTTGTGATTAATCTCTTTATGATTAAATATGTATTCTACATGGTTCTCTACATTTTCTGGTTAAAATATAATGTAATATTGTATTGTTCTAAGATGCTGAACTTGTGTATTTCACAATATTATAAGTGAAGAATACTCATCTATTATTCTGTTTGGGTGTTAAATAGAAGTACAATTTAACAACAGTTTTATTACACTCCAATAATATCCTAGTTTTTATTATTTGACAGGGTGCATGCCTTCTTGGAGCAATGGGGACTCATAAACTACCAAGTGGATGCTGATAGTAGACCTACTCCCATGGGTCCTCCGTCAACGTCTCACTTCCACGTTCTTGTAGATACACCTTCTGGGCTGCAGCCTATCAATCCACCTCGAACACAGCAAGTAGGTACTATTATGAACGAAGTGTGTTGGTCACTGACCTCAAACACAGCAAGCAGTTTTCGTTTTAGTGAGGAAATTATTTAGGTTACTCATCCAAAATACAGCCCCTTGAAGTTGGTTCCTGTACTTGGTTAGGGGACCTCTCAGAAAAGTTTTTGTATTTTCAGTTTACTTTCTCTGTGTTCTGAACACCAACCTAAAAGTTTGCCGTGTGTGGTGAACCATGAAGGAGAGAATCCTGGTGGTTGAGTGGTGTCTAGAATACTGTAACTGTAAATTCCTGTTGATGGATGGTTTTCCCTGAATCGGTCAGTGGGTTCTGTTAGAGTAGGGTCAAGTGAGTACCAGTGTTGGTACTCAGTGTCCGATGCTGATGATTGGGTATAATACTTGTAAAGCCATGGCCTTATTGCAGTGTTTTTGTTTAGCCAATATTATTGTGCATCTCCTTGTAAAACATCATGGTAGGTGTGATCAGAGGATACTGAATCATTGTATATTTCTTATGGATTTCCTAATCCTCTAAAAGAATAAAATCATGTGAAAATAGGTAAACAACTATACATGGGAAACTCTGTTACACAGTCATCATCAAAGCCAGTTTCTGTTAATCAATTTCCTCCTCTTCATTCATTGTCTGACAAAACCCTAGGGCAAATGTCTTTTTCATTCAGAATGGATTAGAGGAGCTTAATGGCTCACCCAAGTCAGGATTCAAGAAACAACTACACACACAGTGATCTCCTCCTGAGGTCAACGGCTGTTGGATATATACTCATTGAGGTTACTCCTTTTACTATTTCAAATTCCTCTCAAGGAGTGGTTGTTGAGAGGTATTTGAAGAACATCTTTGAGTTGGAGATCCTTGCTGGTTTCTCCAACCAAGGAATTTCTGCTGCGTGGTGTACCTCCATTTGTAAGGGTACAACTATGCTACTGACCAGCGTTTTAAGTTTGGTGGTTTCATTACCTTCTCTTATCTGCCTCTCTCAAAACAGGTTATCTTAACTTTAAGGTGTGATAATACTTTCCTAATCTTAGATGTTTCCAATTTCAGCAGTTTGGATGTTTTAAGGAATCTTGTCGTGTGTTTGTTGTGGTGGCAAGCAGCATGATGCCTACAAGTGTTAGCATTCACTGTGTCATCTGTGGTGGTTTTCTAAGTGGAAGAAGTATAATGTTTACATAACCCAGAAGTTATTTTCCCCCTGTACCATTTAAGTCATGTGCTGCTGCATTATATCCCACTGCTATGATGGGTGTACAGACAAATCTTTACATGCCTACAGTGGAGTTTTTCTCACACTATGTAAAGTGTATTTTGCCCTATATGGATAAAAGAGTTAAGTCAACATCTAGTCCTGTCTCTGTTCTCACCATTGTTTCTAGTGACTGCCTAGATCCATCTCATTCTCTCCTAAGATGCAGAACAGTTATTTGTTCATGCCCTCAGTCACCATGATCTATTTTTACTGACAAAGATCTGCCCACTAAACCCAGGGTAGGATCCATGGAGGTTGATAGATCTCCTAGTCAAGAAAAATGGTGTAGTTGTCCAGTTTTCCTTGTATATAACAGTGGTCACTTTAATACAGTTAAACTGTCACGGTTTCTGTTATAATCTGAATCACGTGAAGGCCCTGATTGATGCTTATCATCTTGTATATCTTTCCTTCAGGAAACACTTCTGAAACTTGTGTATACTGTCCCTTTTTGGCAGGTTTTATATGCCGGAATGATGGATGGGTGCATGGTGGGGTGGTGCTGCTTGATACACCTTTGAGGCTGTATCCATCCATATATCCTTGAGTTGTACCATCACTGTTTGTTCTCTCTGCCTGTGTCCCCTTTTCATCTTGGGAGACAGTCCATTTTGGGGTTGTACTGATATTGATGGGATGTGTTTCATGGAATGTGTGCTATTGGATCACATCCTGTTTTCAGCACTGGTTCTTTTACATGTTTTCATGTACATAGTCAGTCTTTTATGTCTGTTGATTTGTTTGCCTGTTTTCCTTCACTTTCCCCTTCAGATGAGAAAATGTATTTTTAATCTTAACATCAAAATTAGCTTGCACATATGTTGTTCAAATCAAATACTCTGTATTCATGGACAAATCTTCTTTTACTTTATTAAAACACTTCACAAAAGTATTTTTTGTATGTGAAAAACTTATAATGTTTACTGAAAGACTGCCAAATATTATGGAGATATATACACTATATTAAAAGTTAGCAGTATTAGAACTATAAAGAAATTAAAGTGAGATCAAGTGTTCAGTCAGTTTAATTGAGCCCATTTTTGCACGTCAAGGTCATGTTATCCCATTTGCTGATTCACATTCAATATTTTATTCAACTATTATTTCATTGGGTTTACTATCAAACTAAAGGTTAAAATTCCTATTTTCATAATACACATTATTTAATTTGTTAATTCAGAAATAGATATTTAAAGGAAGTAAAGTCATTGATTTTTATGTCACATGGTATATTGATTGCAGCACTGGTTCAAATTGTTTTTTTTATGTGAAAGTATAAAGTCTGTAGTTTTATATAAATTAGATACAAAGTACTGGTATTTAAAAACTAAAATATAAAATAAAATTTCCTATCTTTTCCATATGATGAGATATCACTAATGTACTAAATCAAACACAGTATCTTCTCCCATACTCACCTCCTTTGATTTTTGGAAACAGATCTTATATACTCTGAATTCTACATGTGGATAACCAATCAAAAGCTAGTTTATAATATACTAGTCCTCTAAAACACAAGTAAGACAATTCAGTTTGTAAAGGGCCATCCCACCATAGCTTTTTACTGTCCTCAAATGTGACCTGTCTTTAAGTCATCTGAGAAAAGCAACTGTGTGGGCTCTGTCATGGTTTGGTGGTTGCTCACAGAATCCTGTCTTCAGCTTTCGTGTTCACTACTGAACTGTATGCCATTTCTCTTGCCCTGTTCACATAGAAGCTAAGCAGTACTCAAACTGTACTAGTTATAGTGACTCGCTTAGTACTCGACTGGCCCTAGTCACATTAGTTCACACCCTGTTCTTGCCAATATTCAAATCTGATTGTCCCATTTCTCTTTAACATCTACTTCTATCCAATTTTCCGGTTTACTGGGCCATGTTGGTATTCACAGGAACGAGCTTGCCGACATTGCAGCTAAATCTGTCTGCTCTGGCACTGTCACCTCTGTCTTTGTTCCATCATGGACAGTGGTCCTGTTTTCAGCTTTTGGCTACGTGCCAGTTGGCAGTCGACTTGGAGTGAGCAACATGAAAACAAGCTTTTCCAAATGAAACTCTATATTGGACTTTGGCTGTCTTGCTTCCATAAGGATCAGAAAGAGGAAGTTGTTTAACTGGACTACATATTGATCAGTTGTTTAACTACACTACGTATTGATCAGTTTTTTAACTCATCGTTTTCTTTTATCTGGAACTGGTGCACCAGTGTGTAGTTTGTGTAACACTCAGATCACAATAAGCTATATTTTACTTTCTTGTCATCATTACGACTCTAAACGACAGCGCCATTTTAAACATGTTCTGTCCCTAGGTTCATCTGTAAAGTTAGACAGTGCTATTAGTGATAGTGACACTGTCCACATTAGAAATTTTTTAGTTTCTTAAAAGGCCATTAATCTTTTTAATGCTATTCAAGTGTTTTTAATTTATACATTAGACCTTTTTTTTTAATGTGATTGGCTTTGGGGTGGAAGTTGAATGATATAAGAGCTGATGAATGTCCAGAATGTTGTCTCACTATCTTTATGGTAGAAACCATTTGTGGCTTTTAAGAATCAAAGTACATCTAGTTCGATTTTAAATTAGAAACTGACCGTAACATCAAATAACTCAAAACCAGAACTGGAAAGGCCGACTTCAGCTGTGTAACTCCGATGTTTGAACTACCCATTAGTCATCCTGGCAAGTTATAATTAAAATTTTGTTACAAGTCTTTTAAAACTTGTATTACTTTACTTTCTATAAATGGCCATAATATCAAATAACACAAAACCAGGACTGGAAAGGCCAACTTTAGGTGACTAACAGTGGTTATTGAACTTATCTGTTAGTCTTCCTGGCGAGTTATGATTATTACAGTTATGTTACAGAAAGTCCTTTACAACTTGTGTAACTGTAGTTTTTTTCTTATCACTGAGGAGTAGATGTAAAAATTGGATTTAATGTTATTTATATCTTTAATTCAAAAATTAAACTTTTTGTTTTACCTTAATTTACTTTTATGAATTTTAGTAATTTTACTCTAATTCTAACTTTTTACCAGATGTTTAGTGTAGATAGCCTTGTTGCTTTGCACCATAAAACAAACCAACCCACCTTGTAAAGACTAAAGATCAGTTTTATGTTCTTAGATGTAATAAGAGGAATGCATGTGCTATATCATTGTAATTTCTATCTTAGCCAGCAATGGCTGAAAGGTCAATATAATAAATATATATTAATGTATAATTTTATGATAATTTCAAATTAAGTAATTTTATTTTCCAGTTGTAATCTATAGTCAATCTAGAAAGAAAAAATAATTTGTATTTACTTCCTAATTTTTTTTATAGTTGTTTCAAGATTGGTCGAAGTGCCCAATGTCATAGTGAAATAACAGATAAATTATAAAGTTTTTCTTTAAGAAACGTGGTAACTATTTAGAGGTTGTATAAAATTTAACGTGAAAGGTATTTTCAATCTTAAAATGAAAATTACTCTGTATATTGCTTGATCAACATTCTGAGAAAAATTTATGAGAAGAACTTTAATTGAAATGTCTTAGTACTTAATTATTTTTCTTTTACAAAATCCTTGTAGTGTTTACTAATAACCTGCAAAACTTTGTAAACATATGCATACATTACTAAAAAATCATGGTATAAATACTGTTATGGATACTTTAGTGGTTATGAGTTGGGTAGATTTTGCTTAAACCATTTTGAAAGTGTAAACTGAATCTGGTAGGAAAATATGTTTATTGATGCTTTCCTTTTTTTAAGCCTGGGAAAGATCCAAAGATATCTAATTATTGTCTAAGTGCTTTGACTAGCTGTCTGTGTGAGATCTTGGAGAGGATGGTTAATGCTCATTTTGTTTAATTTTTTAAATCAAGCAACCAACCTCTTACCCTCCCAGTGTTGGTTCTGTTGTGGACCACTGATTTGATATTAATCACATTTCAGTTCACAGTTCAATCACTTAAACGTTCCTCCTGACTTCTGTAATATATTATGAAGATGCATAATTTTATTGGACCTCTACTCTTGGGTTGCTTGGACATCTACCCACATTTATTCATAACCTTTCAATAGACAGGTGATTCCAAGTCCCTAAGGCCTATGTATCAAGATTAATGCTATCAGTGTGCAACATTTTCTTACTGTTGCAAACAACTTCTGTGTTGATGACATGGTGATTGAACATGGTGTTTGTTGAGCAGCAGTTTCAAAATGTACTCAATCTCTTGTTGAAGTGGACCACAGAAAACAGTTTTACCTTTCTCCAAAAACATTTGCATGCACTTTTGCTAACAGTGGGGTTTACATCAGATCCCAAGCTCGTTATCAATGATACTGTTCTTCCCCTGGTCCTTGCCGCATAGTTCTTGTGCTTATTCTTGACCTTACTTTTGTTTCTCACATTGAGGAAATAAGCATAAAGTGTATGAGGACACTGAACATCCTTCGTGTTTTTTCTTCCACCTCTTAGGGAGCACATCAATATTCTGTGCTCAAGATCCATCATGCCCTCATTCAGTCCAAACTAGACTGTGGGTTTGTAGTTATACCTGGACTACAGCCTTGAAAATCTTTTTCCCCATTCATGATCTGGGGCTTTTGCTGTGCATGAGGGCTTTCTGCACTTCCCTAATCTGGAGCTTGTACATTGAGTCCCATAAACCTCTTCATCTCTGTCATTTGCAGTTTTGTACATTATATTATCAAGCTTCAATCCTTACCACAGCATTCCACCTGGAGTTGTCTTTCTTCCTCAGTGGAGTATGCTCTTTCAGAATGGATGGTTTGCAATTCCATTGTTTATGCTCTCTATCCCCATGTAACTGGCCACATTGGTTCTGTCATTTACTGTCCTCATAATAGCTTATTAACATCACCACCTGTGACTTTTATTTGAGTTGTCTGAGGAAGATGGATACTCCCATTTGGAAGTGCCATCTTCTGTTTTCTATACATTTAAACAGGTGATTCTGTGGACTTTGCCATGGTTTGTTGTGGCTTGGTGGTTACTAACAGGAACCCCTCTACAGCTTTTGTGTTCAGTACAGAGTTGTATGTCAACACTACTGGTCTTAGAATTACTTCATGTTAAGTTTTGTCAGTACTGACCCATTTTTCTCTATCTCACATTACCATGTAGTTTTTCTGATGATGATATCAGTATTTGAGGGAATGAACTCAGTGACACCACAGCTAAGTCCTTTTGCTGTGGTACTATTACTGCAGGCCTGTCCTATATACGAAGACTAAGACTACAGTCCTGTGTTCAGGGTTTGGCTTCATGCTAGCTGGTAGTCAACTTTGAATGACCAGTGTGGTAACAAGGTTTTACAGATCAAACCTTCAGTTTCCCTTTGACTGTCTTGTTTTCATAAGGATTGGGAGGTAGTTTTCCTGGCTAGGATGCACTTAAGTTTTTACCTGCTTTTTGAATTTTCTTTGGTAATATCATTTGATAATGATATTAATTTTACTTTTTTTAATTTGTTGTTTGATGCAGATAGCTTAGTACTGTACAGTTTTTATAAACACATCAGTAAGTTGTGTGTATAATCCTTGTATTAAACACATCAGTAAGTTGTGTGTATAATCCTTGTATTAAACACATCAGGATGTTGTGTGTATAATCCTTGTATTAAACACATCAGTATGTTGTGTGTGTAATCCTTGTATTAAACACGTCAGTATGCAGTGTGTATGATCCTTGTATCACACACATCAGTTTGTGTAGTAAGTATCTGATTGTACTGTAAGGTACTAAATACATCAATGTGTAGTGTGTGATTGTACTGTAATGTTGTATTAAATACGTCACTGTGTAATAAATACTATTCTCATTCTTTTTTAGCCAAGTGCAGCTCAGCAAATGCTGAACTTGGATAAAAATAAAGAAAATGGTGACACCAAATCAGAAGAAAAAACATCAACACCTCCCATTGGTGACAATTTTGGCTTGAGACTTGACCAGTATGCAAAGAAGAATGCATACATGAAGGTACATAATTGAATGGAACACTTTTATTTACTTAACATTTATTTCATTTAAGATTATTAGAGTAATTTTCACAATTTAATTAAATTTCCTATTTAAGATATACCTTCAATAACATTACAAGTCAAATAATTAAGTACTAAAAATGATTTTCAGACATTAGGTTTTTATCTCTTGTTTTTACCAAGTGATTTGCAGATATTTTTAGGCTATTAAATGTGATGTAACTTTGGAAGAGCATGCAAGTCTTAAGGTACTCAGTATAACTGATAACTTAATTACTGGAATGTTGGCAGATTAAAATGTTTTATAAATATTAGGATTTGGAAATGTAAAGGAAGTCTGAAATGTGGTAGTAATGTTTGGTTTACAGGAAGCCTGAAATGTGGTAGTAATGTTTGGTTTACAGGAAGCCTGAAATGTGGTAGTAATGTTTGGTTTACAGGAAGCCTGAAATGTGGTAGTAATGTTTGGTTTACAGGAAGCCTGAAATGCTGTAGTAATGTTTCATTCACAGAACAAAGCAGCAGCAACCATTTCCCGAGAATGGACAGAACAAGAAACTTTGCTCCTGTTGGAAGCCTTGGAGATGTACAAGGATGACTGGAACAAGGTGTGTGAACATGTTGGCAGTCGTACCCAGGACGAATGTATCCTCCACTTCCTAAGATTACCAATTGAAGATCCTTACCTGGAGGATCCTGCTTGTGGTGGGGGGGCTTTAGGTGAGATGTGAAAAACTCAGGAAAACTTGCTTAACATTTTTACATTGGTCTCCTCATGTTGATAGATACAAAGTGTTTTAGTTTTACTAGTTTAATTATATGTATAACTGTCAAAGGCATGTTTGTCAGTCTTTTTGTGAAAAAAATGCAGAAATATGAACTGCAGTATATTACAATAATTGAACATATTTCTCTATAGGGCCCTTGGCTTATCAACCCATTCCATTTTCTAAGGCTGGGAATCCAATTATGTCTACTGTGGCATTCTTAGCTTCAGTCGTTGACCCTCGTGTTTCCTCAGCAGCTGCTAAGGCTGCCATGGGTGAGTTTTGTTTACATTTTAAACAGATAGGTAGGAATTATATGTGAAATAACTCTGTAGTATGTCTGTGACAGAGACATTTACTTAAATATATTCTTAATTGAAGTGATGGATAACTTAAAGATTACACGTGCAAGGTGATCATTGTCACTGCATGTTAAATGCTAAAGAACTAAGTGGGAAGACCACCAATACAGAATATATATATATAGAAAACTAAATATAACTGGTAGATAATGTATAAAAATATATATCACTGTTAGGTAATGTATTATAAAACTATATATCACTATTAGATAATGTTGTGTATAACTATATATCACAACTTGAAAATAGTGTGAGGCTGAAGACCAGTGATAGAGAGGATGTTGTGAAGTTGTGTTGTCCTGGTTCTGTATTATATCTCTCTGTGTTATGTACAGTACATTTGTGTTTATGAGATTTTTTCAGTTTGTCTTTGTGTGTCTCAGGCTAGTTAAATATTCATATATAAGGATGTCCTTCCCTGATTGAATTTTTTTTCTTTGCATCAGAGGAATTTGCAAAGATTAAAGATGAAGTTCCATCAGCTCTCTTGGATGCTCATATACGAAATGTTGAAGCAGCTGCTACAGATGGGAATGCTGATCCAAAAGCTGGACTTTCTGTTACAGGAATTGCAGGTACTGGTGAGAAAGAAGGTGAGCTAAAAGTATTAGTTTCAAACTGAATACTTCAGAAAAAATTTGTTTACTCACATGGTTATTAAAGCAACATAAGTGAGATTTAGAATAACATTAAAATATTGACTTCCAGTATATGAGTGTTTCACTTACAAGTGTTGTGTCTAGAGATGTGTATGCTTTGTTTAGAAGTATTGTGTATAGAGATTTGTCTAACTGGACAATCATCTCAACTTGTTTACACCTTTAGAGTTTACTTTTGAAATGGTGCAGATGTTAAATTTTGTTCAACTTAAGTTGAAAACAAAGGAATAACCCACCTGATCTCTTTGTGAAGTAATGTTTCTACAGGAAGTTACCCATCTAAAGTTACATGTGGGACTGTTTTCCTGTCCAAATGTAGTGAATCCATTGTATTTATGTATCATTGTCCTGTCTGAAAGAAGTGGGTCAGTTGTTGGCCATTTTCCAATCCATTTTGTGCATGTCTGTGTTTGTGAGTTGTCTCTCACCTCTATAGTTCTGTAGTTTCTTTTGTTTAACTTTATTTACTACTCTAACTCTCTTAGCAGAGTTTCTGGCCATTCTGACTATAGTGTGATATAGTTTTCTTTCACTAGTAGTTTAGACATCTACTGTTTATAAAGAAATGTTGTTAGCAGCATATGGATTCATTTTAGTATCAGTATTCAGAATTGTGTTTCAAGACAAGATTATTCTCATGACTGTAGGTGTTTTCACAGTTACTTAAAAGTAAGTCTTTACAACTAGAATAAATTCTGTAAAAAACTTCTGTTACAAACCATGAACTTTGTAGATAGATCAAGGTTTTCAGGCTGAGAATAGATTGTAAAACTTTTAACGTAAAATTGAACATTTTATAAATGTATTATTTCAATAATGAAATCGTCACATATTTCATTTAGAAGTTGTAAACTTAACTGGTCCACATATTAGGTTATAGATATAATCAAGGAAATGTCTGAGTATCATTTCTGTATTTCAGGTTGCCTGGTACAGAACTATCTTGTTTATTTGGTAATAAGATACTGATTTAATTATATTATATAGGAGAAGATGGAGAAGAGAGAGCAGAAAAAGAACAAAAAGATGATGTCTCAAGTCGACAGGAAGATGAACAGAGTCTAGAGTTGAAGAGAGATAAATTAGAACAAGAAAAGGTATGAAGTGTGGTCTCATGTATCCTATTTAAGGCTATGAATCACATACATTTTTATAGGAATATGTGAAAGGTCCCTCAGTAAGTTTTCTTCTGACAAAACGAAAATACAAAACATTTTACTACATTTAAAGGAATCCAGCAAATTTAATAACATTGTTTGTTCAGATGGTTATCCCTGTTGTTGTTTGTGGGTCATGTTCACTTAGCTGAATTCTTTCTAGTGTATCGAGCAAACAGCTAAGGCTAGTTTGCTACAAAGCTGATGTAATTTTCTAGCTATGGCATTGTAGCTCATAACTTCATCAGGGTTTGAAATCTAATAACAGTTTTCAACTTAGGAGGTCAGATTTCTTCAATTGATGTTTTTGACCACGTACAAGGTTTCATAGATTAATTTACTGTAATCCTTTATAAGGTGCTAGAGATCCTGATGGACAATAAAATTGGATGGGAGATACATGTGCACCATGCTCAGTATTACTAATGCATAGAAATATACCTAATAAAAAAAGAAATAGGATATTGTAGACTAGTTTACTCTAATCCTACTGAAAAGGATCTGAACTGCTGTGGCTGTTGGAATTTCCTCCAGTTTAATGTTTTTTATTGTGTTGAAATATTGTTTTAATTGTCTGTGCACAATTTTAGCATAAATTTATAATGTTATCAAAAACTAATTACACTCTTAGTATAGATAAACCAGTGTTTTGGTTTTTAGTTATGCTTTGGTGAAAAATTAACATTTTAGTAAGACAAAATGAATATAATATTTGTAATTTTTGTTTTCAACTGTATTTGTTAGTAAAAATGACACTATTGAGAAAAAGAAAAGGGGTAATTTTGATTCTTTTTGGTGGTAGCAAGGTTGATCATTTTGACAAACCTTGAAAAGACAGTGGAGAAGATAAAATGTGAAGTTTTAATAAAAAAAAAGTTTTTTTTAGAGATTAAATAAAAGAAATTTGAGGTTTTTTGCATGAAGAAAAGTATTTTTAATCTCAATATAAAAATTACTTTGTATAATGACTATCCAAAATATGTGCTTAATATAATCACAAATAATTTTTTCATTTTATTAAAAGTCTGGCATGGCCAGCTTGTTAGGACTCTTGGCTCATCTTTGGGTTGAGGGTTTGAAACCCTGTCACACCAAACATGCTTGCCTTATCAGCCATGGGGATGAATAATATGATGGTCAATCTAACTTTTCATTGGTAAGAGTAGCCCAAGCATTGGTGGTGGGTGGTGATGACTAGCTGCCTTCCCTCTTACACTGTTAAAGTAGGGGCAGTTAGTGCAGATAGTTCTAATGTAGTATTGCGTGAAAATTCAAACCAAACAAATACTTCAATAAAAATATTTTTCTGTATGTGAAAGACTTATAATGTTTTTATATAAAGACTTGAATTTTTAAGGATATACCAACTGTACTAAAACTTAATATTATCAAATCAGTAAAGACTGCGCGAATATAAAGAGGTTAGTCAAATCATCTGAGTTCATGTTGAGGAAGTTAATAAGATTGTGTACCTAGAATTAGAAAACCATAAGTGGAAAATTGAAGTAAATAGTTTGTGTATATACAATTATAATGTCATTATGTGGAGAATTAACAACTTATCAGTACACAATTATACCACATGTGGAGAATTAAAGTTAACAATTTGTATATATACAATTATACCACATGTGGAGAATTAAAGTTAACTATTTGTGTACTTACAGCGATAACAGTACATATGAAGAGTTATTTTCATGGTTTCTTGTACATACAGACAGATTCAATGGACATAGATAAAAGTGCAGAAGATAGTAGTGATGAGAAAAAGGCAGAAGATAACACAATTAATGAAGATGGTGAAGAAAGTAAAAGCAGTATAACTGAAGACGACAAGAAAAAAGACACGGAAGTCCAAGACAAAACACCGGAGACAGACAGAGATCGTCTAGTTAAAGACTTCCAGCTTTCTACAGCAGCTGCTGCAGCTCTGGGAGCAGCAGCTGTTAAAGCTAAGGTAAGCTGCTATAGCATCGTCAGATGATTTATGTTTACTTAAGGTAAGCTGCTATAGCGTCATCAAATGATTTATGTTTACTTAAGGTAAGCTGCTATAGTGTCGTCAGATGATTTATGTTTTTACTTAAGCTTAGCCAGTATACACTAAAACAAATGCCATTAAATTATTTGGTTTTGGTCAAGTTTCTTCAGTTATTTGGTAAAACCAAGAACACTTTGTGAGGATTATCACGTATTTAATAAAACCAGAAACACTGTGAGGATAATCACGTGTGTAATGAAACCAAAAACACTTTGTGAGGATTATCACGTGTTTAATAAAACCAAAAACACTGAGGATAATCACGTGTGTAATGAAACCAAGAACATGTTGTGAGGAATATCGTGTAATGAAACCAAAAACACTTTGTGAGGATTATCACATGTCTAATAAAACCAAGAAGGTCAGAATGGCCAAGTGGGTAAGGCACTCAACTCTGTAATCTGAAGGTCACAGATTCAAATCCTCATCTCACCAAACATTCTCGCCGTTTTACCATGGGGGCGTTATAAGTGATGGTCAATCTCACTATTCATTGCTAATAGAGTAGCCCAATAGTTGGTCATGGGTGGTGACAACTAGCTACCTTTTATCTAGTTTTACACATCTAAATTAGAAATGACTAGTGCAGATAGCCCTTATGTAGCTTTGCATGAAATTTGAATTACAAACAAAACAATAAAACCAACAATACTTGACCCATCCAAAGCCTAATCACTTCTAAGTTGGGCAGTAGTTCACGTGTGTACTTTTGTACAGATACATTCAACCGTAGTTGAGAAGTCTTGCTGACAAATACACAATCATGAGTGTAATGTAACCTCACTCACCTTGTTTGGCGGAGGTAATAAACATAGAAGAATGTTCATGGCTGTTTTTTTTTTTTTTTATATAAGTATAGAACAGTAAATAAGAATTTTCTTTTTTCCTTGCTCTGAAGCATTCAGACAGTTATGGAATTATATGCTTCAAATAGTTATTACATATATCATAAAGCACATTTCCATGTCTTTAGTTTACTAAGGTACTCAGAGTGACTTATAATCAAGTATACTAGATTTCTTCCCCACCTTAGCATCTAGCATCAGTTGAAGAGAGGAAGATCAAGTCCTTAGTGGCACTGTTAGTCGAGACCCAAATGAAGAAACTAGAGATCAAATTAAGGCACTTTGAGGAGCTGGAAGCCATAATGGACAGAGAACGAGAGACCGTAAGTTCGAATTTAACCTATTTCTATAGTTGGAAAAGTTAGTAACTGGTGATTCTAGTCAAATAAATCTTTCGTATTTATTCATTAATTTATCACTAACTGTTTTAATGATTTTAAGATATAACACTGAAACTGTTCCTGTTAGTGGGTATTTTATTCATATTCTGAAGTAATCAAGCTGAACAGAGTTAGTGGGTACTATGTTATTATTTTGAAGTAATCGAACTTTCGTTTCAGTTGGAGTACCAACGGCAACAGTTGATTCAAGAGCGACAACAGTTTCACATGGAACAGCTTCGAGCAGCAGAGTTTCGGGCCAGACAACAGGCTCATGCCATGTTAGCCTCACAACAAGGAGGGTCAGCTCATGGTGACTCTGGTCATGGGGCTGAGCCAGCAAGTACCCTGGCAGGTCAGTTATCGAGCCATTTGCGACCCCCCTTTCAGCACACGAGATATGCTTTCGTGTCTCAGGCCTCGACTCCCGGCTCAACCCCTAACATTCCTCAAGGGCCCCAGCCACCTCAGCAACAAGTACAAGCTCCCACTCCTGCAACTGCCTCCCAACTTGTAGGTCCACCTTCTGTAACCCTTAATACTACATCTGCACCACCTTTGCTAAACCAGCCACCTCCTTTACATGTCCCTTCTGCAACTTCCCAGCAAATACCAGTTACATCTCCAAGCCCAAGTATCCCTCCACAGTCTTCTACTTCAGTTCCAACAATTTCATCCAATGTAAATGCTCCCCAGTACCCCAATACTAATGTTCCTCCACAAGGAGTTCCACATCCTCCTCAGATGGCTCCAAACATGGCTCCTTCATATCAGCTCCAAAGGCCTCATCCTATGAATGTCACTGGCCATTTCTCGCCCCATCATGGCCCTCAACCAGTATCTGGTCAGCCCTCATATCCTCATGACATTCCCCATCATATGCCTCCAGGGGGTGGTTATCGTCATCCAATCCCAAGTAACATACCTCCAGCATCAGGACCACATACCCCAGGTAAGAGTAAAGTGGATTCTCAAACTTTTAACTAGAATAAATATGGTACATTACTGTTTCTTTCTTCTTGATATAAATTGTGTACAGTGCATGTTTTGTTAGATTTGTCTTTCAAAATGAAGAAATCAAAATTATACTTAGCTGTTCAAATTACTGAGAAGTTCTCTAGAAGTATGTAGAAAAATGTTTAAAGATTTTAAGTTTTAACCTGCTAGAGATTAAAATTCTCTTCTTGTTTGATTAATGTAGTTTTTTAAGTAGTATGAATTTCACTTCTATAAAAAGTAATGAAATATTAATCGGAACATTGTTTATTAGTAATAACTTACAACCTAAATCGTGACAGATGTTGACATCATTGATGACCACACACTTACTTATTATGGCTGAGTGAATAATAGAGTCAACTTGTTTATTTTGACTGTTTTTCTGTTTTTATTGATTACTATTATTCTTCAATAATTAATGTTATTGGACACTTTACTTTCTGTTATTAAAAAGGTAATCACTACTATAACTTGTACTGTTTAACGTCACTGTCCACAGAACGCCAGAGACTAAAGAGTAGAAGTAGAGATACTCAAAAGCTTCTAGTATGTATTATTATGAGTGGAAATTAAAAACTAAATTTAATAGTGCAAATGTATAAATGCCGTATAGGTATCAGATCATGCTGTATACATAACGAAATGAACAGTTACAATGTTTAGCTCTTGTTATGTCATTTCAAATGTTGGTTTTGTACTTTAGTGTTATTGTGAAACAGTCAGTAACATCACACAGTGTCTTTGTTATATTGTACAGATGTTTGTTTTATAGTTCCATGTTATCAAGAGACTACGAGTCATGTTGTGTAGTTCGTTGTATCAGATGTTAGTTTTGTAGTTATCAGTTATCAAGAGACCAACAGTCACAGCATGTGGCTATTGCTTTATCAGATGTTTGTTTTGCATCTGTATGTTATCAAGAGACTGACAGTCACATGGTGTAACTACTTTGTTATGTCATATAGAAATTTATTTTATAGTGTTGTGTTATCAAGAGACTGACAGTCACATCTGTGGCACCTTTACTATGTATGGCAGGTGTTTGTTTTGTAATGATACAATATTAATAAAAACATAGTCATGTCATGTAGCATGTAATTCTGTTGCATCATGAGACAGATTTCTGTCTACAAATTATTATTGTGTTATTATTTCCCAAAGTCTAAGACCTAAGTAATATACAAGTGAATTAAATTAGCTTTGTTTTAAACACAATTTTAAATTGTACTTTCATCTTAACATAGTTTAACTGTTTGTTGCATGGTACAATCTTTTAGCTGTAAATGCTTTTCAAACTGTCTTTTATTGTACAGTTTTTCCCTACATCCATGTAACTTTTTTAAGTTAATGTTTCATCTTATGACACTAATTAAGGTATTGCAATTTATTTTTTACATTACAAGCCGTTGTTTTACCCTGTGTCATATAATTGTTGACAATTACAGGCACGAGTATTTGATTTAGAAAGTGGATAATAATTATATTGGCTAGATTGTGTTCCTATAGTTGTAATAAACTGTTTTAATCTCTGCCTGATTTCTAGTTATGTACTTGTCTTTTAGTATCTTTATTTAAAAACTGATGACACCAGCATGTCAAATTTAGCTAGGTATACTTTCAAGACACTCTTGCCTGTAATTGTCCATAAGTTTGATTTTTTTTCCATCCACTAACTGGTCTTCTTTCTTTTCTTTCTCCTTCTCTCTGCACTGCAGTCCTGAACCTGGTCACAATCTCAGTAAGAGTTTTCTGTCCAAGTTTTTCCTGATAACAGTTTCTGCACTCATCCTGTGTTTTCCTAATTAGTGTAGATGGTCAAATTTATCCACCAGAGTTAACAGATGCATGAGCTGTTGCTCTGAATAATACTTGCTTGCCAAGAACTTATATTTCAGTTTTTGTTAAATTGTGTGTAAAAAAATGTTTATTGTGTGTTTTAATAGCAAAACTAAAGAAAGCATGCTTAAAATGTTAATATTAAAATATTGTGTTTACTTAACTCATGAGTTCTTAGTTTATATTGATAAAATATAGATAAGTAAAAAGAAAAGAATAATTGTTTAGAAAAACTTTTCAATGAATAATCTACATTAAAACAGGCTTAATATCAATAATGTTTTGAGTGAATAAAATGTTGGTGCCATAGTTTATTTAGCATTTATTTCATTTATGATTTTGTAAAGTTATTCTTGAAATGTAAGAGTTCTTTGTCAAATGTTTATAATTTTTTTATTGTAAGCTACAGGTAGTGACCAGAAGAATTGAAACACCAACCTTAAGTTCCATAATAGGATATGGGCCACCATGTGTGGTCAGTACAGCCCGTACACTGTTACATATCGTATACCAGCAGGAGTAATACAATACCACACTTCCACAAGAAAGTCAATCATCTCGTGCCCAGTTGATAAACATTGTCTTCAGAATATCCTGTACATACTCATTTAGGTTTAAATTGGTGACCAAGAAGGCCATGACGTATGGATAATGTGCCATGTTCCTCAAACCATCAGGCAGTTACTTGTGTTCTGTGGACCATGTTACTGTCAAATTTGATTGACATCCCTCTCTGCAGGACATAAATTTTGTAATATGGGGTAAAAATAATCACTCAGTAACATTATATAACTATTGGCATTAACCTTGCCTTCTTAGGGTGCGAGTGTACCCAGCCCAATACGGACACATTAAAGCCCTTCATTGTTGTGATCAAACACTCAGGCTAATAGAGTTCTTTAGGTTGGTGTCACATGTGCACTCATCCATTTCTAAAAAACATTGTAAAGGACAGTTCATCTGACTATATCACATTTCTTCACTCAGTAGCTTAAAGCCTGAGCTCTTTTACACCATTGGACAACAGGCCACTGACAGGTGTGATCAGTAGTTAATGTATTGTAACCCCTTTATGGGATCCTGTTCTGTGGAGTTCTTGGCAGCCTGTTATGATTAGACTGGCTGCTCTCACCCCAGGTTGAAGTTTGCTATCAATTGATCTACTGTTTCTCATCTGTTGTGCCTTGTAGTTTAAATTGACTGGCAGACATCACAATCCTAGTGTGTGTGCTTCCTTTATCCATTGTCCTTTGCTGGTGATGCCTTTTGTTCGGAGTTCCATACTGATGTCACCTGAAACGTTGCTTGTGAAACATCAGCAAGTTGAGTTTTTGTGGTCATTGGAGCTCCTCCCAAATACACCCCAACAATCATACCTATTTCAAAGTCATTGAGATCTCTTCTTGCAACCATGCCTGTTTACCTATCCCTATGCAAGCTGGGATGTTAGTTTTATTATTAATGGATGAGTCACACCTGTGAATACTTGTTACCCTCATTTACCTGACATTTCCGTTGTTTTGTCCACTACTTGTACATTGTCTGTTTTAAGTATAAAACAGCTTTGATGTATTTTTTTGTATAGAGAAGTCTCCTTGATATTCAATCTCTGTTCAAAGTTAACAGGTGAGTATTTTGATAAACTTTATTCAGTTTTTCAAGGGTGATAAGTGCTTATCTTTCAGAAAGATTGTCAAAATATCAATGACTTTAGATACTTTTTACTGTTCTTTATTTTCCTGAAAGCAGTTTGTATTGATATTCAGAAAACTCTTGACCAGTTTTTCACTTAATTAACATTTTACACCTTCCATCAGTTAATTTACGGTGTAACACTTCTCATTTTACTCCTACCATCAGTTAATTTACAGTGTAACACTTTTCATTTTATTGCTTTCATCAGCTATTTAACATTGTTACATTTCTCATTTTACTTGTTCCACCAGTTAATTTACAATGTAATATTTCTCAGTTTCAATACATAAAGAAAGTGAACATGGTTTGTTACTGACATTGGACATGGAACCAGCATTGATAAATAAAGTAAGCAAACATGGTTTGTTACTGACATAGAACATGGAACCAGTATCAATACATAAAGAAATCCAGCATGGTTTGTTACTGACATACAACACGGAACTAGTGTCACTGCATAAAGAAAGCAAGCATGGTTTGTTACTGATTTAGAACATGGAACCAGTATTACTACATAAAGAAAGCCAGCATGGTTTGTTACTGACATAGAACATGGAACCAGTATCAATACATAAATAAAGCAAGCATGGTTTGTTACTGATTTAGAACATGGAACCAGTATTACTACATAAAGAAAGCCAGCATGGTTTGTTACTATTGCTAAAAGCCATTGTTGGTAAGACACTATAAACTCAAGGTTTACACTTGTTGATAAAATTGTGTAATTTGTTGTTTTTTCGTACATGTTTTCAAATGAAAGGGATGTAGAGGTTATCTGATATCTGTTGCCAATGTTAGGACTATTGGTATTGGTAGAACTGTCAACTTTTGCTTCCAACAACCTCACATTTCTTAAACTAGGTGTTTTGCTTCTTTCAGAGTTCTTGAAATAACTATATAGATGTGTGTGACTGTAGAATAGAGGCCTGCTTTGTTCATAAACTTCTTGTTGTACTTGTATCTGTAACAAGATAGATGTAAGAGAAGTAAATTTATCTGTCACTGTACAAGTTTTAAACCACACAGAAACCAGAAACGTGTCTTGTTTCTCCAAATATCTACAGCCTGGAAAGTACTGCTTCATACAGATGTTGGAGTCTTTGAATTTGAGCTTTCCAAATATATGCTGCTGTAACATTTCATACCTTTCTTACAAAACGTTTTTACTATGTAAGTTACAGCTAAGTTTATTAATCTAACCCATGTTGTATTAACTCTGCACTTATTGTGGCTCTCAGCTCAGTTGTGTTTATGTATTTACACTGTTTACATCTGGCAACATGTTTGAAGAACAAAGTACCAAATGTTTTAAAACAGTTTTGTCTTGGAAATCTTTAATGTAGAATAATTATTATTTTCCTAGCTATGCCACCTTTAAGTTCTCCCCATCCAAATCCTACTCAGCCACACCCTCCTCCACCCATGAGTGGTGACCAGAACTCCGTGACTAGCCCTTTTCCACCATCAAACCAGTTGCAAGGTAAACAATTTTGTTATCATGAAGGAATGTTACACTAACAAATATTGTCACTTGAGTTTTTTAAAGACAATATAAATCAAATATATAACCTATCTTTGATGGTGTGCATATTAATACACTTATAATATTTACATATATACTACATGTTTACAATCATCTGACTATGTTTTGATAAGTAAAGAAATTAGGCCATTGTAGATTAATCACAAGTAACAAAGTTGGGTTATTCCACATCAGTCACAAGTAACAAAGTTGGGTTATTCCACATCAGTCACAAGTAACAAAGTTGGGTTATTCCACATCAACCACAAGTAACAAAGTTGGGTTATTCCACATCAACCACAAGTAACAAAGTTGGGTCAGTCTACATCAACCACAAGTAACAAAGTTGGGTCATCCTAATTCAACCACAAGTAACAAAGTTGGGTTATCCTAGGTTAATCACAAGTACCATTGAAACACTAACAACATGTTTTCAAGTTTTATTTGATGTGTATTATTGAAACACTAACATGTCATCAACTGTTTTATTTGATGTGTAACATTGAAACACTAACAACATGTTATCAACAGTTTCATTTGATGTCTAACATTGAAATACTAACATGTTATCAACAGTTTTATTTGATGTGTAGCATTGAAACACTAACAGTATGTTATCAACAGTTTTATTTGATGTGTAGCATTGAAATACTAACATGTTATCAACAGTTTTATTTGATGTGTAGCATTGAAACACTAACAGTATGTTATCAACAGTTTTATTTGATGTGTAGCATTGAAACACTAACATGTTATCAACAGTTTTATTTGATGTCTAACATTGAAACACTAACAGTATGTTATGTGGAAAGTCCCAGTTCTAGAGCGGTATGGTAGTGAAGATGTGCATTTACACTAGTCTAAGAAACTTGTAATAAGTTCAGTTTCTTGTAATATGAAACATTTATACAAATATTGGATCTACATTAGACTCGTGGTGGGTAGTGATGAGTGTCGTCCACCACAAGTCTCTGGGTAATAGTAATTTCTACTCTGGTAAAACCATTGTGGAGACTGGCAGGAATGGATATTCCTATTGTTCAGAGTTGTGTATACAGCTGTTGTTAAACAGGTTTTGACGTTTAGTGTGATCTCTTGTATGTTTACTGCATTTTTTGATATTAATATTTTATGCAGACATAAAGAAAACTGTGGATTATGCTAACAGGATTTCTATTGAAGTTTATCAATAATACTTTCATTATTAATATTCACACATAATATATTAAATGACAACTCCATGTTTCTATTCATTTAGTTCAACCTGTCTATTACTGTTAAACAGCTGTGTTTTTACTTTAAGGGGGTGGAGATCTGGGAGATACAAGCTCTTCAGAACAACTAGCGCCATCTCCAGTTACTTCTAGCCAATAGCCAAGTGGCCAGATCTGCAACTATATTTTAATCTCAACTTGTTCACAACACATGTATTTAATATTTTTATCTGACCTGAGATTCATTAGATTACAGTAAAATACGATGTGCTGTTTTACTGGAAAGCATTGTTGTTACATTTTGTATCTGCTAAAATAATTAAGCAAACAAACAGTTTAATTTGTATTTGAGTCACATTCTCTCATTTGATATGTGTTTACTACAAGTACATTCTGTAAGTTCCTTCCTCAGAAGTTATTAAAAAATATTTTGTCTCAAAATTCATTTAACGTAAACTGAATCATACGAGTTTATACAATGTTCAGTACCACTGGGGGAAGTCTACAAACATGATTTACTTGGTTATATTAGATGTAATATTTTTCACCTTTGCTTATAGAATGATTTATTTATTTTAAGTTTTCTACTAGTAGTTTCAGAAAAAAATGTAATAACATCTGAGAGGTTTCAGAACACTGTTAAGATTTATTATATCTTGTGATGAAACTAAAAACTGCTTGTTTTCATTAGATGTGTTCACTACTTCATTTTTCAAACATGTGTCTATCTTGGTAAGGTTGCTGATAATAATTTCAAAAACATTTGTGCATCTTATCAAAATGTTTTGTTTAAATCTTAGTCCACTCAGTATACTAACAAAATATGTTGCAATCTGACTCTTCTCAGTTGATGTACAACATAAATTAAGTGTAACACCAAACTCCTAAGTTAAGGTAGGTATGTTGTGTCTGTCGGTGTAGTTTATTTCTTCAAAAAGAATGAATAAAGTATTTGTACGAATTTTGTGCTGGACTTGATTTTAAGACCAAACAACTTTATAAATCTATGTAAAGAGAGAATGTAACGAGTATTTGAAAGATTAACACTGAAAACAGTTCGTAACTTAATGTACAAACTGAGCAAGGTAGTTATAAAAAATCTCAAACAGTTCATAACTATGTACAAACTGGGCGAGGTAAATATAAAAATCTCTAATAAACAGTTAACACCTTTATGTACAAACTGGACGAGGTAGTTATAAAAAATCTAATAAACAGTTTACAACTTTATGTACAAACTGGGCAAGGTAATTATAAAAATCTAATAAACAGTTCATAACTTAACTGGGCGAGGTAGTTATAAAAATTTCTTGTAAATAATTCACAACTTTATGTACAAACTGGACGAGCTAGTTATAAAAATCTTAAAAACCAGTTCATAACTTTATGTACAAACTGGACGAGGTAGTAACAAAAATCTTAAAAACCAGTTCATAACTTTATGTACAAACTGGACGAGGTAGTTATAAAAATCTCTAATAAACAGTTCATAACTTTATGTACAAACTGGACGAGGTATTTATAAAAAATCTAATAAACAGTTCATAACTTTACGTACAAACTGGGCGAGGTAGTTATAAAAATCTCTTGTAAACAATTCACAACTTTATGTACAAACTGGACGAGCTAGTTATAAAAATCTTAAAAACCAGTTCATAACTTTATGTACAAACTGGACGAGGTAGTTATAAAAATCGCTAATAAACAGTTCATAACTATGTACAAACTGGGCGAGGTAGATATTAAAATCTAATAAACAGTTCATAACTATGTACAAACTGGACGAGGTAGTTATAAAAATCATAAAAAACAGTTCATAACTTTATGCACAAACTGGGCGAAGTAGTTATAAAAATCTAATAAACAGTGCATAACTTAATGTACAAGCTGGGCGAGTTAGTTACAAAAATCTAATAAATAAACAGTTCATAACTATGTACAAACTGGACAAGGTAGTTTAATGACAAGAAACTTCCTGTGATTAGAACCAAGTACTTGGCAGGAAGGTAGTAGATAATGATTTCTGTTTATTTTTGTATATTTCTTACGGAAACCGCTACTGATTGTAAAGAAAGACACAAAGTTGTAAGCCTTTATCAACTTGTTAACTATGCAGCTTCTTTACAATGCATTTTTTGGAAGGTTCTTTTTCATTATCACAGTCTTCATTTTAAAAATTAAGGCATTAAAGAGATCCTTCTTACTAGTGCATTAATTAGCAATGCTGTACTAAGCAATGAATTCCTGGATTTGGTATATTTCAGCCATTCATTGTTAAAGAGCAGTCTTAGAAATGGTGGCCAGTTACCTTCCCAATGGTTGGTAATATTAGGGAGAACAGTAGATATCAGCTTTACTACAAACATACGAATAAAACATTTCCTTGAGTGTTTTTAACATTTTTCTCGTCTGGAATCCACTTTTTTTTTTACTGTTAGTAAATAACATATAATTCAATAACTTAGAAGAAAACGGGAGCCCACTGGTCCTTCCTTCTAAATATATATCAAGAATCTTACAAAATGAATAATTTTAAAAAGTTACGAAGGAACACCTAAAAGTAGATATACACAGTATTCTAACTGTTTATACTTCTTACATGCTCTTATTGGTACACTGACTAAGCTCGGAGTAAAGTCATTGCTCCTTTCCTTAATTAAAATGAACTGGAGCTTTGAAGATTATGTTACAAAATGTCAGAACGTTTTCATCATCATAACCACATTACAAACCCTGACATGAATCGTAATTACAACTTTACTCCTCCTTGGTGTGGATTCCTGTATGTGGTGAGGGGATCTCCCAGGGAAGGTTCTGTTCTTTCAATTTACTTCCTCTGGGATCTAAACATCCAGCCATGTGTGTGGCGACCCGTGAAGGAGAGGAGAGGATCCTGGTGGTTTAGGGGTACAACCATAACACATCAAAGCCTTGAATTTCCGTTGACGAGCAGTCTTGGGTCAAACCAGTACCAGTGTTGGATGTTCTCAACATTATATCTGATGCTAGTGTTTGGGTATAGTGCTCATGAATCCCTGGCGTTGCTGCAGTATCCTTGTTGGACATTGTAGTGCGTCCCCTCTCAAGGGTCTGGGGGCACCAAAATTTTCCTCTTTTTATTATAAATACTCCAATTAAAAATCTTAATAAAATAGTGAAAAAAACAGTCGATAGGTAAATCATGTCTTTAAGATTCTGAGCAGCAATCCGTACCACCTGTTGTACCTCCTTTTCTTATATCGCACTCACTTTCAGACAAACCTTTAGGGCAAATGTCTCCCTTTTTCATTTAGAAGGGACTTGGTGGCTCTCCAAAGTCAGTAAAAAAGCTTCAATCTGGTAACATCCACATCTCGTATATTGCAATGGCTCTCACCCATCCTGTCTTCGTTCTTGCCCTAAATGATTAGAAGAAAAAGAGGTGCAGCACTTCAAAATGATTCATATCATGACATACACTGAGGCTCAAAAATTGCTGTCCCCAACTTATCCTGCCATTGTCTGTAAGACATCAGTAGACAACTGTGTGGCAGTAATAACTGACTCTTATACAAGCAACTGCTCAATCTATTGCTTAAATCTCCACTATATTCTCATTCATGATGGAATTCTGCCTACCACATGCCACGTAAGGCTAAAAAATGAGCCTGGGATACTTTTCATGGATATCCCACACTCTCGAACTGCATCACTTTTCATTGGTCCGTGCACATGCTTGATGGATAAGACATCAAAGCCAGAAGGAATCTTGGATTAAGTTCACAACCAGTTCCAAAGTTATTTGAGACAAGACTCGAAATGTCAGTGGACAATATCACTCTGTCCCCATCTCAATATTGCTCTCTGATGGCCAGGATGTAGCTGATACCCAGAGCATCGCCGATACTCTAGGTGAAAGGTTTTGTTGGGTATCTAGCACTTCTGATTCTTTTTCCACCTTTTTAGCCATCAAGACTCGGGCAGAGCAATTACCTCTTTCCTTTCGAGCTGATTGTTTCTATGACTATAATCATCCCTTTATACTGGTGGAACTCAAACTGGCCTTTCATTGGTCTGGTAGTACATCAGTTGGACCTGATGATATACACTATAAGATGCTGTGCCATCTGTCTCCTGCTTTTCTTGCTATTATTGTTTTTATCGGATCTGGCAGGATAATTTTCTCCTGATGCCTGGCACCAGACTATTGTCCTGCCTTCCTCCAAGGCTGGGAAGGATCCCAATCAAACTACCATCCAATTGCTTTGACGAGCTGTCTCTCTAAGATCTTAGTGGAGGGTTAATGCTCGTCTTGTTTGGATCCTCGAATCAAACAACCTCCTCACGCCCACCCAGTGTGGGTTCCAACGACAGCACTCCACCATGGACCACCTGATTATAATTGAAACGTCAGAGGAGCCTTTCTCAAACGACATCATGTGTCAATATTCTTTGATATTGAGAAGGCTTATAATATAACATGTAGATATGGTATATTATGAGGCCTCCATATATATGGGTTACGTGGCCATTTGCGCCCTTTTATTAATTCTTTTTTATCTACAGGAGATTCTGAGTTCTTGTGGGTTCGACACTTTCCCGTTCTTTTCTACTGAAACTTGGAGTCCCTCAGGGCTGTGTTCTGAGTCTCACATTTTTCAGTAGAAAAATTAATGCCATCACTGAACAACTCACTGTCGCTGTTACAAACAGGCTCCATGTCGACGACTTTCACATCTCATGTCAGTAGTCGAACATGAGGTATATTAAGCAGCAGCTACAGAATGGCCACAGTTGTTTACTGAAGTATCCCACAGCAACCAGCTTTACCTTCTCTCTCTAAAACATTTTGCATACATGGGACAAATGTAGAAGAGCACTGAACGTCTTCCATATCTTCTCTTCCACCACTTTGGGGAGCAGATCGACGTCCTATGTCAAAGGTATATCGTGCTCTTCGATCAAAACTAGATAATGGATCACTTGTCTATGGCTCTGCCAGACCATCGGCCTTAAAGATGCTAGACCCTATTCATCAAGGACTTTGGCGCAGCAATGGAGCTTTCTGCATTTTTCCAGTTCAGAACTTATACACAGTCTCATGAACCTTCTTTGCACCTCTGCCGTTTGCAACTGTCTTTACTATATCCTTTAAAACTTTGTTCCTTACCAAAGAATCCCAAATGGAGTTGTGTTTTCCTTCCTCGATGGGCCATACTTTTTGAGATAAGACAGTCTGCCATTGCTCCTTTTGGCCTTCGTATCCAGGCTCAGTAAGATGAATTGGATATGTCCTTGGATAACATTGCTGTATCTAATGGTCAGCCCATCCCACCATGGCTTCGTACAGACACCAGTTATTACCTATCTTTAAGTCTTCTGAGAAAAGTAGACACTCCTGATTGGAAATACTGTCTGCTATTTGCTGAATATCTTTTGAACCATTCTTCCATTCCTATTTATACAGATGGTTCAAAATCAGGTAACTCTGTGGGCTCTGCCATAGTTTGTTGTGGTTTGGTATTTGCATGCAGAATCTCCTCTATAGCTTTTGTGTTCACAGATGAACTGTATGCTATTTCTTTTGCCCTGGATCACAGATAAGGTAAGCAGTACTCAAACTGCACTATTTATAATCCTCGCTTAGTTCTCTACTGGCCCTGGAATCGCTTCACATTGGTTCACACCCTGTTCTTGCCAATATTCAAAACTGACTGGCCTATTTATCTTTCACTTCTATTTTTATCCAGTTTTTCTTGATACCAGGCAACGTTGGTATTTGCTCGCCAACTCTGCAGCTAAGCCTATTTGCTCTGGAACAGCTGTTACTGTTCCATATATGGACTATGGTTCTATATTCAAGGCTCGGCTTCGTGCTAGCTAGAAGTTGACTTGGAGTGAGCAACATGAAAATAAGCTTTTACAAATAAAACCCTCTATTGTACTTTGGCTGTCTTGCTTCCATAAGTATCAGAAAGAGGAAGTTGTTCTAACTAGACTACGCATTGGTCAGTTTTTTAACTCATTGTTTACTTTTATCTGGAACTGATGTACCAATGTGTAGTTTGTGTAACACTCAAATCACAATAAGCCACATTTTACTTTCTTGTCATCGCAACGACTCTCAACGACGGCACTATTTTAAACATGTTCTGTTCCAAAGTTTGTCCATAATGTTAGACAGTGCTATTAGTGATAGTGACACTGTCCACCTTGGAAATGTTTTTAGTTTTTTAAAAGCCATTAATTTTCTTAATGCTATTTAATTTGTACATTAAACCTTTTTAATATGGTTCCTTTTAAAAATCACAGTTCATCTAGTTCAATTCGAAATTGTAAACTGACCGTTACATCAAATAACTCAAAACCAGGACTGGAAAGCCCGACTTCAGCTGTGTAACTCTGATGTTTGAACTACCCATCCTGGCAAGTTATAATTAAAATTTTGTTACAAGTCTTTTAAAACTTGTATTACTTTAGTTTCTGAAATTGGCCATAATATCAAATAACACAAAACCAGGACTGGAAAGGCCAACTTCAGGTGACTGACAGTGGTTATTGAACTTATCTGTTAGTCTTCCTGGCGAGTTATGATTATTACGGTTATGTTACAGAAAGTCCTTTACAACTTGTATAACTGTAGTTTTTCTCTTGACATTGTAGACTAGATGCAAATATTATTTTTTACTATTTATTATTTTTTGTTTTACCTTCATTTCCTTTTACCTTTTTTTTTACCAGATGTTTGTCGCCGATAGCCCAGCTGCTTTGTGCCATAAAACACAAAATCAACCAACCAACTACTTCACACAAAAACTCAGAAATGTCCTATTTATTTCTCTCCGTCGTACGTTAATTCCCTTTATATGGTTCCTGACAGACGTTGAAATTAACACTAGCGAACATGTAATTTATATCAGACAAGTGGTATATTACTGTTCCATTCTTATCAAAACATAGTAGTAAGTCCCCCACTTGGCGTCAAAAACATGTCTCGTCACGCTAATTATCTATCTCGGGGAAGGAGTGATAAAATCAAAAATTGTAGTTCCAAAAATTACGTCATAATTTAACAATGTGTTTCCAGAGAGCAGAGTACAACTAAGTTATGAAGGCTGTTGTTGTTGTTTTGAATTAAGCACAAAGCCACACAATGGGATTTCTGTGCTCTGCCCACCACGGGTATCGAAACCTGGATTTTAGATTGTAAGTCCGCAGACATACCGCTGAGACACTAAAGGCGTTAGGAAGGCTGAAATTATTGTTGGATACAATACAGGCGGCCATAATAGATGATTTTGTTGTAGTACCACAAAGTAAAGAGCGCGTTTATGGACTGTCATAACGAGTGCCATGACTCAGATGTCAGTACTCAATTGTTAACGAATTAAATCAACCTAAAGTGGTGCTTGACATTAATTGAAATAAAATAAATTCACCCGTAATTAATGTGTCATTAAAAGGATGCTTATCATGAATTTGTTATAAATAATCAGTTACATCACCAACGTTTCTAATAAAGAAAAAGAAACCATTTTAATCCACATACCCTAAATTAGAAAACAGGTTTTTTCTTAATTTTATTATTTATACGTTTCATTTCATACTTTCAGCACACAGAGTAACAACAATAATCAAAAATTCGTATTGAATGTTATTTAAAAAAAACTAGCAATTATTAGCTAGCTACAGTCATGTGAAAAAGTTAGGACACCCTATGAAAGCCTGTGTATTTGTGTAACATTTTTGAATATATAGATATTTAATCTCAATTTTAACAATATTGAGAGATTATAGGAATATAACTAAACAATTAAAACTGAAGAAAAGACTTTTCAAGATCTTCTGTGAATTTAATTCTACAAAAATGCATATTCTGAGGGAAAAGTTAGGACACCCTATCCCCTAATAACTAGTGTTACCTCCTTTGGCTGAAATAACTGCAGTGAGACGCTTCTTGTAGCCATCTACCAGTCTCTGAAATCGGTCTGAAGACAGTTTGTCCCACTCCTCAATGCAGAATTCTGTCAGTTGTGAGATGTTTCTTGCATGTACAGCCCGTTTCCAGTCACCCCACAGCATCTCAATGGAATTAAGATCTGGGCTTTGACTCAGCCATTCCAGGACTCTCCATTTCTTTGTTTTCAGCCAGTCCTTGGTGGATTTATTGGTATGTTTTGGGTCATTGTCGTATTGCAGGGTCCAGTTCTGCTTCAGCTTTAATTTTTGTACAGATGGTCTCACACGATCCTCAAGCACCCTCTGATACACAGTAGAATTCATAGTGAATTCTATGATTGTGAGCTGTCCAGATCCTGCTGCAGAAAAGCAACATCAAACCATGACACTTCCACCTCCATACTTCACAGTTGTAATGAGGATCTTTTCCTAGAATGCTGTATTTAGTTTACGCCAAACATGTCCTCTGTTCTGGTGTTCAAATAATTCAATTTTGGACTAATCTGTTCAAAGAACATTATTCCAGAAATCCTGGTGTTTGTCTACATTCTCTCTGGCAAACTTCAGTCTGGCCTTGATGTTTCTCTTAGAGAGCAAAGGTTTCCTCCTTGCACACTTCACATGCAAGTTAAACTTGTGCAGTAGCCAGAGCGTGCTGTAGGTCTCGTGATGACATGTTAGGGTGTTTGGATATCTTTTTTAGCATCTTGCGGTCTGCTCTCGGGGTGAACTTGCTTGGATGACCAGACCTGGGCATGTTGGCAGTTGTTTTGAAAGTCCTTCACTTGTTGACTATTTTCCGAACAGTGGAATGGTTGATTTCAAAATCTTTTTCAATCCCTTATCAGACTCATAAGCTGCTACAATTTTCTTTCTGAAGGCCTCAGACAGCTCTTTTGCTTTCAGCATGGTGCTCATCCTCACTTTAACAGTCAAGAGCACACCAAACTAAATGTTTGAGGTTTAACTAGGGCAAGCCTCATTCAAAATGCTAAGTAACGATCTTCTAATCATGTGCAATTGGTGTGATACACCTGTGTGTGAGTTGAGCCATTTTAAGTGGGAATAAATGTAGGGGTGTCCTAACTTTTATCTCAGTTAAAATATGCATTTTTGTAGAATTACATTTACAGACAATCTTAAAAAGTATTTTCTTCAGTTTTAATTGTTTATATTCCTATAATCTCTCAGTATTGTTAAAATTGAAATTAAATATCTATATATCCAAAAATGTTACAAAAATATATAGGCTTTCATTGGGTGTCCTAACTTTTACACATGACTGTAAGTGTGTGGGTCTGATACACCAAAAACGTAGCACCGATATTGTAAAAACTAACAGTATAATCATTACTTTGGGGACAACAATCTGTCAGTTGAATAAAAAGTCGATTCTGCTGTTACTAAAAATAACATCCAGTTTTTGAATTTCGCGCAAGCTACAAGAGGGCTATCTGCGCTGATGTTCACTAACCTTGTAACAAAGAAGATATTGTTGGTACACCGAAACGTTAATACTTTTCAGTGATGTCGAGAAACCCACTTGTTGAGAATTGGGTGAACCTGACGATGACCGAAGAAGGTCGAAACGTTGTTCGCTCTTCTATTTGAAATATTTTCTCAACCCAAAAGAGCCGTTTTTGCATATAAAATTCGTTAATACTTTTGTTGTTTATTATTCTAGACTTCATAGAGTATCAAAACCTTGGTAACAATATTCACACTTCTTTTATATATCGTCTTTTGTTTGCTTGCCTTAGAGGAAGACGCGCACTTTCCTGTTTGTCTCATTACGCATGCACGTGGATAAGTAATAATACCCAGGTGCATACCCACAGGGGCAACTTAGTATGGGTGCAAAATTCCAGGGTTCTCGGTTCTTTCTTCTTGGATCATAGCAGTCACACACACACACACACACTCATATTATTATAGATAATAGATTATTTATTTGTTTACTATGTAGCGAAAAGATGTACAATAGGATACACGTGTTCGATCTTTAGTGTCATAAACTGTCAGACTTGCTGCTGAGCCAGCGGGGTTATATCAAATTGTGAATCAACTTGCACGATTTATTTTTTATTAGATTCATTCGTATACTTTAATAAGGGCGATTGGTATAAACTGTAAGTACTTTCATAGTACATAACTTGTTTCATGGATTTGAGTAGCATCGTTGAGCAGCCGACACGCGAACCGTTAACTACACAGCTTTCAATGAGGATAAACGGACAATCAATAAAATACCATGTTCAATAATTGATAAAATGAAGGGCCAATGCAGGGGCGTAGATTTTTTTACACACGATGGGGAGGGGGGGATGATTTTTGCAACCACTTATGTAAACTGTTCAATTTGCAATTTGGTAATCTGTGATTACGTGAACCTGAAAGCTGTAAACATACAGTTACAGAGTAATCTTGTTGCCACGATACTTGCATGTATACTTAGGCCTACTGACTGATAATTTTATGTGCAAAAACGGCTCACAAAGGTTCTTTGTGAACCTGACGATGACCGAAGAAGGTCGAAACGTTGTTCGCTCTTCTATTTAAAATATTTTCTCAACCCAAACGAGCCGTTTTTGCATATAAAATTCTCAACAAGTGGGTTTCTCGACATCACTGACTACTGACTGATACTTACGAACTATCGCTTAGTTGGAAAAGCTTAGAAGCACGCCTATATTACAGATGTACATTTCGGCTACTGAAAAAGCTTACATCTGGGCGTAATTATGTAATTCGATTGGTAAGAACACGAGAATCACAAGAACAAACACAATTTATAGGCCTTTGATGCAATAAAACAATTCAACAGACCAAACTGTAGGGGGTGTGATTGTAAACACCATCCCCCCACCTAAAATGAAGGGGGGATGTATACCCCATCCCCCCAGGATCTTCCGCCCTGATACCATGGAATAACAAAAGCTAACATTGTACTTTGTTTGTACATTTTTAATAAAAAATATCTGTAATTTTCACATACCTGAAGGTTCTGTCGAAAAATCACGTTTCACATTAACAAAACTCTTCCTTATACTTTTAATTACTGACTTGCCTACCTATCATAATGTACTTCCTTACTCCAGGACTAACTAACTGATAAATATACTAACTCGTAAACTGATTACCAAACTTGCTGTTACAATAATTAACTCTACCAAATTAATCTACTCTCACTCCATTTATATGACTCAAATTATTTCCTAAACTCACAAGACGGGTTCTATAACTGTGTGGGCTATGTATCTACAAACCTATAACTGTATGGGCAATGTATCTACAAACCTATAACTGTATGGGCAATGTATCTACAAACCTATAACTGGGTGGGTTATGTATCTACAAACCTACAACTGTATGGGCAATGTATCTACAAACCTATAACTGTATGGGCAATGTATCTATAAACCTAAAACTGTATGGGCAATGTATCTACAAACCTATAACTGTATGGGCAATGTATCTACAAACCTACAACTGTATGGGCAATGTATCTACAAACCTACAACTGTATGGGCAATGTATCTATAAACCTACAACTGGGTGGGTTATGTATCTACAAACCTATAACTGTATGGGCAATGTATCTACAAACCTACAACTGCGTGGGTTATGTATCTATAAACCTAAAACTAGGTGGGTTATGTATCTATAAACCTAAAACTAGGTGGGTTATGTATCTATAAATCTACAACTGGGTAGGTTATGTATCTACAAACCTACAACTGTATGGGCAATGTATCTACAAACCTACAACTGGGTGGGTTATGTATCTACAAACCTAAAACTAGGTGGGTTATGTATCTACAAACCTAAAACTAGGTGGGTTATGTATCTATAAATCTACAACTGGGTAGGTTATGTATCTACAAACCTAAAACTAGGTGGGTTATGTATCTATAAATCTACAACTGGGTAGGTTATGTATCTACAAATATACAACTGGGTAGGTTATGTATCTATGAATCTATAACTGGGTGGGTTATGTATCTATGAATCTATAACTGGGTGGGTTATGTATCTATGAATCTATAACTGGGTGGGTTATGTATCTATGAATCTATAACTGGGTGCATTATGTATCTACAAACACAAGACTAGGCAGTTTGTTTTATCATAAACACAGCGTGAAAAGAGTTAATGAAGTTCAGCTCCTACACCACAAACTGGTTGATTGTTTTGTTCTAATGTCTCACTATAAAAGACCCTGCTAAGCCTGGATAAAAAAAACAATTTTTATTTCCAATGGTGTTTGATTAAATACAAATGAGACAGGTGTACGTTAGCTATTCAAGAAACACAACTGACACATTTCACAATCATGTCAGACAAGTAAACTTATTTACCACCAAAACTGGAAACTGAAACAAACAATAATTCACTTGTATGCATAAAAAGCATGTTTTGAAATAGCATATAACAATGAGTTATCCAGTGATTGACTTAACAACTGTTTTTTATACACACCTTTCACTATTTCATCTGTCTAAGTTATAACAACCAGCATTGGTATAACTGAAATATTTATATCAAACATGATTGTACCTGGAACAAATGTTTATAAATGAATTTTATTATAGTACCTAATTTTTTACATAATATTAGAATCTCTATTTTTATTTGAAGCCTCTCAGTGGCACACAGATTGTTTTGAAAATTCATGCAAAGATGCACATGGATTATTTGTCTATAACCATCCCGAATTTTAAAGTGACAGACAAGAAGGAAAGCAGCTAGTCAACAGCACCTGTCACAAATTCTTGGGCTACTCATTTGACCAAAGTAAGGTTACATTCTCCAACAACCTCTGAATTCACATTAGCCACTACCAGCCCCTGTAACTTTCACAGATCTGCATGTCTGACATGTCACTTTTTGTTATCAAAATGTTTAGCAACATAACTTCATGTCTGCAGATACTGTAATCATTTTAACTTGTGGTTCAACAAAGACGATTGTTTCACTATTACAGCTAAGTTACAAAATATATTTTACCAAATATTAAAGAAAATCTTCTCAAAACCAATATAAAAAAATAAATTCTAAACTGCACTAAATTATAGAAAATTATTGAACATAAGGAGTAAAAAGTATAAGAGAAACCTACTGACACACGTGTTTCCCAAACAAACTTTTGTCTTCATAAAGAATTTAACAAAGTGTAATGTCAAGTTTTTCATGACAACTTTCCCTAGTCTTAGTTGATAGTTAAGTTAGCATACAGGCAGCTGGAGACAGATCACCTTAAATATTATTTTATCTCTCAATGAGCAAGCTGTAGGTTTTCACTAGAAACAACCCCATGAAAAAAAAATACATTTATTTTTACAGTGATTCATTTCCAACAGCCTAATTTTTAATTATTTTCTGTTTCTTTCACTTTATAATAATAATAATACATACAAATATCAAAAACAAATACCAATACCTATATAACAGGTATTTTAGAGTCAAATGCATATTTACTAACCAACTTGTTTTTGAGATGAATGAGACGTTCACAAATCTTAACACAATTCAAACATAATCAATATATACAATATCTTCAGTTTAAAATATTATATTTACATGTTACTGAAAAAGTCTGTAATAGTACTATCTCACAAGTTACATGGGTATAAAGATTTTTTGTTGTGTTTTAAGATTTACACAAATTCACTCTTGTTTATTTTCACTGTAGATTGCATTTTCTCTGATTTCATTGGTTGATTCAGTCTGTAATGCTGTGTCGTAGTTTTCTATGTCATCTTCAAAATCATCATCGAGACCAATGTCATCGTAGTGTTCCAGGTCTTCTTCTGTTGCCCATTCATTATCAGGCAAAGACTGGAAGTCACAAAGAAAATCAGACCGTTCCCCTCCATCTAAATGTTTTTTTAAAAGATGGTTTTGGAACAGATGCGACGGTATGAACATTTCACAAGCAATACAGTACTCTGCACTTCGATCTGTGTTTTCACCCTGATTATACAGCCTTCTTGTATCACTTTTATTGTGGTATATTAATCTGTTACTGACTGTTCTGTCAATCCTTACAGCATCAGGTAACTCACTAATTTCAACAGTTTCATCTTCGTTATTTCTGCTTTTATGAGACTTCTCACTACGACTACTGCCAGTAGACGGACAGCTAGTTTCACTCACTTGGTTGACTCTTCCCAATAATCTACCCATTTCTAAACTTTCCACATGACTTCCTCTTTTCTGTGATGTGCTTACATCAAAAATTTCAATTTCACTGTTAATCGTTGACTGTTTTTTTTTCTCCATTTTGTCAACTTGATTAAAAGATTTAGATAAACTGTGTTCACTTTGATTACCTAAACTTGACGTCCTACTCCTATTACCAAAGTCACTGTGGCTGTGAAGATTATGAACCTTAGTTCTGTCCATATTCTCACTTTGTTTACTACTCTTAAGCAAATCGTCATTCTTGTTTTTATCAAGACTCTCACTTGGATTACAAAAGTTGGATGACCTATCAGTGTCTTTATTTGTCAAACTTCTCTCAGAGTGTTCATTCCTGTTGTTGTCGCTTTGTACATTCTGACTTGACCTGTTGTTGTCAACAGTTTTACTCCGCTCGTTTTCCTCTGGGTTTTCACCCAAGTTGTTATAAATAAATGAACCAGTTCTGTTGGGATTTTCATTTTGATTGTTTGGGATGGGTATAATACCTTTATTGGTATTTTCACTTTGGTTGCTATGTAATTTAGTTTTGTTGATACCTTCCTTTTGTGTATCAATGCTGGATGACATTTCTTTAAGATTACGACTGGGAAATTTATTTACTTCTACAATTTCAATTTGGCTGGTGAGATTAGGTAAAGCCTCCTTTTTAGTGTCTTTATTCTGAACACCCAATATCCTACATTTACCCAACAATTCATTCTGGTGATTTGTTAAATAATTTTCTAGCAAAATGTTTTTCTGGCTAGCCACACCTGGGGTACTTTTATTGTTATTTAACAACCTAATTTTGCTTTTGCTCCAAGTGTTGTCAACAAGTTGTCTTCGATTACTGTCGATTAATAACTTCCGCTGGAAAGTCTGATTTAGATTTGTATGAAGTATCACTGGATTAAGATAAGACTCTTGGGAACTGTCAGCATGAGGTACAAATTCCTCATGCAATTTACCTTTCTTTATTGCCTGAGAATGTTTGACTTTTGCTTTACCCTTCTTTGGTGTTGACAAGACATGCAGGTAACGTTCTTGTTGTTCCTTTTCCTGTAAAACACCAGAACGTCCTTTTTTCACAGGAGACTGAAAGATTGGTTTGCTACTTCTTTTTGAACTCGCACCTGGAGGAAGGAAATTACTTTCCATGTGGATGTTACTCTGTTCAGTGCTGATAAAACTTCCCATTTTACACATGTGAGTAAACATGTGATGCTCGATCTCTTCTTTGCGGCCCCAAATACTGCACACTTCACATCTGTACAACTCCACCTTGACATGCTGAAACTCAATGTGCTTCTCCAACTGATCTGGAGAAGCAAAAAACTGCTGACAGACATCACAGTAAAAATTTCCTTGACTCTGTTGCTGAAGGCTAGTAGGTTTCACACAAACGTGACGTGACATTGCTTCCTCGTTTCTAAATTTTTTCAAACAATGGTGACACTGGCGTGTTCGTTTATTCAAAATCTCTTGAAGCACCGATGTTTCTATTGCACACAAAATTTCATTCATGTTGTGTTTCAGAGTTGCTAATTTTTTGGATAAGTTCCAAAATGATTTGGACAAACCTAAGTCTGGTTTTTTAATTGAGGACAGAAGTACTCGAAAACCCCTGTGTGTCTCAGACACGTGTTGTTTTAAAATACTTTTATCTCTTAAAAACAGGTCACAATAAACACAGCAATATGTCTGTGCATCACCCATTAATTCACGATGCCTCTGTTCGTGAAGATCCAGCAAATATATTTTACCAAAAAACTGTCCACAGTATTGACAAGAATATGCTAGACAACGATATTCGTGTAACCTCCTGTGTCTTAAGTAGTTTTCAGTTTTTGAAAATGTGCGACAACAAATTCTACAAATTAAACATTTTGAAACCTTGTCTGTCTTCAAAATAGAAGGCCGATCTAAATCTGCGTCTTTTTTCAAACCAATGGACGAGTAAATAGAACGTTTTAATTCTGATGACACATTTCTCTCTTCCTTTTTGCTACCTAAGTGATTAATAGAAGGTTTTCTGCTTGAACCAAGTTTCTGATGGCCTGAAAAATACTTTAAATTTTGAAGTTTGACACAGTTCCAAACTTCTTGAGATGTTGAAACTTCATCCAAATCACGATCACTACAGAACTGGTTCTGGACCCATGGGTTCAAACTGTTTGGACCAAGTCTCTTGTAACTGGGTGATCCAATCCAATCAGATCCTACTTGACACTCTTGTTTTAGTTTTCTTTTCCTAGGTTGTTTTAACTTCTCTTTCATGCCCATTGGACTCTTATCTTCAGATAAATGCATTGTTGACAAAGGTATGCCAAAGTCATTTACTATGTTATTTGAGCTCTCTATCCCTGGCTTTACTTGTTTCGTATCCCAACTAAATGAACCAGTTTGATCAGATGGCAGAGAAGTCTGAAAATTAGACTCATTAGGTCCACCTGGTGGTTGAATTAATGCATTTTGTTCATGTAACCTCATGTGAGTAAAGAATACATCTTTCTGTTGGAAAGTTTGGCCACAATATTTACACACAAGTGACGAAGCAGCTACATGTGCATTCACATGTTTTTTGAAGCTGCTACGACAGCGATAGGTTTTGCTACATACTTCACAAGTAAGTAACGGCTTTTTTGGAGCTGGTTTACTTTTAGCAGAAGGCCCTGGAGTCGTAGCATCTTGAGATTTAGAAGAAGGAACTTGAACCAGTTCTTTACCAGTAAAACAGAGAAAATTCTGACCTGACTGTTGTCCATGGTTATCAGGTCCTGAAAATAAAGATTCTGCATTATTTAATGAATGCATAGACATGGCTACAACTCCTTGTGATGATGTCACTCTTTTTAATGGACAAGAAACAACCTGTCCAGAAGAAAGGGACTTGGCTAAACTTCCAGTTTCTTGAATGAACTGTCCACTTTCATGAGAAATAGCACCAGCTTTGTTTTCAGAAGCTGTGTAACTAGCAGACTTAGCTTCTGGAACACAACTTTCATTGTTATTTCCATGAGACAGTAAATGAACAACAAGTGGCTTGTTGTATGGTTGAGAAATTCCTATCGTACATGGTTCTTTCTGAACGGGAACTGAACCTACATCAGTGAACCTGTCAGAAATGGAACCAGGTTCTGAACAAGTAATCTGTGACAACTGTACAGAACTGGCATCTTCTTTCTCAAGAGGAACTGTACCGACATCAGTGAACCTGCTGGAAACAGAACTGGCATCATCACAACTGACATGCAACGACTGACCTAGAGGTCCATGTGGAGCTGCTGCATTCGTGCATGTTTCAGGCTGACCACATTCTGAAGAGGTCAAAAGAGAGTTACTAGCTTCTTCAATCATTGTCCCTCTGGATGAAATGTCAGATGCCATATCAAGCTGAAAATCCCTTAAATCTTCATTCTGAACCAAATCCATTTCTGGAGAACTGTCTATATCTTCTGGTTCTGTCTTAATTACTGGTAACTGACAATCAACAAAAGAGTCTCCACAGCTGTTTAGCTCTTCTTTTGGTTGGTTTGGAGTGAAATCTTCTCCTAAAGTTGAACAACCATCTGAAGAACCAGAATTCTTTTGAGAAACAGGTTTAAGATCTCTGTGGCTTGTAAGAACATGCTCTCTTGTTTCTTCTTTACTTGAGAAAACCGTACGACATAAGCTACAAGTACGTTCAACTAGATCTCGGTCACATTCATTCTCATGCATGCTGATTATGTGGGCCTGGCAGTGAGAAAAGTTGGAAAACGAATCCTTGCAGAATGGACAATGGTGCAGAGTTTGTTTATAAACATTGCACCCAGCCACAGATCCACTCACGGTTGGTGTTGGCCAATTCTGGTTCTGAACACCTTCACCTTCTTGGGCAAGTGGAGTATGTTTGGATGCAGGTCCCAAAATCTTCTTCAAAGTAATCTGGGGTTCTTCATGTCTATTGTTCTTCTTCTCCTGGTGGAAAATCACTGTCAGTTGGGATGGTATGGGTGGAAGCATGAAGTTCTTGGTGTCAGGGGTTTTCCTACCCAGGTCTTCTTGAAGTGATACATTTTTCAATTGGCATGTTTTTATGTGTCTCTGAAGTGTAGACTTGGATGAAAGTGATCGATTACAGTACTGACACAGAAACTGCTGCACCACATCTCTACCAGAAGACATCATGAATCTCTGATCTGAAACATATATACATGAAACATGCTACTTCACACATAACAACACTCCTTACACTCCAGATGTTAGATACCAGATCATTAACTATACTTCATTTCTTAACTTAAGGTGTAGAGGACATCATGAATCTCTGAAACACATTTATATGAAGCATGCTACTTCACACATAACACCAACACTCCAGATATTAGATATCAGATCATTAACTGTAACACTATTTCTTAAGGTACAGCAGACATCATGAAAAACATTAGAATATAAAATAACTCTAATTACTTCTTCATATATGTCAACACTATTACACAAGTTTGAAACAAGCAATACCATTCTGTCATTCCATCACACTTGCATACAACCTGTTATCAATCTTCTCATACACAAGTCACAACAATGTTTAAACATGGACATGATCTGTCAACAATCTTGTCATATACAAGTCACAGCATTTAAACGTGTAATAAACCTGTCATCGATTTTGTCACATACAAGTCACAGCATTTAAATGTTTAAATCTTTTTCTTCAGAAACATTTCTCTCCACACGTTTTCTTGAAACTATTGCTCATGATTTTGAAATGGAACACTCAATCCAAAGTGTGAAATTCCTATCTATAATTACACATTACTTAATAAGGTAAATAGAGCTAAATTCTCATGTTAAAAAGCAACTCACCAAACTGTTACATAAGTCCTACACACAACTCAAACTGACAATTATCCAAAAAACATTTTTTTCAAGTTAAAGACTTCATTTACTTGTGGAAGCTACAACAGTAGCTAAACTGGTGAACTCATATTCAGTTTAACTGTACATATCCAAGAACACATGAAGATTTCCTGTAGAATGACCCACGCTTTATTGTGTATCTTTATCTGTTTAAAGACATGAATAGAATCAAACTATTGAATACAAAATATCCTCAACCGATATTAAAGTTTAAACTATAGGCCTCACAGACTTGGAACTCATGATGATCAGAAACCTATACAAGCCATCCTGAAACTTGGAACTGCTAATTAAATTATATTTACTAATCACAATCTCCCTACTTCAGTAATATCTTCTGTTCTAATTAATTATTACACAAGGTTTACATGGATACATTTACTAATTCATTTCCAAGGTTTTCATCCTCCTCTGGAATAGCTGCAACTCTACGGATTTATAAAGCTAAAATTAGGGTCCAATTCCCTTCTGTGGACACGGCAGATGGCCTTGTGGGGCTCTGCTATAAGAAAAACAAACACACATCCAGATTTTTCTGACCTACTTTCACAATTCACTTATAGTTGTCGACTGTAGTTTGCAAGATTCAAGTATTTAATGGTTATTATTGTTTTGTGTAGTATTTTGATGAAGTATGTATGTATACCAAAATGTAAAATAAATTAATGTTATTCATCAGATAATGTTCTCTGCTCCATAAATGCAATATGTTCACAATACAAGATGCAAGCAGTCTATCATAATCTTCATCCATACAATATGACGATGTACATACGTCAGGTGGATGCTAGACAAGAACATTAAATTTTTAGGATGCATACAACATCCACAGTCAATTTTATTTGTACAAAGATTATATCAATTTCTTCAAATGCAGAAAACAAACACCCTTTTGGATAAATTTTTAAACTGTTTACAAAGGTAAAACATTTGCCACTTTTCTGCAAATTTGTCATGATGAAACATTATTCACAAATCGTACATTATACTACAAATAACCAGATTACCCATAATCTGCATACTAGAAATCTGTGAAATATCTATAACTGGCAGTATGCAGAACAAGTATTTCTGAGATAATGTAAAGCTCTGCTATTTATACCATATAACTAGTTCATAAAAATTATTATTTTAAAAACCAACATTTATAATTTCTTTTGTCTCAACTCAATATTCTCTTGCTGGGTTTGTTAACTACAAATACCAAACGAGTTAATAGTCGTCATATTTAACACGCATTAAATCAAGAGAAAACTCCACATAGTAGAAAATAACACTGCGATGCTAGTACACGAAAATGAAATAAGACTAAAAAGAATCATACTTTTGTGTTAATATTGCTGCTAATGTACTAATAATATACAATACCATCACTATCATATTAATGGGTAACTATTGCTACCAACGTTGGTAGTAATACTAATATTAGTAGTGTGAAGAGTGCAATTTTGCTCTCTTGAAACATTTTGCTCAAATAAATTTTAGTTAATAAATTATATATACATATATATTACAATAAATGTCTCATTATACTTACTGTACGATAAAGATTTGTTCGTTTATCATACATTCACACAACGGCCATTATAAAAAAAAATATATATATTTAATTTTACTGATCGCTCCACTGCTGCCCTCTGCTATTAAAAGAAAATTCAAAAACTTGTAAAATGATTATTGACGTAGCGTTTCGTCATAAACGCTAAGTAAAAAGGTGATTTTGATAATTATTTTGAATTGATTTCGAACTAGCGTAAAATTTTGTAATTGGTTCAAATTAAATAGAAAACTTTGTAAATATTTTTTTAGAATTGCAAAGTGTATTATATTTGAGTGAAATTGTCACCACACAAGCAGAAGTAAACGTCACAAAGATATATCGTATGTAATGAATTTTAAAAAAGCAATATTTAATTATAATAATTAAATTTTTATTTCTAGTACGAGGTTTAATAGTGAAACGAAATTGTTTGTTTACCCTTTGCAGACTGGATGTCAAAAGAAAGATAAACAAATTCATTTATCAAGTTAAGTTTAAAGCACCAGATAATTTATTAAATTTGTATTGATTAAGTTTCGAAAACTACTGGTTACTTTTCTGAAGGCCCAGCATGGCCAGGTGGGTTAAGGCGTGCGACTGGTAATCTGAGGGTCGCGGGTTCAAATCGCCATCGCACCTTACTTGCTCGCACTTTCACCCGTGGGGGCGTTATAATGTGACGGTCAGTCCCATTATTTGTCGGTAAAAGAGTAGCCCAAGAGTTGGCGGTGGGTGATGATGATTAGCTGCCTTCCCTCTAGTCTTACACTACTAAACTAAGGACGGCTAGCGCAGATAACACTCGAGTAGCTTTGCGCGAAATTCAAAAAACAAAAACAAACAAACATACAAGGAGTGCCCAAGCTGTGTTTGAGTCAAAGGTAAAAATTTTAGAATGCACAAAAACTACACTATGTGGCCAGAAACATGTGAACACCCCTTATAATTAGTGGGTTTGACAGTTTCACCCATACCCATAACTAACAAGTGCATAAAAGCAAGCATACAGCCATGCGATCTCCATAAACAAACATTGGCAATAGAATGGGTTCTATTCAAGAGCTCAGTGACTTTCAACGTAGCACTGTCATAGGATGACACCTTTAAAATAAGTCAGTTCAGCAAATTTTTGCCCTGAACTGAAAATGCTGTTATTGTGAAGTGGAAACATCTAGGAGCAATATCAGCTCAGCTACGAAGTGGTAAGCCACAGGAGCTCACAGAACGGGATCGCCTAGCGCTTAATCGCGTAGCCCGTAAATATTGTCTGTCCACAGTTACAACACTCACTAACGAGTTCCAAACTGCCTCTGGAAGCAACATCAGCACAAGAACTGTTCATTAGGAGCTTCATGAAATGGGTTTCCATGGTTGACCTAAGATTGCCGTGTGCAATGCCAAGCGTTGGCTGGAGTGTTGTAAAGCACAATGCCATTGGATTCTGGAGCAGTTGAAACGCGTTATCTTGAGTGATAAATGACAATTCACTATCTAGCAGTCTGACGGAAGAATCTGGATTTGGCGGATGCCAGGAGAACGCTACTAGAGAATTGTGTGCCTCCAACTTTGTGGTAACAGTTTGGGGCAGCCCTTTTTTGTTTTAGCACGACAATGCCCGTGTGCACAAAGCGAGTTTCATAAAAACATGGTTTGCTGAGTTTTGTGTGAAAGAACTTCACTGACGTACGCAGAGCCCTGACCTTAACAGCATCGGGCACCTTTGTGATGAATTGGAACGCCGACTGCAAGCCAGACCTTTTCGCCCGACCTCACTCATGCTCTTGTAGCTGAACAGGAGCGTATCTCTGCAGCCATATTCCAAAATCTAATGAAAAGTGACTGTTATAGCAGGAAAGGGAGAACCAACTTCATATTAATGCCCAACGTTTTTGAAGAAGATGTTCAACAAATACATATGGGTGTGATGGTCGGGTATCCACATACTTTTGGCCATATAGTTTATTTCTCCAATGGCCAATATTAAAAACTATACATGCACTATTACTGTGAACATTCTGACAGTAAAACTAGATATTTCAGTAGGTGATTTTTCTAAATAATTCATCCAAACCTAAGTGTAATACCATCCTTTCCTTGAGAAATGATTGATAGGTTATACAAACAGATTAACATCTTTAGAATGGTCATTGATTAGTAGTGACCAGGAGAGAAGTCAGGGAAGTGTGACGGTTAAGTATAAAATAAGTAACAACAGACAAACTTCTAACCAACCTGCTGAGAGAACAGCTATGTTTAGTCTTCTTCTTGTAGAGTTCTTATCCTAAGTGCATCCTTTAGTACAACAAGATCCAAATTTAATATGGCGCTGTACCTCCCACAGTGTATACCATGTGGGTCACACTAATATTACTGGACATAATACAAATGCGTCCAACTTTATAGACCTTATAATTATATGGAATTTTCTGTTTAATTAACAGTGTTGATTGTTTAATTAACGTATATCTTTACTCAGAGCCATAGAAAGTTAACAGAGAATCCAGAGAAAGCTTACAACATAAAATCCCACTCCAAAAGAGACAATATTTTAAAAGAATTTCTGTATATTGTATATAAGTTAGATGATTGATTAGTGTGTCCCATAAACCTTACTAAATTAATAATCTTATATATACACTGCTGGGCAGAATCTTAAACCCAATGAACATAAAGAAAAATATACATTTTGCGTTGTTAGACACAACCACCTATTTGAGTTCAGTTTCGAAAGATTAAAATAAAAAAAGGGAAAATAAAAATAAAAACTTCCCTTAGCATTTAATAGGGAAAATGTAAACACTATGACATTAGTCTAAATAATAGCTGGTCAAAAGTTTAAGATTATACAAAAAAGAAGTCCTAAACAGAGTAGAAAATGACCAACAAGATGTCTCAGTAGTGAGCTGCTCGGCCGTCTTTACGAATAACTGCAAACATTCGCTTTGGCATGGTCGATACAAACGTTTGCAGAAGGCTGGCTAGAATGTTATTCCAAGTGGTGAAGATGGCTTCACGATGATCATGCACTGTTTGTAATTGACGTCTGTTTCTATTGACATCCCTTGCCAGGCACCTCTAAACATTTTCAATGGGGTTTAGTTTGAGCAAACACGCTGGATGGTCCAAAAGAATCACGTTATTCGCCATGAAACAGTCCTTTGTTCTGCGGGCATTGTGAATTGCAGCATTGTCCTGCAAAAAATCCAGTCATTTCCACACACGAGCACCTTCAGTCAAGTGGAAATGACTGGATCTTTTGCAGGACAACGCTGCAATCCACAATGCTCGCAGAACAAATGACTTTTTCATGGCTTGATTGTTTGTTTTTGAAGTTTGCACAAAGCTACTTGAGGGCTATCTGAGCTAGCCATCCCTAAGTTAGCAGTGTAAGACTAGAGGGAAGGCAGCTAGTCATCACCAATTCTTGGGCTACTCTTTTACTAACAAATAGTTGGATTGACCGTCACATTATAACGCGTCTACGGCTGAAAGAGCGAGCATGTTTGGTGTGACGGGGATGCGAACCTGCGACCCTCAGATTACGAGTCGCACACCTTAATATGCTTTGCTATGCCGGGCCCTTTTTCATGGCGAATAACGTGATTCTTTTGGACCATCCAGCTTGTTTGCCCAAACTGAAACTCATTGAAATTGTGGGTGGATAGTAAAGGAAGTCTATAAAAATGGACGTCAATTGCAAACAATGCATGATCTTCGTGAAGCCATCTTTACTACTTGGAATAACATTCCAGCCAGCCTTCTGCAAACGTTTATATCGACCATGCCAAAGCGAATGTTTGAAGTTATTCGCAATGACGGCCGTGCAACTCACTACTGAGACCTCTTGTTGATCATTTCCTACCCTGTTTAGGACTTCTTTTTGGTATGGTCTTAAATATTTGACTATCTGGTATTTAAGCTAGCTTCATTGTGTTTATATTTTCCTATTAAATGCTAAAAGTTTTTACTTTTCGTTTCCATTTTCTTATTGTCATCTTTCGAAGTTCTACTCAAATCAGTGGTTGAGTCTAACAATGCAAAATACATATTTTTCTTTATGTTCATTGGCCTTAAGATTTTGGCCAGCAGTTTATATACAGACGCCATCTTCAACATAATTTGATCATATATTATGAAATATATATGATGGAAGATGGAGTCTGTAAGTCCACAACCTGATCTGCAACATCTAGATATCATAAATTAAGCCAACTTTTTAAATATTATTTTGATCTTTATTTTGAATGTTTGCTAGTTCGTTGTTTTGTTGAATTTCACGCAAAAGCTATTCGAGAGCTACTTGCATTTGCCATCTTTAATTTAGAAGTGTTTGTTTGTCTGTTTAGAATTAAGCATGAAGCTACACGATGTGCTCTGTTTACCACGAATATCGAAACGCGGTTTCTAGCGGTGTGAGTACGCAAACATTCTGTGGTGCGGCTGGGGAGCTATTTATATGTGACAGACTGAAGATAAGGCAGCTAGTCAAAACCATGCTTGCCGACAGGAGTGGGCAAAGTGGACAATTGTCCAGGCGAATGAAACATGCTTATGCTATAAAAAGGGCTGTTGCCATGATTTATGAGCTCTTTGTTGCTCTAATATCTGTTGCTGTCCTAATACTGGGTCTTCTATTTAATAAGTTCTATAAAATATTAGAAAAGAGACAGAAAAGGGCCCGTTAAAGATGCTTGTTCCGAAGCCCATGCGAGTTCTCGACTTTCCTGGTCAGCATCCTCTAGCGCCAACTCTTGGACTATTTCTTACCAACTAATAATGAGGTTGATCGTTGAAATATAACCCCAGGCTGAAAGAGCGAGCTCGTATGTTTGATGAAGGGATTTGAAGCCGTAACCTGCAGTATACGAGTAGAACTCCCTAACCTAAGGTCATATTTGATAGAAGGAGCAGGGTGTTATTATCTGGAAAATTACTGTACTGGGCAGAAAATTAATTCGATGTAAATTTGATTAATTAGTGAAGGATTCATTTCAGTATCAAAAAAGCTAAGTATTAGAACTGTGAGTTATAATGTATTTTCTGCTATTCACTAACACGATCGATTAGCCCTCGAATTTTTCGAATATGTTTATAAGCTAGTTAGACCTACTTTTGTAGTGGCTCAGAGTTATGCCTGCGGACTTACAACACTACAATCCGGGTTTCGATACCCGTGGTGGGCAGAGTACAGATAATCCATTGTGTAGCTTTGTGCTTAATTCAAAACAACAATTTTGTTTCAGAGTTCATATTGATAAAGTGATAATGGCTGTAACAGCGTTTATTGACTAAATAAGTCAATTTGTTATTGTTAGGTAAATTGAACTTTATCGTTATTTTCATCAAATAAGTTCCATACGAAAAAGATTGAAAGCGGAATTTCTAACATCAAAACCATAAACGTATTGAGTGAAGCCTCGTCAGCAAGAAAAGTATGCTAACATTAATGGTGAGGGTGTGAAGTCCTCCATGAAAATTTGCACACACAAAAAAAGAAAAAAAGTACTATAAGATTAAATCTGGAAGTAAATTTTCATTAAATATAATTTAAACAATTTTATGGTTGTTCATATAAAATTCACAAACATTCAATGGAAAGTAAACATTACGTTCTAATACTGCATGGGGAACTGGACTGAACATAAATGTGTTGGTTTTGTTGCCTAAATAACTATCTACATGCACAAAAATTATTAATTATTAAATTATATTATTAACTACTTAGACTTCCTGTCTTTTAGACAGGAGTTTTGTAAATTCATAATTAATGAAGGTTATCTTAGGACATGAAAAGTTACTTCCCTTATATGTAATGGTAAAAAACGCCCATAAAAACTGCAAAACTGAAGATGTATACGTCCCCGCGTGACGATCTAATAAGCCATCACATAGACAGTACTATTATATTTCAATAGATAAGTAGACACGTGGACATACAAGAGACAGTACTATTATAATTTTATAGATAAGTAGTTACACGAGCATACAAGATGCAGTACTATTATATTAATAATAAAGCTCATGTTACATATAGATCTCTCAAAAAGGAAAGAAAATAACTCAGCTACAAATACAATATTATACACAATACACTTCCCACGAATGAACTCAGCTACAAATACAATATCGATACGCAATACACTTCCAATGAATGTAACTCAAAAATAGAAATAATCTCCTGTGACAACCTGTGGATGGTAGAAGGAGACCCTGTTCGTGGTTAAGTGGTGTCTATGGCACTTCAACTCATAACTTTAGCCTTGAATTTTTGTAGACGGTTTGCCCCCAGGGTCGACTGACCGGTCCTTTTGAGCTAGGGTTGACTGAGTTCCAGTATTGAGCTTTCTCACTGGATGTTATGGATATTTCGTCTGATGCTGGTGTTTGGCTATAGTATTCATGAAGCTCTAACATTGCTACAGTCTCCTTGTTTGATTTAGTAGTGTGTACTCTCCTAGAACTATATGGTGGGTGAGGTAAGTAAGCACTAAATCTTTTTTTTATGGACCCTCACCTCCAAATAAAAATAAAACATTTATTTGGTAACCAACCACGTCTGGAGGACTATATTACACAGGCACCACTCAAGTTGACTCCTGTACCTTGTTTCTAATTTTACATTCATTGACTGGAAAACCCTTAGGGCAACTGTCTCCTATTTTTATCCAGAAAGGATTAAAGGGGTTTGCTGGCTCTCCCAAGTTAGTGAAGAAGTTATGTTCTGGAGACATCTTGGTTGAAACATTTGCGCCACAGTATAGTGAACTCCAATTGAAGTCAACAAACCTTACCAACATACCTATTGAGGTCACTCTTCACCCTACTTTGAGCTCTGCACGAGAAGTTATTATTGGGAGGGGCTTGAAGAATATTTCCTGGTCAGAGATTCTCGCTGGTATCTCCAGCCAAGGAGTTACTGCTGTGCAGTACATCTCCAACCAATGTTCTAATTTTGTAATTTACATCAGTACATCTACCCGTCTCTGTCAAGGCAGTTTATCTTAACTATAAAGTTTGGCCATTTATTCCTTACCTTCTCAGAAGTTTCCAGTGTCAACAGTTTGGATATGCAAAGGCATGATTCTTTGACCTATGCTTGTTGTAGCAGCAATGACCATGATAGCTATGAAAGTTAACTGGACCTTATGATGGCTATGAAGGCCAACTGGACCTTCAGTTGTGACATTTCCCATCCCTCTTACTTTCTATCTTGAACTCAAATGAGTGGAGGATAAAGAGGCATTAAATGTACATATTGTAAACAACATTTCTTATACAGAGACTCATTCGCTCTTGTTCTCCACTCCATCTGGAACATATGCTGTTGCAGTGGTGGTGGAGACAGCTTTATCTGTGTCTCACACCATGTGACGAGTCTATTGCCCTCTTTGGATAAAAGAGAACACAAACCAATTGTAGAAATAATAACGTCCGAAATGATTAACTAAAGTTGAAATGTTTAAAAATTTTAAACCTTCCTGGTCCAGTTTTCTGATTGATAGGTGTTAATCATAATTATAGTTTCCGAGGCCTATAGCACACTGATTGTAGCTGACCAATAATAATCTCCTGCTATTACTCTCGGATACTTATACGAATCATGCAGTTTCTTGAAGTTTCACCAACGTTCGAGCAAGAACTAGCGTTTTTGTGAAACAAATATAAGTGATTCTTACTTTCCAGAATCTTCTACAAATTTACAGAATAGACGGCACTTGTGAAATACACAATCAACAATATAAATAACATGCAAAAAGTAAATTACACTGAAACAAGCGTATTAAAAGAAACGTGTCACAGTATCCAGGCGCAGCTGTTGACTGAATTAGGTTTGTCTTTAGATTACGTTGCTTTCCACACTGATTAGCCCATCCGCTATAGCTTATTACCATATCCATTCGTGACCTTTCCTCGAGCCATCTCAGAAAGCTAAATACTTCCGATTGAAATTACTGTCTTCTCTTTGCCAATCATCTTTCGAACCATTAATCTATTTCTTCTTATAGGAATAGTTCGAAATCTGGTGACTCCGTGGGCTCTTCTAGGGCTCAATGATTTCTCGCAGAATCCACTCGACAGTTTCTCTGTTCACTGCCAAGCTGTATGTCTGTTTTTTTTGCTCTAAATCAAATAAAAGCTATGCAATGCCCGACTGTAATACTTATACTGATTCTCTTAACTGTTTTTTGACCCTGTAATTGCTTAACACTGATTTTCACTCTGTTGTAAGTTTGTTATAAAAATTGTTGTAACCTGGTGTAGAGTATTGTAAGATGTGTTGTACACGTGCTGTAGTTTGTTATAAAAAGTGTTACACACTTGTTGTAGTTTGTTATAAAAAGTGTTACACACTTGTTGTAGTTTGTTATAAAAAGTGTTGTACACCTGCTGTAGTTTGTTATAAGACGTGTTGTACACGTGCTGTAATTTGTTATAAAAAGTGTTGCACACTTGTTTTAGTTTGTTATGAAAAGTGTTACATACTTGTAGTTTGTTATAAAAAGTGTTGTACACGTGCTGTAGTTTGTTATAACAGGTGTTGTACACCTGGTGTAGGTTATTAGATCTTCCTGTTCCAATTAACCTGCAAAATGATAAAATAATGAGTTCTTACAACTTATACAAAATGTTTTGTGATATATGTATACAAATATAATAGTATTGTCTGTTGTATGTTCATATAACTATTTGATATGGTATGGATGAATTGTTTTAGAGGTTCATGTGGGGTACATACAAAATATATTTTGTCGTTTGTGATTTTTATGAGTGTTTTTTTTACCATATCACCTGCTTTGAATATAACTTCACAAAATTTCGTATGGAGCTTCATTGGGTTCATGGGAAGATACTTGCAACATTTCAAATATGCATTTTACGTTTTTCACTTGTTATGGGCATTTTGTACCATTACTTCATCTCCCGTTGATGGATGTTTACCATAAAAGTTTGTTGGGTTCAGAGACATGCCAACTTGCAGTTTCACATTTTTTAGTTGTTATATGTGTTTTGCGTTTCTACGATTTACATCATATACGGGAAGCAACTTTTCATGCCCCAAAATAACCTTTCATTAATCACGAATTTATATTTGTCAAAATGACTCGTTTGGGGTAAGAAATTTCTTTTTACATTTGTGAACCTGACGATGATCAAAGAAGGTCAAAACATTGTTTTCTCCTCAACGTAAAAGAAATTCTCAACCCAAACGAGCCGTATTTGCATATATATTTTTCTCCACAAGTGGGTTTTCTCGACATCACTAATCATGAATGTACACAAGTTCAGTTTAGAGGATGTAATAATATGTTATAGATAAAGTGCGTCAAAGTTATGATTTTTCTGTTATTTATTATAGTTTGTTTTGGAAATTCGCACAAAGCTACTCGAGGGCTATCTGTGCTAGCCGTCCCTAATTTTGCAGTGTAAGACTAGAGGGAAGGCAGCTAGTCATCACCACCCACCGCCAACTCTTGGGCTACTCTTTTAACAACGAATAGTGGGATTGACCGTCACATTATACACCCCCACGGCTGGGAGGGCGAGCATATTTAGCGCGACGCGGGCGCGAACCCGCGACCCTCGGATTACGAGTGCACGCCTTAACGCGCTCGGCCATGCCAGGCCATATTTATTATAGTATCCACTCACACATTTTATAAGTTCATAGCTCTGGTAAAGGAGGTGAACCTCATATTGTAATAAAGTTACAGCAAAGTAATAAAAATAGGAATTATTATATCTTCTGATACACTAGGGTTCTCTGTAAGTTCTATGTTTGTCAATGTCATTATATGTAATTATATTATTGATGTTAATCATGCTATATTATTAAATATTTAGGTAAGATTTACAATTATATATATCTGTGAATATATATATATATTATATAGAAAGAAGTTGTATAGTTAGGATAAATATAATTAAATTGTTCGCAGGCAAACGAATCCAAATTCAAGCTGCATCGAATTTAACTGTTCATCTCAATCTGAGGTTGGTATCACGACTTATTAAAATCGATACATATCGGGACCGAATATGTCATTTTAGATGCATATTAAGGAACCTGAATAGAGATTAAATTGTAAAAACTGTTATGTATTGTTAAATTTTATCTTATTATTTTGTGGATATCGATTTACCAAGGGCATTAGGAGTTCTAGAGCACATGTGCATTGGCCTAATAGTATTAAAGTTTAAGATCACGATAAGCCTGAGTTATAAATAATTAATTATATAGTTTTATACTTTCAGTCGTATTCCTATTTTTTAATATATTTTAATATATATTTAACGTGCAATATATTCGGTCGAGATTTATGAGGATGTTTGTGAAACCAAAATAAAATGGTCTAACTTGTGCTACCCAGCTAAGGACAAGGTCATATTTTAAAATTTATTTGAAGACGGTTTGAATTGGTGAAAGAAAGTTTATTAGCAACATATGATGTTTTAATGTTATCATCATGTGTTAATTTACACTGAACTTGCTTATTGCCATGTGTTGATTTAACACAGAACAGTGTAGAAAGTGAAATCTGTGTGGTGTTAACTTTCTAATAAGGACTACAGGTCTAGTTGGTGAAATCATACGGATTTTGCAGGTGTACCAGCTTTATCCGGTTACTAGTACTAGCTGTTAATGTAATATAGATAATAAATTTAAATGGAAACTAGAATGTAGTTTTAGTTTATTTATGATGTCTTTCAATTAAAATAAAATCTTGTATTATATTTTATTAGAGGGCACTTTAAAAAATGTGATGGATGATTTAACCTCAACAAAATCAAGTGTTACTGTAAGGCTTAATGTCATGTGTATAGTAGAGAAGTGTGTATTTGACAAGAATTTTGTTATGTTGGAAATCTTCAGTTATAACTGTACATTTATTTGAACTAAGCTGTAGAATGCGAAGAAACTGGACTCGTATCGCAGATCTTCTACACAAGTCTGTTGTTACAGGACTAATTGGCTTAACTGTCATTGGTGCTGGTCTGTGTTCTCTGAGAGCCTACAATTACATCACAATTCAGAGACCTCTGCAAGCTGAGAAAAAAATATTAGCTCAACAGAAACTGTTATCTGAGAAAGAGATTTATAATCATTCACTTGAAGGTGTTCCAGAAACAACTTCTGTTGTACAAGGATAGTTTGTCTACAGTAGGTGGAATTATTTAAGTTATGGCTTACTTTAATAAGATAAGAGACAAAATGTACTTTTGGGTTGAATTTACATGTTAAATTTATCACCTGGAAACATATATTTATAATTTGGAATTTATAGGAGACAGGTATACACTAAATAATATTTATAAAAATCTGATAACTTCCTTGATTATTCAATAGGAGGACTTGATAAAATAATTAGAGTTTTATTGGGTTTTTCTGAAAGGAACTGAACAGTGTTTTTGATACAACATGACAGTACCTGTATACATTGTTGATCCTGGGACAGTACCTGTATATATTTATCACACTGTAATAGTACCTGTATACATTTTTTATACTACATAACATAATGTTTAGGGTTAACAGAGGATCAGTTGTTTCATTTTGACTGTCTTATTCTGTAAAATAAAATTGTCAAATATATAAATAAAAAATGTAAAAATTTTAATGTAAGCCCTTATCAGTCAAACTTATTAAGCTTTCTCTTAAATTCACTGTCTATAACATCTGAAGGCAACCCATTATGAAGGCCAACTACCCTGTTAGAAAAATAAAACTGTCTCACCCTGCAAAATATACATTTGTATCTCTCTGTCCTACTGTTCTTACCATTAGGTATGGAAAAACAATTGTGTATCAACAGTGTCAGTTTCCAATCTTCAACATCTCAGACAGATTACATCTTATCTTTTGTTTTTTTGAAGAGAAAATAAGTTTCGTGATCTTACTCTCCCCTCATATGACAATCCTTTCGTCCCAGGTACCATTTGAGTAACCCTTTCCACCAATTAAATGTCTTGTATTACCATACCTATAACATAAAATCCTATTTGCCATACCACTAGTAACGACACACAGCTTGGATGTGTTTAGAAACTGATTGACTGTTGCATCTTTCTTTCATAACATTGTTTAGGTGATTCTCATCTAAATTATTATTCAAATTATTATAACCCACATGCATTATGTTACTTTTATCATAATCAAAACAATTTATTTACTAAATGATTTAAATCCTTTTGTAAATCAGCAGCATCCTCTTCACAGACAGCAACACCCAAAACCAAGACCTTAATATTATAAGCAAACTTAAGTAATTCATACACGTCACTGATGTAAACAGAGAAGAGCAAAGATCCTAAGACTGAGCCCTGAGGTACATACACCACTTGTAACATTAATTATGTTTGACTGAACCCTGGAGTACACCACTTGTAACATTAATCATGTTTGACTGAACTCTGGAGTACACCACTTGTAACATTAATCATGTTTCACTGAACCCTGGAGTACACCACTTGTAACATTAATCATGTTTGACTGAACTCTGGAGAACACCACTTGTAACATTAATCATGTTTGACTGAACTCTGGAGTACACCACTTGTAACATTAATCATGTTTGACTGAACTCTAGAGAAACACCACTTGTAACATTAATCATGTTTGACTGAACTCTGGAGAACACCACTTGTAACATTAATCATGTTTGACTGAACTCTGGAGTACACCACTTGTAACATTAATCATGTTTGACTGAACTCTAGAGAAACACCACTTGTAACATTAATCATGTTTGACTGAACTCTGGAGTACACCACTTGTAACATTAATCATGTTTGACTGAACTCTGGAGTACACCACTTGTAACATTAATCATGTTTGACTGAACTCTGGAGTACACCACTTGTAACATTAATCATGTTTGACTGAACCCTGGGGTATACCACTTGCAACATTAATCCAGTTTGAATGAACTCTGTATACAACAACCCTCTGCTTTCTTCCATCTGGCCATTCTCCTGTCCAAATAACTAACTTATTCTTCACATTTACAGAGACAAATTTTTAGAAGCCTTTTATGTGGTACCTTGTTAGATACTTTCTGAAGTTAAGATACACCAAATCTAAACCCTTACCTACATTTACATAAGCAGTAAGTACCACTAATATTTGTAAGGCAAGATATTCCCTCAGTCTAATCATGTTGACTATCAAATAAAGTTCTAAGTTTTGTTAAATGAATTTGAAAATTATCTTTTATCAGACTTTCCACTACTTTTTTTCAAAACTGATGTAAGACTAATATGTTTATAATTATTATCCCTCCGAAGTCCCACCACATTTTAAAATTTTGTTTACATTTAATGTATTTTAAGAAATCTTGTTAAATTTTACATTTTCAGCCAACCTTTTCTCATAGATCCTCTTTGATGTCCTAATTTTCAGTTTCACCAACTTACTTGATATTCTATAATCTTCTAAATCTCTTGCCGTACCAGTTTGTTCTAATTAAGTTTATGATGCTTCTCTTTAACATTATTTTTTGTTCTTTCTGAGCCAAACTGGTGTTTAATCTTTTCTTACAATAAGGAATGTGTTTACCTTGAATATTTAAATATTTTACACATCTGGTCAGTGTCTACAGATAACTCAGCTACTATTTTCACAACAAATAATTGTTGTTCTTTCCTTACAAAATTTACTTTGAAATTTGTCACCAAAATGTCGTCATTCCTTCTCTCCATATGTATGAAAACATTAAACCTAATGAAACTATGATCACTTGTACCCAGATGTTCCACAGTTTTCCACCATCTAAATCATTTTTATATGTGAATTTAACAAATCTAAAACAGCATTTCTTGTAGTTGGTTCCTTAACTGAGATGTGAGGAAAGTTATCTTAAACAGTTTCCAAAAACCTTTCCTCTTTATGGTTTTACTCTACCATTTTCAAATCTATATGTCAAAAATTAAAATCACCGATAATTATGACTTTAATAAAAGCTGGAATTTTAACCTTATTGTAAAGTTTTTGTGGTCATCAGTATAAACCCAAATGGATTCAATCTACTTGATATTATCTTTGATATCTTCAACTTCAACAGCACGTAACTTGAACTTTACATATAAAGCTATTTCCCTATAATATTCTATCCCAACTAAATACCCTGTATTTCAAAGAAACTTCTCTGTGTTTAACCATGTACCAGTTATTACCATAATTTCAGAATACTCTTATCTTACCAGTGTTATAAGGCCATCTATCTTATTTCTTATATGTCTAGCCTTCCAATATTAGCACTTAAGCCTGTCCTTATAATTACTTCTATACTCATTTCCTTTTATTATTTTTTCATTTAATGTTTCCTGGCCCTCACCACTGTCTAGTCCTAGTTTAAAACTTTCCTTATAGCTTAGTAGCCTGAGCAAACAAGCCTGCCCAACCTTATTTAAATGTAAATCATCCATTCCAAAAAATATACCTTCTTCCACTGAGCCGATCCCATGTGTTCAAACAGGTCATCCTTACATACTAACCTAAGCCTAGCATTTTAGCCTTAGTCACCGATTTAAAACTTTATTTCCAAAGTTAATTCTAGACAGTATCCATGCCCCCTCGGTGTAGATTCCTGTATGTTTTGAGAGGACCTCCCAGGGAAGGTTTTGTTCTTTCAGTTTACCTCATCTGGGATCTAAACATCCACCCACGTGATTGTTGTGCATTGTGACCTGTGAAGGGGAAGAGAGAATCTTGGTGGTTGAGGGATTCAACCTGAACACACCACTTGAGCCTTGAATTCTTGTAGATGGGCAGCCTTGGCATGGCCCCCATAGGGTCAACCAAGTACCAGTGTTGGATCTTCTCAACAGGTGTTGTGGGCATTGTATCTGATGCTGGTGTTTGGGTTTAGTGCTCACAAAACTCTGGCATTGTTGCAGTGTCCTTCTTTGGCATTACAGTGCATCCCCTCATAGGGCTCCATGGTGGGTGGGGTCAATGGGCTCTGAAATATTCCTTTTGTTATTATGGATCCTCCAAATAAAAACATAAAATAGTGAAAAGACAGTCCATAGGTAAACGACCATGTCTTGAAGATTCTGGGCAGCAATCTTCATCTGTACCACCTGTGGTACCTTATTTTCTTTTACAACATTCTCTTTCAGACAAAACTTTTGGGCAAAGGTCTCCCTTTTTCATTCAGAAGGGACTTGCTGGCTCTCCAAAGTCAGTAAAGAAGCTTTGATCTGGTGGCATATTGGTGGAAACATCTACATCTCAACACAGTGAACTCCTTGCATTCAAAGACAATTGGTGATATACCAATTGAGGTTAGACCTCATTCTACTTTGAATTCATCATGAGGAGTTATTGTTGAGAGGGATTTAAAGAACATTCCCAAATTAGAGATTCTTGCTGGTTTCTCCACTCAAGAAGTTTCTGCAGTGAGGTGTATCTCCACTCACAAACATGGAGTTATAATGCCAACTAATGTCCTCATTTTGGTATTTATATCACCATGTCCACCTGCCACCATCATGGCAGGTTATCTCAATTTTCAGGGTATGGCTGTACATTCCAAACCCTCTCAGATGTTTCCAGTGTCAGCGGTTTGGTCACTCGAAGACATCATATTGTTATTTCTTGATGTGTGCTCGGTGACGTGACAAGGACCATCATTGCATCATTTGCAATGGCTCTCACCCATCTTACTTTCATTCTTGCCCTAAATGCTTGGAAGGAAAAGAGATGCAGCATTTGAAAATAGTTCATAACATTACTTACCTTGAGGCTAGAATGTTGCTGTCCACAACTTAATCTCGGATATATTCTGCTGTACTTAAATTCCACTACTTTGGTGGGAGTGCAGAGGGATCCCTCTTTGCCTCCAAAAGAATCATTCTCAAACCAAATGAAAAGTTTTCTGACCTTCATCTTTAAAAAAGTTGATGAATCAACTTCAACATCCATATCTGTCCCTAATATACATTCCAGCAAATCCTAAGATCCATTTCCTTTGGTTCTGGGTACAAACATTTCTGCAGGTAAATTTTCTTTTTTCACCTCATGAAGCAAAATGATCATTCGTTCATGTCCCCAGTTGCTGGAATCCTCTTACAACAACAAAGACCTGTCCAATCGACCCAGGTTAGGATCCATGGAGGTCAATAGACCTCCCTTGAATAAAAACAGAAAAGAAAAAAATATGTAGTCATAAACAGAAGAATTTTCCACCCAATTCACCAACACATAAATAAAAATGGCCACTCTGATACAATGGAACTGTGGAGGTTTACATACTAATCTAGATGACATCAAAACACTGATTGCTTCCAACCAACCTGTTTGTCTTTCCTTACAGGAAATATTTCTGAAACCTGCTGATATTATCACCTTTCAGCAGTTTTCTGTATACAGAAATGACAGGCTGTGTGATGGATGAGTACATGGAGGGATGGCACTGTTGGTTGATCAGCATGTCCCACCTTGTCTTTGCCACTCGACACACCCTTGGAGGCCATCGCCATCTGTGTTTCCTTGGGTCATACCATCTCTGTTTGTTATCTCTACCTGCTGGTTCTTAGAATTAAACAGCCTCCTATTGCCCACCCAGTATGGGTTTTGATGACAATACTCCACCATGGGCCATCTGATTTGACTCGAAAGATCAATCACAGAAGCAATTTTCAAACAATATCTTGTATCAATATTCTTTGTCATTGAGAAGACTTATCATTCAACATGTAGGTATAGCATTTTGCGAAACCTCCATACATATGGGTTACATATCCATTTGCACATTTTTATTAAAAAATTTTTAATGGACAGGAGATTCCAAGTTCATGTGGGTTTGACACTCCCCGTTCTTTTCTACAAGAACTTGGAGTCCCTCAGAGCTGTGTTCTGAGTGTCACATTTTTCTAGAAAAATTAATGCCATCACTGAACAACTTCCTCTTACTGTTGCAAATGTGCTCTATGTCAACGACTTTCACATCTCATGTTATTCATTGAACGTGAAGTATATTGAATGGCAGCTATAGACTGAAGTCATTGTTAACTGATACTGGTGTATCCCTTGTATAAGTGTAAGCTCCTTCTGAAATCCTACTACCATTTCCCGCAGTCTACATGTATCTTTATCTATTGTCTCTACTTTAATTAGGGTAGCCTCCAACCTACAAACTGTACATAAAAATTGCATGTTGGCCTTAAAAGTAAATGCCAGTCTAGAGTTCCCAAATAAATTGTACTCATTACACCTAACTGTCATCATTTGATACTACATGTATACATTTTTCATACTACATGATGTACAAATTTTGCTGCTATGTGACAGTTTGTGTATCTAAGTTTTGATATCAAACTTGGATAGATCAAAATGCTAAATGAGATTTTTACTTCAATTTTTTTTACATACCATCTAATGACAGTAAAACATTTTATTTCATTTTATTTATTTTTCTCACATGCCATTCTGGGAACAATAACAGTGCAAACCATGGCTTTACTAAGGACATTTTCCAAGTTATCTTCACTACCTGCAGTACGTAGGTGTCTCCATGTGTCTCCAGTACCTCGACAGAAGTCATGGAATGTCTTAAAGTTGAATCACGTGGCTCTTGCAACAGCTGACTTAGAGAAAACAACTGCTCTATATAGAGATGTCTTGGGAATCAAGGTGAGTTGTCAAGGTTTACATTTTCTGTTCTGAAAACTGGTTAAATCCAGTTCTCTGAATGAACTCATACAAGGCTGAGTCACTTGCACGTGAAACTTTTGTTATTCTTGACTTGACATTTCTCATTTAGCTCATGTCTCATAACTACTTTCTTTAACTAGATCTGTTTTGGAGCAAGATGTAGCTAGTTTTCTAAGGATAAAGTATACACAAGACCAGTTTATCAAATCATGATAAAAAAGTAAACTTTGTGTGCATTTTTACATGTGCCTTGTGTCAACATCTACACATGACTGTTGTAGGATACATTTATGTGAAGACGTACATGGATTCTTCTGTCTTATGACAAATTGCCAGCAACAGACTCAACATTTGTAGTACAGTACACGATACACAGGCTTTCCTTTCAATACTATTTTATACAAAGAAAAACTGGTCTGCAAATGAGGTCTTGTTCAAGTCCAGTCCTAAAGGCTGTGGAAACTGTGGTTTAAATTTACTGTAGATATGCTACATTTCTCATTTCCTGTTACTGAAATTGAGACATGGTACATTTATCATTTGTTGAGACTGAGGTTGAGACATGGTACGTTTATCATTTGTTGAAACTCAGGTTGAAACATGGTACGTTTATCATTTGTTGAAACTCAGGTTGAAACATGGTACGTTTATCATTTGTTGAGACTGAGGTTGAGACATGGTACGTTTATCATTTGTTGAGACTGAGGTTGAGACATGGTACGTTTATCATTTGTTGAAACTCAGGTTGAGACATGGTACGTTTGCCATTTGTTGAAACTCAGGTTGAGACATGGCACATTTGCCATTTGTTGAAACTCAGGTTGAGACATGGTATGTTTGTGATTTGTTGTCACTGAGATTGAGACATGGTACGTTTATCATTTGTTGAGACTGAGGTTGAGACATGGTACGTTTATCATTTGTTGAAACTGAGGTTGAGACATGGTACGTTTATCATTTGTTGAGACTGAGGTTGAGACATGGTACGTTTATCATTTGTTGAAACTGAGGTTGAGACATGGTACGTTTGCCATTTGTTTAAACTCAGGTTGAGACATGGTACGTTTATCATTTGTTGAAACTGAGGTTGAGACATGGTATGTTTGTGATTTGTTGTCACTGAGATTGAGACATGGTACGTTTATCATTTGTTGAGACTGAGGTTGAGACATGGTACGTTTATCATTTGTTGAGACTGAGGTTGAGACATGGTACGTTTATCATTTGTTGAGACTGAGGTTGAGACATGGTACGTTTATCATTTGTTGAGACTGAGGTTGAGACATGGTACGTTTATCATTTGTTGAAACTCAGGTTGAGACATGGTACGTTTGCCATTTGTTGAAACTCAGGTTGAGACATGATATGTTTGTGATTTGTTGTCACTGAGATTGAGACATGGTATGTTTGTGATTTGTTGTCACTGAGATTGAGACATGGTACGTTTATCATTTGTTGAGACTGAGGTTGAGACATGGTACGTTTATCATTTGTTGAGACTGAGGTTGAGACATGGTATGTTTGTGATTTGTTGTCACTGAGATTGAGACATGGTATGTTTGTGATTTGTTGTCACTGAGATTGAGACATGGTACATTTATTATTTGTTGAGACTGAGGTTGAGACATGGTACGTTTATCATTTGTTGAGACTGAGGTTGAGACATGGTACGTTTATCATTTGTTGAGACTGAGGTTGAGACATGGTATGTTTGTCATTTGTTGTCACTGAGGTTGAAACATGGTATGTTTGTGATGTGTTGTCACTGAGATTGAGACATGGTACATTTGCCATTTGTTGAAACTCAGGTTGAGACATGGTACATTTGCCATTTGTTGAAACTCAGGTTGAGACATGGTATGTTTGTGATTTGTTGTCACTGAGATTGAGACATGGTATGTTTGTGATTTATTGAATCTGAGATTCAGACATCATTTGAAGAAAAGTTTGAGACATTTGTGGGAAGTGATGTTTGATTACTTCAGTGATAATAATTAGTAATAAATGTTATGTTTTTTATGTATGTAGACTGAACGCAACAGAAAGACACAGATAACAGCTTATATAATTTATTACAATAAACTATTATATATGTAACAGATATAACATGAATTATATAATAACAATGAGAGATATTCAGTTTCAACCTTCAAAATTAATTACAATACAAAATGGTACTGGCCTGTGTCTAATAATATGATCCAGAATGAAAGTCCAAAAGTCTAGATCAGAAATCCAAAATTCCAGTCTAGGGTGTGAATTTGGTCCCACGAAGAAATTCCGAAGTTTGCTCCGGTCTCCCCTAAACACTCTTGTACATGTTGACTTTCAGTATAACCACTAATTCGAATGAATCGTAAAGATTGATGAAATAAAATCACAGCTTCTGTAGATCTAGCTCTAGTCACAAATCCAAGTTGAATAAACACACAGCAAACGTTGAAAATTTCTCAAACGGAGACAATATCTCTTGAATCGAAAGTAAAAACGAATGACTGACTGATTTCTTTCTTTCTCGCATCACCGTCTGTTTTTATACCACTAGGCCTACTGTTTTCTCGAACAATCGCATAACTTTCACAGAATTCCAGAGCAATCCGCGCATGTCTGTTTTTGCACGACACTCGTCGTCTAGACACCAGGCTGACATACAAATTATTTATAAACATATGATTGATCTACCTAATTCTAGAAATTTCTAAATGTTATTTTAAACGAATAACAACATATTTTATTGGTTTGAACTTCAAAAACAATAATATAAACATGGAAATATAAATAATAGATATGGAAATCCAAACACAACACGACATGTCATTTACAAAACATTTACATAACAATAAACATCTATGTTACATTGTGTAATTTGATCAGAAACAACTTGTGTTGTAAAAGGTAAAATCCAACAATCATCAGAGATCAGAATTATGTTACTTTACAGTTATGTTAGATGCATGATGTTGTGTGAATTGAGTCATCTGTTGTAGAGAGTTGTTATTAATACCATAATCCTCACTTCAACCTTTCGTCTCTCTTCATGTCTGTGCAATTATTTGTATATTTCAAATAATTTTATTATTACTTAATATGAAACCTGGTGGTCCCTGTGTTTATATGAAATATGCATTTTGATTAAAACAACCACACTAATACAATCTGTGACAACTATCAGTATAGCACCTTTTTCAGTACAGATTTTATGTATGAAATTATAAAAAAATTAGACAAGAAATTATATAAATAAGACAAGAATGAATTGTTTAGCACTTTTGATTGTCTTTATTTGTGTAAACTGAATCTATTAAGAGTTTGTTTTCATGTAATTTGAACACCATTCTAGATAGTAACCTAAGAAGTTCGAATAAGAGCACAGACAGCTAAATGTGTAGTTTAGAATATAACAAAAAAACATGTTCAATCAGGATGTGATACTGATGTTGCAGCAATCAGACTGTTTTTCAGGATGTGATACTGATGTTGCAGCAATCAGACTGTTTTTCAGGATGTGATACTGAGGTTGTAGCGATCAAACTATCTTTTCATATTTGCAATAATGATGTCTTTCACAAATCATTTCACCTGTAGCTGGTTTTTCACCAATATATAACTTCTTGAGTATGTAATGAAAATAACTGAACATGCAACTTTTCAGTATAATGTACGATTATGGCATACAGTGAACACAACCAACATGCAACGCTTCAGTGTAATGTACGATTATGTCATACAGTGAACACAGCCAACATGCCTGTATAATGTAAGATTATGGTGTACAGTGAACACGATCAACATACAACACTTGTATAAGATAACATTAGGTTACTGAAACATAAAGTGTCGGTCAGTTTAACTAAATCACTTTTTGTTTCAGACAAGTGAGCCTGTTGCTCAGCCTGAGCATGGAGTTTACACAGTGTTCGTGGAGCTGGAAAACACCAAATTAGAACTGCTTCTTCCCTTCGGAGAAAAGAGTCCCATTAAAGGCTTTCTAGACAAGAATAAATCAGGTGGAATGCATCATATTTGTTTAGAAGTTGACAACATCAAAGCTGCCATGGCTGACCTTAAAAGCCACAAGATTCGGATGCTTAGTGAGGAACCTCGAACTGGTGCTCATGGAAAGCCAGTGGTGTTCCTCCATCCAAAAGATTGTGGTGGAGTTCTTATCGAACTGGAAGAAGCATAATTGTATTGATTACTGTGTGTTTTAGTTCACTAGCAAACCGAATCTTGAAAATTGTTTGTTTTGGTAGTTGCAGTAATTTTGTCTATTGAAGTTTGATTGGCAAACAAACTATCAGTTGTATAAGAATGGAAAAATAAATATTCAAGTTATTATACATTATTATTATCTGATGAGTTCAGAAATATTTTTCACATATATTATTTAACAGATTAAGTTTAAACAATTCAATTTATACCTTAGTTCTTTAATATTAGAAAAGTATTCCTGCAGTTGGAGGTTTGACAAAAAAAGTGAATTATATTTAGAAACAGTGTTATACTATGAAAATAATTTGTATATTGTAAATACTAACATATAATGCATCTGTTTTTTATTATAAACATGGTTGGCACATCTGGACCTTCACAAGTTTATTTAATATTCAGTAAACAATTGTAGAATTTACCAAATAATCATATCAAAGTTAACATATTTAATTTTTTTGCATAAATTTTCATATATTACAATAATTCATTGTGTACATTTATGACAGAAAGTGTTCATACCCATGTCATGAGTAGTTTTTTTCTTCATAACTTAAAAAGTATCACAGTTAGGATAATGAAAGTATGGTTTATTATAAATATTATACTAACACACATCTACATAATTTTTATGTAAATTGAACGACAAATAACCAAACATAGGAGGGGCAGAAAGTGTTCGTGCATCTACCTTAATGGTCAGTTGTGTAGCCTTTCAGGTGAATTACTTGGTGCAATCTCTCCTCATAGCCCTTTGTGATCATTTGACAGTACTCGACTGGTATTTTCTTCCATTCTTCTTTACAGAAGGCCTCCAACTCTTGCAAGTTTTTCGGATGACGCTGATGAACTCTCGTCTTCAACTCATGCCAAACGTTTTCAACTGGGTGACTGTGATGGCCACTCCAGAACATGTATATGTTTCCTTTGCAACCAGGATTGTACATATTTCGATGTGTACTTAGAGTCATTGTCATGCTGGAAGATCCAATGATGACTGAGCCGCAAGTTCCGAGCATCATTCTTGATACAAGTGCCTAATATATCAACGTACTCTTCTTTTTTCATGATTCCATTAATGCGATGAAGGCTGCCTACACCAGAAAAGCTGAAAGAACCTCATAGCCTGCCTGATTGAGCCACCTCCGTGTTTAACTGTAGGGATGGTGTTCTTTGGAAGATTTCGTTCACGCTTCTTACAGAAAATATAGCGAACATCATTGTTCTGAAACTAAACAGATGTTAACTATTTAGCTGTGTGCTTGATTGTAGTTACGTGTACATATTGTTCAAGTTTAACATTAAACCTTTGGTATTTTGTCAATTCATAATTGATGTTCGCTACGTGTACATATTGTTAATGTTTAACATTAAATCTTTGGTATTTTATGAATTGGTAATTGACGTTCGTTAGATGTACATTGTTAAACTTTTAACATTAAAGATGTGGTATCAGGCACACAGCTAAATAGTTAACATCTGTTTACTTTCAGATTTTTCTGAGGTACAACAGGTGTTAAACTAACAAGTAATTAAAATATCTTTTTAGATGTTTTTATTTGCAAAGTTAGGCTTGTTATTAATTACAACAAACCTAAGTTATGAAATATTAACTTGAATGGACTTTACCTTTCACTACGTGTATATATTGTGAAAGTTTAACACTAAACTTGTGGTATTTTACCAATTCGTAATTGACATTTCCTACTTGTACATATTGTTAAAGTTTAACATTAAACTTATGGTATCTTATCAATTCATAATTGACCTTCACTACGTGTACATATTGTTAATGTTTTACATTAAACCTACAGTATTTTATGAATTCATAATTGTTATGTAAATATTTTGTAAACGACAACATGTGTTGTGCTTAAATTTTCATTTCTATTATTCATATTTCCATATTTATATTATTGTTTCGAAGTTTAAACTAATAAAATATGTTGTTATTCATTTAGGGTAACATTTAGAATTTTCTTGAATTAAGTAGACTAATCATATGTTTGTAAATGAAATGCTGGCGACTTCGTGTCTAGACGTTTAGTCTCGTGCAAGAACGGACATGCGCGAATTGCTCTGGAGATCTGTAGAAGTTTCGCGGTGTTTCGAGGAGTCTAGGCCTACAATATATAAACAGACGAAGATGCGAGGAAGAAAGGAGAGTCAGACATTAGTTTTATTCAAGAGAAGAGTCATTAGAAAAGAAGAGTTAGTCATTCGTTTGAGAAAGATTAAGTGTTTACTGTGATTATTCAACTTGGATTTGTGACTGAAGTTAGATCTACGGAAGCTGTGATTTTACTTCGTCAATCTCTACGATTCATCCGAATTAGCGGTTATACTAAAAGTCAACACGTGTGGAACAATTTACGGGAAATCGGAAAAATTAAAGGCGACAATTTTGTGACGTTCATCGGAGGCAACGTGAAAAGAACTTCGTCGAATTTATTGAACTGTGAACTGTTTCTGAACTTCTTCATTTAAACTTCGGAATTTCTTCGTGGGACCAAATTCACACCCTAGACTGGAATTTGAGACTTTCATTTTAGATCATTATATTAGATACAGGCCAGTACCATTTTGTATTGTGATTAATTTTGAGGGTTGAAACTAATACCATTTTGTTTTGTAATTATATTGAAGGTTTAAACTTAATATCTGTCATTTTTATTATATAATTTGTTATATCTGTTAATAGTTTAGTGTAATAAATTATACAAGCTGTTATGTGTTTTTCTGTTGCGTTTAGTTTACGAAACACATAAGAAAACGTAACAATAATTGACCTTCGAGTTCGCTACGTGTACATATTGTTAAAGTTTAACATTAAACCTATATGTTATCCATTCATAATTTACGTTCGTTACTTGTACATATTGTTAAAGTTTGACATTAAAACTATAGTATTTTATGAAGTTGCAATTGACGTTGCCTACGTGTACATACAGTTAAAGTTTAACGTACGTTATTTTATCAATTCATAATTAACGTTCGATGTGTACATATTGTAAAAGTTTGACATTAAACCTGTTGTATTCTATCAATTCGTTAATGACAAGTATTCCCAGTAGTTTTCAATTTTCAAAATCCTTTGCATGATCTTAAGAATACTGTATTGTGTTTGAGGCTCCCTAAAATATTGAAAAACTTGTAATTTTATGAAGATATTTTTTTTAAATTTCAATTGGTAGATCTGTGATAAAAAGTAAATATAATATTCAGAAACTTGGTTTTCAGTATACTGCACAGATAAAGATAACCTTAAGTCACGTTCATAGCTCTAGAAATATAATTATGTCAGGTTTCAGAGAAGTACAAATGATAGTAAATAACTCACACTCCGAGGAAGCTACGGCTTACATTAGAGACAAGCTAGTGTCGGGTCTAAACTAGTAGTATTGGTACTATGAAATATAACTCACACTGAGGAAGCTACTGCTTACGTTAGAGACAAGCTAGTGTCGGGTCTAAACTAGTAGTACTGGTACTATGAATTATAACTCACACTCTGAGGAAGCTACTGCTTACGTTAGAGACAAGCTAGTGTCGGGCCTAAACTAGTAGTACTGGTACTATGAAATATAACTCACATTCTGAGGAAACAACTGCTTACATGAGAGAGAAGCTAGTGTCGGGTCTAAACTAGTAGTACTGGTACTATGAAATATAACTCACACTCTGAGGAAGCTACTGCTTACGTTAGAGAGAAGCTAGTGTCGGGTCTAAACTAGTAGTACTGGTACTATGAAATATAACTCACACTCCGAGGAAGCTACTGCTTACATTAGAGACAAGCTAGTGTCGGGTCTAAACTAGTAGTACTGGTACTATGAAATATAACTCACACTCTAAGGAAGCTACGGCTTACATAAGAGACAAGCTAGTGTCGGGTCTAAACTAGTAGTACTGGTACTATGAAATATAACTCACACTCTGAGGAAGCTACTGCTTACGTTAGAGACAAGCTAGTGTCGGGTCTAAACTAGTAGTACTGGTACTATGAAATATAACTCACACTCTGAGGAAACTACTGCTTACATTAGAGACAAGCTAGTGTCGGGTCTAAACTAGTAGTACTGGTACTATGAAATATAACTCACACTCTAAGGAAGCTACGGCTTACATTAGAGACAAGCTAGTGTCGGGTCTAATCTAGTAGTACTGGTACTATGAAATATAACTCACACTCTGAGGAAGTTACTGCTTACGTTAGAGACAAGCTAGTGTCGGGTCTAAACTAGTAGTACTGGTACTATGAAATATAACTCACACTCTGAGGAAGTTACTGCTTACGTTAGAGACAAGCTAGTGTCGGGTCTAAACTAGTAGTACTGGTACTATGAAATATAACACACTCTGAGGAAGCTACTGCTTACGTTAGAGACAAGCTAGTGTCGGCTCTAAATTAGTGGTATTGGTACTTTGAATTACGTAAGAGAAAAACTCGAGACGGGATTTTGCAGGTACTATTAACTTAAGTAAGCTTGTTACGGGACTGAACTGGTAGTATAGATACTATTAATTACATTAGAGTCGCGTTTGTGACTTTACTCAACTACTATATTTAGTGCTATTAATTACCTTAGAGATAAATTTGTGACGAGACTCGACTAATAGTGTGGGTACTATTAATTATAATATAGTGGGGTTTGTGATGGAACTTAACTAATGTATAAAGTACTATTAATTACATTAGAGACAGGCTTATGATAGGACTCAACTCGTAGTGAAGGCACTAAACATTATATGTAAGACAAGCTAGTTACAGGACTCAACTAGTAGTGTAGGCACTATTAATTATATTAAATACAAGTTTGTGAAAAGATTCAACTAGTAGTGTAGGCACTATTAATTATATTAAATACAAGTTTGTGAAAAGATTCAACTAGTAGTGTAGGTACTATTAATTATATTAAATACAAGTTTGTGACAGGACTGAACTAGTAGTGTAGGTACTATTAATTATATTAAAGACAGGCTTGTGACAGGACTGAACTAGTAGTGTAGGTTCCATACTATGTTTTTTAAACCTTTTTAGATGGTTATGACGCTTTCGTAAATCTTTATATTGTAACAGATAATCTAATTGAAATGTCGACAGAGTTTTATTAAAGTTTCCAGTATATACAAGACTGTCCTGAGATTTTATTCACATATATTATAACAGTTGTTTTAAAGTTATTTGATATACTGATGATATAGAAAGTACAAGAATTATGACTGTGATTTATCTGCACTTTTCCTTCATTCAGTGTGAACTGACAGAAACTCAGAACCATGCTAGATGCACTCATAACAGAATACTGTTTTCTTACTGTAGAAGACACTTGTTCAGTAAATGTACTATGAAAATATATTTATTGATGAGGCTAGAGCCAGTTACAGGATACAGAGATGAACAACAAAGATTCCATCACTGTGATGTTTATCCTGATACACTGGACATTTGCAAAACTGGAACAAATCATATAGAACAAAATCCACTGATTTCTACTAAACTTCTAATAACCTTTTATAAATGGTGTTACTATTACAATATATGAGCAAAGTCCTGCCATATAGGATGATAAAACTTTACAAACAATATCAGTGATTGTTTAAGACCATTTAGTGAAATACGAAGCACCAATAAGTGTTCATACTGATACAAACTGAAACCTTTCTTTCTGGATCATGTTACATGGAAACTATTTAGAATACATCTGATAATTCACAATTCAAACACTTATAATGACCAAATCACAAGACGTTCTATTCATGCTTAAAACAAATCTTTCAAACTGTACAACTAATTATTATAAAGTTTCATTATCTCTTCTTATTAAAAACCTTTTTTATTACATGGACTCTCCCCTATCTGTTTTTGAAATATCCAATGAAGATATTTTATGTCTAAACACTGATAATTAATAGAAGTATTTCTTTATATTATTACACAAGCTACTATTCTGATGGAGTTCTACAATAAGTGTACACAGCTACCTTACTGTGGGTAACTTTGCAGAGTCATAGGTTTAAAAACTGTAACGTACTTTATCAAGCAGGTCTAAATTTGTTTGCCTTTCTATAAGAATAAAATAAGTTACATTTTATAACAAATCTACAATTATTAATGTACATTATTTTAGTAAGAGAACATGGTTTCAAAACATAATACTTCAACAGTGTTGTACCATAAAATCAAAATAAAAACGAAAATCATGTTGGTAAACTAAATATTAAACATTAAAATTTACAGAGAAAAAATCTTATACAGTTAAAACACATCAAACAAACTAGTCTTTCCATTTCTGATGTTACAATAACATTGTGTACAGCATTACCTAACAATACCAGTCTTTCCATTTCTGATGTCACGATAACATTGTGTACAGCATTACCTAACAATACCAGTCTTTCCATTTCTGATGTTACCATAACATTGTCTACAGCATTACCTAACAATACCAGTCTTTCCATTTCTGATGTTACAATAACATTGTGTACAGCATTACCTAACAATACCAGTCTTTCCATTTCTGATGTTACGATAACATTGTGTACAGCATTACCTAACAATACCAGTCTTTTCATTTCTGATGGTACGATAACATTGTGTACAGCATTATCTAACAATACTAGTCTTTCCATTTCTGATGTTACGATAACATTGTGTACAGCATTACCTAACAATACCAGTCTTTTCATTTCTGATGGTACGATAACATTGTGTACAGCATTACCTAACAATACCAGTCTTTCTATTTCTGATGGTACGATAACATTGTGTACAGCATTACCTAACAATACCAGTCTTTCTATTTCTGATGGTACGATAACATTGTGTACAGCATTACCTAACAATACCAGTCTTTTCATTTCTGATGGTACGATAACATTGTGTACAGCATTACGAAACAATATTGTGATCACAGCACAAACAAGACTTCAATACAGTTTCATGATGTCTACACATTCCTACATTAAAGGTAAGAAAACCTGGTTTTATGTTTATATAGTAAAACAAATGTGGAAAGGGGCAGACTGTAAAAATTCATGTTATGTTTTAACCCACATTACAAAGTCTTAAACACAACTGATCGTACAGGAGAGAACAGGTATCAAATAATTTCTTTTAATAACAATAAAAACTGAAGAAGGTGTCCCCATGAGAAGAGAAGCAGAGGGACAATAACCATCAAGAACCAGATCTAAACAGTTTAACACAACAGCTAATTTACTGACAGTTTATAATTACTTCTAGCATGGCCATCCCTTATTGAATAGTGTGAGAATGTTAAAAGCACACACATTGATGTACAACATCCAGTGAACATGAATATTTACATATATTATGCTAAAATTGAATTTGAAATGTTTCTTATTTACACATTTGTTTTACAATTTATTTCAAAAATTGTTCTTGAAGCTTATAGATTAATTCATTGATCCAAAATAAATAACAGAATAATAAAGAATTTCAAATTTGCACTTTCAGCCTCTTTAAAACAACTCATTTTCATTCATAAATCTCAAGATAACACCTTGTACACATAAGTTCATGTTACTGGACAAACATCTACAGTATGGTACAACTACAAATTTTAATAACATTACATACCTACTAGTATCAAAACTGTTGCTACAGAAATAACAGAATTGGAAACAACTATCAAGTGAATATAGTTTTTTCTACCTTACTGTTATGACATTTCCTGAATACGTAGTAATTTCATAATAGTACATAACCGGTACAAATTAGTTAATGCTAGATAATAACCTGGTTTATACAAGACTAAACACTTCCTTTATAATGGAAACTGATATGTTCATATATGGAAGTGTCCACGTCACAGGATACTTTATGGTGATTGGTAAACCATCTACCTATTTCAATAACTTTCTAAAAACAGCTTTTTATAAGGCTTTGAAGATACACTTCCTTTAAGTGTTACATTTTGTGGTTTGCTCTTACACTTGTTTCAGTTTGTCTAACATTAACTTACTTTGTTTTCAAGATACAAACCACAAAATTAAATGAATTTCTCCTCACTGCTATAAACTGTAAAACATTCTATCAGACATTTCAGGTCTCACTTAGTAAAATTTCTAGTGATAGCCTATTACACCAATTCTGATATATGACAAAACTATATTACTATGGTAACATAATAATAATACAAAGGTCAGACTAGCTTGAGCTATGAGGAGATACACTGAACAAAAAAATTCAGTTATTCTCACTGTCAGAAGGACGAGCTGATAGGCTCAAAAATTAACTTTTATACTGTTTTCTTTGTTGTTACTATTATTAAAGAAACAATGCACTTGGACATTTCAAGATGACATAGTACCACCAGACATGTTTTACTACTTTGAACCACTGCTATAAACATAGTTAACTATTTGCTCATTATTACTAATGAATTTCTTTAATAACTAAATGCTGCGCATCACTTAAAAACTTACTAAATCTAAACAATCTTTCAAAAACATTTATTTTTGTAAGTTCAACTTAACAGCTAGTAAACCACTGCATTTCATCTCAAAGTGGGAAATCAATAACACATAAGGGATGAATGTACATTTTCACAACCTGAAAACTTCACTGTGAAAAATCACTGATTTCATTACAGTATTTTCAGTTAACCTTGATTCCTGATTCAGAAATAATGTCTTCTTAAATAAACCATAACTCTTAAAAAGGGAGAATATATGTAGTTCATGTCTCAGATATATCCCATTTCTACCTCACGTTCTCTAATCAATGGGGAGTATATATAATTATTGTTTTAAGATTATCCTGTTTTTAACTAAATGTTGTCTCTTGAGAAGGGAGAGTATACGTAGTTCTTGGTTTAACAGTATCATGTTTTCAACTAAATTTTATCTCTTAAGAAGGGGAAACAAACTATGCATTAAACAATAAAACTCACTTTAATTTTCAGTCATGCAAACTTTTAGCCTTTAGAATTTTACCCTTTTTGTGAGGACTCAATCACAATTTTTACTTAAACAAGAACTGATCTTTTAACAATAGGATAACAACATATACCTTCTCATTTGAAAAGTGTTCAGACTTAAGACTTACCTAGATCAACTGTAATTTTCTCCTTTTGTGAAAAACCATTTAATCAATTGTGTAATCACTGCTGAGTTAATTAACTATTTATCTACTTAACATTTAATTAAAAATATACATCATTGAAGTATTGCTTGAAAACCCTAAGAAAATACCTTTATTTTTAACAATCTGTATTTAAATCATAGTGATAAAAAAGGGTTTACATTTTAAAATGTTTATATTTTAATCTACTGTTTAAAATATTCAGATATCAAGTCTCCTTCTGGAAAATTTGTTTCCATAAAATCACAAAATGAGAAATTCTGGAATATCATATCTTATGTTCATAAAGAAATGGTCCTTGAGTTTAAATATAATACAAACTAGTGTAACAAGTTAATGTACAAAAGGAAACAAACAAAATTATTAGCTGTACAAACAGAACTGTTCAGTGTAAAACTAACCTTTACAATTAAAAAAACAAATCAGCAGTTGAGCATGTTCTGGTCACCCGTCCAAATACAGGTTTCAAACATAAAGTGTGTATCTACAGCCTTCTTTACAAGGATCATTGAATGTACAATTATTCTCACTACTTTACAGTCTCAAGCTATTGACTTGAAATTACAAGCTACTGCTAGGAAACACCTCCTTGTTTAATAGCTGTTCCAGGATTTTCTGTTAAAACATTTGAAGAACCAGTCACACACATAGTTTGAATGTGATCTCCATCAGCTACCTTCTCACTGAGGACTGCTGGAGTGGACAAACTGCTGGGACTGGACACCACTGAAACTTCAGTACTTAATGTATGAAGAGGATACTTCCCAATGGTAGTTAATAACTGTTGCACACTAGGTAAAACTTGGCCATTTGCTGTAGAACTGATACAAAACCCATTCTGATTGGCAGGGTGTGAAAAAGATTCAGAACATGGTAGAAACCACTCTGGTGGAGTATGATCTACTGATACTACAGTTTCATCCCCCGTATTACTAGTGCTGACAGACCCTGTTGTTAAAAAAGAACTTACTGACGAGAATACAGTATTTGCTGTTGACGTGTTGGGGTTTCCAAGGCCTACAGCTGCAGTTGAAAAATGTGAGGCACCATGAGGAAAGCTACAGTCCACTGAGCTAATTATTCCTGGATCAACAGCCGAATAGGATATTACTCCACCATCAAAAACACCAGAGAGTAGCCCGAAGCCATCTGGTTGGACACGATTTTGTCCTAGGTAATAGCCATTTATGGAACTTGAATGTGAAAGATCTGATTGTAGAGTGAGAAGTGAATTATGTAACAAATGGCTTTCTGATACAAGGGAAGGATGGGACATATGACCTTGAGCCATGGTTGAAAGATCTTCAGACAAAGAGGTTAGGTCACTGGACAAGGTACTGGTGATGACACTGAGGTTATCCAATCCACTGTGAGCCAGATCATGAAATGAATTCTCATTCACTGACACAACGAGGTTATCTGATTCGAGTAGGTTATTGTGAATGTCACCAATCTCTCGCCCTGTTCCTGACAGCTTTGCAAGAGACTCTTTAGCCATACGAACATCTTTAGATACAGCTGCAAGGGCCCTTTCCAGCTCTTCTGTCTCTTCTCTTGAAGGAACATATTCTCCATTCTTGCTTTCTTTGTTTAAAGAAAAAATCAATTTTATATACAAATTACATATGACCAACAGTACTTTGTATGTTAAAAGTATACAAGGGCTAAGAAACAAGAATGTGGTGTGACAAAAATCTTAGTACGTAACAGTAATGTAGAGTGACAGAAATATTAGTACGTAACAGTAATATAGTGTGACAGAAATATTAGTATGTAACAGTAATTAGTGTGACAGAAATATTAGTATGTAACAGTAATGTAGAGTGACAAAAATATTAGTATGTAACAGTAATATAGAGTGACAGAAATATTAGTACCTAACAGTAATATAGTGTGACAGAAATATTAGCAGGTAACAGTAATATAGTGTGACAGAAATATTAGTACCTAACAGTAATGTAGAGTGACAGAAATATTAGTAGGTAACAGTAATGTAGAGTGACAGAAATATTAGTATGTAACAGTAATATAGTGTGACAGAAATATTAGTACCTAACAGTAATGTAGAGTGACAGAAATATTAGTATGTAACAGTAATATAGTGTGACAGAAATATTAGTACCTAACAGTAATGTAGAGTGACAGAAATATTAGTATGTAACAGTAATATAGTGTGACAGAAATATTAGTATGTAACAGTAATATAGAGTGACAGAAATATTAGTATGTAACAGTAATATAGTGTGACAGAAATCTTAGTGTTTAACAATAATATAGTGTGACAGAAATCTTAGTGTTTAACAATAATATAGTGTGACAGAAATCTTAGTGTTTAACAATATAGTGTGACAGAATCTTAGTGTTTAACAATATAGCGTGACAGAATCTTAGTGTTTAACAATAATATAGTGTGACAGAAATCTTAGTATGTAACAGTAATATAGTGTGACAGAAATCTTAGTGTTTAACAATAATATAGTGTGACAGAAAACTTAGTGTTTAACAATAATATAGTGTGACAGAAATCTTAGTGTTTAACAATAATATAGTGTGACAGAAATCTTAGTGTTTAACAATAATATAGCGGGACAGAATCTTAGTGTTTAACAATAATATAGCGTGACAGAATCTTAGTGTTTAACAATAATATAGTGTGACAGAAATCTTAGTATGTAACAGTAATATAGTGTGACAGAAATCTTAGTGTTTAACAATAATATAGTGTGACAGAAATCTTAGTGTTTAACAATAATAGAGTGTGACAGAAATCTTAGTGTTTAACAATAATATAGCGTGACAGAATCTTAGTGTTTAACAATAATATAGTGTAACAGAAATCTTAGTGTTTAACAATAATATAGTGTGACAGAAATCTTAGTATATAACAGTACTGTAGGGTGAAAGAAATCTTAGTATATAAAGTAATGCTATGGGTCTTAAGCTATATAAGATAAGAAACTGTAGTTTCTTGTTACAATATGAAGTTGTTCTAGTAAGAAAATAGGGCAATTTATGTTTATGCTTTTCTTTTATGGTGGTTATAAGATCAGTTAAAGTCCTTACATATTTAGGACAGAGAGAATAAGAAAAATATATATATATAAAGTTCAACTCCAAAAATGTTTGATATTTTTCTAGGGGTTACACCAATGAAATTTGATAATTTTCAGGTTAGCCATCAAAGAGTTAAAAATGTAAAAGTTCTTTTGTGATGAATACATCGGCCTATGGAAGTAAATGTATAATTAAGATGCTTCCCTGGATAGAAACCTATTAAGAAAGATCCAATGAAATAACTGAACATTTTAAAGTAATACCACTATACCCATGTGACTTCATGATAATGTTAGGTCATCTCATTCAAAACACTCTGAAGCATATGGATTACCCCCAGTTCATAAACTGATACAACCCTAAGACCAACAGTGTCCATGTACAACTTCACAAGTTACATTACACCTTAATGGCACCAATTACTTTCTCAACAGGCTTATATATATGATTTACACATAAAAACATCATCTTTCTCTTGATGCCACTTGCATGCATTCTTACAGAACAAAGTATGTGTTTGGTTATGTATCTTCTTAAATCAGTCAGCTACCACTGATATTTATACAAAAGTCATAAATTCTCCCAAATTTATTTTCAACAACAATCACTTCAAATTAGATTCAACTCTCTACAAAAAGAAAGGTACTACTATAGACAATAATATTGACACAGCTGTGATCTCTGTTTTATACATTTCAAACAAGCTAAGATCAAACTTAAATAGCTAATATTGTTCAGTGGTTACCTGTATAGTTAATTACTAAGACATTCACAGTTTTGACACACAAGGCATCAAAAAAAGAAAAATATCACATCAAAACAATGTTTCATGGATTATGCCCTTTGTTAAGGGATTAGAAGATATGGCAGGAAACTTGTTTGTTCAGCTTTTAATAAGGATAATACATTTGTGATAATGATAAACCCACATGATGTAAAAATCTATCTCAAGATGGCTGGTATGTGTATTAAAATAAAGTGAAGAAGAAGGTTGAAACAGTGTTTTCTATCTACCCATAGCAGCCATCTTGAGATAGAAGGACAATACACATAAATCAAAAAAGTTTTTTTTGTAAAGACTGATGGCTTACAAAAGTCCCCCCTATGAACTTGTATGTCCACAGTGTCTGGCTACCTAACTAAATGAATACAACTGTTTCAAAGAACACATTCATACCACTGGAAATCTTGACAACAAAGAAGCAACTGCTGAACATTACTTAAAATAAGATGGTACAAACAATGGGACACTTTAAGAAAAACCACTGGACACCCTATACAATCAATGTGACACGTAAAAAAAACACTAAACTCAGAACTTTTTGACCATCACATACTGTTTTCTGTTATACTGTGTAGTTGCATTTTGTTTTCAGTTTCTGTGATTTAAATAGTTTGGTAACCTGTGATGTTTTAGATCCTCATTGAAGTCACAAGTCCAAATGTCAAAAACAAGTAATTAAACATTTTTTTTACAAAGATGTATGTCATCATTACATAAAGGTAATCTGAATATCAACATAAACATCATTCTATATTGTCATGACTATTGGTTTTAAACTTTTATTAAAATAACGAACAGAATAGCTTTTTGACATTCTTAGGTCATCTTCAGGTTAACAAAGAAAGAGTTTGCAAGGTTGTTCTCTACCTTATTTTAACAAAAGATTAATACCCAAACCAACCATCTTGTGAATACATTTTTACTTCAAGTGGGTTTCTTGTCATTATTAATAAAATAGCACTTTCACTCCTTATGTCCACAAACAATAATACTTAATCATAAAACTCCAGAGTATAAACTTCCAGTAACTTGTGAAATAAATATAGAGTATAAACTTCCAGTAACTTGTGAAATAAAACTGGAGTACAAACTTCTAGTAACTTGTGATATAAAACTGGAGTACAAACTTCCAGTAACTTGTGATATAAAACTGGAGTACAAACTTCTAGTAACATGTGAAATAAAACTGGAGTACAAACTTCTAGTAACATGTGAAATAAAACTGGAGTACAAACTTCCAGTAACTTGTGATATAAAACTAGAGTATAAACTTCCAACAACTTGTGAAATAAAACTAGAGAGTATAAACTTCCAGTAACTTGTGAGATAAATATAGAGTATAAACTTCCAGTAACATGTGAAATAAAACTAGAGAGTACAAACTTCCAGCAACTTGTGAAATAAAACAAGAGAGTAAAACTTCCAGTAACTTTTGAAACAAAACTACAAAGTACAAACTTCCAGTAACTTTTGAAATAAAACTACAGAGTATAAACTTCCAGTAACTTGTGAGATAAAACTGGAGAGTATAAACTTCCAGTAACTTGCGAGATAAAATTGCAGAGTATAAAGTTCCGTTATCTTGTGAAATGAAAGTGGAGAGTATAAAATTTCAGTAACTTGAGATAAATATACAGTATAAACCTCAAGTAACTTGTGAGATAAAACTACAGAGTATAAACTTCCAGTAACTTGTGAGATAAAACTACAGAGTATAAACTTCCAGTAAATTGTGAGATAAAACTACAGAGTATAAACTTCCAGTAAATTGTGAAATAAATATAGAGTATAAACTTCCAGTAAATTGTGAGACAAAACTACAGAGTATAAACTTCCAGTAACTTGTGAGATAAATATACAGAGTATAAATGTTCTGAATAATGCAATTTTTATTTTGTTCTTAAAGTGCTTTTACAAATTTCTTACATTTACGAGGAAACCTTATATACTAAAAAGGTTTTGAGAACATTATAACTAATAATGGAAACAGCAACAGTATAAATAAGTATATATCACATGAATAAAGTGAAATTAATTATCAGCATGTTTTTCAAATCTGTGAAAATCAGCCAATGCTCACCAGCAAAGAGCTCTGTGAAAGCTTCATCAGGTATCTTGTTGAGAACCTCTGTAAAGTCATGTTCTTCAAGCAGCTTACTGGCTTGGTGGGCAAGTTCTGCAGCATCAAGGGGAAATTCAAGGGTTTTCTCAATCGTCCCTGAAAATATTGGGGTTATTTTTAATTTGATGACATAACTTATATTTTTTGGACATTCCACATACATCAAGGTGTTTATTTTGATAATGGATCAACAACTTTTACTCAACATTAGTTATGGCATAACATTTTACACAATAATTTGTATCAAGCAAATCTCACACTCAGTTATTAATACAAATAATGTCATCATTAAAAAAACAAACCTTTTTCACACAATGAACTTTACGACTGGTACATTTTTTATACCACATCAACCGATGATAAATTATTGTCCTTCAGTGCGTTCAAAACTTTATATTTACCACAGTTGTGACATACAAGAAACTATATCAAGTCAGATGATAATAGTAAAACCTCCCTGAAAAATGTGATGAACATTTCAAGTGGAAAGATTAATAACAATATAAAAATCTGTATTCTTCAGTTCATTTTATACTTATATAAGAAAACAACAAATGATTATCATATTCAGTATAAAAACCTGTTGTTGGTGCACATGAATAACTTATCTTACAAATATCTTTAAATGTAACAAGTCCTGTAACGATTTACTGTGATAACAATATTAAAAACAAACTCATGTTTAAATCAATTCAAAGAAATATTTATGATCTTTTAACAGGTACATGAATAAGAAACAGTAACCTGTCACATACAGAACCTTTCTTATTCTGTCCAATCCCAACAATGTATGACTACTTCAAGTATCGATTGTGTAATTAAAGAGCTCCACAATTAAAATAAAACAGGAGAAAAACTTGTTGAAAACTACTATAAACAATATTAGAAAATCTAATAGAAATATTATGAAGCTTTAATATAGAGTCGATGTACATCAAGTTACACTACAACAAAACAGACTTTGAAAAGACAATGTATCAAATAATATATGTACCTTAGATATAAGAATCAAAGTACATTGTTACAATGAAACACAATAGACAGGTGTCAAGAATTACCTTCAGAATATATTAAAATAATTTTAAAATTAGGAAAAATGTGTGAAAAAAAATCCAAGTAAAGAGACAAGGTTTATGAATATCAAATCTGTCATCTCAGATACATGTAACACTGTTCCTCATCAACATACATAGATTTTCAAGGTTTATGAATATAAAGTATGTTTCTTGTGAAGATATACTAGTCATATTCTGTGTGGTTTCAAGAAAGAAAAACTGTATGATATTTTACATAAATATCATAATGATAGACAGTTTTCAAAATGAAAAACAAGATGGTTCTATAAAAATACCAACTGTAAATTTAGGAAACAGAGAAGCATTTAATTTCAATTTCCACAAAAAGAAAATACATGATGGAACATGCTCATGTTGATTTGCTACACGTTAAAAAAATTATAACATTAAAAGCCTGTATAATATTAGGAATTAGACCAAAGATGTAACAAAATTAGTACTTTCAACAGAAATAGTAATAAAACAAAGAAATAAAACACAAGAACAAGAGATATGATCAAAATAAAATTATTTAGAGAACAATGTCTTTCATATTATTAATAAAATATTATTTTATGGCACAGTGTTATTGAAAACTATAAATTAGACATAAAACAAAAACTTAAATAGATACACAATAAAATGAAATAAACAGCTTGCAATTACTTCTATACAAGAAAATAGAAAAAAAATCCTACAATAAGAAACATGAATCAAAGATCAATGAAAATGATAAAACACAACAACAAAATAAACAATTCAGAAACATTAAGATTCTAAATCTAACACAAGGAGAAACAACTTGTATGAAGTTATTAATATAAAATTGTAACAGTTAAAAACCAGATGAAGTTGGTATCACCTTAAACATCATCCAGGCTGAGAGTAAGAACCATTTGAACTCTCAACGAATACAACACTTATTTCGACATGGTCCAAGACAAAAATACAATTGAATATAGACTGTCTGTTGCCAGGTGAGACATGTAGACACACAACTAACACAATTTATTTATAAACAGTGCTTAACACTTGTCTTGTCAGTGAAACAAAACCCAATACACTGATATGCAAAGTGGTTTAGCTAAGCCTATTTCATTCTGTTCTTTGGAAAAAATTTAATTTTCTAACATAATTTAAGAGAAGTAAAAAATGATAAAGCAAACTTTTCAAAACCTTTAAAATAACAGGACTAAAATGGAAGGACTTGTTTCACAAACACCTTTCCTTCTAGCATCAAGCTAAGCTTTCATCACTTTGTTTCAATATTTGAGCAACTGAAATGAAGTCACACTGGCTTGTATAATTGAAAATGAAAACGTACTTCCTTATATTTCTAGACTTATATAGTTTCTCTAAAGGTAGCAGTATTAATTAAATAAAACAACTGTATTAAATCAATTTCAAATAAACTTCTTGAATCCTTAGAAACATGATAACTGTCTTTCAAACAGAATGGTATAATTTTGTCGTGAAGAAGAATGTACCCATCTGGGCATGACTAAGTTAAACTAAGATTTTCTCACAAAACGTAACTAATTCTAAGTATCACCATAGCAACAAAGAAATTATAAAGAAAAGTATTCTAATTTTGTGAACCCTAAAGAATTTATACATCACATTCTTCTCTAGACACAGTTTATTGGGGAAAGTTCCAAGACATTTTCTTAACTGAATTGTTACTCACTACATAATGTTTGTTCTACATAACAGCACAAATATCTACCTGGAGACAACTGTTCATCCAAGTCACTGCCTAAGTCAGAATTAAGCTGGCCACCCAGATCTTTCACTCCCCCTGCATCAACTGGTGGTTCCACAGACACTGGTTCACTCTTTGTAACACTACTGCTATTTTCTTCTAAATATATATTTTTGAAAAAAACAAATTTTGAAATGATGACATAAAATAGATCATATAGAAAATCTTTCAAGTCATACCATGTTAAAAACTGGCAATAATATTAAATTACATCTTTGTGAAATAGAAAATAATAGCAATAATAAACTGTTAGAACAAATCAAAATAAACTAATTTTTTACATCACATTTATATAAAAAAGTTATTCAAATTTAGTAGGCTATACATTTCATTACAAGATACATTTCTTATACACCGTATCACAATCTTTAGAGTATTAAAATACAGCTTAGTCTTAACTAATATGATTTATACCTGAACAGTGTTTATTATTTGAATAAATATGAATCATTCATTTCATAATCAGCTGAACAAACATGAAAACCTGTACTTCAATAAAACAAAGACCTCATTACTGTGTCTTTTTAATTTACTTAGAACTACAATAAATACAAATTAAATTAAGATAATACACATTTAAAGTGAAATCATATAACTCACAATTTATATTTAAATTAAATCTGAACCATTCGGGAAAGGTTAATAACTTTAACACAAGCTAGTGCATGTGATAACAGAATACTGTTTAGATGTTAAGCAACTCACACTGATAGAATTTGGTTCAGTAATAACCTATCCAGAATAGTCCTATCTGTGTTACTGAGTTCAGTGTACACCCAAATATCAATTTCTGTAACAATTATTTTGTGGAATTTACAAAGAAAAATGGAAACAATGTTTCAAATTTCATCTCTAAACAGCTCTAAGGAATCTTGTCTGTAAATAACATGGTTTCTCTAAACAGCTCTAAGGAATCTTGTCTGTAAATAACACGGTTTCTCTAAACAGTTCTAAGGAATCTTGTCTGTAAATAACACGGTTTCTCTAAACAGCTCCAAGGAATCTTGTCTGTAAATAACACGGTTTCTCTAAACAGCTCCAAGGAATCTTGTCTGCAAATAACATAGTTTCTCTAAACAGCTTTAAGGAATCTTGTCTCCAAATAACACGGTTTCTCTAAACAGCTCTAAGGAATCTTGTCTGCAAATAACATGGTTTCTCTAAACAGTTCTAAGGAATCTTGTCTGTAAATAACACGGTTTCTCTAAACAGTTCTAAGGAATCTTGTCTGTAAATAACACGGTTTCTCTAAACAGCTCCAAGGAATCTTGTCTGTAAATAACACGGTTTCTCTAAACAGCTCCAAGGAATCTTGTCTGCAAATAACACGGTTTCTCTAAACAGCTTTAAGGAATCTTGTCTCCAAATAACACGGTTTCTCTAAACAGCTCTAAGGAATCTTGTCAGCAAATAACATGGTTTCTCTAAACAGTTCTAAGGAATCTTGTCTGTAAATAACACGGTTTCTCTAAACAGCTCCAAGGAATCTTGTCTGCAAATAACATAGTTTCTCTAAACAGCTTTAAGGAATCTTGTCTCCAAATAACACGGTTTCTCTAAACAGCTCCAAAGAATCTTGTCTGCAAATAACATGGTTTCTCTAAACAGCTTTAAGGAATCTTGTCTGCAAATAACATGGTTTCTCTAAACAGTTCTAAGGAATCTTGTCTGTAAATAACACGGTTTCTCTAAACAGCTCTAAAAAATCTTGTTTGTAAATAACATGGTTTCTCTAAACAGCTCCAAAGAATCTTGTCTGCAAATAACATGGTTTCTCTAAACAGCTCTAAAAAATCTTGTTTGTAAATAACATGGTTTCTCTAAATAGCTTTAAGAAATCTTCTCTGGAAATAACATAATTTCTCTAAAGAGCTCTAAGGAATCTTGTCTGTAAATAACATGATTTGATTTGTTTTTGTTCACACCAGAACTAAGAAACTATAATTACTTAAGAAACATAATTACTCATCTTATTTTCTATTTCATTGCCACTTTCTCACAATATTAAAGCAGGTGTATGAATGAATCAAAAATAAAGCAGGTCTCTGGAAACACCTACAGATAATATCTAAATACGACTAGATAGAGCACACTGTATACAAACAGTTATATATACAACTAGACAAAGCAGACTATATAACAACAAGTTGGTATACAACTAGATAGAACAGAGTGTATGACAACAGTTTGGTATACAACTAGATAGAACAGAGTGTATGACAACAGTTTGGTATACAACTAGATAGAACAGACTGTATAACAACAGTTTGGTATACAACTAGATAAAACCGAGTGTATGACAACAGTTTGGTATACAACTAGATAGAACCGAATGAAAGACAACAGTTTGGTATACAACTAGATAGAACTGAGTGTAAAACAACAGTTGGCTATACAACTAGATAGAACAGAGTGAATAACAACAGTTTGGTAACTAGATAGAACAGACTGTATAACAACAGTTTGGTACACAACTAGATAGAACTGAGTGTAAAACAACAGTTTGTTATACAGCTAGATAGAACAGAGTGTATAACAACAGTTTGGTATATAACTAGATAGAACTAAGTGAGTAAGAACAGTTTGGTATACAACTAAATAGAACAGACTGTATAACAACAGTTTGGTAAACAGCTAGATAGAACAGAGTGTATGACAACAGTTTGGTACACAACTAGATAGAACAGAGTGAAAAACAACAGTCTGGTATACAACTAGATAGAACAGACTGTATAACAACAGTGGTATACAACTAGATAGAACAGACTGTATAACAACAGTTTGGTATACAATTAGATAGAACAGAGTGAAAAACAACAGTCTGGTATACAACGAGATTGAACAGACTGTATAACAACAGTCTGGTATACAACTAGATAGAACTGAGTGCATAACAACAGTTGGCTATACAACTAGATAGAACAGAGTGAATAACAACAGTTTGGTAACTAGATACAACAGACTGTATAACAACAGTTTGGTATACAATTAGATAGAACAGAGTGAAAAACAACAGTTTGGTATACAACTAGATAGAACAGACTGTATCACAACAGTTTGGTATACAACTAGATAGAACTAAGTGTATAAGAACAGTTTCGTATACAACTAAATAGAACAGACTGTATAACAACAGTTTGGTAAACAGCTAGATAGAACAGAGTGTATGACAACAGTTTGGTACACAACTAGATAGAACAGAGTGAAAAAGAACAGTTTGGTATACAACTAGATAGAACAAAGTGAAAAACAACAGTTTGGTATACAACTAGATAGAACAAAGTGAAAAACAACAGTTTGGTATACAACTAGATAGAACAGACTGTATAACAACAGTTTGGTATACAACTAGATAGAACAGAGTGTATGACAACAGTTTGGTATACAGCTAGATAGAACAGACTGTATCACAACAGTTTGGTATACAACAAGATAAAACAGACTGTATAACAACAGTTTGGTATACAATTAGATAGAACAGACTGTATAACAAAAGTTTGGTATACAACTAGATAGAACAGACTGTATAACAACAGTTTGGTATACAACTAGATAAAACAGAGTGTATAACAACAGTTTGGTATACAACTAGATAAAACAGAGTGTATAACAACAGTTTGGTATACAACTAGATAGAACAGAGTGAAAAACAACAGTTTGGTATACAACTAGATAGAACAGAGTGAAAAACAACAGTTTGGTATACAACTAGATAGAACAGAGTGAAAAACAACAGTTTGGTATGCAACTAGATAGAACAGGCTGTATAACAACAGTTTGGTATACAACTAGATAGGTCAGAGTGTATGACAACAGTTTGGTATACAGCTAGATAGAACAGAGTGTATGACAACAGTTTGGTATACAACTAGATAAAACAGACTGTATCACAACAGTTTGGTATACAACAAGATAAAACAGACTGTATAACAACAGTTTGGTATACAACAAGATAAAACAGACTGTATAACAACAGTTTGGTATACAATTAAATAGAACAGACTGTATAACAACAGTTTGGTAACTAGATAGAACAGACTGTATAACAACAGTTTGGTATACAACAAGATAAAACAGACTGTATAACAACAGTTTGGTATACAATTAGATAGAACAGAGTGTATAACAACAGTTTGGTATACAACTAGATAGAACAGAGTGAAAAACAACAGTTGGCTATACAACTAGATAGAACAGAGTGAATAACAACAGTTTGGTACACAACTAGACAGAACTGAGTGTAAAACAAGAGTTTGTTATACAGCTAGATAGAACAGAGTGTATAACAACAGTTTGGTAACTAGATAGAACAGAGTGTATGACAACAGTTTGGTATACAACTAGATAGAACAGACTGTATAACAACAGTTTGGTACACAACTAGATAGAACAGAGTGTATAACAACAGTTTGGTATGCAACTAGATAGAACAGACTGTATAACAACAGTTTGGTATACAATTAGATAGAACAGACTGTATAACAACAGTTTGGTAAACAGCTGGATAGAACAGAGTGTATGACAACAGTTTGGTATACAACTAGATAGAACAGACTGTATAACAACAGTTTGGTATACAACTAGATAGAACAGACTGTATAACAACAGTTTGGTATACAACTAGATAGAACAGACTGTATAACAACAGTTTGGTAACTAGATAGAACAGACTGTATAACAACAGTTTGGTATACAACTAGATAGAAGAGAGTGAAAAACAACAGTTTGGTATACAACTAGATAGAACAGAGTGTATAACAACAGTTTGGTATACAACTAGATATTAGAGAGTGAAAAACAACAGTTTGGTATACAACTAGATAGAACTGAGTGTATGACAAAATATTGGTAAACAGCTAGATAGAACAGAGTGTATGACAGCAGTTTGGTATACAACTAGATAGAACAGACTGTATAACAACAGTTTGGTATACAACTAGATAAAACAGAGTGTATAACAACAGTTTGGTATACAACTAGATAGAACAGAGTGAAAAACAACAGTTGGCTATACAACTAGATAGAACTGAGTGAATAACAGTTTGGTAACTAGATAGAACAGACTGTATAACAACAGTTTGGTACACAACTAGATAGAACTGAGTGTAAAACAACAGTTTGTTATACAGCTAGATAGAACAGAGTGAATAACAACAGTTTGGTAACTAGATAGAACAGACTGTATAACAAAAGTTTGATACACAACTAGATAGAACTGAGTGTATAACAACAGTTTGTTATACAACTAGATAGAACAGAGTGAATAACAACAGTTTGGTAAACAGCTAGATAGAACAGAGTGCATAACAACAGTTTGGTACACAACGAGATAGAACTGAGTGTATAACAACAGTTTGTTATACAACTAGATAGAACAGAGTGAATAACAACAGTTTGGTAAACAGCTAGATAGAACAGAGTGCATAACAACAGTTTGGTACACAACGAGATAGAACTGAGTGTAAAACAACAGTTTGTTATACAGCTAGATAGAACAGATGTAACAACAGTTTGGTATACAACTAGATAGAACAGAGTGTATGACAACAGTTTGGTATGCAACTAATGTAGACAGACAAAACAAAATATGTAGCAATGAAAAAACTGAACTGTTTGATACAAGTTAAACTTCATCATTAGTAAAATCACAATACCTAGTCCAATAATGGTAATGTAATTTTCAAAGATCAGGTCAAAGGTCATCAAAAAATCTGTCAGTGTTTGTTGTATTTTATTATTTTTTTATAATTACAAGTAATAACTACTGCAATTAGTTAAAGTATTAAAAGAAATATAAATCAAGCTGAAAGTGTCTGTGATGCAATTTTGAAAGGTCAGTCATTAAAAATCTCTGTATCAGTTGCAGTCTTTTCACAGTTTATAAGCACAATTGGTGATTGCTGGAGTCAGCTAAATAAATTTTTTGATAAAACATCAAGTTAAACTGACCAGATACAAAAAGTGGATTTTTTTCACAAACCACAAGAAACTTAAATTCAGAAAGTAAAGTAACTATTTCTGGTTCACAATAAAATTCTGAAGACATCTCAATCTAAACAAAAATACTAAACCAAGCTCTAACTAGTTGCTAATTAGGAAAGAATATTAAGTGTCCAGCCTGGTAATGGTTAGGTTCGTCAAGTTTACTCAAATACCATAACAACCATCATTTTAGAATATAGATTATTGACTGTCCAAACTGATAAGGGGTTCTTGGAAGCAGTTAAATGACAAGATATTTACAAATGATGCACACTTTTTATATAATTCTTTTACCTATCACAGTTTCAATAAATATAATCTGCTCAGTTTTAATAACAGAAAACAAAAAGATAGTAATGTGCAAATATTATTACAGAAAGATATGTATTTTTTTTACTAAAAATGTTTCATTTAAATTACTGTTTTCAAATTAAAAGAGTATAGCAAAACAAACATCATACCACTTTCATTCAGGTGAGAACTTAATGATGGTGATAAGGGACGGATGTTTTGATGTTTCTTCTTCTTCCTTTTAGTAGGACGTGTCAGAGCTGACGGCTTTGGCTTTTTTCTTGGCTTTTTAGGTTTTGGTTCAGAGACAATTTTATTGTAATTATCCTAAAAATACAAGCTCAACTTTGTATTACTAATCAAACAACATCAGAATATTTAAAAAATATATATTTCATTATCTCTTATTACAAGATTTTAAAAATTCCAAATATATTTATTAATTTTCAAATACAGTTTGTGGAGAGCACTTGATATTAAGAGTAGCCTGTTACATATAAATCCATATATTCTCTGACCCACTATCCTATGAAGCTAATGAAAACACAGTTTTTCATTAAGCATCATCATATTTCTGGTGTCACAGAAGTGTATTAACACTCCTACGAAAAAAATATTTACATCCACTAAAGTGATACTCTTAGTGGATGTTTTAAAAAAAAAATTTTAAATATTAATTCGTAAATGTCTGAAAAGTCAAAATATTATTGCTCCTTAAAATATAAAGGGATAGGGTCAGTTAATGGCAATTTCATTTAAATACAAAATTATTAGCCTGATATTAATAACCTTTCAAGTTACTCTGGGGCCTATTAGGCCCCAATTTTCGTAGGAGTATTAACATTATAAATCTAACTAACAGCTGTGGTATTTCACAAATATAATTAAATCATACATTAGATTCATTAGGCTTTGAAGTTTATTATTCTTAAACAGGTTTAGTATTCAGGTCACTTAATCATGAGGTAATGAAAGATGTTTCTCACTTTCTATTACATAAAATTAATATGCTACCAAGAATAAGTTATATTTCATTTATAAACTACCAGTGTAGATGTACATTCTACAATAAATACACAGATCTCTGACTTAGTGGATTATTAATAACCTTAGAAATCTGTCGCATGTTACAGGTCAAGAACTGTTGAAGAAGTACAGGATCTGTTCACACATGGGCCAGATGAAATTCTTTGGTTTCTGTGAAACATTATTAGTGCCAGTACAGACACTAAATAAGGCCAACTACAACATGGGTATTCATCTTAAGGAATGAGACATGACATTACAAGTGCTTGACATTTTAAAGATGACTATTCATGAAACCTTTAGAATTATAGAGAACTGCATGATAATCACACTCATTAAAACCATCACATACTTCCAACGTTCACATCTCAACCTATATTTAGAATTATAGAGAACTGTATGATAATCACAATCATTAAAACCATTACATACTTCCAACGTTCACATCTCAACCTATATTTAGAATTATAGAGAACTGCATGATAATCAGTCATTAAAACCATCACATACTTCTAATGTTACATCTCAACAGAATCTATATTTAGAATTATAGAGAACTGCATGATAATCACACTCATTAAAACAATCACATACTTCTAACGTTCACATCTCAACAGAATCTATATTTAGAATTATAGAGAAATGCATGATAATCACACTCATTAAAACCAGCGCATACTTCCAATGTTCACATCTCAACCTACATTTACATCTGGGGTTTGAAAACCTACTTTATTTTTAAAGACAGAGTAAGTACACTGAAGCAATATCTGAGGGTTGTATATATAGGATCTATCACAGAGAAACTAGCAGACAGAATCAACATGTACTATTTACATCAAACATCCTTAAACATGTTCATTGAAGTGCATTTATTAAAACTGAAAAGCTGTTAAAAGTGTTTTTTTTTGAAGTAACATATATTTGTTTTTGTTTACTTCATTTCACAACTTCTTCCATAAATTAGGAGAAATTGATTTAAAACTTTACATGTAGGGTCTTGGATCCACAAAAGTTTGAAACCTGAAAGGTCTTCATTCAGTGTTACTGGAGTGAAGTAAATGTGGTGGTGGAGTCTGCAGGTTCTTTATGGTTCACAACACCAGATCATATGTTACATAATAATATAAACACCACACACATGATCATTCAATACCAGGTGGGTAAACATGGTAAGATGTAAGGTGGGTAAACATGGTAAAATGTAAGGTTGGTAAACATTGTGAACAATCTACCAAAGAGCAGTAATAAAATTCTAACCCTTTTTCCTAGAATACTAGTATCTCTAGAACAAAGTATACAATGTAAATTAATACACATTCTTAACTCTAATTATGAGTGAGTGTGAGTATTTTCTTATAGCAAAGCCACTTCGAGCTATCTGCTGAGCCCACCAAGGGGAATCGAGCCCCTGATTTTAGCGTTTTAAATCCGTAGACTTACTGCTGGACTAAACTGTCTAAACTTTATTGCAAATGTACATTTTGACAAGTTTACATTACCTAATGATGATAAAAGTTAACTGTTGAAACACTGTAAACTTTATTACTAATGTACAATATTTTAACAAGCTCATGTTACCCGATGACAACAAAAATTAACTACTGAAACATTGTAAACTTTATTACTAATGTACAATGTTTTGACAAGTTCACTTTACCTGATGATAATAAAAAAATTAATTGTTGAAATGTTATACATTTGTAATAAAGTTTCTTTCACTATCCATCAAATCCCCTCCAAAATATATGGTCAAAATATATTTTACCCAAAAGTGACTCACTGCTTTAACTTTCCATCACACAGTATATCAAAATTGTGTACATGTTTTATTCACCAGTTTACTCAATTTCAGCTGTAACTTGAAGTCTGAACCAAAACTTACTCTTTTCTTGGCATGTTCTGGACAAAGTGGTAATTCGTGTGTCACATCAAAAGCAGGTACACAACACTGTGTATTATCTGAAAACCTCCCCGTGCAGTGTTCAAAAAGTAACTGATCGACATTGTACATTATGTCTGGTACCCATGTTAAAGACAAGCACAAGCACTATTCTTTATACAACAGCCTAAAAAATAAAATAACTCAATTTCTAATGGTATATACTTCACAAAGACTTTCAGTATTAATGATGTGTATGATAAGTTATAACTGTTACAAATCAAAAGTTCAGTTTCTTATCATCTATATACTACTTACTGAAGTGAGATATACTTGTCAAATACTATAAAAAATATAACAAAAACAATAATGTTTAACAGTAGAGATTCAAAACATGTAAATTAAGGTTTCTGGTTTGTTTTAATTCCTTCAAAAAACTATAACAATATCAAAAAGATAAAAATGAGCCTTAATTATATTATTCTAAAAGCCATTATTAATTTGGATTTTATTCAAGTTTATATAAACTAAAAAGGTTTATAAGAGAATTGGCACTCATGAACTAGAAGTCCCACACACGTTCTTACTTACCAAGGATTTACTGGTTTGAAACAATAAAAAAGGATACGTCTAACACAGTGCCTAGTGTAAGGCAAAGCTGGAAGTGAACAAGATGTACCTTCATGCTGATAACAACATACCCTTTTCTCTAAACTAACAGATTTCATACTAAGAGAAAAACAAAACAATGATTTGTTATTTGTATGGTTTCTGGTTATATATGCTCACACAAACAAATACAAAATTACCTGAAAAACCATATTCAAAATACAGAGATCTATTTCATTGGAGAATATTAATGTTTAAAAATCTTATTTCATCAACTCAGTAGAAACATCATACTAGACACACAAGGACATTTAAGTCATTTACTGAGACCAATACACAATCAGAACCTTGTTTTAAAATCCCTGTACAAGATATTGGATCATAAATCATAATATTTATATCATTTATCAGCATGCTTCTATATACTGCCATACAGAAGTCAACTATTTCACTAAAGATGATAGAGAAAAATGGAAAAACATCATAGCAGCAATCATCACAGAAACTAGGGAAAATCCAGCTTATTTACAAAACTTATTTATTATTTGATTCTGATATGCTGATAAAGTGAACTGAATAAACACTTAAAGACTTAAAATAAGCCTGCTGCAGTGATGGCTTAAATAAAAGAGAGTATGTCTATTTTAAATATAAAACTTTACTGAAATAAAAACAAAACACAAAGATGTAAAGCTAAATGAAAGTTATCATTTTCTATTTACATTTCTGCTAGATACTTAAGATACATACATTGCTGACCAAAATTTTAAGGCCAATGCAAATGAAGACAAAATATGCATTTTGCACTGTATTTGACTCAACAACATATTTGAGTAGAACTTTGAGGGATGAAAATAAGAGAAACTAAAAATAAAAAAATTTTTTTAGCATTTAATAGGGAAAATGTGAACACTATGAAGTTAGCTTAAATACTAACTGGTCAAAAGACCATACATAAAGAAAGTCCTAAACAGGGTAGGAAATGCCCAACGAGAGGTCTCAGTAGTGAGTTGCATGACCATCATTGAAAATAACTGCAAACATTTGCTTTGGCATTTTATATATAATCATTTGCAGAAGGGTGACTAGAATGTTATTCCAAGTGGTAAAAATGGCTTCACAAAGATTATGCACTGTTTGCAAATGATGTCATTTCTACAGACTTCACTTGCCATCCATCCCCAAACATTTTCAATGGGGTTCAGTTTGGGTGAACACGCTGGTTGGTCCAAAAGAATCACGTTTTTTGCCATGAAATAGTCCTTTGTTCTGCAGGCATTGTGAATTGTAGCATTGTCCTGCTGAAAGATCCAGTAATTTTCACACAAGCGAAAGCCTTTAGTCAGTAAGGATGCTCTCTCCAACATGCCAATGTAGCCAGCTGCTGTTTAATGCCCCTGTATAACCTGAAGCTCCATTGTTCATAGAAGGAGAAAGCACCCCAGATCATGGTGGAACCTCCTTCACTGTGTCATGTAGAAAATGTCTCAGATGGGATATCCTTATTGTGCCAGTAATGTTAGAAGCCATCTGGACCAACCAGGTTAAAATTTTTCTCATCAGAGAACAAAACCTTCATACACTTTTCTACATCCCATGTCTAGCGCTTCCCAGTAAAGTTTAACCGAGCTGTTTCGTGGTGTGGAAAAAAGAGTGGCCTTTGAAAATGTTTATGGTTTATAAAGCCTTTCTCTCGTAGATGCCATCTTATTGTTCTTGAGCTGCATTCTGCATCCATAAGGGCCTTAATATGGTTCAATGATCCGCTGGTGTCTTGCTGGACCACCTCTCAAATCCTCTTGCTCAATGCCAGCAAAATTTTCTTGAGCTGACCACTTGAAATTCTCATTCCGTATTCCTCAGGGTCTTTTAAGAAATTTACAACAGCAGTTTTACTACACCCAATCTCACCAGCGATAGCACATTGAGAGAGACCTTGCTTTTGCAACTCGACAATTCTGCCACGTTCAAACTCAGTCAACTTTTTAGTCCTTGCGATGTTTTTACCCAATGTAATGAAGATGTCAAGAGTAATTTGACAACGCTAATGCTTGAACACAAATGGATAAATTTCGTTTTTACCCAATGTAATGGAGATATCAGTGGGAGATGTTGACAACACTAATACTTTAAAACAAATGGCTAAATTTCGTTACATTTACTGATTAACGTTTTTTTCAGTAGAGTCTTAAACGTTTGACCAGCTAGTATTTAGACTAATTTCATAGTGTTCATATTTTCCTATTAAATGTTAAAAGTTTTTTATTTTTATTTTCCCTTTTCTTGTTTTAATCTTTCAAAACGCTACTCAAATAAGTATTTGAGTCTAACAATGCAAAATCCATATTTTTTCTTTATGTTCATTGGCCTTAAGATTTTGGCCATCAATGCACCCCTGTACACTAATTGCTACCTATATCTACCTCTGTAATTTTAGTTCATGTATTGAATTCTGTTTGTGCAAGGTGCGTCATGTGACAACAGCCCTATACCAATAGGAGGGTGACACAGCCTCTTTGTACAGTAGCTCCACCTAAGTCACATTAACCTAATTCTTAGAGGAGGTCAGAAAAACTGCAAAAAAAATGGGAAAAGTAGGTGGAAAGATGTGCAAGGGTTAGTATCTATTGAAAATATATTTCAAGGTTATACTTTTTGCCCGAAGAGAAAGGAAAAAGAATTCTAAGTATCACAGGGATATGCTAAATTTTATCACAACTAATAAAATATTAGCACACAAACTGTACTTAAATTTTACTTAAATTTCTTCTTTTCTTCATATTTAATTTTAAAAACTTTGGAACAAAGCTATTCTAAACAATAAAGCAAAAATGAATAAATTTAAATCAAATTGAAGTACTTGTTTGACAACTTTAAAATACATCTGTTCTGAACAATATTGAAAAAAATAAATTTGATTACTTGTGTGACAACTTTAGAATACATCTGTTTTGAACAATATCAAAAAAGAATAAATTTAAATCAAATTCAAGTACTTGTTTAACAACTTAGGAAAACACCCATTCTAAACAATAATGAAAAAAAGAATAACTTTAAATCAAATTAAAGTACTTGTTTGACAACTTTAAAATACATCTGTTCTGAACAATATTGAAAAAAGAATAAATTTAAATCAAATTCAAGTACTTGTTTAACAACTTAAGAACACATCTGTTCTAAACAATGTCAATGAAGAGAATAAATTTATATCAAATTGAATTGCTCAGGGAAAAGTTATTATGCCAGAAGATTGTGTCACCCCCCTACTGGTGGAGAGACATCACTGCACGATGATCATTCACAAGCCTAGTTCACATTAAAACACATTTTCAGGCGTACAGTAACTCAAGTATGTATAAATAAATCAAGCCATCCCGTTTTAAAAGGTGAGGTATCAACTTGTAAATTATTTCAATTATTATACAAATAATTTATTTTAAACAATTACCTGAAAGAAAAAGAAATACCAGAAATTTATGTTCATTATAAGCATGTATATTACTTTATTATTTTATCAAAGTGTAGGTTTTTTTTTTTATTTTACAATTAGAGTATAATGGTGTAACTGACCAAGCATAAAGTTCAGCCATATTAAAAGTGTAGAAAGGTTTTAACTACTTTAAACAAAAGTATGAACCATTTGATCTTTTAAAAACTTTAAATGGTTTGCCTATTTTTTTAATAGAATTAACATGGATTACAAATGTTTTTATTGTCTAACAAATTAAATGTCTCTGGAATTAACTAAAGTGAACAGCTATCCACACCACTGAGGATATTGAACTACAATACTATAATCTACGTAACATAATCTTACATTTTTCGTGGTTTTGGTAAAAGATGCAGATCTTTTAACAAAACATGAGCTGTTCTATTTGGACAGTGGCGAGCTGTTTCAAGAAGACACTGGCCAAGCTTTATCTGCTGCAGTCTCTCTTCTTTCTGTAAACTGTGTACTTGACAGATATAAAAATAATGACGACGTATTTCATTTTTTAACTGAGACTGCTGAACCAATCTTGAAAAAGTGCTGCTTTCAGTGTGCCTGTAATGCAAATACAATACATAATTATATATACTCTGTTTTTTGAAATAATAGAAATCTTTACACAGCAACAAATGTTTAACAATCAGGTGGAACTTCACTTTGAAAAAACCAAATGTTTACAGTACCTTCATATAAAAATAAATATTTAGAATTAAAATCATTTCATAAATAATTTATATAAACTTAAATACACACTCCAGTTAAAACAAAATTTGAACATGCACAGCATAAGCTATGATTATGTTACTACAAGTTTAAAAAATAAAACAGTAGTAGTGTCAGGTAACTAACAGATACCATAATGAAATTTAGAGCATAAAAACATGTACACACTGGTGAAAGTCTTCTCAATGTTCTGTAACCAATACACAAACCTACCTATTTTTGTTTCGATTCCATGAATAGAACCAATGTAACTGACACTTCCAAGACTCTTCTTCACTTTCTGAATCTTCAAAAGCTAGATTAGAATAATACTGTACAGTATCAATCTATAAAAGTAAACTAATTATTTGTTCTTTTAAAACATAATTAACTTCACAAAACAAAGTACCTTAACACAATAATCTGGATAAGCTAACCAACCACAATGCTACTATTTACATGTGGTTTATGTGATTAATATATTTAAACAAATTCTTTACAATAGATGATACATACATATATATATATATATATAAAATATTTAATATTCTGGATGAAAGGACATAACACTTTTATATACAAATTAACTAGTGTATTTACATGGAACAAACACAGGTGCTTAGTTCAAAGTATCACTCAGGTCAGCTTAAACTGATTTATATGAAGATGTGGTAAGAATCTTGTGAGGTGGTTAGTGGAAAGAGTGATAATTTATTCAATCGTGTCCATACACTGTCAGTCTCCAAACCTGAGTACATTTAGCATTCTGTTGACATAACTAATTGTCCCAGTTTGTTCTATGTTTTCATCTAGCAACAATTTAACTGTAAAGACAACAGAATATACATCATCATTTAAACAGAAAATAACAACATGCAAACCTTTCTACCCACAGTATTTTGTTGATCAGTACCCACAAACTCCTCTACATTTGTTTTATGTAACACCACAAAGAATCAAACATGAACAGATATTGTACAGAGTAAGAAAAAGTGACACTCCAGATTTCCTATTTGATCCTTTCATGAATTATTATAAACTGCTGAATAACTAAAGTAACCTCGTTCTGTTCTAGTGTCTAATATATTTTGTGTTCTAAAATGTGTATTTGAAACTTATAAATTTGTTGACAATTACAGTTGTGAAACTCAATAATACTTAGGGGGAAAACATCAAGATATCTTTCCTTGAAGTCAAACAGTTCAAACATAGTACTAGAAAGTTAACATTTACACAAAATGAAAATGTACTTACCATCCACTTACACTATAACTATTCCTTAACATTTCTTTTCCTGTATAAATACTGGTCTTGCATGCTCCAGTCTTTGATACCCTACTTATCTGCTCTTGAAAATATCTAATTTCCAAATCTCTCCACCCACATCAAAGCTCCCTATATCTTGGTACTGCATGCAAGCAACTCACTCAGATGATGTAAACAATTTTTTGAGACTTGCACTATTGCTGTCACTAATGCTGCTTCTTTGAGGGGAGAAAAGAAGGTCAAGACAGGTATTGTGTGTCCTAAATACTTTCATCCATGTTTCTCATGTAATGCCAAATGGTACTCTACAACTATTGTTTTGTGATACTTGGATACTTTACCATTTCACCAGTCAATGGCTGCACCAGGATATTTTTGTTTGGGAAAGAGGGTTGAGGGGGGATGAGGTAAACTGTGGAGGGGCTTCCCAAAATGGTAAATTATAATAATGTAAATATCAAGGTACATTTCAGAAAGGTGTGCGATTTTGAACTGCTATTTTTTCAATGCAGTTTTCATTGGAAACTCCTACTCTGATTAATAATTCATTATTAGAAATTAGAAATAACCTGTTTATGAAAATATACGTATATGTAGAAGAGGAAGCTCACCCAAGGTAATACATAATAATAAAGAAAATAAGATTAGTTTAGATGGAACATTTAATATACTATTAAGAGTAAAGCTACAAATCAAAAGAAATATAACAAAAAGACATAGTTTACATAGCAGAAACGAAACATCCCATGTGAAGTAAATACACCCTGAGGAAAAGTAAGGTCACTATCAGGCTAACTGTCTTTCATCATGTAGTGTTTATAGTCAATATTACTTCAAAACAATGCACCTGTTCTGGTGATTGGCAGCAAATTTTGAATGGATGATACACAATGCGAAATGATCCCACAGAAGACACAACACCGGCTAAATGCTTCATAGTTTTGACCTATACACAATACACTCATACATGCATGCTATGTTTTACTTTTCAATAAAAGATAAATTAAATTAATTGGTAAATAACTGTGAAACCTTTGGTTGATCAAGTAAAATCCCTGATGATCTGTTGTAACTCAAAATCAACGTGGTTGTCTAATCTTCATCAAAGCTCAAGATAGAATAACATTACACAGAGAGCGGCAATACAGCGCATGAAATATCAGTGCATTCAGTACATTGCTATGGGACGCATAACACATACTTCCATCCTAATGTAAACATTGAGTTCTACAGATCTATGTCTCTTTGACGTTAATTGCTGAACAACAACGACAATTGTATTTTCCATATTTTATGAATATATGTAGGTAACAATATTGGTGGGCTGAGGGGGCTTAGCTCGTTTGGGGGAGCCAAGCCTCCAAAGCTCCCTTGGTGCTGCCACTGCCACCAGTTGAAGAACATACTTCATATCATTATTCCCATTATACTTATTTGTACATTGTCACACATTTTCCATACATGCACTAGTGATTGTAGAAGCTGCTGTATCACATACTCGTGCTCCACTGCACTAGTGAATGTAGAGTTTTATCACACACTCCTGTCCTGTTGCACTGACAATTATAGAAGCTGCTGTATCAGACACTGCTATCCTGCTGCACTGGCAATTGTAAAAGTTGCTGTATCAGACACCACTGTTCTGTTGCACTAGCAATTATAGAAGCTGCTGCATTAGACACTCCTGTCCTGCTGCACTAGCAATTATAGAAGCTGCTGTATCAGACACTCCTGTCCTGCTGCACTAGCAATTGTAGAAGCTGCTGTATCAGACACTCCCTGTCCTGCTGCACTAGCAATTATAGAAGCTGCTGTATCAGACACTCCTGTCCTGCTGCACTAGCAATTGTAGAAGCTGCTGTATCAGACACTCCTGTCCTGCTGCACTAGCAATTGTAGAAGCTGCTGTATCAGACACTCCCTGTCCTGCTGCACTAGCAATTGTAGAAGATACTGCATTAAACATTCCTTTTCCCACTGAACCAGTTATAGCAGAAGCTGCTCTATCAGATACTCCTGTCCTTTTGCAAGATCCTACAAATGTTGTTTATGACAACCTCACCAGAGTTTTATTTTTGGTATTTGATGATGAAGGCCTTTGTTGATCAACAGTTTCCACAGCATTCTACAAACAGACTTTGGTAATACGGAGCCAGTACTCTTATCAGATTCAGGGAGAGTTTCATTACACAGTCCATTATCATCACATTCCATCTTGGTTGTGTTGTCTGTGTTTTATCACTTTACTCATGGTGAAGCAATGTTCTGGATTTAGTAGAGGTTCGTGGTGCTGACAGAGCCTATAATCATGTCACTTCTTTGGTATAAGAGGAAAGCCTGTTCTTTCTTTGGCACTTTGCAATCCTTAGCACAGTCACATACAGTGAAATCTGAATACATAGGGAACAATTGCTGAAAATATTTTTACGACTTGTTCCTGGAATTCTTTGACTTTGTGTCACTTTACTCATTTTTTACTGGTTTCATAATTTTTCTGTATTTATCACAATAGCTTCTAATATTTTGCAAAACCCAATCAAAACCGTTTGTATACTCTGGATTATGTTACTTTTAATATTCATACCTCACTCCTGAAGAGATGAAACTTGGAAAAGAGTGTCACTAGACATTTAAACTTACAAAACCTAACATATATAAATAAATTCTACTGGTGGAGTGATCCAAACCAACCACCACTCAAAAACCTTAGATACTGCTCCTGATAAAAAGACTGGAATATCCAGTGGATTGAAGTCAAATACAACAGTAGGGGTAGAAATATAAAAAATTGAGAGGAAAATGAAGATGGAAAATTGAATGAAAGATCAACTTCAATACTAGAGCCTGAAGTACCTACAAATTTTCGGTGAAGAAATACGAGGTGTTCCTTAATACTCACTCCAACTCATCCTCCCACCACCTAGGCAGATAATGATGCCATTGACCCCAGACAGCTCAAATGAAAGGGCCCTGAAACTAAGGTCTGAAGCTAGTAAGCTGCTAGAGCCACATAATATCTAGAGGTCAACAATAACAAAAAGCAAATAAGTGATGCCATTTCACAAAGCAAAGGGATCTGGGACATCTGCAAATTTCAAGTGACAAAAAGAAAAGTCATATTAACACAAAAGTTACAGCAAATACACAAACTCACTTCACCAAGGTATTTCAAAAACCGAAGTATGCAAGAACAATGCTTAGACAGGCAAAACCAATGTCAAGGAATAGCTATAGTGTCAGTGAATAAGTATGTTTAAATTTTTGTTGTACATGTATTTCTTTCTTAATATATTTTCAAAATGAAACACTACTTGTGAGTAAATGAAACAAAAGTAAAGCAAATACTCTGAGAACAAACTTCTTATTTTTGGCTTAATATAGCTTCAGTAAAATCTACAGCCAACATGACCTAGTTTTGTACTTCCCATGTTAATAGATTGCTATTGGGATTAAATGTTTTTTTTAACACAAGAATTACTGTTCCAGCTGCACATGAAAACCACTAAATTAAAAAAAAAAAGGTGAACAGTTAGAAATGCTTAAACAAACAATTTAGAACTTTTTAATTAATACCATAGTCAATACAATGAAAAATTGTATTATTAATGTTATTTCATCTTTTCAATTTTTTTGTTTTTGTGTACATTTATGATTTATCTAAAGTCAGAGTAGAGAAAACAACAAATAAACTGTAAAGAGTCAATAAAAGATTCTGATATTCACTTGGGAGATTCAAGGTGTTAAACAAAGAAGCCATAAAGATCAAGGTGTTACACAGATGAACAATGAAGATCAAGGTGTTACACAAAGAAGCTATGAAGATCAAGGTGTTACACAAAGAAACTATGAAGATCAAGGTGTTACACAAATAAGCTATGAAGATCAAGGTGTTACACAAAGAAGCTATGAAGATCAAGGTGTAACACAAGAAGCTATGAAGATTGAGGTGTTACACAAAGAAGCTATGAAGACCAAGGTGTTACACAAATGAACTCTGAAGATCAGAGTATTACACAAATAAACTGTGAAGTATTTTTACTGTCAGCAGTAAAGACTTCAGAAACGTATGAACGGATTTTTAATAGAAATAAATTATTAATAAGTTACATTTTAATGTATAACAGGCTTTCAACATTTATTAAATGCTTACTAAATTTCAATAAAATACATGCAATATATTCAGTTATAGTAAGTACAGTTTCACAGTTACAAGGCTGGTCAACTTGATCAACTTATTATAACAGAATCAATTAATTAGCAAAATTTATTAAACACCCAGATCTAGTTAATAAACATGTAAATGTTACATAAAACTTCTCCTTGTTTAAAAACAGAGAGTTTCCACATTAACTTCTTTACTATTCACAGAACCTTGTCATGTGGGTCAACAGACATTTAAACTTTACATTATAGTATGTAAACAGGGAAGTTTCTATGCTTATATTCCTACTCTTACCTGTCTGTTAGTTAAGGTTCAGAGTGTAGGTCAATAAACATTGAAAATATACACAAGAAATCTTCATGTTTCAAAATCTTTATTCAACTACCTACATGGATACTGTGGATGTATGAAGTAGAGATACATTCACACACACAGAGATTTACATGACATTAGCCCTGACACAATTCAAACCTAAGTTCATGTGATGCACTTGCACTCGTGATAACTTCATTATTTGGTGAAACATGGAAAATAAAGATGAAATGGAACCATGGTGGATGGATTGGAAGGCAAGCAAAAGTAGGTATCTGTCAGAAATAGATTGATAAGGAAAATATTAACTTCCAAGACAAACAATAATACAACTCTTCATGCAGTTTGATGCTGAAGTCATAAGAGGAATACTGCAAAATTTAACTGGATCAGTTCCCTTCAGAAAGCCCACCGTGTGTAACACCCAACAACAGGAGCTGCATATAGAAACCAAATCTAATGTCTGCCTGGAATTGGAAAAATAGGAAAAGGGCCTCCATGCAGGACCAGACAGAATGAAAGCATGACATTCTGAGCACTTGTACACATGTAATTGTAGAGTACATAGGTGCAATGTGGTTGGGGTTCATTCACCCCATACCTTTTGAGCTCATCTCAATTCTACTTTCAAATACTACAACTCCAGCTACAGTTGGAAGGTCTAACATGTATAGTGAGTGTTTACTAAAGCTCTACTGGACAGTCTAAAGCTGTAAAAGTAGCATGAGTTACGTATAATCTGTATTACAATGACAGGGTCACAACCACCCCACAATACAGCCCCAACTGATGATTCTCCTTGGTCCAACACAACAGCAGTTTGGAACTGGTAAATGTCAAGTGTCTACCCCGCTTCACTCAACAAAGAGGATGAGAACTGGCATTAAAAAGACTTGAAGAAAGTTTCTGGATACCTATTGGACCTTCAGCCAGAAAGTTACTTACTAAAGACACAACAATGGGTGACCATGAACCCCTATTTTTAAAAGCCAGCAGAATACTTTCCTGTTGCTGGATCACACAACAGAGTGTTGTTGTTGTTTTGAATTAAGCACAAAGCTACACAATGGGCTATCTGTGCCCTGCCCACCACAGGTATCGAAACCCGGATTTTAGCGTGTAAGTCCGCAGACATACCGCTGAGCCACTGGGGGGCCACAACAGAGTGAATATATATATATCATAACCAAACCTCAAGTGGTCTTGCAGAACACCCCAACTTATACCGGGCACAGGCAGAGTCGGTGCAAATGGTATGGGCACTTTTATTATTCCGGTTCAATGCAAATTTTGGGTAAGTATATCACGGAAGGCAAAACCTGCCACCTAGTGAAATATTATGAACTGAGAAAGGAACTCTGAAAGAAAAATAACATGTATTCCTCTCAAAGATGATGGGTAGATCAAAGAATGGTGACCTATGGAAGCCAAAAACCATTAGAAGATAAAACAACAAGAATGTGCAGAGGAAGAGACAGATGTGTGTAATGTGACTGTATGCCTGCATGGAGCAGCCTGCCTTAGAAGTAGTGAATAATGTGCAAAAGAATGAAGAAGGTAATCAATCAATGTGAAGAAAGATGAAACATCTTGTAGTGCTGGGAAAGGAGAAATGCTATAGACAGGCCTCTCAACAACTAGTAAAGGTAGAGACCAACAAGCCAATGATAAACAATCCAGTAGAAACTGGTTCACAGCATGACAGCCATAAATAAAGTAGTATTGGAAATACCAATGACCCACCACAGATGTTGATAGACAATGGTAGTGGAAAGGCAACAAGAAAAATGCCATATAACTGGAAAGACTGACCTGATAGCTGACTGAGTGAGCTAATTTCATAGTGGAAAGGCAACAAGAAGAATGCCACATAACTGAAAAGACTGACCTGATAGCTGACTGAGTGAGCTAATTTCATGCATGAGGATGGGTGGGACAACCTTTGATGAAAAGATGGACAGAACATAATGAAAAATAAAAAGGAAGATGGGCAAAGAGTGATGTTTGATACATAGACCATAGTCAACTGCAGATTGAAGGGGAATATATCAGAGAATTAGTTGAGAGAGATGAAGAGAAAACAGAAAAAGATCAAGGAAAAGAAATTAAAAATGACTGTCAGTACAAAATAAGACTGACAGCATGAAAAAAGATGGGTACCCATAAAATCATAGTGTGAAAATCACTGAAAAGAAGAGTGAAAAACTAGGTAAAGGGAAAACTGAGAAAGGCCTGAAATGAGAAGGTTAGGAGTAGGCATATCTAGACAAGGAATAGAAGTAAAGAACAAGGCTGAGACAGTGTAAAATTCCTGGGAAGGTAATGAGGACAGAAGTGATATCATGTCAGACTAGGTCAACAGTGAGAAATTCCCTAAAAGCATCAGAAAAATAAAAGATAGCCAAACATACAGAGGAAGAGAGCAGAAGAAGTGGAGCAGGCCAAGCTAAGAAGGAAACAAACATTCATAAAAGTCCTTTTGAAGCAAGAAGTGCCTCAGAGAAAAGGCAGCATTAGAAGAAGGAATACAGGAGCATGGAGACACAAATAAATAAATTTAAAAAATGGCAAACTACATAAAGAAATGTGAAGTAAGGGAAGATTTCCAAGCTGAACAAATACCAATGACAAGTAATGGTAAGAAAGGAAGTCTACAAATTAGAGCCAAAGTGTTCACAAACATGATGGGGGCAAGGCATGAGAAAGGTCACAGTACAATGCCTAATAACAAGGAAAATTAAACTCCAAGTACCATACATGAAGAAGTAAGAAAACAAGAACTAATAACAAAGACAGACAATACATAATAAAAATAATGTATCTGGTAATGAAATCCAGAAAGAGACTGATAATTTAAAGTTTTTTCATGAATGGTACAGTACTAACTACCCAAAGCAAATCAGGTGGAGACTGTAATCTTTCCCAACTGAAGACAAAAACGTATGGCTGACAAGGTGAAAGTAGACAGCCCAATAAGCATATGGTAATACACAACATATTGAATAATGACTGCAATGACACTCACAACTAATAAACCACTCAGGACTAACTATGAATCACCATATTTTGAGAATTTATAATGAAATAAAGCTACTGAATCAAAAGCCAAAGACAGAAAGAAAACATTTTGCTGACTATACAAATCTAAATCACTTGAATTCAGATGATAAATTTAAAAAGTCCATTTTTCACAATACTTGGGAGACGAACAAAATTACCATGAGTGCAAGTGCATAGAAAGATTATCATTAGCAACTGGTTAAGTACTTCTGTTGCATGATGGCATAAATCGCAAAATTAGGTGAGAGTTACCTGAGGATAGTGGCATGCAAACCTGTCTAACAGACTTTCAAGAAAACTAGCTGAACTGTGTGAAGAAACAAGTTACTTACTATCTTTCTAATATCAGCTAAATCATTAAACAGTGAATTGTACACAATGTTAAAGGAAAGTTCTTTATTTTGAATAAGTATGCAACACATTGAAGAGTTTACACCTTCTCTAGATACCGTCTAATGATGTCACTACTGATTGTGTGCATATGCTTTACTGCAGACCAAGGTTGTTAATTTTGTGGAAAAAATTAAATGGTAATGGGATACTGTCAACGAGTGGCATTTTTAAATTTTAAACAAAAAAGGACAAAAATTTAAGACATTTTACTTTTCAAACTAATACTAATACAATGGTATCAGTTGCTGTAATAGAGATGCAATAGTATTTATTTATTATCGTGACTTTTAACACAACTGCTGTATCACGTGCTGTAATACAGATATAATAGTATTTACTTATTTATTATCGTTACTTCTAACACAGCTACAGTATCATGTACTGTTATAGATATAATAGCAATTACTTATTTATTATCGTGACTTCTAACACAGCTGCTGTATCAAGTGCTGTAATACAGATATAATAGTATTTACTTATTATTGTGACTTCAAACACAGCTATAGTATCACATGCTGTAATACAGAAACAATAGTATTTACTTATCATGACTTCTAACACAGGTACTGTATCATGTGCTGTATAGATATAATAGTATTTACTTATCATGACTTCTAACACAGGTACTGTATCCTGTGCTGTATAGATATAATAGTATTTACTTATTTATTATCATTACTTCTAATACAGCTACTGTATAATGCATAGTAATACAGATATAATAGCACAGAGGTACCTTGGTTCTCGAACAATTTGATTTTTGAACATATTGTTTGAGAAAAAAAATGTCTCGGTTCCCAAACCAAGCTGTCGTGGCCCAAACCCCTGAAATATACTGACTGATGACCAGAACGACCCTTCACTAAGCTTGCCCATAACATTTTACCTGCACCTGTTGCTCAGTCCACACCCCTGCTAAAATCTGCTGTGAATGTTCTTGTTTTTTTGTTGTTTTTCTAAATTTTCTGATTAAATAAGCCACCATGGGGTCAAAGAAGGATAATAAAAGCAGCAAACCAAAAAGAAAAGTTGTTAGAGCCACAACAGATGTAAAAAAAGATCTCACAGCAAAGTATGAGAATGGTGTTCACGTGTCTGACCTTGCTACACAGTTTGGTATGGCGAAGTCTACAGTCTGCACCATACTAAAAAATAAAGAGGTCATCAAAGGAGCTGATGTTGCAAAAGGAGTGACAGTGCTTATGAAACAAAGATCACAAACAATGAAAGAGGTAAAAAAACTGTTGTTGATTTGGGTAAATGAAAAAAAGTTAGCTGGTGATAGCATTTCTAAGACCATCATTTGTGAGAAAGCAAAGCACTTGCATGCTGACCTCCTGAAAAACACCACTGAAATGAGTGCTGATATAAGTGACACCTTTAAGACTAGTAGGGGGTGGTTTGAAAAATTTAGGAAGAGAAGTGGCATACATAGTGTGGTGAGACATGGGGAGAATGCCAGTTCTAACAAAGATGCTGCTGATAAATTTGTTAGGGAATTTAAGGACAATGTAGAAGCTGAGGGTTTTATTCTCCAACAAGTGTTCAACTGTGACACAGACCTCTTTTGGAAGAAAATACCAAAGAGGACCTACATCACCAAGGAGAGATCACTGCTAGGACACAAGCCAATGAAGGACAGGCTAACTCTATTGTTATGTAGTAATGCAAGTGGGGACTTAAAACTTAAGACTTTGCTTGTGTACCATTCTGAAAACCTGAGGGTTTTTAAGAAATATAATGTCCTGAAAAGTAAACTATATGTCATGTGGAGAGCTAATAGTAAAGCATGGGTAACGAGTCAATTTTTTATGGAGTGGATCCATGAAGTGTTTTCCTCAAATGTAAAGAATTACCTCACAGAAAAACAGTTGCCACTCGACGCCCTTCTTGTGATGGACAATGCACCTGCTCACCCACCAGGCTTGGAGGATGGGTTGGTGGAGGAGTACAGTTTCATTACGGTGAAGATCTTGCCCTCAAACACGACTTCTCTCATTCAGCCCATGGACCAGCAGGTCATATTGAACTTTAAGAAACTGTTCACCAAAGCACTGTTTCAAAGATGCTTTAAAGTGACCTCTGACATAGAGTTAACCCTCAGAGAGTTCTGGAAAAATCACTTTAATATCCTCCATTACTTGAGAATCATAAACAAAGCCTGGTGGGAAGCGTCTTTGAGGACCATGAACTCAGCCTGGAAAAAATTGTGGCCAGACTCAGTAGCAGATAAAGACTTTCAAGGCTCTGAGGCTGAGCCTGTTGTCAAGGGTATTGTCTCACTAGGCAAGTTTATGGGCTTGAATGTGAGTGGTGATGATGTGGGGGAGTTGATATAAGACCACAACACTGAGTTCACCACGGAAGAACTCCAAGACCTTCAGAAGCAGCAGCAACAGAAGTCAACTGAGGAAGTGTCTTCAGATGAGGAGGAGGGAAGGGAGGATGTTCCTAGTTCACTAATCAAGTGGAAAATGGGGAGAGTTACAAAATTTTGTGGAAAACTTTCACCATGACAAAGCTGTAGCAAACTGCAGCATAAACTCTTTCAATGACAATGCCATGTTTTACTTGAGAAACAGTTTAAAATGCAGACAGAAACAAACCTCATTAGACAAGTTTTAGTGAGAAATAGGTCCAGTGAGTTTCAAGCAGGTTGTTGCGGTGCAAAAAGACAAAAAAGAGAAAGAACCCCTGAAAGAGATTTACCTGAAAGTTTTATGGAAGGTGACTCCCAAACAATAATAACCCTCTTACTCTACACGTTCCTCACCACCTTTCACTTACACCATCAGCTCTCCTCAGTCCAGGTAAAGTGCAGTTAAATTTTCATTTATTGTTTTTTTTTATTGTGTTTATAGTTTTCGTGGTTGACTTTCTGCATGTTAGTATTATTATACAGGTATAAATAAGCAATATTTTTACTAAAAATGCTTCATAATGCATAATTTTTGGAGGTCTGTAATGGATTAATTTAATTTACAGTATTTCTTATGGGAAAAATTGATTAAGTTTTCAAACAGCCTTCTGGAACAGATTAAGTTCGAGAACCAAGGTACCACCGTATTTACTTATTCATTATCATGATTTCTAACACAGCTACTGTATCACATGCTTTAATAAAGATATAATAGTATTTACTTATTATCGTGAATTCTAACACAGCTACTGTATCACTTGCTGTAATATAGATATAATAGTATTTACTTATTATTGTGACTTCTAACACAGCTATTGTGTCACTTGCCTTAATACAGACATCTCAGTTTATAAAAGTAGTTAAAATGGACTTACTTTTATAGTTATCTCCAAGTTGTCTATCTCAGTTTATAAAAGTAGTTAAAATGGACTTACTTCTATAGTTATCTCCAAGTTGTCTATCTCAATTTATAAAAGTAGTTAAAATGGACTTACTTCTACTATAGTAATATTCATGTTGTCTATCTCAGTTTATAAAAGTAGTTAAAATGGACTTACTTCTATAGTTATCTCCAAGTTGTCTATCTCAATTTATAAAAGTAGTTAAAATGGACTTACTTCTATAGTTATCTCCAAGTTGTCTATCTCAATTTATAAAAGTAGTTAAAATGGACTTACTTCTACTATAGTAATATTCATGTTGTCTATCTCAGTTCATAAAAGTAGTTAAAATGGACTTACTTTTACTATAGTAATATTCATGTTGTCTATCTCAGTTTATAAAAGTAGTTAAAATGGACTTACTTCTATAGTTATCTCCAAGTTGTCTATCTCAGTTTATAAAAGTAGTTAAAATGGACTTACTTCTATAGTTATCTCCAAGTTGTCTATCTCAGTTCATAAAAGTAGTTAAAATGGACTTACTTTTACTATAGTTATATTCATGTTGTCTATCTCAGTTCATAAAAATAGTTAAAATGGACTTACTTCTAATATAGTAATCTTCTAGTTGTCTTTTTTGTCCCTGAAGAAGATCGTGAACCCTTCCAACAGAAGCAGGTCCTTCTGTCAGCTTTTCTAATTTTTGAGATAGAGTTGGCTTTTCATCTTTAAAGAAGTCTGTTTGTTGGCTGCCTTTAGAAACATCTTTAAATAATGCTGGCTTTTCTTTATAATCTTTCTCAACAATGACTTTTTGTACTGTTTGGAAATTACATGTAGACACATTCTTGGTTTCTGTCTCAAAGGGTAAACTATGGAAATTACATGTAGACACATTCTTGGTTTCTGTCTCAAAGGGTAAACTATTCGTTGAGTCTTTAGGACTATGCAGATGCAAGCTCTTAATACTTGCACCATTTACTTTACTTTCATTTGTGGTTTTCCTGACAGGAGACTTTCCATTAGATTTGACTTTTGAACGTACAAAGTTACTATTATAATTAGTCATTTGTGCACATGTATTTATTTTACACGTTGATACAGGCAGTATAGACCGTGAATTTAACTTAGACTCATGTACATTAACTGTACTGGAACCTAAAACTTGCTGACTAGAGTCTTGGGCTTTTTTTAATTTATCTAAAAATTTGTTCTGGGCAATTTTTGCTTGAAGTCTATTCATAGTTTTAGATAACTTTGGAGTATGAGATTTTGATTTACTATCAGGAGTACTAACTCTGTTTTGAAGCTGTTCTCCCTTTAACGAAATGTCAACATTTACGGTTTCTGATAAAAATTTCTGATTTGGAGTTTTAGGATTCTTTATGTAAGTTCCAGCACTCCCTCTTTCATTTTCCTGAAAAGGCTCTGGAAAGGCATATGGATCATCAGCATTAAAATTGTCCTCTGCTGGAAGTTCATTGTTTTCTTTTTTCAGAAGAGCCCTGAGTCGATCAGCAAACTTCACTTTACCATCTGATGGAATACATTCTTTCTCCTTCTTAGTTTTACGCTCTTTCTTTGGAAGCATGCCAGCCACTTGCATGTGACTATTGCAGAATCTAAAAATTAAAATGTAAACAATTACAATACAGCTATTCATAAGAATCAAAATTATGCATGTACATTAAACAAATAAATCTTTCTATAGAAGTATAAGATGTCTGAAACCTACAGATGGACCTTAAATAAAACTAAAATGTTAAGGTCTTCCAGACAAGCTACTTCATGTCTCTAATCACAAAACAGCTTTTTTAAAGCTTAACATAATTCTGTTTCACATAAACATTGTGAAGTACTAACATTTTAGAATTGTGTAATGCTTATTTTGTTTATTCCATGAATGAAAATTCAAAAAATATTCCAAATTTCTCATCACTGTCATACCTGAAAAGTTCTGAGCTGTATTAATGTCCTGAATACAGGTGGGTTGGGTCAAAATGTCATGAACTTTTTAGTTGTATTAAAAATTTAAACTACCTGATAAAAATTTGTCAATAAACTCAGCATTAAAATATCATTTGATATTTAAATTTCTATGTCTATCTATTAATGTCTTAAAGTCATGTGATACTCTTCACCCAAAACTGTCATTCTTAAATTTTCCTTTTGTCTCTTATATAGGTTTCAGCATTTACCAATTAGGCCACATTATACAAGAACCTCCAACTTTCAATATTTTCTGAGATACCAAATAAATTAATCATATCATACCAATACAGAAGCTATTTCCAGCTTTTCATCTTCTGGAAATTACTTATCTGTCCAGTTGTCAATAAAACAAGTTTATAACCAAAAATAACATATACTGATGTGTATAGAATGAAATTGGTGATACAAATGGTAATGGAATTTTTATTAACTTACAGCTTGCTTAGAAAGCTAAAAATATAGTATTATGTCATTCTATTTTAATCCTATTATGTTTTAATAATCTAAGATGCATATCCAAAAGCTAGATTATCATTTTTTTTACAACAAATACACTTGAAAAAAAAGGAAGCTTACAAAAGAAAACATCTGAATAAAAACTAGTCTGGGGTTAACATAAGTGTTAAATTAACCTCATGATGACTTTAAAAAGTTCAAACATTGTTCTGTACTTTATTTTAATAATAAAGATTTAGTACCCATACCAGCAGTCTTGACAATACTAGTGGTAAATTTGTTTTACATATATATTTATATGTGTGTGTATATATACACATATATAAATGTGTGTGCATGTATATTACACATACAAATATATGTGTATATATATATATATTACATATAATTATATATGTGTATTTCTGAATAAAAGTAAATAATATATAAAAATCACAAACATTTTATGCTGCACTTAAATATAAAATAATGAGTTAATGATTGAAAACACAAATCAATCAAATAATATTAACCTACCCAAAATGTGCAAATATTATAATACGTGACACTGTTTTGATGTATATTTTACTAACAATAACAGTTTATCTATAACAGAAGAAGACACACAAACACTTCACAAATTTGCAGATTAGATCATCTTTAAGTAAATAACTCATATACACAGAAAGTATAGAAATATCAAACAAAATTACTGTACATATAACAAAATGTCTAATTTAACAGAAGACTGCACATACTGTTCACTTCTGGTGAAAGTTGTTTGATGTGCAAAGATTCTTTTATTAGTAAATCCAGATCAGTGTTAAGAAAAAAAGAGTATTGATGTCTGATAAAAACATAAGTTTGTGTCCTGTTTATTTACTATGATGTATGGAGGAAGCAACATATTTTAGCTACCTACTTAAAAATGGTCTAAAAAGGAATCTGTAGAATTCCAAAAACATTTATTTGTATATAACACTGTTCACTATCATTATATTCTTATTATTCTAATACTACGTAACAAACAATAGAGATAAAAACCAATAATAACATTTTGAACCACTATTTCAATACAACATTAAATTAATATGTATATAATTTTCTGAGGTTTCTGTCCAACGACTGGTTGTTGAAAAATACATATCGTTTAATAACATAAAAGTATATGATGTCAAAGAGGAGATACAGTTTAAATTGACTTTCAGTGGTATTTGAAGTTTGCCAACCTTTGGATTAATGAACTTTCCACAATTTTTCTTTTTGCGTAACTTACAATAGATTTGGTCATCAAAATTCTTACGTATAGAAAAACAGCATTAATCTTTTTATGTTTTGTTAAGCTTGACCAATCAAATACCAATGTATCCATGTTATTGTTTCATGTCTACATCAGATCACTTCTTGGCATTGTCACATCTGGTGATATCAGATTAACCTGCCTTAATGTATTTATTATACTCTATATCTGACAAACAAATTGCAAGTTACAATAACCGCTCACTAATTATCTTGGGACCTCTGAATGTACTAACATTCTCAAGTTCTCCAATACTCAACACTTGTAAGTAAAGCAAGTTCTTTTTAGACTTTATAAGATAATTTCAAGCATTTTTACTTTAAAGAAATTAGAAATTTACAACCACCCTATAACCAAGGTGACACCTTAAAACCAGTATATCAACGGAATGGCTAAACCTAAAACAAGTTGAAAATGGCACTGTGCAAAAAAAATTACCAAAATCTAAGAAATATGATGTATCATAACAACTATAAGTAAAATTATATTGTTTGGAATACCTGATTTCAGCCCTCACTTAATGTAATCATATCAGTAATGACACAAAGAAAAATGTTCTTTGTACATTAAGACACATGTTCACTAACCAGGAAAATGTTTTTTCTCTATTACAAAACAACATGGTGCCTTTTTTTTCAAATTTGTTAACAAAACCAATCACAATGTAAAAACACTATTACTGCATAATATTTAAAGTACAACATGAATTTAGTATGCCAATTAATTCTAGATCTGAAAATGTAACAGAACTTAGAGTATATTCAACATATAAGAACATGATTATTGATCTGTGTAACAGATTTTTAGCTGTTTCAACTCAGGCTTGGTCAAATTGACCAACCATGTGACCACTTTGTACTCATTTAGTCTTTATAGATTTCATATTTTTAACTTTCAATCAGTAGGTACATCTTCACAAAATTTGGCAATCTTTCAATTAACATTGTAAATCTCTTGCATACAAAAATCATAGCTTTTATTTAAGTATTTTAATAAACTAAAAAATTTTGTCCATAAATATATAGTATATTAGTTTTGAATAGTCCATATGCAAAGTAATTTTCCTGTTGAGATTAAAAACACTTTTCCTCACGAAAAAAATTTCAAATTTCCTTTGTATAATTCTTAGAACCTTTTAAATTATTTCAAACATTTTGTTTCAGAAAAACTTTACAGAATGTTATATTTACCTACCATAACTCAAAAAAGATATTAATTTGACTGATCTTATAACCACAAAAAATAAATTTAAATTACCCTTTCTGTCTTTCTCGAATGACTTCAAACTGTAATCTGAAACTACATTTGTTTATCTCATATAACTTTAAGCTTGAAACAGTACACAGCTATTTATAATTAAATATTACTGTTTTTATTTTTCCTTTGAGCTATATCTCTAACATATGCAAAATTATAAGCTGTAAGTAACTCAGAGCACACGCAGTTCATATTAGGCTATCAAATCACATGTGCTGCTTACGTACTTGTCTCATAAAACATTTTTATTATATTACTATTTACTTTACCTAACCTAAACTAACCTATAAAAATCCCTATTTTTACAACTTAGTTATTTTTATAACAATAAACATGAAAAACAAAGTACTTACCTGATTTCCTTTCTTCTTGCTGTCGACTGTCAAGAACATTCAAACCTATTTTATTATAATGGTAGTAATGCACTAAATTTTTATTTAATTAAATAATGCACTAAAGAACACAGACTAATAGCATAAAAAAGTATACAATTCTTCTAGCTTTCTATAACAAGAACCATTACAAATTCAACCAAGCTTGTTATTAAATTTCTCACTGGGACATTACTATAAGTATATATAAAGTACAACATGAATTTAGTGTGCCAATTAATTCTAGATCTGAAAATGTAACAGAACTTAGAGTATATTCAACATATAAGAACATGATTATTGATCTGTGTAACAGATTTTTAACTGTTTCAACACGGGCTTGGTCAAATTGACCAACCGTGTCACCACTTTGTACTCATTTAGTCTTTATGCTTCTTGCGTGAAGCTGACTCTTCTGTTGAGAATACAGAATTATTAAATACATCAACTGACAGATAAACCTTGACTTTCTATCAGTTTTTTGCAATATTTTATTAAATGTAAGTGAAAACTGTGAACATATCCTGAAAGAGAGGATGTGACAGGAAGGGTTTGATATTTCTACTGATAGCTCTGTAACCAAACAAAACTTAAGCCTATAAAAATTATGATTTGTCTGGTCAATGACAGTTTTATAGTGAGTGATTAGCATTTAACTTCATACTTTTTTAATGTATGTGGGGTTAAAGTAGGGAAGAGAAAGTATATAGAGAATACATACATAACATATTCAGGATGTATGTGGGGTTAAAGTAGGGAAGAGAAATTATATAGAGAATACATACATAACATATTCAGGATGTATGTGGGGTTAAAGTAGGGAACAGAAGGTGTACAGAGAATACATATATAACATATTCAGGATGTATGTGGGGTTAAAGTAGGGAATAGAAGGTGTATAGAGAATATATGCATAACATATTCAGGTTGTGTTTTTTTTTAATATTGCCTTGTAGAATTAAAAACTTGAAACTTGTATTCTATTAAAATATGGATTATTAGTAAAGATATTATACTATAGGAATTGGTATAACATAAACAAAAAGTAGCTTAAAAATGTTGAATTTAAGGCCCTAACACTTTCAGTGATCCACAGTAAAGGATGCCTGGCTTGAAAGAGTCAAGCCATATGTATATCTTTTATTTCATTTATATAGTTTTCAACCAAATATAGACTAGTAGTTCAGGAGATACACAAGGTAACACATTTGGGTTACAGATCATACAAAATATGGAAAGCACACCCATTTGATTAACAATTCACAAATTACCAAGGTATCTTCATATCTACAACCAATCCAAACTTATGAGCTGAAATATTACAAAGAAACTGCTTAACAAAATGGTAGCTAAAATTAACTTTCTCAACTTGTTTCTCATTACGTGCTGTATCACATCTGTCAGGTAGTACATTTAAGCTCTAGTTTTAACCAGCCTTTTGATAAGGCTGAAATAAATGTATCTGGTCACTACAACGTATTTTTCCACTTTCTTTACAAACATGTCTCTCCTTGCAGAATCTAGTTACAAAAGTACAGCAAAAATGCCATTTTCAAAAATAATGGACTCTACAACCTAGTAAAATAAATTTTGTCTTCAGAAGAACATAGAATCAATCGAGTGAAAACATTCTAAAGAGAAGCAGACTACAGCAACCTCTCAGTTCATATCAAGACATCAGATATGAGTTTGGTACAACTTTATCTAATAACAGTAGTGCATAAACCTAAGAACAACAATTTTATAGAAATTGCAGTACAAGAAAACATCCCTTACCTGCTCCAGACGTTCAAGATTCCATGACAAAAGGCCCAGAATGGCCAGGTGGTTCAGGTACTCAACTCGTAATCTGAGGGTCGTGGATTCAAATCCCTGTCACACCAAACATGCTTACCCTTTCAGCTGTGGGGGCATTATACTGTGATGGTCAATCCAACTATTCCTCAATTAAAGAGTAGCCCAAGAGTTGGCGGTTGGTGATGATGACTAGCAGCTTTCCCTCTAGTCTTACACTGCCAAATTAGGGATGGTTAGCACAGATAGCCCTCAAGTAGCTTCACACGAAATTCAAAACCAAACCAAACCAAATCCATGACAAAAGCAGAAATATACCACTCTTGTAAATTATCAGATGCTAAAAGTCACAACATTATACAGTAGACATGTTTAAAACATTGTTCTCAAATAACTAAACTTTGTGGTTTTAAAATATCAAGGAAAAAAGCAACTTCCACAGTAAATTTTGGCCTTAGTGTACTACATAGCAACTACAACACTATATTAGTGTCATGTACCAATGAATAAAATCTTGCAAAGAGGCCAGATGGATTTAAGACATTTGCTTCAATAACAAGTCTAAGCTAATCCAAACATTATGTCTTCCTTTCTAGGACATGCTTCCAGCAAAGAACTGAAGGAATGCCTGCCAAATATCAAACAAGATCATACAAGTGAATATAGATGAGCCAGCAATCAACTGGAAGATGGTTGACCTTTTCAAGAATAAAATGGTAGATTCTTCATACAAATAGATAAAAGCCACTTCTTGTGGTACACATAAAGCATTTACAACTGGTCTCCCACTGGGACAGTAGTAAGTTTTCAAATTTACAATACTAAAATCTGGAATTTGATTCCCCTCAGTGGACATAGCAAAGCTATAAGAAACACTCACATTTACAACTTACTTTAAGAAATCCTTTGAGGATATGCTATTACAGATCCAAACCAGTGTGCTGACTATATGGAAGTGACAAACTCACCACTTTACCAATGAATAACACTGGAACAAGATAGTTTGAAAATAAGACTGTAGCAAATCATTCATTTTTGTTACTGACACCCTTGAAGAAATGTACTGAAGCTGTGCAAAATGAAAATATTACAACCACCAAAAGTAAGTGTGGCAATGGAGCCTCAGAACATTTACACATTATAGGCTTGGCTTGCATTTTTTATGTTGGTTCTCGTACAACTACAACTATTTATGAAGGAGTATCACGGAAATCAATCTTTGGTTTCTTTTCTTTATGACCATCTGTAGTAAGATAACAGTGAATTTCTGTCAAATGAAACTGTATTCATCAACTTCAATGGCAAGACGGAAGAGAACTTGATATCAGTGAGAGAGTTAGATTTTGTGTAAAGAGCACTACAGGGAAAGAATGTTCTAAGTTAGCTGGACAAGTATTATGTTCAGAGTAATGTGAAACTCTTCAGTGTGTTTTTGGAAAATTCAAGGAAAGGATTCTACTAAAGTGCAACTTGACTATAGGTATAAATGTAATGGACCCAAGTCTAATAATAAATACAATCCCAACAAAAGCAAATGACACTCCAGAATTATCTTCAATCAGCTGATGCAGACTGTATTATATCAACATGTGCTGATGGACCTAATTACTACATTCACCAGAGTTCTAGGTTTCTCCAGGTATTCTGTCACAGAAGAACTGACCACTTTCTTCTACTTGAGACTGTTGGTACCCTGTCTCAGAACAAAGATCTATACCATGTCATCCAAACAGTTAAGGTGCTTTCACACAAAAATGATGTGGTGGAAAGAGAATCTTTCATTAACCCTTCAACTGTAGTTAAGTCAATTGCATCTGGCCCATATTCCCAAAAGTAACCACAAAACAGTTATACAGTAACTTTTTAAAACGTACACATCATATCTTCATAAAATATTGCAGAATATTATTAAACACTACAAAACTTTTGTACATAAAATATCAGATCTTTAAATTAAATGTTAATATTTTTTTATTCTCAGACACTGACTATAGAACATGCAAAGTAATTTGACTTTTAAGATTAAAAATACTTGTATGCATCAGCAAGTTGTCAACTTTTGCATGCAAAACCTTTACAACCTCTTAATATCCTTCAAATAATTATAAAACTCTTTTTAGAAAAAAAACAGTTTTACCTGTTATTTTTACTACAATATCTTTGTATACATTTGGTGAATTCTACCAACCTCATAAACACCATAAAAAACAAAGGAAATAGATACAAACTAAGTTTTTTCATTCTAGAATAACTACAAATTATAACACAAAACCACAAATGATTATCCTAAATAGTTAAATCTCATAACATTTTATACATATCAAAGTTTATTATTTTTATTTTATTGACCTTTGAACAGTATCTGACTAATGTTACTGAACTTGAATGACATAGCACATATGTTATCATACCCAATAATATAAAACTGGCTTTTAGAAAGTGACTTGTCATGGTTGTGTTCTAGCAGACCAGTATTTTGGTTATAATACATTATGACTATTTGCAGGCAAGTTCTTAAATGTGACATTTTTCTTAAAACATAGAACAGTAAATATAGAAGTAGAGAAAACAATCACATCTTATAGTTATGAACTTTGTACTCATTTGTTGTTTGCTGTATTTTACTAAGCCTTATCACATTATACACATGGAGAATGTAAAAGAAAAATTTTGTTTCATATATGCATTTTGAAATTAAATAAAAATCATAAATTACAATATAAAAACCACAGAATTCCACTTAATTTATCAAGTTTAGCAGTTAAGCCACATCTGAATCTAAAAGAAATAATTTTTTGAGCTGAATAATGTCTTACCTCTTGAAATTTACCATGAAAATAAATGGTTGCCCACAAAAATAATTTGCAAATGTTCAGAGAATCACATGGGAACCATTCTGACTTTTTAATTGGTTATTATTCATGTCACAGGAATAGGTGTACACAAGTTTCCAAAAATGGAAAAAAGTGGGTGGGGCTACTGTGTTTGATTCAATAAATCTATCTGTCTCACCAAACGGAAAAAAATAGGAGGTTCTTATTTTATATTCTTATCTGTCAATACTGATAATTTAAGTTCCCAATTTGTAAGGAACTACAAACTCTGAATTTGTACATTATAAACATCTAACACGAACCAGTGCTAAATTCATTATACTACATAACACACAAAAATCAATATTTAGGTGTTTTTTTAAATATTTACTTTTAAATTACGAAATTTACTACTGCATAATATAAAAATTAAATTGTATTATACAAGTTGATTACAAACTTATTATTATAAAATAGTAGTTCAATAACATTTTGAATGTAATTCAACAAACCTGATGATGTAACCTTTGACCTGTAACCATAGGAATACCTGTCTCAGTAGGGTTAATAAGATTTATTGCAGGACAATCTTAAGACTTAATGACAGGTGTACAAACCAACAACTTCAGGCATGACAAATGGAAAGGAAAGCTTCTTAAAGATTATAAGGTGGACAGAAATATGATAAACTATGTTTGTATGGCATCTTGAAGAGAAAAATACAATTTCTATCAAGTAACTTAAGAAGCTTGTGACAAAAAAGGAAAGCTGTAAAAATCACAGCTCAAAAAGAAATCTAAAACTGTGAAGGCCAATGTAACTTTAAACCCCACTCAGAAACAGATGAAAAGAGAGGCTGAATCATTGGATCGTGCACCTCTCGTACATGTACCACTTTAGGAATATTCATGTTGTTTGAAGTTATCACTTAAGCAATGTATAAATTTTTCTTTCTTTTTTTCCCAAAATATCAACTTTCTTACTTTGAAGAACCAGCAGTCTGCTTTACTCACAGAACAAGCTTTTTTAAACATTGCCAATTTCTCTAAATATACTGTAGGATGGAACTACATCACACTCTCCTGGTGCATACTGAAGAATGATTGAGCTGTCCTTGAACCTGTGATTAGAGCATTGTTTTAAATTATCTCCCAGTATTCTGACTGTCAATATGATGTAAGCACTCCCACGTGTGGAGCAAAAGAACTTGTAAATGACAAGACTGTTGGGAAAGCTCTATTTGATCTTTAAGATTGAAAAAAAAATTATTCTCAATAGTTATCTAAACATACACTGAAGATAAACTTGAAAATACTGTGTTAATTATGATGTTTAACATCTTCAAGGACTGTGTGGTATGGTAGAAAAACCATGACTTGTAACTCTGGAATGTCATAGTTCAGTGACCTGGCTACAGACTGTTAAATGGTTTTATTGATTGTGTAATCTGTGAAGTTGTTTGGGAAAGAATTAAGTTTTAAAACTGATTTTAGTCTGTCTAACATTTGCTATAAAAGTTCACAGGAACTGACAATTCATTGTATGTGTGATGCAAGATATTTCAAAGTTTCTTTCAAATGCAGAAAAATAAAACTGTCAAAGTGACTGTAGACCAATTTAGGTGGGTTTTGATGACAACCAACATCAAGCATCCCTTGTTTGTTGTACACCTGTGTGTCAAATAGAGAACCTTATTCGCACATATATTTAAAGACATTCTTTCCTTAAAACATGAGACAGAAGGTATTTACAAGTGGAGTAGGTTTCATCCTTGTAAAATATTTTGGTCAGTATTTACAGAATAACTTTATTCATTAAACAAGCTGCAAGTCTTAAAGCCAATTGAACAAGACACAAATGTTTTAGGTTTTCCAGATAATGTTATTCATAACTTATCTAACTATACAAGAGTGGAAGCAGAGAAAAGGGTTTTATTTAGAGGCTTGAGATATTCTCTAGTGTTACAAATGCTTAACTATCATAATTATCTGGCTTCTTTTGAACTCCTATAAAGAAAATTAAAAACTTATGTTTGTCCACCTTGTAATGAAACTTTCAAAAGTTTTAGAACACACATCAGCAATGTTGTCTTCTCGAGATTCTGAACCTAAACATTTCAATATTAGCAAAGAAAAATGAGCAGTAAACATATAAATGAAACAGTGATACTGTTATTACTAAATCAGATGAAGGAAACAACATTTTAAATAAAGCAGATTACACTGAAAAAGTGACACATTTAATCAGTAGCACCACCATGTTTGCTAAACTATCAAAAGACCCCAAGAGAAAATAAACTTATTACATTTAAAGAAAACTAATGGTATTGATGATAATACCTATAAAGACATTATGCCAGTCAGTTCCCACACAACCTAAGATTCACAAACTTGACCACCCCATTGTTTCCAACACAGGTTGTTTTAATTACACACAGTCCAAATTTTAATGTCCAGATAATTACACACTTAGACAGTTTTGAATTTACTGATAATGTTGAAACTTGAGATTTGATGAAGATGCTTATTTAATAAGTTTCTATACTCAATATCTGTTTACTGACCTTCCCTCAGATAAAACAAATAACTTCTACATTAATTTTGATTTTAAAGACAAGGAATACAAAAGATAATCTTTCAGAATACTGGTGTGATTCAGAACAACTACGTTCTTCAGTTCAGTGGTCAATAGGTGGAGTCTAGCTTGACACACATCTAATATGTTCATAAGAATATCTGGTAGAAAGATTGTCCTACTGAGTTTAAACCACTTACTCATAACCACAAGGTTGATTACATTCTTCATACTCAAACATGAAGGCCAACTAATAGAATTTGGAAAGTATATAAACATGTAAACATCAAGTTGACCTATGAATGCCAGCAGGGCTCTTTCTAATAGTTCATTATTAATTTGTAGATTGTTCAGGTATAATTGAAGAGGTTGACAATTTATAAAAATTATTTCATATACTATTTAAGTGATGACCTCACACAAGGTGAATATACCTACAGTGGACCAGGTGCTAAAGATACATAGTCCAATGACTGAACTTTAATGTTACAAAGAAATTATTTTAAATATGAATTGAACACTTACTCTTTGAAGTTTCCTTTTTGTATGTTGGATTATACATTTACTGGGTAGAACCAATTCAATTTTTAACAGGCCTCTTGGTAACAAAACAAAAAAGTAAATTTGTGGTTATGTCACTATTTATTGTATTTTATTGGACTCTTACTTAAGCCGCCATCCGCTGGTGCAGCTGTAATTCTACGGATTTACAACACTAAAGTCAAGGGTTCGATTTCCCTTGGTGGGCTCAGCAGATAGTCCAATGTGGCTTTGGTATAAAAAAAAACACACACTTACTTAAGCCACATAAAAAACAATCTACATATAAAGCCTTTTACAAATTATTTGTAACTTCAATTGTATATTTTTAACTACAAAAGTCGTACATTTTATCTTTCATAAACTGTAGGCACCTGTTGTTATGCAAGTTAGTATCAAAGGTTTGAAACAGTTTCTTATAATGTTCCAAACCTTCCCTTCATTAGAGTTCTCTTTATATCTATCTAAAACAATACTTGAACTAAGACTAACTACTACTTCTAAGAATCTACTACAGTAGGCAGTCAAACTACATCAGAATACTACAAGACATTAACAAATATCTGTCACTATGATATCACTAAATAATGATTAAAAGAGTTTACACCTACATGTAATGACAGATCTCATAAAGTAGCTAGTATAAAATGTATTTTAATTGTATGATCAATTATATATAATTATTCATAGTTATAAATATTAAATATTAATCTTTCACTGAAAATTTAAATGATTGTAGACTCCAAGATGTTATAATTAATAGGTCACTGGCTGAAGTTTTAGTTAACCTGGGTTAGCAAACAAAAATTATTGTTCTTTTAATAATAGGTAATGTTTTCAGCATTGATGAAATGTATTCCCAAACTTCAAATAACTTGACTAAAAAGAAGACAGAAACTTTCACAGATATAACAGTCACTCAACAATGAAAAAATCTTACACTGAATAAAACTACTAATATAACCTATAAAAAAAATGTGCCATCCAAGATATAACACACTTCTTAGTTTAAAATTCTATTGTTAAAAAGGTAATGATATCTAATATCGGTAATTACATAATAAACCATGTTTTTTCTCATCAAGGAAAGTTTTCTTCCCACCTGTCACTGAGTTGTGGCTTTGATAAGTTTTTGTTGTTTTTTGGCATGTGGAAAATGTTCTAAAATTACAAAACAAGTTATTACTTCTAACACACAAGCACCTATACCTCAATCTAGTTAACTGCTTGAAATTTAACATTTATTATACACTAACCTTAATTAGAGAACTTATTTCATGGTTTATTTACTCAATCATAAATTACTTATTTCTTATAGTAAGAGAGCTGGAAATTACACACACACACACTGTACCTACTTGTGAAACAAATTTATTACACACTTAACTTAGTAGCAATATCAGACAAGTTTTATATTTTTGTACATATATTATGAAATGTGTCTAATACTCAACTATAATCAATTTTTTACACAATAAGCCACATATACAATCAAACATTCAAGGGTTAAAACTAAAACCTTGTGGTTTAAATATTAGTTTTTATGAACATGTTTCCAAAAGGTTTAAATAACTACAAAAAGTAAGTAAAAATATTACTGAAGTCTCTTATTATATTAATAACAGAATACATGTTACTCGTGGGTAATGAGAACCACCAGCTATCAACACTGTTAAATTAAAAGTACTATACTTAATAAACAACTGGTATGAGATGTGTTCTTAGTCTTGGTTAATGAGAACCACCAGCTATCAACACTGTTAAATTAAAAATACCATACTTAATAAACAACTGGTATGTGTTCTTAGTCTTGGTTAATGAGAACAACCAGCTATCAACATTGTTAAATTAAAAGTACCATACTTAATAAACAATTGGTATAAGATAAGATGTGTTCTAAGTCTTGGTTAATGAGAACCACCAGCTATCAACACTGTTAAATTAAAAGTACCATACTTAATAAACAACTGGTATGTGTTCTTAGTCTTGGTTAATGAGAACAACCAGCTATCAACACTGTTAAAATAAAAGTACCATATCTAATAAACTGGTATGTGTTTTTAGTCTTGGTTAATGAGAACCACCAGCTATCAACACTGTTAAATTAAAAGTACCATACTTAATAAACAACTGGTATGTGTTCTTAGTCTTGGTTAATGAGAACAACCAGCTATCAACACTGTTAAAATAAAAGTACCATACTTAATAAACAACTGGTCTGAGATGTATACTTACTCTCGATTTTCATTTGAAGGTATAGGATTTGTACATTTCTGGTTGTTATACCTTGCCACATGAGCACACTGTTTGAATGGTGCAGTTTTGTCTTCCAAAATGTGTCGAATACAAAAGGCAAATCCATTTAACCGACGCTGCTTGCAAAGTTTTGCACTATACGAGCAAAGAGGCTTGCTATCCACTGGTGAGAAATGAATGTGTTTCCCTTCAAACATTCTGCACATGGAACTTCTAATTGTTCATGTGAAGTTCCTCACATCTTATACTTTGAAGAAGAAATAAACCAAACATTTAAACTCTCAATTCTGAATATGGCTATATTTATTAATACTAACTGCAGTACTGTGTAAACAAAATAATGACATAAAAAAGAGAAAATCATGTAATTACAAAATTTGGTACTCCTAAGTTAAAGCTAGTCACATACACGGAGATATAAATTATAAATAAAAGCATGTAAAGATTCAAACATTATTTAGCCAGTATAAATTGAAAATTTTGTCCTACCAAAAGTTAATTTAAGTACAACTGTATGAATTTATAAGTTATCCACATGCACAATAATTACTTTAAACTATATTCTGACATATATGAAACATCACATGTATTGAACCAACCACAGTTAATACTAATTAATCATCTTATAATAATACATAAATGTCAAATAGCAAATTTATATTTTGGTTCTTCCTAATATCTTAAAAATAACAATAAATCCTTCATAGAGATGTGACAGAAATCAAAATTAAATAAAAAATAAATTTATTAGTAATTTTAATAATTGGCTTTGTGTATACATGGAAATTAGAACGTTTGAGATATTTCATTTTCAAAACGTATACTTATGTTAAGGCTCAAGGCTAAGAGCACACTACTTAACAAATTATATAAATGAGATTATTCTGAAAATTAGTATAATTACTTAATAAAAGGCTAATTTAGTAATACCAATACCTTTATTTATTATGTACCAAAAAAAACAGTCATCTTAATTTAAATCACACTCAGTTACTTGAATATAATCTGTATCTTTTTAGCATATTGACATAGATTTAAGATTACTGACTCAACTAAAAATGATGAAACATACTGAGCAAAATTAGTAATATATTATAGTACACTATTGCTTCATTGCTATGTACTCATACTTTGCTCTTATAAAGTTTATACATTAAGCCTAAAATAATCTCTCGATGTTAGGCTTAGTAAAAAATATACTGCGATTTAAACGCTAAGCCTAACTGTGAAAAGAAATGTTAGGAGTCTAAATTTATTATTAAGTGACAAAAATAGAATGTACTCCTCACTTTTAGATTTCAGAAGTCCTAAAATGTCTTTTCAAATATTATCGATTACTAACTTCTTCTTTTCCAATTTAATGAATGGTTGAAAAAACAACTATATTAACGCCATTTCAAACATTAAATATGGCTGCCAGTACCTCATTCATAAGCTTTAAGATTATCACAGTACCCTGTTATACGGCTGCGCCGCAATACTTGTACACAAGAATAGTGACTGCTCAAGCCATGTGTGTAATTAAAATAATTTATTTATGTTTTAACAGTTCTTCTACGAACCAAAACACATGCTAAACGTATGTGTTTCTAATCAAAACCATATTTGATTTTATTGATCACACGAAAAATGAAATAAAATTTTGTTTAAGAACAACACGTCAAAACATTAGACACATATATCTACAATCCCAGCATTACATTGACACCATTTAAGAGCCTATCTGTCTATCACTCCGCTGTAAAATATCATTCCGCACTTGTAAAAAATAGATCTGAAAGAAATTACAATACAGTTGTACAAATCTTGTGTCTGTAACACAATAGAAACTTATTATTATTATATATTTACTATTGCTTGACAATACATAAATGCAAACAATCATCGCCATTTACCACAAAAACATAATACGCAGAAGCGAATGTAGATTCCTTTTATAAACAAGTCTATGAACCACGATGTGTCTCGTCGCATACAGTAGAATGATATAACCAACAATCAGGTTTCTATGTCTTTAAATATTAAAAAGTGAATAAAAAACAAGAATATTTTTCTAGAACACTTACTAATATGTAATTTGGTATTTACCAATGTCAATTATATATTATGTTTTACCGTTTTATTATTTTTCTTGAATTAAGATATTTCTGTTTACAAAAGCTAATAGAACTTAATTCGAATGGGCAACAGTGAGCTATCTTTTTTTCCATACAGCATATATCCATCCAACAACAGCAGATAGCCCGGTGTGGCTTTGCTATAAAAAAAAAATCGTCCAACAGTTACAATTATGTTTGAATAAATATATTGACATCGTATATCATATAAATCAGATATACATTCTTTTATAGAGAAGTTTAGGTAGTTCTATACATCTAGTTTCATCTATTAGCATTGCTAAATAAATTCTAAAGTCATGTTTCAAATGTTTAACTTCAGTGATCCACAAAGCCCGAAAATCAGAGCTGTAACAGTGTGCCACTGCTACTTTAGTTTTTCTGACGAGTGAATTCAGTAACTTAAATAGTTTTTATTTGTATGTTTATTAATAAAACAGATTTATCGTGTATTCGTTATACGTCAACACCGAGGAACACTGAACTTCCGTGAGAAGGTCTCTTTATGTATCCCCCTCTCCATTATTAGAATCCAGACAATACTCAGGGTTCGATAAATCCATTTAATGCAAGTATATAAGGATACGTAAATAGTAAGTTTGTTTTATCAGAAAATAAATCCAGTCTATTTGGTTTCTTTTGAATTCGCGCAAAACTACACGAGGAATAAGCGTGCAACATGTCCCTACTTTAGCAGTGATAGACTAAAGGGTTTGTTTGTTTTGGAATTTCGCACAAAGCTACTCGAGGGCTATCTGTGCTAGCCGTCCCTAATTTAGCAGTGTGAGACTAGAGGGAAGGCACCTAGTCATCACCACCCACCGCCAACTCTTGGGCTACTCTTTTATCAACGAAGAGTGGGATTGACCTTCACTTTATAACGCCCTCCCGGCTGAGAGGGCGAGCATGTGTGGCGCGACTCGGGCGCGAACCCGCGACCCTCAGATTACGAAGCGCAAGAGTTAACGCGCTATGCCATGCCAGGCCTACACTAAAGGGAAGAGTGCTAGTCATCATCACACAGATCCAACTTTTCGGCTACTCTTTTACAAACGAATAGATATTATATCTCAAACTGTGTATGACTGATATTATAAATAAATCAATGTGTTAATACCTATACCAGCCGTTCTGAGATACATTTTTACTTCAAGTGGGTTTCTCGTCATCAAGAAAAGGCGAGTTCGTATGTTTGGTGGAACGGGGCTCTGAACCCATGACTCGCAGATTCCTAGACGAGTGCTCTAATCACCTGGCCACAACCAGTCCGAGTGAAGAGTATCCATTCCGAATGACAAAGGATTAAAACTGAGCAATGTAATTTTCAGGATTTGTTCGAAACTTTAGAGATTTGTTGTTGTTTCGAATTAAGCACAAAGCTACACAATAGGCGATCTGTGCTCTGCCCACCACGGGTATCGAAACCCGAATGTTAGCGTGTTAGCCCGCAGACATACCGCTGAGCCACTGGGGGGCTTGTGATTTGTAGAGCAACCTATTCATTTAATTTGTGTTCTGTAGACTAGAACTTAACAACTTGTGATCAACCAAAAACACACAAGTTATTTATGTATTGTTCTGTAGACTGCAACCTAACAACTTGTGATTAACCAAAACGCATAAGTTATTTATGTACTGTTCTGTAGACTGCAACCTAACAACTTGTGATCAATCAAAACGCACAAGTTATTTATGTATTGTTCTGTAGACTGCAACCTAACAACTTGTGATCAACCAAAAACACACAAGTTACTTATGTATTGTTCTATAGACTGCAACCTAACAACTTGTGGTCAACCAAAACGCACAAGTTATTTATGTATTGTTCTGTAGACTGCAACCTAACAACTTGTGATCAACCAAAACACACAAGTTATTTATGTATTGTTCTGTAGACTGCAACCTAACAACTTGTGATCAACAAAAAGCACACAAGTTATTTATGTATTGTTCTGTAGACTGCAACTTAACAACTTGTGATCAACCAAAACACACAAGTTATTTATGTATTGTTCTGTAGACTGCAACTTAACAACTTGTGATCAACAAAAAGCACACAAGTTATTTATGTATTGTTCTGTAGACTGCAATTTAACAACTTGTGATCAACAAAAAACACACAAGTTACTTATGTATTGTTCTGTAGACTGCAACTTAACAACTTGTGATCAACAAAAAACACACAAGTTACTTATGTATTGTTCTATAGACTGCATCCAACTTAGCAACTTGTGGTCAACCAAAAACACACAAGCTATTTATGTATTGTTCTGTTGATTCTGCGAAATTTGTTGATTCATCCATCTGAAGCAAAAAAGTTAGACTTACTTTTCCCCGTTTTATTAAGTCAGTTAAGCAAGTTGCTGACATATCCTTCATTCTTCGAGTAACCGAGTTGTCAGAAAGGGGCAAAGAGTTAATATTTTTAATAAATTTTTCATCAATCGTGCACTCACTGTACCAAATCTTGTGCGCATGGTTTTAACAAATCTTCTGTGTGAGCTTCACTTGGTTTTGCAATACGGTAACTAACATGATATGAGACAATAAGAGCACCTTGAAACAAAATGATACATTTGTTTAGAAATATATGTGTAAAAACAGCTCGTTTGGGTTGAGAAAATATTTTACGTAGAGGAGTGAACAACGTTTCGACCTTCGGTCATCATCAGGTTAAAAACGAGCTGTTTTTACATATATATTTCTCTACAAGTGGGTTTTCTAGAAACGACTGATACGTTTGTTTGTTTTTCAATTTTGCGCAAAGCTACTTGAGGGCTATCTGCGCAAGCCGTCCCTAACTGGGCAGTGTAAGACGAGAGGGAAGGCAGCTAGTCATCACTACCCAACCCCAACCCTTGGGCTACTCTTTTACCAACGAATAGTGGAATTAACCGTCCTACATAACGTTCTTACGGCTGAAAGGGCGTGCATGTCTGGATGCATAAAATCATGCGGGCGTATGACTTCAAAGGGCTCATTAGTACAAAGTTTGTCTAATTAAACTATAACGAATCTAACCTAACCTAACAATCACAAATTATATTTGTCATAAATATAATTATACCTCATACAAATATACTTTGAAATTGAAATAATTGATACTGCATCAAACTGTATAACAGTGTTTCAAATTTGGACAAGTTTCAGCTATGACGCCATGTTTTCCTTTCGTTCGAGATCAAAAGATAGCTGGCATCACTATTCAGGGTTGACCGATGGTTCATACGAAAATTACTAAGCTATGTTCCACCTCCAGTGACAAATTCAATCTTGAGATGGTGCCATATCTACTAGTAACCAGTAGTGCCACTGTCAAAGTTATTTGAGATTGTATTGACACTTTCACCGCGAAAACGTCTCCTAAGCTAAATAAAATAGTGTGGTGTTAGGTAGAATACAAGTTTGAAAGGCCCAATACGTGATAAACGCATTATATTAAAGATATATTTTACATTTTTGTACAGCGTAATCTGATTCAATTTTATAGTTTTAGGGAAAAAATATTAACATTCTAAAATTTTATTGTTGAGCCCAGTACTGCATGGATGGTGTAATGCATTCTTTGCTTTCCCTGGAGTGGTCTACAGTTGTGTTTATTATAAGACCATTATCACGCTTAGACAGCAATCCAAACTTATACAGTTAGGTCTAGTTGATAATGCATGTTAATACTAATAGGCGTTTTAAGACTTGTATTAAGTCACCATATAGTAACCTAAACTGATTTAGGTGTTTGACTAATATTAAGACATCGTGCCTTACCCATTATTTGATACGATGTAGCTGACATTATACGTACTACAGATTTATTTTATTTTCGTCGAAGGTAAAACCAAAAACATAATGTGTGCTTTAGTCTTCTTCGTCCCAAATCATTATCCTACGATAAAACTGTGTAACAAAATTTTTACTTTTTCTTGTTCCTGGGCAGAAAGCGTTATTTCCCAATTACTTGTGCTAAAAGAAAATGGAAAAGACCTATATTTCTCTTCAAACTTTGCTTTTGTGACCTGGGAGCGTATAACGAAAACATGATGGTATATTTGGGAACTCATAGGTGAAAGTGATTTATACAACAGTCGCGAATCTCGAAAAACTACTCACTTTTAAACATTTTTGTATAACTTTAGTATAAATACATGTAAATGTTGATTCATGTGTTGGTATATTCAGACCTTATGTGAATGAAAATGTGAAAATTTGCCCTTTTTTACATATAAAATAGGTTAATTTCCAAATTTCATTATTCAAATCACAAAAGCAAAGTTTGAAGGGAATAATGGCCATTTTCTCTCCTTTTACAACATAAGCAATTAGAAATAACACATATTATCCAGGAACAAAATTTGTGTTACATATTGTAATAACACATACTATACAGGAGCAAAATTTGTGTTACATATTGTAATAACACATACTATACAGGAACAAAATTTGTGTTACATATTGTAATAACACATATTATTCAAGAACAATATTTGTGTTACATATTGTAATAACACATACTATTCAGGAACAATATTTGTGTTACATATTGTAATAACACATACTATCCACGAATAATATTTGTGTTACACAGAGTAAGTTGAAAGAAGTTTCTCCTCTAATTTCTTCCCGGCATGGCGAGGTAGATTAAGGCGTTCGACTCGTAATCTGAGGGTCGTGGGTTCGAATCTCTGTTGCACCAAACATGCTCGGCCTTTTAGCCGTGGAGGAGTTATAATGTAACAGTCAATCCCACTTTTCGTTGGTAAAAGAGTAGCCCAAGAGTTGGCGGCGAGTGGTGATGATTAGCTGCCTTCCCTCTAGTCTTACACTGTTAAATTAGGGATGGCTATCGCAGATAGCTATTGAGTAGATTTGCGCAAAATTCACAACAAACTTACTTCTTCAAGGCTTTTGCACTTATGAATGGTTTAGATTTCATTGATTCATTCGTGCCTAAATATATATCTCTGTTAGTGTGAATATTCATACCATTTCTTCAATTTCCTTATTCATTACATGGGGTTTACATATAGACTCTGTCATTAATGAGATGTTTAGAACAGAACCACTGTTGATATTCATAATTAGTAAAACATTCATTCTCTACTTGCATTTCATTTTCAAATTCTATAAATCATTTGAGGGTTTTTCATACATTGTTTATAGAGTTTTCAACACAGACACACTTATATTAAGCGAGATTTTTTAAAGTCACATGTCACCTTTTTGATAAAACATTTTTTTTAAACAAGCAAGCTCAGTGGAGATTAATAATTTTATTCTTATGTACTTTCAATTTTTATATCACCATTTACACGTAACGAAAAAAACAACTTTCCTAAACATGTATCTCAGGTTAAGACTTGAAGATAACCAAAGAAGGTCGAAACGCTGTTCTCTTCTTATCAATAAAAGTGTTAACACCCAAAACAGCCGTTCCAAGATGTACATTTTGATTTCAAGTTTGTTTCTCGTCATCAAAACTTCCATAAATCTTTCACCGTTCATTGAACAGAAACCTCGACAAATGTTTTCAGTTTTACCTTTGTTAATAAGAAACCTGTCACATAAACAAGGAAGTTGTAGATAATGACTATTGAGCTATGCTGTAAATAGAGATGGCTTCACCTACCTGGTCAGCCTAGTGATTTAATGTTGGAGGTTACCCGCCTACTAACAAGGGAGTATTTCTTGTGACTGTTCCAAGATATATTAAGGAACGGTTTGTATCCAGGCTAAGTGACTCGTGTTGTTTGTTTTGGAAATAAGCACGAAGCTACACAATGGGTATCTGTGCCCTGCCTACCAAGGGTGTTGAAACTCGGTTTATAGCGATGTGCCGTTGGTGGGCATGTCTTTCGGAAGTTTGATGTAATCAAATACTTGGAACACATAATCAATTCTGTGACTGAAATACCATCAAAGAAATGATTATGTTGAAAACAGACTGGTTCACAGAGCCCACTTTAAATACTGATCTCACGATCATTGGCAAAAAAATTGACATTTACGTATCTGATTTGCAACGTCTGCACAGCAAAACACATCTAAACATGTATGTAGCAGGACGCAAAGATATTATCGTGACTAAATTTTTGAATGTTTGCCAACAAAGTTTGTGGTATTCAAATACATAGTAATATTTACATTCTGTTTTAATAGGATATTTTCTGTTATTTTTAAATTCTTTAGAAGGAACACGTAAAAGAAAGTGCCTTTAGCCATCTTGTCTTCACATGACTCTCACCAACTTAGTTTACGAAAAGGGTTAATTACAATGGTAGTCCAAGTTACTTTACTCTGCACAGAGGTACTACAAAATAAATTGCTTAAAACTATGTGAAATCCACAAAGTAAAGAGCAACTGATTTTTGACGAACCAATAAGCAAGAGGACCTAAAAATACAAATAAATATACTGTTGTGTAATATTTTATAATTTAACTTTGGTAGCTACACGTTTATGATATTTGAAGATTGATAAGTTTTGACGAATTTCTCGACGAGTGTTGGTGCTAACTATCCCTTATTTTGAAGTGATAGGCTAAAAGGAAGATAGCTCGTGAACACCACCTATTGGCAACTCGTATACTACTATACTCATAATACTTTCAAGACCCTAAAGAGTGGATAGCGATATATTCTACGTTATTTAGCAATAATGGAGCACGAACCACGGAACCTCAGGTCCACCAAGTTAATCAACATGATACACATGATTTCATGTACTTATAAGTTATGCATCAGTAAATCAATCTAACAGTTATGAACAGGTTCAACCGAATCCAGAAGATTTAACGTTACTGATACGTAACAAAGTCAAACTCAGTTTCAATACTGATACATTTGTTTTTTTATAACATTTATTTTGTCATTGCATGTACCTTCCAAGTTGAATGAATTAATTGGTATTAAGTAATGTAGACCTTCATCACCTCGTGTATTCCTGTAAACATTGTGAGATGGCCATGCATCACGTCAAGACAAAGTGGTATTTTTAGCCCAAAGTAAGCAAGTAGGCTTATGTCTGCTTGCTTTTTGAGATCATAATAACGTACAGAAGATACTGTTTTAGCTGGTTTGGTAAACATGGTAAACATATGTTTAGCAGTTTGTATTATCTATTCTGCTAAATCATCCGACTTCTATATACCTAATACTTTACACAACTCAGAGAACAACTAACTGCTGAAATTAGCTCCTGATTCCTATGGATATCTTTCAGCGCTCCTCTATCAAAGCATCAGTTGTGGACCGTGTTGATGTATCACAAAATGTATAAGGCATGGCTAACTTCTTGAAGTAATTGATGGTGATGAATATATATCAATGACTTACTTATTTCAGTTTTCATCAGTAATATCCAAAGTTATCCACTCCAGAGGATCCTGAACAATATCTGTTGAAGTTATCCTTCAGTCAGCATACAATGTGCAGTGTTAACATCGTTGTTGAATATGTCGACTGAATACAGAGCTAGAAGATTGACCATTGTATATAGCATAAATGTGGGTAATATTCTGGTGTTCTTCAAAGTCTGGAGAATCTATTGTAGCAATCTTGGACTACAGGTTACAACGCAGACAGAAAACCACTAGGGACTACAAATTACAGCACAGACAGAGAAATCATATTTGTTAATTTATAATAATAGAATGCTACACTTTCCTATTCTTGAAACTGACCGTACAAGGGCCGTAGGTTACTTCTATACATGCTATTTTCCTCTACCTGTACCAGCCAGGCTTTACGTTGCTGCAAAGTAAGGAGCACTCATGCCAGACCTGAGTCCTTCAATTGCTCTTTCCAAAGTTCCCCAAAATGTTACTCATAGTATTCATCTACCAGTGGAATCTCCTACTGTATGGTTTGGTGTTATTATAAGGGAGCTGGTTTCAATTCTTACACAGTTTTGAGGAACAAGACATTCCATGAAGATACAAGGTTTCTCTGTTTATTACAATAGCCAATCTACATTTCCGTTTTACAGGCCTTGGTAATGTATTATGGTCAAGCTATGTTATTGAAACATTGTTACCCAATGCCCTATCATCCCTTCTGATTTGTTTTCAGTCAGTAAACCATTTCAGCGACGTATGGTCCCTCTGGGTGGTGAATCTCCTACTCTACAAGCAATGCTAGTAATGTTTTAAGAAGACTATAACTTTAACCAGTTCTTTCTTCGTCGTACAGAACCTACATTCGGAAGCCATGAGTGTATGACTAGAGTAGACAGTTACACACTGAGTTTTTGACTAGAGTAGACAGTTACACATTGAGTGTATGAGTAGAGTAAACAGTTAACATCGAGTGTATGACTAGAGTAGACAGTTACACATTCTACTCGCTGCAACAATGCTTCCTCCAGTTCTGTTGTTACTGACGTCAGTGTCTACTAATAACACATTGTCTTGCTGTGAATATACCAGTACTACTGCTACAACAAAAATCACTTTCAGCCACAACTAAACAACATAATAGGACATTGCCAAAAATATCGAATCAAGATAAATATTTCTAAAAATCAGTGAACTAGATGTGAGAACAATCCACCAAAATTATATAAGAATGGAGCACTTCTCCAGACCATAACTTAAGCAAAATTCTAAATTAACGTGGGTTAAACATCTAAATAATATATTAACAGAAGTTTGGAAACGAAAACAATTGTTGGACAACAAGTCTAACAGGCAAAAATCATGGGACCATACCAGACAATATTATCAAAATATACAAAACATATATACGCCAGTTCATAAAATATGCATATCCGGTATGAATCGATGTAGCACTTAATTAAATTACAAATAATTCAAAATTCACGACTAGTAGCACCCTACAAAGTATCACGAAGCATGTCTTATAAATTCATGCACAATTACGCAGATATGCAAATTGTCGTCGATAGAGTATTGCATAGTTTTTTGAATTACTTCAGAAAAAAACTGCATAAAAACGACCAACTGACCTAGGTGCACGTTGTAAATGGACTTAAGCATCTTAGAAATAAAGAGCTATCTAGCCACGTAATACTAGAGTAAACATCCCACAATAGTTTTAGGATAAGTTGACAACAGTGAAAGGGTATTTCTGATGTTAATAAATTATGACTAAAACAAATGAAAAGTTTATGATACGTAATGAATGGCCCCCAGTGGCACAGTGGTATGTCTGCGGACTTACACACTAAAAACCGGGTTTCGATACCCGTGGTGGGCAGACCACAGATAGCCCATTGAGTAGCTTTGTGCTTAATTCTAAACAAACAAACGCAATGGATTGTTCGCGAAATACAAGACTGTGTAATATCGATATATTTGACACATGAATGTATCTGCGGATACCAAAATGGACATTGTTCTGAGAGGGCTATTATGACGCTCATGTGAAAAAAATTAGGACACCCTATGAAAGTCTGTGCATTTTTGCAACATTTTTGGATATATAGATATTTAATCTCAATTTTAACAATACTGAGAGATTATAGGAATATAACTAAACAATTAAAATTGAAGAAAAGACTTTTCAAGACCTTCTGTAAATGTAATTCTACAAAAATGCATATTCTAACTGAGATAAAAGTTAGGACACCCCCACATTTATTCCCACTTAAAATGGCTCAACTTACACACAGGTGTATCACACCAGGTGCACATGATTAGAAGATCGTTACTCAGCATTTTAAATGAGGCTTGTCCTATTTAAACCTCAGACATTTAGTTTAGTGTGCTCCTGACTGTTGAAGTGAGGGTGAGCACCATGGTGAGAGCAAAAGAGCTGTCTGAGGCCTTCAGAAGGAAAATTGTAGCAGCTTATGAGTCTGGTAAGGGATTGAAAAAGATCCCAAAAGATTTTGAAATCAGCCATTCCACTGTTGGGAAAATAGTTAACGAGTGAAGGGCTTTCAAAACAACTGCCAACATGCCCAGGTCTGGTCATACAAGCAAGTTCACCCCGAGAGCAGACCGCAAGATGCTAAAAGAGGTATCCAAACACCTTAACATGTCATCACGGGACCTACAGCACGCTCTGGCTACTATTGATGTGAAAGTGCATGCCTCTACAATCAGAAAGACACTGCACAAGTTTAACTTGCATGGGAGGTGTGCAAGGAGGAAACCTTTGCTCTCTAAGAGAAGTTTGCCAGAGAGAATGTAGACCAATGGTTCCCAAACTGGGGGTAAATTACCCCCTGGGGGTAATTTAACAATTTATCGGGGTAATGGAGGGGTGACAGAAAAAAGTTAAAATTCTGAAAATCAAGAAAACATTGAGGTAGCTGGTATTAGGATTAATGTTAACTTAGTCTTAGTATGTAAAGTTGTAAATTAAACCTATTTTAAGTATGTAATAAAGTTAAACCAAATGACAATAAACATCAAAAACCAATATACAGTAGTTGAAAAGAAAAAATATATATCTAAGTGTGTGGTAACCTAAAAGTATTTTGACAAGTTTGCTTCAAAACACAAGTCACTCAGTAACCCTGACGACTCATTGACGTGTCCAGTACGCGTCACTCACTGCCTGAGGTTGCCTCTATTTCACACTGTCAGTTTCTATGTAAGCATCAGCCGAGGGAGACAAAACCTGGTATGTATGTGTACTGCCCTGTGAAGTATAGTTAGTATTTACCTACTATTACATCATTCCTATGCTGAATAAGCTCTTTTAATGCTATCTAGAATGCCATGAAAAAATAAATAATAAGTTCACATTGTTCACACTTTTTTATGCAGTTTTTCTTTTTCTGCAGATTAAACAATAAAATGTCTAAAAAGCGCACCTACTCTGACGCCTTTCTTCGCTATGGCTTTGTGAATTTACCTTCTGGTGGAGAGGATCGGCCACAATGTGTAGTATGTCACAAAGTGTTGACAAATGAAAGCCTCAAGCCATCAAAACTCTCAGCTCACCTCCAGAAGTGCCATTCAAATCTTCAAAATGAGGATCAGGCTTATTTTCAGCGCCGGGCTGTAGCACTGAAGAATATCCAATTTGGTTCATCTGGAATTTAAGCCCAAAAGCTTCTAGCTGCGGTCGAAGCATCTTACTTTGTTGCATATAAAGTTGCCGAACAACAAAAATGCCACACCATTGCAGAGAATCTGATTATGCCTTGTGCATACGAAATGTTAAGCAAGGTATGTGGGGAGGATCAAGCGAAGAAATTGAGTGTCATACCTCTATCAAACAACACAATCCGCCGACGAGTCGATGACATGGCATCAGATATTCTCTCCCAAGTTACAACAGAGATCAAGGAACGCTCATATAGCAAATTCTCCTTGCAATATGATGAATCGTGTGACGTAGCCAGTTGTGCTGTTCTCCTTGGGTTCGTTCGTTACGTCCACCAGGACAAGATCAAAGAAGAGTTCCTATTATGCAAAGATCTGCTGACAACTACGAGGGGAGAAGATATCTTCAATATCATCAACAGTTTCTTTACCACGAATGGATTGGATTGGAACAGCGTTCAACAGGTAGGGAGAGATGTTTATGTAAAGTCTAGATTAGTATAAATACAATGAATTGCATGGCATATAGTTTCATTTATTGTACAAGTAGCTGTAGTGTAGCTAATATTTTATACATAATTCACAAAAAAGTATCGTGCCTGTCGTACTGAAATACTAAAGTACCAAAATAAATTAAATTAAATTAAAACCATATAATTATAACGCAAAAGATAAGTAAGAATGACTAATTGACGCAATCTATAATAGTTTTTCTTTTTTAATCTAGGTCTCTGTCGATGATGGGTCGTAATCGTGGATTACGGGGCCTCATACAAGCTGTGAATCCAGAAATTTCTGTAGATCATTGCATCATTCATCGGTACTCTCTTGGATCAAAAAGCCTGCCTGGTAATCTGAAATTTGTGTTTGAAGATGTCTTGAAAATCGTCAATTTCATCAAGTCCATGGATGTGAATTCGCGCATATTCAGAGAGCTGTGCATGGAAATGGGAGAGCAATATCAAGTTCTGCTCTACCACACCAATGTTCTCTGGTTGTCACGAGGCAAGGTTGTACGTCGAGTCATTGAGCTCCAAACGGCTCTTCAGGAATTTCTGAAACAAGAAGAATTTCCTTTTGCTTCCAAGTTCACTGATAAGGAGTGGCTTGCTCGACTTTGTTACTTGGCTGACATATTTGTGGAGCTGAACAGTGATAATCTGCAACTCCAGGGCCAAAACACGATTTTCATTGATGCCCATCACACTGTGACTGCATTTCTGGGAAAACTGAGACTAGATTCGACGCTTGGAGAAAGGAGTGATCGCTCAGTTTCCAACCCTAGACCAGTTTGTTGAGGAAAATAGTTACGATACTGGATCACTTTTACAGACCATCAACAAAGACATGAGCGACCATTTGAAGGGGCTTGAAACAAGCATACAGCACTACTTTCCAGAGAGTGACCTAAAAACAGCTAGTCTTCAGTGGATTATTCATCCCTTTTCTGTACCTGATGAGGCCATTCATGATGATGATTTCCCTGAAAAGGAGGAGTGGATCACAATGCGAGCAAATGAAGCCTTGAAAGTCAAATTCCAAAACCAAAATGCAGATTCCTTTTGGATTTCACAATTAGCTGACTCGCCAACTCTGTCCAAGAGAGCCTTGAAGTTGTTGGTATCATTCTCAACAACGTATCTGTGAGAGAAGGGGTTCTCAACCGTGCTGGGGATGAAAACAAAAAAGAGGACTCGCTTGAATGTTGCAAACGATGCCAGGCTGGCACTTTCAACCACAAAGCCAAGAATTCCTAAACTAGCTTCAAGTATGCAACTCCATCCATCCCACTGATGTTCTTGACATCTTTGGCAATATTCATTAGAAATGCACAATAATCAAATACAATAATTAAAAGTGTAATTCAGTGTAAATAAATTATATAAATAAATTGTGAATAAATAAAGTGCAATATATCTCTAGTTTAATTTAGCCATATATATCAATGTTGAAAACATTTTGTGAAAGGGGTAACATACTTAATGTGGCATGTTAAATTAGGTAACAAGCTGAAAAAGTTTGGGAACCACTGATGCAGACAAACACCAGGATTTCTGGAATAATGTTCTTTGAACAGATGAGTCCAAAATTGAATTATTTGAACACCAGAACAGAGGACATGTTTAGCGTAAACTAAATACAGCATTCTAGAAAAAGATCCTCGTATCAACTGTGAAGTATGGAGGTGGAAGTGTCATGGTTTGAGGCTGCTTTTCTGCAGCAGGACCTGGACAGCTCACAATCATAGAATCCAACATGAATTCTTCTGTGTATCAGAGGGTGCTTGAGGATCATGTGAGACCATCTGTACAAAAATTAAAGCTGAAGCAGAACTGGACCCTGCAATTCGACAATGACCCAAAACATACCAATAAATTCATCAAGGACTGGCTGAAAACAAAGAAATGGAGAGTCCTGGAATGGCTGAGCCAAAGCCCAGATCTTAACTCCATTGAAATGCTGTGAGGTGACTGGAAACGGGCTGTATATGCAAGAAACATCACACAGCTGACAGAATTCTGCATTGAGGAGTGGGGCAAACTGTCTTCAGACCGATGTCAGAGACTGGTATGTGGCTACAAGAAGCGTCTCACTGCAGTTATTTCAGCCAAAGGGGGTAACACTAGCTATTACGGGGTAGGGTATTCTAACTTTTCCTCAGTTAGAATATGCATTTTTGTAGAATTACTTTTACAGAAGATCTTGAAAAGTCTTTTCTTCAGTTTTAATTGTTTAGTTATATTCCTATAATCTCTCAGTATTGTTAAAATTGAGATTAAATACCTATATTTCCAAAAATGTCACACAAATACACAGGCTTTCATAGGGTGTCCTAACTTTTTCAAATGACTACAAGTACATCTAACAGTAGCCGTGTAACATCACACAGGAGAACACAACTCTCCGAGGTCTTTAAGACCTAAATCTTAATCAAGATGGAGAAGAAGGAATACCAGAGTATCCACTGAACCAAGCTTCACAAATCAGAATATTGTGTTGTACTCTTCACTCATTTCTAGTGACAGCAGCCAGTGTTTGCTGATGTTTGGGATAACTGGTAACAAACTATCGATAATATGACACAAATCCATATGCTTCATATTTGATCACATGTTGAGGTCAGTATCTTATTGCTGCTATCTTAGCGGGGTCTTTCCTCTCTATCTCTACCTGCAATGTATTAACTAATCCTCACCTTTGTGTGCAAGAGCACGCAGTTTTCTGGTTTAAGTTCCAAACTTATTTTATTTATCTGCTGGAATACATCTCTAAAGTTCTTATCTGCAGGTTCAAACGTGTCTCCAAACAACAAATCACCAGAATATAACTCTAAGGTTTTTATCTGCAGATTTAAAAGTGTTTCCAAACAGCAAATCACCCGAATACAACTCTTAAGTTCTTATCTACTGGTTAAAACGCGTCTACAAACAACAAATCACCAGAATACGACTCTGAAATTCTTATCTGCATGTTCAAACGTGTCTCCAAACAACAAATCACCAGAATACAACTCTAAAGTTCTTATCTGCAGGCTCAAACGTGTCTCCAAACAGCAAATCACCAGAATACAACTCTAAAGTTCTTATCTGCAGGTTCAAACGTGTTTCCAAACAGCAAATCACCAGAATACAACTTTGAAGTTCTTATCTACAGGTTCAAACGTGTCACAAATAACAAGTTACCAGAATACAACTCTAAAGTTCGTACCTGCAAGTTCAAACGTGTGTCCAAACAGCAAATCACAAGGCATTTTTCAGTCATAGGGGCATTATAATGTAAGATCGATCTCAGTAAGCTTTGGTAAAGGACAGCCCAAGAGTTGACGGTGGATCATGTTTATTGGTTGCCTTTTCTTTAAAAATAGCTAACGCAGAGCGCTCTTGTAGTTTTGTAAGAAATTTAACAAACAAAATCGTCTTTGTTGCACTGTAGTACGTTAATTTCAGAAAGTAAGAGTGTGAATTTGGCTTTTTGAATAAGTAAGGAGTGAGATGTTCGTATTAATAAATACTATGGACGATAAAATGTAATATAAAAATTTAAACGTAATGTATTTCTGTAATATAGAGGTGGAAATACATGAATATTGAAAAGCTTTATTATTTTGAAGGTGTGAAAATGTAATAAATTGAGTTTACCAGGTTTAGACTTGTCTAAAATTGATAGTTTGTAACTTTTATTAAATCAAAATGGATGACGTAAAACTTATATTTTCTTCATCTTTTTTTGGGACAGCAGTAAGTTTTTTTGAATTTACAACGATAAAATCAGGGCTTCAACTCCCCTGGAGGACACAGCAGATAGCCCGATGTGGTTTTGTAATAAGGAAACACACCAATAGATTTTTTTGTTTGTGGAAAGCTTTATTTGATTTGCCGTAATCCCATTTAACATTGTAATTTTATAATGCTCAACAGATCTAGGTTAAATTAACAATAATACTTTTCACTTCTTCCTCACCATTATTACGAAAAAGTGTTTTCATGGAAGTAATATTGTTAATTTAACAATAATACTTTTCACTTCTTCCTCACCATTATTACTTCCATCAAAACACTTTTTCGTAATACTTCACTATGTTTATTCGTGTTTTTTGAATTTCGCGTAAAAGTATACGAGGGCTATCTGCGCTAGCAGTCCCTAATTCAGCAGCGTGAGACTAGAGCTAGTCATCACCACCCACCGAACATTATAACGCCCCCACAGCTGAAAAGGCTAGTATCTTTGGTGCGATGGGGATTCGAAACAACGCCCTTCAGATTACAGTCGAACTTTTTTTTTCTCTTTATTTATCCCACCTCAACGAGGAGTATACACAGAAATACAACAATTAAAACACAAGCTAATAAATTATCATGTATCAATAACTCTACAGATTATCATGCTGAAAATTACCACAAAGCTAATAAATTAGAAACAAAAAATATATAAAAGATGTAATTTTGAACAGCAGTTATTTAAATAACACAGTTTACCCATCAAAACAAGAAACCAATAGATCTGTTATTGGCAACAAAATTAAAAAGAGAATGCAAATAAAGTAATTACAACTTATCTTAACAAAGTACACAAGAAATAACCTTGGGCACCTTGGTTTGCCAAGGTACCAACATAAGAATACATATAATAAAAAACACCTAATGAGTTATGTAACAAACACCTATGGTAATGGAGATAAATACGTTTACGTACACGCACTTTAAACATAGAAATTAAATGAATTTCGCGATGGCTTGCTAAATTAACTGAACGAGCAGAACATATAACCTGTCGTGCCAAACTGGTAAGCAATCGGAATATGTTGCAGCATCTCCTAGGTAACGAAGGATGTGATCCCACTAATTGGCATCTCCTCCATACCCAGTTAGATAGAGGACAAACGCATTAACCCACTTGACCATGCTGGGTCGCTTCTCTATGTAGAAATATACAAATGTATTCTTTGTACTTAAGCACAAAGCTACACAATAGACTATCTATGTTATGCCCGCCACGAATATCGAAACCTGGTTTTTAGCGTTATAAGTCTACAGACGTACTTCTGTTTCATTAGTGGAGCAAATATCTAATTTGTCTAAAATGAAAGATGGAAATTATTTAAGTATCTAAAAATGAAACAACCGTTTTTACCAGATTTTATGAAAGAAAGTGTTATATATATATATAATTTATAAATTGAGTTATTAGAATTATGGAAGTGAATAGGTGCCATATTTAGCTTCATTTTGAGGATTACCTAAAATTAAAAAGTAACCTTTATTTTTGTATTCAGCATATCCAAATAAGTTTTGAAGAAATTTGTTAATGATTTTAACCCAAAAATTCCCACACCCAGCTGTACAGGACTAATTTCGCTTAAATAGTTCGTTCAACGTGTAGTTTTACCATAGAAGTAATGCGATCGTCTGCTTTGTTATCCTACAGCGATCTTACCATAGCGTAACATTTTGGAGTGTTCAAGTGTGTTAAAGGTTGTTCTTTTCATAAAAATTAATAATTGTTTGTTGTACAAATGGTGAAAGTTATTTTCTATTATCATTGATATGGTAGAGGTTATTACTGTCAGTTTCTTTGCTGACGTAAAATTATTGAAAGTGAAACTTGCTTGACATTAGTAGTTGTATTACCAGTTGTACTACTATTCTAAATTTTACATGTAAGAATAGTAATATCAAATACAAGGTGTAACTGACCTACAAATATTATTAAATAAACTACAATTACATATATGATAGGCGAATGATAAATTTTTACTGTGAATAGTTTGAACAAGTTTATAAAATTCGCTGAGGACTATCTGGTGAGTATAAGAAGAAACTTTTGATAGGGTTACAAGTTAAAATAGTTATTTCATGTAGCATTATGTGTACAACTAATGCTATTGGATTAAAATCTAGAGTTATATACATCATAAGTAGTATTTTAATGGATAATAAATGTTATTACAGTTTAAAAAGTAAAAGGATTTGGGCCCATTCTCCCAACCAAAAAACAAAATTAAGATTAATAATTAAATGCTGGGAAACATTATTATTAATATTTTAAACTAATGTTATTAAAAATACTCTAAAAATGAGTCGTTTAAAAATAAAAAAGCTAAAATTATAAAAATAATAATAAAATTAGGTTATCGCAATTGAGAAAAAGTAAACCTGAAATGCCTTAATATATATCTGAATTGTTAGGTTTTATTAGGAAGTTTGTCTTTTTTATTGTTAGTAGCTAAAATTGAGCTATGTAGCACTATTTTACAAATATATAGTAACAGGCAACATGCACTGGAGTATGAGGCAAACAATTCCACAGGTTTATAAATATGAGAAGTAACTTCAGAATAGAAGTTGAGATAAAATTTGCTTTTTCAATATTTTAATTCCATAATGCACACAGGCAAGTTATTCATTTTCTAGTTACTAAAAGCCATCACTAATTTTTCTATAAACAAGAGAAAAAAAATATTAAACTTTTATGTAGTACATAACTTGAACAGTTTCTTTAAGTTGGTGTCCTATATCAAAACTGTTTCAACATTTTGATATCTCCTGTAGTGCTTTGCAGGCTTACAATAATATTGTGACTTTGAAATCTATGGACATTTTAATTAGTGTCTTACCAACATGAATGTTTCAGAACATGAAAATACAACATGCCTCAAGACAGCGTAATTGGAAAACCTCCAAAAAGCAAACACAAGAAGGACTTGCTTAGAATACGAAACAATCCTGATTTAGATTCTCATGTTCGTGGTGATGACAGTGATACAGTGATACCTATTACATTCAGGTAGGTCACATGTCCTGTTGTTACACAGTTGTTTATAAACTACAGAAACCTAGCTTTTTATAATGCCTTAAAGTTATCCATATTTAGGGTGTAAATGCCTGTGAGTGTGCAGGCCTAGACTATAGAACTGCTCAGTGAGAGTCCTGGGGTAGTGTCTGTGAGTGTGAGGACCTAGACTATAGAACTGCTCAGTGAGAGTCCTGGGGTAGTGTCTATGAGTGTGAGGACCTAGACTGTAGAACTGCTCAGTGAGAGTCCTGGGGTAGTGTCTGTGAGTGTGAGGACCTAGACTATAGAACTGCTCAGTGAGAGTCCTGGGGTAGTGTCTATGAGTGTGCAGGCCTAGACTGTAGAACTGCTCAGTGAGAGTCCTGGGATAGTGTCTATGAGTGTGCAGGCCTAGACTGTAGAACTGCTCAGTGAGAGTCCTGGGATAGTGTCTATGAGTGTGAGGACCTAGACTATAGAACTGCTCAGTGAGAGTCCTGGGGTAGTGTCTATGAGTGTGCAGGCCTAGACTGTAGAACTGCTCGGTGAGAGTCCTGGGGTAGTGTCTGTGAGTGTGAGGACCTAGACTGTAGAACTCTTCAATGAGAGTCCTGAGGTAGTGTCTCTTTTATGATTAAAAAGAAAATTTACACTTCTTAAAGGCAAAAACCTTTATCTGTATCTATAAACATTTGACCAACCTTCTAATGTGTATCTAGTTCTGTCCTTCTGGTATTATGGAGACTATTACTGGGAGTATGGTGGTATTGATACTGGTATTAGTAGTATAGCTAGGAATGTGGTGGTATTTAGTTACATATTGAGAACTATTCCTTTTAAGATAACATATGAAAAGAAACACTTCTTAAGATAAGAACAGATCATGTGTTAAGTTATTTTGTCTAAATTACATGTGTACTGACAGTGCTTAAAGTTAATAAAGTTATGTGTATAAATTATAATTTGTACAACCTATTGTCAGATATGTATGATTTCTAAATAGTTCTTGCTCTCACCTATCAGAAAAGATAACAAGAACATGTTAATATTTTAAAATGGAGGTTTTATAGTGTGGTGTGTTTACACAGAAGGAAGATAATGCTTCAATTCAAACATTTCTTTATCTGTTGAATTTTAATGGTGATGTGCATCTTTCGTTAAGAGGTGTTAACTTGTGAAGTGGTTTAAATAAAAGTGATTTGTAGTTTAGGAGTTTGTTATTGAATACTAAACAGAAACAATTACATTTTAAATAGATACTTATATATAAACATTAATTTGCATGATATCTATTACTGTACTTAGCTGTTCCTTACACTGTGTGGGACAACAGTAAAATGTAATGTTTGTATGTGTATGTTAGCCAGTGTTAAACAATGACAAAGCATACTGTTAACTATATATCCAAGAAAGGGTAAATTAATATAATATAGACTTCTACAGTTGTAGGTTGAATTTTCATAGAAATTTTTGTTTGATTTTGTTGGAAGAAGCACAAATATTTGATGTAGTTGTGTGTGAGAAAAGTGACATTTGACTTGTTTGGTATTTTGGTACATGTGAAATAAAAATAGGATGAACTCTTAGGTTATGGACAACCTTGGTGCAGTCATTTGTCACTGTAAGTAAGTGAAGAGATATGCACTTCAAACCATGAGTTGGATTATGAATTCACTTGTTAAATTTACCTGTACCTAGGTTGTATTGATGAATGTAATGTTTCTTTTCATGCATCCAGCTCTCCAAGTAACTTAAATATTACTGTCATTATGATTTGTCTACCAGTTGGTATTACTCCTCAAAGTTAATCAATTGATACAAGTTGGTGTTTCTGATTATTTCAACTGTCCAAGTCTTGTAAACTTAATTAATATAATTAATTAATGAGACAGATGATTAATCAGTTATCAAATAGTTCAGCTCTTCTGCTTGTTGGATTTGTGTGTGTATGTTAGAAAATCCTACTTCCTTTATAATCTGTACTATCCTGTGTTAGACAGCCGGGTCACTGTTTCATCACATAGATTAATCTTCTATAACAAACTGAAAATAAATCACTTATTTCAGCTCTGATGCCATCCAGAAACCCTAAATGTTTGTAAAGTTACTGATTTTACCACTTAAGGTAATAATTTATTCATAAGTCATCCTTCTGTTGTAAAAATATCACCAATGGTAGAAATATACAGATAATGATAACCAATAGAGATACAAGAAAATCTGACAGGCTACAATTCACTTTATGAAAAGTTGTTTACTGGTATAAAATTTGTTATACATGAAACAGTATGTTCCCATTGTGTCCAGGTATCACTTTTTGGTTGTAATCTGATGGGTAAAGTAAGGTTAAAGAGGGACACACAACTGGTATAACCAAACTTTTATTAACTTGCATTACTGTGAAATCAACCATTAAATGTGTGCACATGGTCCACTGGAGATTAAACATAAATCTGATGGTCAGTTTCACATCATATATTTAGTAGATTCTAACTGGAATCTTAAAATATTTCTCTCTAGTTGTACAACTTTATCATGGTTGATATTTTTAACTTTACTTTTTACTGGTAAAAATATGGTTTGTTTTCATAACTACCAGTACCAACTATTATGACAATCTTGGCCTAAGATTTGAGAAAAAGAAGAAAAAAAATGTATTACCTCTATTAACTGAGCCTTGGTATGAAAATGTAATAAAACTACCATAAAAACAATATATATTGACCCTTGTCATAAAGACATAACACACTTAATGTGAAAACCAAATTAAAGTCTTATTGTTTAATATAAGAGCCATTATTTTAGTCCTAAGTTTAAAAGAAGTACAGTAATGAAATTATTATTATTGTGATTTATGAAACTACTAGTTGAAAATTTTGATTAATTTAAAAACAAAACATGTAGTGTGTAAAACTATAAGAATTTCAAAATTATTTGATCCATCAATAGTTTTCTTAACTAAAGTTGTAACAGTCCAAGTATGGTGAACTCTTTAATTTCAGTTCTGTTAAACTTCAATGTAAAAGAAATTGTTTATGAAACTGTTGTTCTAATCATTGTTTGTACATTTGGAAGGACAACTAACCTAACCAACACTTTACTCATGAAGTGTGCATGCACAGAAGAGGGTAAAAATATGTGTGTGTGTCTATATATATATAAAATATGCTGAGAGTAAAATGTGTGAAGATTTCTATTTTTACATAAAATAATAGCCTTATAGGAGTACTTTAAAACTGGTGTGAGGTCTAAACATTTAGAAATGGAAGTGGAAATACATAGTAGATAGATTATTGGGTTTTCATCTTGCATTTAAGTTTTACTGAATAAAGTAAAATTCAGTGTGTCATCTTGAATGTGTCATTTACAGTAGATCCAATCTGAATTATATTTCAAAATTCTTAAACTTTTCTCAAGTGGAAGCTAGTATTGGTATTATTGTATCACATTCAGAAGTGCTACCAAATATTTTTGACTACTTAAATACAGTGACCACAAGCCAGGTGTTGCTTCAATCAGTTTTCTGAGTTCACAGATCCATTTTCCATTTGTATTAATGTTAGCTGGACCTTATTGGTAAAGTAGTTAAACACCTCTTTTATATCCTTTGGATGAGTTATTTTTGGGTAGTCAATGTTCAGATGTCAAACCCTTGATCACTGTAGAAAATATGTTTATCTTTCCACCATTGTTTGACCTAGCCAATGATTTTCTATGGTATGTTTTTCGTATACAAATAATAATTTTAATTAGTGTTTCTGATGATATATTCCATGTAAATGTTTCCACATCCTGGTATAAATTTTGTGTGTATAACTATTTTTAGTTAATTAGTATAATTCGGATTTTATAGTACCAAAGTATGGTAAACTTATATATGGTTAGTTTTACTAATGTACTGTTGCCTTTAACTGTTTCAGGTATGTATTGTTGTTAGTATGTGTATATTTAAGGTTGAATTAAATAATTGTATTTAACATTTTTAAGGTAACTAATAATTTGTAAATCTTTTACATATCATAAGCAAGTAAACATTTCTCTTTGTAAGACTGAATCACTATTTGTTGATTCAAATAACTTTACATTACAAGAAGAACATAACAGTAATGTTATGATATAGTAATATGTTTCTAATACAATGTTAGTGACATTGGTGTTGCGTCACTAACTCTTCTAGAGTTATGAACTGGGTGGTCTAGGTTCATTATGCCATTGTCATCACCTCCTTTTGCATTAAAACCAATAGGTCAAATAGTTGTATGTAATTATTGGCATTGTTACCATCACTGGAATGTCAGTTTTATGCCTGTTATTATTTTATACACATGTTAAATATCTTGGTTGGCCCTCAGTTCTCTTGGCAGAACAATGGACAAAATTTTCTTTTAGTTATTCATTTAAGATGGACACTAGGAACCTTATTATGGAGTTGGTCAGTAGTGATAACACACTATCACAGGACACAGTCAATAGTGATAGCACATTGTCACAGGACCTATCATTATCTGTATGTTTTTTTTAGTCTGAAGTGTTTTTCTCCAGTTTCTCGATGTTAGGTTTTGTTACAGCTTTCGTATTTAGTTTTGGGAACATATAAGAACAGTGGAACCCAGTTTTGTTGTGTGACCAGTGTGTGTGGAGTCAGTTTACAGGGAATGAATTGTGCTTATAATTCAAAACTCATTGTGTCTGTCCATGTAAAATTTAGTAACTTTCTAGTATATTGTACAAGTCTGTAGAAATGCCAAACAATTGGGCATCTGTACTTTATATACATATATGAAGAAAATAAATTATTCAGTCTATTGTAAAGTATTTATATTATATTTGTATAACCTCTAGAACCAACAGATTCTACATCTATAGATTTTCTCAGTGTTCATGTGAATTGTATGTTTTTATTTACTCACTTCTACTATAAACTGCCTTTAAATCACCAAAGTAGGGTGATTAACAGTTTAGCCCCGACATCAAACTATATTGACAGCACTCTGTAAAAGGTTGTGACATGTGCACTTTGACTTTCATCTGTGCACGAAAGCTTTATCAGAATCATGTCATGGAAGGTTAAAAACTGTTTACTTTTATTCATAAATGTAGTTTTTCTTTTCCATTTTGTTTTGTATAATTAAATTTTTAAGTGATATTGTCATGCATAGTTTATCTGATGATGGAATGGAGTTTTTAATAAATAAACATTAAAAACTCAATTTATATAAAAAGGAGAATGTCTTCAACACCCATTGTTAAAATAATAAATAAACATATTCAGTAATGAACAATATTATTCAGTCAGTGTTAATTTACTACTTTTCCAAATGTACAATGTACCATAATTTCCCCAGATAAAAGTAACATCATCCATTATGTTAATGTAAGTCAGTTTGTCTTATATTTATACTGTAAGTTAAACACAAGATGTTAACACTCCTACGAAAAAAATATTTACATCCACTAAAGTGATTTTGGGGCCTATCAGGCCTCATATATTTTTCCAATAGAAACACAGTGATTTAGCAACATTCATTACAAACAACTTTAGAATGATTCTGACAAACATTTTTTTTTTACAATTTGAGCAAACAATTTTCGACTGTATCTTTTGATCTGCTGCACAAATGGCATCATCCTCTTTTTGTCCTCTTTGCAGGTGGTTCACATGAGGTTGTTTTGTCATTATCTTTGCAGTAAATTTCTTTGATTTCAAGCACCAATTGCTGTATAAATTCTCTTCTGGCTCTTGATTTATGTTGACAAAGAAATTCTGGATGTTTTGTCAAGTATAGAACGAAAGCATTGTACACAGCAAGATCTAGAATGTTATAGAATATGCAGACTGACCAGCGCTTTGATCGCCTCTTTGTTGTATAATATCTCACCAGTTGATCTAGAGTGTCGACACCTGCCTTCGTTGCATTGTAAAGATTGACGATTTCGGGCTTTCCATTCTCTTCTACTTCACCAGACTGATGCTGAGAACTCAGTAGTAGCACATATTTTCCTGGTTTGTCTGAGTGCCTGAGAAGAGTGATGTCGTCATGGTAGAAAAACTTTGGTGATAACTCCTCTAGATTTTGCATTTATCTCAGGAGGCAGGAAGGTTCTTGATTTCTGTATGGTTCCAACAAGTCCTGTTCTTTTTGTTCGTAGGTACTTGGCAAGTGTCATTGTTGTGAAGAAATCATCTGTTGTTATTGTCCTTCCTTTTCCAAGAAATGACTGACTCAGTTCTCTGACTATTCTTTCTTCTTGATTTGTTTCTGTCGTATTTCCAACCTTTTCAGTATAAATTTAAGCGTTGATGAGGTAACTTGTCTTTGCATCTGTTAGGCACCAAATCTTTATTATTTTTTTTGCCTGGCTTTGTCGGAATGTATGTTCTGAAGCCAACTCTTCCTTTGAAGTTACATAGTTGTTCATCCACTGTCAGGTATTTGCTTGGGTTGTAACTGTTTTTGCAATTTTCAATGAAAAAATTACAAACTCCAGAGATGGCGGCATCTTTGATTTCTCTTTCTTTGAGAGTGGATGTCAAATCTGATTTTTGAGCACACTTTTTTTAATTTGTCTTGTATAATCAGTTTTCGCAAAAATGGCAAACCGAATTTGGTTGAAAACATTTCATCTATCGATGCATTTTTGGATTTGCTTATTCCAAGGAAAAGATTAGCTGCGATCCATTTCCAGAGGTCTTCTTCAAAAATTGGTTCTTACATGACTGTGTTTGTTGAATGAATGATCTGTTCCATCATATTATCAGAAATGAAAATTTTGAATGTTTTGAATGGTGTAGAGACTCTTGAAGCAGCTTGCCTTGTAATGCCTGGGTTCCCATTGAATATATTGAGAGCTGCGGTTCTCCTGTTGATCCTTGAAGGTGTTGTTGAATAACTAAAATTTTTATCTTTGGATAAAAGTTTGTTCACTGGCATCGTAGTAAGGTCTTCTTGATTACTTTCTTCACTTTCAGAAGGGTATGGTGCAATTTGTTCATTATTTTCGGCTTTAGAAGGATCATCATCACAACTTTCAGAGTAGTCTTCGACATTATCATGTTCACTTTCATCATCGGATGGTTTTGTCAGCAAATGTGCAGCTTCATTAAGAGATATTTTTAACACGGTTTGAAGATTTCAGCTCCTATATATAGGATTAGGATTTGTGGATTCTTCTAGAATATTCTAGAAGCTTCAAGAATATTCTAGATTATTCTAAATACTTCTGTAAAGTTTCTAGAATGTTCTGGAACAGGCGTGGGCAAACTAGGCAATAAACAGGACTGTCTAAAATTATTGTTGGAGTAGAGTTATTATCCTAAATATCCATCTTTTGAAAAGAAGTTGTAAAATTAATATATTTTTACTATAATTTGCTTTTTTCGGTTGCCCAGGCCTTTTCTAGAATTATTCAGGAAATAGTCATTTTTATGTTTTTTGATCTGGGGCCTAATAGGCCCCAAAATACCCTTAGTGGATGTTTTTAAAAAGAACTTTTAATATTATTTCACAAATGTCTGAAAAGTCAAAATATTAATTCTCCTTAAAATATAAAGGGATAGGGTCAGTTAATGGCAATTTCATTTAAATACAAAATTATTAGCCTAATATTAATAACCTTTCAAGTTGCTCTGGGGCCTATTAGGCCCCAATTTTCATAGGAGTGTTAAAGGTTAGTGTACAGTGATATCTATCATCAGACGATAAGTATTTGTGGAAAATGAATAAGGTAATTTAACTCTTGTTTATATTATGGTTAAATATACAATGTTATTTACATACAGCAGTTACTGCCGTAGTTGTTTTACATACAATGTTGTTTTACACTGATGTAAACAGTAGTTTTTCTAATACTGTTGTGTGTATTTCTAATGTATTGTCTGTGTAATGTTGTACGTCATATTTTACAGTACCAAAGTATGGTAAACTTGTATATGATTAGTTTTACTAATGTACTGTTGTCTCTAACTGTTTCAGGTATGTATTGTTGTTAGTATGTGTATATTTAAGGTTGACTTAAATAATTGTATTTAACGTTTTTAAGGTAACTAACAATTTGTAAATCTTTTGCATATCGTAAGTAAGTAAACATTCCTCTCTTTGTAAGACTGAATCACTATTTATCGATTCAAATAACTTTACATTACGAGAACATAACAGTAATGTTATGATATAGTAATATGTTTCTAATACAAGTGGCAACTAAAATCTGCAACAGGTCTTCCAATGACTTTGTTTTTAATAAGCATTATTAGTTTGGATGAATTGATCACTAAGTGTATCTCGAGACGGCTGGTATGGGTATTAACACTTTTACCACAGTAAATAAAGTTTCGACCTTCGTGGACCGTCTTCAAGTTAACAAAGATTATCCTGAAGATGACCTAAGAAGGTTGAAACTCTGTTCTCTGCTTTATTATAATAAGTTTTAACGCCCTTACCAGCCGTCCTGAAATTACACTTTAAGTAAAAGTAGGTTTCTCGCCGTTGCGTGTGATTCCTACTTATTCTACATTGGGTTATGAATTAACTTCAGGAAATAGTGACAAGTTTTCACACCTGTTACCCCCACCAATCAGTTGTGATAAGTGAAGTGTTCTGTGCTTTAGAGTCTCGCCAGTAATTTAAAATTAACGTTCTACAGAGTCTGGTGTTCTTCCTTCCCGACATATTTCTGTTTTCTCCTAAGTTCTGACAGCGTTTTAAAACAAGTGTATGGTGTCAGTTAGCCAATGATTTTCTATGGTATGTTTTTCGTATACAGAATAATAATTTTCATCAGTGTTTCTGACGATATATTCCATGTAAATGTTTCCACATCCTAGTATAAATTTTGTGTGTATAACTATTTTTAGTTAATTACTTAAGTTTGATTATATCTCCGTCTTTGTTGTTAACGGTACTTGTGTTACGGTTAACCCGGTTAATAAACAGTAGCACCAACAATTAGTACATTCATTTTCTAAACTTTTAGTCCAACTGGGATATTAACACGAGTGTTGTTCTGATAACTAGGTGTTACGTTAAGTGAGTGAACAAGTAATGTGACGAAATATTTTGTTTTCCGGCTTCTCGTGTAAGAGTTCGAAACGTTTATTTTTTTTTCCTTACTGAAAATAATTCCTTATTACAATCTATTTTGTTTTGAGTTCTTGTACATGTACCTTAAAACTTCGGTTGAAAATAGTTATTAGAGGCCACAGATGTACGTTGTTACAATATTATAGTACGTGTTTTAACGACACATCTTTAGGTGTTCTATCGGACATGTGAAACGAGTGTTGATCACCACGTGGGTCTTACTTGACCTATTGTTGTATCAGAACAAAATGGGACAACTGACACGTTATGTTTTTAATGGAAGTGCCTCAGGTGTAATATTATTGTCTTCGGTGTATGTTTAACAAAGATACTAACTTTTGTTGATCTCTTATTCTGTCTTTTACAGAACGTGTACACATCTTAAACATTCCGGATGTGGTTAGTGGATAACTTGTTGCAACACATGCCGTAAAATTTAGTGTTGGAGCCGCGATATGCCGTCATTTGTGAGGACTTTCTAATTGTGACGCTGGGAGAGTGAGAGTGGACCCATTTATTTTGTGGTTCAGATAACGTTTGTTTACTTAACATAACTTGCAATTCTGTATACACAACTTTAACTAGGGGTGGGCAACTTTACAGGTAAAACTGGTGTTTCAGTGCGGTTTCTCAACAGTAGTATGTATAATTTGACATCAAATTTATAAAACGGGTCCGATCCCTGGTGGGTTAGACAGCTTATTATTCAGATTTGTACTAAAACCAAGACATATGTACAAGATAAAAGGCATCCAATGAATTTCTTTTATGTGTATTAATGGTATTCTTGTGTATAAACACTAGTTCGCTCCTAGCCGTGCATACATCGTTAGTCTTAATTCATGTACTGGATAAACAACAACCAGAGTATGTAAAAACGAGATCGATGTAGGCTTGTGTGACAGGACTTCGTGTAGTGGGATAGCGAAATAGTAGGAACAAGAAATTATGTATTTAAGATGTAAATTATGGTAGACAAATTATAAATAAGTAGAAATGTAACGTGATCTATCTGTTTGCAAATGAGATCTATTAATTTATAGACAACGGTTATGCACCTCTCGTGAATTGACTGTGCCTTTCGCTGTAAATTACTACCACGTGCTTGAGAGAGAGAGACTGTAGGGTGAATTACGTGCAATAATTTTGTATTTCTCTGAACTACAGCTGTATTATACCTGTACCTGTTTCCACTGGCTCTAGTAAACACAAGACAACAGTCTGCTAACTACTACTTAGGTGACGACGTTAAAAGTCGGTAAAATGAGTGAAGATGACCACACTGAACCCTTTTATCTTGCTTCTTTACAATCTAGGGGCCGTCTCTATGACCTTTTCGGTCAGATCGAGAAAGAATTTGAAGCTCTGTACACCGAAAACCTCTCACGTAAGTGTTTATTGTTGTTTTTCACAGTAACCATAGTTCAGTATTTTTGATATTTGTATAAGATAAATCAAGGTCAGTTTTCATGTACATAAGAAATGAATTGTAACTTGTAGACATGCGGCAAGGTCTTTAAATTTGTCTTAAGTAGAAGTTTTAGTGTAGTTATCTTTTGAAATGTGTTTTTTTTTAATATCGCATATTCCTTTTTACTTTTTGTATTCAAATGTTTTCACATTTTATCCCGTACAGTCGTGACGAACCAGCGGATTACGTTGTAAACAAACTGGCTCACGAAGTATCGCACGTTCGTTGTTAAGAATAATAATTAATAAAGGGACATGAACTCACTTTAACTTGACAGATAACAATGTTTAGTTGTTGTTTTGAATTAAGCACAAAGCTACACAATGGGCTATCTGTGCTCTGCCCACCACGGGTATCGAAACCCGGATTTTAGCGTGTAAGTCCGCAGACATACCGCTGAGCCACTGGGGGTCAACAATGTTTAATTTTAACTGTGTGAATTATTTAATTTCTTCATTGTATTCGTAATAAGTTTTTATAGTAATCTTGTGCGTGAGTGTGTAAATATAATAATAATAATAATGAACTTCGGGCATCAATAACTATATAGCACACCAGTTGACAATGATCATTGTTTTTATTTACATGATCTCTACGCAGTCAGGAGCCTGTGGTAAACAACGTCATTTTCACGAACAACAACGTGCTCACGATTCGGCATTCCCTCTAAATAACAAGTCATCGCCAAAAGTTGAAAAAGGCAAAAAAATATACGCGCAAGTTATAGAAACGTGTACGTAGCTGAGAACCAGCTGATATACTTTCAACAATGTATGAACTTGTAACAAATTTATATATTTGAATTATTTAAGTGACTGTCACCACCAGCAACAGTGGTAACTAAAAACTGCCTTTCAACTCATCTGTAGTTTAACTCTAGGTACTGGTAAGAATGTTGTAATCACTTTAAAAAAAAAAAAATCCTTTTTATTTCTATTGTTTTTAGCCAAAGGGAGTTTATATGTCACATGATACCAGTTTTAAAATTTCTGAAGTTTATGAAGGTGTTTTCTGACAAACAAGAACGTTTAAGAGCTTATACTACTCAAATATTTGAACTTCCTTACCTGTAATGAGCAAAACCAAGATGGTGCACTTAGTTGGTTTGTAACTGAAAATACCCAAACCTGTAAAGTAATGTTTTTGTTTAGTTCAGGTTCAATTTGGAATGTGTACATCATTTCTGGAGTCTGTGTTCCAGAGAAGTGTTCTCTGCATCTTGATGATGGCTCTTTAACAAGATTATCTGCCTGGTTTTCTTATGATCCATTTGGATGCCTATTATTTCTTCCATCCAATCATGGGCCTTTTATTTTCCAGGGAACATGTTTATTGGTTTAATATTTAACCCGTATCTGCTAACACTGAATAAAAGATAGTTTTGTATATACCTTCTTTTTCTCTTAAGTTTTTTTATTAATTGTACTGCTCATTCAGTTACTCTTTTAGATTGGAATTTTTATTTAATTTTTTGGACTCTCTGTATTTGAACCATTAATTCAATAAAAGAGATATAGTAATATTGTTTCACTTGCAGGATCCATCACTCTGGCATTTTTTTCTTTTGTGAACCTCTCTCTCTCTCTTGTATTTTATCATGGGAATAGGGTAATATTATTCATGACTGCACCTTCCTTTCCATAATTTAGGCTGCTTGAAATGGTGATTGAATGTTTTCTTTAATCATCCTCTCTTTCCTGTACCATTATACTGACCCTGCTTACTTCCAGAGACTTTTATGGGCTATTTGTTGTTATCTAACTCATACTGTCCCCTTTCAAGGAAACTAACATTTTTAGGCCATGGAATTTCTGTTGCTCTAGTAACTTGTTTCCTTCCAATTTGATTGGTTAGTTGTATTCCTCATATGGCTAGCTGGTTCTGGGTGATGATATTTTGTCTTTGTTTATATCTTCTTGTATAATGTTCGTCTTGTAGCTTATTTTGTCTCTAGCTGTTGATGTTCCTCGGATAAGATCTTGCAGGCAGACATGGGGGACAATTTCCCAAACCTCTAGGCCTCATTACTTACCTTTTGGTATGTGTCCACAGTACAAGTTTTACAAAAACCATATTACTTCACATAATGATATTGCCTGTCTATCAACATCCACTTGATGCATGTAATTCTACCTTCCAGTCTACACTTCAGTAAGCAAATAACTGACAGCACCAGGCTAGTGCCTGCTGTTTCTGTTTGCAGTGACTCAGTATATTATTATTGTTTATTGTCTGCATGCTTAATTAGAAGTTGCACAGTGAGACATGTAATTAAAGCAAGTTTAAATTAAATTCTCATGTGATTTAGTTTGACTTCTTACTTCTGATAGGAAAAACTTGTCGGTTGAGTGCTGCTAAGTTCCCTAAAGCAATACAAACAGATACATCTTGCAGTCTTATCATAGAGTTTGTTGACTGTTTAGTGTATGTAGTAATAATAGTTTCTTAATTGTACAAATATTCTGTTTTATCTACAGTGAAGGATAAGATAGATACCTTGAATGAACAGCTGGAAAGAGAAGTAAACAACCCAACCACAGACCGACCACAAGGGGGAGATTACATTGATGGTTGTGAACCAGCTTCTGGAAAAAACATTGCCAAAGGAAAACGAGAGTCTTTGACAGGTATCTGATGTGTATAATGTCTGACATTTTGTGATATTAGCTTATTGGCACAACAAAAAACATTTTTTATCAATTTCAAGAATGGTGTATCATGTTAGTCTAAATAACAAAATTTTTTACCACAAAGGAGACCTCTGTTTGTTTATAGATATGTACAGGTAGACTATAGTTCTAAGTAGATACAGGTACAAGGTAGTTGTGTTTATGGATCGGTACACTGTGTTTATGTACAGGTAGATGCAAGCAGTTGTTAATTAAGAAAATAATTTTTACATATATTGTGGAACTGTGTTTTTAAATAAACTCTTGATACACTTATAAACTCTACAAGTTGTGTGGTTATTTTTTTATCAGCCAGTCAATTGTCTCAGAAGATTAAGTCTACTTACAAACTTAAGGCTTCAACCAGCAAGATTGTTTCCACTTTTAAAGCACCGGCTGTAGTTCCTAGACTTGTTCGTGAATATATTGGTCATCGAGATGGTGTCTGGGAGGTTAGCACTGCACGATCTGCCCTTCCCGTTTTAGCCACAGCTTCAGCTGGTAAAGAAACAAGTGTAGCTCTTGTATTCTGTTTTGTCTATTTCAAGCTCTTTCTAATTTCTGGTTGTTAAGGTATGAGTAATGTGTATTATGAAATATTTTAACAGTGGATAAACAAAGATTTAGTTTAACATTAGTTAGAATTTGTTTTAGGTTGAATACTGTAGGATTTTTATAAGCTTGAAATAGTCTGCAATACAATGAATTCAGGGGATTGTTGTAAGAAAACTAATTGATTATTTTATCTTGATGACTAAAAATTCAAATAAACTAATAATTTTGATTTTATTTATTATGCAGCTGTATTGATTTTGTTTTAACTCAGAAGTATAATTGTCACAATAATTGCCTCAAGTTTAAATCTTCTATACTGTATTTTAAATGTGTATGCAAAGTATTAGTGTGTTAAATGTTGCTAAGACAAGTCTGGAAGTGTTTTGTTTTAGTTTCAGCTGAAGATTTACAAGATAAACATTTCTCTCCCTGAGTTTTGTCAGGCCTTATGTAATGTATGAAACTTTAAACAATTTCTAGTTATCATTTTTTCAGTCCAAACTAAGGCAGTGCAATAAAATATGTTTCTTCAAGCATTGTAAGTTTTGTATTTATTGCAGAAACGTACATTAAATTGTTTGTTTGTTTGCACTTGTTGCTGTTTGCTGACTTTTTATTTTTCGTGTGATGTTAAATTTTCTGTAAACTAAAGAGGAAAATTATTCTGGTTTTTTATACGTATATGTTTTTACATATGTCTGTCGGTCTTTCTAGATCATACTGCTAGAATATGGTCGATACAGACAGGTGCCTGTCTTCTGCTATATCAAGGTCACTCGGGTTCAGTGAACTCTGTACGATTCCATCCAGTTCAGGACTTTGTGGTGACTGCCTCTGGTGATCAATCTGCTCATATATGGAGAGCAGCAGTACCTTTCACTGGCAGTGAACAAATGGTACGCTGGAGATTCTGTGTGTTTAGTTTTCTGAGTTGTTAAAACTTCCATACTAAAGTTTGTATATCACACAAATGTTTAATTTGTTAAGTAGATGAAACAGGCTCAGGCATGTTGTGTTTGTTTCACTTTGTAACCAAGTTTCATGGTCATTGTTGTAACTTATCCATCAAAAACACTGTAAATTAGCAGTGTATTTCACTGTATTATAATTTATTTATAAAACGCACTGTGTATCTTGATGCTATTGTGTCAATAACTGACTTAACTTTAAAGTAAAACACAACAAGTAGGTGATATCTCTCAGCATGAATGCTTTAGCTAAGGAATTCAGTGATGACAAGAAAACCTGCTTGTAGAGAAAAATATATACCGTATTTTTCGCCTAAGCCGAATTTCTGGCCCTAAATTTTGGACCTGATTTTTGGGGGTCGGCTTATTGGCCAATCACCAGCTTTGGACCAAAAAATACCGAAGACCAAAATTGGCCCCAAAATCATAACTTTGATCTCACAGTTATGGCAGAGTTATTTCATTCGAATTAACTTTATTTATTAATATAAAAAGGTCTATACATTACGATTGACATGTATTCATAGAAATAACAAAATTCATAAAAAAATACACACTTTAATCTCGGAAATTTATTAAAATCCATCAAATTTATCATCTTTATCGTCAGAAGCACCAAATAATAGATTCCAATCCTTGTCAGAGACCTGGTCATCGTACGGGTCATTCTCGGGTGTTATTAGCTGATTGAGTGGAATGTTGTCTTCCTCGTCGTCGTCTGGTAACATTTACTTGTTTTCAACATTTCTTTTAGCACACATTCTGCTTTCTTCCATTCACGGACCTCTTTTTTATTCACACAGTAATGGTGAGTGGCATTCATATTTGAGGTTTGTTTTTTTTTCTTTCAGGTGTAGACATCTTTGGCTTTTGATGGTACAATGATAAACTCCCACTAAATACCCCTGGTATTTATACCCTTGGTTAGTGATTTTAATTACTGAGTAAAAATTCTGGGATTTCATTGGTTACCTAATTACATTGAGTGGAGCCAATAACGACTGACATATTGATTCCATCTCTGTCTCAATACGACACGTTCTGCTTCACTACAGAACGCCAATGATCACACACAACATGCATGCTGATGCTGAAACAAGACTAATAAATCATTTTGAAGAAACTTGTCACTTCTTAAAAATGGCCTCGGCTTATTGGGTGGTAAAAAGCAAAAACCCTCATTTTCAGAGCTGAAAATTGGCCTCAGCTTATTCGGCTTATTAAACGGAAAATACGGTATGTAAAAATGTCTGGTTTGGGTTGGGAAAATTTTTTATCCAGGGAAGCAAACAATGTTTCTACCTTCTTCGGTCATCGTCAGGTTTACAAACATTTTTACAAATATATATTTTAGCTAAGGAATTGTTTATAACTGTTTTATTTTTCTAGATCTCAGCACACTTGAGGCTTGTTGTGTTCTGTCATACAGGGAAAAATTTTGACAGCCATTGGAAAAGATTACTCCCTCTGCTGTCAACAATGGTTAATTTTTTGTTGCCTGTTGTTGCTTTCCACTGTTGGAAAGATTAAATTGTATGCAAGGTTAATACAAAGTTTGTTAACAAATACTTTAATTTCCAAAAACTTTCTGTTTGGATTTTGTTGTTTTTTGATCTGTGAAAGTTTATTTTGTTTACCTTTGCATAAAATCCTTAAAGCTGCCGTGTTTATTATTTCATGTTTATTTTATAAACAGTCCATCCCACACACATGCACGATACTACTATTACTTTGACACATGCACCACTTTACTCTGTTTATTTCTCTTGCCAAATAAAAATTTCTATTGAGTTGAATTCACCATAAATTTATTTCTGTTATTAAGAGTAATACTGTGTTTATTAGAAACATCAAGTGTTTTTTTTGTATTTAAATGGTGAAGAAAGAATGTTTTTTGTTTTTTTTTATAATTTTGTAGAAGTACTCCTCTGAAGAGGATGTAGAACTATCTGAGAAAGAAGACTACGGACAAGATGGTAAGAAGCAGTTTTCTTTAAAATAAAATAGCAGGCTATCAAGACATAGTAGTCAAAAGGGAAAACTACAGTTAGGAAGTAAGAAAATGTGTAGGAAGTGAACACAAAATAATGGAATGGAAGGTTGTTCTTGTTCTCTCAAAACTAGCACTACAGTGGCCTACATGTAGTGTTTCTGTGTGCTTAACTGAAACTACTTTGATTGATCAGTTTGAGGATTTTTACATCTTAATAAGATAATGCACAAGCCATAAACCAGAAATAAAGAAGACAATATACAGTGGAAATATGAATGTAATAAATCATCTGTTTGTACAAAACAACTAGACATGATAAAACGTCAAGTACTGAGACAACATTTGGTGTGGTCAGCATACACGAAATAAGTAATAATCCATGTTTTTATGAATACAAAACTGATACAGGAAAAATATAAAGTATTCAGCTATATAGGAATACATTCACGAATACTTTGAGGTAATATGCAATATTGATTAAACAGCAGATAAGATTTAAATATTTATATGAAACAAACTTATTAGAAACTAAGATAAACAAAACTGGAACAAATAATGACATTTGAATATTTTTTAAATGCAGTAACAAAGGTTTAAAAGAAAAAATATTTTAAAACCAAACTTGTATATGTTATAACAGTCCATCCTTCTTTATGGGCATGAGTCTCTCAAATGTCTTGTTAATGAGGTAGCAGTGGTCAGGTCTGAGGGCTTTGCTTCCGATACTAAAGAAACACTCAATGGAGGCAGAAGATGCTGAAACTTTCAGGTAGTGGTTGGTTAATAGAAACAGGGTAGGGAAGTTGTTGACAGATCTTCCAATAATCTGGAGAGTTACTTTCCTTAGTGATACAAGAACCATCAAGATTGTTATTCATCTGTTCTCTGAGGATGTTTTCTTGGAGGCAGTAAATAAACTAAAGATGTTACTTCTTTTGTGACAGGGTGGGTGGGTTACTGTCTTATTTTGGTTCCATGGTTGTAGGATTATTTGTTGAGAAAACTTACTTGAGTTCTTGCTGCAGGAATGTTTGACTGGAATTGAAAACCATAGATTTAGTAAAACATTAGTCAAGTTTAAATCTGAGATCCACTTTTGTAGCCAAGTATAAAACGCTTCATACCAAGTGTAGAGAAAAGATTGAAGTTATATGTGGACAGCATGATGTCCATAAACACGTAGCACTACATTACTGGAGGTAACAATGTTCTGACACTGGGTTAAATCTATTACCCCTTCAAAAGGTGTCAGTATTGTCACCACAGTTCAACCATGAAAAGTAAGTTTCGATGTACAAGTATCTAGATTAAGATGAAGTTAGATAATTTGTGAATTTCATATTGTTAGTGTTACTGACTAAACTCTTGTCACACTCTCCAGTAGATCAGTTGCTAACCTTGATTTTCAAATGTAGGACACGATGGTTGATGTTTCGGAATCTACTTTCAACAATGGTTCAGCTTTTATTCATGCTATCCCTGTCCACAAATTGTGGCATGTTGAAATGCAGACATCATGCTTAGGAATAAATGTGGATAAATTATCTATTGATTTAGATTCATACAAAAGTTTATCTTCTGAGTCACTATTCATGGATGACCTATCACCATCTCTTGTAATATGTAGTGCTTGTGGTTAAAAGCCAGGTAAGCAGAAAACTTTGATCATGTTAGAGGGTTTGTCAGATGTCACATATGACACAGTGTTGTTAATGTTAAAGATTTATTATTTCCTGCTATTTAACTACAGTGTTGAAAGATATGTGACATCCCTTGAAACACTAACATGTCAGCATGACTGTTTATATTCTCCAGTCAAGCATAAAGTTACCAGTGATTGTAAGAAAGCTGTGCATTTGTCTACGATTCCAGATATCCACAGTAACATTGATGTTGCCTACAAGTTATGGTATAAAGATGACTTTTTTTGGACTTCATCAAACCTACTGTTAAATAGCGTTGCAGACAGTTGCTTTCAGTTGTAAAGAATATACCTATAATCTATGTCTACACTTCATATCAGACATCGTTTGACCTCACCACTAAAAAGGATTACAGTGTACCAGTAAGAGAACTAGCTTGATAGTGATGTGTTTGTAACAAGAATGTGTAGGCTTACATTTAGCTTATTGTATATGGACCACTGTTATTGTTGGCTGTGTATTTTTAGAGTTATCATTAGGAAGAGCTACAAGATTAGATCTGACTGGTATATCTGTTAAAACACAAGGATATTTCATTTATATAACACAGAATATAGCTTATAATTAAGAAAAATTTAATAATAAATAAAAATGATGAACCCACTTCAACCATGAGAAATTTGGTTAACTGTAGAATATAGTTTATAATAAGTATATTCTATAATGTAGAATTAAACATATTGGTTATTTAATGCAAAATACATGAAAATAATTAAATTTACCATTTTGTTTATTTATATTATATTGTATAACTGACAAATTCATGTTTACATAAATAACAAAAAGGTAATGTGAAGTGTTCATATGACACTGAAGGCAGTTTAGTTGCTGTCTGGTTTTCTCTCAAGTGACTTGACTGAATTTACAGTATTTGTTTTGTTTTGGTGTGACCAGATCTATCAGTAGGAAATATGAAGTATTCATATGACACTGAATGCAGTTTAGTAGGTATCTTGTTTTCTCTCAAGTGACTTGACTCAATTGATTGTCATGTAATACAAAAATATAGGGTGGTTTGAGAATATTGACTGAACATAACATGCTGTTGATGTGATAAGAAGTCTAGAAATTGGGTGAGTTCAAATGTTGACATTTACAATACCATGTGTTCACAAAATCACTGTATTTAAATACACATTCTCCATGTTGGAAGTGCTATACTCTTTTGAGAATAGACGTTACATTACAATTACTCTTGGTACTGTTTTATAAGTTGTTAATGTGTTTGTTAAGATTGTGATTTTCTAAGAAAATATTTGAAAGTTACGAGGAAACAAAATATGTAATGTTTAAAACTAGCTATTAGAACTATAATGAAGTAAGTTTTAACAGTGTCAAGCAGTCTTTCTGAAATGTCTTTGTACAACTTTGTGTTGGAGCTGTTAGTTTGTTTCATTGATGTAGAACAACTTTAGGCATTTCTTGTTGCATCTGTCATCGAGTTACTAGATATTAAGATTCGTAATGTATTTGTTTCAGCAGATGTTGACGTACCAGGAAATTCCACTGTTGTTAAAACTGCTCTTGTGGAATTGGACGGCCACACAGGAGCTGTTATTGCAGCGGACTGGCTGGCTGGTGGTGACCACGTCATTACTGCTTCCTGGGATAGAACTGCTAATGTATTTGATGCTCAGACTGGTGATATAATAAACCAGTTAGCTGGTAAAGTTTCTTTTGATTATTTCAAAACTAGTAACATGGATTTGCTTTGAACTGTGTTTGTTATTTGTAATATTCTATCTCTAATTGACTTTATAGGGAAAGTTCTGTTTTTGTATTCAGTTACTTGTTCCTCATATTAAAACATAGTAGTATCACGAAATCCTGTGACTCGGGTAGTGTGTGTAATATGTTTAACTGATACTGAAGTATTATGTTAAAAACAACTTTCACATGTGTCAAGTTATAAGGAAGGATTTATTATTGCTGTCTTGTGGTAAGTCTTACTAACTGTTTTGTTGTGTAGGCCATGATCAAGAGCTGACAAACATCAGCGCTCACCAAACACAAAAACTTCTGGTAACGTCATCAAAAGATACCACGTTCAGACTGTGGGATTTCAGAGAAGCCATCCATTCAGTGAGTGTGTTTCAGGGACACACAGAGTAAGTCATACTGACCAATAGCTAGAAACTCTGTTGTTGAAACTTGCCAAAGAAAGAAAGAAACTGCTTACTAAACATTATAAAAAGATTAGCCCATGGTTTATATACCAAATCCACCAATATAGAAAAATTTTAAAGAAGTCCATACCCAACAACTTTGACTCCATATTAAGAGAGGATGACAAACCTAGGTACAAATAATTCACAGTTATGTATGAGTATCTATTATTTAGTCCTGACAATAACCTATTTACCTATTACCCGAACTATTCAACAATATCAAAATACTTAAGAATTGTTATAGTGCAACAGAATAATTCATATTGCATAAATTTTGGTAAATATAATATTATTCCTTCAAATCCTGTAATTGTTTCACATTGTTAATTGCATCATCTTTACTTAAATTAATACTATGAGTTAGATAAAGAATAATTAATTAGTTTTATAAATTAATAATTTGTGAAATGTTTAAAAATTAGTTTTGTTGTAAGCTAGAATATTGAGGTAGTAGTAGTAAGTTGAACCATAGTCTTAAGGTAAAGTGAAATGTGTAGAGAAGTTTCTTTTTACATACTTAGTGATGTGGTAAAGATAAATTTTCTTAAACGTAATATGAGAAGTAAAATTAATGTGAACAACAAATAATGTGTTAAGAAAACAATTTTTTTAAATAATAATATTGATATAATTTTCCATGTTTGAATGTTTCCATAACAGTTGTTACACTAGTACTTTAAATATTCTTGTCTTGTTTTATATCAGTGTTTTAAGTTGTTAGATTTCAATATAGAAAGATCGTTGGGAAACTTCTTTGTCAACAGGTCAGTAACTAGTGCTACTTTTACAAGTGGTGATAAAGTAGTGTCCGGTAGTGATGACAGGACTGTCAAGGTTTGGGATCTCAAGAATATGCGATCACCTTTAACAACTATACGACTAGACTCCCCAGTTAACAGGTAACAAGCTTTGTTGTTCACTCAAGGAGCTCCTTACTTTGGAGGAGTTAACTTTTCAAACTCTTTAATTTCACTCTTCCAAAAGATATGTTTCTCTTTAAAACTGAAGGAAAACCTAAATCAAACAGATTATTTGATTATTAAAAAAAAAATATATATATATTATTGTACAAGTCATTTTACCACCTTTTCAGACTTGCAGTTTCAAGTCAACACATCATAGCTATTCCCCATGACAACAGAAATGTCCGTCTGTATGATGTGACAGGTGTTCGCATAGCTCGCCTTCCTCGAGGAAACAGACTGGTAATGTGAAATATTTCATGTATATATTTCAGTTTGAGCTCACCAAAGGTAACTAATTTAGTTTACAGCTTGTTCAACAGTGTAACATTCTAGTATAAGATTAATCTCTGTTTGAAAACCTTTGATTATTTTAGGTTTTCATTAAGTTCACAGAGGAAATGCTTTGGGATTTAGGGTTATAAGCTGTAAGGACATTGGCCAGTAAAGAGCCTCATCACTGTATGTTCTCACATTGTCCACCTGTAATATAAGGGAAGTTTGAAATTGGTCCAAACATCAGTGTTGCGTAAAGTAACTAGTGATGTGCATTATGTCCAATCTTTGCATATCTTGTGGGATCGGTCTCGTTAACAGCCAATAGTATTTGATAATTAAGATAATTTTGAAAAGTAATATTAAAAACAGTGTTGTGTTTTAAAACGTACAAAAGTTTAATAAGTGCGAAGAAAATTATTTACAAATGAAATGTGTATAACTAATAGAAGTTGCAGACACATGTCCTCTTTGTAGCTATGCCATTTTAAAATATATACATCTGTGAAGTTAACAACAAATGTTATCTGTTCAAGGTAAACCTTTTCAACTAACTTAATAAAACAGGTACTAGTTGTGTATATATCTGAGGTATGGTGTAATACAGTGTGTACAAGTTTATTTGTTCTACTTGTATTACCCTATACATTCAAAGCCCACAGCGATGTAACTTGCTGCTTTTCTAAAGGTAGTAGAGAATATAACACTTGAATATGCTAACTTTAGAATATGCAAGTTCCTTTATTATGTCTTGAAGATCTGGTAAAGATAACCAGAGGAAGTCACTGTACAAGTCACCCCAATACACTTTTTTCAAATAGCCTATATAGACCCCCTCGGTGTGGATTCCTGTACGTGGTGAGGGGGACTTCCCAGGGAAGGATCTGTTCTTTCAGTTTACCTCCTCTGTGATCTAAACATCCACCCATGTGCTTGCCGTGTGTGGTGACCCATGAAGGGAGGGAGAGGATCCTGGTGGTTGAGGGGTCCAACCCTAACACACCACTTTGGTCTTGAATTCCTGTAGATGGGCATCCTTTGGGTACCCCTCCCTTGGGTCAATCGGCTGGGCTACTTGGGCTAGGGTCAATCAAGTACCAGTGTTGAATATTCTCAGTATGTGTTGTGGACATTGTATTTAATGCTGGTGTTTGGGTATAGTGCTCACAAAACCCTGGCATTGCTACAATATCTTTGTTTGATGTTGTAGTGCGTCCACTCATAGGGCTCTATGGGAGGTAGGGTCAGTGGGCACTGGAATTTTCCTTTTTTCATTATGGATGCTCCAATTAAAAATCTCAATGAAATAGTGAAAAAACAGTCTATAGGTCAATGACCACGTCTTGAAGATTCTGAGCAGCAATCCTCACCACCTGTACCACCTATTGTATCTCATTTTCTTACATTGCACTCACTTCCAGACAAACCTTTTGGGCAATTGTTTCCCTTTTTCATTCAGAAGGAACTAGATGGACTTTCTGGTTCTCCAGAGTCAGTAAATAAGCTTTGATTTAGTGATATATTGATGGAAACATCCACATCTCAACACAGTGAACTCCTGTTGCATTAAAAAGCAATTGAGGATATACCTATTGACCTTACACCTCGCGCTACTTTGAATTCATCACGAGGAGTTATTGTTGAGAGTGATTTTGAAGAACATCCCCAAGTCAGATTCATGCTGGTTTCTCCACTCAAGGAGTTTCTGCAGTAAGTTGCATCTCCATTCATAAAAATGGAATTACGATGCTGACCACTTTCCTCATTTTGACATTTACATCACCATGTCCACCTGCCATCATCAAAGCAGGTTATCTTAATTGCAGGGTATTGCCATACATTTCAAACCCTTTGTTTCTAGTGTGAGCAGTTTGGTCACTCAAAGATGTCATGTTGTGGTTCCTTGATGTGTGCTTCTTGAGGTGGCAAGCACCAAAATACGTATGAATTCGAAACAAACCCTCATTGCATCAATTGCAATGGCTCTCACCCATCCTGCTTCCTTTCTTGCCCTAAATGGTTGGAAGAAAAAGAGGTGCAGCTTTTGTAAGCAATTCAAAACATTACTTACCCTGAGGCTTGAAACTTGCTGTCCACCACTTCATCTCGGACATTGTATGTTGTTGCACTTGATTCCACTACTACAGTGGGTGTACAGATGGATCTCTCTGTGCCTCCAAAAGAATCATTCTTAAAACAAATGAAAAGTTTTTTGACATCCATGGTTAAAAAATTTATGAATTAACTTCAACACCCATTTCTGTTCCTCACGTACATTCCAACAAACTTAAACCACACATTAACACAAAACATCAATCTGCTCATCAACTGGTGGTAAAGAGGACATGGAGGATGTTAAGTGCTGTTGTGCATTTGACCTGTAGCTCCTTAAAGATATATCGTGCTCTTATTCCATCAAAACTCTACTATGGATCACTGGTCTGTGGCTCAGCTAGACCCTCGGCCTTAAAGATGCTGGACTCCATTCATCATTAAGAAATTCCACTTTGCTCCAGGACTTTCCACACTTCCCCAGTTCAGAGCTTGTACACAGTCTCATGCATGAATCTTCTTTGCGCCTCTCTTTACAATATGCATCAAAACTTCATTCCTTGCCAAATCATCCTACCTGGGGTTGTGTTTTCTTTTCCCAGTGGGCCATACTTGTTTAGAAGAGATGATCTATCATTGATCCTTTTAGCCTTCATATCCCAATGCAGTGGGATGAATTGGATCTGTTCTTGGATAACATTGCTGTATCTAATATTCAGCCTATCCCACCATGGCTTCTTACAGTCCCTGCATGTGACCTATCTTTAAGTCATCTGAGAAAAACTGACACTCCTGATTGGAAATACTGTTTGTTATTTGCTGAACATCTTTCAAACCATCCTTCCATTCCTATTTATACAGATGGTTCAAAATCGGGGACTGTGGGCTCTGCCATGGTATATCATGGTGGTGGATGCATACAGAATCCCCTCTACAGCTTCTATGTTCACTGCTGAACTGTATTCCATTTCTCTTGTCCTGGATCATATAGAAGCTAAGCAGTACTCAAACTGCACTATTTATGCTGACTTTCTAAATTCTCTTCTAGCCTGGAATCACTTCACTTTAGTTCACACCCTGTTCTCGCCGATATTCAAAATCAACTGACCCATTTCTCTTTCACATCTTCTATCCAGTTTTTGCGATACCGAGCCATGTTGGTATTCGAAGGAATGAACTTGCCTACACTGTAGCTAAGTCTATCTGCTCTGGCACTATCACAGCTTTGCCTGTTTCATTTGTGAACTATGGTTCTATATTCAAGGCTCGGCTCCATGCCAGCTGGCAGTAGACTTGGAGTGAGCAATGCGAAAACAAGCTTTTCCAAATAAAACCCTCTATTGGACTTTGGCCATCTTGCTTTCATAAGGATTGGAAAGAGGAAGTTGTTCTGACTAGACAATGCATTGGTCACTGTTCTTTAACTCATTGTTTTCTTTTATCTGGAACTGATGCACCAGTGTGTACTCTGTGTAACACTCGGATTACAATAAGCCACATTTTACTTTCTTGCCATTGTTATGACTGTACCATTTTAAACATGTTCTGTCCCAAGGTTTGTCCATAATATTGGACAGTGTTATTGGTAATGGTGATACTATCCATCTTGGTAATGTTTTTAGTTTTTTAAAGGCTATTAATTTGTTTAAATTTTTTTTTTAATTTACACATTAGACCTTTTTTAATGCGATTTTCACCTTTAAGAATCAAAGTCCATCTAGTTTGCTTTGAAATTAGAAAATGGACGTAATATTAATTAACTCAAAACCAAGACTGGAAAGGCTTACTTCAGGTGACAAAAGCCGCTATTTAAATTATCTGTTAGTCATCTTGGCGAGTTGTTAAAATTTTGCTACAACTTTTTTAAAACGTTGATTACTTTGCTTTTTGCGAATGGCCATGACATCAAATAATTCAACCAGGACTGGAAAGGCCAACTTCAGGTGAATTTTGTACTTATGTGTTAGTCTTCCTGGCAAGTTTTGATAATTACACTTATGTTACAGAAAGTCCTTTACAACTGTAGTAGTTCTTTTCTACCACTGTAGACTAGATGTAATAATTGGTTTTAATGCTGTTGTTTTTGTTTGTTGTGTATTACCTTAATTACTTTTCATAAATTTTACTGTAATTTTAACTATTTTGGCTCAGATAGTTTAGGAGCTTTGTCCCACAAACCAACCAACCTATTTAGATAGACGAACTAAAACTATTTAATATCTGATCAAATATATTTATTATAGGTTTATAAAAGCTGCATAACTGATGTGCTAGTATCAGTTTGATTATAAACCAGATACTAATAAGCAACCTTAGAAAACAATTAACTAGGGGATGAGTATAATTAGTGTGTGTACACACACACACACACACACACACACACACACACACACACACACACACACACAACACACACTAATTATATATATATATATATATATATATATAGAGAGAGAGAGAGAGAGAGAGAGATTTGTGATATATTAGCTGTTACCACCTAATGCAACATGCATTTCCAAAGATTATCTTTCATTTAATTTTCTCTCTTTTAGGGACACAGGAGAATGGTGTGCTCCGTGGCTTGGGGAGATGAACGCATTCAGTCACATTGCAATCTGTTCACCTGCGGCTTTGATAGACTAATGTTGGGATGGCAGGTCACGTTGCCCGCTAAAGATGACTCGAAACCAAATGTGTTGAAGACATACTAAATCAAATTAAGGAAAGTTCCTTGTTTGAAAAGAAATGGTGATTGTGTGTCAAAACGTACAATACTAGTCCTGTAAACATGTTACTGTCAGCACGAGTGTGGTGAATCATTTGTTTGGAACTTTCACTTTGTTATTCAGTTTGTTATAATAATGATACTACAATACTGTAATTTAAATTGTAACCAGTTTTAACCCAACTGATTTAGTTTATACTAATAGGTACTAAATACTTAGGATTTGAAGAAATGGACTACATAATTGTGAAGATAAATTTTATGTAAATGATTGTATCTCTTTACAAGAAAATCTTGAACCAGAAGTGAACCAGACTGTGTAGCTAGTCACGACTTTCAATTACAACAAAAATCAATAATTTTTCATTGTTATTTTCTTACAGTCCATTAATTAACATTTATTAAACTGGTTTGTTAGGATGGTATTGATCTGTTTTTATTCAGCAGCATTTGATCTTGTCAGAGGGCAAGGAAGGAATAAATATGAAGTAAATCTGGGGAAGTTTCAGAGTTTAATGTAAATGTATGTTACAAAAGTCAAAGGTAATTATTTGTGGATAAAGACAGTCTATCTTGAAACAGACCTATGGTACTGTGAATATAACAACTTGTAAAATGCACCAGTTAGAGGTTGATGTATTTGCTTGTAAACTGTTTCTTTGTCCATTTATAAATAAAGTTCAGAACATTATTTGAAAGTGTTTCAGAAGAGGACTTTAGTTTCATTTCTTTATTCTAAGGAATTCTTTAAAATAGTTTTTGTTTTTTTAACATATACTTCTATTATTAGTTGGTAATGTATTTTGACAAATAAAAAGAATGTTGATTAGTGAAATGTAAATAGATTTGTAAATAGTGTTTGTGATATGGTCCAGAGTTTTCACAGTGGTCTGTGTTCCAGGGTATTCTTGGTTGTAATGCTTCAATAGTCTTTTTTTTCATGAATTATTTTTTATTAATTCAATGCCACAACTGAAGGCTGGCTTGTATCAGTTCACGTTTCTTATGTAAAACTTTCAGTACCAAATATGGACTTTCTGTACACCTCCTTTCAATGGGTTTTCAAGTTCCACAATAAAAATTAAATCGGTGACATGCATAATCTGTACTTTTTCCTTCAAAAAGAAGTCTCTGAAATCTAGATTGTATCAAACTATAAGAGTGCTTTTTTAACTTGGCATAGACTGAACACTCAAATACAACACCCTATCACCTGACCACTTTCAAAAGGTGGACATTTCTGCTTGGGTATGAACTTTATAGAAAAAGTTTAATAGTACACATTTAAAATAAATCTTTCCTCACTCTTAACACACCAAAACATTTAGTTTTCTTAATTTACTCTAAAGGTGAGAACACGTGTTGTGAACATGAATGCAAGTTTTCTTTGGTAACATGGTTTGTAACGAGGGTTATGTACATATTAGGTGTATAAAACATGTTTAAACAGTAACTCTACCATCTAGATTATGTGGAAGCGTACAGTATGCTGACGCTACATTAACAAACACAAATGATATTTAGTTATGGTCTTGTAACACAAATGATTTCTACAGTAAATATTATATTCATAACTTTATTCACTTGTGGTTACATGCTTTACACAAACCCTGAATGGTTTAATTATGAGACTTACAATGTTAATTGTATCTTTAAAACACAACAGTTTTTAAACATAATGGGCTACTTGTGTTCTGCCTACTATTAATATTAAGCCTTCTGACTTACAGCTGAGCCACAATTGTATTAATATAAAGATGTTAACCATGTGCATCCAAGTTATAAAAAGTAATAACTTATAAACTACATAGTTCAGTTCAAGATTCTTCCTCTTATAGTGCTTAACTGTTCAACACTAGTTGTGTTAGTGCTTAAAAACAAACTTGTTCATCATTATTTACACAGCTAGTATTTGAATATGATGAACTAATTAGTAAGTTAATTGTTTCATATTTGACAGTATGTGCCTGTTTCTCTACTCAAAGTTCTATAATGTTTGCCAGTTTTACCATGATTCTGTAGTGCTGGCACTAGTGTTAAATCTTGTCTCATGCAGGAATGTGGCAGCACATGGTATTACAAAAGAAACTGTTCTGCCTACAAATTCTTAAGTAGTAAATTTCTTTTAGACTATAAACTTTTGTTTCTAACAGAAAATTTCAACTAGTGCAATTCCTCCAAATGAGAGAAGCTAGCCAGCAGTTCTTTATTTTATGAAACTCTTAAGTATAGAATACATTTTCCCTCGGTGTGGATTCCTATACGTGGTGAGGGGACCTCCCAGGGAAGGTTCTGTTCTTTCAGGTTACTTCCGCTGGGATCTAAACATCCACCCACATGTTTGCTGTGCGTGGCGATCCACGAAGGGGGGAGAGGATCCTGGTGATTGAGGGGTCCAACCCTAACACACCACTTTGGTCTTGAATTCTTGTAGATGGGCAACCCTTGGGTCAATTGGCTGGTCCCCTTGGGCTAGGGTCAACCAAGGACCAGTGTTGGAAGTTCTCAACGGGTGTTGTGGACATTGTCTGATGCTGGTGTTTGGGTATAGTGCTCACAAAACCCTGGCATTGCTTCAGTGTCCTTGCTTGACATTGTAGGGCTCCATGGTGGTGGGGTCAGTGGGCACCAAAATTTTCTTTTTTCCTATGGATCCTCAATGGTTAAATGACCACATCTTGAAGACTCTGACCAGCAATCTTCAACATCTGTACCACCAGTTGTACCTCATTTTCTCATTTTACACTCTCTTTCAGAGAAACTTTTAGAGCAAATGTCCCCCTTTCTTATTCAGAAGGAACTGGAGGGACTTGCTTGCTCTCCAAAGTCAGTAAAGCTTAAATCTGGAGATGTATTGGTGGAAACATTCACATCCTAAAACAGTTAATTCCTCTTGAATTCAAGGGCAATTGGGGATATACCTATTGAGGTTGCACCTCATGCTTCTTTGAATTCATCACAAGGAGTTATTAATGAGAAGAATTTGAAGAACATCCCCAAGTTGTAGATTCTCGCTGGTTTCTCCACACAAGAAGTTTCTGCAGTGAGGCGCATCTCCACTTGCAAATATGGAGTTACAATGCCAGCTTATGTCCTCATTTTGGTATTTACATCACCACATCCACTTGCCACCATCAAGGCAAGTTATCTTAATTTCAGGGTATAGCTGTACATTCCAAACCCTCTCTGATGTTTCCAGTGTTAGAGGTTCGGTCACTCAAAGACGTCATGTTGTGGTTCCCTGACATGTGCTCATTGTGGTGGCAAGGACCACAGTGCCTATGAGTGTTAAATGGACCCACATTGCATCAACTGCAATTGTTCTCACCCTAAATGGCTGGAGGAAAAAGAGGTGCAGCATTTGAAAATGACTCTTAACATTACTTATCCTAAGGCTCAGAAATTGCTGTCTACGTGACATTGTCCACCTTGATAAAATTTTTAATGCCATTTAAGTGTTAATTTTATACATTAAACCTTTTTTAATATGGTTCCCTTTTAAGAATCACAATCTCTCTAGTTCAATTTGAAATTAAAAAATGGCTGTAACATTAAACAACTCAACACTAGGACTGGAAAGGCCAATTTCAGGTGATTAATGCTGCTGTTTGAACTACCCTTTAGTCATCCTGGGAAGTTATTATTACAATTTTGCTGCATGACTTTTAAAACTTTTATTACTTTTTGAAAATGGCCATAATGACACACAACCCAGCACCAAGTGACTGACGGTGGTTTTTGTACCTACCTGTTAATCTTCCTGGTGAGTCATGATAATTACAGTTATGCTACAGAAAGTCCTTTACTTACAACTTCACATATTGTGGTTTCTCTCTTAACATTGGACACTAGACGTAAACATTGGTTTTATGCTATTTGTTTTTTTTTTACTTTGTTTTCTTTTACCTTAATTTCCTTTTATGAATTTTACTACACTTACTTTATTTTTACCTGGTGTTTAGTGCAACTAGCCCAGCTACTTTGTGCCATAAAACACTAACTGAACCAACCAAATTTTCCCATCTCAGCTCATAAGCCAGGTAGTTTCACACCTTTTGTAATATTTTCTTTCCACTTAGAAATCTCGAGCATCAGGTTTGCTCTAGGATCTAGAAACTATTCCACAGACCAAAAGTTGAAAATCCCCGAGTAGAGGAACAGCTAGATTTGTGAAAATGTAGTTTTATTAATTGCTTTTATTTTAGTATCAGTATTACAACTAATGTATTCAGGTAATGTTCACGTATTATCAAAATAAAAGCCAGATATAATTGTTTTACATTTTTAATGAGATAAAATACAGTTCAAAAATGAAACTAATATACATTGATGGCAGGGACTAAGGACATTATAATTACACTCTTACAAATGTTTTCTAGGTTTAACAACTTTACAATCTGCAGTCAATAATTGAAAGTAAAATAATGAGTAACTGAAGACAATCTGCAAAACTTCCAATGTTCTAATAGTATAAATATGGTGAGCGGACAAATACAATAATGTAAGAATTCCATTATCCAATATTATTATAGTGTCTTGTGTGTAACAGAACTACATGTACAGCAACATGTAATATGCTGCTCTTTACCTTGAACCAGATATATCATCACAACCAAAGCTTTTTGTTGGTAAATTATTTATGGCTTTTAGACTTTCCACTTAAATATATCCTGGTGAAACCTGAGCAAATAAACTCAGCTACACATGTACAATATAGTAGTGAGCAAGATTTATTTTTGTAAAATGTTGGTCTTTTTCACTAGTCTCACATGAATCAAGGTTAACATTATGAAAAATCATGTTATACTGGATGTCGTTGGTCAAGACATAAAAATATACATGGCGTTGTGGTTTCTTATGTAATATAAAGGCTTTTGGCATACTAAACACTTGATAAGAAGTAAACAGATATTCCAGTATCTACATACATGATATGCTTCCATTTGTTTTTCTTGATGAAACATTACAATTCTCATATTATTAAAAATGTCTGTCTGAGAAGTCCAGTTTGTATATTGGTTTAGTCAAACCTTTTAATGGAACAAATAACTAGTTGATGGCTAGTGTTGATTTCAACTTTAGTTTCTTATTTTTAAAGCATTTCACATAAACACCACCTAACCTTCATGTAATATACTAAATGCAATTTTTATGGGTTTCCTCATCTTTTTAGGTCTTAAAATATGTATGTACACTCTATCTAAAACAATGTGTTTATCACTTCATGAACATTCATCCATGGTTTTCATTTCCACTGTACATTTATTTTACTTTGTACAGACTGTGATGAACACGTTTCAGTTTCGACTCTTAAAACCACAACATACACTGAACACTCATAACTGTTACTTTGTACACTTTTATAAATATTATTACTTTACTGTTTCATCAAATAAATTTGCATATTTTTCAAGTGGACCAGATTTTATTGATCTAACACATAATCCCTGCAATAAAGTGTAGCTCAAATAGTGTATGTAAAAATGTAATAAAAAAGACAATCCAAGCACAGGGCCTGAAAACTATCAGAGGTTTTGTGAAGACAAATTTCAATTTACAAGACTTATGGCACATATAATTAAAACAACTGGTGAGATGTTTACTGTTTCATAACTTTCACCTAATGCAAAACTTTACACATACTTGAACTGATGGTTGATAGCAAGGAAACTTGTTTTTAAAACTGTTCTGGTGATGTGTTTCAGCACTAGTGTTTGTTACTTGTTCCTCATATTAATGCTACAGTGTAACTAAGAAGGTTATTGGTGAATTTAAAATGTTTTATTAAATTACCAAACTATATCACTGCAATAAAATCCTGGACCTTAAGAACTGGAATGACAACAAAAGATAAACCAGCTTATTTCTTTAAAATATGTAAAGAAAATTATGGAGGACATTATATCTTTTAAACACTTCAACATTTAAAAGCACTCTAAAGAAACCAAGGAAACTGAGGTTGGGAGTCAGTTAGATGTTAGAACATTATAGTGGAATTTGGACAGTAAACAAAATACATTAGAAACAGCAGTGAGATAAAATATTTAGTTTATATAAAAGCTAATACTGTTGTATGTTTACAGGTTTATCTTAATTTATTATTCAAATACAGTTGTATTTCACAAGTAATTCTTTAATAAGTTGTCTCTACAAAAGTAATTACATATAAATGTATAACAAACTTGAAACAGGTTTGAGTAGAAAAAAATAAATAGCTCATGCTCGCTTGTGAGGGATACAAAAAGCTGAAACAAACTCCAAAATCTCTGAGTGCATAGAATCAAACTGACAGTACTTTAAAATATGTCTTCTACAATGGTAGAGAAACTATCAGTTTACTTACCTTACACACTGATTCTGTTTGTTGTCTAGAAAGTGATGTCTTAGTATCATTGTTTGACCAATTGTGATGTCCACTGAATATGACACCTGACTACTATTGTTAGGAAAGAGACATTGATATCCAGTGGACAGAAAAAAGCAAGCTTATAATAAAAAAAATATTTAACTTTGCAAGAACCAACCTGGAGAGAAATAAAACTGGAAAGTTCAGTACTAACCAGCTGGTAGACTCATCTGTAAAGGTACACAGATGTATCAAATGACAACAAATTATCAGTATAATAAAGATCTTTAGTTAAAGTCCTTTGGTCTCTTTATTCTAGTCATAAAGTCTTACAAGTAATCTCAATAGTCCTAAGCAATAATCCATAATTATATTTACACTTAAACATCTTCAGTTTAATAAAGCAGACCCAAGTGACATGCATTCTATGGAACAATCATCTTTCTTGTAATGGTAACATGATTTGTGGTTTATTTTCAGGAATGCTGACATTACCATAACAACTTAATCAAATAAACTCTTACTGACAATCAGATAAAGAAAATATCTGAGCCGTATGTATGAAGCTGCACTAAATAAATGGGAAAACATTACATGTACTTCAAAATTGAAAGAAAAAGAAAAAATTTCTTCAGAGACGTCTCTTAAGAAAGCGAACTGGTAAAAATTATGTTGAAAGGATTCAGTGTGGTTCTTCATTTTAAACATTAGTACGTACTCTTCATTATTAAAAATTATGTTGAAAGGATTCAGTGTGGTTCTTCATTTTAAACATTAGTACGTACTCTTCATTATTAAAAATTATGTTGAAAGGTTTCAGTGTGGTTCTTCATTTTAAACATTAGTACGTACTCTTCATTATTAAAAATTATGTTGAAAGGATTCAGTGTGGTTCTTTATTTTAAACATTAGTATGTACTCTTCATTATTAAAAATTATGTTGAAAGGATTCAGTGTGGTTCTTCATTTTAAACATTAGTACGTACTCTTCATTACTTACAGATTCAAGAGGATTGATTTTATAGTTTCACAACAAAAAATACTCCTTTTCAAATACTACAGTATACCAAAAATATAATCAAAATCTGTTGTGTATTTCACAAAATATGTTTAATCAATATCTTCATGAAATATGAGTAAAAAAGTTTTCAAACAACGTGAGGTGTAACAGTTACACAACTAAATTGTTAAGTCAGTAATTAACCCAACAGTGCTATTTAATAACACAATTACAGGTTTGGTTTCAAACATCCGTATACTAGTTAGGTAATAAAATAGTTTCATGAAATGTATTCCAATCTAAATTTATTTGCAAAAGCTATAAATGCACATGAAAACATTATTACAATACTTAACAGTACATAATTAGTCACACTGCCAGATAAATAATTTTTCAAAACTAATCCAAAACATCTTTTTCTATTAACTCTCTAAAATCAGATATGATCAAAGTGAACACCTTTACTAAGTTACATTAAAATCTGAATTTTATCAATGTATGCAAACCCTCTTGACATTGTAATGTAGTTTGAATTTAAAATTTTAATATATGTTTTAATTTCCTTATTTCAATATGAAATATTTAAATAAATTCTCAACCTTCATTTGTCTGTCACATGACAAATTTTTGCTCCAAAATGCCCATTTTCAAACTAATTCTCACCTCAATGACCCACTAATTTTACATGGAATTTCAAACTAATAATATATAAAGTAAAGGCTACCTTGAAACACATCTTGTTTTCAACAGCTATCATAAATTTTTTTCTGAAATTTACAACTGGATTATTCATAACCAGCATAATGTTTCAATTTACTGACAACTATAGAAGCACTGGAATAAAACAGTTTGAGTATACTGACCTTGTTTTTTTCTGTTTACCACTGTTGGAGCTATGATTGACCAGTTACAGGAATTATTTAATAATTTATTGATTAGCTTGAAAGCTAAGTAACTTATATTAGTTTTAGGGAAGTCTATTTTATATTCATGGCAGTATTTCATACTTTAAAAAAAACAACATTAGCATTTTACTAAAAATTAAGGCTGACTGACCTTTGACATTGAAATTGACAAGACTTTATATTAAATTTATTGGTTTTCATGTGTTTTTATTTACTGTTATAAAAGTAACTAAAACATAAACTAAATGATTAGTTAAGATAACTAATAATAAATAGTTGTTATCAATAACAACACACATAAAGTGCAGGTGTGGTTGATTAAAGTTGTTTTTTATGTACAGATGTCCAGCAAGTAAACAGCTCTTGCTGTAGTCCATAAAGATCTATGTGTAACTGTAAAAAAATACAAATAACTGTGTGTTACAGTCATTCTAGCACACAAGCCTGGTCAACTGGACCATGTAAACACAAACAAAATTGAGTCGACACAATAATATATAAAATACATGGTTTTACTGAATAAAGTATTTTAATATTCACCTAGAAAGTTCTACAAGTCAAATAGAATATGAACATTCTAAGAAAGAGAAAACTATTTTTGACCTTAGCATGAAAACCACCTTACATTCAAACCAGTCAGTGTCTGAATCAGACTCTAAGTCCATAAATGTACAGAAATACATAATTAAAAGTCTGATTTTTTGTGTACAAAAGAGTTGTAATGTATATTAAGAAATTACCAAATTTCATGCAGATACACTCAGCATATTAAAAGATGTGTATACTTTCATGGCTATCTGGTGGTTACAAGATTGGTTAAAATGACCAGAACTGTTAATGATAACACTACAACTACTTTTTTTTTTATGGAAATTATTATAACATCAATTTCACTGATGACCCTACGATTTCATCATGAAATTTAAAATGTCATCTGGTGACTTGTATGCATGAACATGCAGACCTTTTACACACAGAAATATACAATACCATCATCAATTTATAGTGCTTGGAACTTCTAAAAGAAAATTAAAAGGCTATAGCACATGAGGAAATTATAAACAATGTTGAATGTAACAGTATAACATGTAGCTCATAAATGATAGAATGACGTACTCAATTATATCCTTATGACTTACTGACAATAACATGTTTAGAAATACTTGTACAACTACATTCAAAACACCAATTCAAATTGATCCTGTTCAACTGGTTTTTTAATCCAAGTTCCAAGTCCAGCATCCTGAAAAGCCTTACACATCTGGTTTTTTATTGTCTGGTAATCCTTAACAATGGCTTTGCTCTCTGAATATAGATGTGGCTTAAAACCATCATTCTGTTTAATATCCAATGACAACTTGCCATAGAGAGAAATAAACCTTGCAAAGAAGGAACGCTTTGAGAGACGTGACATTTGTCCTACATCAGTTTTCCCAGTCTCTGACTTAATTACTTCAGGAAAAAGTTCCCCAACTGTCCAATTTACACTGTGGTTGGGAGATTTAAAAGGCTGACGAGTTTCTTGGCTACTGGTGGAGGACAGCTTGGGCTTAGAAAAACAATAAGGACTTGAAAAAGGTGCTATGGAACCTTCTAAACGGCCACAGATGGCACGGTAAAAATGGCTTGGATGAAACAAACTACCAAGAATGATGCTTTCTAGATAAACAGGCTCTAGGAAATGTCTAAGGAGAGCACCCTGCATTCCAAGAATTACCCAAGATGCAACTTTATCAGAGCAAGACATGGTTAACAGTCTCTGCTGCCCCTGGATAATTCCATCCCACGTCTGTACAGTTTCAGTGTTTTTAACTGGAATGGTTCCTTCACCTGCCTCTATTTTAGTACGGAGCAACCCTCGTGCCTTCCTGTTTGGATGCTTGTCTTCCACTAAATCATCAAGAACTTCATGGGGCGAAAAGATTCGGGCATCACCACAGGGCGAAGTACTAATAAACAAGTGGAACTTAACAACAGGTTTCACACGATATCCCCCTCCTTGCTTGGCTTCCAAAATGGTTTTTTCTATCTCCCCTCTAGCAACTAATTCAAGCTGTCCGTACAAGAAATCTTTCAAGCATCTTCGAGCAATAACTTCCGCATGACAATCATTTAACGTTACACCATTCATGCTGATATGTTCACCATTTATACATTTTGTGCCAGTTGTTACAGTTATCACTTGAATGTCATTCATCTCATCATCTGTCGTCAGTGCTATACCTGCCAGAACTTTCCACTTAACATAATCCTTCTTATATGATATGACTTCAGTGAATTTTGCATGTACTTGGGAAGCAATTTTATCTGCTATTACTGCTGGTAGAAACTGAAAATCATAATTGCCACCTTGTTCAGGACTTAAGATTGGATAAGACATAGCATAACTAATTCCATAAAGGCTACTCAGAACAGACTTGGCTGCAGCTGCTTTTGCTTGTTTTTTACTTGATCCAGAGCCTTCAAATTTTATGTCCTGGACAGAGACTTCCATTGTAAATCTCATACTAGGTACCATTATATTTTCTCTAATTAAAGTGAATTGGATCCCAGGATGGAGTTCATTTAAAAGCATTACTGGATTCTTTTTATCAGCTTCGGAGACAGCTTTGGAGGCTTTCTTCACATACTCTAATGGATTTGTTTGTTCAGTTGAATCATGTGCAGTATTATCTTGCTTTTCAAATTTATTGAAAATTGTTCCATCGTCTAAAGGATCATCAGTAAAATCTGCATATGTCAGGGTACGGTTCATAGCTTGTACAGCTCTAGCAGTATCTTTAAACTGAACAAAAGAGGTTAGGGCAGCCTGTGCAGCTGCATGTTTGGCTAACTGTTTTGACTTTCCTTTACCATAAAACTTTTGACTATTTACTTCCACAGATACCTGGAAGCAAGTGTTATGGCCAGTGCCCTCTAATGATTCAAAAGTGTATTTCAATCCAGGTTTCAGTTCATTCAGTTGCATCAAGGCATTTTTCGGTTGACTAGGCCCATGGCTCTTTTTCTTACGTTTTGCTCGAGGAGCAATAATTACCTCCTGCTGTCTTTTTTGTCCTCTCTTCTCCACATCACATTCCATCAGCTGAGTAGTTTCAACATCAACTTTATCACTGGTCCCATTACTGATCCATACCTCTTCACTACCAGTAAACAAACCAGATCCTAGAAATAAAACATAATTTTAATACTGAAGTTCTTCTAGCTTATACAAATCCACTGGTGTGGGCACATATTCAACATTAGTAAAATAAGATGCAAAAGACACAGTTTAGCTAATCTTACACCACAGAACTGGATACAATATAAAGGAGATACAAGAAATATCCAAAAAACACTAATATTGACAAAACCATATGGAAAAGTATTTGCTGAACAATAGGTCATTACAGCCCACTGATATAAAACAAAATACTGGCTATAATTTTTACACAGTACTCAGATTTCTTGGGTTCAAATACCCAACCCTGTCAATTTAATTATTTCTTACAACTACACTTTTTTTGTCAGTTTGTGTTCAAAATTGTAACGTGAGTTTGTTGAATATATCAATAACAATGTCTAATAAGCACTATATTCAACTTTTAGATATCAACTGAAATAGCTAATCTATAAAACTGGGTAAATAGTGGAATTTATTAATCAATTAATCATGGAACTCATTAAGTGATTGTTCTCATGTGTAAACATAATCCACCAGGAGCACTGTGTTTATAGTGTCTTACTTCCTGTCTAACAGATTAGTGTGTGTCCACCTGAACATATTAATTATTCTTAAATAGTTCATTGACACAATTACTTGTCCACATTATAAAGCAGTCCACGGAGAGCCCTAAAATCTGACATGCCCAGTAATCTAAACTTTATTCTTACAAATAGATTTTTGTTTTTATCAAACAGTTGTAAAATAATGAGAAGTGTATAAGTGATAGATATAATATAATTTCATAGAAAATGTAACAAATTGTTGTGAATACCAACAAAGCTGTTGTAACAAGTTGCATACAGTTACGTATCTAAGTAGCTGGACTATTTAACAGTTCATCAGTAAGGCAGAATATTTTCATAAAAAATGAAAACTAATAGTAGTTACACTGGGCACAAATATACTGTGTAACATTTACATTAACAACAAATACACAAAGTGACAATAGTTTACTGATAACGTAGGAAAACTAACATTAAAAACAACTACTGGTCATTCCATCATAGTTTTCATGTGATTTAACTGGAAATTTGTCTCACAATGATTTTAAATAATCAATATTATTCTATTTACTTCACTTGCTCTACTCTACAGTAAGATATTCTGATTTTAACACTAGTTGTAGACAAAGAAACTGGTAGTGTCAACATCAAAAACTAAATAATATGGAACAGTCTTTATGACCTACTTTTAGAAACATATTTTTACTTAAAAACTATAACTGTTTAATAACACGACACCTTGATATTATGTTTATATATTCTGAATAGACATCTATTATCCAATCTTAATAACATGACACCTTACTACTCAGGTTTTTATATTCTGGTTACATGTCTATTATCCTATCTTAATAACACGACACTTTAAAAATACACTTCCACGTGTCCATGTTTACACTTTAAAAATACACTCTCGCTGTCCAGGTTTACACTTTAAAAATACACTCTACATGTCCATGTTTACTCTTTAAAAATACACTCTACATGTCCATGTTTACTCTTTAAAAATACACACTACATGTCCAGGCTTACACTTTTAAAATACACTTCCACATCTCCAGGTTTACACTTTACAAATACAATGAATGTGTGCAGGTTTACACTTTAAAAATACACTCTATGTGTCTAGGTTCACACTTTAAAAATACACCACTATGCATGACGCCCCATATATCATTTTCAGAAGTTATTTATCAGACACAATAATACACCTCCCACCCATACCTATCATGTGATATTACACTCTTATTATTTATATAATTCCTTGGTCAACCTTTATAACACATTATGTCAAACATTTCCCTTCATCCATGTTATTTTTATCTTTTAATTTTACTGTTTTCAATGATTCTCTGACAGATAAAGCTGTAATATGGTGAACTTAGTTTTTTGCTGATAAAACTATATAGTGTTGTTTTTATGTGTTCTGCTATAGCAGTTTTCTACTTTATTTTTCCTTACATAACCTGCATGTCCCTTTAATCTGTAATTTAAATTACTTTTAGTTTGACCAATAAAGAGATTCTAACATTCACATTGTACTTTTTTAAATCCCAGTTTCAACATTTTATACTGGAATATAACGTGCAGTAAAAAATTATTTTTATGTTCTTTTCATAAATAGACCTTATTGTAATATTTCTTAAATGTTTATTTACTACTTTTGGTTCAAATCCTCTTTAAAAAACCTGCAAACTTAATCAGTAACTCTTAGTTGTTCAAATCTTTTGTCTTATACATGTTCCAAACAAACGTACAGTGTCACTTGTACAACCCAGGTTTTAGGTTACTGTTCCATTTGGAACAGAACCACCAACTATATCTCATCATTCTACTAACATATCATGGTTAAAATATCAAACTTTAAGAGGCATTAGGGGTTACTAATGGATACCTACGTAGTTTCTTCAGTTTTTAAACATACTTCCACAGAAATTAAACAAATTTGAATTACAGTATTTAGGAGTGTGGTTTTCACAGGTATGATACATCATCTGTAGTCACCCACCAGAGATGGTCAGTTAGAGGAAGTTACCAGTCATTAATCAGTAGGAGTGTCAGCACTATTTCATTCAAGCTTGCAAAATAAAACATTATTCTTACATTAGACGTTTTAAAACAAAAAGAAAAATGTATACCATTCTAGAGCAGTTATATTACTAATATCACTATGTGGTATGATAGAGTACAAATGTATGTTAAAAATATCTATTGTGAAGTACAAGTGTATGTTAATAATATCTATTGTGAAGTACAAGTGTATGTTATAAATATCTATTGTGAAGTACAATTGTTAATAATATCTGTTGTGACGTACAACTGTATGTTAATATCTGTTGTGACGTACAACTGTATGTTAATATCTGTTGTGACGTACAACTGTATGTTAATATCTATTGTGGAGTACAACCATTAATTATATCTGTTGTGAAGTACAACTGTATGTTAATATCTATTGTGGAGTACAATTGTATGTTAATAATATATATTGTAAAGTACAACTCTGTTAATAATATCTATTATGGAGTACAACTGTCTGTTAATAATATCTATGGTGGAGTACAACTGTCCATTAATAATATCTATTGTGGAGTACAACTGTGTGTTAATATCATCTACTGTGGAGTAAAACTGTGTGTTAATACCTACTGTGGAGTAGAAATATCTGTTAATATCTAATGTCGAGTATAACTGTGTTAATAATACCTATTGTTGAGTATAACTGTTAATAATACCTATTGTCAAGCATAACTGTCTGTTTATAATATCTATTGTGGAGAATAACTGTATGTTAATAACACTATAAACAACAGATACAATCTAATGATATATATATATTTATATTCCAGAATTTCTCCATGGCTTGACATAAGTCTGAAACTTCATTCTTAAAGTAAAAATACGTAAGTTATTATAAAAATTATACTTATAGTTACACATCACACTGATCTTAAGCTGTAAGAAAAATTGTATTTTCTAAAACTAAATAACATTTTAGGGCTTTATAATTTTAGAAAAGAAAAAAATACAAGCAGATTACATATAATTAAAGCTTAAAATCTTTTAACTAACCAGCAGTAAACATATGTCACTTTCAAAGTCTACACATAAAGGAAAATATTAATTTCATAAAATGTCAATTTACCAAACTAAAGCTATATTCTATGTCAATTGTTTTTATTAACATAAAAAGCTATATTAAGCCTAATTTATGACGACACAAAACTAGGCCTAATATTAGGATAACTTATACTAACACAACAGTAAAGCTAATTCAAACTGATAGTTTAGGTAAGAAATCTTATTCACCTTTTTCTAATACGTTTTGGGTTGTATTAGACTGATCACCCATCATTAAAACGTGATCCTAATCTTGATATTTGATATATCAATTAAAGTACCAGAGAAAGAAACGTGTAATATTTTAAAAAATAGAGCTAAATTCTACCGCAACAACTCTTCAACCGTTATATTGTAAAATCAAGGACGCCTTAACATTTGTTGCCTCTTCGACGTTATCACTAGGAAACACTTTTGGTAGCCGCCTCCCCGTGTTTTTCGAGAGAATCAAATAGTCTCTCACTTGGTTCTTGACCACATAAAACAGTAACATTCACGGATCGTGTGACTGGAAGCCATGTTGAATGAAGTCTTATAGGTCACTAATTTCATCAAAATCATACCAAAGCATTTTTTGTCATTCGATAAATTAATGTTATAAATGGCATCTAGACCAGTAATGCCTGTCTTATCCCAGCCAGCCCTGAGTTCTGGAATTAACGAAACGCTTCGTCGGCATTTGATAGAATAAATATAGTGTGACCGACGTGTCATTATATTCTTCTTTGTTATTGTTGTGATTTGGGAAACAATGTGTAATCAGTGCTTTACCCACCATAAGTATCGAAATACGGTTTCTAACATTGTATGGCCGCAAACTTAACATAGGGGCATATATTCTTCTTCACTTTCATAAGTTTTTGTATTTTCATGAAATAACATATATTATGTTTGAGTTAAGCACTTCATGTACTTCAGCTATGTAATAACATTATTTAACTCTGTGCTTTCAATCCTGGACTTGTATTTATAATCTACTTTAAATACAGTACAAAATTTTACGTCACATTCATGGAATTTTATAGGTTTTCTAAACCTATCTTAATATACTTTTCATTCTTAACATCATAATTTTAAAAAAATTAGTTTTCTGGCTAAGTTATGAACGACGGCATTAAAAAATATAAATTAATTGAAGACGAAATTGAATCAGTCAGTTATTTAGATGTGTGTTTGTTATTGCATTTATTGCGTTATTTTTTACAAGTAAGTTGATTTTACATTACTTCCCTATTGTTTGAAAGATCTGAACATTTGGAACACAGGCATACAATTTACCACAGTGTACAAATGTTCAAGCTTGTAGAAATATAAATAATTTGTTCTCATTGATTAAATTGAACACTGACTTTATTTCACCAGATAATTTAAAATCACCAAGGAGTGAAACAATAATGTGACAGCATTTACGTTAAAAGTGGGTTATTATTTCCTTGAAAATAGAACTTTGATTAAACTTAAACTTTCATTCGAGAAAACCTCACTGAAGAATTACAACAATAAATTTGAAGAAGGACAGAAGAACATCCATCAAGTCAGAAATGAAGTTCAAAAAGATATGAACAAAGTCAAACATAAAGTAACAAAAAATACCAATGTGCTAAGAAGGAACACCGATGATGGAATATAGCATCTATAAAACGAATTATTAAACATATGAAATAAACCAGCAAGATTTCTATCTGTTCTGACTCAAACGTTCTCACCAAAAACATAATATCGTACTAAATACAGAATAAGAAAACTTATTTGGTTCAAATTTGTTACCATTGTAGCTGTGCCACCCGTCACTGAAGGACCTTCACGGAATATTCTGTTCATGACATCACCAAATACAGTTCTAGAATATAGCTTGAAAATTCAAAATCAGTCTAAAAACCAACAGACTATCGTGAGAAGCTATCAAGCTTAGATAAAATTCAGTTCAAAAGTGAAATAGTAAACAACAAGCTGTTTATCTTACTGCCAGTTTAAAAAGATCAACATTGATAAAATTAAGTCTTCCAAAAGGTCAGTAATAATCCATGGTTTAATGAGTATAAAACTAATAGAGGAAAAATATAAAGTTGTTGTTTAGAATTAAGCACAAAGCTGCACAATGAGCTATCTGTGCTCTGCCCACCACGGGTATCGAAACCCGGATTTTAGCGTGTAAGTCCGCAGACATACCGATGAGCCACTGGGGGTGCGAAATATAAACTAAACTAAACTAACGTGGCAGGGGTTCAGTTTGGAGAGAGAGAAATCAGAAGAGTTATCTCCCCAACCGGGATGTTCAGGAACGTTGTGGTTCCTCTTCGTCTCCTTTCGTGGATTGTTATTATGATTAAGTGGTGTTTTTTTTTAATATATATATATATATATATATAATCATTATTATTCTTGACTATTTGGGTGGAGGATGTCTCTTCTAAATGTTGTCTTGGATGGAGGCAAAGGCAGCAGCGGAAAGGAAGCCCGGGACCTGTCCCGAAAGGAAGAGGTTGAGCAGATGTGAACATGAATATTATTCAAATCCAGATCAAAATAAAACAATTCAAACGGCACGATTCAGGGTCTATAAATCCAATGTCTGAAGATTTTGATGTGGGGGAAACGGGAGTGCCCCGAGAAAACCCACTTTCACAGGACAGGCGCCGAAAGTTTTGCCTGTCGTGTGCCCTGTATATATATATATAAAAGGAAATCGTGTTAGTGACATGGATTTTATTTGTTTAGATTCTTTGTTAAGTAGAATGTGATTCTTGAAATATGTTGTACGGTGAAATGTATTTTGTTGGTGCACTTGATAATTTGTGTAGTGATGCCGTTAGTTTGTTTCTTTTTTCTGCTTTTAGATAATATTTGAGAGAAAGTTCTGTTATTCTATCTCTTATCGTTGGTAAATTACTAATTTGGTGTAGATAGTTTGTTGGCGTAAATGACGGTAGGCCAAATGCGGATTTTAATATTCTGTTTTGCTGTACTTGGATTTTCTGGAGTGTGTTATTTGACATATTGTATGTTACTTGACATCCGTACTCTATTAGTGGACGGATGTAAGCCTTGTATATTTGTATAATGGCGTTCGGTGCGCATTTCGATTGTTTGCCGGTTATGGTCTTTAGATATGAAATCCTTTTTCTGATGGATGAGTGTATATTGTTTATATGTTTTTTCCATGTTAGTTTTGTGTTGAAAGTGACGCCAAGGAATGCGATGTTTTTACTCATGTTAATGGTTGTGTTTCCAAGTGATAATTTTATTTTTTCTAGATTTTTTCTTTGCTTCTTAAGTTTCCTATAGAAAGTATTTGCTTGTGTTTTTGTTGGGTTTAACACGACTCTCCACTTGTTGCTCCATGTTGAAACGTTGTTTAATGATTCTTGTACGCGGGACATGGCCATTACTGTGTTTCTGGAGGTGCTCCAGATTGCGATGTCGTCTGCGTATTGTGAATTGTGTGTGTATGTTAGATTTGGAAAAGGTATGTCACTGACGAAAATTATGTATAGAAGTGGAGAGAGGACTGATCCTTGAGGTACTCCTGCCGTTATATTAAATAATTTGGATATAGTTTTATTGACTTTTACTTGTGCTGTTCTATTGGTTAAGAAATATGAGATCCATTTGACTATCGTGGGATTTATTTGCAGGTGATTTAGTTTATATATGATGGCGTTGTGCCATACGCTGTCGAATGCTTTTTTGACATCTAGGAATACCCCAATGGTTACTTGATTGTTGTTGTAAGCTTTGTAGATTGATTCGGTGAGTCGCGTGAGGTGATCTGTTGTTTGTCTATTTTTTCTGGAGGCATTTTGAAATTCTGGAAGGATGTTGTTTGATTCACAAAAATGTAGGAGACTGTTGGAGATAATTCTCTCCATCAGTTTGCCAAGGCAGCTTAGCAGACTGATGGGGCGGAAATTATCTGGATTTGTTCTATTACTTTGTTTCTTGGGGATCGTTGTTATGATGGCTTTTTTCCACGTGTCGGGATAGTACCCGGTCGCTAGTGAGATGTTCATGATGTTTGTGAGGTGTTGTAGTAGGAGAGTGGAGCTTTTTTTCAGAATAATATTTGGTATTTGATCATGAAATATAAAGTATTCAAATGTAAATATATCGGAATACATTCACGAATACTTTGTGAGGTAATATGCAATATTGATGAAACTGCAGATAATAAAATTTAAATATTTATATGAAACAAACTTATTAGAAACTAAGACAAAGAAAACTGGAACAAATAATGGCATTTAAATATTTTTTTTTTGTAAATGCAGTAACAAAAGTTTAAAAGAAAAAAATATTTTAAAACCAAACTTGTATATGTTATAACTGTCCATCCTTCTTTATAAGCATGAGTCTCTCAAATGTCTTGTTAATGAGGTAGCAGTGGTCAGGTCTGAGGGCTTTGCTTCCGATACTAAAGAAACACTCAATGGAGGCAGAAGATGCTGAAACTTTCAGGTAGTGGTTGGTTAATAGAAACAGGGTAGGGAAGTTGTTGACAGATCTTCCAATAATCTGGAGAGTTACTTTCCTTAGTAATACAAGAACCATCAAGATTGTTATTCATCTGTTCTCTGAGGATGTTTTCTTGGAGGCAGTAAATAAACTAAAGATGTTACTTCTTTTGTGACAGGGTGGGTGGGTTACTGTCTTATTTTGGTTCCATGGTTGTAGGATTATTTGTTGAGAAAACTTACTGGAGTTCTTGCTGTAGGAGTGAAGACCAGAGGTTCAGTAAAACATTAGTCAAATTTATATCTGTGATCCAGAGTTTAGTAAAACATTAGCCAAATTTGAATCTGGGATCTAGTTTTGCAGCCAAGTAGAAAACGCTTCATACCAAGTGTAGAGAAAAGATTGAAGTTATATGTGGACAGCATGATGTCCATAAACACGTAGCACTACATAACTGCAGGTAACAATGTTCTGACGCTGGGTTAAATCTATTGCCCCTTCAAAAGGTGTCAGTATTGTCACCACAGTTCAACCATGAAAAGTAAGTTTTGATGTACAAATATCTAGATTATCTAACTTCATCTTCATTTGTGAATTTCATATTGTTAGTGTTACTGACTAAACTCTTGTCACACTCTCCAGTAGATCAGTTGCTAACCTTGATTTTCAAATGTAGGACACGATGGTTGATGTTTCGGAATCTACTTTCAACAATGATTCAGCTTTTATTCATGCTATCCCTGTCCACAAATTGTGGCATGTTGAAATGCAGACATCATGCTTAGGAATAAATGTGGATAAATTATCTATTGATTTAGATTCATACAAAAGTTTATCTTCTGAGTGGATGACCTATCACCATCTCTTGTAATATGTAGTGCTTGTGGTTAAAAGCCAGGTAAGCAGAAAACTTTGATCATGTTAGAGAGTTTGTCAGATGTCGCATATGACACAGTGTTGTTAATGTTAAAGATTTATTATTTCCTGCTATTTAACTACAGTGTTGAAAGATATGTGACAATCCTTGAAACACTAACATGTCAGCATGACTGTTTATATTCTCCAGTCAAGCATAAAGTTACCAGTGACTGTAAGAAAGCTGTGCATTTGTCTACGATTCCAGATATCCACAGTAACATTGATGTTGCCTATAAGTTATGGTATAAAGACGACTTTTTTTGGACTTCATCAAACCTACTGTTAAATAACGTTGTAGACAGTTGCTTTCAGTTGTAAAGAATATACCTATAATCTATGTCTACACTTCATATCGGACATCGTTTGACCTCACCACCAAAAAGGATTACAGTGTACCACTAAGAGAATTGATTAGCTTTTTGGGCCACATCTAAGATGTTGTTAAGAAATTGTTATAACCTTTGAATTATAAGACTAAATTAGTAAGACCAGTGGATCATACCATTTTTGTGCGTTCAAATATTTAGGCAAGTACGTGTATACGTGTGTGTTTTATTAAAAACTATATAGTATGTAGCAGACATGGGACATTTGTATTTAAATACAACTTTGGGAATATTCGTACTTATATTCAAATACTTTAGTCGGGAAAATTAAAGTATTCGTATTCGCTGAATTATTTAGTGAATATTTAATAATTTAAAATTGAATTTTAATTTTTGAACGCATAAAATTTATAGACTGTTATTATTCATTATTATGTCCCCAGTGCATTAATTTTTCTTTGAATACAAACTTCGTTCCCAAGGGAATATTTTCTATGAGAATGAAAATTTGTACTTAAAAAGGAATTAACATACTCTGAGGAGAAAATAACATAGTATAATATTTTATTTGACAGAAGAAAACTTTGACTTTCTATTGCTTATAAATAATGTACTATTTAGCGTAAGAGAGGATGTGATAGGTGAGTGTGGCAAGAGAAGTCTGATTTTCTATTCGATGGTTATTAAGCTAAACAAAATTGAAGGTTATGAAAATTTTACTTTGTCTGAGCGATGACAATGTTATAATAAGTAATTTACGTTAAAATTCGTCCTTCCTTGAGGGTGTTAAATAAAGTGGAGAAAAGGGAATGCTTACAGAAAAAAAATCGCATTTCTCACACAGGGGATTTTTTAAAACTTGCATACTATTAAACTATGGATTATTAGTTGTGATTTTATACCATATTATTTAATAGAACGTGAAAAACAGAAGTGTAATTAAATTTTAAATGTAATTTACTAAAAACATCGTGACGTGCGCTGTAAAAGATGCCCGTGACGAGAGGATTAATAATTTATTTTATTTTGCAAAACACTTTTGTTTTTATAATTAAGAGTTAATTAAACCTAATTATATGGAACTAGAGCTAGCTTGTCAAACTTTCTGACAGTTTCTGGAACGCAAAATTAAATTACTAAACAAAAAGTTAAAAAGAAACTAAATTTATAAAATTATTCTTCTGAACTGTAACGCCCCCAGTAGCTCAGCGGTATGTCTGCGGACTTACACGCTAAAATCCGGGTTTCGATACCCGTGGTGGGCAGAGCACAGATAGCCCATGGTGTAGCTTTGTGCTTAATTCAAAAAACAAAAAAACAAAACTGAACTGTAACCTTACTGAATGTTGTTTTCTTAAATCGCCAGAGACGATGTTTACAAGTTGGCTCTGTAGGTTTAATTTTTGTCGCATGTTACTCAAGGGTATTTTGAAGTAAGCAGTGGATACAATTTATACTATCTTAGGTTGTGCTTGATATTTGTTTGTATGTTTTATTGAATTTAGCACAAAGCTGTTCGAGGGATACTGCACTAATCGTCTCTAATTCGGAAGTGACCGAAGAGATAGTTAGTTAACGCCACCTACCGCCATTTCTTATTTTAGTCTTTGCCATCGAATGGTGGGCTTGAACATCACACAATTGATATCAGTGCTCTTTCTTTCTATAAACATTATTTTATTCTCACACTATTTCACTTCTTCTTTTTTTTTTACACATATAGTATTCGCTCTCTCACATACAAACATCCAATGGTCACGCGCTAGAATTCAGTGGAATTTGAATTGTCGAATTTTACTACAGCTCGTATAGAGTGAGCCACCTACTCTGCTACTGGTTTTCCAATTGTGTCAAGAGCATTATTTAGGTATTAAAAATAAACTTTGTATTCCGAAAATGATTAAATATCGAAGTATAAGTTTAAAGTCTAGTTCAATATATACTTTGATCAACGTGTGTTATTTGGTTGTACTAATTTCGGAGAATTCCATTTCCCATCAGAAACCATGAACACAGGCTAACCAAAGAGAAATAAACTAGACCTGTATCACATTGAAAAGTATCAAACATACTGTTAGTGTAAACGTGCCTTGTACTTTCTATGAGGAAAACCTATACACTAGATAGGTGAAGTGAAAGGTGTCATTGGCCACCATATAATGTAAAGAACTGAATAGTGGCCAATGACACTTTTTTTTTCGCTTCATATGTCCAGTGTATAGGTTTTCCTCATAGTAAATACAGAACACGTTCACATCAACGGTATGTTGATTATCCAGATATGTTGATATGCTCTTCACTCGTCCACAGTTTCAACTACTGCTGTTAAACCAGTAAAATAGTTGAATACTGTCTCATAAAAACCTGTGCAATTATTATATTATTAGTTTCTTTTCATTCAACTATAGGAAAAATTGAAAATATAATCTGTAATATAAAGGCCAAATGCATTCTTTGATTGGCAACAACCTGAACTGTGACGATTGTTTCTCTTGTTTAAGGCTCTTCAGTCCAAACTGCAGGTTGGGTCAGTAAACCAAAGAAATACAGTCAGGGTTCTTTCTTATAATAATTATTTGTATAAATAGCACCTGAACAAATTTACTCATTCCTTTGTTCAAGACAGTAGTATATTATCAGCTGCAACGTAGATTGTTGTTGTTGTTGTTTTGAATTAAGCACAAAGCTACACAATGGGCTATCTGTGCTCTGCCCACCACAGGTATCGAAACCCGGATTTTAGCGTGTAAGTCCGCAGACATACCGCTGAGCCACTGGGGGGCCGCAACGTAGAATGATAAAGAAAATTATTAATAATTAACTAGCAGTTAGGCCTAGAAGATCGTAAACGCTTAACAATCATGGACATAATTTAATTTTCTTTCTGATTAGCAACTGGTTTCATGTCGTATTTTGACACTTTAAAATATCCCTAAGAGATTCTGAAACTCGATTTTAAGTTATAAAACTGAAAATAAAACTAAAAATCTATATATATCTGACATCGAAATGTGGAAGTTAAGAAAATTTAAGACAACTTAATACTTTATAAATCATGACATGACTTAAGTAAATCTTTTAATATTCATGTTAGTTTTATTTATAAAATTCCAAAAGTTCCAAAAAGCACTCGGAATTTAGAGGCAAATTATTCGAGTTATACCATATCCACCAACTGGAAACGATTTCTAATTTCAAAAGTGAGAGTTGGTACAATTCACCCAGCTGTGCTGTGCTTATTACGAGTATCGACGCCTGATTTATAGCAGTATGAACTTTAAGACTTAATGCTAACCCCTAGGGGAAACAAGTCAGGTGGTTAAGGCACTCGACTTGTAATCTGAGTGTCGCGGGTTCGAATGCCGTCTCACCAAACATCTCGCCTTTTCAGTCGTTGGGACGTTATCATGTTACGGTCAATCCCTCTATTCCTTTGTAAAAGAGTAGCCCAAGAGTTGGTGGTGGGTGGTGATGACTAGTTGCCTTCCCTCTAGTCTTACACTGCTAAATTAGGGATGGCTAGCGCAGATAGGCCTAGTGTAGTTTTGTGTGAAATTCAAACCAAACCAAACCTAGGGAGCAAATAAATAAATAAGAAAGAGGTGAACAGAATAACGAGGTTTGGCACAGATTAACAATTGGCCTAATGCTAGGACTGACGTGTTGTTACTAAGGTTAGTTAACATGAGTAACAGGTTGTTACTAAAGCTGATTATTAGTTCTAACAAGTTGTTGCTAACATTGGTTATTTGGTATGAACCATGGTATTATTCTTTAGATTTGCTCGTGTGTAGGGTTATTGGTGATAAATGTATTTAAACCGGTATAATTTGTAGGTGGTGTGAAGTTTGTTTGTAGTCCTCTGTAATCCAGCTTATAAAAGAAGTTCAAATAGACTGTTATAAAGTAGCATTGTGATCGTATCTGTTTGTAAAAAAATGATACAAAAATGTTTTTGTCAGCGAAAAGTTCATATATCCGGTGATTTAGGGTGGGAAATGTCCAAGAATTTAATAATGTGTTTACAGAGATCACCACTTCGCCCTTCAGTGAAAAACAGTCGACCGTAATAGCAGGGTAGTGACTTCCGCTTTTACAGACTAAAATCGTGAATCTATCGGTTTATTTCTATTTGTAGTTATTTTTGTTCATCATATCATTCAGAGCAGTTTCTTCTGTCCGTGGTGCTTTGTTTACAAACTGAAAGTACGGATACCTGTTGATGGTTTTTAGGCGATATTTAAAGGTTATTACTTGAGATGAAATATAATCAACTTAATATAGAAACTATATTGTTTCCACCTTATACTCATATAGTTTGTTCCAAATAGCAGATGCGGCAGTCATTCCATAAATAATTATTTTCTGTCTGTCTGGTCGACAGATAAATACGTATTGACAACCTGAATACGTGGGCATAAGCTTCAATAGATATTTCTCCGAGAGGGGCAATTTCTAAGTCAAAGAATATATACATATATACTGAATGAATAAATCAAAGATATATATATATATACTGAATGAATAAATTAAAGATATATATATATATACTGAATGAATAAATTAAAGATATATATATATACTGAATGAATAAATTAAAGATATATATATATACTGAATGAATAAAGCAAAGATATATATATACTGAATTAATAAATAAATGATTTTATCACCTTCAAGGAGGAATTGTCCCCTTGTGGACACCCATGAATAAGGTTGGATAATCCTTATTCTGTTACAATCAGCATTAAAATAAGACCTGCTAGCTATTGTTGTTTTCCTCTCGTTTGATTCGGTTTCATGTAAATTACCACAATTTATTTTATGACTTTAAGTAACCTGTTGATTAGAGTACCTGTTGTTAATGCTAAGACCTTCCGATATGGCCGGGTTGTCACGAGATTCAGTCCCGATCCTGAATGTGTTCCTTCTTTTAGCCGTGGGTATGTGATTATGTAATGATCAATCCTACTATTTGTTAGTAAAAGAGTAGCTCAAGAGTTGGCGGTGGGTGATGTTTACTAGTTCTCTTCCCTCTAGTCTTTAACTGTCAAATTAAGGAGGGCTAAAACAGATAACTTTCGAGCAGTTAGTGTAAAATTTACAACAAACAAACTTTAGGGTTTTGATATCTGTATTACAGAAGTTTGCTGCTAGTGGTAATTTAGTTGAAGGCCCGGCATGGCCTAGTGCGTTAAGGTTACAATATAAAAAATATTGTAAACCGGTTTACGATATTATAAATTATAGACTTTAAGATGTAGGCATTCAAACCATTGTCATGTCAAAACCACAACAGCCAGGTTGTCACGATTCGTGTTTTACGAGGAAATGTTCTAAGAATGTGTCGTTTCACATTTTGTCAAACCGTATCCAATTAGAAATGGTACATTTGTTACATTATTAACATCACACATGCGTCTTCTAATTAGAAATGATGAAACATATAATTATTTTAGGATAACTGTAACACAGATCTGGATCATGTGGTGTTCCAAACTTACGACATAGTTTGAAATGATCAGTATTAACGTATTTGACATGTACGAATGCATATAACACACTAAGTTGTTAACACATTTAACATTTATATGCATAACACATTAAGGTTGTCAACACAAATATGTATATATATAACACACTAGGTTGTTAACACATTATTATACACTAAACTGGAATTTTTCATTTGTTCTCCAATGTTGTTGTGTTTTTCACACAACAGGTGTTAAGCGATAGTTGTTGACACTTTATAACTTATTTAATGTTTTCTCAATTGTACAGAATCGTTTAATTAAATGTCATGATGTTTCAAATCAAATTCTACTAAATCACAAAAAGTACATATTTTTAACTTCCAAACTAAACTGCCCCGCTAGTACAGCGGTATGTCTCCAGATTTATAACGCTAAAATCAGGGGCTCGATTCCCCTCAGTGGGCTGAGTAGATAGCCCTTTGGGGCTTTGGTATATAAAAAACACGCACACTCTACACAAAACACTTACTTTGAAATATCATATTTTGTACGAAATTCGCCTTATCACGTCGAAATAAAACAATATTTTTTTTGTTTTCTCCTATGAAAGTGATTCTTTGACATGACAATGGCGACTTATCGACTTTGTAGCGAATTTTATATAATTACGTTTTGTAGAACACAAATTCTGATATTTTTTATATTCTTTCACACGGATTATGAAATATTTAAAACATCATTTAGTATATTATCCATGAAATAAGTGTTTGAGCACTAAATAGTCTAAAATTAAACAGTTTTACAGTTTGTTCAGATTTAGACATGATGGCGCCAGTAATGTTGACGTTGTACCATCAGATTTGGTGGGAAGTAAGTCAGTGTAGAATAATTATAATATTTTATTGTTTCAGAATTATCCCGGATATGTAAAACTTATTAATCTGGAAAAGCTGCCAGCTATTCGGGGCACACAGGAACAAAGAACTTGATTAACATGAAGAGTCTGAGAGACGGCTCCAGGCTGGCCTCATTATCTTATTCATTTCTCTGTTTTCACATTGGTACCATATTCCCATTTTCTGCTGGGACTGAAAGGTCCTGGCGCCGTCAACAAATGCCTCAGCCGCCGAGTCCACCGCTTTTTGACGCTCTACTTGGGCGTGCTGCCAGCAGAACCCTGGCGTCCGGCAGATTGCAAACACGCTTCGTTAGGCTAGACAGAACTTTTCGGCGCCCTCAGTCACTCTACTGATAGTCCACCGCCCATCAGCGTCAGAAGTTTGCTATTAGTCGTGCAGATACAGAGGGGACTTAAAAAAAACTTGTCTTACACAGTTGTTGTCTCTCCACTATTAGTTTGGTTTGGCGGCTAGGGGGAGTAATAGTAACTTATCACGATAGAGTCGCCAGGCGGGTCGTGGATACTACATAAAACAACAACAACCAAAAGCATTATTAACTTCATTGAAAACCTTAATAAATTCTACTTTCTATGGACAGTAACTGAACTTCTTTTTATTGTTTTTTAAATAAGAGAGATACAGTAATTAAACTTTTTTATTGTTTTTTAAACAATAAAAAACGAGCCGTTTTTGCATATAAAAGACAGTAACTAAACTTCTTTTTACTGTTTTTTAAACAAGTAAAATATAGTAACTCACCCTTACTTTATTGTTTTTTTCAATAAGAGAGATAGTAACCATCCATATTTTTAGGTTTTAAATAAGAGAGATATAGTAAGTACCCTTCTTTTTATTATTTTATAAATAGGAGAGATATAGTAACTATCCTGATTTTTATTTTTTAAGTAGGAGAGAGACAGTAACTGGCCCTCTTTTTTATACTTTTTAAATTAGAGAGACATAGTAATAACCCTTCTTTTTATTGTTCTTAAAATAGGAGAGAGAGAGTAAGTAACCTTCATTTTCTTGTTTTTAATAATAATAAACAGATCGTAGATAAATATCCAAATCTTAATAATAATATTAAACAGATCATCGATAAACAACCAATTATTAATAATAATAATAAACAGATTGTAGATAAACGACCAATTAATAATAATAATAATAAACAGATCGTAGATAAACAACCAATTATTAATAATAATATTAAACAGATTGTAGATAAATAACCAAGTCTTAATTTTGATGATACTGAACAGTAGTCTTCAAGTTCTTTGTCACCTGAACGTGATATTATGTTATTATTATGATATTATATTATTGTTATTATTGCCATTATCTCAGTATTATATTTTTTAAACAAATATTCAAATGTCTGTTTTATTTAAAAGGGGCTTCCTGGCTCTTGTACTTCAAACAAAAAGCTTTTTTCTGGAGATATCTTGGTTGATACATCCATTCCAAAACACATCAAACTTTTCTTGCATTGGCAGGACATTGAGGATATTCCCATTAAGGTCCTCCCAATGTTACTTTGAATTAGTCACGAGGAGTTGTCGTTGAGAGGGATTTGAAGGACATTTCCGAGTCGGAGATCCTCGCTGGTTTTTCCAGGTGGGGCATTTCCGCGGTGTGCCGTATCTTCAATCTGAAGGATGAAATAATGCTACCTACACATGGTTTTTATCTTTACATCACCACGTTCACTTGTCAACCCCTCAGATGTTTTCAGTGTCAGTGGTTCTGCTATTCACAGACATTATATCATGGTTCCTTTACGTATGTTCGTTGCGGTGGCTAGAATCAAAATGCCAACGATTGTAACTATTGAGTTAACTGTAGTGGCTCCTACCCCTTTTACATTCTTTCTTACCCTGAATGAGTGGAGAAAAAAAAGTACAGCATTTGAAAATTGTTTTACCCCGAGGCTCGAAAAGTTACTGTCCACCACTACATTTTGGATATATGCTGCTGCACTGCACTCCACTGCTATAGTAGATGTGGAGACAAATCTCTTCAATCGTATGACAGAGCCGTTTTCAAACCACGTAAAGAGTATTTTGTCCTCTGTAGTTAACAGAGTTGTCGAGTCAACACCAACACCTATCTCTGTCCCCACCATTCTTTCCACTGGCTCCCCTGATCCACTTTCTTTGGCTCTGTCTTCTGGCATTTCCTCGGTTCCATCTTATTCTTCGGGCCAAGGATGTTTAACGATTTTTTGTTCTCGACCTCAGTCACTGGACTCTACATCTACTGACAGAGACCTCTCCACTTGATCCAGGGCAGAATCTATGGAGGTCGAAAGTCCTCCTTTTAATAAATAAAAATAGCTTGGTCATAAATCTAAATAAAAATGGCCACATCGATGTATTGGAACTGTTAAGGTTTCTGTTCCAATATAGATGATATTGAGGATTTGATTGATTTCTGTTATCCGATGTGTCTCTCCTTACAAAAAACATTTGTGAAAATCTGTCGATGCAGTCAACTTTCAGCAGTTTTCCTTGTACAGAAATGAGAGATTGTGGAATGTTCTATGGAGGAGAGACACTGCTGGTCAATCCGCATATATCCATCCTGTCTTTACCACTTGATACACCCTTGGAAGCCATAACCATCCATGTTTCCTTGGGTCATACCATCACTATTTGTTTTTTCTCTACCTGTCTCCTAGAGAGACCTATGATCAATGAGAACATGGGGGTTGCTATCTTTTTTTTTAATCCTGGAGAATTTTAATAGACATAGTCCTCTCTGGAGTGGTGTTGACATCGATAAAAGGGGTCATTTGTAGAGCATATGCTCTGGAATCACAACCTGTCTCTCTTCAATACTAGTTATCATACTTATTTTCATACATCTAGTCAGCCTTTTACTGCCGCTCCATTTGATCCAGGACAGAATATATTTGCCCCTTAATTTTTCTCTCATTTCTCTTTGGGGGATGATTGATGCCCACGCGGCACTAATCATTTTCCTATCATTTTGAGAGAGACTGGCCATGTCGATGCCACCCAACCCTCGTGCCTCGGTGGAAGCTGGAACAAGTAAACTAACCCTCTTTCACAGCTCTATCGGAAACTAATCTTGCTATTGTCTGTAAGCCATCAGAAGACCACTGCATGGGAGAAGTGACTGATTGTATTACTCAAACAGTTGCTCAATGTAATACTAAAATCTTGACAGATTTTCCACAGTATCCTTATCCGTGGTGGAATCCTGCCTGCAAATGGTATGGAAGGCTCAAAAATGGGCCTGAGATACCTTTCATAGGTGTTCCACACTTTTAAACCACATTGATTTTATGGGGGCTTGTGCAAGTGTTTGGTAGGTAAGACTTCATAGCCAAAATAATTATTATATTAAGTTCACAATTACAATATCTTCTTCCAAAGTAATATAGGACAAGATTCCAAATGTCAGTGGGCAGTATACTTTCCCTCCCCTTTCGATCTTCTTCTCTGATGGCCAGAAAGTTCCTGATGTCCAGGGCATCACCAATCCTATTGGCAAAAGCTTTTCTCGTGTATCTAATGCTTCTGTTCCCCCACTTTTTAGCCATCAAGACTCGGGTAGAGCGATTGCTTATTTCCTTTCAGGCTAATCGCCCCTATGACCACAATCATCTCTTTACACTGGTGAAATTCAAGTTTGCTCTTCGTTAGTCTGCCAGTACATCAGTGGAACTTCGTGATATTCACTGTGAGACGCTGCACTATCTCTATCCTGTCTGTTTCGTTATTATTTTGGTTGTTTTTGATTGGATCTGGCAGGATAATGTTCTTCCTTATCCTTGGCACCAGGCTATTGTCCTCCCTTTTTCCAAGTATAGAAAGGATCCTAAGATTCTTTCAACCTACTGTTCAATTCCTTTCACGAGCTCTCTCTATAAATCTAAGAGAGAATGGTTAATGCTTGTCTTTTTTGGTTCCTCGAACCAAACAACCTCTTCTCGCCCATCCAGTGTGTGTTCTGATAATAACACTCTACCATGGACCATCTGATTCGACTTGAAACGTCAACTAGGAAAGTCTTTCTCAAGTGGCAAAATCCTGTTTCTGTGTTTTTTACTTCAAAAATGCTTATGATACAACATGGAGTTATGGCATTCTACGAGACCTCCACTCATATGGGTTGCTTGCCCATTTGCTTAAATTTAATAAGCATTTTTTAATGCAGTGACGATTCCAAGTCCATGTGGGTTCGACACTTTCCAATTCTTTTCCACAGGAACTTGGAGGCGCTCAGAACTGTATTTGTGAGCGTCACACTTTATTATAAAGATTAATTCTGTCACTGGACAACTCCCTCCTACAGTTGTAAACAGGCTCTACGTCAACGACTTCGCATCTGATGTCAGTCGTCGAGCATGAGATTTATTGGGCAGAAGCTACAGATTGCCCTCAGTCGTTTACTGAAGTGGACCACAGAAAACGCTTTTAAATTTTATTTCTCTATGTCCGTTTGCATGCAATTTTGCCGCCAGTGGGGTATTCACCCTCATCCTGAGCTCTGTCTCAGTGGAGTTGTGCTTACTGTGGACACTGAGGCAAAATTCATGGGGATTATATTTGGCTATAAGCTGACTTTCACTCCATACACCAAATAGCTATATATCAAGTGTACAATGGTGCTGAACATCCTCTGTGTCTTCTCTTCCACCCCTTTGGGAGCAGACTGATATTTTATACTAAAGATCTACTGTGCCATCATTCAATCTAAACTCGACCATGGGTCTCTGATCTATAACTGCCAGAGCCTCACCCTTGAAGATGTTGGACCTCATTCACCATCAGGGTCTTCAGCTGCGTGTTGGAGCTTTCTGCACTTCTCCAGTGCAAATTTTGTATACTGAGTCTCAAGAACTTCCTCTACACCTCTGCTGTTTGCAAATGTCTTTACTATGTTCTTCAAAACTTCGATCCTTACTCCATCTGTTTATGGGCCTGGCATGGCCAAGCGCGTAAGGCGTGCGACTCGTAATCGGAGGGTCGCGGGTTCGCCTTCGCGTCGCGCTAAACATGCTCGCCCTTCCAGCCGTGGGGGTGTATAATGTGACGGTCAATCCCTCTATTCGTTGGTAAAAGAATAGCCCAAGAGTTGGCGGTGGGTGGTGATGACTAGTTGCCTTCCCTCTAGTCTTACACTGCTAAATTAGGGACGGCTAGCACAGATAGCCCTCGAGTAGCTTTGTGCGAAATTCCAAAACAAACAAACAAAACATCTGTTTATCTTCCTCATTGGGCCATGCTTTCTCAGAATAGACAATCCGCCATTGTTCCTAATGGGCTTTGTATCCAGGTGCATTTGACTGAATTGGGTCTGTCCCACCATAGTTTATTACCATTCCCTTCTGTGACCTTTCTTTAAGTCATTTGAGGAAGGTGAATATTCCCGATTGGAAGTACAGTGTCCTATTTGCCGAAGTCTCTTCGAATCACCTTTTCATTCCCATGTATACTTATGGTTCAAAACGAGGTGACAATGTGGGCTCCCCATGGCCGAACTGTAAAGCTGTAAAACACTATTTGTACTGATTCGCTTAGTTCTATACTGGCACTGGAATTGCTTCACGTTAGTTCTCATACTGTCCTCACCGATATTTAAAACCGACTAGCCCATTTATGCTATGCTCTCACCGCCATGCATGTCCTATATAAGGAGAATATTGTCCTGTATTCAAGGCGCTCGGCTCTGCGACTTCGAGCAAAGTGACTTTGGCTGTCTTCCTTCCATAAGAATTGTAAGTTGTCCTGGCTAGGATACACACTGGTCACAGTTTTTTAACTCGTCATTTTCTTTTATCTGGGACCGATGCACCAATGTGTGACACTCAAGTATAATAACCTACATTTTACTGTTGGTATGACTGTGACTGACGGCACTATTTTAGTATGTTTTTACAACAGATTTACCCCTAACATTGGACAGTGTCATTGAGGATGGTGACACTGTTAACCTCAGTCGTGTTTTGAATTTTTCAAGGGCCATTGGCCTTTTTAACTCTATTTAAGTTTTGAATCTGAAAATTGGACTTTTTTAAAAACATGATTTCGTCTTACATATCATAATAATTTCACATTTATTTGTTAAGTTGTTACCGGTTGTTTGTCATAGATACCATAGTTGATTTGCATGAATATTTGCAAAACAGCCAACCAACCAACTTTTTATTGCAGTTTAAATAAGAGAATAATGGTAACTAGTACTAACTACCTTTCTTTTTATTGCAGTTTAAATAAGAGAATAATGGTAACTAGTACTCGGCCTGGCATGGCCGAGCGCGTTAAGGCGTGCGCTCGTAATCCGAGGGTCGTGGGTTCGCGCCCGGGTCGCGCTAAACATGCTCGCCCTCCCAGCCGTGGGGGTGTATAATGTGACGGTCAATCCCACTATTCGTTGGTAAAAGAGTAGCCCAAGAGTTGGCGGTGGGTGGTGATGACTAACTGCCTTCCCTCTAGTCTTACACTGCTAAATTAGGGACGGCTAGCACAGATAGCCCTCGAGTAGCTTTGTGCGAAATTCCAAAAAACCAAACCAAAGTAACTAGTACTAACTACCTTTCTTTTTATTGTTGTTTAAATAAGAGAATAATGGTAACTAGTACTAACTACCTTTCTTTTTATTGTTGTTTAAGTAGGGAGAGATCGTTCTTAGGTCGTGACTTCTTTAACAATCCGTGTGTTTCTGGAACAGGTTTTTATTTGCATTAATTGTATTTTTATTTATTTATTTAGCTAATTAGGTAATCGCCTATCGGTCATGGTAACCAGATACCTCGTCGCTTCCTGAAAGCGAAAATGATAGTAAGAAATACGACCTTAGAAAGTAACGCTGTAAAAGACAATTGACGCTGTTCCCATAATCCTTATCGTGGCCAACAGTGGTGTCATAAAAATTGTAGATAGTGACATCTAGTGAAAGGCCCAGGAAAGTGACACGCCCTTCTTTCTTATAACATTCTTATTTCAAGTTCAAAAGTATCATAGCATTATGAGGGGTCATAAAAGAACAGACCAATAAGTGTCACTAATGATGAATCTTAATATAGCAATCGACCAATAAAAATCAATATTGAGAAGCAGAATTTCTTTTGTGAAATGTAACCAATGTGAATCGAAATATACGAAGTTATGAAAATTATTAAGCAACTAATGAACGTAGAGCAGTGATATATTTATGGACTCATAATGCAAAATCCAAGATTTTATTCTACACAGCGGATGGAACACAGCCATTGTGTAACGTTAGGCTTAAACACCAACAGCTCTAAGTACGCTAAGTTTTTTATTTTATTTTAAGTCGTGTACACATGAAAAATTTCAAGTTCATTATTAAATTACAGAGTGGTAGATCTTGCGGGGATGGAGGTATACATCCCCCTTCATTTTAGGTGGGGGGAATGGTGCCTACAATCATCCCCCCTACAGTTTGGTCTGTTGAATTGTTTTATTGCATCACAGGCTTACAAATTGTTTGTTTTTGTGATTCTTGTTCTTACCAATCGAATTACATAATTAGGCCTAGATGTAGGCTTTTTCAGTAGCCGAAATGGACATCTTTAATCTACGCTTGCTTCTGAGCTTTTCGATCTAAACGATAGTTCGTAAGTATCAGTCAGTAGGCCTAAGTATACATGCAAGGCTTGCAAGCACTATCACAAAATCTACCTACGTCTTGTACGTAGTGTAAGATTAAGTAAAATGTTTATCATAACAGATTGAACAGAGCATGAAATTCGAAAGTATTACTCCCAAGCGTAAACTCCTGCAATCCAGATCTGGCAGGCCATTTGTAGCTTGTAGCTGCATCAATCTTATGTGTATATTGTGCGGTTTTCTTACACCATTTGTTCTTATGCATGTCTAGCTGGGTTTATTGTCGAATGAACGCCTTACTCTCCTTAGCTGCCGAAGTCGCTGACCATAGTGTACGTTTAGTGTACAGTTAACGACAGATTCGGACCGCTCGGATCAAGACGCGCCCTACATCACCCCACCCGCTCCCTTTAGTCTGAGCCTCGATTTTACAACAGGGCTCATCAGACCTGTGTTTGTTGCCCTCATTAATCCATGAAATTTCAGATTATCACCGCCCTCTAATAAAGTGCTGGTGCTTTATGGTAAAAGAACAATATATTCTTTTATCATAAGTAGTAAAAATATTGTATTTTCTTGTATAATTAGAACACAAAAGGAGCGATTTTATCGGCCTAAAGCCTCTCCTCGAACTGTATTGCTAGTTTTTGTTTAGGTGATTTTATTTAACAGACGTACTTATAGACTTTATATCACAACGTGTTTGCTTTTTAATGAGCTTTAACAGGAATATAATATATTTGTGATTGTTTAAGTATTTTTCGAGAAACTAGCAATTACTTGCGTTGTAATTAGCACACATTATTGTCCCAGCGATGCCCAGGCGGTCAGTCGGCTCGGTTGTCGACTTAAATACATTGTACAGTTCTGTCCTACTTCCATTCTGTTCTATCTTCATTCATTGTACATTAGAGTTTTTCAATAAAGACTGTATTTTAGCCTGTTGAGTCATCTGGGAAACAGATTCCAATTATGACAAGCAAGCGTCTGAAACTTTCCGATATTAGAAGCCAGTTACTAGTACTACAAGTGACAAGGTACATAATCCAACAACCTCAAGCAAAGAAATACAGCCATACAGCGAAAACACCATGTTCATCAGAGGACGAGTCTGAAAATACTTGTGCAACTATTGCACATCATGAACCACCAGATAGTTGTGAAACAAGTTTGTGCAGAAATGAAAAATCTGACACACCACAGATACAGCGTGGAAAGCCATATCATCCAGACGCACAACTAATATCACGACAGAAAGAAATAATGAAGTTATTATCATAAACTACTAGAAATGCCAAAGTTGTTATTATTATAAACTACTAAAAATAAAGATGCTATTATGATTATAATCTACTATAAATAACATCGTTGTTATTATGAATTACTAAAAATAAAGAAGTTATAATTATTGTAAAGTACTAGAAAAACATAGTTATTATTATTATTATAAACTACTAGCAATTACGTAGTTATTATTATTATAAACTACTAGAAATAAAGAGGTAATTATTAGAAATTACTAGAAATAACGAAGTTATTATTATTAGAAACTACTAGAAATAAGAAAGATATTATTTTAAACTAATAGAAGTAAGGAAGTTGTTATTATTATTATTAACTACTAGAAATGACGTAGTTGTTATTTTAATAACTTACTAGAAATAAGGAAGTTATTATTAAAAACTACTAGAAAAGATGAAGTTATTATTATTGTAAACTACTATAAAAACAAAGCTATTTTTATTTTAAACTACTAGACATAAGGAAGCTATTATCATTATAATAAACTACTAAAAGTAGAGATGGTATTATTATTATAATCTACTATAAATAACATCGTTATTATTATGAATTACTAAAAATAAAGAAGTTATAATTATTGTAAAGTACTAGAAAAACATAGTTATTATTATTATTATAAACTTCTAGCAATTACGTAGTTATTATTATTATAAACGTCTAGAAATAGAGAGGTCATTATTAAAAACTACCAGAAATACAATCGTTATCATTACAAACTTTTAGAAATAACGAAGTTATTATTATAAACTTCTAAAAATAATTTAGTTATTATTATTGTAGACTACTAGAGAGGCCTGGCATGGCCGAGCGCGTTAAGGCGTGCACTCGTAATCCGAGGGTCGCGGGTTCGCGCCCACGTCGCGCTAAACATGCTCGCCCTCCCAGCCGTGGGGGCGTATAATGTGACGGTCAATCCCACTATTCGTTGGTAAAAGAGTAGCCCAAGAGTTGGCGGTGGGTGGTGATGACTAGCTACCTTCCCTCTAGTCTTACACTGCTAAATTAGGGACGGCTAGCACAGATAGCCCTCGAGTAGCTTTGTGCGAATTTCCAAAAACAAACAAACAAGACTACTAGAAATGGCCTAACTATTGATATCAACTACTAAAAATAACCAGTTACTATTTTTAAAAACTGCTAGAAACGACGTAGTTATTGTTATAAACTGCTAAAATAACGTACTTATTTTTATAACCAGCGAGAAATGACGTAGTAATCATTATAAACTAATAAAAAAAATATTATTATGAACTACTAGAAATAACGAAGTTTTTATAAACTTCTAAAACTAACGTACTTATTATTAAAACATCTAAAAATAAGGAAGTTATTATTTCCATAAACTACTAGAAATAAGGAAGTTATTATTATAAACTACTAGAAATTATGTAATTTTTTTTATAGTAAACTACTATAAATAATGAAGCTATTGTTATTATAAACTACTAAACATAACGAAGTTATTATCATTATTATAAGCTACTAGAAATAACGAAGTTATTATTTTGAGAAACTACTGAATATAAAAAGGAGAGGCCTGGCATGGCCGAGCGCGTTAAGGCGTGCACTCGTAATCCGAGGGTCGCGGGTTCGCGCCTGCGTCGCGCTAAACATGCTCACCCTCCCAGCCGTGGGGGTGTATAATGTTACGGTCAATCCCACTATTCGTTGGTAAAAGAGTAGCCCAAGAGTTGGCGGTGGGTGGTGATGACTAGCTGCCTTCCCTCTAGTCTTACACTGCTAAATTAGGGACGGCTAGCATAGATAGCCCTCGAGTAGCTTTGTGCGAAATTCCAAAACAAACAAACCAAAACAATAAAAAGGAGTTATTATTATAAACTTCTAGAAATGCCGAAATTGCTATTATTAAAAACTACGAGAAATAACGAAGTTATTATAACTAGAAAATACTAGAAATAAGGAAGCTATTATTTTAATCTAATAAAAATAACGAAGTTATTATTATTATAAACTACTAGAAATAAAATTGTTATTATTATAAACTACTAGAAATGACGTATTTATTATTATAAACTAATAACAATAACAGTTGTTATAATTATTAACTATTAAAAATAACGCAGTTATTACTATTATAAACTTCTAGAAACGAAGTAGTGATTACTATACACTAATAAAGATAAAGAAGTTATTATTACCATAAACTACTAAAAATAACGAAGGTATTATTATTATAAAATACTAGAAATAATGTATTTATTATTATTATAAAGTACTTAAAATAACGTAGTTATTATTATTATAAAGTTCTAAAAATATCGTAGTTATTATTATACACTTCTAGAAAGAACGAAGTTATTATTATAAACTACAAGAAATGACGAGGGTATTATTATTATAAACTACTAGAGATGATGTAGCTGTTATTATAAGCTCCTAATATTAAATAAGTTATTGTTATTATAATCTACTAGGAATAACGAAGTTATATTTATTATTATTATTATAAGCTACTAAAAGTTTTGTTTGTTTGTTTGTTTTGGAATTTCGCACAAAGCTACTCGAGGGCTATCTGTGCTAGCCGTCCCTAATTTAGCAGTATAAGACTAGAGGGAAGGCAGCTAGTCATCACCACCCACCGCCAACTCTTGGGCTACTCTTTTACCAACGAATAGTGGGATTGACCGTCACATTATACACCCCCACGGCTGGGATGGCGAGCATGTCGCGAACCCGCGACCCTCGGATTACGAGTGCACGCCTTAACGCGCTCGGCCATACCAGGCCCGCGCTACTAAAAGTAACGAAGTTATTAATATTTTAAACTACTGAAAATAACGTAGTTATTATTATTATAAACCACTGGAAAAGACATAGCTATTTTTACATATTAATAAAAATAATAAAATTATCATTATAAACTAGAAGAAATAACGAAGTAATTATTATTATTAACTACTAGAAATGACATGGTTATTATTGTTATAAACTTCTAGAAATAACGATGTCAGTATTTAAACTGCTAGAAATAACGAGGTTATTATTATAAACTACTCAAAATAACGAGTTATCGTTTATAAAAACTGCTAGAAATAACGAAGTTATTATTATTATTATTATAAGATACTAAAAGTAACGAAGCTATTATTATTGTTATAAACTACGAGAAACAACGTAGTGGTTTTTATAAACTGCTAGAAATAACGAGGTTATTATTATTATATACTACTAATAATAATGAAGTTATTATTATTATAAACTTCTTGTAACAACGTAGTTATTGTTAAAAACTACTAAAATAACGTACTTATTTTTATAATCTAGTAGAAATGACGTAGTTATTATTATAAGATAATAAAAATAAAGAAGTTATTATTATAAAGTACAAGAAATAACGAAGTTATTATTACTATAAACTACTAGAAATAAGGAAGTTATTATTATTATAAACTACTAGACATGACGTAGTTACGTAGTTATTATTATATGCTACTAGAAAAGATGTAGTTATTGTTATAAACTACTATAAATGTCGTAGTTATTGTTATACAATAATAAAATTAAAGACATTATTATTATAAACTGCCAGAAATAAGGAAGTTGTTATTACTATAAACTGCTAGAATAACGAAGTTACTTCCCCCAGTGGCTCAGCGGTATGTCTGCGGACTTACACGCTAAAATCCGGGTTTCGATACCCGTGGTGGGCAGAGCACAGATAGCCCATTGTGTAGCTTTGTGCTTAATTCAAAAACAAACGAAGTTATTATTATAAACTATTAAAAATAAAGAAGCTATTATTTTTATAAACAACTAGAAATAACGTTTTTATTATTATAAGTAAGGTGAATTTTGTTTAAGTGTGTGTTTTCATGTAGCAAAGCCACATGGGGCTATTTACTGTGTCTACTGAAGGGAATCGAATAGCTGATTTTGGTGTTATAAATCCATAGACTTACCGTTGTACCAGCAGAGAAGTGGTTTGTTTTTAAGTTTGGATCACTTGAAACAGAACTGGTATTTTTATGCAAGAATATAATTAAAATTGCAAAAATTATATCGATAAATAAGTTTTGTTTTATTTCTGGTTAGAAAGCAGTGAATGTAAGACGGTAAACCCAACTGGTCGCTCAGTGTTAAGTTTGAGGGCTTATAATACTAATATTTACGTTTGGATCGACGAACAAAACACAACTCACGTAGCGTATTGTGCAGTGTACCGAAAACAGCCAAACAGTAGATTAGTTAAAAATTAATACAGAAACATTATTATCATTTAATCACCTATAACTAATAAATATTTCAATTTGAAAAATACACCACATAAAAATGGAAATAGTAGTTCACGTGATACACAATAAATTTTATACAAACATAAATCACCGATATCTTTAGATTAGTGATTTATTTTCATTGTTATATTTTATATATAATTACAAAATAGGTTTGTTCTTGAGAATTGTGGGTAATAAATTATAAACACAGTCGTTACTGTCTCGTCTGTTTTAACGAACATAGACAAAATATTTCCTGCTTTGACCAACGTAGCCAACAACAAACACGTTATTATACAAGAAACTAACCATATTACAAATAAAAGAGCAAAACAAATCTCGCTACTTTACCCAACGGCCCGGCATGGCCAAGTGGGTTAAGGCGTTTAACTCGTACTCCGCGGGTTCGAATCTCGGTCGCCCTTTCAGCCGTGGGGATGTTATAATTAACGATCAATTCCACTATTCGTTGGTAAAAAGAGTAACCCAAGAGTTGGCGGTGGGTGGTGATGACTAGCTGCCTTCCCTCTAGCCTTACACTGATAAATTAGGAACGGCTTGCGCAGATAGTCCTCGAGTAGCTTTGTGCGAAATTCGCAAAAACATAAACACTTAACCCAACGAAGCCAGCATATCGCTTATTTCAACCAGTAAGTGTAGCATGTATCCAACGTTGTCTTACTGACCTACAATGTGCTCGTTTAGGTCTGCCATCTAGTGTCAAAAATAAAAATGCAATAAAAATGTACGTATCCTAATTTAAACAAATGAAATAGAAACGCTGTAACACGAATGGTTTTGAGAGGTGGACCTTCCTTCTTCAGTTTGCTCCTGAATAAGAAAGGTTTACTCTTCGAAAGCGCTTGAGTTAAAGGATTTTTATTTTATTTTTATCAAGACTTCTTGAACGTGTTTTTATAACATCATTAATTTAAAGAAGTTGTTGTTGTTGTTTTAAATTAAGCACAAAGCTACACAATGGGCTATCTGTGCTCTGCCCACCACGGGTATCGAAACCCGGATTTTAGCGTGTAAGTCCGCAGACATACCGCTGAGCCACTGGGGGGCTAATTTAAAGAAAGTACTTCCAAATATTAGCATTTATTGTTGTTGGTACGTATCAAAATCAGAACAATATATTTTTTTTTAATAGCTAACACCGCATGAATCATTTGTTCAGTATTAAATGGGTATTGTACCCTTAACATTAGAACTGTCTTTTAACACTAAAAAGCGAAATACATTTTGTTAAGTGCAAAACTAAAGCTTAAATGGCACTAGATAGACTAGAGAGAATGCTGAAAGTCACAACCAAATCTGGGACTGCTTCTAACCAATGAACAGTAGAATTAACTGTAGCTTTATAACGTCCTTATCGAAAGCGTGAGCACATTCAGTGACGGATTTCGAAACCGTGGCCTGAGTGTATGAGTTGAGTGCCCTAACCTTCATCCCATGTCAACCTTCAAAGTAAAAATGCACAGAACAGAACCACGACAATGGTGATGTTTGTTACCATATCATAAGTTGTGCAATCAGTTCAGTTGATTGTTTTTCCAATAATAAAATATTGTTTTATAATTTAATCATAGCTTTTTATTGAAAAGTTCCAAAGGCCAAGACTTAATTAATGACTTTCAAAACTTTACACCAAGAAAGCTTTAACTGTAGATTGCTAGCTAAGTTTGACTTCAATTTGATGTGAAAAGAAATTCTCAGACAATTTTAATGGCCATAGAAATTAGTTTGGTATCCTCATTTCATAAATGTCGGTAGTTTTATGTACGGCATACAAGTGGTGAACTTGTATCGGATTCGTAGAATAGTTGTAAGCATATTAAGTTATTATTATAAAAAAAGGAATAATCTTTATGCTTACATGCAACATAACCAAACGACTCCTGTAAAATTTATAATACTCAATAATTGGTTTCGATACTCGAGATGGGGAGGACAGATAGAAAGCTGTGCAGCTCTGTGTTTTACAACAAACTTTATAAGCTTAGTGTTTAGACTGCTAGAAAAGGTAACATATTTTAATATTTTTCTTATAAAATATGCATTTTCTAAAAATGAAACCTTCTTACTACGAGTACAAAATATTGTCAAAATCGACAGTTGTTTTTTTTTTAATATACAACTCGTAATTTCTTAAATAGAACGCGACATGACGGCTGGCCTAGTAAACGCCTACCGCATTTCGACCGGCTGTACATATGCCGTATCAAGGCACTGAGACTTGATGGCGACAACATGTCGCAGATAAAACAAAGTAACGCAGTGCCCCAGGTAATCTCCAGATAAGAATGAATTTCTAGTTTGTACGAAAGGTGTTTTAAAAACACTCGAAACCGTAGATTCACACATGCGTTCGTTACTCCGCAAGGATTACCTCTAAATGACGAATTACTCTAAATTTATCCTTCGGTTAGGAGGAGCTAATTCTAATATAGTAATTTGAGCTCTTATTTGCGCAACAATCGCCTCAGACACCAGCGCGCCAAAATGTCTAGACGCGTACGTAATATACGTAGCCAATAGCTGCAGCGTATTTACAACATCCCTCACACCGTGGAGGAGTCTATTCAATGATAGGGAGGTTGTTGTATAACCAGAACGCGAAGTACTTCTATAAAATCTTATATTAAGAAAATGTGTACTTTCATTCAGTCGTTCTTAAAAATCGGTCAGTATAATCATTGTGAACTCTAGATTATGAAGGATTATTTCATTTAGAGTAAGAAAATTAACTTTTCCTGAATAGTAGTATTGTTTCTTCCCCCTTCGAACGAGTCTACTACACGGAGAGGTTATTCAGACTTAACACGACAACAACTCCTAGCGAGGAGATATTCAAAATGAAAGAGTGATTCTGTAGATGTCTGTTGCACGAGAAGTACAACAACATAGATCTGTGTAGCCGTCATAACTTCGTGAACATGGAGCGTGTGTGGATTTAGTTCTGGAGAACTAAAAGTGTTAAAACCATCTGTTTTTTTAGGCAAACAAGCTGGTATTATAATTTTATTAATAAAGTTACAACCTGAAAGGTGGAGAGTTCTGAAGTACACCTCGTTAGTTGACACAGCGGTTACCCGGGAAATAGTGACCTTACCGTGTCATTATTGCAGACAACACGAGATTGAATGCTACCACGAGCTCGGAAACAGAAGATTCGCAGAAATTATGCTGCGTGTTCATGTTTCGGCCTAAGCGAAACGCTTTAGTGAAACGGTTGTGGAAATATCGGATAGTAAACAACACTGGTGATGATGAAGCCGCATGTGCGCTGGAAAACAGTGAATACTTTGAGATGAAGTCTGTTGTTCATTCAGTGTTGAAACGTTTAAAAGAGGCCCAACTCGAGAAGCTCGTGCAATCTGTGGAGAGTCGTGGGGCAGATGTTTCAGACTGCGTGCTGGTTCCACGCGGAGACCTGCGTTTTGGACGACGAACAGCGGCGCCCCATGTGCTCTGCTGTCAGTTATGGAGGTGGCCTGATGTCCGGCATCCGTTTGAGTTGAAGAGGCTTCATTGGTGTCAAACTGCCAATGATCCTTTGTACATTTGTTGTAACCCTTATCACTGGAGTAAACTGTGTGAACCTGGTTAGTATGTGTAGACGTTTAGTGTAAAGCAGAACGTGTTTAAAGTATCACCAATAAATGTTATATTAGTAGGTTAATTAGATATAATATAAAAAACTGCAGTTCTTGTACTTTTAAAATAAAATATATTAATTATTGTTCATTTTCAACTGGTCAGTGATACATTTAACTCAATAGGAGGTTCATTTTTGTGGAAGCGGTTCAGACATGTTTCTGTTTATCATAAAATATTAACACAGATGTCGCTGATATTTTTTTTTGTAATATTAAAAGAAATCAAATATGATAATAAATTTTATTAACTTTTAATTATTTCACTGTATTCAGTAATTTATATACATTGTGCAATTTTTCAGGAGATAGAAGTTAAAAGTGATAAAAATTGTTATTGGTGTGGTTAATTCACGAACGTAGGGATCGGTCTGCTCTCACATCTTAATTTTTACAGTAAAATGGAATTTGAATGTCCACTCGTTATCATAATCTTAAGCCTAATATAGTCGGAAAACAACAACTGCCTTGTTTATACGAATTGCTTGTATTTCATAACCAGTTTCTGGTGTTTAATTATCACTCAATGTTCATGAGGTACAGAAAATAAGCTGAATGATTAACACTCATTTTTAAGAAACTGAAATTGTCGTAGAAACGCGTGACTATCTCGTGTTAGTCTGGTAGACGCCAAACAATTGATTTATCCAAGTTATTCATTAGAGGTTAAAGGTGGTACATCTACGTCACTGAATCGTGTAGGTAATGTAAGGCGTGCAAAAAAGTTTCTCGTTCGTACTATAATAGAATTGTGTTACTGTTTGTGAACTAAAATATAACTCTTGAATCAGAATTATGGGGCCCAATTTTAACCCCCTTTCAAAACTTAGACGCTTTTAGTAAATTTGTTTGCTAAAGTCACAATTGTATTTTCCCTATAAACTGATTACTGTTGGTGTGTAGAGTTAACTTTTGTCTAATAACTTTATCCGTGCTATGTATAAATAACTTCGTTATGTATCAATAACTAGTTACAATTTCTGGAAATAAATGTCGTGTCATTGAGTTCGTTAGAAGGGACTGGACAGGTATCTAACATCTGCTCGTTGTTGACTCTTATTAAGGTACAAGTTTGACTGTGGAATCTTATGGTTCTACTATGTTTTTTTTTTCGTTAATATTGTTAGTATTTAAGACAATTTTTAAGTGTTAGAGACGTAAGTCGTTGTTAGAAATCACATGCATTAAATTTTATGATCGTTTACCAGGTATTAACGGATGTTGTTGTCCCACAACATGGATCGGGTTGTTGTAATGTCACTGGGTGAGGCCCGTACATATCGAGCCTCAAAATTCGCTCCAGTGGCGTGGTGAGGAATGGGCACTTCCTGAGCCCCAGTGCCTCGAGCAAGCGACGGAGTGGCGCTGCGATTAGCGTAGGCAGTACTGAAGTTTTTCTGTTTTTTTTTCTGTTTCAAAAGTTATTCTGCTTTTTTGTTTTTAAACAAACTGTATTACCACCACTTAAAATAAGTAGATCAAACACTGCTCTTTAAAACTTAACTACTAGTATTCAAATTAATTTAATCAGTGTCTGTAATGTAACAAAATAATCACGCGTGATGTTGTAAGGTTTTATGTGATGAGTCGTTTTCCTTCTGTTGTTTTTTGTTGTTGCTCTTTTAGATGAAATATATAAGGGAAGCAGTGTTAATTAACTGTGATGTTGGTTACCTATGTAGAAATAGGTTATGCTGAACCCAACAGCGCAAGCACTTTCTAATAGCACGTGCTTATTGGCTAAGAATGTCCTGTGAATGTAGCTCTGGTGACAGAAGGGAGGAAGCTACTTCTGGCCCTTTCTACCTGCCTACATGCGTGAACGGACAGACAGACGCCAAGTGTGCATCTACGTCTGCGAATAGATTAAGTAATAGGATTGGCGGAACAAGCGCTCATTCAAAGAGAATGCGATTAAATAATCCAAGGGATGTATGTGTGTTTTTCGGTCCTTATTAAGTAGTCACAGTTCAGCTCACCCCCTCGGTGCACACACACTGGAAGAACACGCATGTTCGTTATAATTTCTAATGATAGGGTTAAGCGTAAACGACAGAAACGGGATTACTAAGAACGTATAAAACCGTCTTACTTTTCATGTTTCTGTCATTCTCTCTTTGTTTGTATAAAACTGTATTCTATACGTTACGTATTGCATTTCAAGTCTGTCGTTTTTTAGTACGGTACAGATTTTTTAATCACATGGTCAGATGAAGTCAGTGTAATCCAGGTTTCTGGTTTAATGTAATCAATTCTTTTAATATACAACAGTATATGAATATTACGTCAACATTCTGTAATTCATTAGTAAGTATTGTCAGTTAAGATGTTATTTTAACTTTCCCAATTTCACTGTTTTCTTGTAGAGTTGGACTCGTCTAAATTTTTTTTAGCTGAATAATAATTTTGAAGACTGTTTATGTATAGAAAATAGGATTTCCACCTTGTAATGGAAGTTCAGTCATCGGCTGTTACTGATTTTAATTTGATTAGACACTATTTAGTGTTGATACAAACTACTGGTTTTGTTACGTTGACTAGTTTATATTTCAGCATTTATTTAATTAATTTTAATTTTATTTGAAACTGACCAAACTTTGAGTACTGTTTACTGATATTGGATAAGTTTAAGTTTTAAACATATATATATATATATATATATTGATGTACGAACAAGTTTCGGCTAGCTTTGAAATAACTTCCAGCTTGTCATGTCAGTACGTAATCTTCTGGCACGTGATTTACAGTCCACGTGCTCACTTCTATGTTATTGATTTACACCTTCCGCGAGTTTCGTCTAGACCTATCTTCTGACATAGTGCCATTAAATGTTTATTTTGTTTTGTATTTATTATTAAAGTGAAATACAACATGCATGTAGAAGTAGCTTCACAAAATACGTGGAAATTTATTAGTTCTTGAAATACGATTAAGACATGAAAATATTACTCTAGTTTTGATTAAATTCAATTTTGAAGTAAAGTGAAACATCGTAGACGAACCGTATTGTCGACATTTAGTAAGCCGATTAATACACTGCATAAAAATGCTACATACATAACAGTTTCAGGAAACTGTTTTAGAATGTGTAAAAAACTGCAACGAATTGGTCGTTCAGGCTTACTTTTCTTGGTTACTATAGATGGTCAAAATGACCGATTTACTTGACCTACACCGTTCTCATTGCAATTAGCCAGACTAAAGTTCGATAACTAAAAGTAATGAATCAATAGCTAGTGTTACCAAGACCTTTAAACTCTGTTTTACTTTTGTTACGTGTTATAACTTACTCGTACGAGTCACGAATTTATTGTTACGTATTAAGATGTCAAATACCCTGAAATTTTAATTTTAATATAGAATTTAATTGAATGTCAACACATATCAAATTTATGATAATTCCCACCATGATTGATACACACAATTTTCATGTACAAACAACAGTCCAGTTTATAGAAACAGTTATTACAAATAATAATTTATGTACAAAAGTTGTGCAAATTTACAAACAATATTGAGTCTTCTATCTGGTCTGGAATTGAATATTTTATCGACCCTTTACGATGATCAAGTTAATTTTATGTTAATACACAGGCACTGTTCACTTAACGGGAAGCTAGCTAGCTATTTTTGGCGAGCATCACGCGGTTTACAAGGAAGATATCTAATGTCGTTGTAGAAATATTAACGACTAAAGTTAATTCACTGACTTTGAACGCTCTGTAATGTTCAAAATCTATAGAAATTCCTGATCAAATATCTGTAGTTTACCGATTAATAAGCGTTAATCATAATTATAACTTTCGCTGTTTATAGTATCTAAAGTTAGCAAACTAACAACATTATTAAAACTCTCTCTTGGCGATTTATAAACGTTAGGCTAGAATTGAGTTGACGACAATATTTTACTTACACATATAGTACACTATTATTAATTATTCTCGAGAATCTTCTACAAATTTATAATATAGGCGGGAATTTCGCAAAAAAATTTAACATTATAAGCACTCACTGACAACACTTGGACTTGTGTATTAACATGCGATTTGACCATTGGTTTAATAACACATCTACTTTCCTATAGTAAGATTTTGCGGCAAACGAGCAATTTTCGAAACATGGGTCTACAAGCCGGCACTCAAAACACTAGGCCTTACTAAGTACGAAAGACATTTCGTTTGTTTGTTTGTTTGTTTGTTTGTTTTAATTTCACGCAAAGCTAAACGAGGACTATCTGCGCTAACCGTTTCTAATTTTCCAGTGTAACACTAGAGAGAAGGCAGCTAGTTATCACCATCCATCGCCAACTATTGGGCTACTCTTTCACAAACAAATAATAGGATTGACCGCACATTATAATACCCCTACGACTGAAAGGGCGAGCATGTTTGGTGTAACGGGGATTCGAACCCGCGACCCTCAATTACGAGTAGAGTTCCTTAACCACCTGGCCATGCCGGTACAAGACGTGTCGTACTAGAAAATTAGTCAGTCTGAAATTGTGGATAGTATCTAACATTGACTGTTTCCTCGCTTGCCAAACCATTTCTGTAGATTTATCGTCGTGAATTTCAAATTTTAAATTTCCAGTTTTCCACCAATTGATTTTTGCGTGAAAGAGATTCGTGTGCGTGAACCTCCTTGGGGAGGGGATTTTATCTCCAAACTACTGCTTTTGTTTCCTGTGTTTGTTTTGTAATTTCTGGGAAAGAGAATAAACATAGTGTGTTAAATTAATTGAAAGTTAAAGCTAAGAACCTATAAGACGTTGAATACGTTGTATATCGTATGAATAACTCATTTGAACACCAGTGAAATTATAAGGGTAACATCCGCAGTAGTACGAGATTTGCGTTATAATTCAGCTGAAAATCACATAGTAAGGAAATATTTCGGTTCATTATAAGCCTGGAGGCTTAAACACTAAAGAATCAGGTTTTGATACTGGTCGTGGGCAGAACATAGAATGTGTAGTTGAATCAAATGTGTTTTTCGTGTTTGTTATTTACATGTTTATTTGACTTGTTTTGATTCTTTTATATTTAATTTTGACGCGACCAATATTTTAAAAACAATAGTCGCAGATTATTTTCTCAAAGATCTGTAAAATCTATATAATGCATTTATCTTTTGTCGACTCAAATCAATCCGTAGAATCCACCACTAATTAGATCAATGTGTAGGATCTACCACTAATTAGAACAGTGTGTAGGATCCACCACTAATTAGAACAGTGTGTAGGATCCACCACTAATTAGAACAGTGTGTAGGATCCATCACTAATTAAAACAGTGTGTAGGATCCACCACTAATTAGAACAGTGTGTAGGATCCACCACTGATTACAACAGTGTGTAGGATCCACCACTAATTAGAACAGTGTGTAGGATTCATCACTAATTTGGTGAGTGTGCAGGATTCATCACTAATTTGGTGAGTGTGCAGGATCCATCACTGATTTGGTTAGTGTGCAGGATCCATCACTGATTTGGTTAGTAGGAATGACCATCCGTCATATTGTTAATGGGGGGTACCGTCCGTCTGACGATTTCCGTCAAGGTTTGACTACCCTGTTAGTTGTTCTCGTGTCATATAATGTTTAACATACATCATTCTAAAGATTCTTACACTGCATACGTCATGAGCATGTGCCGCGTTCCTATCGTGGTATAGTTTTTCAATTTTATAAAACTACTTTATCGCATGAGTTGTATACGTCTTATTTTCATAAAACGTAATTAATTCTTCGTACATCATAACGTGATGTTTAAATCAGTTCTGGTAGGACAGAGACATGGATTTTATTTAGCAATTGTATTAAAGACCAGTCTTTGTTAAACTTGTATCCTTGTGCAAAGTTGTAAGATTTTCAGATTTATTATTAATATTTATTGGATACCATGTGACTCCCAATAGGGTGAGTTGTTCAGAAATATGGTGTACGAATTATATGAAAACATTTTAAAATTTAAATTAATTGTTTAGGACTTAAAAATAAGACTTCCATAATGAACTGGGGCTACAAACATGGATGGGAGTGTACGTTGAATACTTGGTTTAGTGTATTGTGTGTAAGTTTTGTGAAACTTTGTACTGTAATATATTGGAATAAGTGTTTCTTTATTTGTAGTATATACAACTTAAAAAACTTATTTTAATCGCATCAGGTCTTTAACAATTTTTACTAATCTAAAAACAAAAAATGTTTGTTTTACTTAATACACGTCGTTAATAGCCGATTTTGACCCAAATTATATTTTTCTTCTCAAGTCAGGCCTCCCAGTGGCACAGTGGTATGTCTGCGGACTTACACACTAAAAACCGGGTTTCGATACCCGTGGTGGGCAGAGCACAGATAGCCCATTGAGTAGCTTTGTGCTTAATTCTAAATAAATAAAAAAATTCTAAAGTCAGGCCCCCCAGTGGCTCAGCGGTATGTCTGCGGACTTACACGCTAAAATCCGGGTTTCGATACCCGTGGTGGGCAGAGCACAGATAGCCCATTGTGTAGCTTTGTGCTTAATTCAAAACAACAACAACTTCTCAAGTCAGATACGTGTTTTGATATAACAGTTGATAAAGTGATGGACACGCTACTGTGTGATGTTATATTCTAGTTCTCTAATCAAAGTTCATGCATATATATATAAAACAAAGTGTAGAATAATTTCGACGAAGATTTCATACCGTTTAATTACAAGAAGAGCTGTTCTTACCGTAATTTAGTTAAAGCTGTATAACTCTTATGTGAGGACCATATTTTAAAACCCTTTGAAGTCCCCTAGGATACTGGAGGGTCCTTGGGAACCCCATACCTGTGCTGCATCCCCTCTAAATCCAGTACTAAGTCTTTCTTAACTTAAAATAGAATGAACAATAACTATAGCAGATGTACGTGGACTAACACTGACCATGCACAAGTCACGTGCGTTACGTGTATCACGAACTAACACTGACAGTGTACTTGTCACGCATTTCTCTTTATTTTTTATGAATATTTTGAGCCTGATGTGCAAATCAAGTTAACATTCAATTAAATGTCTCGTAATATTTCGTAACGAAACGCCCTCTTGTAGCGACTCGTTTCCATACATAAACGCACTCCGAACCTTGGTGTCGATCAAATCGGGCTATTTGATAAACGTTTTGCTGAAGATGTTATTGACTACTTCATGCTTTGTAGTCTGCAGGTAACAATTTAAGGATGACCATGTGTAGTTTTGTGCGAAAATTCTAGAACATTCACATAAACTTTACAACTAACCTTAGTCATACAGAGCTGTGAAAAAAATAATGAAGTATTCGTTATAGAGAATAAAAGAGCCGGGGTTATTAAGTATTGTTTGTTTATTGTAAAGCACAAAACTGAATAATGGGCTATCTCTGCTCTCCATGTCGCAGGTATTTAAACCTGATTTTTAGTGCTCTAAGCCCACTGGCTTATCACCGAGTCGGAGGAGGATATTGTTTGTCTAACAAGTAAGTTGATCGAAGTTTCTAGAAATTTTAATTAATTCAGTATTGAAGATCTTGGTGTTGACTGGGAAACCACAGTTGGAAATGGTACGGATATCGAAGATACGGCAGCAAGAGCGAATTATGATCATGACGTCATAGAAGATTGGTCAGTTAGTGTAAATATGTTAGACATATAAATTGTGAAATGCGAATAGATATCCTAATAATTTAACCTGATAATTTGTTTGTTATTCTATTATAACGGTTATTTAACATTTAAATCGTTGTTTAAACGACAGATGGAATGGTTCATTACAAATCTCGTTAAGTTTTAGATCGTTGTTGAAAATCAGATGGAATGATTCATTACAAATCTCGTCAAGTTTTAGATTGTTGTTGAAATGACAGATGTAATGGTTCATTACAAACCTCGTCAAGGTTTAAATCGTTGTTAAAGCGACTGTTGAAATATTTCAATGCAAATATACTAGTTTTTATTAAAGTTTTATCGTTGTAATTAAAGTCGTTTTAATGCATAATCATTTTGAGTGAATTACTAATAAAAAGGTTGTAAGTCCTAACGAACTTTAATATTTTGCCAGCTCCGGTATTTTAGACCACAAACATTATTTTTTTTAGTGTTTATTTTCAGTGCATTATTAATATTAGTTTGAGATTAACTACTTATATAATATTCTTGAAATTTTTTAATTTCTTTTTAATAAGACACATCATTCTATTATTAGTTGAGCTCATCATGTCGGATTGGGTTGCATGAAACTCGTTTATAAGTTTACGTGTTTTATTTATTATACTAAAGCTTTCATTGTAATAACAATAATAAAGTTTTACTGGCCATCTTTACATAAAGCATCGATTTGCATAATACAATTTGTATTGAAAATAGTTCGTCTGACTGTTACTACGTTTGATTAGATCTTTTAATTTATATTCCGTGGTATTTCAGTCGTTTGTATTATACAACCGTCAGGTCTTACCTAAACCTGTAGTGATAAGGTATTTATAAAGTAAAATAATACTCATAAAAGATTAAACACTTTACAGCCCAATTGTCATTTCGTAGTTAGGCTTACTAACGTGTCATCAAGTCCGTTACACGTAACGGTACCAAGATTTGGAAAATTTTTAAGTTAGGAAAGAAAAAGAAACTTTCCTATTTGTATTTCAGCAAACGCTTTGTCATTAGAGCTAATAGTACAAGAATACGTTTGTTTTCGTGGATTGTTGAAAATTATTAATTTTTCAGAATTTGTAATGCTGTTTAAAACTATTATCTTTAGAGTTTAGGTCGTTTTTTCTAACTTTATTGCCAAAACCTAAATTTCCTCAGTATGCACTACAAATTCTGAAAACAAAAGAGTAGGAACTGTGTACCATCCTTAACATATAGAATTCGGATGGAAAATAATATTTTTGTGAACGAAGCTTTGTATTTCTTAAGCTGCTTGATTTAATAAAATAGAAGCATGTGCTACATTCTCAGTGATATCTTCGTGATGAGAACCACCCAGGCCTACGTGAAGAACATGTCTGCTAATGTGTATGGGTACCAAACATTCGGATGAGGCTAATATAATTTGGGTATACTTTGTTTTAAATGATGTAACTGTGACTTGGATAAGATAGATAGCTTTATGATTAATTTTGTATTATTAGTTATTAGTTTATAATAAGATGTAACCTAATGCAGAAAGGTGTGGATGCATATAGTGTCCGTCTTGGTAAATTAAGTTCTGTTGCAGTTTTTTATATAAAAAAATCAATTCAAATAGTTGGGAGTTGAACGTCATTCTTACAGAACACTTTTATTACAGTAACGAACTTTTGAAACTTTACATTCAGTTTTGGCTCAATAACCATTGTGTCACACTCCCACCTAGTAAATAAAGACAGGTGGTAAAAAGAAAAAAAAAATTGAAATATGTTAATAAATGTGAAGTAACCAAAATTTCAAATTCTGTATAAGTGGAGTAGGAATATTGGTAAAATGAATTTTAAATATTTATATGAATTATCGTCATTGTATATAATACCTCCTGTGATCATACTATAATGGAAGTCCTGCTTATATGATCCTGGTAAAACGTTTTTGTTACGCGATATGCATCCACCAACTTTGCGAAATTTTCATTCTCTGTGCATTTAGATTTGTAATAGGTATCACAATTTTCTAATTTCACCTCCGTTTCCCATCACGAATAACTTTATTTTTATCTATTCTAAGGGTGCAGATATGACGTCATGAATACGTCACACACAGATCTAATGCACTGGCGTCATGGGAAATCGGCTGGTATTATTAAAGCAGTGTTTAGGTGTACGAAACCCAATGTAGAAGTTGTAATAATATAATTACATAGCCTCCAATGGATTTGCATAAAGTAGGCTAGTACTAGCGTTTTAATTTATATTTTAAAATTATTTCAACATGTGATAGTTTTACGAAACTCTTGCTTCAGAGAATACTTATGTTTTCTAAATTTTTTGATACCTTGAGACAGGCATTGCCCTAAACGTTGTAACGACAATAGTGTATGTGTATAAATATAGTTAACTTCTTGGTGGATTTTACCTTCAACATTTTTCTTTTATAATTGTTTTCGAAGAAAATTTTTCGAAGTGTCTGATAGTATGTATCATTGATATACAAGTTTTACTCTCGTATATAAAACGATAGCTTATAAAATATTTCTTATGATATAATGTTGTAAGAATGAAACAAATGGTTCAGTGTGTTTGACTTAATATATTTCAAAAGACGATTTTTATTTGCTTTACCATGAGCGCTTTTATGAACGTAAGAATTTCTATACCAGAGAGCTCTTTAATCTTTGTTGTTGTTAGTAAAAAACATTATAGGCTGACTAGCCAAGTTTTGTTGTTGTTTTCAAAATTATTAGGCAGTCCTAATGTGTGAGGTTTATGACTGATATTAAAACCAGCATTAAGAGTTTGGAAGTTCATGTGTATGTTAAGATAGTGTAACTGAAAGTACACCTTAAATTTTGTAGGCCTGTCAGAAGTTTTTGTGAAATCTTAAATGTTTTGTTTTTTACTTGATATTTACGTTTGCTCAAAGCATCCCAATAATTTGAAAATAATAACTACGAGAAGGCCTTTCGTTGTTTTCACTTATTCGAGTAATTTCGACCTTATTTTGTTATGTGACTGACATATTTTATTTTTGTTCCTAAATAGAGTAGTTTTGACCTTATTTTACTATGTTACTGACATATTTTATTTTTGTTACTAAATAGAGTAGTTTTGACGTTATTTTCCTATGTTACTGACATATTTTTGCCACTAAATACAGTAGTTTTGACCTTATTTTTCTACGTTACTGACATATTTTATTTTTGTTACTAAATAGAGTAGTTTTGACCTTATTTTTCTGTTACTGACATATTTTTGTTACTAAATAGAGTAGTTTTGACGTTATTTTCCTATGTTACTGACATATTTTTGCCACTAAATATAGTAGTTTTGACCTTATTTTTCTACGTTACTGACATATTTTATTTTGTTACTAAATAGAATAGTTTTGACCTTATTTTTCTGTTACTGACATATTTTTGTTACTAAATAGAGTAGTTTTGACGTTATTTTCCTATGTTACTGACATATTTTTGCCACTAAATACAGTAGTTTTGACGTTATTTTCCTACGTTACTGACATATTTTTGCCACTAAATACAGTAGTTTTGACCTTATTTTTCTACGTTACTGACATATTTTATTTTTGTTACTAAATAGAGTAGTTTTGACCTTATTTTTCTATGCCACTGACATATTTTATTTTTGTTGCTAAATAGAATAGTTTTGTCCTTATTTTACTATGTTACTGACGTATTTTATTTTTGTTACTAAATAGAGTACTTTTGACCTTATTTTTCTGTTACTGACATATTTTTGTTACTAAATAGAGTAGTTTTGACCTTATTTTACCATGTTACTGACATGTTTTATTTTTCTTACTAAATACAATAATTTTGACCTTATTTTTCTATGTTACTGACATATTTTATTTTTGTTACTAAATAGAGTCACCTCCGCCACCGTACAGACGATATCCTCAAGAACTCCTCAAGCCAGAAGGTAAGGGTTACGTTCTTAAGCCTGATACGATTATGGCCCGTTTTAGGTTGCGTTGAAAGTGTGTGAAGTATGTATACAGTGTTCCCTCGTGTATCGCGGTAGATGCGTTTCAAAAACCCCCGCGAAAGGAGATTTTCCGCGAAGTGGTATCGCCGATTTTTACCTATATATTTATGTGCATTTAGACTTTTAAAACCCTCCCTGTACAACTATTTAACCCTCCCATTACAATACTGTTCATTATTGCTGAAATAATAAGAACAATTATTAAGATATTAAGCCTTAAAATTAAAAATTACATATCTTCAGCAGGTGGTGTCTTTTCGGGGGACACCACTTCATCTTCTGTGGAAGGTGAATCAGAAATTTCTTTGTCGGTCGTTACAACTTCAGGAACAGTACTTGCCACCGGTACCCTTTCTTTCTTGCTCGGCTGGAAAAAAATTGGTATTGGCAGTTGTTTTCTCTGCCTCTTTAGCGTATCGAAAATCATTTGATAAGGAGTCATCAGTTCTTCTATTTTATTGCAAAATTGTACTGATCGAACCATATCGTTGTCCCATTCCTGTGAGCACTACTTCACTTCGTTAATTAGTTTCATTAGTTTACGACCATCCACTTTGCTCGATTGTTTCCTCGGCTTCTTTCGGTGTTTTCTCTTCGTCTTCTTCCTCGGCAGCAGACTTCGTCAGTGCTTCTAAGTCTTGGTCGGCGAGTGGTTCGGATTCTAAGTCAATCAGTTCATCTACGTCTTCCTTCGTCATAAAGGCAACTCCTTCACCTTTGATTAACGAAGCTAATTGCACAGCTTTTTGAACAGCCGAATGTTGGATTTCTTCAGGCGTGAATCCCTTGTCGTCGTGCACAACCTCAGGCCACAACTTCTTCCAGCTTGCATTAACGGTGCAGGGCTTCATCTCTTGCAATGCCTTATGAACATTATGAAGACATGTAGCAATGGTGAAAGACTTCCAGTACTCCTTCAGGGTGAACGTGTCGTTTTCGGTGGCATTATCAAGGCTACCTACGAGGTTGGACATGGTATTCCTTATGTATAAGGCCTTGAAAGCCCTGATAACTCCCTGGTCCATCGGTTGTATAAGGGACGTATGCTGGCTGGCAGGAATTCAACCCTAACGCCTTTATACGAAAGATTTCTTGCGTGGCCACCGACCTTATCCAAAAGAAGAAGGACATTGAATGGCAAGCCCTTCTCTAATAAATAAAGCTTAACTTGAGGAATGAAACTCTGATGGAACCAATCAGAGCTCAGAGGCTTCGTTATCCAGGCAGTAGGAGTGTGGATCCAATGGACCGGTAGCAAGTTCATGTTCTTATTCTTTAAAGCTCTCGGGTTTTTAGACTTGTAAATTAATGTCGGCTTCAACATAAAACCAGCAGCATTACCAGTCATTAAGAGGGTGAACCGGTCTTTATGAGCTTTAAAACCAGGGGCTTTTTTCTCATCTTTAAACAGGAACGTTCGGGAAGACATCCTCTTCCAAAACAGGCCAGTCTCGTCCATGTTGAATACCTGTTCAGGCCTATATTCCCCTTCAGCGATTATTTCTTTAAAAGTTTCCCGAACGTAAGCTTCACCAGCCTCCTTATTAGCCGAAGCAGCCTCTCCTTGTAACGATACGTTTTTTAGGCCGTATCGTTGCTGAAATTTCTGAAACCAGCCTTTGCTTGTAGAAAACGGTTTCTTGGGCTGGGAATCACTGGACGTTCCTGGCTGGCTGTGGGTTGTCTACGTCTTCTTCATCTTCATCCTTTTCCGCGAAATTATCATACAATATCTTAGCCTTCGTTGTGATAATGTTAGTATCCAAGGGAACACCTTTCTTACGGCAATCAGCTATCCATATGGCCAAAGCAGCTTCCATCCGAACGATACTCTTATTACGAGATGTTACAACCCTCTTAGCCGTTGTATTAAAACTAATAGCAGCAGTCTTCCTAATATTAACTTCGTCCTTCTTGGTGTAGCGAATGGTGGATTCGTTCACTCCGTAATGGCGGGCTATGGACGCATAAGAGTTTCCTTCTTTTACCATATCTAATATCTTCACCTTTTCGGCGATGGTCATCATTTTCCGTGACCGTTTAGGCGTAGAAGCATCCTTAGAAGTATTAGCACGTTTGGGAGCCATTGCAGGGGCTTTAAACACACACAAAAGTTCAAAGATGCTGCCGTGGATGAAATCACCAATCACAGGCCAGACATGAATATTGACAGCACCAATCACAGGCAATCAAAATGGGTAGCTGTCATTGGCCGTCTTTCATTTCTGCACCAATCATAGCCCGTCTTGCACATCGCTACGCCATGAAGCTGATCTCGCGTAGCCTTCGCAGACGCACAATGCGTACATCTATTGCCTTTCCAGTTGGTTCTGTTTCCATTTTTACGCTGTTATAAACTCAAATATATTTTATATCTCAAAATATACCTGTTTTTTTTTCTTTACACTATTAATTATATTTATTTTTAATATTTTAATGGTATTTAATGCTATATTTTAGATTTAATGTTTATTATTTATATATATACATGTATGTATATATATAAATATATGTGGGGGTCGGCCGAGCCCGCGAAAGAGGATCCGCGAAGTGGCGAGGGAACACTGTACTGATTATTTTTTTAAATATTGTTCAGATACCTTATGATAATAGTTTAAGATAGTTTAAATAATAAAAACACGCTTATTTATTCGCATGCCATCAAACGATTATTTTGTATATCTATATATTTTTATAAAATCCTCTTTTCGATTTACTAATACTTTCGATGAAAAAGAATGTGCATACTTTTGTCAGGCATAATAATGGTAAATTTAATTAGGTTTTGTCAGGTTCGAATGTAAATAGAATTAAATTGGTAGAAAGATTTTGTAAGCGTATATTTGTATTCATTCTGACTGTCCGTTAAGAGAGGGTCAAGTATTTGTAGTGACTGTATGTTGTATTGACTGTTGTGGTTCATTTTAGATAAGGAGCTTAAAGCTACCTAGCTTTAGATTAACAATCACGCGACACGAATATTTTGTTCTTTTCAGATCGGGCGCCAAGTGAGCTTGTTTCCTTGGAAACTGGAGGTACCAATCAGTACGGGTCTTATCGCAGCCATTCATCTGGTAGGTAACTTAATTTTTTTTTTAATAGTTTGGTTCTAGTGTTTATTTTTCTACATGCATTTTTTATTTCAAATGCCTTTTGTGAAAATTTTAATTGCTTTGTTTTAAAAAATTAATCTGGTATCTTTTAAAATATGGACGAATGTTTATACGTTTTTAGCCATTCATCAAGATACTATTATCATTTTTTTTACCGAATTAGGGTAATAGGTAGTTTAGAGTTGTTACATTTTTTTCAGCAGAATTAGATGGAGATCAAAGTGTTGGTCTGTCTGTGTAAGTCTTGTATTTATTATTGTGTGTGTGTGTGTGCATTTAACCTTTGTATTTATTATTGTGTGTGTGTGCATTTGACCTTTGTATTTATTATTGTGTGTGTATGTGTGTGCATTTAACCTTTGTATGTATTATTGTGTGTGTGTGCATTTAACCTCTGTTTCTTTTTAATCTCGAAAGTCATCTTAACCAAAATTTACTATAAAATTACAGTCCTTGTGTCTTATTTATGATTAAAAGTCAACATTCTTACAAAGGTCTTGGAAACACAATAGTCAAACTTCTAGTTTATATTAGTACTTATTGTACATGGAGCGATCAAAACTGTTCCAAAGGTCAGGGTCACACAAGGTGATTGTAATACATCGTGTGAGAAAAAATACACTAGACCGATTTTCTTACTCATAGCTTTTCGTAAGTGACCTTTCATTGACAAATACAAAGTGATTTATATTGATGAAAATAGGGTAAGTCGAATTACAGCCCAGTTTCATTCTCTCTAATTGTTATATAATCTCAAGTTTCGATTTTGTGGCCTTATGTCAGTAATGTTTAATGATCATTTAAAATGAACATGCGTTATCTTTTGACACTAATGCAAATAGTATAAAGAACCATTTAAAAGTCCCTGCTGTTGACTAGGAAATTATGTAATATAGAAAAAGGTTTTACTGCTGGACATCATGTGATGGACTTGCAAGTGACACGTCACAATGGCCAACGCAAGTCTACACCCCTACCTGCTCGAGGCTCTTGGCGCCCTCTACAAAAGGCCTCTTGTTTTTTTTAGGTAAATACAGGCGGACGGTGAGGAGGCCGGTTAGGGAGAGATAAGTATACCATTCAGAACGTGCCCCTTCTGAGTGACTGCTAAGTACTTGTTTGTTAGTTTTCTTTACTTACCAAAACGGTAACATGGATAAATAATGACTAAGTAACATGAAGTTTTAGTTAAAATAACATTCAACCTACTCTCTCCTATACCTGAACGCCATAACTCTTGGTATTGAAAGATAAGATACGTCTTATGCCATAGCTTCGTCTTTTGTAGCAAGAATAATATAAAACGTGATGCATTACCCTTTGGTAAGGACCTGAGCTACTTGATATGTGCCACGTGAGACGGGAACAGTGTAGTCCTCTGCCCACGACCTTCACCTCTAACGCTTTCAACTCACTATGGAAAACTCCTCATCTGTACTATAACACTATGTAACACAAAATTTGTTCCTGGATAGATGTGTTTTTCTTAATTGCATATGTTGTAAAAGTACAGAAAATGGCCATTATTCCCTTCAAACTTTACTTTTGTGACCTGGATAATGAAATTTAGAAATTAACCTATTTTCTATGTAAAAACGGACAAATTTTCATATTTTCATTTACATAAGGTCTGAATAAAATAACATATGAGTCGATATTTACATGTATTTATTCTAAAGTTATAAAAAATGTTTAGAAGTGAGTAGTGTTTTGAGATTTGCGACTGTGATGTAAATCACTTTCACGTATCAGCCCCCAAATATAGTCTCCCATCATGTTTTCATTATACGCTCCTTGGTAGCAGCGTTCAAAGTCCAGTATATCTTGGTGGAAGGCTTACCTTGCTCCTCTGAGTATGCTTCCATGTTCTCCTTAAATTTGTCAAGATGAGCGTCAAGGATATGGACTTTCACGGACATCCAGCAGCCCATTTTGCCGTAGTTCTTCACCAGAGCCTCAACCAGTTCCCCATAATTTTCGTCCTTGTGATTGTGCAAGAAGCCACGAACTGCTGCGACAGAGTTGCTCCAAGTATTTTCTTCCTACCTACCGAGCTTCTTGAGGAATTCTGTGCACTCCAGAATCTTCTTTATTTGTGGTCCAACAAAGACACCAGCTTTGACTTTTGCCTCAGACAGCTTAGGGAAGAAGTTTTAAAGGCTGCAGACTCGTTATCAAGAGCTGCAATAAATTGTTCCATAAGACCCAGTTTTATGTGCAATGGTAGGAACAACACCTTCTAGGGGCCATTAGTGATTCACATTTGACATTGTGCCTCCCAGCAGAGAACTCGGTCCCTTGTGGCCAGTGCTTCCTGTTGTAGTGCGATGCGGTGCCCCTGCTTTCCCAAAGGCAAAGATAACAGGGAAACAGGTGAAGTCTCCTTGGAGACCTATCAGGAATGCCATCATTTTGAAGTCTCTAATAACCTCCCAGATACTCTCATCATACTTCAAGGCTTCTAGCAAGGTCTTGATACTGTTGTATTCCTCTTTGAGGTGCACCAAAAGATATATAAATTTTAAGAGGTCTAAAATTTGTATAAAATCTGACTATTCAAGTTAGAAAAAATTGTCCATGTTACCTTCTGGTAAAATGAGGTGCCTAGGGTTTGTCTTGATCTCTGACAGGCATGCTGAAATATGCCTTGTAGGCTTCACACATTTTAGCAGATGCTGTCACAGAGTACTTTTTCGCTCTTGTCTTGATAAATTGGCCATATACATAGGAGAATGTGTCTGGAGAATGCTTGCAGCCTCTATATGCCATCTCTGATAAAATCAGATAGGTCTGTGTGTTTGTTCACTTAGGCAGCTAGAACTAAACTGAAGTGGTGAGTGGTGAGTCCCTGTGTGTGTATATATATATATATATTGCTATGGAATGTACAAGAAAATCATAAAAGGTTCTTGAAAATTCTCATAAGTTTTGCAACATTTTTGAAAGTTATTGAAAATTCTTGTAAGTTCGAGAAAATTCTGTATCAGTGTCACTCAGCACTGAATCTACCTGGAATGTTCTGGAAAATGAGTAAATTTGAAAACTTCATTACCCAGATTACAAAGCAAAGTTTGAAGAGAAAAATAGGTATTTTCCATTCACTGTAGGTGTAAGCAATTGGGAAATAACACTTTCTGTCCAGGAACAAGAAAAAATAAAAATATTGGTACACAGTGTTATTAATTCATGAAACACTGATAATGACCATGATAAATATTTAACATATGAAGTTAGATATTGATGGATGGATAACATTTAGTACATACTCTAGAATATAGATACTTATGGATAACGTACAGTATATATATATATCCTCTGATACAGATATTGATGGATTGATAACATATAGTACATACCCTAGAATATAGATACTTATGGATAACTTCCAGTATGTATATCCTCTGATGCAGATACTGATGGATGGATTACTTGTATATCTTCTGATATAAATATTTATGGATGGATTACTTGTATATCCTCTGATACAGATACTGATGGATGGATTGCTTATATATCCTCTGATATAGATACTGATGAATGGATTGCTTATATATCCTCTGATATAGATACTGATGGATGGATTACTTGTATATCTTCTGATATAAATATTTATGGATGGATTACTTGTATATCCTCTGATACAGATACTGATGGATGGATTGCTTATATATCCTCTGATATAGATACTGATGAATGGATTGCTTATATATCCTCTGATATAGATACTGATGGATGGCTTATATATATCTTCTGATACAGATACTGATGGACGGACTAGTTGTATGTCCTCTGATTTAAATTCTGATGCGTGGATGACATACATATATCTTAAGAAGTTAGACAACAATATCGTTATTTTCTTTCAAGAATTGTGAAGATACAAAGACTAAAAGTCTGTGAATGTGAAGATCCTCTGTTCGTGTCCTGTTGTCACAAGATCGTACTTTGAGGTCGCGGATGCGTTAAAGGAGTGACAACCAAGTCCCACTAGTTGGTCAGACAAAGGCAGTGGGTGCTGTTAACAATTTGCCTTTCCTTTTATCTATCAATTGAAAATTAGGGAGGGCTATAGGCAGGTACTCGTTGAGTCGCTAAAAGGAACAAACAAAATGAATTACAGATGGACAGTGAAAGTGTAAATAAAAACGTTTCATTTTAATTATATGTTAGAAAACGCGCTCATTTCAAATGGTCACTAGTAGAGGTAGAGTAATTTATCCGATATTTGTTTTCGATATTTTTTCTGAAATTAACATTAAGTGTACCAAGGGAGGGTGTTGAAGAACGACTTAACGGAAACTATTTGCTGGACGGGGAGGAAAGCTGGCTTTTGGAACAGCGACCCAGACTTTCCGGAGTCAGCGCCGGCTAAGATAGTAGTAACTCGGAGAAACTTTCAGCTAAGCAGGCTGGCGTCGAGTCAAACCAGCGGTACAAGGTTAGTGACGCACGCTCTGGTAAAAACACAGGCAACACAATATTCATGTGAACGACAAGTAACCCTTGGCAAAGTTGGTTGACGCCAGTGTATGGGCGCCTAATAGTCCAAACCTCTGTTGCTGGCCTACTTTTCACTCAAGTTTGAACGAATGCAGCTTTGCACACGATCATCAGATTTGTTTGTATCTACCGCGAGGTAATGTGAAAGATACTTAAATTTATCTCTGTAGAACCGTTACGATAGGCGGCGCTAGGGGTATTATATTATCGTGCGTCTAAACCAGACGACATTGGAGGTGAAATTTGTTTAATTTCGACGTGTGATTGATGCACGTTATGAATTACTTTCTGTCCGTCCATACAAGGAGAGGTTCCTCTAAGTGAATGTTTTTTTTCTCCCGGCACGCAACATTGTTTACAGGTCCTTACATCTAATCTCGACAGTAAATACACTTCGATAATTCTGTGACCAATCATTTCGGATAACCTCGTGGTTAGGAAATCAAACACCGAACATACTAATTAAAGCGTCCAACCGTTACACATGTATAAATGTCTGTACTATCTTTAATATGTGAAAATGTTTCAAGAGCTGACGTATGTTCCTATAACCCTGAACAACATGACATATTTCAAGGAACCAGGACAACCATAATGTACTTCGAAATGTCGATATATTTGATATTTCTTAATGCTTGGACAATATGACATACGTTCGGACGTAATGTAACATACGTATTATTATTTTTTATCTGAACAATGCCACTGTATTTTTCTTCATATTTCAAAGTATTAACTCTTTAAAATTTTCGTGACTGTTTGACTGGGTTATGAAATGACTTTATTATTAATGTAAAACTTGTCAATTTTCGTCAACGTTACCCACTCAAACCGTCTCGAACCTTTCTGTGGGTCCTTCGTTACGAACTACCACATATTAACGTTCTGTTATACTCTGAAACACCTATGTTTTCGAGTGACATTTTGGTTATCTCTGTTTATGTTATACCTTTACAAGAAGTCAACTGACAGGCAGTAGTAGTTACAGACACCTCTCTGAACACGCATATATATATTGTAATAGAGGAGTTATGTTAATAATATATTTTCACTGAATTATTTATGGTTTATGTTAAACTGAAATTTGGAGTAATGTAGGATAAATAAATAAAAACAAATATGTGAAACTGCAAGTAAAAACGATTCGCCCGTGTTAAATTATGACATTTTTGTTTTTAAAATTTCGCGAAAAGCTCCTTGAGAACTGTCTGCGCTAGGCGTGCCTAATTTAGTATTGTAAGACAACATAGTAGGGAACAGGGAAGACAACTAGTCAGCACCACACACCGCCAACTCTTGGGCTACTCTTACCAACAAACAGTGGGATTGACTCACTTAATAACGCTACCAGGGCTGAAAGGGCGAGCATGTTTGGTGTGTCAGAGATTTGAAAACGCGACCCTCAGATTACGAGTCGAGTGCCTTAACCACCTGGCCATTGCCGGGGCTTGAGATTTTTGCAAAAACTGTTTGTAATACTTTCTTACCCTAAACCACTCAGGATCGAAACGGAAAAAAATTACATCAACAAAAAGTAAAGTCCGACAGTTCTTTACAAGTATACATTCTAGTTGTTTAACACGACCATTTACAAGTGTAGATTCTGGTTGTTTAACACGACCATTTACAAGTGTAGATTCTAGTTGTTTAACACCATTATTTACAAATTTACTTTCTAGTTGTTAAACATCACTATTTACAAGTGTACTCTAGTTGTTTAACACCATTATTTACAAGTTTACTCTCTAGTTGTTTAACACCAGTATTTACAAGTGTACTCTAGTTGTTTAACACCATTATTTACAAGTGTACTTTCTAGTTGTTTAAAACTATTATTTACAAGTGTACTTTCTAGTTGTTTAACACCACTATTTACAAGTGTACTCTAGTTGTTTAACACCATTATTTACAAGTGTACTCTAGTTGTTTAACACCATTATTTACAAGTGTACTTTCTAGTTGTTTAACACTATTAATTACAAGTGTACTTTCTAGTTGTTTAACACCACTATTTACAAGTACTCTCTTGTTGTTTAACACCACTATTTATAAGTTTATTTTCTAGTTGTTTAACACCACTATTTATAAGTTTATTTTCTAGCTGTTTAACACCACTATTTACAAGTGTACTCTAGTTGTTTAACACCATTATTTACAAGTGTACTTTCTAGTTGTTTAACACTATTAATTACAAGTGTACTTTCTAGTTGTTTAACACCACTATTTACAAGTGTACTCTCTTGTTGTTTAACACCACTATTTACAAGTTTATTTTCTAGTTGTTTAACACCACTATTTACAAGTGTACTCTCTAGTTGTTTAACACCACTATTTACAAGTGTACTCTCTAGTTGTTTAACACCACTATGCCTGAACTTGTTCAAGCACATTGATATTTAGGATCAAATACAGAAGTTAATTTATTTCTCAATAAGTTCCACGTATGCGAGACTTTAACAGAAAAAAACCAAAAAGTTCGAGAATGCAGGTGATTCTAAGGAGAAATTCAGTCCCTCGAGCCGTAACCATGTCAGGCATGGCAACAAAGGAACAAACTCTAAGTTGGCCTTGAAATTATAAAAACTCTTTCTTCATCCAACCCTTCACCCGTAAGACAGAGTGCTTCTACGCAAACTTATCGGTGTATCAAAAGAAAATCTTTAATTCTCTAAAATTACAGTTGACTTAAGAAGGAAACATTCACCTCCATAATTGTTATACACGAATAGTTTATTGTAGTTGTACACTATTGTTACACACGAATAGTTTATTGTAATTGTACAGTATTGTTATACACGAATGGTTTATTGTGGTTGTACAGTATTGTTATAAACGAATGATTTATTGTGGTTGTACAGTATGGTTGTACACGAAGGGTTTTTTGTTGTACAGTATTGTTATAAACGAATGATTTATTGTGGTTGTACAGTATGGTTGTACACGAATGTGTTTTGTGGATGTTCAGTATTATTGTCCACGAGTGGTTGTACAGTACTGTTTTACACGAATGGTTTATTTCGGTTCGATAGTATTATTCATGTACAGGAAATGTTAACGCACACTAATCAGAAATATGTAAGTTGTAGATATACATTTTTTGAAGACATTTCATTGTTAAAAGAGACATTGTATGGTCGTGTAATGTAAGATACATACAGTTATGATTAAAACCAAGTTCGTTCTATTTTGATTGTAAACCGAGTAAAACTTAAGTGGGTTTTATATAACATATTACACGTCTATTCTGTTGGTTCAGTTGGAAAAATGGGTCGATAACATGAGTAGTATGTCTTGACATTAATGTTTGCTAAACAACCTAAGCCTGAATGTAATGTCAGTATCCAGAAAATAGTTTCCCTACGAAATACAGAATCTTTATTAGTTATAAATTTTGTTTTCTTCTGTCTTTAAATATATTCACTAAGCCTTAGCTTTCGGTTTGTTATATTATTTCCCATGTCTCACATACCTTCTGACATAATCACTTTATATTGGGTTGTAGCTGACACATAAACTCGTATAAATCAATTATTTCACTGATGTCTTCACTTGACTTGCCCATTTCTCTGTGCTAGGGATACCTTGTATTATATACAGGCACGTGAGAGTAATTATGTTCGACGTGCAGAAGATCTCTGTACCGCCTTTTTAGGCTTAGCACATGATGTGATGGAGAAAGTTGTTCGTATATAACGAACGCGTTTTTTTGTCCATAGGTGGAGAGATGATCTATAGTTGTGAACTATTTTTTTTTATGCGAACTGAATAATTAATTCGACGTTATTATGTTTTATTGGTAACTAATGTCATTTAAATATTATGCATAATTTTTGGAGAATATGACGGAGATCAAACATTGAATTAGATTACCGGTAAAATAAACCGGTGTTAATTGGTTCATTTTAAGTAACATCCCCAAATAATTAAATGTATTGGAATGTCGATTTAGAGAATCGGATGGTGGCTGAAAAGGAAAGTTTTAGTGTTAGAGTGACTAGTTTCGTAATAAATAATTACTCTGTTATTATGACTCGCCACACTAACCTCTTATTAAAGAGGGAACTTCCTGCTATTACAAAGGTTATAGAAGTCCAAGGACTTCGAAAGATTAAACATCGACTGGATGGACGACGATTCGGTGTTTTAAACCGTAACCATATAATCCGAAATTTATCAGATGGAATAAAGATATCACATCAGCTTCTTTGTAACTTATTAAGCCTGTAAAATATGAAGCATATCTTAAATATTTTATTAACATACGAGAGATAAAAGGACTGAATTTGGATGTTGGGGTCAGTGGTCACGCTCAGAATGGAAGTTTGGCCCAAAGGCTTTTTGTTTTTTCATAAGGCTCACCAGACCAACCAACTTCTGGAATACGTTTATTTGTATTTTCGTAATCGTCTAACCATAAAGTATATTGTTGAAAGAAGAAAACCAATTTTTTCGGATGCTTACTGCGTTGTGTTCTTCATACTATTAAAATTGACATTTAAACTGATAAATATTCACAAAATATGTAGTGGGTTTTATATGTAGCTTTTTAAAACCACGTGAATTGTAAAATCAAGTTCGACTTAGTGAAACTCAAGACAGTGAAAATATCGACCTGTGACTGTAATTATTCAATCGATGTTTTCGTGGTTCAGATTACCACCAAATAATATTTATTTAAAGTCATTATTTGTTTTTGTAACCCACTGTAAAAGTTTTCATATATGTGTATTTTACAAACTTTGATATTAAAAAATGTAAAACCAGTAACGCTTTTATTACTGCAGCTGTTTTTACAAAAATATCACAACAAAATAAAATTATATTATTGCAAAATTATTCCATGTGATCTCAGTTGATCAGGAAGTCCATGATTTGTTTCATTTTTAAACATTCAACAGAGATCTAATTGGAAATTCCCCGACTTGTTTCATTTTTTGAACATCCAACAGAGATCTAATTGGAAAGTCCATGATTTTTTATTTTTTGAACATCCAACAGAGACCTAATTGGAAATTCTACGTCTTGTTTTATATTTAAACATTCGACAGAGATCTGATTATAAATTCCACGACTTGTTTTATTTTATACTTTCGACATAGATCTAATTATAAATTCCACGTCTTGTTTAATTTTTTAAACATACGACAGAGATCTAGTTAGAAATTCCCCACTTGTTTATTTTTAAACATTCAACAGAGATCTAATTAGAAATTTCACGTCTTATATTGTTAAATATTCAACAGAGATGTAATTAGAAATTCCACGTCTTGTTTTGTTTTTAAACATTCGACTGAGATAAGATTAGAAATTCCACGTGTTTTAATTTTAAACATCCAACAGATATCTAATTAGAAATATCACGTCTTTTTTATTTTTGTACATTGACAGAGATTTAATTAGAAATACCACGTCTTGTTTTATTTTTAACATTCAGCAGAGATCTAATTAGAAATTCCATGACTTGTTTTATTTTTTGAACATCCAGTAGAGTTGTAATTAGAAATTCCCGTCTTTTTTATTTTTTGAACATCCAACAGAGATCTAATAAGAAATTCCACGTCTTGTTTTATTTTTTACACACTCCAGAGATCTAATTAGAAATTTCCCGATTTTTTTATATATTAAACAATTAACAAAGATTTAATTAGAAATTCCATGTCTTGTGTTTCTTTTAAACATTCGACAGATAAATTATTGGAAATTCCACGACCTTTTATTTTTTAAACATTCGACTGAGATCTGATTACAAATTATCCCGACGTTTTTTATCTTTTGAACATTCAACAGAGATTTAATTAGAAATTCCCGACTTTTTATTTTTTTGAACATCCAAGAGAGATCTAATTAGAAATTCCACGTCTTGTTTTATTTTTTCAATTTCCAACACAGACCTAATTAGAAATTCCATGTCTTGTTTTATTTTTAAACATTCGACAGAGATCTAGTTAGAAATTCCCTGACTTGTTAATTTTTAAACATCCAACAGAGAACTAATTAAAAATTCCATGTCTTGTTTTATTTTTTGAACATCCAACAGAAATCTTATTGGAAATTCTACATCTTGTTTTACTTTTTGAATATCCAACAGAGACCTAATTAGAAATTTCACATCTTGTTTTATTTTTTAAACATTCGACAGAGATCTAATTAGAATTTTCTCAAACTTGTTTTATTTTTAAACATCCAAAAGAGATTTAATTAGAAATTCCCCGACTTTTTTATTTTTTGAACATCCAGTAGAGTTGCAATTAGAAATTCCACATCTTTTTTTATTTTTTAAACATTCGACAGATATCTAATGAGAAATTTTCCAAACTTGTTTTATTTTTAAACATCCAAAAGAGATCCAATTAGAAATTCCACATCTTGTTTTATTTGTTGAACATTCAACAAAAATCTAATATGAAATTCCACGTTTTGTTTTATTTTTAAACATTCGACAGAGATCTAATTAGAAATTACACGCTTTGTTTTACTTTTAACAGTCAACAGAGATTTAATTAGAAACTCCATGTCTTGTTTTATTTTTTGAACATCCAACAGAAATTTTATTAGAAATTCCACATCTTGTTTTATTTTTAAACATTCGAGAGATCCAATTAGAAATTACCGACTTTTTATTTTTTGAACATTCAACAGAGATTAATGAGAAATTCCTCGACTTTTTATTTTTTAAACAATCAACTGAGATGTAATTGGAAATTGCACGTCTTTTTATTTTTAAATATTTGAAAGAGATCTAAATAGAAATTCCACGTCTTGTTTTATTTTTTGAACATCCAACAGACTTAATTAGAAATTCCATGTCTTGTTTTATTTTTAAACATTCGACAGAGATCTAGTTAGAAATTCCCTGACTTGTTAATTTTTAAACATCCAACAGAGAACTAATTAAAAATTCCATGTCTTGTTTTATTTTTTGAACATCCAACAGAAATCTTATTGGAAATTCTACATCTTGTTTTACTTTTTGAATATCCAACAGAGACCTAATTAGAAATTTCACATCTTGTTTTATTTTTTAAACATTCGACAGAGATCTAATTAGAATTTTCCCAAACTTGTTTTATTTTTAAACATCCAAAAGAGATTTAATTAGAAATTCCCCGACTTTTTTATTTTTTGAACATCCAGTAGAGTTGCAATTAGAAATTCCACATCTTGTTTTATTTTTTAAACATTCGACAGATATCTAATGAGAAATTTTCCAAACTTGTTTTATTTTTAAACATTCGAGAGATCCAATTAGAAATTACCGACTTTTTATTTTTTGAACATTCAACAGAGATTAATGAGAAATTCCTCGACTTTTTATTTTTTAAACAATTAACTGAGATGTAATTGGAAATTGCACGTCTTTTTATTTTTAAATATTTGAAAGAGATCTAAATAGAAATTCCACGTCTTGTTTTATTTTTTGAACATCCAACAGACTTAATTAGAAATTCCATGTCTTGTTTTATTTTTAAACATTCGACAGAGATCTAGTTAGAAATTCCCTGACTTGTTAATTTTTAAACATCCAACAGAGAACTAATTAAAAATTCCATGTCTTGTTTTATTTTTTGAACATCCAACAGAAATCTTATTGGAAATTCTACATCTTGTTTTACTTTTTGAATATCCAACAGAGACCTAATTGGAAATTTCACATCTTGTTTTATTTTTAAACATCCAAAAGAGATTTAATTAGAAATTCCCCGACTTTTTTATTTTTTGAACATCCAGTAGAGTTGCAATTAGAAATTCCACATCTTGTTTTATTTTTTAAACATTCGACAGATATCTAATGAGAAATTTTCCAAACTTGTTTTATTTTTAAACATTCGAGAGATCCAATTAGAAATTACCGACTTTTTATTTTTTGAACATTCAACAGAGATTAATGAGAAATTCCTCGACTTTTTATTTTTTAAACAATTAACTGAGATGTAATTGGAAATTGCACGTCTTTTTATTTTTAAATATTTGAAAGAGATCTAAATAGAAATTCCACGTCTTGTTTTATTTTTTGAACATCCAACAGACTTAATTAGAAATTCCATGACTTGTTTTATTTTTAAATATAAGACAGAGATCTAATTAGAAATTCCCGACTTTTTTATTTTTTTGAACATCCAACAGAGATACAAGTAGAAATTCAACGTCTTGTTATATATTTTGAACATCCATCAGATATCTCATTAGAAGTTTTGCGTCTTGTTTTATTTGTAAACATTCAACAGAGTTATAATTAGAAATTCTCCGACTTTTTAAATTTTTGAACATCCAACAGAGTTCTAATTAGAAATTCCCCACTTGTTTATTTTTTAAACTTTCGCCAGAGATGTATTAAGAAATTTCACGTCTTATTTTATTTTTTGAACATCCAACAGAGACCGTTAGAAATTCCATGACTTGTTTTATTTTTAAACACTCAACAGAGATCTAATTAGAGAGTCCATGAATTTTTATTTTTTAACATCCAAGAGAGACCTAATTAGAAATTCCACGTCTTTTATTTTTAACATTCAATAGAGATCGAATTGGAAATTCCATAACTTGTTTTATTTTTATACATTCCACAGATATCTAATTAGAAATTCCCCAACTTTATTTTTTGGACATCCAACAGGGATCTAATTAGAAATTGCATGTCTTGTTTTATTTTTAAGATTAAAAATAGATCTAATAAGAAATTTCCCGAATTTTTTTTAACATTCAAAAGAGATCTAATTAGAAATTCCACGACTTGTTTGATTAAGGCTAATGTAGATAGAGTAACTACGTGGATTTGAACCATTGTCGTGAATAACTTTATAATGATATGAGGTAACAAGTAAGTTTAACAAATGTTTATCATTTAAGTTCTACACGCACGTGTGTCAGCTGGTGTTAATTTAACTCTATAGATAAGGATGTAAAGAACCATATTTTAAAGTATAAGGACAATAAAAGCTAATCGATCGGTTAATATATCCATATACACAAACCTGAGCGGTTGAAGTTTCTCGTGGATTGAAATGCGGGTATTATTTGCGTGTAGCTTTGGAATTGCAACTTTATTTTTATGGTATTTTGAAACGTTGTGCGATCGCCATCTAGTGGGTACTTTTATGAGTAAATTGGAATTATTAATAAAATACAGGTTCATGAAATATCGCATGGTAAAAACGAATGAATGTCACATATATATATTATAGAAGCCTTTTTTGTCCTATAATTAATCAATTGTTGAGTAATAACATATTTCGTTTCATAATATACTTATATTAGTACATTTTTTTCTCTTTAAAACATTATTCAATTAACATTTTTTTTCTCAAAAATCGTTAAAGACGATGGCCCGGTGGGTTAAGGTATTCGATTCGCAATCTATGGGTCGCAGTTCGAATCCCCGTCGTATCAAACATGCCCGACATTTCAACTGTGGGGGCGTTGTAATGTTATGGTCAATCAAAGAGTAGCCCAAGAGTTGAGCTTATCGTGATGACTAGCTACCTTCCCTCTAGCGCAGATGGCCCTCGAGTAGCTTTGCACAAAATAATACTTCATTCGTTTTGAAACATATTTTCTGTCAAGTAATCCCAGAAGTTATAAAGGTATTCTGTAAATGTTCACAGGGGGGATGTATTACTCGAGTTAATTTTTGAATGTAGACATTTTCGTTATTCCGTAGTTTCATATCGCTTAGCTTTCCAATAACTATAAAATGTTTAAGGCTAATATAAATGCTTTGAAACCTTAAATGTTAATTTGATAAACATATGTCTTGTGATCATAAAATACTGAAAAACAAAACATGGTCACATATATTGTTACTATATAGTAGAAGCACACTTAGCACCGTGTTCTCTCGGTATCTCTATGGTAAATATTTAATGTGGGAACTATATTAAATATTATTGTTGACACTCTGACAGTTGAATGATAGAGTAGCTTTTTGTTTCTAGAATTAGTCCTATATTAAATATTATTCTTGACACTCTGACAGTGGAATGATAGAGTAGCTTCTTGTCCACAGAGTTAGTACTGTACTAAATACTGTTGTTGATACTGTGACAGTGGAATGATAGAGTAGATTCTTGTCCACAGAGTTAGTACTGTACTAAATACTGTTGTTGATACTGTGACAGTGGAATGATAGAGTAGCTTCTTGTCCACAGAGTTAGTACTGTACTAAATACTGTTGTTGATACTGTGACAGTGGAATGATAGAGTAGATTCTTGTCCACAGAGTTAGTACTGTACTAAATACTGTTGTTGATACTGTGACAGTGGAATGATAGAGTAGCTTCTTGTCCACAGAGTTAGTACTGTACTAAATACTGTTGTTGATACTGTGACAGTTGAATGATAGAGTAGCTTCTTGTCCACAGAGTTAGTACTGTACTAAATACTGTTGTTGATACTCTGACAGTGGAATGATAGAGTGGCTTTTTGTTTTTGCTCTAGTGTTTGTTTCACATTATATTATCTTAACTCTATCTTCTTTTTTGACTAATGACTAGATTAATTCCATTCATTTGTTAAAGATAACTTTGGCATTTCTCTGTTTGAAAAAATCTTTGCCCAAGTTTATAAGAGTAGACCATTTCTTACTGTAATTTTAATTATTTGCATGTCATCGTGTGCTATGTTTTCTGACAGAGAACAGGTTATGTTGAATTTTGTTTAATTAGTTAGTTGAAAGATTTCTATTTGAGTCATAGTATAACATTTTGTAAGAAGTTCTAAACCTATTTTCCAGGAGACATGAGTGCAGTTTTCCCCTCACAACAACTCTGGTGTACGCTGGCCTACTGGGAACTTAGATCCAGAGTTGGCCGTCTCTTCCCCGTCCACAAGAATGCTGTTGACGTGTTTTACGATCTACCTCACGGGGATGGTTTGTGTGTAAGTGCTCTGACAGAAAAGAACCAGAATGATGGAGGATACCGAACCAGACAGAAGATTGGATTAGGGCTCACACTGACCAGGGAAGAAGATGGTGTGTGGGTGTATAATCGGTCAGATTTCTCCTTGTTTGTTAATTCACCAACTCTGGACTTTCCCCACACCCGGCCACTAACTGTCCACAAAGTTTTACCAGGTTGTTCCATAAAAATATTTGATTATGAGAAGTCTAAATATTATCAGCGCTTCGAGAATGTGGAACTGTCTGATGGGCCTTTTAACCACAATGCCGTCCGCATTAGTTTTGCCAAAGGCTGGGGTCCTAAGTACACTCGTCAATGTATCACATCCTGCCCCTCTTGGCTAGAAGTGATGTTCTCTGTGGTCAGGTGACAAGAAGACATATCATGCTAGTCGACTTGTGCAGTAGTATCATTAGCAGATAAGAACTAAAGCCAAGGGTATTTATTATAAAGGGAAGTCACAGCTAGAATTTCTGGGTGTTTTACACCTAACCACTATCTGCCTAAATTAACCCTTTGATGACCTTTTGTATTTTATTTTCTCATATTAGATTAAACAAATTAAGGAACAAACAAAGTACAAATTTCAAAAAAATTGTTAAAAGGTCCGGTGAGTTGGTCTAGAAACTTATGTACATCCACTTGTTAAAAGGGTTAGAGGTCCGGTGAGTTGGTCCAGAAACTTATGTACATCCACTTGTTAAAGGGTTAAAAGGTCTGGTGAGTTGGCCCAGAAACTTACGTACATCCACTGTATCATAAAAACAAACAAACCAGAGCTTCAAAGTTGTGTATTTAAGTATTTTTTTTTACTTTGTGCAATAACTTTTATGAAATCTCATTAGCTTTGGTTCCAAGTGCCAGAGATCACATCAGGACAGTGTATCAACAAAATAAAGCTTGTTATATTGAGTATGCACACCAAAAACAATGTAGTTTGTGAACTGTCAAAGCCATCTTTATGTAGACTATACAGTGGTAAAGGCAAATGGTTACTCTATCTAACATGTTTGTCTATAATAATTAACAGGGTATTACAGAAAAAACAGTGTATCAACAGGTTATGGGAAACTGTTCCATAGATTCTGGCCTTCTAAACATTAATTGTGTTAACACGATCTTTAAAAACTTTAGTTCTTTAGGTGGTAGGAAAACTCTTGATACAAATCACTAGTATCATTCCATAAGTTTTGTTTTCATTCTTGTTAAGTACAGTTTTGTAACCTCATATTTGAAAGCTCACCACCTTGTAACTCCTGTATGGACTACAGTTTGCTAGACTAACCACCTTGTAACTCGTGTTTACATGGATTACAGTTAGCCAAACTAACCACCTTGTAACTCATGTTTACATGGACTACAGTTAGCCAGACTAACCATCTTGTAACTCATATGTTTACATGGACTACAGTCAGTCAGACTAACCATCTTGTAACTCATGTTTACATGGACTACAGTCAGTTAGACTAACCATCTTGTAATTCATATGTTTACATGGACTACAGTCAGTCAGACTAACCATCTTGTAACTCATGTTTACACGGACTACAGTTAGTCAAATTCTGGATGCCAGTCCTTTTTTGTTTTCCAGCTGGTGTTTTTTTTATATACTGTAATGATGCATTAATTCCATTATAGGTTTAGAGCCTACAGAACTGTCTCTTGTCACTTTCCAGGGCCAGATGTTAAAATCCCCTCAGACTGTTACTTTGAGTAATCATTAGTAATCTCAAGTGGCTAAAGAACTGTGTATTATTATTACTACTGGTAATTATAACAGTTATAATGTGAGTAAAGATAAGGTTCTATTTACAAAATGTAATAATTTACACTTCCCCTCCTTCTAGATAAAGTTACCTCAAATAACATTTTGAAAGTAATTTTGAATATTTGTAACATCGAATTACACATGGAATAGCTCAAGTGTAGGTTCTCCACTTTCATTTTACTGTATACATAAATATACCTGAATTGTGCATATTATCACTTGAAACTATGTACAGTTAGGATGTTTTTTTAATCAGGTTATGATATTTAATTTGTTAAGTATACTTAATTTAGGGATAGCCTACCATTGAAACTAGATAATCGTACAAAATGGATGTTACATTATTAGCTATTTCAACAGCATAAAACTAAGTTTATTATTTTTCAACAGTTACTTCCTGTATGAATTATAGCAATCTCAATATTCTGAAAAAAAACACCTTATTGTGTCTCTGGAAGTTTATTACTATTTGTTTTATACAGCCGACTGAATAATGTGTTAAAATATCTGATGTGTATGAACATTGTTTAAGTGTTCTATGATATATAAAAGTACTAACCTGGAAATATGTCAGTGAAAACTTAAGTTTTGAAACTTATTTTGAGGATGGTAGCTATAACTCAGTACTAGAACTGTCATCAGAGATTACACATAATTTGTCATCAGTAAAATAATATCTCGTGATTTGTTTCTCTCTGGACCAGTTGAACTGAAATTTAAAACCTCAACACTTTATTGTAAAGTTTCGTAAATATTAAGTGCGATTAATGCGGAGTAAATTAATAATTCATAATTTTTAGGGATGTTTTAAAAACGTATGCTGATTGTTAATTGTAAAAACATAAATCAAGCATTCCACGGACCAGAATTCTTTTAAATTTGAACTCTAATAAATCAAAAATTGGTAACCTAACGAAACACTGTACATAATAATCACCAGTGTTTGATTATATATTTTGTTGGAGTTTTAGGTGTATTTGATTTTGTCATTTTGTGGTGATTTAAATTAGGAATTTATGTTTTAAAAATTAAAATAACACAGAATTTGAACTTTTAGAAAGTGAAACATTTTTATAGAACTTGGTCAAATATAATAACAGTAAAAAACAGTAACTACTTCTCTCTGACCTAAGAATATTTATGCAAACCTTACATATTAATTGTATACTATGGGTTGAAATATTGTACTTATTGAAATCTGATCTTGTTTTTGAATTAACTATTCCATTCATTAGTTCGTTACCAAACGTTAACTGTAAGTTTAACGTTGTCTTCTATACATTTAATACAGTAATTAGCTTTGCGATCAACGTCTTTCAATTAATGGTTAAAAACAAAGAAAAAGATCTCTTTACAAGTAGTTGAAAGTAATTTAAGATTATAATATGATGTATTAATTTGGATAAGGAAATTACCTACCTATTCGTATCTACGTTTAAAGGAGTATTTAAGATACAGTATTAAGTTGATTTTTAAATCTGATACTATTTAATGCTACAGTCCAGGCCCTAAATTGTCTATTATAAATTGTGGCAGCCATGTTAGTGTTACAAGTGGCGTTCTTCAAATGTTTGGCCTTTTGTATTCAAATAGAAACTGAATAGTGTAGCCTACAGTGAGGCAACCCCCCGTAAGAAGCATTTTGTATTAAAACTGAAAAGTGTGGCCTGCAATGGGGTCAACCCCCCATAAGGGGCATTTTATACTTGTAAAAACTGTAAATAGAAAATTCTTTCTTCATACCAAGATCACCTTACCTCATTGACTGTATAGAAAAAGTGTATATTATTGACAAGAAGTTATCTAGTATTGTACAAATGCGGGGTAATAAGTTACTCCTAGTGTTTATATTGGAACTAAATAAAATAATTGAATATATATTTAAGAGATCTTTCTTTCTGTTCCCGTTTTAAAAATTACAGTAAAGAAAATTTTATTTTAATAACAATAAATCATTACATTACACATCGAACAGAAGGTAATAATTCGGAAACCGTTAATTCCATTGTTATTCTAACAATCCTCACACAAATCAAATGCCATGTTTTTAAGTCCTTCTTTACCATCATGAACTATTCATTAATTATGAAATGTCGAACTTTATAATTTGTAGCAATGAAACATTTTAACACAGATATTAAACAGAGTAATAATCACTCAGTTTATGTTAGTCTATAACCTGTGTTCTTGTATCGGTTGGTGATGCTTTACAGACTTCCAAGAATAGATATAATTATTTTGTGAAAGGCAACAGCGGAGAAACCACACAAGTCTGCTGAAATGATTTAAAAGTTAAATAAACTTAAATGGCATGAATCTTTTATGTAAACACACATGGGTGCATTATAAGAGTGATGGTCTGATCCGATTATTCTGTCTGGAAAGAGGTTAGGATGAGTAGTGTTAACTAGTTAGCTACCTTGATTCTAGTCCCACGGAGACGCTGAAAGGGGCATGGGCTCGCAACTATGATTTTAAGATAATTTAAATTGTATAAGTACAAGTTTAAAAATTACGTTTTAAAAACAGTTAAACAGATGTCACTACCGGTAAGTAATAACTTCTACAGAAATAGGTAATAATGGACGAAACGTTTCCTGTTATGAATTTTGCACAAAGCTACTCAAGGGCTATCTGTGCTAGCCGTCCCTAATTTAGCAGTGTAAGACCAGAGGGAGTGCAGCTAGTCATCAGCACCCAAGGATACCTCTTGGGCTACTCCTCTACCACCGAATAGTGGGATTCACCGTTACATTATAACGCCCCCACGGCTGAAAAGGTATGTTTGATGCGACGGGGATTCGAACTTGTTCGTCTTAACCCACCTGACCTTGCCGGGCCCTGGACGAAACGAAACGCATATTTAATAATACTAATAAAAACGTTCCAGTCTGTCGTTTCAAAATTAGGGACAACTAACGCAGATGGACAAACTTCATGCAGCTTTGGACGAGAGTCAAACATTCATTAAAGGATTGCGAATTGAGACGAAAATGGCACAGTTTTAACGACATACTGTATCAGAAAAAATAGTTATTAACTTTAATATCTCACAAGAAGACATTCGTTAATTAGTAAGGCTGTGCATCCTTTCTACCGTCGTTCCTAATTTTGAACTATTGACCAGAAGGAAAGCAGCCAGTCGGCACCAACCATACTGAGAGATTGATTGTCACTCTCATAAAGCACCCAGAGTTTAAACTTAAGGGAAATATTTTGTGAATATTGCGCGAATTTAAACGCAGATCTGGAATCTATGCTCAATTATGGGCAAAGGTAATATGGTAGCTAACTTCATACACTGTAAGATAACAAACACATCTAGTAGCTAGCTGATACGGTCCCTGATGATTTACTGTAGCTGTTGACTATTTGATAGCATTAATTCGAGATGCAAAATGTTAAGCTGTAGCTAGAGAATTGTTTGAGAACATAGTGAGCATGTATAGTTTTGTTTAAATAAATCCACTATATATAATGCATAGCAATGTGTAAACACGTGCTTAGACTAAGAAACAACCCTTACTTAGGGCATGTAAAATTTTACAAGTAGAAAAGCAGCCTTTTCAAATGAAACATATATATCTAAAACGACTCCCAATACTCAGTGGAATGTCTGCTGACTTGCAACTCCATAAACCGGGTTTATATACCAATGGTGAGCAGAGCACAGGTAGCCCATTGTGTAACTTTGTGCTTAACTTTAAACAAAGAAAGGTATCTAAAACATCACACCTTCGTGTCTTTTAAAGTAATTATTCTAATAATTTGGGTAATTCAATGTTCTATGCATTGGTCTTTTTTCACTAATTCATACATAATGTTGGGGTTATCTCCCTAAAGGCACCAATTGTATAGTGTACAAAGCATTGACTATCTAAATGTTAAAGTAATCTGTTACTGGCTGGTAATTTTTGTTTCACCCTGTACTTATTTGTTATCAGTACACGTTAAAATATCCACCCTTCAGTACATCTCGGGTCTTTGCGGATCCTGCATATACACTGCTGGCCAAAATCTTAAGGCCAAAGAACACAAAGACAAAATATGCATTTTGTGTTGTTAGACTTAACCACTTATTTGACTAGAGCTTTGAAAGATGAAAATAAGAAAAGTGGAAAAAAAAAAAAAAACGTTTTTAGCATTTAATAGGAAAAATGTAAACACTATGAAATTAGCCTAAATACTAGTTGGTCAAAAGTTTAAGACCATACTGAAACGAAGCATTAATCGGTAAACACGTAACAAAATTTAGTTATTTATATTCAAGCATTAGCGTTGTCAACATCTCCCACAGACACCTGTGTTACGTCGGGTAAAATCATGGCAAAGGCTAAAAAGTTGACAGAATTTGAACGTGGCAGAATTGTCGAACTGCAAAAGCAAAGTCTCTCTCAACGTGCCATCACTGGTGAGATTGGGCGTAGTAAAACTGCCCTTCAAATTTCTTAAAAGACCCTGAGGAATAAAGAACAAGAATTTCAAGTAGTCCGCCCAAAAAAATTTCGCCGGCATTAAGCAGGAAGATTCGACGGGTTGTCCAGCAAGACACCAGCCGATCGTCGAACCAGATTAAAGCCCTTACAGACGCAAAATGCAGCTCAAGAACAATAAGATGGCATCTACGAGAGAAAGGCTTTGAAAACCATAAAGGTCTACAAAGGCCACGCCTCCTTCCACACCACGAAACAGCTCGGTTAAACATTGTTGAGAAGCACCAAACAAGGGATGCAGAATAGTGGACGAAAGTTTTGTTCTCTGATGAGAAAAAATTAACCTAGATGGTCCAGTTGGCTTCCAACGTTACTGGCACGATAAGGATACCCCACCATAGACATTTTCTACACGACTCAGTGGAGGAGGTTCCGCCATGATCTGGGGTGCTTTCTCCTTCCATGAAACTATGGAGCTTCAGGTTATACAGTGGCATCAAACAGCAGCTGACTATATTGGCATCCTTATTGACTGAAGGCCCCTTCTTGTGTGGAAATGACTGAATCTATAGGGCAATGCTGGAAACTACAATGTCCACAGGACAAAGGATTTTTTTCATGGCGAATAACGTGATTCTTTTGGACCGTACAGTGTGTTCGCCCGAACTGAACCCCATTGAAAATATTTGGGGGTGGGTAACAAGGGAAGTCTATAGAAATGGACGTCAATTCAAACAGTGCATGATCTTCGTGAAGCCAACTTCACCACTTGGAATAACATTCCAGTCAGCCTTCTGCAAAATTCTTGTATCGAAAATGCCAAAGCGAATGTTTGAAGTTATTCACAATGACGACCGTGCAACTCACTACTGAGACCTCTTGTTGAGCATTTCCTATCCTGTTTAGGACTTCTTTTCGTATGGTCTTAAACTTTTAACGTACTAGTATTTAGGCTAATTTCATAGTGTTCATATCTTCCCTATTAAATGCCAAAAAAGTTTTTATTTTTATTTTCCCTTTTCTTATTTTCATCTTTCGAAGTTCTACTCAATTAAGTGGTTGAATCTAGCAACGCAAAATGCATATTTTTTCTTTACATTCATTGGCCAGTAGTGTATTTAATGGCCATAATGTTGAAAAGTTAACATACTGGCTTCTCAGGGTATTGTGAAGATAAAATGTAAGAAAGACTCAGTAACGTGAGTATACAATATGTGATTTATTATCAAAAATATGAAATTTACTTGTATCAATTTTCTCGTATTTAGACAAAAATTGTCGGCATTGATATACATTTCGATAATATAGGACCACTTCTTCTCTAATTGACATCTCGCAGTTAAAACTAATAAAATACTAAATGATGAAACATTTCTCAAATATGTAACAAAAAACATACAATTGTACGAAAATGTTTTTAGGGTCCGAAAGAACCCAACGGGGTCGAACTACTCAAACTTTGTTTCAGAGCTACACTAATGCTAAATTTTGGACAACATGTAAGCAAAACTTATTTTGAGCGAACATAAAGTGCTTCTTATATCTTTTATCAGTCATTTCACAAACACTCATCACACCGTAAACCAGGTGTGGAGTGATCAGACACAAACACTCATCACACCATACACCAGGTGTGGAGTGATCAGACACAAACATTCATCACACCATTCACCAGGTGTTAAGTGATCATGGTTTCACACCGTACACCAGGTGTGGAGTGATCATGGTTTCAACATGCTGTACAAGTTTTACGGACTTTCCGCGATTCTTGGACAAAGATAACATCATTTTTCTGGAACACCTTGACCAGCGTGCTGTCTTGTGTAGAGATCTACAAAGGCAGATTTGACGCTTTTCTACACTGCACGGGGATTCTGGAGACGTCTCTAAAGTAGGTTGTACGCATTCAAGAGAGATCTAAATACGTAACCACTGTTTATCACAATGGATAACCTCTGTGAATCCATACACACAATGCCTGATGAAGACACAGAGCTTCAAGTGTGTATATTACTTGGGGTCCACAACCTTTCATTCACAAGAATTATTCGACTGCGAAACATCGAAAGTTTTATTATTTTTGTGTCAAAGGATGATAATGATATGAAATATAACTGTTCGAAAAAATATGTTTACGACGGATTTATTGATGTATTTTTAGCTCGTGTATAACATAGGAAAAAAACAAATAAATCTTTCAACACCCATGCGACCTTCGCAGTTCCTTATCCTACAAAAGGTTTGGGTACAATGTACCAAGCTGTTACCTCCCAGTGGCTCAGCGGAATGTCTGTGGACTTACAACGCTAAAAACCGGGTTTTGATACCCGTGGTGGGCAGAGCACAGATAGCCATTTGTGTAAAAATTAGAATTATAAACGGGCCGTTTGGAACTGACTTTTGTTGGAAGCCTACCATGAATGTTTCTTTAGATTTTAAAACGTTTACTGTCTGAGCAGTCAATATTAAAGGTTTTAAAGTATTTATTGAGTTGAATCTTTACTGTTTAACGTGCGTTTTGCCTGAACGTTCTATTATGGTTTTGGGCACTTTATTGTGGGTCGTGATAATAATAATGGTGTGATTATTTGAAGTATGAGGACAGTTTTATCAGTGTGTGTTTATTTTCTAACTACCATCTGTTCTAGTTAATGTTTGAACGTTATGCTACGCTATTGAAAATTAGTATAAATACCAAAATGATCCCTTTATTTTAAAGTTTCCCACACAACAGTTCGGTGTGTAAACACGTGTGTATATACAGGTGTGTAGTGGCGAAAATTAAAATAAAAAACGTGACCTGACTTTAAGTCGCGTGATGTCAGAAGTTGAAACATCGATAAAGAAAACTGAAAGAAATCAAAGAAGAAACTCTTGGGCCTAAAAAATATACTAGAAACAAATTGAACAAATAACATAAAGGTTAATTAGAAAATAATAAGTTTGGAATCATTGCTATTACAAAAAGAAATTCCTATTGTTACTAAAACAAAACATTCATAAAATGATTTGTCATAACTATGCATTCTATAAGTGAACGTAATACGCTGAGGTCACATAATTTGCGAGAACATGTTCCTTGTTGTTATATAAAAGAAACTAATACCTTCTAGTAAAAAACTAATGCCCTTTGTAGCCTAGTGTACAATAGAATTTTAATGCTAAAAATAAGGTTTCGATACTCGCTGTTGGCAAAACACAGACAAACCGTTGTGTAGTTGCGTGTTTACAACGTAATATGTAAGGGACACAGACCAACGTTTCTTCCGTCACGTGAGTGAAACACGGAACTACAACCAATCTTTGTCGCTGCCCGGCCTGAAAGAATTAGTTCTGACAGAGATATTTACACAGTGGAGAACAGTAAACATTCAAAACACCACAGACAGCTGTTTATGTATAAAAATATTCAACTCTTGCTATCCAACAGAAGATAACTTCTTTTGGGGATGTCTTGGTTACACTTGAGTTAACATAACTTCTGGCTGCAAACGTAAGGATTTTTGACAAATCTTTGTGAAACGTGCTAGAACAGTTGTGGTTTCACGCGGGGAAGCAAGGCTTAGTTAACACTGATTATATGGATGAATCTTTTCAAGTTCTCATTATAACGTTTTTGATAAGACCGGCTAAACATCTCTTGAACCGTTAGGGCGACATTACATCAGATACTGAATTATATTTCACATGTTTTACAGACATAACGACAAACGTAGATAATCCACATGGAAAACCTGACAAGAGTTACAAGTAATGATCACAGATTAAACAAAAAGGAAACCTGAATACAAATCACAGGTATAATTTAGCAACATGTTATACTGGTTATTAACATGGTGGAACACACCTTGGTAGTAGTTTTATAAAAAAAAGATGTACTACTTATGGACATGGTGAAACACACCTTGATAGTAGTTTTATAAAAAAAGATGTACTACTTATGGACATGGTGGAACACACATTGATAGTAGTTTTATAAAAAAAAAATGTACTAGTTATGGACATGGTGGAACACACCTTGGTAGTAGTTTTATAAAAAAAGATGTACTACTTATGGACATGGTGGAACACACATTGATAGTAGTTTTATAAAAAAAAAGATGTACTACTTATGGACATGGTGGAACACACCTTGGTAGTAGTTTTATAAAAAAAAGATGTACTACTTATGGACATGGTGGAACACACCTTGGTAGTAGTTTTATAAAAAAAAAAAAAAAAAAGTACTACTTATGGACATGGTGGAACACATTTCAATACTAGTTTTATAAAAGATTTATATTTATGGAGAAGATGGAAAACACCATAGTTGTAGTTTTATAATACCATGGTAGTAGTTATATATAAAAAATGTACTGGTTATAGAAATGGTAGAACACACATTGGAAGTAGATTTATAACAAGATGTACAAGTTATGGACAAGGTGGAACACATCTTGGTAGAGTTTCATAACAAGATGTACAAGTTATGGACAAGGTGGAACACATCTTGGTAGAGTTTCATAAAAAGATGTACTAGTTTTGGACATGGTAGAAAACAACTTGGTAGAAGTTTTATAAAAACATGTACTAGATATGGACATGGTGGAACACACCTTGATAGTAGTTTTTAAAACGATGTATTAGTTATTGACATGGTGAAACAGACCTCGGTAAGTTATATAAAAGGATGTATAGTTGTGAACATTGTGGAACATACATTGGAAGTAGTTTTTTAAAATATGTACTAGGTATGGACATGGTGGAACACATCATAATAGTTTTATAGAACTATGTACTAGTTAAATATATATGCAAAAACGGCTCGTTTGGGTTGAAAAAATATTTTACATAGAAGAGCGAACAACGTTTCGACCTTCTATGTAAAATATTTTCTCAACCCAAACGAGCCGTTTTTGCATATAGATTTCTCTACAAGTGGGTTTCTCGACATCACTGATGTACTAGTTATAGACAAAGTGGAAAATACCTTGATAGTAGTTTTATTAAAGGGTATACTAATTATGGAGATGATGTAACACATCGTTGTAGTTGTTTTATAAAAGGATGTACAGTTATGTACAAGATGGAACACACCTTGTTTGTAGTTTTATAAAACGATGTATTAGTTATTAACATGGTGCAACTCATCTTTGTAGTAGTTTTGTAAAAGGGTGTATATTTATGACAAGGTGTAATACCTTGGTTGTAGTTTTGGAAAACGATGTACTAATTATGGATATGGTGGAACACACATTGGAAGTAGTTTGATAAAAAGATGTACTAGTTATGGACATGGTGAAACACACTTTATAGCAGTAATATAAAAATATGTTCTAGGTGTGGACATGGTGGAACACACCTTGGCAGTTGTTTTATAAAAGGGTGTATAGTTATGGACAAGATGGTACACATCTTGGCAGTTGTTTTATTAAAGGATTTACTAGTTATTTACATGGTGGAACACACCTTGATAGTAGTTTTATGTATGGTTGTATAGTTATGAAAATAAAAAACTGGTTCGTAGTAGTTTTGAAACTATATACTGGCTATATACACAGAATTAATAGTCCGGTTGTGTTTTTAGTCTGATGTTGAAATTCTATTGGGTTATAAGACCGTTTAAAAAAAACAAAACAGGAACTTTGATTTGACAAGAGATAAGATATATTTTCAGTAAGTGATGCGTGTAACATACTTGTTTATGAAGACGTTTTTAATCGCCGTATTAACCCTTGAATGACAGCCATCATCAGTTGATGCTGCTATCTGCAACATTCCCGCTGTCATAACGGGATATAACGAATTCCTTTAAATAGATATTTCAGAAAGTGTTTACAACGTCATCTGATACACGTGATATCACCTACAATTACCAAAGCAACTCAAGCGACACTTGCAATACATTTGGTGTCATAAATTATAAAAGCAATTAACAGTATATTATCTCAGTAGCGCATATGAAATTATTTCGACTTAAGAGGTTACAACAGAAATATTCATCGTATATTCAGAGAGTAAAGAAAAATGTTTAAAAACTCGAGTTTCGACGATTCATAAATGGAGTTTTTTTTAAATATCGAGTTTTTAACGAGACTTCTGTTAACACCTCTTGTTTCAACTTTACCAGACAAATACAAGTTAGAAGAATGCATGTGTCATGTTTTCTGCTTGACGACACCATACGACATGACTATTTCTTTGAATTTTCAAAGGTAAGCACATGAAGACTATATATTTACTTCAGATCAAAATGTGCTTGAAATATGGTTGTGTAAAGTTATTGTTTATATAAGTGTAAATATTCACACACATTTCGGGCTTTGTATTTTGCTATTTTCGAGTTTTATTTAGATAGTTTGAAATAGGTTTATTCAGGAGTTTATTCTTTTTCTCAACAGTCTTTTTTGCACAGGGTCTATCTTAAATTATAATTAACGAGTTAGTAAATATCCAGGAGTTAAATCATGAAACAACACTAAGAAAGGGGCGAGACCAAAGTGGTAATATCAGTTTCCAGTACTTATTAGATACAATATTTATTTATTCTTATTTATCACAGTTGCTCGACAGGTCAAGATATAACTCTAAATACAATGTTATAAAAGCTCGTTACGTACTCTAGCGATTTTGTGCCCAAAAGGTTTCCAACTCTTTACAAATGTTTAGGATTTTTTTTATTATAATACTAATGGAATTTTAAATGTAATTTCTCCCGAAAAAGACCCATGAAACTGTGAAAACAATGACGCAGGTGGGTGAAGAAGCAAGACAGCGTCAGTAGGCCCCTTAGAGCGTCTGGCCTACAAACCACAGCACCGGAAAGTTCAACCTCCACGAATCACCTGCAGTCGATCTGTCGCCAGAACCAACATTAGCACGCACGAAGCTGCACGCGCCAGGTGTCACAATGCCCTGAGTACCCTAAAGAAACCGGAAGTGGAAGATATCCTTGACTTAAAAACTGGTATAATTAGCATAGAGCCCTAAGCCTAACCTTGTTACAATCCATGACGCCAACAGCTAACGTATAACGTGAAAGCGTAATTAAGGTGCGAATCAAATGGAAGTTTGGAGAAAAATGGTACGTCATTAAAAACGAGTCAAAGTGGCTTAGTCACACAATTAAACCACAAAATAGTTGTTTCTTGTTAACACCACTTATTTGTAATGTACCACCTTTTCCCGTTAGCCAATCGTCTGAGCAATTTCTGACTCTTTAGTCATTTGTTAAAATTATTTTACTATTAACGGGTAAACTCATCTCGAAAAATAAATAGAAAATCAGCATAAATGAATTATAACATAGATACTATGTATGACATTTGGATAGCTCTTGTTTTTATTTATTGGTAAAAACGTGTTTGAATAAATCAAGAAACAGTTACCATCACCAAGTGCTAAGCGGGGTCTGTCCACAAAAATCTGAAAACCGGTTTTATAAATACTTTTATATTCAACTTTGTTTCCACCTTTTATTTTCGTTTGCTTATTTTTGTCATTCCAGTATGGAATGTAAATCAGCGCCACCTCTGGAGAACTGAAAGTTAAACAAATCTTCAAATGATTCAACAGATACCAATGATTATAATCTCTAATTACTGAAGAGAAAGAGCTCTTTGAATTTTACGTTGTGATGTTTTATATTATCTAAATAAAAACCATACTATTTGACTGGACAAATCATACAAGTACTTGCTTCACTAATGAAATAAATATATTAGCGGATAACTCGCTACTGAATACACAACGTCTGTTAGGCCTGAATCTTACAACTACTTATCTTCAGCTCCAATTTAATTTTAATTATTTTAAAACTTAAAATAACTACTTCGATTTTTATTAATCGCCTTTATGAACAGCTTGAATTTTTTATTAGTTTAGTTAGAGCTTCCTTCGTTTCAGTAACTGAATGAAATATATTTATTAAATTTGCTAAAGTGAAATCCCGACACACCTGATAGATATCCCGTGATCTTCCTCACACGACATGCCTCCGAATGAAATCATTTCTATTCACAAGTGTAGTATTTTCAGTGAGAAGGAAACAAATATTTCTGCCAAGTTTCATTCGTTTGATTATCAAGTCTATACGTCATGCCATAAACATTTGGAACGAGACACGAGGCTAAAGGTACATTTTTAGCAATGTCGTACACAACCACGTCGATTGAAAGCATTGGCGCCAGAGGCGGCTACCGCGTCAGCCGCATGAACAGTGGGACGTCCTGATGCTTGGTGTCACTCTTAACTCCCCCCCCCCCTAGAAGTTATCTCTTCTTGATGTCACTACAAAGGATTAGTAGTTATTACGGTCAAGAGGTAAAAATAACTTAGTCACGTAGATATAAGAAAAACCAATTTCATTTACATATTTTAATCTTTTTTTTACAAACAATTTCTCGCGCGCACACATACAGATGGTCTATATTTTAATTTCTGTAACCTAAATATTTTACAGTTTCGGCAATAACATAACTTACATTTTAATGTGTAGCGAGCTTTTCGAGTTAAAAGAAAATTCTTCAGTTTAGAAAAGTAATAAATACTGAAACGAACTATAGCTAATAATTAATAATAGAACAGTTAGTTGTACTCAAGGTAATTTTAAAGATTAAATTTTATTAAAAAATATAAAAGATAAATATATCACTTAATGTACCGACACGCAAACTTTTGGACAAGTTTAAATAATAACCTAAAAATAAAGACTTTAAGCAATTTGAGTAAATTAAGTTTCAGAAGTCGAACTCGAAACGTTCGCGACAGTGAATGAAAGGTTGGAGTTGTTCTACAAATAATCTTCCTCAGTGTAAAAGCTGAAACTTGTATTAAAATACTTGTGGCAGTCAGTGAACTCAAACGAAAATATTCGAACTATCAGTGAGTGAGTTTTATTCGTACAATTTTGCTTTTTGTGCCTAACATCCAACTGTCCTATCATTTTAATCATATGTTACAAGCTTTTGTTTCTTTATTTGTTTTAGAATTTCGCACAAAGCTACTCGAGGGCTATCTGTGCTAGCCGTCCCTAATTTAGCAGTGTAAGACTAGAGGGAAGGCAGCTAGTCATCACCACCCACCACCAACTCTTGGGTTACTCTTTTACCAACAAATAGTGGGATTGACTGTACAATTATAACGCTCCCACTGCTGAAAGGGCGAGCATGTTTGGCGCGATGGTGATGTGAACCCGCGACCCTCAGATAACGAGTCGCACGACTTAAGATGCTTGGCTATGCCGGGTCTTTTTGCAAGTTAAACATGATTCATTAATACCGCTAATTAACAGTTAAATAAAACGTTAAAACTGCAAGACTACGTCTATAATTTTTAAGGAACATAATTGTATGTCTTTAATCAACGGAGTTTAATTTATAAACGTTATAGTTTTTATGCATACAAAGCAAACCAGATCACCAAAAATATACGGTTGACTGAAGGCCCATAAAACCACGAAAGCTTCATCCCCACTAACGTTTTCTTATAACTACAACATCCACAGATACTTTCACTGGATTAGGAACCTCAAGTTTCCAAACTAATTACTTATTAAAAAAAAAGAATCCACATTTCCTATGACACACAGTTTAGCCAGTGACGTCATCGTGTCTACCTTTAATGTTGTAAAGCTATTCCCTCAAACCTCACGAGATAATTACAGCAGAAATTAGTTCACAAAAAACGAGAACATGAAAGAGTACATCTCATTCAACCTTCACAACTAGCCAGTGTACGTGAGAATGATCGTACCTGTGATAGAATACTCGTATTTCTTCTACAAAGTAATCTTCCTCAGTGTATAAACTGTAACTTGTAATAAAATATTTAAACCACTATATAAAAGAAACTGTTACTTGTACAAAGTCGTTTTTAAGCGCTGTACAAAACTTCACACTGACCGACTGAACTCCATCAAAATAGCTCTACACACAATTACTTCGTATTCATAATCTAGCTTCGAACGAAAAAAAACTCGACAACTTATTAGAACTTCTTTTCTGCTCTAAACCTATCTGAAAACCACGTGCTCTCTTCCAAACATACAAATCGCAACATAAAACTTACAGTAATACTGTCGCTGTATTGGTAGTCGAGTCTAAGTCTTGACTACATTGTATATCACATTTTATTTTAATTTTTTAATTCCAGGAGTGCCATTGTTGTAAACATGTTGTCTACAGATCAAAATACGAAACCCAAGGAAGCGATCGGTCACCCCAGAATTTTATAGGACAGCTATCTTCAAATAGAATAAACCTTACGGAACCAAGACAACTAAATTCCATTTAGGGTCTAAATTTTCAAAAAATGTATATTGTACAGTGTCACGTTACTCACTTGTAGTACCTTTCATGTGTGACCGATATCCGAGAATTACGGGTTCGTTGAAGGTCGCTCCTCGTGACGAGAAATTCCCATGGCAACAGTGGAAGGACCAAGGCACTCACCACTTTCCATGTTGAAGGTATTATAATTGTGACATTCAAACCCGGCCTTTGGTCAGGAGTACCCCAAAGATAGCAGCTACTAATTGTATGCCCTCTATTTGGTCTTCCGTATTAAATTATGAAAGGTTAGACCTGATAAATATTAGTCACTGACAAGAGTCGCATAACGTGTCCAAGTTTAAAATACCAAAATAAAGCTTTCTTTTAGACATCAGAACCTTACATTTAACATACGTATTGTCCATCCTTATACCGTGTACTGATTTATAGGAGACAGGTTTAAACTGCTGTTAATGAAACCAATATACCTATGGAATAGAGCAACACTAACTGTAGGTTTGAACTGCTGTTAATGAAACCAATATACCTATGGAATAGAGCAACACTAACTGTAGGTTTGAACTGCTGTTAATGAAACCAATATACCTATGGAATAGAGCAACACTAACTGTAGGTTTGAATTGCTGTTAATGAAACCAATATACCTATGGAATAGAGCAACAGTAACTGTAGGTTTAAACTACTATCATTAAATTAGGTTGAAAATCAGGATATTAGTAAAAATATTTTATATATCATTCCTAGCATATCTTTTAATGTACGAAAACAAAGCTTTCCATACTGTTTAAACTATTTTAAAGGATAGTGTTAAATAAACTTTCAGTGCTAAGTTATCTTACACAAGTTTTTACCTCTTTGTGTTAGATAATTAATATTATATAAAAGTAATGTTTCTCACGATTGTACATTGTTAAATAATTCTGTAAATCCACACTTAAATTGTAACAGTTTTTCACTAATGAAATTACTTTTTGGTACTATATGAATTATACGGGCTGTTTGCAAAAAAATGTTAACAGCATGCCCTAGAGAGTTCAAGTGTTGATAGAGGAAATTATCCTTTCCTTTTTGTAGAGAAACTGCAGCCATTTACTTTACCTGTCAAGAACCGAGAACTTTCATCTAGATATAGAATGTAACATTTTCTACAGATAAGTATTTTCTATGCCAGTAAATGTTATGTTTCTAATCCAGCTCGTGAATGTATTGGTCACAAGTAGTCCAGTAAATGTTGTGTTTCTAATCCAGCTCATGAATGTATTGGTCACAAGTAGTCCAGTAAATGTTGTGTTTCTAGTCCAGCTCGTGAATGTATTGGTCACAAGTAGTCCAGTAAATGTTATGTTTCTAATCCAGCTCGTGAATGTATTGGTCACAAGTAGTCCAGTAAATGTTGTGTTTCTAGTCCAGCTCGTGAATGTATTGGTCACAAGTAGTCCAGTAAATGTTGTGTTTCTAGTCCAGCTCGTGAATGTATTGGTCACAAGTAGTCCAGTAAATGTTATGTTTCTAGTCCAGCTCGTGAATGTATTGGTCACAAGTAGTTTCTGTGTAAACATTTTAACCACAGATTCCAAGGAGTGTCAAAGTTTCAGTTGCTATTATCCGAATATTGGGGCCAAATCATTTTGATAGGTAAAGAAACTGTTACATCAGTATCAACCTCTAGCTGTATCAACGATCAGCTAGGCCTTAGAGCAGTCCTACAACAGGAGAATACGTTGTTTGACGACATCATGCACAGAACGTGTCGGGAACAATAACAACACTCCTTCAAGTAAACATCATGCACGTCTTTACTATGGATTAGCACCCACACTCAGAGTCTTCTTAGTATCATTGAAGACAAGACAATCTCTTCATTTATAGCATTTGTACAGATTTTCTGAATAAGCTGCTTTCACCTCCTTCCCAAACCTAATTTATCATCATCTGCATTGGGAGCACCAATAGTCAGATTCTTAGCCAATGTAGTTCTCTTACAAAATGTCTTACATTGTTCAGACAGCTGTCACATTCACAGGGTAATTATTTCCTTTAAATTTTGATCAACAATCTGAAACAAGCATGATTTACTGTTAACCTGTATGACCATACACTACCCTTTACCTACTTTTATGTTATCTTATATACAAAGGTTTCCTTGGGCTTGTATTAATTTATTCATAGCATAATCCACTATCTTCTGCTACTCATTTCACTCATCGGTAAAGCATCAACATCTCTGGTACATCACAGTACAGGTAAACCAAGATGTACAACATTTTGATTCTGCATTTTCCAGAACTTCCAAATTCTTCATCCCAATATATCCTGAAAGTAATATAACCAACATTCTTCATTGTTGTTATTGAATGCTTATACTTTTGTACCAACTTGCAATACAAAGTCAAGCCCATAATGATGCATTTCATGAGCCAGTTTTCACATTTTTCTGAATGCCGTTTGTATTCTTTCAACAAACCAAAGTATACTGGAATTCAAATTTACACTAGACTAGTTGTTTCCCTTTGGAAAGTTGAAGAGACATTTCATCCAAAGCACACCATCCTTAAACAAGAAAATCAAGATTTTTTACCCTTTGAATTCATACAAATCCTTGCTTCTCTCTTTACATAATGACAACAATCACCTTCTGGAATTACTGTGATATCCTCCTAACACAGGGTTCTCTCATTACACAATCACCATGACAAGGAATACTTCCTTTGAACATAATGAACTCACTGTAACCTCTTACTCTGATCAGGGAAAGCTTTCCTGTACTTTATATTACAGCCATATGGCCATACAGATTCTCTAGCACTTATCTTTACATTACACAAACAACAGTACATTGGCTGTTTCTGTATTACTGATGGCTCTACTCGGAATGGAAGCTTCATGATGCCTTGGTCAATAGAACAGTTCATCTGTAATCAATCCAAACTCCAATTTCTCTATTTACTTGACCAAATTGTGTTTCATAACTCACACAGCCAGTACTTTTAACATTTACTCTTTTCATACCAAGTTTCCACAGTTATGCCTTTCCTTAAGCTTTGTGCTGCATTTCCATAATTATTACCAGTTACAGATGTTTGTAGTTACAGCTGCTGCCAGTTACATGTGTTACTAGTTACAGGTATCATGTATGCTATTCCAAGACACTAGTTTCAAATCTGAAGTTGGCTATAAAAATAAGCACATACAAACGTGTTTAACTTTATGCAAGCTGTAACTTCAATATCAGTTTCCTTAGCCAAATACGATTTGGTGTCATATTTTCAAAAACTTCTCACCTAGGAGAACTTTTTAGATGCTCAACATTACCAAAGCCTTTGCTCTGACCAAACTGTTACGATCCTCTTTAAAAAAAGGTGCAACAGATACGAAACAGACGTCATGTTCATTACTTTATCATCATTTTGTAGAATCATCAACAAAACCCGAGCAGATCTTATAAATGCCCAACACCCACAAAGAGTTTCTACTGTTAAAACCTCTTACATATGACCAAAGTTTAATCCTGCAAACTGAACCAACAACTTAGTTCCAGACTTCTTCAGTGCTCATTAACAAGTCAATCTGCAGTAATTCATGGAACATCTGTTAAACAGTGACTTGATATCACTGTTGTGACACTATTGTTCTGTAATAACACCTGACAATCATGTGCAGAAATACATTTTATACTCATTACTTCTACATTCTTATTTAAGTTCTGGCTTTTTGTTTCTTTATTCATGGTTTCTGGCAGTTTGGGGTTGAACAGAATGTGAATGAACATGTTGAAAACCCACCTTAAGTGGTAGTTTGACAGCACATCAGTGTTACACATCTCACTTTCAATGCAGTCTCACAATATGGATCTTGACTTACGAGTCATAGAAAGTTTTCACTGTGTATAAGACCAGCTAAAGTTTGGCTTAACTGATAAATACAAGTACACGAGAAACCAGAAACACAAACAGTTTAACAGGAGAAACTATACCTGCATATAACAGATGACTTTAAATACAGATTGTTGTAAAAAATAACTAACACCTCTGCTATAATTAGTTTCACAGTTTAAAATTTTTGTTTTTACTGGAAACAAGTGTGTGTGAACATATCACAAGAGTATGATGACACAGAACACCTGAAGTTAAAAAATAAAATTCAGGGAAACACTCCAGTACACTCGTTTCTTTCAAAAGGGGATTTTATTGACTGAAGCCTCAACCAATGACATCACATACAAGATATCAAAGAATGGAGAATAGATGCATTTGTCTGGTAGTATTAATCCTATAGTCCTTAAGGAGTTCTGTTAGTAACAGAAAGCATATAACCATGTGTAAAGGTTTAAAAATGTATCTGAAAAACTTTTAAAATTACACAACTGTGTAGTGTAAAATAATTTTGCTAATAAAAGGGTAAGTTACACCTGTAGTCATACCTTTAAAACTTAAGTTTCAAATAAACAGAAAAACAGCAAGTTTTAAAGAGAAAATGGAACCTGTTTACTTTCTCTCCCAGAAAAAAATGAAAAAGTTTCTGATGAAATGTTACTAAACCTACGTACCTTACGAAAGGATACATCAAAACAAAGTATTAAATATTGTAAGGTTAAAAATGTCCAAGTTAAACTTAAAAAAACAGTAATAAAAATAGGAATTTTCAGAACAGAATTTTCTTTTATTTGTCGTTGGCCAAGATCAGGTACTGTGGATGAGATGACCAATCATTGTGGCTTTGATGTCCTTGTTTGCTTGGATGGTACAATGAGTTTTGTTGAAAATTGCCTTTGTTGCCCTAATGATTAAATAACTATAAATATCATGAGTTTTTTTACTTTCAACAAAAAATGCTTTTTGTTACACTGATGAACAGAATAAACTGGAAAAAGACAAAAGAGCAAACAGCAACCAAAGTACAGAAACTATAACATTTCATAACACTGTATGCTTAATGAAATATTTTATTAAAAATTATTTATTGAACAGAACAAGGAATTCATGAAATTAAAGATTGTAACAAAGTCCTATGAAAACAAAACATTAACTGTATTTTATCTCGGAAGTTTTTACCTTCAAACATTCTCAGTTCTAATCGTATTATTTGAATCTTCCTTCTCCACGGTTTCTGATGCCGATTTTTCTGCTTTCTTTTTTTTCTTTTTTCCAGACTTTGGTACCACGGACTTGCTGAGTAATGCCTGGAAGGCAATTTTATACACTAAACTTCTATGTAACTGTAGTTTCTGTGATCGTACAAGTAAACCTTCAACTTCTAGGGTTTAACTAGCCTTACTTCTGAAGTGTGAATATTAGACAACTGATTATTTTTTAATTACACAATTTATAAGGAGATTAGTAGCCCAGCAGGGAGGCAGTGACTAGCCTACAGTACTTTACATGGGTAACCCAGCAGGGAACAGTCACTGGCCTACAGTACTTTGCATGGGTAACCCAGCAGGGAACAGTCACTGGCCTACAGTATTTTGCATGGGTATCCCAGCAGGGAACAGTCACTGGCCTACAGTATTTTGCATGGGTATCCCAGCAGGGAGTAGTCACTGGTCTACAGTACTTTACATGGGTAACTCAGCAGGGAACAGTCACTGGCCTACAGTATTTTGCATGGGTATCCCAGGAGGGGGAACAGTCACTGGCCTACAGTACTTTACATGGGTATCCCAGGAGGGGGAACAGTCACTGGCCTACAGTACTTTACATGGGTATCCCAGCAGGGGGAACAATCACTGGCCTGCAGTAATTTACATTGTGTAGTGTAAAGGGAGATAATCAAAATATATATTAGGTCATCTCCACTAAAAATAAAGTTCTTGTGAGTATATTAACAAATAAATAACAAGTTACTGAATAACAGTGGATATTTATTATGCCAGTAAAACTATGTTATCAAAAAATCTTATGTACTTTAGATCACTGGTGATATGTGTAAGAAAATAAAAACGTGTTGAACACCAAACTATACTTCCAATAAAAGAAGTTCATTCTGACAGAGTATTCATGATGCAGTATAGTCGAGTAGACAGCAACTGTCTCTTGTAGATGTCTTATGACTGGTTGGTTTGTTATTGTTCTGACTGGTGGAGAGAGTTGCTGTGGGTTCAACCAACGGTAACCACAGGTTACTTAAATCTAAACCCAGAATCTCTGTTTAGTGAAGGTTTTGTGTTGATATAAAACATTTCTGTGCATTTGTGTCTTTCTTACAGCGAAGCCACATCAGGCTATCTGCTGTGTCCAATGAGAGGAATCAAACCCTCGATTTAAGTGTTGTAAATCTGTAAACTTACTGCTGCACCAGTGGGAGAACAAAAAAAATCCTTCAATTTTACTTGTATTCCAAAACTTGCCTGTGTTCATGATGCTAGTTTTCTCTGTCTCCACAAGTTTTGTATTATTCTTGTCACAATCTCACTATTTCTCCAATGTATGTGGAGAACACTGAATTTCAAAAATGATGTTATATGTTTCTCATTGGTAGGTTTCCATTTTTCATACAGCGGATCTTAACATACTGTAAGGCATCTACATTGAATTTCTTTGTTTTGTGATTAACTGAAACTTTACAGATAAGTAATGGCAACTATCTTCATGTTAGTTCTATGTGGTAGATAGGTGTTGTTCAGCAGTTTTTTTCTGGTGATGTGAAGGGTTTCAGGAACTAGAACATTACATCAAAATACCCACACTCACAGGCCTATCATCCAGCCTGATATAATGTTGTATAACACAGTTCATAAACAAGAGTAAATAATATCTGTAATAAGATATTCATGAAAACAGAATACCAACAACTTTCAATAAAAACAATACCACTGTCGACCTTCCTACCTGCAACATTCAAGTGAAAAAGTCAAACACATAGCCAAGAAATTCAACACAGATGTTCAGTGTAAATCTAATAATAACAACACATTAAGATCGACTCTGGTGAAAAACATACAGAAACCTACCAATCAGAAGACTCAAGACAAGAAATAAATAAAGTTAGTACAAGACAAAACACACACTTCAGCCATTCCTGAACACACCATGTCAATCAGTCATAAAATAAATTGGGAAAACCTCCCCCAATCAGAACAATGATAAACCAATCATAAAAGCCACCCACAATGTTGTTCATCACGCTTGTGTTTCTAAAACACAGTTGCTCTCCATTTAACTAAATTTCAAAATACTTATTTTGAGGTATTATTAGAAATCTTTGATATGAAATATTAATATTTAGTGTTTTATTGCTAAACATGGGTTTAAAACTACAGACTGTACCTTGGTGACAATCAACGTGCATTTATAACACTACAGGCTGTACCCTGGTGACAATCAATGCACATTTATAACACTACAGGCTGTACCCTGGTGACAATCAATAAATGTTTAGAGTCTTACCTTTATATTATCATCTTTAATATCACAGTCAGTTTCATACATGTTGAGATCCACTGCCTCACCTGTGATTTTATGCGAACCAGAGGGCATGAGTAATACTGTAAATTTGAACTGTGCAACAATCTCTCCTGTAATTAGAAAAACAATTTTTGACCTAATCTTGAATACACTGGTATTCGTGGCAGTAAAGAGAAAGCAACCATTATGAAGTGATTTAACTTTTAAATATTTCTCTTGTTTTGTCTTAATTTCAACACTTTGGAATTGAAAATTCGATTACTCATTATCTACGACAGGCATTTCTGTGTTGTATAAGCTAGTAACAATCTATATAGCCTTCAGACATTTAATGCTACATTCTAGACTACTTATATTCCGACTTTCTTTATAACTCTTTCATTTAACACTTTAAAAGTGGATGCGACACTTCTGCACGTTTCACAGAATTACATCAAAATTTTATATCAAGTTTTCTGATATTTATTTCAAAAGAAAGCATAAAAAATAATTCCTAATCTTCCCACTGTTGTGTGCAATATGTCGTATTTAGTTTGTAAACTTCAGTATTACACCAACTGTCCTAATCTTCCCACTGTTGTGCGCAATATGTCGTATTTAGTTTGTAAACTTCAGTATTACACCAACTGTCCTAATCTTCCCATTGTTGTGCGCAATATGTCGTATTTAGTTTGTAAACTTCAGTATTACACCAACTGTCCTAATCTTCCCACTGTTGTGTGCAATATGTCGTATTTAGTTTGTAAACTTCAGTATTACACCAACTGTCCGACTTTTCATGGGCACAATTTGGTAACAGGTTTAAAATCACATATAAGGTTCAATGTACAAACTTCTTCCTCCAGATGAAAATTTTTTCCCCATTAACAACAGAAGCCCTGTCCATCATTCAGTGTTTCAAAAACATTTGCTTTTAATTTATGTACATGTTTATAACCAACAGAAATAGCTTATTTTAATTTTCAATCTTTTGAGGGTCCTTTTGAAATTGTGCCAGTAAAAGTTAAACTGGTAAAGGATTTGATTAGCTACATGTTGATGCTAGTAACAGCCAAGTCAGAAACCATTTTAATCAATGTTGCTAGTTTAGGTACAATTAGTGTTAGGGTAGGGAATATAGCCAGTAAAAACTATTTCTTTAAAAACACCTGATATTAAGTTAGAATGTTCTAGAGTTTATGACAATAAAATTTAAAAAACTATGAGATAAAACTGTTCTTATTCTTATCTTGAAAATCACCCTTCGTATGGAATGATTCAGTAAAGATTTGGAAATTCAGAGAAAAAATACATTTAAAACTCTAATTTTCTGTGTGCACTAGACAAGAAGTTTACTAAAACATTGTCAAATTTCACAAAAATACATTAAGAACATTCAGTTATTATATGTTACATAGTTGGTAAAAATGACAAATCCTTGATAGAGAGAATTAGAAGCATGCTTTCAGTACAGATTAATTTAATTTTTACTGGACACAAGTGAATTTTATATATATATAAAATTACACAATAATTTTGGACTGAACTCAGTAAAAATTGCATGTTTCTTGTATCTTAATGATTAAAAGAATTTTTGCTTCAAGCAACACAGAAGACACACATGTACAAAATTCTGTGACTATAAAGAAAGCTCAAACATTAAAACTAATTTTTATTTAAATGATAAGTGTACAACTTAATACATCACATCACAAATACTAAGAAAAAGTCCAAACTAAAACTGAAAAATTGAAAGAAAACCATTTTATTTTGACTGACATGTGCAAGTGGGTCAAGTATTGTTATACATAACTAGTTTAGATTCTGTACAGCCATTAATTTACGCTAATAATTTTATGTATGAATTACACCAGTATTCATATCAGCCCTACACTCTTTTAGTACACCTTTTACAGAATGTCTCACAAAGACTGGTATGGATTAACATAGAGTTAACATGCAGATGACCTAAGAAATTGAAACATTGTTCTCTCCTTATTAATAAAAGTGTTAATGTGCATACCAGCTGTTCTGAGACACATTATTTCAAGTGGGTTTCTCGTTATTTCCAGATATCTTAATAATCAAACACAAGTAAATGGTTTTACACTTTTAGTTAATGTTTCTCAGTCCTGTAGGTCTAAAGGGTCTAATAATATTAACACTCTGTAATAATCCACATGATTTAATCTTGGGTTTCCTAAAACCCAAAAACTGTTGGTAATTATTTAGTTTCTAAGAAACTTCATAATAATCCAGGAAGAACCTGGTATGTATTGTACAATAAGTTAGTTTTACAGTTTTAAACAAGCCAAGAAGAGTACCACAAGCAATGATTCATCAGAATAATTAAACATGAATTTCTTGTAAAGATCATAACCAAACCTTCTTTCTCATACAGAACTGTGAAAGGTTCTATCAGTTTATGATTAACACATTCCACAACTCCCATCCTTGCTTTTATTTCATCATCTAAGGCTCTATAAGTGTGAAAATGAGAAAGAAAAATATTCACTTGAAAACTTACACCATTATAAAACTGTAAAAACTTCAACAATACAACATTTGTTTATTCATGATAAAACAAAAACATTTTCAACAAGTTATTCATGAAATATTTCTGCATGCAGTCATCCATTATACATATGAAATATGTCCATATAAATACACAGATGTTTTCGTTTTGTTTAGTTTTATCTCACACACTCTCTCTATGCTGATCAGACTCAATGCAATGTACCAAAACAAAGTTAGTTTTTCCTTCAACACATTAAACTATGAGATAATTTAACGTAGACTGCTACTTATGCAGTAGCATCAATTGATATTTTAAAAATAATACCTAGAATTTCTACGTATAAAATAGTTTGAAATATTTTAGAAACCAATGTGAACACCATGAAGTTGTTTTAAGAATTCTATATTCTAACATCACTCAAAAAATAAATTTGTTATTAGATATAGCATTCTTAAACAATCTCCATTGAAATGAAAAGCTGTTGGTACAGAAAGTTATATTAAATCAGCACCTTTAAAATGGTTGAGAGAGTAACAGTTGTTACAGATGTTCTACATTTCAAGTCCCACTTATATGTTTAACACTATATTCATAATTTATGCACTTAGCTACTTTTAAATGATTGATTGATTGATTTAGTGTTTTATGGCACAAAGCAACGAGGCTATCTGCGCCAAACAACCGGTAAAAATGTAGTAAAAGACATAAATGGAAATGAAGGTAAAACAAAAAAGTATAAAACCAATGTTGACACCTAGTCTACAAGGTTAAGATAAAAGGCAGAGTGTAAAAAGTTGTAAGGTATTTACTCTATCAAAAAGGTATAATCATAACCCGCCAGGAAGACTAACAGGCAGGTACAAGACCCACCGTCAGTCACCTGAAGTTGGTCTTTCCAGTGCTGGTTACGGGTTATGTGTCATAGCAACCAGTATCAAAACGTAAAAGAACAGAAGTTTTAAAAGACACATAGCAAAATCACAACAATGAGTAGCCAAATGTTCAGTAAAAAGAGAAAAGTACAATAAATGGAGTAAAATTTGTAAAAGTAAATGAAAGTAATAACAAAACAGCAATTAAAACAGAAAATGGTGTAAAAACCAATGGTGACATTCAGTCTTCAAAGTTATAAACTATTTACTCATAGCATAATAATAATGATCATAACCTGCCAGGAAGACTAACGAATAAGTTCAAAAACCACCGTCAGTCACCTGAAGTTGGCCTTTCCAGTCCTGGTTCCGGGTTATGTGTCATAGTAGCTATTATCAAAATGTAATGGAATAAAAGTTTTAAAAGACACTCAGCAAAATTGTAATAAAGAGTAGCCAAATGTCCAGTAAAAAGATAAAATTCAAGTAAATGGAGTAAAATGTGTAAAGGTAATTGAAGATAAAAGCAAAATGGTAATTAAAACAGGAAATGGTGCAAAAACCAATGACAACATCCAGTCAACAAAGTTGTAAAGGACAACCTGTAGCAGAATGGGAATGATCATAACCCGCCAGGAAGACTAACAGGTAGTATATAAACCACCGTCAGCCACCTGAAGTTGGTCTTTCCATCCTGGTTCCGGGTTATGAGTCAATATGGCCAGTACAAAAAGGTTGTAAAAGTGTGAATTGATATGCAGCGAAAGTATAATAGTAACTCACCAGGAAGACTAACAAGTAGTTCAAACAGAAGCGTTAGTCACCTGAAGTTGGCCTTTCCAGTCCTGGTGTCGAGTTAGTTAATGTTCTGGCCATTGTTTAATGTCACATTGAATGAGAGAGAATAAAACTGTAAAAAAGGAGCCACAATTAAAAAGGTGTAATAAATAAATATACCACATTTAAATGAGATTAAAAAGATTAACGGCCATTAAAAAATTAAAAACGTTATTAAGGTGGACAGAGTCACCATCACCAATAACTCTGTCCAATGTTACAGACTGACCCTGGGAAAAAATATGTTTAAAGTATTGCCATCGTTGAGAATTGTAACGATAGCAAGAAAGTAAAACGTGGCTGATAGTGATTTGAGTGTTACACAAACTACACATTGGTGCATCAGTTCCAGATAAAAGAAAATGATGAGTTAAAAAACTGTGACCAATGCGTAGCCTAGTGAGAACAACTTCTTCCCTCCGAACTTTACGGAAGCTAGATGGCCATACTCCAATTTTGGGTTTGATTTGAAAAAGTTTATTGTCGTGCTGTTCACTCCAAGTGGACTGCCAACTGGCACGGAGCCGAGCCTTGAAGACAACACCATAGTCCATGTACGGAATAGGCATAGGGGTGATGGTACTGAGGCAGACATATTTAGCTGCCATGTCTGCAAGCTCGTTCCCATGAATACCAACATGGCCTGGTATCCAGAAAAACTGGATTGAAGTAGCTGCTAATGAGAAATGAGCCAGTCGGTTTCGAATATCTGCGAGAATAGGATGTGAGCTAATGTGAAGTGATTCCAAGGCAAGTATAGAACTAAGTGAGTCAGTATAAATAGTGCAGTTGGAGTACTGCTCAGCTGCAATATGATCAAGGGCAATAGATATGGCATACAGTTAAGCAGTGAACACAGAAGCTGTAGAGGGAATTCTGCGTGCAACTACTGACCCATAGCAAACCATAGCAGAGCAAACTGAATTACCTGATTTGGAACCATCTGTATAAATGGGAACTGAATGATTGTTTGAAAGATATTCATTGAATAAAAGACGGTACTTCCAGTCTGGAGTATCTGCCTTTTTTAGGTGATTGAAAGAAAGGTCACACTTGGGTGCTGTAATAAGCCATGGTGGAATGCGTCGACCAGTGGAATCTGCAATGTTATCCAAGGATAGACCCAATTCATCCAATTGCGCCCGGATGTGAAGGCCAAACGGAGCAATGACAGATCGTCTGTTCTGAAAAAGTACTGCCCACCGAGGAAGGAAAACACATTCCCAGGTGGGATGCTTTGGTAAGGAACAAAGTTTCAAAGTATATTGTAAAGACAGTTGCAAACGGCGAAGGTGTAGAGGAGGTTCATGAGATTCAATGTATATGCTTTGAACTGGAGAGGTACGGAAAGCTCCAGTGCAGAGTCGAAGTCCTTGGTGATGAATGGGGTCCAGTATCTTTAAGGCCGAGGGTCTGGCAGAGCCATAGACCATTGATCCATTGTCAAGTTTCGATCTAATAAGTGCACGATATATCTTTAACATTGAATGGCGATCTGCCCCCCCAACTGGTAGAAGAGAAGACACGGAGGATGTTCAGTGTTCTTGTGCATTTGACCCGAAGCTGCTTTAAGTGTGGTATAAAGGTCAGTTTACGATCAAAGATAAGCCCCAAGAACTTTGTCTCTGGGACCACTGGCAGCAAAACTTCACCGATATGAAGTTCAGGATCAGGGTGAATACCTCGTCGGCGGCAAAAGTGCATGCATACAGTTTTGGAAAGAGAGAAATTAAAGCCATTCGCAAGAGTCCACTTCCGTACACGATTGAGGGCAGTTTGTAGTTGCCGCTCAATATATCTCATGTTCGATGACTGACATGAGATGTGAAAGTCGTCAACATATAGCCCATTCGTAACGGTGAGAGGGAGTTGTTCAGTGATGGCATTTATCTTTATACTGAAGAGTGTGACACTCAATATACAGCCTTGAGGGACTCCAAGTTCCTGTACAAAAGAACATGAAAGTGCTGAACCTACACGAACTTGAAATCTCCTGTCCATTAAAAATTTTTTAATGAACATGGGTAGATGGCCACATAACCCATATGTATGGAAATCTCGCAAAATGCCACACCTCCATGTTGTGTTGTAAGCCTTCTCTATGTCAAAGAATATCGATACAAGGTGTTGGCAGTTGAGAAAGGCCTCTCTGATAGATGTTTCAAGACGAATTAGGTGGTCTATGGTGGAGTGCTGTCGACGGAACCCACACTGGGTGGGCGAGAGCAGGTTGTTTGATTCAAGGAACCAAACAAGACGAGCATTAGCCATCCTTTCTAAGGTCTTACAGAGACAGCTCGTCAGAGCAATTGGACGATAGTTTGAAGGAATCTTCGGATCTTTCCCTGGCTTAGAGAAAGGTAAAATAATACCCTGGCACCAGGCATCAGGAAAAACATTCTCCTGCCAAATCCGGTTGAAGATAATCAGAAGGACATCAAGAGAAGCAAGAGATAGATGGTGCAGCATGTCATAATGAATATCATCAGATCCAACAGATGTACTGGCAGACCGATGAAGGGCCATTTTTAGTTCCACCAGGGTAAAGGGACTATTATAGTCAAAGAAACAGTCAGTTTGAAAGGAAAGAGCTGATTGCTCTGCCCGAGTCTTGATGGCCAGGAAGGTGGAGGAACAAGCAGAAGTGCTAGATACCCGGCAAAAGCTTTCACCTAGAGTGTTAGCGATGTTCCGGGCATCAGTCACCTCCTGACCATCAGAGAGTAAGATCGAGAGGGGAACAGAATTGTAGTGCCCATTAACCTTTCAAATCTTGTTCCATATGATCTTGGAACTGGTGGTAGAAGATATGCTGGTTGTGAACTTAATCCAAGATTCCTTCTGGCTTTGACGTCTTACCCACCTAGCATGTGCTCGGGCCTGTTGGAAAGCAACCCGATTTGAAAGTGTGGGATATCTACGAAAAGTATCTCAGGCCCGTTTTTGAGCCTCCTGTGCTAAGTTGCAAGCAGAATTCCACCATGGACGAGGATATCGTTTGAAACGTGTCGAGGTTTTAGGAATACACTGAGCAGCTGCATGTATAATACAATCAGTTACCGCTGCAACACAGTCGTCTATTGATGGCTGATCTACGATGGCAGGATCAAGTTCTACGAGAGCAGTGAAAGTGGACCAGTCTGCCTGATCCAGCTTCCACCGGGGCACGTGGGTAGGGTGGCATCGACCACGGCCAGTCTCTCTCAAAAGGATCGGAAAATGATCACTGTCAACCCTCCATGAAAAATGGGAGAATAATGAAGGGGAGCAAACTGAGAGATCAATGGCGGTGAAGGACTGACTTGGTGCATGAAAGTAAGTGGAAGAACCAGTATTGAAAAGAGAAAGATTGTGAACAGAGAGCATCTGCTCTACAAATCGACCCCTCCCATCAATAACAGCACTTTCCCAGAGGGGATGGTGTCCATTAAAATCCCCCAGGATTAGAAATGGAGATGGCAACTGTTCAACGAGAGCATCCAGGTCTGATTGATCATAAGTCTCTCCAGGGGACAGGTACATTGAACAAACAGTGATGGTACGACCCAAGGAAATACGGATGGCTACTGCCTCGAAGGGTGTGTTGAGTGACAAAGACAGGGTGGGCACATGTTGATCAACCAACAGTGCCACCCCTCCATGTACTCGACCATCACACAACTTGTCATTTCTGTACAGAGAAAACTGCCGAATGGAGACTGTATCAGCAGATTTGAGAAATGTTTCTTGTAGAGAAAGACAAACAGGCTGGTAGGAAGCAATCAGCGTTTTGATATCATCCAGATTAGAACGTAAACCTTGACAGTTCCACTGTATCAAGGTGGCCATTATTAAGGACGGGCAGGTGAAGTGGTTGGAGAACCCTTCGGTTTACGACCTCGTCTTTTTTCTTTACTGTCTTTCTTCGGAGGAGGTCTATCAACCTCCATGGATCCTGCTCTGGGTTGAGTGGGCAGGTTTTTGTTATTGGAAGAGGAATCAAGTGACTGAGGATGCGGACGAATAATTGTTTTGTTTATTGTGGTGGGAGAAAATGATGTATCAGAAGAAATGCCTGTGATATGGGAGGAACAGAGATGGGTGTGGAAGTCGATTCATCTATTTTTTTAACCACGGAGGTCAAAAGGCTTTTCATTTGATTTGAAAACGATTCTCTTGGAGGCACAGAGAGATCTGTCTGCACTTCCACTGTAGTTGTGGAATGGAATGCAGCAGCATATGTCCGAGATGGGATTGTGGACAGCAATTTCCGAGCCTCAGGATAACTAATGTTATGTGTCGTTTTCAAACGCTGCACCTCTTTTTTGCTCCAACCATTTTGGACAAGAATGAAAGTAAGAGGGGTGAGAACCATTGCAGTTGACGCAATGTGGGTTTATGTCACAATCATAGGCATCGTGGTCTTTGCCTCCACAACGAGCACGTCAGGGAACCACGACAAGATGTCTTTGAGTGGCCGAATCTCTGACATTGAAAACATCGAAGAGGGTTTGGAATGTATGGCCAAACCCTGCATATGAGATAACCTGCTTTGATGGTGGCGGGTGCACGTGGTAAAGTGAATGTTAAAACGAGGGTATTTGTTGGCAATGTAACTCCATCTTTGCGAGTGGAGATGCGCCTCACTGCAGAAACTCCTTGAGTGGAGAGACCAGCGAGAATCTCTGATTCAGGAACATTCTTCAAATCCCTTTCAACAATAACTCCTCGTGAAGTATTCAAAGTAGCATGGAGTGTAACCTCAATAGGTATATCGCCAATTGCCTTTGATATCAAGAGGAGTTCACTGTGTTGGGATGTGGATGTTTCAACCAATATGTCACCAGATTGAAGCTTCTTTACTGACTTTGGAGAGCCAGCAAGTCCCTCTAGCCTCTTTTGAATAAAAAAAGGGGACATTTGCCCTAAAGGTTTTTCTAAAAAAGAATGCAATATCAGAAAATGAGGTACGTGTGTTACTGATGTTGGAGATTGCTGTTCTGAGTATTGAAGACGTGGTCGCTTACCCATTGACTGTTTTTTTACAATTTTATTTAAATTTTTTGTAGGATCCATAGGAAAGAGAAAACGTTTCGGTACTCACTGACCCCACCCACCATGGAGCCCTACAAGGGGACGCACTACAAAGTCATGCAAGGACAATGCAGCAACGCCAGGGTTTCGTGACCACTATACCCAAACACCAACATCAGGCACAATGTCCACAACACCCGTTGAGAACTTCCAACACTGGTACTTGGTTGGCTCTAGTCCAGGTGGACCAGCCGATTGACCCAAGGGCCGCCCATCTACAGGATTTCGAGGCCAAAGTGGTGTGTTAGGGTTGGACCCCTCAACCACCAGGATCCTCTCCTCCCCTTCACGGGTCACCACGCACGGCAAACACGTGGGTGGATGTTTAGATCGCAGAGAAGGTAACCAGACAGAACAGAACCTTCCCTGGGAGGTCCCCTCACCACGTACAGGAATCCACTCCGAGGGGACTACTTTTAAAAACTAACATAGTACATAATAATAGCAGTATTTCAACAATACATTTTCTTCAACCCAAAACTGTTTTGGTTAGCCAAATTGCAACAAACATTTATATAAGGCATTTGTTAAAACAATTTTCATAGTGTGGATGCCTTTCAGAAGCTATTATGTAAATTATGTCTTACTTCACTATCCTCTAAGACACCCACGTATATACCTTTATGTACACTTCACATTCCTTCTACATCAGCACATGAAAATACTTTTTCCTTTATGCATAATGAAAGATAAAATTATTCAAAATTTTAACCAACTTGTTTCAGTTGCACTTACTGCTAGCCCTGAAAATAGTAACTGTGTTATCAAAACTAGACCTAACAAACAGAACTTGTACAAATACCTTATTGTAAAGGGCATATATCCAAACTTATAATTACTAGCTCTGATAATGGTAACTGTGTTATTAAAACTAGGCCTAACAAACAGAACTTGTACAAATACCTTATTGTAAAGGGCATGTATCCAAACTTATAATTACTAGCTCTGATAATGGTAACTGTGTTATTAAAACTAGACCTAACAAACAGAACTTGTACAAATACCTTATTGTAAAGGGCATGTATCCAAACTTATAATTACTAGCTCTGATAATGGTAACTGTGTTATTAAAACTAGGCCTAACAAACAGAACTTGTACAAATACCTTATTGTAAAGGGCATGTATCCAAACTTATAATTACTAGCTCTGATAATGGTAACTGTGTTATTAAAACTAGGCCTAACAAACAGAACTTGTACAAATACCTTATTGTAAAGGGCATGTATCCAAACTTCTTTTCCACTTCACTGAAGAATACTGGAAAAATTAAATGAAAGTATGTTAGCCAAGAACAGTAAAGGAACAATTATATCTACAAAGTACTGAAAGTAGTGAAATACATTTGAATGGCAAGAGGACACCTACAAAGTACTGAAACTGGAGACAGAACAGAATACATCTGAATGGTAAGAGGACACTTACTAAGTACTGAAACAAGATACAGAACAGAATACATCTGAATGGTAAGAGGACACCTACTAAGTACCGAAACCAGATACAGAACAGAATACATCTGAATGGCAAGAGGACACTTACTAAGTACTGAAACAGGATACAGAACAGAATACATCTGAATGGTAAGAGGACACCTACTAAGTGTTATGTATATGTGTAAATATTTTGTAAACGACAACATGTCGTGTTGTGTTTGAATTTTCATTTGTATTATTCATTTTTCCATATTGATATTATTGTTTCGAAGTTTAAACTAAAATATGTTATTTATTTAGGGTAACATTTCAGAACTTTCTCGAATTAAGTAGACCAATCACATGTTTGTAAATGAGTGCTGGTGACTTCCTGTCTAGAAGTGTAGTCTCGTGCAAGAACGGATATGCGTGGATAGCTCTGGAGTTGTATGGAAATTGCAAGATTGTTCGAGAAATAGGCCTATCGGTATAAAAGACGGAGAAAAGAGTGAGAGTTTCAGTCATCAGTCATCAGTTTTTATTCGAAAAGAGAGATATTCAGTCATCAGTTTTATTCGAAGACAAAGAGTGAGATTCAGACACCAGTTTCATTTCAAAAGAAGAGAGTTAGTTATTTGAGAAAGATTAAGTGTTTGCTGTGAATATTCAACTTGGATTTGTGATTGAAATTAGATCTACGGAAGCCGTGATTTTATCTCGTCAATCTCTACGATACTTCTGAAGTACTGCTTGTGCTGAGAGTCGGCGAATTTATTGAACTGTGAACTGTTTCGGAATCTCTTCGTGGGACCAAATTCACACCCTAGACTGGAATTTGAGACTTTAATTTTAGATCATTACATTAGATACAGGCCAGTACCGTTTTGTATTGTGATTTATTTTGAAGTTTGAAACTAATATTATTTTGTTTTGTAATTAATTTCGAATGTTGTAACTTAATATCTGTCACTGTTATCATATGATTTATGTTATATCTGTTATATTTGTTAGTAGTTTAGTGTAATAAATTATACAAGCTGTTATCTGCGTTTAGTCTACAAAGAACATAAAACATCAAAAAATACGTAACACTAAGTACCAAAACCAGATACAGAACAGAATACATCTGAATGGTAAGAGGACACCTACTAAGTACCAAAACCAGATACAGAACAGAATACATCTGAATGGCAAGAGGACACTTACTAAGTACTGAAACAGGATACAGAACAGAATACATCTGAATGGTAAGAGGACACCTACTAAGTACCAAAACCAGATACAGAACAGAATACATCTGAATGGTAAGAGGACACTTACTAAGTACTGAAACTAGAGGCAGAACAGAATACATCTGAATGGTAAGAGGACACTTACTAAGTACTGAAACAGGATACAGAACAGAATACATCTGAATGGTAAGAGGACACTTACTAAGTACTGAAACAGGATACAGAACAGAATACATCTGAATGGTAAGAGGACTTCACTAAATTTAATCAGGAACTTGGTTTTTGTTGTTGTTTTTTAACACAGGCTTGAGAACCAACATAAATTAAAATCTGATTAACTCATAAAATTATTCATACATCTGTTTACACAATTCCAGTCAAATGATATTTGTGTAACTCCCATAAGATATGAACACTTGCTGTATGTGCAACTTCCATGAAACATGAAAAATTGCAGTACATTACTAACATTTTCCATTTATGCTACTATTTTCACAGACAATCTTGCAAGAGTTGGTTTCTAACCAATATATAAGTTTCTTATATATTTTATGTGAAGTATACTGAAAATTAAGCAGGATACTACAGTTTAATTCTTTTCAATGTTATTACCTCTTGAAGCCTTCATTTTTAGTTGGTATGTTTCATCTGTCTTCTTGTAGACTGTGGTCCTTGTATCCATTTCTCTACCCTAAAATATAATGTCATTATTACAATGAATTGATTTTATATATTCTTTCACACAGCAATTATTATTTTATCATTATGAGATTACACTAGGCATAAAATTTAGGAATAAGGATTTCAGGTTCCATAGAAATACATGCAAGTTTAGAGAGAGGCAAACTATAAGGGTAAAGGACACACCAGTAAGTTTAGAGGTGATCTTTGTAAAGGTAGACATGCACGTTCAAATTCACAGAAGTGAGCTCCATGATGGTAAAATATAAAGCTGTAAATCAACAAAGGTAGGGTTAAAAAACTACCTGTAAAGTTAACAACACACCTATAAGGGTACAGGAATTGGACTCTGAAAGGGTAAAGACTTGTTAGACTATATACAAGTACTTTACGAGGGATAAAACTGACCTATTATTCCAGTTTTTAATGAATAAATAACAAGCATCAGCATAAGTAATAATTATTATCTAAAATTTTGAATGACTTTTCTGATCAACAGAATTTTATACCTTATTAGAAATCCAAACATTGTAAGAACACATTGGCAAGTAACAATATAAAGGTTTGTAAACATAAATAAAATAACGACCTACACCTCCAGACTAAGTTTATTAGTTCAGTATTTCACCACTAGAGCTGCATAAGGACTATCAAGGTCCTTATGGTTCACTAATGAAGTTGAACCTAAATTTTGAAGTTAAAAATAATGGTTGAGCACAAAGTTTTAAAATTACTTTATAACGTCTGTTGCATTGTCATTTGGTTGAAGTGCTCCAACACAGAAATTAATATCAACTATCAATTAGATCATACCATGCACTCCAATGAAAAACAAACAAAAATAAACAACAAAGTACATAGTGTTAATATTAGACCTCACTATTACTAATCTGATTGCTAGGACAAGTTTACTGTTCACAACAACTAAATTTCAGGAAATACTTTGCAGTTTATGTTTTGAAAGAGTATCTGTTGTCAGTACCAAAACTGTCACAATAAGAGAGCTAATTTGTCCATCAAAAACCCACATGTATGAAACCTAAAGACTAGTGTTGAATCCTCTTCAAACATGTATGTCACTATACAAATAAAGTACAATTATACTTATTTAAAAATCTGTGTATGAGGCCTAAAGGCTTAAACTATGTCCCTTATAAATATTCGTGTAACTATACAGATAAAATACTGTGACACTTATCAAAAGTATGTTTATGAGGCCTAAAGGCCAATACAAATAACACACTGTGATATTCATGAAATGTAGATTTTCAGTACACATGCAGACACAGATGCTTATCATAAGTTTAACTACCCAGAAGAAACACACATGCAAATCAGTGATCTCCTTTAGGTATAAATTTTATAAAAACAAATTACAATATTCCCATCATCACGGCTGGATGCTTAGCAGTAGTTGTTAATTAGTTAGGTGTTAAACACAATAAGCTAATCTTTCTTACATTTAAAAAAATTTTACTGTCTAACATGGTATCACATTATAGCCTAAAGGTAATAAACATGTAGCAAATATTTTACCCGTCCTTCTCCTGTGCTGATGAGGACGTCAATGGCATAGACTTCGTGAAATTCAAACTCGCACTTCTCATGCTCCTTCCTATAACAGAGCCAATGAAGCAAGATAATTCAAACTTAAAAATATAAAAAAATCATTCAAATAATAAACCTACATATACAGAGTTAATGAATGTTTTCAAACCTAATTGTTACCTTCAATTCAAGGACTAAACTCCAATTTTTTCAATTTTTTTTGTTACTTATAAATTCACTTCTCCCAGCTATTTTTTTGTTTCCATTGAGAGAAAATTATTAACACTTGTGAAAGAATGTTAACCAACTATTACCAGTTAATAATATAATTGTGAGTGTCCTGGTTAAATTGTTAATGATCCTGGCCATAGAGAATAATGAACAGATCCTACGAATCAAAGTTTGTCGAAATATAAACTAAGGCATGAACTCAACATTCACGATCCAGCTGGTACATTAGTACTAAAGCTATAAGTACATAGATATTATTTGTTAATACATTTTAATATTTTTTTCTCTTCACCCAGCGATAGACAATAAGTCTGAAAGCTCGTAATTATTAACCTGAAACAAATGGTTGTGGGTCAATAGGTCACATTGCATTTTTTGAACTTATTGATGTGAATTAATAAAATAAGTTTGGTATCAAACTGTTGGTTTGTTTCTTGATTTAAAAAAGTAAATATAAAAAGAACCCACCTAAATATATATTTTATGAGTCCTGTGGTATGTTGAATGAAGCACTGTTTAAAAATAGATGTTTGTGATGTCAAAATAGTAAGTCTATAATTTTGTACAACTTAGGTACTAAATTAATGATGTTGGCAAGCTAGAATGTTAAACAAGAACCTCTTATCTTCTCAATATCCTCAGATATCCCTTATGTACTGAATCAAACATTGTGGTTCACTTCACCTCCTTCCACCCTTGGAAACAGTCCCTTATTTCTTCAATATATGACATGTGAATAACCAACTGAAAGCTCACAATGTCCCTGTAGTCATGTTCTCAGCCATTTTAAAAGTGTTTGGAAGCTACCTCAATCTTTAAAACCAATATTTCAAGCAGAAACAATGTGTATTTAGTCTGCTCAAAATTACATTACCTCAAAATTTACAGTGGAATTTTGTGGTACTGGTATAATTATTTATTATTATTATTATTTCAACTGTATATATAAAACCTAAAAAATAAATAAATAAATTTCATTTCAAATCCTCTACATGCAAAACTTGATAAGGCTTAGCAAAATGCAGTAAGCAACAAACAAATACAAAATTCATAACTAGAAGATGCGACTTTTTTTCTATATTTCTTTATTTACTCGTTATGTTTGAAGAAAAATATTAAATTTATGAACTTGCTTGCACACAGTAATAATGTGTGCACACAGTTATACAAAGTATAACTAAAATAATTACAGACTTTACCAAATACTAGTCCAATTAAACATAGCCATGACAGGTCATTTCATACAGACTAAAGCTCAGTTTTATATTACGAGTTAAAGTAACATGAGAGCATGGGTGCCACACCTGTACAAGTTTCGTAATGTTAGCCAGGCATGAATGGAAGGTTAATACATTACATATAAAATGTATGATGTTATGATATTTAAGCTATTTAGTATAAATGTTTATTTGTGCTTTTTATTATAATCTAGTCATTCTAGAATTTTTCATATTTCATGGTGGTTACAAAATCAGTCAAACTTACAGACCCCTACAGAGTTAGTGTACAGAAAACGACAGCATAAAATCTTAGAGAAAGCAAATGTTTGAAATGTATTTACAGGGTTTTAGAAGTTACACAATATTTGAGGTGAAGAATAGTTATTTTAAAATCATAACATCAAAATAACTTTATAGTTGGACTAATAACAAAATAAACTATATTTTCAGAAAGAAATCTTTAGTAAAAACACTTCATTAAAGTTTTTGTGTATTAAAAACTTGCAATCTTTACTAAAAGTCTAAGAAATTTTGTGAAGGTACATAATGCATAAAAAATTATAGTACAAATAGTTAGCTTGTGTATATTATACTGATACTACCATGAAAGGATTAAATGTTTAAGTTATAAGATAAAAAGTAGGTTTTATTTAAGTTTTTAACACGTTCTCTGCCAATTACAAGTTAACTCAAAGTTGACAGAAAGGTCAACACTGCCAGATACAAAAAGGTTCATTGCAACTTTTAATTTCAAATTATCTTATCTTTTTTTTTGCCCACAAGGGTTAACATTTATATTTGAGATTGGCAATCTCAAACATCAGTATTTCACTTAAGATAGTACAAGATATGTTTTGTAGTCATTTTGTACCACTATACAACATGTTTTATTGCAAGGTTATAATAAAATGTGCATTAAATGTTTCTTTTATTATTTTGATTTACAAAAAGGAAAATTATTTATTTGCCATATAAATCACATCACACATGCAAGGTAACTCAGTATTATTATGATTTGTCACGTCATAAAAGATATCCTTACACACATATATAAGCTCCGAGAAACAAGAAAACAAGCTTATGGCTGCAAATTTTTTTTTTGGGGGGGGGGGAAGAGGAGGAATCATCTTAAATCATTTTCATCATTGTTACAGCTTTTGGCATAACAGATTTTTCTCCTTCTATAAAACAGACTTGCTGTATTGACCAATGACTTACATTTCTTAAACAAGTGCTGTTTGTTACTGTTCTGAATTAAACTAAAGTAACTCAACCACAAATGAGAGTTTACAACTCTTACTTTCCTTACCATAAACAGGGCATTACTCAAGTTCAGACAAGATTCTATCCTTACTAAATAAAATATCAGAATAAACTCAAGGCAAGTCCTACATACCTCAAGTCATCATTTCGGTTCCCTTTAAACTCAAACTTCAAACACTGTTGAAGCAAATGCTAATCTTTATAAAGTTTTCCAGTACTTTTTGTGTGAATATCATAATACACTGATAATTCCTGGATGGTATGAATATTACCGTTTCTTTCTTAGATTAACTTGAGCCTATTAAGCTTCCTTCCTACAAACACACATTAATTCAAATTCCACAAATTATATATTTCTATTTCATTTTCATGCAAAAAATCAAGTAACTAGACTAATAAAAAGTAAGATTTATAATGAATATTACTCAGTCAAGTTAGGTAATTAAAACTACTAGATTGTTAAATAACTGAGTAATTTGAGTGAATTACATGTACCAATAAATTTACAGTTATAACAGAAGTAAGTAAGTATAATTTGACCCTCTACACGTGAACCACTAGAAATGATAAGTAATGTATTATATTCATAAAACCATCTCATTAAAAATCACTTTAATAATCAGTGACAACAGACGGTTAAGAAGAAATAGAAATTGCTTTAAAAAATTGTTACAAGAAATTAGCTGTTGCTCACTTCTGTGCTTCTGTGGGGTTCTGAATTATAGATTTTTCACCATCAATTTGAAACTGTTTCAGTTGGTGTGATGGCATGCCTACAACAGAAATGCAAAGAGTTAAGAAAGTACAATTTAAAACAAGTTTTTACTTCAAACTTCGAGAATAACCTACAGGTGTGAATAACTCAAGTAACTAACAAGATATTTTCAGTCTTGCTACTGATATAAAAATTTAAGTACTCATTTGTTTGATACTAAAGTAAAATTTTTTTTACAACTGTCAGTGTTTGTACATTACGTACTGATTCAGACTTTTTACCAACAATATTTACAATTATTAAAGCTGATGTTACTGGAATAATTTGAAACTTGTACAAGAATCAATAAATATCAAACATTATATTCCTTTCAACATAACCCTTGGTCTACTGGCTCACAAGCTTCAGTTCTTGACCCACCTTCAACAGGCTTACAGTTGAAAGATTCTGCAACCTTCTGTATTGCATCTGCAACAGCAATATTCTGAAAAGTAAATCAAAAATCCACGTTCTACTATTTTGTTTGTTATGTGCAAAAACTGAAGAGAACACATTATACCAATATCTTCTGTACACAGCCTGCAAACTTCCTGTTTCCCTTTAAAAGCCAAGATGCTCGTTTCCCTTGATCAAATGAGGAATTAATTCCAAAGTTTACATGTTGTGTTCTTACTTATTTAACCTGTTTATAATATGACTGATTATAATTGAAAAAAAATGTGGCCATGAAACATTTGCTGTAAATTATACCAATAATGAGTCTCTGTAGTTAAAAATAATAATATATATTGTTAACACAAAACTCTGTTAAACAAGGGTGACTTTTGTTAACCTTGATTTTGTTAGCTAAGAATTATTGTATGATTTGACGAATGAATAGTTCACAAACAAGTGTTATAATAAACTACCAGAAGAAAAACTATTTGATCCTAAACTAAAATACAGTACTGGTAAAACATCAATCACATTGAAGAAATTTTAGTCAAGTGTTCACATGGAATTACACTTACGTCTCTTCCTGGTTTTACCATTCGAAGAGCAGTTTCTGCTGCAAAATAAGCAGCGCGTATAACATCTGCTTTCCTTCCTGTCACTTTATTCTCCTGTCAAATAATCTGAATTTATCAGACATGTCCTACACATTCTCAAAAGTGAAATTTATTAAGATAAAAACCATAGATTTACTTAGCTACAATTCTTACACGTACCGATGTACGAAACCAATTTTTTTATTCTGCTGTTTTTTTTATAGCAAGTACAATTAATAACCTGATAAAAAAAGAATAATTCAACTTTATCTTTCATGTCTGATGAGCAAACTTTATTTTTTAATAATTCTTTATTTATCAACAAATAAAATTACCTGAAAAAACAACAACAAACAAATTCAAGTTTATTTTACATCTTAAGAGTGGACAAATTGAAATGACAGAAGATACTGGTTTAAACCTAGTAAGTGAACATGGCTGATGGGCATTGGTGTAAACCTAGGTATGTCAACACGACTGATGGACAATACAAGTTAATGTAATAATGGATGTCAGTGAAATCTTTAATGACAGTAGCAGTTGAGGTGATATAAACTAAATCCACTAATCAGAGAAAAACAAAAATGAGAACTGGATATTCTAAGTTAATCTTTATATTTTTTAAATGAATTTTTAAAAAATTAAAAACACTTTTTAGCACTCTGAAAAAAACTTTTTACCTTGCAAGTGCCAACCACTAGTGTATGTGCAACAACAGCTATAAAGCCATCAATGTGAGCTCCGAGATCTCTGAAACAAATACATCACTTTTTATCTAATGTTAACAATATAAAAACATATCTAAAAATGAATTCTCCATAATGTTTGGAAAATTTGTGATGATGAGAAACCCACATGAAGTAAAAATGTATCTCAAGGCAGCTGATGTGGGTTTTAAAACTTTTATTAATAAAGCAGAGAACAATGTTTAGTTCTTTTGTGAAGATAAAACTATCCAAGAAAGTTGCAAACATTTTCTTTGTTAACCTGAAGATGACCTTAGAAAGTTAAAACGTCCTCTACTTTACTTTGATACTTATACCAGCCATCTTGAGATACAAGTTTTGGAAAACATTTAACAAAATCTTCAAAGCCTTCTTTTCTGTTTTGTGTATCAGAGCTGCAAAAATGAGTTACAGTAGAAACAACGTGCTTACTCTAAACTATCTTTGCATCAGGATAAAAGTTTTACACTTCTGACAATTGCAGCTGAATGTAGTTTAAAATATTTTTGCGTCTGATATTAAATCAAGAGTTTGAAAAACAGTAAAAAAAGAAAAAGGAGCATAGTCTGTTCTTTTTATATTTAACATTATATTTTCTCCCACATATCAGTTAACTCAAATATCTACATCCACCTCTTGTTCTCATTATTATCTTAAGCCTACTCATACCACTACTATTATATTCAGCTTAATTTCATAATGTTTTATGATACTCCTACACTTTAAATTTTCTGAAAAAAATGTATTCTAAAACCTTAATTTTCCCATGAAAATATATTTCCAATAAGTATTTCTCTTTGTTCATAAGATTAGCTGTCCTTGTTCATTGCTGCCCTCTATATGCAAAAGTTTTTCTCTACACCTGTCACAAGCCTTCTACAATCTCCTCTTAGAGTCAAGTCTTTCCATTATGCATCACCCTTCCAGCAAAAGATCATAGTACACTTACATATGCATGTAAATCCCTCTATCAAACTATCACTTTGAAGTTCAGAAGCAGATGAAAGCACTAGAAGAGTGTAGAGAGAGAAGTACCCATCAGAAATACATTTTCAGTACATGAAAATTATAGCTTCCAATATGGTACTTCCCTCCACTCAGAAGACTACCTGGAATCCTACAATGATTAGGAAAATGGATCAGTGTGAGAAAAGAACAGATATACCACCCCAAAAGTGTGAGAAAGATACCCCTGTATATCAGAGAGTAAGATCTGATGAGGGGAACCACACCAGTTCTGAAACAGGTATACTCTTTGTCAATGTGTGAAATGTACAAGACATCAGGGTGAAAAATGAAAGGAGCACATCTGAGTGAGAGAGAATGTGGTGGAAAAATTATCCTAACCAGAGAGAAATATTGTAACTCAATTTCCCTATGAGAAAAGTAGATAAACAAAAATACACCCCTGGGTGTACAGTAGCTAGGGCATGGCAGACTGACATCCACAGGAGGGTAAGATGAAGATCATACTGTCTACCTCAAACCTGAGAACCATAAAATTAAGAACCAGTCTGTTTCCTGGGTGTGACACAAGGATTAGCTCTGAGCTACTGACCCAAGAACTTGACATTCACACAATACTTTTAACTTTTCCACAACTTACCCATAATTTATCTTCAAAGGAGATGTCATGTGTCCATGAAAAGATAGTACCCAAATGCCAATTTGGTGAAAATGGACAAAACACTGAGTGGGTCAGAAGAAGGACATCTCCAATTTGAGGTAAGGGGAATAGGTATGATTGTCCCTGCAAAAGCAATAACTGAACTACTTCAGACACTTGCTGGCAGTTTGCAGGAAATCAAGGAGAAAAGAAGGAAACAAGCAAAGGAGACATCAGAGGTGAGAAAAGAAATGGGAATTGGAGGCACATAACAGATCAAAGGAAATATGTGGAATGTTGATGGACCAACATTAAACGAAACTTGATATTATGAGGCTGTAAGAGTCTCATTATATGGTGTCACAGAATTAGGGCTATGCACCAATCCCTAAGATACGTTGATGATAAATGGATGAAATCGTAATGGTATTGCAACCTATAAATGTCCCTACAAATAAGAAATCACATAGTAAATACTACAGATCAGGACAATGAAGTGAATAAGAGAATAACAGTAGTGTCTGCAGAAATTCCACAAGATTTCTGTGGACAGAGGAAGGTTCATACAGGGACACTGCAAAAAGTTGATAAAGATTAAAAAATTAAGCAAGGATATCAGGCATGAGAAATATAAACAGATGATTCAGGAGCCACTCTCCTAATTAGGTAAAACCTAACAACTGTTGAACTAAAACTAAATAGACAGCACAACGTTAAGAAAACAAGCAAATCAGTTAGAATGTCACCTCCTCCAACTCTATTTTTTCCAAAACTCTCATTTAGTTCCAACTACTTTTGTTAAGGGTGTTTCTTATAACCAATAGTAAAAACAAATTGTACTTGTGATTCTGACGTTTATGAGGTACAGTGAAAGCAAATGATGCAATGATTCATAACATTTAGAAATGTACACAAATATTTACTCACAATATACATTCAAAAACTGAAACAAATGTACAGTTATACAATGTTATTAATATTCTTAAACAGATTGTATACAACTATTCAGTGTCAACAACTATCGGAAAACACATTCAACAGAAACTATAAATGAATACCAAATCTAAGTAAGAAAGTTTTCCAAAGAAGACTAGACTTATAAATGGTCAGACAGGTAAAACTGACATTTAATTGGTTGACAAGTAAGATCTGAAAAGGAAAAAAGGATTTTATAAACATGCACTCAAACCACATCTTTCTTTACCTGTACCAATAAATTCTAAACATCCAAAAAGAAAGAAAAGAAAAATAACCATTACTCACAGAACTGCAATATTTATTGTACTGGTATAAAAGTGCACAAAAAAGTTCTGACAATTTTAAAATGCAGTGTTGTTAGTCTGAAAAAGTCACATTGTGAAAACTGTATAATGTGTGTATAAGCCTACAGATGAGATATCCTGTTGTCAGCATAAAATATTTTCTTTGATTACTCTGAATTTTCCACTTTAGTACATACAATCTGATACATTAGAGATCCTGTTCTTGACTTGACTACTTTATTCCTTCAAGCCTTGTTGCTTTCAGGGATCTTGTATTACGGTTGCATCACAAAGAGACTACCGAAACAAGTGACAAATTACTGGTTTACTTCCAACAGGGTTACACAGTAGTTGACGGTGACACAAAATATGAAATATTTAGCAGTTTAAACATCGTAACAGAAGTTGCCTGAAACTTCACAACCAATATTAACTGAAGATGTTCCTCTTATTATTAATTTTATGATTTTTCTGGAGTTGTCACACACTGAAGACTGGAATATATCATCAAATAACTGATATAGTTTTACTGAAAACAAATGTTTTAAAAATACACACTAAAAAAGTAAGACTACTGGGACAAAAATCAGTAATTTAATAATGTGAAAATCACTTCTAGACTAACCATGAAACAGACTTAACATATTCATAAACAAATCTTTAGTAAAAATAATTCAATAAAAATACTTTTTGTACAAAAAAATGTACAATTTTTACTAAAATTATTAAATTTTGTGAAGATTCGTAACCTGTATCAAAAGTTATAGTATAAAGTCAGTCTGCAAATGTGTAGACAAACTTGTGTAGATTATACAGTTTAACATACTATTCACATTTACATACAACTCCAGTTGCAAATAAAATAATGGAAATGTAAATTTCAATTTCAGCACTTGAAACAAAAACATTTAGTTAACCTTTTCCTTTTATAATTCAACCTTTCAAATTGTTACATTTTCCTAAAATAACTGCACAAAAACCTTGGTTGTAACACTTAAATAATTAACAATATGCAAGTACATTATTAACTCTAACAGTGTATAACTTTACAAGTTAGAGATAAATACAGAACTGTTTCAACCCAGTTTCATTAAGATTACTCAGCTAGAAGTTAGTTGGTTGATTTTGTGTTTCATGGCACAAAGCAGCTCGGCTAACTTTGCCAAACATCCAGCAAAAAGTTAAAATTAAAGTAAATTTAGTAAAATTCATAAAAGTAAATTAAGGTAAAACAAAACATAAATAACATAAAATCAAAATTTACATCTAGTCTACAACGTTAAGAGAAAAACTATAGTAATACAAGTTGTAAAGGACTTTCTGCAGAATAATTGCAACAATCATAACTCACCAGGAAGACCAACAGGTAAGTACAAAAACCACCAGTTGGCCTTTCCAGTCCTGGTTCTGAGTTACTTAATGTTATGGCCATTTCCTGATTTCAAATTGAACTAGATGGACTTTGATTCTTAAAAGGCAATCACATTAAAAGGATTTAATGTACAAAGTAAAGAACTTAAATAGCATTAAGAAGATTAATGGCTTTTAAAAAACTAAAAACATTTCCAAGGTGGACATTGTCACCGCCACCAATAACACTGTCTAACATTATGGATAAACCCTGGGAAAGAACATGTTTAAAATGGTGCCATCGTTGTGAATCATAACGATGACAAGAAAGTAAAATGTGGCTTATTGTGATCCGAGTGTTACACAAACTATATACTGGAGCATCAGTTCAAGAAAAAAGTAAACAATGAGTTAAAAAACTGATTAATAAGTAGTCTAGTTAGAATTAGAACAACTTCCTCTTTCTGAACCTTACTAAAGCAAGACGGCCAAAATCCAATATTGGATTTTATTTGGTAAAACGTGTTTTCATGTTGCTCACGCAAAGTCGACTTCCAGCTAGCACGGAGCCGAGCCTTGAATACAGGACCATAGTCCATGTATGAGAAAGGCACAGCTGTGACAGTGCCAGAGCAGATAGGCTTAGCTGCAGTGTCAGCAAGTTCATTCCTTCGAATACCAACATGGCCTGGCATCTAGAAAAACTGGATAGTAGTAGATGTCAAAAAAGAGAAATGGGCCAGTCAGTTTTGAATATTGGCAAGAACAGGGTGTGAATCAATTCCAGGGCCAGAAGAGAACTAAGCAAGGATTATAAATAGTGCTGTTGGAGTACTGCTCAGCTTCAATATGATCCAGGGAAAGAGAAATAGCATACAGTTCATCAGTGAACACAGAAGCTGAAGAGAAGATTCTGCACACAACCACTGAACCACAACAAACCATGATAGAGCCCACAGAGTCACCTGATTTCGAACTATCCGTATAAATAGGAATGGAAGGATGGTCCAAAAGATGCTCAGCAAATAGCATACAGTGTTTCCAATCAGGAGTGTCTACTTTTCCAAGATGAATTAAAGACAGGTCACAACTGGGGACTGTAAGAAGCCATGGTGAGATGGACTGACCGGTGGGTTCAGCAATGTTATCCAAGGACAGACCCAATTCATCTAACTGAGCCTGGATACAAAGACCAAAAGGAGCAATGACAGACTGTCTGGTCTGAGAAAGCATGGCCCATTGAGGAAGGAAAACTATCACAGGTGGGATGCTCTGGTAAGGAATGAAGTTTCAAAGCATATAGTAGAGACAGTTGCAAAAAGCAGAGGTGCAAAGAAGGTTCATGAGACTACGTATAAGCTCTGAACTAGGGAAGTGTGGAAAGCCCCAGCGCAGAGCCAAAGCCCTTGATGATGAATGGGGTCCAGCATCTTTAAGGCCAAGATAGTCGAGTTTCGATTGAATAAGAGCACGATACATCTTTAGCATAGAACATCGATCTGTTCCCCAAGTGGTGGAAGAGAGGACATGAAGAATGTTCAGTGATCTTGTACATTTGACCCATAGCTGCTTGATGTGTGATATAAAGGTCAGCTTACAGTCAAAGATAAGCCCAAAACTCTTTGTCTCAAGAACAACAGGCACAACTTCATCGATATGGAAAAAATGAGTTACAGTGGAAACAACGTGTTTACTCTAAACTATCTTTGCATCAGGTTAAGAGTTTTACACTTCTGACAATTGCAGCTGAATGTAGTTCAAAATATTTTTGTGTCTGATATTAAATCAAGAGTTTGGAAAACAGTGAAAAAAGAAAAAGGAGCATAGTCTGTTCTTTTTATATTGAACAATATATTTTTTCTCACATATCAGTTAACTCAAATATCTACATCACAAGGGTAACACCCTGTGTCACATGGCACAGAAGGTTAAAAAAAATGGGCCTGGGGTACTTTTCTGTTGATATCCCACACTCTTCAACTGCATTGCTTTCCAGCAGGCCCGTGCACATGCTTAGTGGGTTAGACATACCTTCTACCACCAGTTCCAAAGTCATGTGGGACAAGATTCGAAAGGTCAATGAGCAATATAATTCTGTCCCACTCGATCTTGCTCTCTGGTCAGGAAGTAGCTGATAACCAGAGCATCACTGATACTCTAGGTGAAAGTTCTTCCTCTACCTTCTTAGCCATCAAGACTCGGGCAGAACGATCACCTCTTTCCTTTTGAACTGATTATCTCTATGACTATAATTTTCCCTTGACACTGGTGAAACTCAAACTGGCCCTTTATCAGTCTGGCAGTACAATGGTCGGACCTGATGATGTGCACCATGAAATGCTGTGTCATCTCTTGTTTTTCTTCTGATTGTTTTTAATGGGATCTGGCAGGAGAGTCTTTTTCCTGATGCCTGGTGCCAGGCTATTGCCCTACCTTTCTCTAAGCCTGGAAAGAATCCCAAGGTTCCTTCAAACTACCATCCAGTTGCTTTTACAAGCTGTCTCTGTGAGACTTTAGAGAGGATGGTTAATGCTCATATTATTTGGTTCCTCGAATCAGACAACCTCCTCTTGTCCAGCCAGCGTGGGTTCTGACAACAGTGCTCCACCGTAGACACCTGATTGGACTTGAAACGTCAATCAGAAAAGCTTTTCTCAAACATATTGTATCAATATTCTTTGACATTGAGAAGGCTTACAATGCAATATAGAGGTATGGCATTTTGCGAGACCTTCATATATATGGGTTACGTGGCCATTTGCCCATTTTTATTAAAATTTTTTTAAATGGACAGGTGATTCCAAGTTCGTGTGGGTGTGACACTTTCCTGTTCTTTTCTACAGGAACTTGGAATCCCTCAGGGCTGTGTTTTGAGTGTTGCACTTTTCAGTATAAATATTAATGTCATCACTGAACAGCTCCCTCTCACTGTTGTAAACGGGCTCTATGTCGTCGACTTTCACATGTCATGTCATTTGTTGAACACGAGGTATATTGAGCAGCAGCTGCAGACTACCCTCAATCATTTACTGAAGTGGACCACAGCAAATGGCTTTAAATACTCTCTCTAAAACCGTTTGCTGCCAACAGGGAATTCACCCTGATCCTGAATTCCATATCAGTATACTGAATGGATTAACGAGATTCCCACTGTCCCTATCTACTATCTAGCAAAACCACAGGCAGGATTCAACCTTGGACAAGGATATTGTGGAAAACGTGTTGAAGTTTTAGGAATACATTGAAGCAGCTGCTTGCATAATACAGTCAGTTACTGCTGCCACACAGTCATCTATTAATGGCTTACAGATGATAGCAGGATCAAGTTCTGTGAGAGCAGTGAAAATAGGCCAGTTTGCCTGATCCAGCTTACACTGGGACACGCAGGTCAGGTGGCATGGACAACAGCCAGTTTCTCTAAAAAGTATAGGAAAAATGATCACCGTCTTGTGGATTATTGTCAACCCTCCATTAAAAATGGGACAATAATAAAGTGGAGCAAACTGAGATCAACAGCAGTAAATGACTGACTAGTTGTGTAAAAATAAGTAGAAGAACCAGTATTGAAAAGTAAAAGGTTGTGATCAGAGAGCATACCCTCTACATAGCAACCCCTCCTATCAATATCAGCACATCCCTATAAAGGATGATGTCCATAAAAGTCCCCTTTTATTAAAAAGAGAGATGGCAACTGTTCAACAAGAACATCAAGGTCTGATTGATCATATGTCTCTCCAGGTGACAGGAAGAGAGAACAAACAGTGATGGTGTGACCCAAGGAAACACAGATGGCTATGGCCTCCAAGGGTGTATTGAGTGGTAAAGACAGAGTGGGCACATGCTGATAAACCAACAGTGCCACCCCTCTGTGAACTCGTCCATCACACAGCCTACCATTTCTGTACAAAGAAAACTGCTGATAGGTGACTGTATCAGCAAGTTTTAGAAATATTTCCTGTAAGGAAAAACATACAGGATGGTAAGAAGCAATCAGTGTTTTGCTGTCATCCAGATTAGAATATACACCTTGGTAGTTCCATCGTATCAAGGTAGCCATTTTTATTTATGTGTAGGCAAATGGGGTGGAGAACCCTTCTGTTTATGACCACGTCTTTATTCGAGGGAGGTCTATTGACCTCCACGAATCCTGCAATGGGTTGATTGTGTAGGTCTTTGCTGTTGGAAAGCAATTCCAATGACTGAAAACATAAAAAAAAATGATCATTTTGCATCTTGGGATGGGAAATGAAGATTTATCTGAGGAAATGCCTGTACCTAGAACCAAAGGAAATGGATCTTGGAATTTGTTGGAATGTATGTTGGGAACAGAGATGGGTGTTGAATTTGATTCATCAACTTTTTTCACCATGGATGTCAAAAGACTTTTCATTTGTTTTGAGAATGATTCTTTTAGGAGGCACAGGGAGATCTGTTTGCACTCCCACTGTAGTAGTGGAACAGAGTGCAGCAGCATACGTCCAAGGTGAAGTGGTGGACAGCAATTTTTGAGCCTCAGGATAAGTAATGTTATGGGTTGTTTTCAAACACTGTACCTCTTTTTCTTCCACCCATTTGGGGCATGAGTGAAAGTAGGATGGGTTGAGAGCCATTGCAATTGATACAATGAGGGTCCATTTCACACTCCTAGATGTGGCCCTTGCCATAGCAAGGAGCACATGTCAAGGAACCATGAAATGATGTCTTAGAGTGACCAAACCGCTGACACTCTAAACATCCGAGAGGATTTGAAATGTATGGCCATACTCTGCAATTAAGATGGTGGCAGGTGGACGTGGTGATGTAAATGTCAAAATGAGGATATTTGTTGGCACTGTAACTATATCTTTGCAAGTGGAGATGTGCCTCACTGCAGAAACTACTTGAGTGGAGAAACCAGTGAGAATCTCTGACTTGGGGATGTTCTTTGAATCCCTCTTAACAATTAATTCCTTGTGATAAATTCAAAGTAGCATGAGGTGCAACCTAAATAGGTATATCCCTAATTGGTTTTGAATGCAAGAGTAGTTTACTGTGTTAAGATGTGGATGTTTCCACCAATATGTCATCAGATTGAAGCTTCTTTACTGCCTTTGAAGAGCCAGCTCTAGTCCCCTCTGAATGAAAAAGGGAGACATTTGCCATAAAGATTTGTCTGAAAGAAAATGTAGGATAAGAAAATGAGGTACAACAGGTGTTACAGATGTTGAAGATTGTTGCTCATAATCATCAATATGTGGTTGTTTACTTATGGACTGTTTTTTCACTACTTTAAAGTTTTTATTTGGATGATCCATAATAAAAAAAAAAAAAAAAAAAAAAAAGGAAATTGTGGTGCCAACTGACCCCACCTATCATGGAGCCCTACAAGGTGACACACTACAATGTCAAACAATCCTGGTGTTGCTACAATGTCCTTTCATGAATGCTGTACCCAAGCACCAGCATCAGATACAATGTCCACAACACCTGTTGAGAACATCCTGCACTAGCACTTAGTTGACCCTAGTCCACGTGGACCAGCTGAATGACCTAAAGGAGGCCAACCCCTAGGCTACCCATCTACAAGAATTTGAGGCCAAAATGGTGTGTTAGGTTTGGAACCCTCAACCACCAGGATCCTCTACTCCCCATCATGGGTCACTACGCATGTCAAACACATGGGTGGATGTTTAGATCCCAGAGCAGGTAAACTGAAAAAACAGAACCTTCCCTGGGAGGTCCCCTCACCACGTACAGGAATCCACACTGAGAGGCAGCTGGAAGTAGGAGACAGTTTCAACTCACAGCTTCACTCAGCTAGAAGTACAGAACTGTTTCAACTCACAGCTTCATTCAGTGAGAAGTACAAAACTGTTTCAACTTAGTTTTACTACCTTTACTCAGCTAGAAGTATAGAACTGTTTCAACTTACAGCTTTACTACATCTCCTTCCTTCAGTGTAACATCTGGATCACTTCTGAGAGGTGAAAAATGGCAGATACAGTTATTCACTGAAACACATGTTGGAAAAGCAATACCTGAAACACATAACACTATTTCAGTTTAGCCCTAAAATCACATATACAATCTACTTCATTTTCAGTGCACTTGATGCAAAAATCCTTTTTTCTACTGATAAACTATTTTTAGTCAATGTAAAATATTTGACTTTTTCTGTGAAATTAATCTTTCATTTCATTTATAAACACAGACAGTAAACTACCTGTAAAATATGATCTCATGATACCTAAATTTTCCCACAATAAGCACAATTATTGCTATCCAAGCTGAAAGTAGCAACAGTCCATGATCTTTGATACAGTTAACTCCACACTATAATTATAGAACATTATCATTATATGTGAAACTTTAAATGTGTGTAGTTCAGAGTTCATGTTTTTATGTTACTGCAGTTCTATAATCTGAAATGTTATATTTAAGAAGATTCATAAAATTCATTTTTCATCTTATTAACAGCTAGAATCATAGCCGATATTAAATTAATTCTGGTTTAAAAAATTAAATCTTAAGTAATAAGGCCCTTGTTACAATTTTCAACCAATCAGAAACACACTAGAGGTAATTACAAACAAATATAACATTTGAACCTCCTGTCTTCATGCCAACAAGTTTATCAAACTGACCAGAAAAGCCTCTTAACACCCCTTTTATACAGTCTTTACTAAAAGTCCTTTAAAGGCTAATTAATGGGCTGATAGAGATAATTTTATCATTTACAAAAACCTCAGAAAGCTGTTGTCTCTTTATTAAGAAGTACTTAGTTTTGGTAATCTCAGATATTTACACCAAGTGTTTACAAGTTTTTCTAAACCTAATTATAACTTACTTAGAAAGCCAAATAAATTATAATCATTTTGTGATATTATATTATAGTCTCTGATATACCTCTTGTGTTATAAAAACCATATTTCAATATACATTAACTGCTTTTTGTACAACCAATACAGCATGAGAAAAATATGGTGACTCATGGAATCCACATCCAAACAGGTCTCAAGCGAAATTAAATTTTATTTTTATGTATATTTTTAATTAATATTTGATTAAGTACATAAAACAAAATTTACATAAAATTATACTTTCACTACATTAGCATGATGGAGAAGGTCAGCTTACAGGATGCAATAACTAAACTAATCATTAGTTGGTCTCAAGCTCTTCCTGGGTTCTTGTGGTTTATTCTTTATCATGCACAGAGAGGGTCCAAACATACAGAAACAAACCCATAACTTTAGTAAAACAATTGTGGAAAAGATTAAAAGTCTCTAATTGTTACAATATACAATAATTATATAAAAGTACCTATTGAGTTTATTTCCAATACTCCACTTTTCAACATACACATTATGTACTTACAACTCTTCAGATTTCATGAAGATACATTTTAAAAGTTCAGAGACAAAAAGTAAAATCAGAAACTTGTTACATTTTATTAAAAATGAAAGAACAGGAAACTAACCTGTTTGATAAAATAGCCATGGTTATTTTTATAAATGGAAATTAAATAAAAACTGTTTTCTCTCACACTCACCCTTCTTTAACTCCTTCTCTTTCTTAAAAACCTTCCCTGTTTCTTCAAGCAAAAGACTGTCACCAAGTTCACATAAAGTTAGTACACTTACCCCGTCTCTGCATCTTTCTATCAGTTTCTTTAAGACACCTTCATGAGAAGAAAGTCATTTACCATTAGTATAATGCAATGAAATACTTAACGTTTTACAAAATGTACACATACAAGGAATGGCTTGATAGTAAAAATACCCCTGGAAATAAGTGTTTCAGGTTGTTCATTTTCCACATCTCACATGAGCTGATCTCTTACCACATCCTGCTATCCTCTAAAGAACTTTTATCTTTTGTTGCTACATTTTAAAATTTCCATTCTAATTGTACAATGTTAAGTTTACTTTTATTATACTATTCCTACACTTAGCTTACTTCAAACATCCAGGAACTGTAGCAACATCTATTGATAACACACACACACCTTTCTTCATTCCACTGATATATTTCTGAGCTGAATATTATCAGTGAAGTCTGCTTCATTCCTATCTGGATCAAACATTATACAGATGTTCAGAATGTTACTGATCTCTGATGTAGACATTCTGTACAACATTCCTTGGAACATTAAAACATGGAACAGTACCTTATTCAACAGGATATTCTTCCTAATGGTAACAGGACCATTTATCTGTTAGCTACAAACACTCTTTACTGTCATATAATGTGCAAGTTCAGTCAGTATGTGTCTGAAGTATGAATTATGGCAAAGTAATTACACTGTCTGCTGCACTCCCTAGTTTTAAACTGCTAACAGAAGGAATTCAACTGGCTAACTGTGCCCATAAACAATACTTGGGCTACTTTTTAACAATGAATAGGACTGATTGTAACATTATAACATTCTCAAGTCAGTATAGTCAGTGGTTGCCTCACAAACTCAAGTTCATGGATTCGATACCCAGTGCCACAAACATGCTTGTCCCTTTTAAGAATAAGGACATTCTAACATCAAGGTAAATCTTATCGTACCCTGGTATAAAATAGCCCAAAATATATATATTGTGGATATTGTGACCTGAATTAACACAATGGAAAAGTCCTTCATGTGCTTTGCCAAGGTTAACCGACATCTTTCTCTCAGTCACATCACAGCCCATAATAAATAAGCTTCTGAAAAATATGAACTCTGATGACATCTACAACTGTGGTTCACCCTCAGTCATAACCATGGCTAATGAAAGATCCACAGTAAAACAGAGAGAAAAACGGTCAGGAATAAATGACAACAAAAATGGTAGACATAAGGATGAGAGAGGGAAGTCTCAAAAACCTCATCTGGATGGCTTAGGATGCTACTTTGGAGAGTATACACTTATAAATAATTTGTAACTTAGAAATGTATTATAAGATAACTGTACTAAACATGAAGTGATTGTACAAAATATAATGGAATCAACAATGACTTCATCAACCTGTTTTCGAACCGTGACTTGTATTCTTTATTACTACCTTATTACCCAATATATTAACCAAGTTCTGGGCACCTTCACTGCAGAAGTTATGCGAGTTTTGCTTCAAGTATCTAACATCATGAGGTGAGAAATTCCCCACACTAAATAGTTAACATAAAAGCTCTCAGTCTTTACTCTTTCAGAGTTGTTTAGTGTATGTGACAGATTTTTTTCTCAGTTTTCAAAAATCACCAATTAGATTAAAGTAACTTTTAAAACTTGAACAGATGGAATGTACAAACACCCCAACTTTAAAACACTGGATACCAATAAGATTTTGAAAGTCACCTGCTGGTAACTTTTATTAGAATTTGATTTCATAGACACTATTATCTGTATTTCACACTCCCTGTACCTTTTTATTCCCATGCATTTAGGATTTAAAAAAATTGAGGGAGAAAAAATACATAGTGTAAAGTAATGAAAAATATTATCTCAGCTTGTGGTTTAAGTGTTCCATATATGAAGTACAGAACAGTCATGTTAAGGGCTAACCACTGGTGGGACAACCACATGCCAAGTAGTGTTAAATTATGAAATGAATACAGATATATCTTTATTACTTTCTAGATCAATATAATTTTATATCACAAACCTAACTGAGAAAACAAACCTTTGTGTGTGGTGCACTTAAGGTAAAACTTGTGTAGTTTTTCAACATTATTAGTTAGACTACATATCTTAAATTACTCTGTTTCCTTCTGTGAGTTTCTAGTTAATTTATTGAGATATTTGTTTAGTGTGCATTTAATACTAACTGTTCTCAGTAACATTTCTCTTTCAGTATTTAAATTTCATTGATTTTGTTTAAAATTTTGCACTATGACAGACATCTGAAGCTAGCCGAGCTTCCATATTTTTTTTTAGATGCTATTGTTTAACATAAATATTTAATAGAATTAGCACCTGTCTTTGGACCATTCTGTTCTTTACTAATGATCAAGAGTTTGAAAATTATCAATTTTTTTAAAATAAAATCTTTTTGAGCTATTAAAGTTAAAATTATTTTAAAATTATATTTGAAAGTAGAGATTATTTTGGAATTATTTATAATTAAATATTATTAGAGTAAATGGTTTCTTTTGGAGTTCAGCTGTAAATTAATAATGTATTCATATTTAATTACTAAAGGATAGTTTTAACCTAACTGTCAGTTTCATTGCATTAACCTAAAAGAACTTTCGGTAATGTAGAATCATTCCTCGAAGTTATTAAACTTGTTTCATAATTTCATGGTACATTCGTTTATTCATTCCAGTTTATGCACTTTCTTAACTTATTACAAAATAAAAAAGGTGAACTGATATGCCAGCCTTTCCAAAACCATTCATTAAATTTAAGTAAACATTACTTAGCAACAGTACTGCAATGTTATGATTATATAGTTTTGCCGCCAGCAGTAAGGCACGACAAGATTAGGCTTAGCAAATGCAGTAACCTACGCTATACATCCACATGTGTTATGTTACCGTATGTTGTAAATGATCTTGAGGTTACAAAACACAAACAAAAACTGAAGGAATTAAAACAAATTAAAATTAGATAGAAAATTACTAAAACTTACGATTCACCATTTCTCCTGCCATTTTATACTTGGTAACAACCAAGTCTTGGGCAATTGTTGGCTCATTTTCATCCTTATCAGCCATCTTAGTCACCTCACCAAAATATTCCCACAATTCGTTGCATGTATTTGAAGACCACTAGTATATCACATGTTTAGGGTTAGTAAAACCACGTGCTATTAATACTTAATAATGTGTTACAATCCCATTTGAACTTTAATAACGTATGCGTATAATAGCAACATGTTTTTCTGAGTTAAATATTTATGAAATCAACTTCTATTATTCAGTTACTTTCAGTGCAAATAACAATCGGTGATGTGAACCTGACGATGACCGAAGAAGGTCGAAACGTTGTTCGCTCTTCTATGTAAAATATTTTCTCAACCCAAACAAGCCGTTTTTGCATATAAAATGTATGATTTATAAGATGTCACAACACCGTAATAGCCCATCGTATAACATAACACTGACTCTCCTGGTGGCTCAATGATAATATTTGAGATTACAACGCTAAAAACAGAGTTCATTACTTACGGTGGGCAAAGACCAAATAAACTTATTGTGTAGCCTTATACAAGCTTGCAAACAAGAGATTTTTACAAACTTAAAACACATAATACTATTAAACTGAACTTTGTCAGTTATATTGTTAATCATAGTTACTGGTCATGAAAATACAACTTTTCAGCACAAGAATCAACAAATGAGCCCTACATTTGACAGCGCTTTAGAAAATGTTGTGTAACAGCAAAAAAGAGAAAAACTTATGCCATGAAAAACATCATATTTGTACAATTTTGTTTGTTTGTTTGTTTGTTTTGGGATTTCGCACAAAGCTACTCGAGGGCTATCTGTGCTAGCCGTCCCTAATTTAGAAGTGTAAGACTAGAGGGAAGGCAGCTAGTCATCACCACCCACCGCCAACTCTTGGGCTACTCTTTTACCAACGAATAGTGGGATTGACCGTCACATTATACACCCCCACGGCTGGGAGGGCGAGCATGTTTAGCGCGACGCGGGCGCGAACCCGCGACCCTCGGATTACGAGTGCACGCCTTAACGCGCTCGGCCATGCCAGGCCTATTTGTACAAAGTGACGTGTTTACGTCCAAGGAATCTTCATCTCCAACTTCCTTTGTATCGGGTGTGTACTGAAGATTTATGGACACATTCTGTTGCTTCACTTTATGGATATAAGTGAACTAAAAGAGTGACTGTTAAACCTCACTATCCTTCTTTCTAATAACACTTTAAATTTAAGAACGGTTGTTTAGAATTAAGCACAAAGCTAGTTTCATCCTAATTTTACGTTAACCAGAAAAATTGTTATACCAAAAATATTTAAATTCAAAACGTAATAAGCTTTACTACAGACAAACATATTCAAGTCATATCTCTTCTCATGTGCGTTGTTTCAAAACTGCTTTTAACTGACTCATAAGTATCCGATGACTTATGAGCAAATAACAGAACTTATAACGCTAAAAATTTGATTCAGATATCCGAGGTGGAAAGAGCACAGATAGACCCTGCGGATTTGTTTTTAACCACAAACTTTGAAAGCAACACATGTAGTTGGCATTAAGCGTCATACATAAACAACACATATGGAGTCACTTTGGAAATTTATAGGTTCAAGTTGATGTTCTGTATAAAAACGTAGCGCTCACATTTATCATGTTTTACTCTCTAGTATAACACGAAGTCACGTTTGTTTTGCGTATTTCCTCAGTAATTCTTACAAATGTCTCGATAAGTGAACATTTAAATTCTATCCAAGATCCAATTACCGCAGATTTTTTTTCATCATTTCATTAGTTTATGACGAGCGAAAATGGGTAGAACCCAGAAGTTATTCATTCGATTTCCAAAGTTCAGGATCTTCATTGTTTTGAAGACTGGTATTTCATTTCCGGACGAGTTAAGTTATATATACATATAGCTTACAAACAGTGTTCAACTGTGAATATTTCCATACTGAGTTAAGTAAAAAAATGTATGTATTTATAAATGAAAGACAATTACAGAATGTATATACATATATATATATATATTGGTATATCTCTGGAAGACGATTACAGAATATCTAACTTAAAAAGCCTACTTTTGTTTAATAAAGTGTAAAAAAAAAAATTGTATCTGGAACTGAAAGTGCTTTCTGGTTTTGTTTGTTTGGAATTTTGTGCCAAGCTACTTGAGAGCTACGAACACTAGCCGTTCCCAATTTATTAGTAATAGACTAGAAAGAAGGCAGCTAGTTATCATCACCCATCTTGAGCTACTTTCTTACCAACAAATAATAGGATTGACATGATCGTAATACATGTATAATAATGTTCCCACAGATGGAAGATAGAGCATGTTTCGTGAAGTCTGTTCAGTTGAAGAACCTATCTCAGATTAGCTGTATCTCAGTTCTCACATATTTTGTAAGCTATAAAGAAACCTGTAGTAACATAAAATCAAGGTGAGCCAACACGATTTTCAGATATAATCTACTGTTCAAAAACTTAAGTTGGCTGGTAATCCAGAGATGACAACTTATTTTCATCCGTAACAAAAAATATATGGGAACTGATTTATTGGATGTTATGGTTGCTAATATCTTAATTAGCAAATCAAACTAAAGACTAACTAAATTAAAATTAAGAATGATTTAGCAGAAGCTATCTGCAAGAACTAAACTTAATATGTGAGAAGGAAGCGATTTTGTTTGCTGTTAAGAACAAAATTACACAAGTTAAATGTAGAACTGAAAACACCGACACAGATATCATCCGTCATCTAGCCACTATACCCAAACGTAACCTTATACACCTGCTTACTACATCTTGGGAAACAGAGCTACATAATCACGAAACAGTTGAAAAAATTATGTAACTCTTAGTAACCCTAGATTGACCTAAAAGTTGTTATTATTATATAGTTATTATTGAACCCAATTTCTGACTAAACATTTCATTCGCTGACTGCGCATTGTTCACACCTCGTCTGCTTATATGCATACCTGCGGAGACTGTAAAGTCTCTTGCGTTAGTGAAACCAAAAGTGAAGTTTAAAGTAAGCAGATAAATACATGGGTATATGAAACTGTAAAAATGGTTACAAACCATCCCAACAGCGCTATCTATTAGCAAAATAGAGAAAAAGAACATCAGATTTCTTTCTTCAATTTTAAAATTCTCTCAAGAGCAAAACATGACACTGACCTTATTATAACGGAAACATTATACATAAAAACAATCCTTCCACCCCTAAATAATACACAAAGTCTGCACCATATTTAAACTTGTTTTAATTTAACTATTTCGTTTGTGTCACATATTGCATTCTGTCGTCTTACATTTGTATATTAATATTTTTTATTTATTTTGTATATATTTCTGTTGTAATTACAAATAACAAATATTGTTTGTTTGTTTTGTACTTGTGGATTACCGACGATTCTGAAACGTTTAATACATGCTTCCTATTATCACGTCTGTATTCTGCTCTACCGTTAAAACTACGCTAAGTTACACTAAAAAGTGAAAAAATAGTTGTTGTTGTTTTTTTACATTTTATTCGGTTTATTTCCGCCGCTTAAGAGAAACGTGGCACTAATAAACACATGCAGTAAATAATTAGTAACCTGTTTAAATAAATGTGATTTAATCGGTGATGACAAGAAACCCACTTGAAGTGAAAATGTATTCTCAGAGCGCTGGTATGGGTGTTAAAACTTTAATTAAAGTACATAACAACGTTTCGACCTTCTTAGGTCATCTTCAGGTTAACAAAGAGAGAGTTTGCAACTTCAGTTTGAACAAATTTTCTCTTTGTTAACTTGAAGATGACCTAAGAAGGTCGAAATGTTGTTGTGTACTTTCAGTGATGTCGAGAAACCCACTTGTTGAGAACTTTTATATGCAAAAACGGCTCTTCTGGGCCCAGAAAACACTTCAAATAGAAGAGCGAACAACGTTTCGACCTTCTTCGGTCATCGTCAGGTTCACAAAGAAAGGGTTACTGGTCGGAAGCTGACCACATGTTTGGGAGGGGTTGTATAATTGAGTGTTGCAATGTAGAGGGCGCGGTTTGAATATATAATTTTATCTATAATATTAATATAGGTATAATGGTGTTCCTTTATATTGGTTTATTTTGGGTTTAAGTTGTTGTATAAGTAAGGCTTCTTTAATTTTTCGTTTGTTTATGTTTGTTTCTTTATTTAGTATTTTAGTGTTTTCTATGGTTATGTTGTGTCCATTTGACTTGCAGTGTTCGAAAACGTGTGAAGGTGACTTTTTATGTTCTTTGAATCTGGTTTCCATTTTTCTACTTGTTTCTCCTATATAGAAGTCGTGGCAGTTATCACATTGTATTTTATAAATAATGTTGGTGTGGTGTTTGTCAGTGTAGTTCTTACATAGTATAGACCTTAGTTTTGTGCCTGGTTTTTGAATAAATTTAGTGTTAACTGGAATGTTATATTTTGTTACTAGTTTTTGCCAAATGTTGGTTATTTGTTTGCTGATGTCAGGAATATATGGTATACAGCAGTATATGGTTTCGTGATTTTTTGATTCGTGAGATATATTTACTTTTGTTGGTTGATTTTGCTTTCTGTCTAGGTGTGTGCGTATAATGTTTTCTACGGTTTGTGGAGGAAACTTATTAATGTTGATGAAGTGTTGTTTTATTTTATCTAATTCATCGTTAATTTTATCTGGTGAGCATAGTTTTATGGCTGTGTTTATCTGGTTTCTTAGTATGTTGAGTTTTTGTTTTGTTTCATGTGCTGAGTCCCAAGGAATGTATAGTCCAGTATGGGTGATTTTTCGGTGGATTTCTGTTTTGAATTGTGTGTCGGTTCTTATAATTTTGAGGTTAAGAAATGATATTTGATTGCTTTCTTCCTGTTCACATGTGAAGTTAATGTTGGGATGTATAGAGTTAATGTGAGTGAAAAAGTTAAGTATGTGTTCTGTAGATTCGAATCCCGCAATCGTGTCATCTACATATCTGTACCAGTATAGTGGTGGATGTAATGCTGTATTAATTGCTTGTGTTTCAATTTGTGTCATAAAAATATTGGCTAGAACTGGCGATACTGGGTTGCCCATGCTTAGGCCATTTGTTTGTATATAGTTTTGGTTGTTGAACATGAAGTTTGTCTTTATTGTGGTGAATTCTATGAGGGTTGCTAACTGGTTACTGGGAATGTCTATGATCGGGTTAGGGTCTCGAATATAGAGTTCTAAGGCTATCTTGCAGGCTTCTGTTGTTGGAACTTCTGTGAAGAGGGATATAACATCGAAACTGGCCATTAAGGCTTTATGATTAAGTTGATTTAGATTGGACTTGAAATTAAAAGAGTCTTTGATGAATGAGCTGGCTGATGTTGCATATTTGGAGAATGCCCATGCTATGTATTTACCAAGATTGTAGTTAAACGATTCATATGTTGACATTATTGGTCGTAATGGACAATCTGGTTTATGAGGTTTGGGGATGCCGTATATATTTGCGGTGTGCGTGAGTCGGTTTTACGTAGGTAGGAATAAAGTGTTTGTGAAATTGTCCAACAAAGACACATGAGACGCAACTGAACAAATTACTACTACAAATAAAAAAAGCCAACACAATTTCACAAACACTTTATTCCTACTGATATTGTGCTTTGTTAAACAGTTTTTTAAATAAATGATTTACTGAAGAAGAAATCCAATCATTTGTGTAAACAAACAAACAAAGCTGTGACAGAAATACACGACAAATAAATAGCAACATAATTTAAATTTTGTTATGTGAGTGTTGGACATTCGTTTTAGTTTACTTTGTGGATGATACTTACATTCTCATTTTAATTTCAAAATGTTTCGTACAATCCAAACGAGATTCTTTAATACAGGAAAAAAAACTCTGCCGTTTCATGTTAGTCTTCAAATTTATAATGTAAAGGTTTCTTTTCACATAACGTTTGAATATACTAGGTTATGTTTATTTAGTACACTTTTATAACTTTAAATATAACCACAAGCTTATATATTCTACATCATCGTGACATATCTGTGATTTAGTGAAAGTTGCAAAGGTAAAATTGTAATAATATTTGTCAACTAATTTCAACATTCAAGCAAATGTTAAGTGTTTGTAAAAATTAGATAAAATATACATTTCACTTGTGTTTCACATCTGTTTATTATAATAGTTTTATTAGTAAATTATGTAGCTCTTTTACGTAACATAAGGGGGAAAATGTTAACCCTAAATTTATATTCAGTCACTTACTTTATAATATATCGCATATAATTCATGTCGCCATATATGTTTATTATTCTGTATTTGTTTCTGTTTGGCCCCCCAGTGGCTCAGCGGTATGTCTGCGGATTTACACGCTAAAATCCGGATTTCGATACCGTGGTGGGCAGAGCACAGATAACCCATTGTGTAGCTTCGTGCTTAATTCAAAACAACAACAACAATTGTTTCTGTTTAATAAAAATCACATATTTTCAAATATAATTTTTGATACTTTTGTTTTCAGTATGAATCAGTTATTATTAAGTATCGGCTTAGTGCAAAATTATGGTATTTCTGTATCACATTTAGTATATGATGTTTATTATCATAAAACATGATTTACACCAAAAGAAATACATTTAATCTTCAAAATTCATTAAGAAGTGTGACATAACTAGATGACGAAGTGTTTTGTAAGCCATTGGATTTTGACTTTAAGGGTTAGAAAAATGTGTTTATTGACATTTTCGCTTTGCACAAAATAATAATAAAAAAATTTGCAGTCAAGGTATTTTTTTCTCAGCATTTGGTGTTTCTAAAATGACCTTTAATAATAAATCAGTATTTAGGCTAAATAATTGTCTTCAGAAGATGAATACCTGTCATCTTCTCCATCCTCTGGACGAATCCTCATTTGTGAAACAAGATAATATTTGTTCAGATCTTCAACAGTTCAGTAATTCTTCCGGAATATTGACATGTTGAATCATATTATTACACAAGTAAAACACAAAGATTGGACATCAAATTATCATGAAATATATGTTTATATTTGAAAGCTACTAAACACATGTGAATTAATTATATTTATCATTGGACATTATGTTAGGCCTATTGCATTTTATAGCACTTAACCTATCCCTTAGAGATTTTCATGAATTAGAACTGTATTCAAAATACATATCTATTGCTGACGTCACGTTTTATTCAAGTCAGGTCTCTTCTGGCTAGCTGGGATACAACAAACATAGTAATTATTAGTCACTATTTCGATACCCGTGGTGGGCAGAGCACAGATAGCCCATTGTGTAGCTTTGTGCTTAATTCAAAACAACAACAATGTTACGTATTTTTTATGTTTTATGTAGACTAAACGCAACAGAAAAACACAGATAACAGCTTGTATAATTTATTACACTAAACTATTAACAAATATAACAGATATAACATAAATTATATGATAACAGTGACAGATATTAAGTTACAATAATTCGAAATTAATTACAAAACAAAATAATACTAGTTTCAAACTTCAAAATTAATCACAATACTGGCCTGTATCTAATATAATGATCTAAAATGAAAGTCTCAAATTCCAGTCTAGGGTGTGAATTTGGTCCCACGAAGAAATTCCGAAGCTTAACTGAAGAAGTTCAAAAACGGTTCACAGTTCAATAAATTCGCTGACTCTCAGCACAAGCAGTAATTCAGATGAATCGTAGAGATTGACGAAATAAAATCACAGCTTCCGTGGATCTAACTTCAGTCACAAATCCAAGTTGAATAATCACAGCAAACACTTAATCTTTCTCAAATAACTGACTTTCTTCTTTTGAAATAAAACTGATGTCTGAATCTCACTCCTCTTTTCTTCGAATAATAACTGATGTCTGAATCTCTCTCTTGTCTCTAAACTAAACTAAACTAAACTAACGTGGCAGGGGTTCAGTTTAGAGAGAGAGAAATCAGAAGAGTTCTCTCTCCAACTGGAGTGTTCAGGAACATTGTGGTTCCTCTTCGTCCCCTTTCGTGGATTGTTAGTAAGATTAAATGGTGGTTTATATATATATATATATATATTGTAATTATTATTCTTGACTATTTGGGTGGAGGATGTCTCTTCTAAATGTTGTCTTGGATGGAGGCAAAGGCAGCAGCGGAAAGGAAGCCCGGGAACTGTCCCGAAAGGAAGAGGTCGAGCAGGTGTGAACATGAATATTGTTCAAATCCAGATCAAAAATAAAACAATTCAAACGGCACAATTCAGGGTCTGGCAAAAGAGATGCCTGGGCTGGGATCTATAAATCCAATGCCTGAAGATTTTGGTGTGGGGGAAACGGGAGTGCCCCGAGAAAACCCACTTTCACAGGACAGGCGCCGAAAGTTTTGCCTGTCGTGTGCCCTGTATCTGAAAAGAAAGGAAAGAAAGAAAGTAAAAAAAAAAGAATTCGTGTTAGTGACGTTGATTGTATTTGTTTAGATTCTTTGTTAAGTAGAATGTGATTCTTGAAATATGTTGTATGGTGAAATGTATTTTGTTGGTGCACTTGATAATTTGTGTAGTGATGCCGTTAGTTTGTTTCTTTTTTCTGCTTTAAGATAATATTTGAGAGAGAGTTCTGTTATTCTATCTCTTATCGTTGGTAAATTACTAATTTGGTGTAGATAGTTTGTTGACGTAAATGACGGTAGGCCAAATGCGGATTTTAATATTCTGTTTTGCTGTATTTGGATTTTCTGGAGAGTGTTATTTGACATGTTGTATGTTACTTGACATCCGTACTCTACTAGTGGACGGATGTAAGCCTTGTATATTTGTATAATGGTGTTCGGTGCACATTTCGATTGTTTGCCGGTTATGGTCTTTAGATATGAAGTCCTTTTTCTGATGGATGAGTGTATATTGTTTATATGTTTTTTCCATGTTAGTTTTGTGTCGAAAGTGACGACAAGGAATGTGATGTTTTTACTCATGTTAATGGTTGTGTTTCCAAGTGATAATTTTATTTTTTCTAGATTTTTTCTTTGCTTCTTAAGTTTCCTATAGAAAGTAATTGCTTGTGTTTTTGTTGGGTTTAACACGACTCTCCACTTGTTGCTCCATGTTGTGACGTTGTTTAATGATTCTTGTACGCGGGACATGGCCATTACTGGGTTTCTGGAGGTGCTCCAGATTGCGATGTCGTCTGCGTATTGTGAATTGTGTGTGTATGTTAGATTTGGAAAAGGTATGTCACTGACGAAAATTATGTATAGGAGTGGAGAGAGGACTGATCCTTGGGGTACTCCTGCCGTTATATTAAATAATTTGGATATAGTTTTGTTGACTTTTACTTGTGCTGTTCTATTTGTTAAGAAATTTGAGATCCATTTGACTATCGTGGGATTTATTTGTAGGTGATTTAGTTTATATATGTCTCTCGCATCTTCGTCTGTTTATATATTGTAGGCCTAAACTCCTCGAAAGACCGCGAAAATTCTACAGGTCTCCAGAGCAATCCACGTATGTCCGTTCTTGCACGAGACTACACGTCTAGACACGTAGTCACCAGCACTTCATTTACAAACATATGATTGGATTACTTAATTCAAGAAAATTCTAAATGTTACCCTAAATACATAACAACATATTTTATTAGTTTAAACTTCGAAACAATAATATAAATATGGAAAAATGAATAATAGAAATGAAAATTCAAACACAACACGACATGTTGTCGTTTACAAAATATTTACATAACAAACAACAACAACACTATTTTTTAGAACCATAATTGTTATAGCGTGGAAACCTTTTAGAAGCTGGTGTAGCATGGTATGCTTAACTGTTTTTCTAGCAAGATATTATGTTAGGCCTATTATATTTTCTTTTTACGCTACATTTCCAATCTAGTCCATTATGGATTTCCAAGAATTAGAAGAGTGGATATTATTATTTCGACCACACTATATTCGTCTCATCCATTACCGACGACGTGTTTCGTTCAATACAGAACTCGTCTTCGGCAGTAAATGTGACAAATGTAGTGTGATTGAGATACTATTGCTAAATACTCTTTTACATTATAGGTTTTTGGTATGTATAATCAAAGTTCGACGAGTATGCAAAGATGTTTTAGAGTGAGTTTCAGTTGTTCACTAGTACATTTAATCTGTACTGTTACCTATTTGTCAAGGACTATACAACAATGTGAATCGTAAATAAAGGTGAATAGATCAATTGGATCATGTAACAATATTAGTCGAACATCAAACTTATTGAACAGCACTGTTAATCATTCAAAACACATCATCTTCACGAAGTGACGAAAATGGCTTTAAATATCCTAAAGTATTTTGATTAAACCAATCATGTTAATCGTTATTCAAAAAAAAATCAAAATTATTTCTTCACCTAACTAAATATTTTTGATTGAACTTAATAAAAATAACAAAGCCTTCGGGCAACAAAGTTGCTAAATCTGTATTAATCTAAGCTAAACTTGGTACATAGCTTTCGCTTCTTGCACGTGATTTGCACGATATTTCAAGTTTTGATGTTCTGACTTCTGCTCTATAGCTAACTGTCATTCACACCACCCTCTGACGTTAATATATTTCCATTTATTGAAGAAATGATTTATTCTCTTCTTGTTCAACATTTTATAGGTGATTATTGCGAATACATGTAAGCAAAGTGACAGATATGGCTGAAGTAAGCCAATTTAGTTAAAGGACTTTGTGCATATATTCGAGAGTTTGTTTTGGAATTTCGCACAAAGCTACTCGAGAGCTATCTGTGCTAGCCGTCCCTAATTTTGCAGTGTAAGACTAGAGGGAAGGCAGCTAGTCATCACCACCCACCACCAACTCTTGGGCTACTCTTTTACCAACGAATAGTGGGATTGACCGTCACATTATACACCCCCACGGCTGGGAGGGTGAGCATGTTTAGCGCGACGCGGGCGCGAACCCGCGACCCTCGGATTACGAGTGCACGCCTTAACGCAGCTCGGCCATGCCAGGCCCATATAATTGAGAGAAAGCATCAGCTTTTTTTAGTTAAAGAGGAAAAGAAAGAGCAGATAAGTAAAGGAAAGCTCCACGAAGTTTTAAAATCATTTTAACACAAAGCTAATCATGAATAAAATGACAAGAAGTCCTCACATAGAGAATAAACCCAAACAATAGTCCTCCTGATCACAAGCTATTAACAAGTCCGGACTTTTCAGTCTGAGACCAGTTGGGTGTCATATTTGTGAAAAAAAATGCTATATTTGTCACTTTGGCCTCTGAAGCCATGAATACATAGACTATTTTACTTCACCCATAAAGTTGTATCTGAACCTCGAGTTTGTAGCTTTAAAGATGTAACTGTGTGTAAAAAACACTCAAAATGTTGATCCATTCGTTAATTTTTTCCAAAAGACTACCTGAGGACTGCGGTAGCTGTCTGTAATTTTGAAGTGCTTTAGAAAGGTGGGCCTTTTTTCTTTAGGGGCAAATTGGGAATGGTGTTATAAAAACTAACTTGGTAGTTGTTTTGGTTTTTAATATTAAAATCCATGAAGTGGCTCGAGAGAAAACCAGGGGCGCTCAGAAACTTTTGTTTCTCTTCAGCCTCACTCGCGGAATTAGAGTTAGGTTCTATTGGGAATAAAAATTTAAACCTCGTCGGAGGTCCGAACTGAGAACAAGTCTGTCAGAAAGGAATTGAAGTATAATCATATAAAGGGAGATGAATGATGTCATGAAGGTCGTCCAGTTTTGAAAGAAATGTTTAGTATATTTTTGCATGAACTGTTGTGTCTCATTTTCAGTACAATGTAGCCGCTGACGAGAGCATTAGGGATATTTTGTTTTAGAATCGATTTGGTTTGTTTTGAATTTCGTGTAAAGCTACTCGAGGTCTATCTGCGCAGCCGTCCCTAATTTAGCAGTGTAAGACTAAAGGGAAGGCAGCTAGTCATCACAACCCACCGCCAAATCTTTTACCAACGAATAGTAGGATTGATTGTCATATTATAACGCCTTCACGGCTGAAAGAGCGAGCATGTTTGGTGTGACGGGAATTCGAACCGGCAATCCTCGAATTACGAGTTTAGTGTGTTAACCGCATGGCTATGTCGGGCCTTTAGAATTGGTTAAAAATTATATGTTTAAAACTGTCCTAAAGTATTTGAGTAAAATAAAGGTGACACCTAGAGACTGATTAAAAAAAGATCTAATCAATGTATACAAACGGATATGGAAAATTACCTTAAATAAACAGTAAGTTTCCAAAAACAATTAAGGTTCATACTAAATGAAAGAAATAAGTAGAGAATAAACACTATTTTTTGACAGAGATGAAAGAGACAACTGGAGATCACTGATTCCAGAATCTATATTAATTTCACAAGGTTGAACAATGTTTAGCAATCCACTAAGCTTCATTTATTTATCTATCTGCCTTTGTTTTGAATACTGTTTCAATGGAGACAAAAATAACATTGGTACCGGAATGACCAGAATAGTTTATCAACGGGAAGATCTTTTTGATGTCAATAAAAACGAACGGTTGTTTGTGTATATCCGACATATTGATTATTCCTTTTTTTAAAAAACTTTATAAGATAAATGATCATTTGTGTTCCACTAGTGAGTTCTTTGGATATTTCAAAGTTTCTTTGATTGTGATCGTTAGAAAAGGGCCCGGCATGATCAAGCGTGTTAAAGGGTTCGAATAACGGTTGCACTATATATGCTCGCCCTTTCAGCCGTGGGGGCGTCATAATGTAACGGTCAATCCCACTATTCATTGGTAAAAGAGTAGCCCAAGAGTTGACGGTAGGTGGTGATGACTAGCTGCTTTCCCTCTTGTCTTGCACTACTAAATTAGGGACGGCTAGCACAGATAGCCCTCGTGTAGCTTTGCAAGAAATTCCAAACAAACTATCAGAAAATGAGTCAGTAGCTTTTATGAGCTTGCAGGTTTACAACGGGCTTTATTGTTTGGATAGCAACAATTTTTGGGTGGGATGTAATTCACTTTTATTGGACAAAGATATCTTTTAAGTTTGTTTGTTTTGGAATTTCGCACAAAGCTACTCGAGGGCTATCTGTGCTAGCCGTCTCTAATTTAGCAGTGTAAGACTAGAGGGAAGGCAACTAGTCATCACCACCCACCGCCAACTCTTTTACCAACGAATAGTGGGATTGACCGTAACATTATAACGCCCCCACGACTGGGAGGGCGAGCATGTTTGGCGCGAACCGCGACCCTCAGATTATGAAGCGCACGCCTTAACGCGCTAGGCCCGTCTTTTAAGAGTTCTGCTTTTTCAAACGGAGACAACGAGAACTTCAGGAAATATCTGTTTAAAACGATCGGTAAGATGTAGGAGATGAATTTTTTTTTTTTTCAAAATTCGTTAAATGTTTCCGAGTTTTTACTGATAGGTAGTAATAAAAGAAATTACACTTGGAAGTTTAGTATTACTCTGGTTTAGGATGTTTTATCGCTGAGTGCTGTTAGTGTTTTCGATCTGTCTGTCAATTTTGATATTTTTAGGTCCTTGGTGTGTTTTCTGTAATCCGTTTCATTTTATGTTCTTTATTTTAAGTGCTTGACTGTAGGCAATGTTCTGTTCAGTGAGAAAGGGACAAACTTCTGTACAATTTGGTAAAATTCTGTTCTTTAAAAAGACGATTGGTCAAGAAAGATAAACTGATAGGCAGGTAGTCACAGGTAAAATGGATTTTTTTGTGAACGGAGTTTGCTTGCAAGATAAATTCTTTAAGTGATTCGAAACCAGCTGCCCAAATGATTAAACATGTCATCTGTGCAACGTTCTCTTGTATGAAGTTTTACAGGGCTAAACCCACTTGAAGGGAAAATTATACATGTAAAAACGGCTGGTATGGATAGAGAGAAATCTATGTAGAGGAGCGAACAACGTTTCGACCTTCTTCAGTTAGGTTCATTGAAGAAGGTTGAAATGTTATTCGTTCCTCTACAAAGTGCTTTCTCTATCCATACCAACCGTTTTTACATGTATAATTTACAGGGTTAAGTTGTAAGAGCTAATTTTCAACATGAACCAAACAAATGTTGACATACTTAGGAACTCTTTTGGTATCCACTGCAGTACTGTTAACCTAAATCTTGTGGTGTGAGCTTGATAATAGTGGATTTTTACCCTAACTATAATGTGGTGTGAACTGAGTGTTAGTGGATATTTACTCTATCTATAATGTGGTGTGAACTGAGTGTTAGTAGATTTCCATTTTGATTTGGATTTTATTCACAATTGTTTTTTGATATATGTTCATAAGTACACCTTACTCTAAGATAAGTTTTAAACAATCAGATAGGTTTCTGTAACTCTGACTGTTCCATTAGATACTCGGTCCCGATAACAAAAACTATATATGAAAACCTAAATTTAATTTAAAAGAAAGTAAGTTAAATTTTAGAAAATGTTCACCATTAATAATTAATTACATTATCCATAACATGGAAGTAGTTATATATTTTGTTTTTTTAATCTAAGGGTTTACACAAAACCAACTACAAAGTTTAGGTATAATAATATCGATTTGAGATGAGACTTTGAAAGAGAAACATTTACTCTTTATGAAAACACCAAATATTTATGTTTTAATACTTGGTCGTCATAAGTTATAATGTAAGTATTTTGAAAGATGGAAGGAAAAAGAAACAGGTCAACTGTTAATAATTCATAATGATTTATTTTAATTATTCAATAATTATAAATTAATAGACAAAGCAATGTGAACGAAACACATTAACTGATCTTCTCTAAAGATGATACAATACAATTCATAATAAAAACTTTGGACAATTTAAATTCATAATTAAAAATATTTAGTGTAAAAACCAAAAGGTGAAATATCTCGTGGGTCAGATTCCTCTTGAGTTGGCTTAATCATACAGAATACAGTGACATAATTAGCATACCTAAAGATAATTAACTTGACCAAAAATTCATGGATCAAGAACAAATCACACATTGTTTTAAAAATCATTTTCAATATATTAAATGTTTCAAGTATAATATGTTAATAACAAATAAACAAAAAACCAGAAGAATGTTTCTCCATATAATATACCTCAGCATTAATAAACTTTCGAAATATCTTTAAAAAATCAAAATGTTTCTCCACGAAATACACAAATGAACGAAACTACTGTTTATGTGATGTTGATATCTATGTTCACACACACTTCTACAACAAACTGGGTTGCTGCGTCAACAGAAATTACATGTAAACATACTGTAAACTTGCATGTCATTGTTTCATGGCATATGTCCACCAACATAAACAGGCCTTCATGGCAAAACCAAGTCAAAATATAAAAAAAATTACACAGCATTAGCAGAATGTGGAATGAAAGAGATTACAAAGTACTGAGTACAGCAGAACCAAGTCCAACAACGAGATTTATTAAAAACATTAGTATCACAGATTGTACTTACGATTTAATGTTATCTTTCCATATCAGTAAAATTTCTCACCATATATTTTATTGCTACCAAAAGATTTGTTTTACTAAAGTTAATTGTCACTTACACAAAACTTTAATTTAATACAAATCTTTTATTTTTCATCAAAATAAGTCCAAATAAAAACCTAAAAGGAAAAAGTGCATATTCAAACAAATTCATTGCCATACTACAGAGATGCCAACCATTACAATTTTGCTGTATACATTACAACTATACACTCATACAGACAAATATGACGACTTGTTGCAACTCCCAAATTATTATATATTATATAGGTCTATACAATAAAATGATAAATTGTTCCTCCAGGGAAAAGCAGTGAAAAGAAAATTTCTAGTGAGATACAAATAAACTTTGATGATAAATAAAAGACATAGCCCAAATGGCTTCTTGTGATAATCATGTTTGTGCTTGAAATAATAAAAAAAATATTTGTATTTCTGACGTCTACCAATAGTTTGACTGCAGTGTTTCTCCATACTGGGTAGGTGGGGGGAATCCATAGTTACGTCATCAGTGCTTGTCAGCCAATCAGAGCTCGTGTAGATAGGTATTTCTCATTTTTTAAGCAGCATAGAAAAACCAATGCAATCATTCACAAGATGGATAAAAAGAGACCTCGTTCACCAGATTGTCTTGTTTCTGGCAAATCTAAAAAGACTAAAATTGTGAATAAAAAATTTAGGAAAGAGTATAGTGCAGGATATCCAGTAATTGCATCAAAAGTCAGTGACAGTCATGTGTTTTGTACAGTTTGTCACATCAATGTGGTGCATGGTGGGATAAACGATTGTTCCAGACATACAAAATCGGTATCTCACCAACAAAAGGCTGAAGCGAAGACAAAAACGAAGCAGATAACGATATTTATGAGTAATAATTCAGAATATGAAACATGCAATTCGTCATGGCTCATAATTTACCCCTAGCTGTAGCCAATCATGCAGGACATCTATTGAGAAAAATGTTCCCAGACACTGATATAACAAAAAAATATGGCTGTGTTAGAACCAAAACTACAGCCATTGTACAAATGTTGGGTTGTGCAGATGACAAAATGATTTCAAGCATGCTTACTAACAGTGTTTACAGTTTAGCCACAGATATGGATGACTCAAAACTGTATCCAGTGGTTGTACAATATCTGTACAGGTTCTGTCTACAATCATTATGCTCAGTCATTTGAAACAGTTGGCATCTCTGATACTACCGTAATTATCAAATACACATTCTTGAAAAATATGGCTGTAGGAGGGACGTGTAATTCACATCATCACACAAAAAATTACCAGTGCACATTTATATTATCGTTTGAGAAACTTTATACCTTTATCAAAAGAACCACTAAAAGTAAAAATATTTGTTCTGTGGTCCAATGGAATGACTGACTATGAATCTTACAGTAATATAATTTGATCAGCTCTGGAGTCATTTTAATCTGGAGTCACTTTGTTCATGTCCTCCACTTTCACCTCATATGAACTGGTTGTTAAATTGGGAATGTCAATGTAAAACAAATTTATTCCTTTCAAAAACTAATATATTTTGCCTCAGTTGACTTTCAGAAGATAAAACATGTTTCATTCAAGTTTAAGTGGAAAATATAAGGAGATAGTCCTTGACTCAGTTACAGTGGCAGTGTAACAAAGTTGATGTGCTATATCACGTAATTGTGTACATTACAAAAGTTGTGTTAAATGAATTTGATATTTGGATTCAAAGTTGACTTTTAAATAAAAACAGTTTAATGATTTATTTGTTCTGCAGCAACAGAGAGCTAAACAAGTTAAAAAAAACAAAAACAAGAGGTGGTTGATTTTATTTTAAGGCAAATTTTGTGGAGAAAGAACACTCATATTTAACTATGTAGCCACATGGTAGCTGTATGCTTAACAATACAACCACATGATGACTGTATGCTTAACTAAATAACCACATGATTGTGTGTTTAACAATACAACCACGTGATGATGTTTTACTTAAGTACATAACTGTATGTTTAACAATATAAGCAGAATACCGTATGTTTAATGAAACTGTATGAGACTGTATGCTTAACTATATAACCACATGATTGTATGTTTAACAATACAACCACGTGATGACTGTATGCTTAACTATATAACGACATGATGACTGCATGTTTAACAATACAACCACATGATGACTGTATGCTTAACTATATAATGACATGATGACTGTATGTTTAACAATACAACCACATGATGACTGTATGCTTAACTATATAATGACATGATGACTGTATGTTTAACAATACAACCACATGACTGTATGCTTAACTAAATAACTGTATGATGACTGTATGCTTAAGTATATTTCCACATGACTATGTTTAACTAAGTAACCACATGATGAGTTTATGTTTAACTAAATACCCAAATAACTTTGTGATTAACTATATAACCACATGACTGTGTGTTTAACTACATAACTACATGACTGTATGTTTAACTACATAACCATATGATGACTGTATTAACAATAACTTCACACCTTTGCAAAAGTAAATAGTAATAAAACTTAACTTTCAATAAAGAAGTTTGGTGTGAAGTAAGAAAATATCATACACACAATCCTGTACAATAAACATATAAAAATATTATTAAAAACAGACACTTCCTGTCCATTTATGGTGAATAAGGCTTCAGAACGACTTGACACATATCACCAAACTGGTCTATGTAGGAAAGAAATTCAAGTTGTAACATGAAAACAGCTTTGATAATTACAAATTAATAGAGTAGTTGATAATTACAAACTTTAGTAAAATATTTAAAATTATAGCTATAGAGAGGAGTTCATACAAAAATAAATAAAACTAGACACACACACACACACACATACATATATATAGTATTTTGTAAGTAAAAACATCAGGAAAAATGTCCATATCACCCTAATCTGATGTCATAAACTTTTACTTCGTTTATTTTAATACACATGGGCTGTTGCTTACGTGTACCTCAATATATAATTTATTACAAGTAAAACCAGGCTATTAATGTAAACAACAAAAACATTTTGTGGAGGTTTCATACATGGGAGCAAAATGTCACGGACAGCTACATACATGGGAGCAAAATGTCACGGACAGCTACATACATGGGAGCAGTATACACAAAATGTCGCGGACAGCTACATACATGGGAGCAGTATACACAAAATGTCGCGGACAGCTACATACATGGGAGCAGTATACACAAAATGTCACGGACAGCTACATACATGGGAGCAGTATACACAAAATGTCACGGACAGCTACATACATGGGAGCAGTATACACAAAATGTCACGGACAGCTACATACATGGGAGCAGTATACACAAAATGTTGCGGACAGCTACATACATGGGAGCAGTATACACAAAATGTCGCGGACAGTAGCTGTCATAGCTAATACTGTAGTTAGATTGTCACGGACAGTAGCTGTCATACTGTAGTTAGATTTCACAACCAGTGACTGATTTAAAGGCAACTATTTTATTACTAAAAACATATAAAAAATATGTTTTTGTCAGTTTATTCTCACTTTTGTATTTTTCTTACCTCTAATCAATTCCAATGTAAACATTGCTTCATCATTCATGTTTTGGATGACCTGTGGAACATAAAAATATTTTGTTAAATATACTAGATCATCCATGAGTAATATAATAGTTCTTCTATCAGATCATCCATAAGTAATATAATAGTTCTACTATCAGATCATCCATAAGTAATATAATAGTTCTACTATCAGATCATCCATAAGTAATATAACAGTTCTACTATCAGATCATCCATAAGTAATTAACAGTTCTACTATCAGATCATCCATAAGTAATATAATAGTTCTACTATCAGATCATCCATAAGTAATATAATAGTTCTACTATCAGATCATCCATAAGTAATATAATAGTTCTACTATCAGATCATCCATAAGTAATATAATAGTTCTACTATCAGAATATAATAGTTCTACTATCAGATCATCCATAAGTAATATAACAGTTCTACTATCAGATCATCCATAAGTAATTAACAGTTCTACTATCAGATCATCCATAAGTAATATAATAGTTCTACTATCAGATCATCCATAAGTAATATAATAGTTCTACTATCAGATCATCCATAAGTAATATAATAGTTCTACTATCAGATCATCCATAAGTAATATAATAGTTCTACTATCAGATCATCCATAAGTAATATAATAGTTCTACTATCAGATCATCCATAAGTAATATAATAGTTCTACTATCAGATCACCCATAAGTAATTAACAGTTCTACTATCAGATCATCCATAAGTAATATAATAGTTCTACTATCAGATCATCCATAAGTAATATAATAGTTCTACTATCAGATCATCCATAAGTAATATAACAGTTCTACTATCAGATCATCCATAAGTAATATAATAGTTCTACTATCAGATCATCCATAAGTAATATAACAGTTCTACTATCAGATCATCCATAAGTAATATAATAGTTCTACTATCAGATCATCCATAAGTAATATAACAGTTCTACTATCAGATCATCCATAAGTAATATAATAGTTCTACTATCAGATCATCCATAAGTAATATAACAGTTCTACTATCAGATCATCCATAAGTAATATAACAGTTCTACTATCAGATCATCCATAAGTAATATAATAGTTCTACTATCAGATCATCCATAAGTAATATAATAGTTCTACTATCAGATCATCCATAAGTAATATAATAGTTCTACTATCAGATCACCCATAAGTAATTAACAGTTCTACTATCAGATCATCCATAAGTAATATAACAGTTCTACTATCAGATCATCCATAAGTAATATAATAGTTCTACTATCAGATCATCCATAAGTAATATAGTTCTACTATTAGATCATCCATAAGCAATATAATAGTTCTACTATCAGATCATTCATATAATAGTTATATAATCCATAAGTTATATAATAGTTCTACTATCAGATCATTCATAAGTAATACAATAGTTCTATCTTATCATTCACAAGTAAAATAATAGTTCTACTATCAGGTTATCCATAAGTAACATAATAGTTCTACTGTAAGATATAAAGGATTCTGTTGGTGATGATAAAACAATTTACAGGTAGTGACATCCATAAATGTAAGTAGTGTGACTGTAAACACACGACAATATAGAGCAGTACCAGTAGAGGTAGTTTCAAAAACCCTAACCTACTTTATGATACATGATTGGAGTCTCACTAATATATCACAGAAGGAATTAATATTACTTAACCATTAATTAATAATTAACCATTACTAACATTCTATGTGACATAAAAGAAAATTTAAAACGACAAAAAGCTTTGAAGCCTTATAGAAGACACAAGCATTGTATTGTCACATTTGATATCCCAGGACTTAGACATAAGACAAGTATTGTATCCTGACAAGTGAGATATTCCAAGTCTTACACATAAGACAAGTATTGTGTCCACATGTGTGATATTCCAAGTCTTACATGAGACAAGATTTGTGTCCACATGTGTGATATTCCAAGTCTTACATGAGACAAGTATTGTATCCAGTCAAGTGTGATATTCCAAGTCTTACACATAAGACAAGTATTGTGTCCACATGTGTGATATTCCAAGTCTTACATGAGACAAGTATTGTATCCAGTCAAGTGTGATATTCCAGTCTTACACATTATTAAGTACTTTACAGGATGTATGAAGACAGAAAACTGAAACCATAAGATAATTTTATCTCTGTTGATAAATGGGTAACTACTTAGGTTTTAACAGAAAGGTAATACACTTTTAAAGGTAGGAATACATTATACTTTTTGATAATTTTAAACACTAATTAGTTATTAGTACAGTTTTATTAGCTGTAAAATCACAAGTTACTTTAGAGAGGAGACAAAACCACTGTTATTGTATATATTAAATGTATTGCAACATAAATATACATACCTCATCCGTGAGTAATACTTTGATGTCTGACGGTCCAGAACAGCATAGTGTAACCTGGTTCTGGAGAGACAAGTCGAATACTGTACTGAGTTGTACAACCAAGTCTGCTACTGTTAGATTATCGAGAAAGATGGCACGAAAAACTGAAAATAAGATACATTAAAATCTAAGTAAACAATATAGAAACAATGTAGCCTAGATGATTTAACACCACATACATGGATGTGGTCAGATGTTGACCTTTCAAAGTTCAATTTAACTATTGTATTATTTCAGTTGGTTTCATAAAATAGTTTATTTTGTAGTCTTGTTAATTAAACAAGTATATCTATTGAGGATATTCACTTCTATATCATACATTTAAACTTTCTATCCTTCCTCACATGGGCTGCAAGATATTCAAAACAACAAACACAGATATTGAATTTAGTATAAGAATCTTCCGTTACCTAGATATTTGAAAATAAGCACATTTGTTATCACCATCACTGCAGCGCCCCCTCCATTTCTTCATTCTATACAAATTACTTATTTGTTCATGCAGAATTGTTAATGGAATGTTTATAACTGATGGCAAAATCACTGTCTGAACCATGTAGTTATATGTTTCATTGACCACTGTCTGAACTGTGTGGTTACGATGTTTGGTTGACCACTGTCTGAAATGTGTGGTTATGATGTTTATTTGTAAAATTGACCATTTTCTAAAGAAATTTTGTTAACAAAGTTATCACCTATTTGTAGAGCAGTAATTTAAACCATATAAATTAGAGTAGGTTTAGTTCACTGAATTATCGTTTGTGTCTGGAAATGAGAACTTCTTTTTGTAACAACAATCCTTCTTCTTATGGAGGAACTAACATGGGGTGCAAAATAAGTTATATTATTGGGGTTTCGGAGTAGAAGATGGCATACAAGAGTAACATTTCTTGTTTTGATTTATTGATACATATTTTATACAGTGTTAGGGTAGAGACAATAATTTACCTACAGATAATTTCGTTACGATGAGTGTCAAGTTAAAGATAATAATTTATCTACAGAAAACTTCACTACAATGAGCATTATGGTAGAGACAATAATTTACCGACAGATAACTTCACTACAATGAGAGTCAGGGTAGAGACAATAATTTACCTACAGATAACTTCACTACAATGAGTGTCAGGGCAGAGACAATAATTTACCGACAGATAATTTCACTACAATGAGTGTCAAGTTAAAGACAATAATTTATCTACAGATAACTTCACTACAATGAGAGTCAGGGTAGAGACAATAATTTACCTACAGATAACTTCACTACAATGAGTGTCAGGGCAGAGACAATAATTTACCTATAGATAACTTCACTACAATGAGTGTCAGGGCAGAGACAATAATTTACCGACTGATAATTTTACTACGATGAGTGTCAAGTTAGAGACAACAATTTATCTACAGATAATTTCACTGTGATGAGTGTCAGGGTACAGAAAATAAAACACAATGTATAAAGTTGTATTGACAAAAAAATCTTTAGGAGCAATTACTACAAGAAAAAGTATTTTTAATCTTAACATGAAAATTACCTTGCACCTACAACATGAAATTTTGATATTCTGAAATGTTTAATAAATGTTTCATATTATTACTTTCATGTTGTTATTATTTGTCAATAAATTCACAGACAAATCTTTAGTAAAAATTCTTTATGGAAAGTTCTGAACCTTGGTGTGTGACATAACTGGAATGTTTACTAGAAGCTTAACAAACTTTGTGAAGTTATATTCAGGATTATAGCAAACAAACCAACCAGTGATGCATTATTCAGAAATTAAGTGTTTATTTTAGACTTTTTGAATAAAGCTGCTGAAAATGCTATCTAGAAAATGTTGATGTAACCACAGTTCTCACCACTAGTGAATGTTGATGTAACCACAGTTCTCACCACCAGTGACTGACCTATTATTATTTCATAGTTACTCCTATAACTCACCCAAAGTCCTGAAGTGCAGAGCACGCTTGTGTGTCAGTCGGACACTGACTCGAATCTCCAGGTGTCTTTTATAGGTGGAAACTGACTTCAACAAGCGAACACTGATACATCAACCTAGGCTCTACTAATGTTAACTATTTAAATTTAATATTTTAAGACTTTAAATTGAAATAGAGATTTTACACCAAATAACAAATGAGCACAAAATTTCTAAAGCCTAAACCTTATTCAGAAAGATATTTGTTGAAATAGATTGCTTTATTTCAATTTATGCTTGAGATTAATTATTTTAAAATACTTTCTTGATTTGAGGAACTCATGAAAAAATCAAATATATTTGTTTACCTTTTTCTGATGAAGGACAAACATAAAGAGTTAAACAAGGTGGAATTCTCCTGGAATAGAAAGAAAGAACTGTAACTCTATATCATTAAACAAAGAAACTGAGTAGCCCTAAATGAAAAAATAGAATCTCACAGTTAACAAAAACACTGTTTATTTTCATGTTTTCAATTTAATATTTTTACAATACATACAAGAAAAGTTGAGATATCTCTGTCATTAAATACTCACCAAATAAATTAGAAATACCTTATCAAGTTTCACAGAAAACTGTACTATATTTGGGCTCTGATAACATATTCAGGTTTTGTAAGATACACACAACTACAGACTATATAAGACAGAATAGTGTAACAAGTTTTTTAACTGTAGTTGTGAGTTAAATTATATCTCATTAGCCAGTTGAATGAAAATATCAACCAATTCAGTCTTTAGGTGTGAAGGTTTTGTTCCTATCACTTTTATAAATACAACTTTCACACAGTGTGTCACTATAAAAACATGTTTGAAGAGAGTAAAATTATACATAGCTAAACAACTTTACACTCTTAATTATGAAACAATACCGTGAGGTGAAGTTAAACAGTTAACAAGAGAATGAAACTAAACACTTAACCAGAGATGAATTTAAACAGTCAAAATGTGATAAAGTGAAACAGTAAACCAGAGATTAAATTAAACAGCTAATAAGAGATGAAGTTAAAGAGTTAACCATAAATGAGGTTAAACAGCTAATAAGAGATGAAGCTAAATGGTTAACAAGTGATAAAGTGAAACAGTTAACCAGAGATAAAATTAAACAGTTAAAAAGAGTTGAAGTTAAACAGTTAAAAAGAGGTGAAGTTAAACAGTTAAAAACAGATAAAGTGAAACAATTAACCAGAAATGAAACAAATGATGAAGTTAAACAGTTAACCAAAAATGAGGTTAAAAAGTTTAAAAGAGATGAAGTTAAACAGGTAACCAGAAACGAAGCCAAACAGTTAACAAGAGATGAAGTTAAATAGTTTAGAGGTGAAGTTAAAGTTAACCAGAGAGAAAGTTAAACAGTTGAAAAAAGATAAAGCTAAATAGATAACCAGTTGAGAAGAGATAAAGCTAAACTGTTAACCAGAAATAAAGTTACAGTTAAAAAGAGGTGAGATTCAACAGAGAAGAAACTAAACAGATAACCAGAGATGAAGTTAAACAGTTCACCAGAAATGAGGCTAAACAGTTAACTATATATGAAGTTAAATAGTTCCAAGGTGTGAAAAAATTAAAAGTGAAATATACAAAAAGGTTCAATTACCTAAGTAAATTTTATATTTAAATTTTTGTTTTATGAAAACCAATCTCAGTTTTGTTAGTTGTTTACTTAAGGAAACCTGAAACCCTAATCATCCCCTGTTTTGTTAGTTGTTTACTTAAGGAAACCTGATAGTCTAATCATCCTGTTTTCTTTTTTTTTATATATGTAAAACGGCTCGTTTGGGTTGAGAAAATATTTTGCATATAAAATTCTCAACAAGTGGGTTTCTCAACATCACTGATTGTTTCCTTCATTGTTTACTTAAGGAAACCTGAAGTGAATATAATTTTAGTCTTCTCACCATGAAGATTCTCTATTATTATAAAGGCCATCATAAAGGAACTATAATGACGACTTTCATTTGTAGTACACTAGATGTAATCTTATTTCAACATACTGCTTTGAACTACGAAATAAATTATAAAAACTTGATAAATACAAAGAAATACATCATTAACTTTTATCCTGATCTTGTACTTCCATTGATATTCCTAAAAGTAGCAGTACTTTATGAAAATAACTTCTTAAATATGATGTGTTTTGTCACATTGTATAAGAAAGACATATTGAAACAAAGTATTATCTTCTCTGTGCATGAAGTTTGATAATAGATGGAATGTACTGAAATGGACAAGAACTAACCCTAATTGTTATTATACTCAATGATGGCCCTTCTTTTATATTAAATAAAGGGAGATTTATTGCCTGATGTCTTCCTGAGGTTTGCAGACATCAACATAAATTTCTATATTCACAGTCAATGATACCTGGATTGAAGAGTGGAGAAAAGTCGTATTCCATCAGCAAAGCCACAAATCTGAATAATATCATTTCTTGTCAACCTCAGGAGGTCAGAGCCTAAGACATTAAACAGAGATAATGAAAGAAAACATCTCTCACTAAAGCAAGCTGTGAATGTGACAGCAATGGAAGAACAAGTTTGGGAAAGGGGTACTTTAATATAATTTCAAAAATCAGAAAAACAAAAATACTTATCAGGAAAATTGAGAATAACATAATATTGTTATCTCATTGTTACCTTCAGAATGCTGTTAGAAATTTAAATTGTGTTGCATATTCTGTTTTTAGTTATCTAAGTAGATGGAGCCACTGTAAGCAGTAGAACTAACAGCATAAAATTATACAATTTGAAATAATATGAAGACTTAGTTATGTCATGAGCAATTACAATCATCTATCAAGCTCTACCTTAAGATAATATATGGAGCAAAGAAGTAACTTTGTTATGATTAATTTGTACGGTTATAATTTGTAGGTATAATTTATACTCAACATATCAAAGTGCAGCAATTTGTTTTTGTGTATTTTCAGACAGAATGAACAATTACTATTTGTACAAACTTTCTTTTGTTCACTACACAGAATTATTGTTTAGCAAATTATTTAATTCATATGTTTTGATAATATCTCATGAATTATGTTCTAACAATCAACAAGTTACATGTACTACCAGAAGAAAGTAGCAAATTTTCAATAAATACCAGAAAAAAAAAGAAACCTACAAAATAATTAATGAAACTTCTGTAGCTGTTAAAATGATAAAAACAAAATCCCTTCAGAAAAAGATTTGTTTGTCAGAAACAGTTACATCAGCGTCCACACAACTAATGTTCCCCATGATTCAACACTTGCACTTGTCAACAAGAGATGATTGGTATCACAAGTAGAAACATGCGTGTTTCTAAAGTTGTTTTCATTAGTTTACAGACAGTAGATTATCAAAAATCCACTTGTACCCAACTGGATATCTAAGCTGGTAATGGCAAAAAGGTTTCAAGTAAATCCCTCTGTCTCTGACTTGCTAACTTTAGTTTATATGTGGTGGGCTTCACTCATCTATGTGGCCGAGTTACTTCTCAGTACATTATAATAAATGAACTATTTTAATTAGCCATTCAAATATAAAAACTTTCTCCAAAATATATCTAACACCAAAAAACAAAAAACATTAATTTTAAACTATGCTATTAGTTTACTATAAGGACAATAAAAAGATACTGTTTACTCTTACAAGGAAAAAGTTACCAGATCTGTACCCTATAACAGGAAGAGAAAAACTCTATGACTGAGATAAGTATACAGTTACTTACCACAATAACTACCGAAAATCTCAACGTACCAAGACAGTCTATATATAATTACTTACCACAATAGCTACTGAAAATCTCAACGTACCAAGACAGTCTATATATAATTACTTACCACAATAGCTACTGAAAATCTCAACGTACCAAGACAGTCTATATGTAATTACTTACCACAATAACTACTGAAAATCTCAACGTACCAAGACAGTCTATATGTAATTACTTACCACAATAACTACTGAAAATCTCAACGTACCAAGACAGTCTATATGTAATTACTTACCACAATAACTACTGAAAATCTCAACGTACCAAGACAGTCTATATGTAATTACTTACCACAATAACTACTGAAAATCTCAACGTACCAAGACAGTCTATATGTAATTACTTACCACAATAGCTACTGCAAATCTCAAAGTACCAAGACAGTCTATAAATAATTACTTTCCACAATAATTAGTGAGCGTATGTATGAACTGAGACAATCTATATTTAGTTACTTGCAACAATAACTAGTGAAAGTCCAATGTATCAAAACAGTCTATATACAGTTACTTATCACAATAATTAATGAAAGTCTCATGGTGCTAAGACAATCTATATACAATTACTTACCACAATCGTTAGTGAAAGTATGAACACACCAATACAGTCTATATATAATTACTTACCACAATAACTAGTGAAAGTCTCAACGTACCAAGACAGTCTATATACAATTACTTACCACAATAATCAGTGAAAGTCTCAATGTACTGAGACAGTCTATATACAGTTACTTACCACAATAATTAATGAAAGTCTCATGGTGCTAAGACAATCTACATATAATTACTTACCACAATCGTTAGTGAAAGTATGAACACACCAATACAGTCTATATATAATTACTTACCACAATAACTAGTGAAAATCTCAATGTACTGAGACAGTCTACATACAGTTACTTACCACAATAACTAGTGAAAGTCTCAACATACAAAGACAGTCTACATACAGTTACTTACCACAATAATCAGTGAAAGTCTCAACGTACCAAGACAGTCTACATACAGTTACTTACCACAATAATCAGTGAAAGTCTCAACATACAAAGACAGTCTATATACAGTTACTTACCACAATAATCAGTGAAAGTCTCAATGTACTGAGACAGTCTATTCTGCTTGAGCCACTGACTAACTTCTGACACAGTTGCATCCAATGAGAGGGGACACGACTATAATAAAATAAGAAAAACTTTAACTAGAGCTTATCCTGTCTAAAAAGTACCATACTTAAAATCTGCCAGTTAATGTAGCTTTAGTCTTCTATGAGTTACTTTCTAATAATTCTATTTGTGATATATACAGTTCAGTGTTTCTTAAAAACATTTATTTTTAAAGGCTAATAAAACACACTCTAAACGTGTTTACAGGCAAATGGGTTAGACTGAAAATAAGTTGTTCTTATATTTTATTGGAGGAATATTAAACAGAAATAAAGTAAAGGATGTGTAATCTTGTGTACTTATGGTCAGCTAATGGTCAGAGACGGTAACCGAGCAACTATGACGCTCATCACTGGATGAGAAAAATTTTGATAATGAAAGAAAAGCCAGATGTTGGACCAAACCTACAATTAATGTTTAACAACAACATACAGCAACACACAAACAAATCTTATCAAAGTAGCATTAAGACACTCCTTACGAGTGCTCACTCTAGAAAGACAAGGAGATTTAGCAACTGGTTTGAAACAGTGCAGACAGCACCAGTATTCAAGCATTTCTAATCACGTGACTTGAATGATTAGGAATTTAACTATTCTTCTCAGTGTGTTCTTGTGGGAAATATTTATCACAACAAAGCAAACTGTTGATTATTTAACTGTCATGATGACTAGGACAATGAATAAGTCAAATTTTGTTTGTTACAAATTTAATGGATTTAGTCTCAGAAAAAATCTATAATCAAATGGTAAACTAGAATATGTCATAAGTAAGTAGATCCTTCAAATTCACTGGTTACTCTTTAGCTATACAAGACTAAAGAATACAAGAGTAGAGCTTCAGACAATGTTACAGAGAATACTTTGTTATATTTCATTGTTTTATTGGGGGTACAATAAAAGTTCAGATGATGAAATTACTAAAGAACAAATATCCTAACTCTTACACTAAGGATTTTTAGATTGTTTTTAAATATATTTACATATACAATTAATGACTTAATATTAAATTTCCAGTATTAAAACTTCTGATTTATTATCTGTGGTTTGATGTCCAGTTTGTTTCTTTATTACCATAATTAAGTAGTTTAAATGTAACTCACTAAAACATTGTCACACAAGCAGTCTGATCCTCCCACATGTTGATGGTTAACCACACATGCACCTATCTAAATGCAATCAGTCACACAGGCACAGTCACATTCTCTTCCAGTTTCCCAAATTTCATGCTACTGATGATTTTGACGATGAGATTCACATATCGACTCAGGTATGAAGTCAAAGTTAGAACATAAAACTTTCGTAAATGCGTGTAAAGCAAAGTTAAAATGCCAAAGGAAGTGTTTGGTCAAACCTCTAAAGAAGGAACATGTGATAACTGACATTATTCTCAACACACAATATAATATTAACCAGTACCGCATTCTGAGTACCACTGGTACTGGTACTAAACTTAAAATCCCAATTTAGTTATTGTTCATCATAAAGTTAAATAATGAGCCATCTCTACTGGACAAACCCTGGGTATCATTGTCAACTGTCACATTTACTGCTGAGCCATTAGAAAGCTAAAATGTAGTGTGAAAATGCTATGTCAAATAACTTAAAACAACACCTAGGAAAGATTCAAGAATAACAGAATAAGCTAAGTGTAAAGGTTCAATATTAAATATTATTATAACCGAGTATGGTTGGCTAGGTCCTCCTTCACTTACACTGGATATCACCAACATAAATTCATAAAAATTCACTTATTGCTTACTAATTCCAGAAACACACCACAATAGCAGCTTCATGTCACATTCTTTCTGTGCTACCAGACTTTCTACCATTCAAGACTTACTGTGGTTTGAGGCCACACTTTAGGCATGGAAATTACATCAGTTATTGGACTTCGTGGAGGCTGAATCCTGAAAATGAAAGTTTCAACTTTCTTAAACTATAACTTTTCATAAGAATTCAGGAAGTAAATATATCAGATATAAAAATGATTTATTTAACAACAAATTGTCCTACTGTAAAGAAACGGTAGTCACATACTTCACTCTTTGTCACACGGTTATTGTGTTATGTGACCGTACTTCACTCTTTGTCACATGGTTATTGTGTTATGTGACTGTACTTCATTCTTTGTCACACGGTTATTGTGCTTTGTGACAGTGCTTCCCTCTTTGTCACATGATTATTGTGCTTCACTTTCTGTCACATGATAATTGTGCTTTGTGACTGTGCTTCACTCTGTCACATGATTATTGTGCTTTGTGACTATTTCACTTTCTGTCACATGATAATTGTGCTTTGTGACTGTGCTTCACTTTCTGTCACATGGAAAATAATTTTAACCTGTATTTTGGAGAGTTAGAAACTAAATCTATCTCAACTACTCTAACTATATCTGAATGCCATACAAATATTGACACTGTACTTTCACCATATTATTACTTTATAATCATTCACCTCTGTTAGAATTTCTTGCAATTTTAAGACAAAATAAGAAATAATTAATAACACTATGTACCAATATTTTTATTTTTTCTTGTTCCTGGACAGAAACTGTTATTTCCCAATTGCTTATGTCTAAAGTAAATGGAAAAGACCTATTTTTCTCTTCAAAATTTGCTTTGTGATCTGAGTAATGAAATTTTAAAATTTACCGATTTTCCAGAACATTCCAGGTAGATTCAGTGCTGAGTAGCTGATAGAGAATTTTCTAGAATGTTGTAAAACTTGTCACATGGCTCATTTGGTGTACCATAAAGAGGAATACAACAGTAGAAGCCTTGAAGTATGATGAGTATGGCTGGGAGGTTATCAAAGGCATCAAAATTGTGGCTTTACTAATGGGTCTCAAAGGAGGCTTTATCAAGTTTCCCTGTTATCTTTATTTTTGGGACAGCAGGAACACTGCAGCACACTACAACAGGAAGTATTGGCAACAACGGACCAAATTCTTTGTGGGAAGGCACAATGTCAAGTGTAAGCCACTAGTGGACCCCCAGAATGTGTTGTTCCCACCATTGCACATAAAACTGGGTCTTATGTAACAATTTGTCACAAGTCTTGATGAGGAATCTGCAGCCTTCAAGTACCTTCGAGACTTCTTCCCTAAGTTGTCTGAGGCAAAGGTCAAAGCTGGTGTCTTTGTTGGATGACAAATAAAGAAGATTCTGGAGAGCACAGAATTCCCCAAGAAGCTCAGTAAGAAGGAAAAAAGGCTTAGGGCAGCTTGTAGCAGTAGTTTGGGGCTTCTTGGGCAATCACAAGGCCGAAAATTATGTGGAACTGGTTGAGGCTCTGGTGAAGAGATACGGCAAAATGGGCTGCAGGATGTCCCTGAAAGTCCATATTCTTGATGCTTATCTTGATAAATTCCAGGATAACATGGGAGTATACTCAGAGGGGCAAGGCAATTGCTTCCACCAAGATATACTGGACTTTGAATGCCACTAACAAGGAAAACATCATGGAAGACTATATTTGGGGGCTAATACGTGAAAGTGATTTACATTACAGTTGCAAATCTTGAAAAACAACTCACTTTTAAACATTTTTGTATAACTTTAGTATAAATACATGTAAATATTGATTCATATGTTGTTTTATTCAGACCTTATGTAAATTAAAATGTGAAAATATGCCAGTTCTTACATAGAAAATTGGTTAATTTCTAAATTTCATTATCCAGGTCACAAAAGCAAAGTTTGAGGAGAATAATGGCCATTTTCTCTCCTTTTACAACATATGCAATTAAGAAAAAAAAATACTATCCAGGAGCAAAATTTGTATTACATAGTGTTATTCATTAATTAACTATTAATACATTTTAACTATAAATGTTACTTTTTTTGTTAATATGGAACCTGAGAAAAATATTACATTTTAAGCATCAAATATTCCTGTAATAAAACCCATCGTAAAGAAATCAAGATTATTTTATAAAAGATGCTATTATGTTTACATACAGAAATAAGAATTATTTTATGACACGTTACTGTGTTCATATACAGAAATCAGGATTATTGTATGACACGTTACTGTGTTCATATACAGAAATCAGGATTATTTTATAACACGTTATTGTGTTCATATACAGAAATCAGGATTATTTTATAACACGTTACTGTGTTCATACACAGAAATCAGAATTCTTTTATAACACGTTACTGTTTTCATATACAGAAATCAGGATTATTGTATGACACGTTACTGTGTTCATATACAGAAATCAGGATTATTGTATGACACGTTACTGTGTTCATATACAGAAATCAGGATTATTGTATGACACGTTACTGTGTTCATATACAGAAATCAGGATTATTGTATGACACGTTACTGTGTTCATATACAGAAATCAGAATTATTTTATAACACGTTATTGTGTTCATATACAGAAATCAGGATTATTTTATAACACATTACTGTGTTCATACACAGAAATCAGAATTCTTTTATAACATGTTACTGTGTTCATATACAGAAATCAGGATTATTTTATAACACGTTACTGTGTTCATATACAGAAATCAGGATTATTTTATAACACGTTACTGTGTTCATACACAGAAATCAGAATTCTTTTATAACACGTTACTGTGTTCATATACAGAAATCAGGATTATTTTATAACACGTTACTGTGTTCATATACAGAAATCAGGATTATTTTATAACACGTTATTGTGTTCATATACAGAAATCAGGATTATTTTATATGTTGGTGTGTTTATATAGAGAAATATTTGTTCATTTCTAACTTACTGTTCATCGGGCTTGAATGCACTTGTTGGGTTTAGACTGGAAGTTTTCTGAGAGTTGTTAACAGAATTTGCAATTGAGAGACAAGCAGAAGACAGGTTAAATACATGAGTTGGCAGAGAGGATGAGCAGAGGGTTTCTGCAGAAGACTGAAAACAATATGGAAATTGAAAGAAATTTTGAAATCTTTAAGAGACAACTGAATTTAATACCATATTTAAAAATATTCTTCTTACGTGTGTATTTCAAAACTAGGCATAAATCAACTTTTTAAGATTGGTGACAATAATAACTGATTATTTCACAAGAAATATTTTCATGATACAATAACACTGCAGAACAATTTTGTTGAAAAGTGTTGCTTCCTGAAAGGTTTTTGCTGATTGTGACAGGTACCTGGTGGGTATGCAGAAATAAAGTTTTGGTTTTGCTTCATCACGTAGTAACTCTCAGAAATAGACAGTTAACTGTAATAATGTATTTAATTGTGTTTATGTTTCTGATATGCTATTAAGTTCAACATAACTAAAAGTGTTTCTGATTTTCGTTTGTATCCAATGTCCGTTGCATCATGTTGGAGTGTCCAACATCTGTCAGTAAGCATTGACAGATTCCAGTTGCAGTGATATCGTTTTTCTACCGTTGCAAAACTGAAGATGTCGATGAAACGGTACATGTTGGGCAAATTTGGGTGTGAATTTCGTGATCAGCAGCCAAAAATCAATAAGGAACACCAAACAGTGTTCAAGAAGCAAAAACTTTGTTGTGCAGTGTAATTTATCTCTGATAATTTTAAACGAAAATTAACAATCTGTCTCATAATTGTAAAAATAGTTAATGCACTTTGTGGCTATTTTGTCATGTTAACAGCCTAACAACAAACCAATCAGGCTAACAGTTACTTAAACAAATAAATTAGAAACTCATTAAAATTTGTTTAAACTTCCAATATTTTTCAGTGTACTAAATCAAATGTAAACACACAGAACTAGTAATTAGAGTACTTCATACTTACCATAGTTCATTTGAGCTATTTTTAACAAAACTACTCAGGGCCACAAAATGGAATGCTTCACAATTTGTTTTCACGTTTTGCTTGTCAAAACCACAAACAGATAAATGTAAAACAACAAAGAATCTACAGGGTCTTCCAACAAAAAGTGTAAGAACTTAAAACTTGAAAAGTCAACAGTGACCTTTGTTGGTATAACTTGTGTTTATTATTTATGACACTTTAGGTCAGTAAGAATTCTTTTAATCATTAAGCATGAAAAATAATGTCCAATTAAGTGTCCTCCACAGACTGCTACACACTGGCATGCTCTAAGGATGACTTCTACCATTGGAGAGGTGTCAGAGTGTTATTAATTTCCATCTTTAAATCATCTTTCAAATCCTGTAGTGTTGATGGCTTGTTGATATACACTGTCCTTTTAAGAAATCCAAATATTATGAATGCCAGTTTATGTCACCATTACAAGAAATTAGTTTCATAATTGTTAAAGCAATACTGGAACCGTGGCTCTATCTAATTAAAACCATTAACAACATGCTTGGAAGAGAAACTATAACCAAGTTCTTCATGGTGAGCAGCAGCAAAGAAACATTAGGGTTTGAAATAAAGTTTATAAATTAAAGAAAGCGGTTGAATTGTTTATCATAAAACTTAATCTTTATTCTGAAAACAATTTTTTCCTTAAACCTAACTATATAAAATTTAAACTTCATTTTGATAGATACTGTGTCTTTTAACAGTATGATATTAAATAGAGGGAAGTACATCAAGACATTCTGTTCATTTTTGAATTTACATCTGAGTAAAGCTTCAATACCTGTAACATTACCTGTCATACTGATATAGATTATCCTCACTTCTAGTCTTGCATCAATTAAAATTAAAAACTAATTAAAAGACACTTCAAATGCATGACATGAAAAATACTGGACCCACTGAAATATAAGATTACTCCTTCCCATCACAAGTCACTATATAACAGAGCTACTTACTATCTCATTATGTATGACTTATAAAACTTTCAACTGAGAGCCAGTTTCCAAATATACACTATAGTAGGCCTAACGTCACTATGAACTAGGCCACTTAACTGACAGAAATGGTACAAGAAGCATCAAAAGAATTATATCTGATTTACATAGATAGTATCTGTTACCAATGTTAAGCATCCACTGTACGTCACCAGCGTTAAACATCCACTGTACGTCACCAGCGTTAAACATCCACTGTACGTCACCAGCGTTAAACATCCACTGTACGTCACCAACGTTAAACATCCACTGTACATCACCAACGTTAAACATCCACTGTATTAGGTCATCCCTTAAGTAATGTCTGATTTTAAGTTCAGAAAAAGAGAAAGAATTTTAAACACATTTAACGTTATGTAGTCAATAATGTATGTTCCATTATTATTAATTACTTCATGTCAATGATACACAAGATTCTAAATGGCACTTTAAAAAAATTCTTGGAGTTTGGAGGAAAATAATGTAGAGAGTGTAGTTTTGACATCTTCATGTGTTCCAAGCTCTTTTCCATCAAGATAGTTCTACAAATTTTGGAATAGATGACAATCAGATTGGACAAGGTCTGGAGAATAAGAAGGATGTGAAAGTTTTTCCCAGTCTAGCTCTTCACTCTTTGCGGATGTGATCCTTGTTGTATGGGGCACCATGCAACACCTTTAGAGTGCAACATTCAAGCACACTAACTGTTGGCAATAGAAGTCTGATGTAATCAATACACTGAGTGGCAGTAACTCAAGGTGGATCACACCAATAACATCCCACCAAATGCTTAACAAAACTTTCCTAGAGTAGAGGTCCATTTAGGCCTATGTTTCAGACAGTTAACCTACACTGAGCCTTTGATTGGAGCACTTAACATTTTTATAATATATACATTTTTCATCTCTGGTCACTAACCTGACCAATAGAAAGGTCAGTTATGTTCATGGGAGTTGATCTAAGGTTAACTTTTGTCAAATCATGGAGGATTCATTTCCTTAGTTTTGACACCTTTCCAAGCTGTTGCAGATGATGGTAAACTGTTGAATGGGTTAAATTAAGTTTCTGCGCTAGTTCTTCAAATTTTACAACACAATCTTCATCAACTGCAGTCAGCAACAAGTCATCATTATACTCAACAGGACGACCTAAACATGACACATCACTTAAGCTGTAGTCACCTTATCTGAACTTCTGAAACCACCATCGACATTTTCTTTCACTGAGAGACTTCGCATCATAAACACATTGAATGTTTTGTGTAGTTTCTGCCATACTATTGTCTTTTTTAAACTCATGAAGCATTATATGCCTAATGTGCTCATCAGACACATCCATCTTCATGACGGTTTATTTAATTAATGATCTGACAAAGTGGAGTTGGGATAGTTTCCTGACTGATTATAGTTTCCTTTATTTGTCTGAACAATTTTATACACGTCCTACTAATATTTTAGTCATTAAAGCCTTCTACGTTACCAACTTTAAATATAAACTGTACATCACCAACATAAGATACCTGTGAAACTTGTCACAACAAGAACTTACAAGTGACTTAATAACCACACGTCACGAAGTAGTAAAGTTACTGTGAAACTTGTCACAACAAGAACATACAAGAGACTTAATAACCACAAGTCACGAAGTAATAACAAGAATGTACAAGCGACTTGATAACCACACGTCACGAAGTAACAAAGTTACTGTGAAACTTGTCACAACAGGAACGTACAAGTGACTTAATAACTTCATGTCACAAAGTAATAAAGTTACTGTGAAACTTGTAACAACAAGAATGTATAACCTATTAAATAACGACATGCCATGAAATAAGAAAACAAACAATACCTTAGTTTAGGAATGTTTGCCATTTTAAAAAAAATTCTTACCTCAGTCAGAACTGTACAGTCATAAGATGGTCGAAACTTTTCCTGCAGATCATAAATTAGAAGAATTATTTAGATTCAAAAATACAAATAAAATAAAAATTCTGATGCAGGAATAATAACAATAATGCACAAAATATAAAAATATAATGGTCCAATAAAACATCAGAAATAAAGTGAAACTAGTGGTAAATATTTTAAAATTATTTTCAATCCATGTTTTGGTTGGTATTATGATCCATAAAGGTAAATGAAGCATTCTAAAATAGGTATTGAGAATCTTTTAAATTCTATCCACCTAGTTTTACTTCAATGTGTACTTTTTGTTGCACTAATGATTCATGCTTCCTGTTAAAATATACATGTTATCTATATTTATTTTTTCAGTTTTTGTGTGTTCATGGAATAAAACAACATCCATAAACATTTAGTATATATTTGTCTCTGATAGTTTTAACTTTCAATTAAAATTACACTCTCAAATTTATAAAATCTAATCTTTACTCTGACCTACAGATAAGTGTATAAAATGTTATATTTACTTTGACCTGGATATAAGTGTATAAAATGTAATCTTTACTCTAACCTACAAATAAGTGTATAAAATGTAATCTTTCCTCTCACCTGCAGATAAGTGTATAAAATGTAATCTTTACACTGACCTACAGACAAGTGTATAAAGTGTAATCTTTACACTTTATACACTTCTCTGTAGATCAGAATAATCTTTATACACACACATAACTACACTCTGAATGGTCAGTTTTTCACTTAGTATTCTGATTGGGTATTTTTTTCTTTTTTTGTGTCAATTATCTGAAATATTGATGACCCCTCTTATTAAGTACCACCTCACTTAACACTTTCTCTGCTGTTAACAAGTATGTTTGTTGCTAGCACTAGGGAGCAACTATCAGGAATCAAACATGTTAGGGTTCTGTATGCTGTAACTGTAAGGAGATGGAATCTTCTTTTGGCCATACTATGAACTACTCATTGCATTCTTGGAATTATACACAAACTAGATTATCTAAGTGAATGAAATACGTCAGCTGTAAGCCAACATTTCAAGACACCAACAACAACATGCTGATCACTTGATATTTCTAATGTTTTGGACAATATATTTGCTGATAGTTCTGACCGAGTCTACAATATATATAACGAGTAAAATATTACTTGTTCTGATTGAGTCCACCATATAACTAGTAAAATATTTACTTGTTCTGACTGGGCCTACAATATATATATAACCAGTAAAGTATTTACTTGTTCTGACCCTACAATATATATATAACCAGTAAAGTATTTACTTGTTCTGAATGAGTCAACAATATACATAACCAGAAAAAACAAACAGTTCTGAGTCTACTATATATATAATCAGTAAAACAACAAGTTGTTCTAGGTCTGCATTTCGCGTATAACCACTAAAATATTACTTGTTCTGAATGAGTCTAGAATATATATAACCAGTAAAACACTTACATGTTCTGAGTCTAATATATACACTGCTAAACAAAATCTTAAGGCCAGTGAACATAAAGAAAAAATATGCATATTGTGTTGTTAGACTCAACCATTTATTTGAGTAGAGCTTCGAAAGATGAAAATAAGAAAAGGGAAAAAAATAAAAAAACTTTTTTTAGCATTTAATAGGGAAAATGTGAACACTATGAAATTAGCCTAAATACTACTTGGTCAAAAGTTTAAGACCATACCAAAAAGAAGTCCTAAACAGGGTAGGAAATGCCCAACAAGAGGTCTCAGTAGTGAGTTGCACGACCATCACTGAGAATAACTTCAAACATTCGCTTTGGCATGGATAATATAAACATTTGCAGAAGGCTGGTTGGAATGTTATTTCAAGTGGTAAAGAAGGCTTCATGAAGATCATGCACTGTTTGCAATTGACATCCATTTCTATAGACTTTCCTTGCTATCCACCCCCAATTTCAATGGAATTCAGTTTGGGCAAAAATGCTGGATGGTCCAAAAGAATCACATTATTCACCATGAAAAAGGGCCTGGCATGGCCAAGCATGTTAAGGTGTATGACTCATAATCTGAAGGTCACAGGTTCACATCCCCGTAGCGCCAAACATGCTTGCCCTTTCAGCCGTAGATGCGTTATAATGTGACGGTCAATCCAACTATTTGTTGGTAAAAGAGTAGCCCAAGAATTGGTGATGACTAGCTGCCTTCCCTCTTGTCTTACACTGCTAACTTAGGGATGGCTAGCAGAGATAGCCCTCGAGTAGCTTTGTGCAAAATTCAAATACAAACAAACAGGCCATGAAAAAGTCATTTGTTCTGCAAGCATTGTGGAGTGCAGCGTTGTCCTGCAAAAGACCCAGTCATTTCCACACAAGCAAAGGCCTTCTCTCTATAAGGATGCTCTCTCTAACATACCAATGTAGTTAGCTGCTGTTTGACTCCCCTATATAATCTGATGCTCCATTGTTCCATGGAAGGAGAAAGCACCCCAGATCATGATGGAGCGTCCTCTACTGTGTCATGTAGAAAATGTCTCCATTGAAATATCCTAATTGTGCCGGTAACGTTGGAAGACATCTGGACCATCCAGAATAATTTTTTTCTCATTAGAGAACAAAACCTTCGTCCACTATTTTATATCCCATGTTCTCAGCAAAGTTTAACCGAGCTGTTTCGTGGTGTGGAAGAAGGCGTGGCATTTGAAGATGTTTATGGTTTTCAAAGCCTTTCTCTTGTAGATGCCGTCTTATTGTTATCGAGCTGTATTCTATGTCCATAAGGGCCTTAATCTGGTTTGAATCCTCCTGCTTAATGCCAGGGAAATTTTCTTGAGCCAACCATTTTAAGAAATTTCCAACAGCAGTTTCACCATGCCCAATTTCACCAGCAATGGCACGTTGAGAGAGACCTTGCTTCTGCAGCTCGACAATTCTGCTACGTTCAAACTCTGCCAACTTTTTAGCCTTTGTCATGTTTTTAATCAATGCAACACAGGAGATGTTGACAACATTATTACTTGAACACAAATGACAAAATTTTGTAACATGTTTACAGATTAATGCTTCGTTTCAGTATGGTCTTAAACTTTTGACCAGCTAGTATTTAGGCTAATTTCACATTTTCCCTATTAAATGCTAAATAAGTTTTTTTAATTTTTATTTTCCATTTTCGTATTTTCATCTTCCTAAGCTCTACTCAAATAAGTGATTGAGTCCAACAATGCAAAATGCATATTTTTTCTTTATGTTCATTTGCCTTGAGAGTTTGGCCAGCAGTGTATATAACCAGTAAAATATTTACTTGTTCTGTCTGAGTTTACAATAAATACATCCAGTAAAATATTTTCTTGTTCTGACTGGGTCTACAATATATAATTTACCAGTAAAATATTTACTTGTTCTGATTGAGTCTACAATATATATATAACCAGTAAAATATTTATTTGTTCTGACTGAGTCCACAATATATATTAGCTGCAAAATATTTTCTTGTTCTAAATGAGTCTACAATATATATTAGCTGCAAAATATTTTCTTGTTCTAAATGAGTCTACAATATATATAACCAGTAAAATATTTACTTAATTACGTAAAAACAGCTGGTATGGGTACAGAAAGCACTAAGCAAAAAGGTGAACAAAGTTTAGACCTTCTATTGGTCATCTTCAGGTTCACAAAGAAAGGAAGAAGTAACTGACTGATAGCTGACCACATGTTTGAAGGCAGTTGTGTAATTGAGTGTAGGAATGTAAAGGGCGTGTTTAGATGTTAAATATATTTATTAATATAGGTATAAAGGTGTTCCTTTGCATTGGTTTATTTTGGGCTTGAGTTGTTTTGAGTTTGTTTATGTTTGTTTCTTTATTTAGTATTTGAGTGTTTTCTATGGTTATGTTGTGTTTATTTGATTTGCAGTGTTTGAAAACGTGTAAAGATGACATTTGTGTTCTTTGAGTCTGGTTTTTATTTTTCTGTTTGTTTCTCAAATATAGAAGTTGTGGCATTTATCACATTGTATTTTATAAATAATGTTGGTGTGGTGTTTGTCAGTGTAGTTTTTACATAGTACAGACCTTAGTTTTGTGCCTAGATTTTGAATAAAATTGGTATTAACTGGAATGTAATATTTTGTTGCTAGGTTTTGCCAAATGTGGGTTATTTTTCTGCTGATATCGAAAATATGTGGTTTGCAGTACCATATGGTTTCGTGAATTTGTGGGGTTTATTTACTTTTGTTAGTTGATTTTGCTTTTTGTCTAGGAGTGTGTGTGTATAATGTTTTCTATAGTTTGTGGAGGAAACTTATTGATGTTGATGAAGTATTGTTTTATTTTGTCTAATTCATCGTTAATTTTATCAGGTAAGCACAGTTTTATAGCTGTGTTTATTTGGTTTTTTAGTTGAGTTTTTGTTTTGTTTCATGTGCTGAGTCCCAAGAAATGTATAGGCCAGTATGGGTGATTTTTCGATGGATTTCAGTTTTAAATTGTGTATTGGTTCTTGTAATCCAACATCTAAGCATGCTCTTTACATTCCTACACTCAGTTATATAACCCCCATCAAACATGTGGTCAGCTATAGGTCAGTTTCCTCTTCCTTTCTTTGTGAAATTGATGACATATCATTATCTTTAGAGAAGGTTGAAACACTGTTTGTTCTTCTGCATAGTGCTTTCTCTACCAATAGCACCTGTGTTTATATTTCTCTCTACAAGCGAGTTTTTCACTTCTTTATGGAAAATATTTACTTGTTCTGAGTCTACAATGTATATGAGAAGTAAAATATTTATTGTTCTGACTAAGTCTACAGTATATATATCAGGAGTAAAATAATTAATTATTTTGACTCTATAATTTCAATAACTACCAAAATATTTACTTTTTCTGGTTGAGCCTACAATATATATAACGAGTAAAATACTGACATGTTCAAACTCAGTCTACAATATATACACATATAACCAGTAAAATATTTACTTGTTGTGGGTCTACAATATATATATATATATATATACAAGTAAAATAGTTACTTGTTCTGACTGAGTCTACAATATATATATAACCCGTAAAATATTTACTTGTTCTGAATGAGTATACAATATATATAACTAGTAAAATGCTTACTTGTCCTGACTGAGTCTAGAGTATAGGCAACCAGTAAAATATTTACTTGTTCTAAGCCTACAATATATATATGTAACCAGTAAAATATTTATTTGTTATAAGTCTACCATAAATATAACCAATAAAATATTTACTTGTTCTGACCAAGTCTACAGTATATATAATCAGTAAAATACTGACTTGTTCTGACTGAGTCCTCTTAACCATTCTCTCCTTATCAGTTTTATGTTTTCTGTCTGCACCTTTAGGCTATAAAATAAAAGAGTTATTAAAGAATGGGACAGAAGTTAAGACATGTATTGAATATATTCAACACTAAGGCTAAAAGATGCTTTAAGCCCATAAAAGCATTTAGCTTTTCATTCGATAACTTTAATGTGTAAAGTCGAAGGTTTATAATTCACTGTTTAGATTTGTTAAAATAAACAATGTTTAAAGTAGAACTGAAAAAGAAAGATAAGATTTAAACACAAATTAACTCATTGGTAGAAACTAGAAATACTGTGGAAACATATTAGATACACAAAGTATACATCAAACACATAAAAGATTGAATTTCCATACATAATATTCAGGTTTTCTTTTTCTCACTGAAATTCCTCTGTTGGTAATGGTGTACTGTTAATTTTAACAGAAAACTACATTTATACTTAAATAATATTTTAAGTTTCTAATGGTGAGTAAAGAAATATACATCTGAACTACAGCCTAGAAATATACATCTGAACTACAGCCTAGAAATATACATCTGAACTACAGCCTGTCTCTTTCTTACAACCAGTGCTGGTGAGCCACAGTTTCAGCAAAACTGGTCTGTTGGAACAGAAGTAGTGAATCAAAAAATAGATTAGGCTTGTATTTTTCTGGATCAAATTCACGTTTTGGTGAAGAAAAGAAATTCACATACTATCAAACTCTTTCAAAAATGTTACTTTATACCCTTCAAACCCTAGGTGGAAGTTTGAAGTGGCCATAAAGAACCCAAAACATGGTTTATAAAAATTTCAATTTGTGTCATAAATTGTTTTATAAATAAGCTTCCATTAGTTATAATTATTACTATATAGCCTAAATATTACTAATTAAACTGCTAACTTTGGTCTTAGAATACTAATCATTGAAAGATATATTTCCATCTGCTTATGAAAATATATAATTAATTTTTATCTATGTTATTAAATAAATATGAAGATATTAATATTAACTTTACATATTTAACAATATCAAATAATCAGTTTATATCACTAGAAAAAAGTTTTAAAATATTTTGTGAAATTATAAATGAAAATTGCATGAATTAATCCAGTTATTTGTACAAAAACATCTCTATTTTCACCTTTCTATTCTAAGTAAGAATAATCAATGACAAACCTCTGTTAAGATACCATAATCAAGTATTCAAACTGTGTCATTCAGTTGTTTGGCTTATCTTAATAATAATAACAGTCTGAGTAAAATACAATGAAAACTGTACTTTTATAGATCCATTGTTGGTACAAGATCTTAACTTATTCATCCTCGATATAAAATCTTAACTTATAAATCATTGGTACAAGATCTAACAGTTTGTTTCTTATAAAGTACAAAAGTTGTTTATATTTCAAAGCATACAAATATGCTTTTGTTTAACAACAAAACACAGTATTTCAGTACAGCAATAAAAATGAAGTGTACCTGACATGTTCTAAACAACGTGACCTAATAGAGTGTGCCTGACCTGGTCTAAACAATATGAACTAATAGAGTATACCTGACATGGTCTAAACAATATGAATTAATAGAGTATACCTGACATGGTCTAAACAATATGAATTAAAAGGGTGTACCTGACCTGGTCTAAACAATATGAATTAAAAGGGTGTACCTGACCTGGTCTAAACAACATGACCTAATAGAGTGTACCTGACCTGGTCTAGACAGAATGAGTTAAAAATGGTAACAGCTAACTCGACAACAGTGAATTGGGCAACAGTAAATTATATTGAAAGACAGGTTGGTGAATGGACAAGTTGATGAAAAGCAACCAGTCACAAAAGCAAATCAACTTCTTGACAGCAGATTGACAACAACTGTCACGAGATTGATTTGTTATTATATTTACGTTTACTGAAGGGAATGCATGCATGTTTACATGCACACGAATTAGGTTTACAATGTATATGAGTAATTTGTTGCATTTTGAATAGATAAATACAAAATACAATGATCTAATAGAGACAAAACAAATTTGTGAAGTATTGAATTTATATTCTGAAAATAAGAATATAAATAAATATTGAAATTTAATGTATTATAAATGCCTAAAAGCAAAAAACTAAAGATTATAATGATGATTTAAAAATCCTACAGTCTCACCCAAACTCTCAGTTAATAATTTTCCTTTGAATACCATAAGCACTTGCCTACCCTTCTACGAGCAATGCTGCTGGTATATTTGAAATACTGGTGTACCAACGAGTCTGTCGACAAGTGATAATATTGTCGGTAAATGGGTTGTCACCAAACTGTTTGTTAACCAGTAATATCGTCGATGAATCAAGTGTTGCTGAGATGGCTATCACCCAGTTGACCTTCAACCAGAAACAATGTGTACTTGATCTGGCGTAGAAAATATGAGTTAATAAGGTTGTACTTGGCCTATTCTGGACAATACAAGTAAAAAGGTTGTACCTGACCTGGTCTGGACAATACAAGTTAAAAGGTTATATTTTACCTTGTGTTGACTACATGAGCTAAGAAAGGTGTTGTTGACCTGGTTCCAGCATTATGAGCTAATACAAAAAGTTAAATTTGTGTGGTCTGAGGAACAAAAAAATTAATATTTCGTGTGTCTAGAGTGAGCTGATAAACCAGTGAAAATAAAATATTAAGTGTGAACGAAACTTAACATGTAATATAATCATTAAGATTGAAAGAAGAACATGATAAGGTGTACCTTAAAAACTTTCACTTGACAAGAAGCCGCATGTAACTTATCAACAACGTCATCATGGTTATAACTTTCAACGTGGATATAAAACGGTACTCCTTTTTCACCCCCGTGTTTCTTAGGTGTAAATTCTGTGCTGATGCAATTCACCTGAAAATAGGAGAGAAAATAGTTTTCAGTACAGTGCACTTGGAACATAACACTCAGTGCACATGGAACATAACACTCAGTGCACTTGGAACATAACACTCAGTGCACTTGGAACATAACACTCAGTGCACTTGGAACATAACACTCAGTGCACTTGGAACATAACACTCAGTGCACATGGAACATAACACTCAGTGCACATGGAACATAACACTCAGTGCACATGGAACATAACACTCAGTGCACTTGGAACATAACACTCAAAATTAATGACAAGTTTCACATCTGTTTCATACTTAATTAAAAAATACTGTATTACGCACAATAAAATACAATTCACATAAATTATCTTTACATGTTATTCATCGAGATTTGAAATGTTTTCAAACTTTACACAAAAAATGAAACATTTCTACTTTATAGCTACCTATAAAACATTATTTCTGTAGAGTAGAAAATGGATATGTGAATTCTGTTTCTTGAAATGTCACTGATTTGTTGACAGACATGTTGCTAACTTACATGATTTGTAATTGTTTACTAACCTTAAAACCTACAGTCATTAGTATTGTATAATTGCCTAATAACCTTAAAACCTACAGTCATTAGTATTGTATAATTGCCTAATAACCTTAAAACCTATAGACATTAGTATTGTGTCTTCTAACCTTAAAATCTATAGTCATTAGTACTGTGTAACTGTCTTCTAACCTTAAAACCTATTGTCATTAGTATTGTGTAATTGCTTAATGACCTTAAAATCTATAGTCATTAGTATTGTGTAACTATCTTCTAACTTTAAAACCTATAGTCATTAGTATTATGTAAATGCTTAATAACCTTAAAACTTATAGTCATTAGTATTATGTAAATGCTTAATAACCTTAAAACCTATACTCATTAGTATTGTTATGTAAATGTGTAAATATTTTGTAAGCGACAACATGTCGTGTTGTGTTTAAATTTTCATTTCTATTATTCATTTTTCCATATTTATATTATTGTTTCGAAGTTTAAACTAATATTTTGTTATTCATTTAGGGTAACATTTAGAATTTTCTTGAATTAAGTATCCAATCATATGTTTGTAAATGAAATGCTGGTGACTTCGTGTCTAGACGTGTAGTCTCGTGCAAGAACGGACATACGCGGATTGATCTGGAGATCTGTAGAATTTTCGCGGTCTTTCGAGGAGTTTAGGCCTACAATATATAAACAGACGAAGATGCGAGAGATAGAAGAGTGAGATTCAGACATCAGTTTTTATTTCAAAAGAAGAGAGTCAGTTATTTGAGAAAGATTAAGTGTTTGCTGTGATTATTCAACTTGGATTTGTGACTGAAGTTAGATCTACGGAAGCTGTGATTTTATTTTGTCAATCTCTACGATTCATCTGAATTACTGCTTGTGCTGAGAGTCAGCGAATTTATTGAACTGTGAACCGTTTTTGAACTTCTTCAGTTAAGCTGCGGAATTTCTTCGTGGGACCAAATTCACACCCTAGACTGGAATTTGAGACTTTCATTTTAGATCATTATATTAGATACAGGCCAGTACCATTTTGTATTGTGATTAATTTTGAAGTTTGAAACTAGTATTATTTTGTTTTGTAATTAATTTCGAATGTTGTAACTTAATATCTGTCACTGTTATTATATAATTTATGTTATATCTGTTATATTTGTTAATAGTTTAGTGTAATAAATTATACAAGCTGTTATCTGTGTTTTTCTGTTGCGTTTAGTCTACGAAGAACATAAAACATAAAAAATACGTAACAGTATTGTGTAATTGCTTATAACTTTAAAACCTATAGTCATTAGTATTGTGTAATTGCTTAATAACCTTAAAACCTATAGTCATTAGTATTGTGTAACTGTCTTGTAACTTTAAAACTTATGGTCATTAGTATTGTGTAATTGCTTATAACTTTAAAACCTAAAAACTACAGTCATTAGTATTGTGGGTGTAATTTGAAATTATTAGAAGGCCTGGTTCAGGTTCTTAAACCCACAATGTCATGAATGAAACAACACATTTACTGACAAGTTATTCAGAAATACACAGTGAACAATGCGACCACAGTAATGGAGAAAAGTAGTAGCAACAGGCAAGATATGTAGCAATACAGAATACTAGCTGCAATAGATATGTAGCAGTTTAGAATACTAGTAGCAACAGGTACACTACACAGCCAGATGTTGTGGACACCCCTTTCTAATCAGTGGGTTTGGCTATTTCAGCCACACCCATTGCTAACAGTTCCAAACTGCCTCTGGAAGCAACATCAGCACAAAAACTGTTCATAGGGAGTTTCATGAAATGGGTTCACATGGATGTACACAAGTTGAAGATCACCATGCCAACTGTTAGTTGGAATGGCATAAAGCACACCGCCATTGGAGCAGTGAAAAAGTGTTCTCTGGTGTGATGAATCACCATTCATTATTTGGCAGTCTGATGGATGAATTGGAGTTTGGTAAATGCTACCTGCCTGAATGCATAGTGCCAATTGTAAAGTTTTGTGGAGGAATAATGGTTTGGGCTAGGCTCTTTAGTTCCAGTGAAGGGAAATATAGCACACACTGACATTCTAGAGAATTGTGTGCTTCCAGCTTTGTGGCAATAGTTTGGAAAATGCCATTTTTGTTTCAGTATGACAATGCCCCCATGCACAAAGCAAGGTCCACAAAGACATGGTTTGCTGAGGTTGGTGTGGAAGGACTTTACTGGCCTGCACAGAGTAGTAATACAGAATATTTGTAGCAATTGACAAGATACGTAGCAACTGAGAATACTAGTAGCAGAGAAGCAATAAATCAGAAATGAAGTAACGTTTGATAAATACACTGTATACTTTGGTTATAGTGGGAAAGACAGTCAATAAATTTTAGTTTTTCAGTTAACAGATTGACACGGAATAAAAAAAATATTTACATTAATTATAAACATAAATCTCTTGGTTGTGAAGTGATTACTTTTAATTAAAATATTAGGAAGTACAATATTAACAAAAGGTTTGTTTTCTCACAAAGGCTTTCTGCAGTAGCCATCCCTAATTTAACAGTTGTAGACTACATGGAAGGCAGCTAGTTAACATCGTCCACCACTAACTCTTTGACCACTCTTATCAATAAATAGTTGGATTAACTATGTATTATAAAGCTACCAGCTTAAAGACAAAGACAAGTTCAGTGATGGAATTCAAACTCACAGCTTTCAGAGTTTGAGTTAAACACCTAGCCACTAGACCACATCATGCCAATTACAGTAGTAAACAAAAGAAATAGGAGATGAAATAATTTATTTTATCATAACTGTTTGAGAACCCAGGTCAAGGAACATACTAACAGAAACAACCAAGATTAAACACATATTAATCTTACCCTGATGAACACTCCAGTTTCCTTTGTAGGATCCCACAAAAACTCGCATTTATTAATTGATTCAGGATCATTCCTAGCTTCACAAACTCCATAGGACAGTGGAATGTCTGTGTAAACAACAAAGAAACAATGTTAAGAATTGTCATATGGAAAGTTATTGATGAAGTTTTTCAACCTGCACTGGAAAATAAAAACAACTCATTTTTTAAATGTTACTGTCTTTTAAAGTAATCACATCAATTGGTAAGAATAGTATTAATTTACATGGTGACACTACTTAAATTTTCCAAAAGATTACAGGATATTCTTGCTGTATTTCAAGGAATATATTGGGTTACTCTCAATACAACAAGAATTATGTCCAGAACCTGGGTTACTCTCAATACAACAAGAATTATGTACAAAACCTGGGTTAGTCTCAATACAACAAGAATTATGTCCAAAACCTGGGTTACTCTCAACACAACAAGAATTATGTCCAGAACCTGGGTTACTCTCAATACAACAAGAATTATGTACAAAACCTGGGTTACTCTCAATACAACAAGAATTATGTTCACAACTTGGGTTAGTCTCAATACAACAAGAATTATGTCCAGAACCTGGGTTAGTCTCAATACAACAAGAATTATGTCCAGAACCTGGGTTACTCTCAATACAACAAGAATTATGTACAAAACCTGGGTTACTCTCAATACAACAAGAATTATGTTCACAACCTGGGTTACTCTCAATACAACAAGAATTATGTCCAGAACCTGGGTTACTCTCAATACAACAAGAATTATGTACAAAACCTGGGTTACTCTCAATACAACAAGAATTATGTTCACAACTTGGGTTAGTCTCAATACAACAAGAATTATGTCCAGAACCTGGGTTAGTCTCAATACAACAAGAATTATGTCCAGAACCTGGGTTACTCTCAATACAACAAGAATTATGTACAAAACCTGGGTTACTCTCAATACAACAAGAATTATGTTCACAACCTGGGTTACTCTCAATACAACAAGAATTATATCCAGAACCTGGGTTACTCTCAATACAACAAGAATTATGTTCATAACCTGGGTTACTCTCAATACAAGAATTATGTCCAGAACCTGGGGTATGTTTTCAGTTTAATACCAGGCATGTCTTCCATTGTGTTCTCTACTTGATACTAGGCATGTTCTCTGTTATGTTTTTAGTTTAATAGCAGGCATATCTTCTATTATATTTTCATATTGGTATGAGGCATGACTTCCATTGTGTTTTCTACTTAATATCAGGCATGCTCTCTGTTATGTTTTCAGTTTCATACCATTCAGGTCTTCTGTTACATTTGCAACTTTGTACCAGACATGCCTTCCATTGTGTTTTCTACTTAATATCAGGCATGTTCTCTGCTATGTTTTCAGTTTAATAGCAGGCACATCTTCAATTATATTTTCATATTGGTATGAGGCATGTCTTCCATTGTGTTTTCTACTTAGTAAAGAGCATGTTCACTTTTATGTTTTAAGCTTAATATGAAGCATATCCTCCATTACATTTTCAGCTTAACACTGAGCATGTCCTCCATTATGTTTTTCTGCTAAATACTGCACATATCTTCGGTTATGTTTTCAGTTTAATACCAGGCATGTCCTCCTCTCACATTAATGACAGCTTGATACCATCTTGTGTCCTGGCTTAGTTTGGAAAAGGTTTGCTGTCCCATTCTTGAGCTAGGACAAACCTGAGCTTCTTTGGGCTGACAGGTTTCACTGGGTGAGCTTGCCATAAGTGTATTTAGTAACATTCAGATCAGGTAAATATGCTAATCAGCCCATTCTCTCTATACTCTTATTCTCTAGGTACTGGTTCACTAACTTGTCTCTGTGGTCTACCACTGTCATCCATTAAAATGAAATATGGACCTATGGCTCCTACATACAGCCTCATCACTGTCATCCATTAAAATGAAAAATGGACCTATGGCTCCTACATACAGCCTCATCACTGTCATCAAATAAAATGAAATATGGACCAACTGTTCCAGCATATGGATTCACACTGTCATTCACTGAAATGAAATATGAACTGATGGTTTTTGCAGATGGTCTCACGATTGTCATCCATTAAAATAAAATATGGACCTATGGTTCCAACATATGGACTCACCATTGTAATCTATTAAAATGAAATATAGAACTGTGGACAGATGATGTACAAGTCTGTATAACCCATAAGATTGATACAATCCCAAACCATCACTGACCCACCTTCATAATGGTCATGTTCTATCACATTAATATCTGCACATCTCTCATTAGGTCATTTCCACATTTGATTGCATCCATCATGATAGTCCAGAAGTATCTTGACTTGTCTGTGAGAACATTTGGCCAAAGAGCCTGTGTTCAGTCCAAATGTTCCCTACACCTTTCAAGCTATTGGCTCTTATTGGAACTGCTTGTCTTCTTGCTCTTAGGTCAGTTGCTTGGAGTCTGTTTCTCATTGTCTGAGTGGAGACAATAGATCTAGAAACACTTCTGAGGAATCTCTGAAGATTCAAAGCATTCAGTATCTGGTTTTTAACAAGCTGACGTAACAAGACTACTATCATGACTTATTTCCACTCATCCAGTCTCCTGGAGCAATTACATGCTCCAGAGACTATATTTTGGTTGCCTCCTTGGGCAGTAACAACTATTCTTGGAAACAATCCTTCTAGTAGCATCTCTATTCTTGTTTCTCACAGACAGTGCCAGTGCAGTGTCAAATTGAACTGAAAAGAACAGCATAACCACAAACATGTCTTGGAATTATGGAATGGTAGAGACCTGGCAAATTAAAAACCCACAGAGTGTCTTCTATACTTTGAAAATTCCAAAAATAGCAGTGTTCAATTTTGTGCTATACTGTGGTCATGTTTCACTGAACAGTCTGAAAGGAGCTTGATAATTGTAGGGTACATGTCAAATAAAGTACAAATATTATTTTAAAAACTAATAAACCCAGTTTAGGAAACAGCAAATTTTCATCAGTATGGTTTGTAAGAAACGAATAAAATTATTTTATGAATAATTTTTCTACATATTTTGAAAATGGGTTAAGTTTTTTGGTTTGTTTGTTTTGAATATTGTTATACATTGATATATACATATTAATATTCATATACATTGATATATATAATTAGATCTATTTTTTGTTAACATTTCAGATAACTTGCCGATATGGTACACTTTCTGCCATACCGATTTCTAAAATTCTTTCTGATGGATGAGCTTGTTGCCACTGGGTGATTTGTTCTTTCTCTGCAAACTGGAGTCTTCTCTCTTGAAACCCGACTTTGATAAGACTCTAGAATCATCACAAAGAGGAGTTCATTGTCTGTATAAAAAGTTTTTTTCAATTAATTTTTCAAGCTCTTTAAGGAATTATGCATTCAATATACCTCATCATATACATATTTATTATTTTGTTAAGTCCATCTATAAGAATTAAAGACGATCAAACACAGGAAAAGAGAACATTTAGACATAATTGATACTTCTACATTAAACATTTCTTCTTTATGTTTATGAATAGTGCTCATTCTTTGTCAATAAGATAACATTCAAAGCAGATTTTTAATTACAAAAACAGGTCAAAAGGCTAATGTAAAGTCTAAAAGTACAAGGATATCTAATTTATAACAGCAAGAACAAACCTATAAATTATTTTCAAAATAAAAATACACACTTTGACAAAAAGAAAGATTCTACAAGTGTTACTAGACTTCAAATAAAATGTGAGCTCTTGAAGCTAATAATTTAAAAAAACATTTTATCTTGGGTAACCTTATACATCTGTTATTGTTATTACAATCTGTACTCTGAAAAAGTTAACAATAACAGAGAAAATAACAATAAACACATGACATAAAACCAACAGTTATGATGTAATTCATAACAAATGAAGTTTTGATGTATCTCAGGGTGGCTGGTGTGTGTGAACACTTTTACTAATAATTTTACTACAAGTGGGTTTCTCGTCATCACAAAATCAAGTATTTGTATACAATTCATGTACTTAGTCAAATGTAACCATATACACACATATATTACTTCTGCTAAAGGTAATATAGGGAAGAAGGAATATTACATAGGTTATGTCTACTGAGTTTCACTGATTGGTCAATCTAATTTAATTGCAATCACTGTGGACAGATCACAGTATCAATTTTCTCTGGAATAGAAAAAAACATGTCCAAATTTAATACAACACTTATTTAAGTGATAAAACACATGCTATTTTACTGTCTTCTCAAATGCACAAACCAACCTTAAAGAAGATAAAAGATCTCTTTAATTCCTAACAAAAAAATACAACATACTCAGAGAAAGTCTACAATCTGTATATTATACTTCTTTTAAGAGAGTAATGAAAACTATTTAAAACTTGGATTAGTACACAATCAATAAGCTAAAACCACACTTACACCTTGAACCCAATGTTAATATACAGAAACATCTTTCAAACAAATCACTTAAAGAGACGTTCTCAATGTTAAGATACAACTGATATTAAAATACTGTTACCTTTAACAGCCTTCCTCTCATTTCTGTCAGGTCTCCATGTGAAGATGAAACTGACATTAAAATACTGTTACCTTTAATAGCCTTTCTCTCATTTCTGTCAGGTCTCCATGTGAAGATGAAACTGACATTAAAATACTGTTACCTTTAACAGCCTTCCTCTCATTTCTGTCAGGTCTCCATGTGAAGATGAAACCGACATTAAAATACTGTTACCTTTAACAGCCTCCCTCTCATTTCTGTCAGGTCTCCAAGTGAAGATGAAACCGACATTGAAATACTGTTACCTTTAATAGCCTTTCTCTCATTTCTGTCAGGTCTCCATGTGAAGATGAAACTGACATTAAAATACTGTTACCTTTAATAGCCTTTCTCTCATTTCTGTCAGGTCTCCATGTGAAGATGAAACTGACATTAAAATACTGTTACCTTTAATAGCCTTTCTCTCATTTCTGTCAGGTCTCCATGTGAAGATGAAACTGACATTAAAATACTGTTACCTTTATTAGCCTTCCTCTCATTTCCGTCAGGTCTCCAAGCATCTTGAGTTTGATTTCATATGATTGACCTGAATAAACAAATTTCTTAAGATTTTAAATATCCAAGTGTTTTACAGGTGACATTTGTGGTTATGAAATGGGTATTGGAAACATTTGAACTGGGTTTACAAAATATTATAATAATACAGCACATGTAGGATAGGAAATATGATTTATATGAATGCACTTTCTTTAACATAAAAAATACATTATATAATCTTAACAAGTACTTAGACATTAAAAACAATCTTCATAGATAAACAGCTTTGTCTTCTCCCTGGTATACAGAGGATGAAACATTTGAGAGTGTATTAATTATGTAGATATTCTGGCTTCACATCTCTTTATTCAACCACAACCTAAAGTCACCAGTTGAATACATTATTATGAAAGACAAAAATTCTAGAGTCTGAATATTTTATTCAAGCCTAGAAATGTTGTTGATGAAGAAAGTTGATTCTTATAATAACTGTGGGAGATTGTCTGTCTTCAAGTGACCCAGTATCTCACTCATCAAAACATTCGTCACATATACAGTACCTCTTATTTTACAGAGATGATGAGATTGATCAGTGTGGCCCTTGTACGTTCCTCAGAAAATGAATTTTAAGAATCTAAATTTACATTAAAAACATACAGATCTCATGCTTCTCTAAGGAAGGGATAACCACTTGAAGTAGAAATTAACTGCATAGAAATTTGAAATCAACTACATATATATATTCAGCAAATTAAACAATACTAGTCCTTTAGCACATTTTAACATGGTGTCACAAGAAAATAAGACATCAGACTTCTGTCTCAACAAGACTGTGGATTTGTTTCTAAGAATATGAGAACAAGTCATTGAATGTTAATATGTAGAACTGGTCATGTGCACACAGCCCTCATGTAGCTTTGTACGAAATCAACACAAAATTTAAAACAAAGAAACAACAACTGATCATTCTAGATTAATATATAGAACAGATTAATCATGTGTAATACGGAGAATAAATTAATAATGTTTAATAAGTAGAACTGGTCACTCAAGTTTAATACACAGAATAGACATTGTTCTTTATCTATCCTGTCATCTAATAACAGCTCAACAAACCTACACATTGTTCTTTATCTATCCTGTCATCTAATAGCAGTTTGACAAACCTACACATTGTTCTTTATCTATCTTGTCATCTAATAACAGTTTGACAAACCCACACATTGTTTTTTATCTATCCTGTCATCTAATAGCAGTTACACAAACTTACACATTGTTCTTTATCTATCCTGCCATCTAATAACAGTTTGACAAACCTACACATTGTTCTTTATCTATCTTGTCATCTAATAACAGTTAAACAAACCTACACATTGTTCTTTATCTATCCTGTCATCTAATAACAGTTAAACAAACCTACACATTGTTCTTTATCTATCCTGTCATCTAATAACAGCTCAACAAACCTACACATTGTTCTTTATCTATCTTGTCATCTAATAACAGTTTGACAAACCCACACATTGTTTTTTATCTATCCTGTCATCTAATAGCAGTTACACAAACTTACACATTGTTCTTTATCTATCCTGCCATCTAATAACAGTTTGACAAACCTACACATTGTTCTTTATCTATCTTGTCATCTAATAACAGTTAAACAAACCTACACATTGTTCTTTATCTATCCTGTCATCTAATAACAGTTAAACAAACCTACACATTGTTCTTTATCTATCTTGTCATCTAATAACAGCTCAACAAACCCACACATTGTTCTTTATCTATCCTGTCATCTAATAACAGTTTGACAAACCCACACATTGTTTTTTATCTATCCTGTCATCTAATAGCAGTTACACAAACTTACACATTGTTCTTTATCTATCCTGCCATCTAATAACAGTTTGACAAACCTACACATTGTTCTTTATCTATCTTGTCATCTAATAACAGTTAAACAAACCTACACATTGTTCTTTATCTATCCTGTCATCTAATAACAGCTCAACAAACCTACACATTGTTCTTTATCTATCCTGTCATCTAATAACAGTTAAACAAACCTATACATTGTTCTTTATCTATCCTGTCATCTAATAACAGTTAAACAAACCTACACATTGTTCTTTATCTATCCTGTCATCTAATAACAGTTAAACAAACCTATACATTGTTCTTTATCTATCCTGTCATCTAATAGCAGTTAAACAAACCTATACATTGTTATTTATCTATCCTGTCATCTAATAGCAGTTAAACAAACCTATACATTGTTATTTATCTATCCTGTCATCTAATAACAGCTCAACAAACCTACACATTGTTCTTTATCTATCCTGTCATCTAATAACAGTTAAACAAACCTATACATTGTTCTTTATCTATCCTGTCATCTAATAACAGTTAAACAAACCTACACATTGTTCTTTATCTATCCTGTCATCTAATAACAGTTAAACAAACCTATACATTGTTCTTTATCTATCCTGTCATCTAATAGCAGTTAAACAAACCTATACATTGTTATTTATCTATCCTGTCATCTAATAGCAGTTAAACAAACCTATACATTGTTATTTATCTATCCTGTCATCTAATAACAGTTCGACAAACCTACACATTGTTCTTTATCTATCTTGTCATCTAATAACAGCTCAACAAACCTACACATTGTTTTTTGTTTTTTATCTATCCTGCCATCTAATAACAGTTCGACAAACCTACACATTGTTCTTTATCTATCTTGTCATCTAATAACAGTTAAACAAACCTACACATTGTTCATTATCTATCCTGCCATCTAATAACAATTTACCACATTCACGAACAACATAATCAGAAAAAAAATGAGAATGTAAAAGAATGTAAATATTGAACATGAAAAGTAAGAAATCATAGGTAGAGATATTGTAAATATTATTTACTCAAATTACAAACCAATATTCTGGCTCCATGCAAGTATTTAGAATTATACTTGGTGAGAAGAAAGTGTTCACACATTAAAGAGATGTGTAGGAATGATATGTCACATCTGTGGGATCTGCTCTACTTGTGGGACAGGTATCCTCTTTGTCTAAACAATATCTAATTCCTGGGCAGTAAATTCTGATTAGTCAGAGAGAAAAACAACATAAGATCTTTAGATGAAAATGAATTCATCCAGGACTCTTCTTGTCACTGGATATATATGACTATAAACCAATATTTAGATCTCAGACATCTGGTAAGAGCAGGAATACTGCTGTTTATTTTGACTTGTTTAATACTGTGGTATTACTGAATGTTGAGTAAAATATGAGATAACTGAATGTTGAATAAAATATGAGATAACTGAATGTTGAGTAAAATATGAGATAACTGAATGTTGAGTAAAATATGAGATAACTGAATGTTGAGTAAAATATGAGATAACTGAATGTTGAGTAAAATATGAGATAACTGAATGCTAAGCCACCAGAAGTATAAAGAGAAGGTAAGAAACAAACCCTCATCTGGACCAAGAGAAACATGAAGTTGCAGGACCGTCCTAGTCTCACTCAATATAACAAAACAAAGATTATGTATCTTGGAATTATGATCTAAAATCCTAATTCCCTAAACTGAGAGACCAGGTTATGCTTCTGATTCTCAGAATTAGGGTAGAACAAACATTATCCAACATATGGCATATGAATTGACACTTATTGTGTGGAATTATGAGAAAGAATTGAGAACCCTTTTATATGATCCTCAAAAGGAAGAGAATGACCAAAAGAAAAGGTCCATACTCAACAATATGACAAAGATACACGACTGAACTGCAATTATGAGGCAGCTCCCATAGAGCTCATATCATAAATATGGTAAAACAATGTGGGATTATGGGTAGCAGGGCCCCAGCTTCTCTTTGAGAGGAATAATGAGATCACATATTTCCTGAAGAAATGAATCTCTGTCTGCCACCTAGGTAGAAAGGGAAGGAAAGATCCTTATGCTGCAGAGTCCCAATGAAAAACAAACTAAACTAATTCATTCAATTCAAAGATCAGCACAGATGGGAAAAAAATCCCCTTAAGCTTTACTCATGATAGTTCATTAGCAATGGTCTTGTAGCGTGTTAGTGTTATAACTGTTTACAAAGAGAATGAAGCAATTTTATGGAACACCCTATTTGTTACTAGGAAAGTTGTTATCAATCAACTGCAGATCTGACAAGGCAAAACCCATCAAGGTATGGGATACACATTAAAATGATGGAAAGGTCTATGAAAAAAACGAAAATAAACAGAAGTACAAATATTACTGAAATCACCCTAAAATTTCTTTTTCTTATTTGTAAAATAAAGAAAATTGGTAAAAAGTCCAGATACAAAAATACAAGTCCACAAAAAACTGTTTAAAGTGTAGGCATAACTAAAGCCATTGAGCATGAAGAGAGACACATAACACGCACATGCAATCATCACCATAACATTAATAAAAAGTGAACAGGAAGTGATGGTATGGAGCTCATTTTCAGACCAGAGATAGGGGGTGCTCCAAGATAGGTAATAAGAAACCACAAGATTTAACTTACGTTTGGCAATAGATTGGTGTATAAAGGTTGAAGAAAATGAAGCATAATTCATAACAAAGTTTAGATGGGCAGAGAAGAAAAACGTTTGTTGGGATGAAGCTAAAGTGTGTTTCAGAATTAGGTAGAGAATTCCAAACCACTATCCTTCACAGTAGAAAGTCAAAGATAGTAGAGAGATAAATACAGAATACATAACCAGTACTCCTCACTTCACAGCATGAAACAAAGTACAGAATGCATAACCAGTACTCACTTCACACTATGAAACCAAAGTACAGAATACATAACCAGTAGTCCACACCTCACAGTATGAATTCAAAGATAAGTACAGAATACATAAACAGTACTCCTTACTTCACAGCATGAAATCAAAGTACAGAATACATAACCAGTACTTCACAGTATGAAATCAAAGTACAGAATACATAACCAGTACTCCTTACTTCCATACTACATCAGTACAAAATTATAAAACATGATAAATGTTACACAAGTTCCACTTGATTATATTTTTTCACCTCATGAATATTGAATGTCAAAGATGAAACATATTTATAATATAGGTACTATAGGTAATGCAAGGTTGGTGATGAAACATGTTTATAATATAGGCACTATAGGTAATGCAAGGTTGGTGATGAAACATATTTATAATATAGGCACTATAGGTAATGCAAGGTTGGTGATGAAACATATTTATAATATAGGCACTATAGGTAATGCAAGGTTGGTGATGAAACATATTTATAATACAAGTACTATAGGCAATGCAAGGTTGGTGATGAAACATATTTATAATATAGGCACTATAGGTAATGCAAGGTTGGTGATGAAACATATTTATAATATAGGTACTATAGGCAATGCAAGGTTGGTGATGAAACATATTTATAATATAGGCACTATAGGCAATGCAAGGTTGGTGATGAAACATATTTATAATATAGGCACTATAGGTAATGCAAGGTTGGTGATGAAACATATTTATAATATAGGCACTATAGGCAATGCAAGGTTGGTGATGAAACATATTTATAATATAGGCACTATAGGTAATGCAAGGTTGGTGATGAAACATATTTATAATATAGGTACTATAGGTAATGCAAGGTTGGTGATGAAACATTTATAATATAGGCACTATAGGCAATGCAAGGTTGGTGATGAAACATATTTATAATATAGGTACTATAGGCAATGCAAGGTTGGTGATGAAACATTTATAATATAGGCACTACAGGTAATGCAAGGTTGGTGATGAAACATATTTATAATATAGGCACTATAGGTAATGCAAGGTTGGTGATGAAACATTTATAATATAGGTACTATAGGTAATGCAAGGTTGGTGATGAAACATATTTATAATATAGGTACTATAGGCAATGCAAGGTTGGTGATGAAACATTTATAATATAGGCACTATAGGTAATGCAAGGTTGGTGATGAAACATATTTATAATATAGGTACTATAGGTACATGATAGAGAGAACCAAGAAAAAAACAATAAATTTACACATTCAAAAGGTGTGGTAAATGAAAACTGTAGAGAGTGAGAAGTGTACACTAATCTTACTTATTTAAATACTAAATACCTTGATTTAGATATGTCATTGTTTCATCATGTTTTCTGGTGCCTAAAGCAGTGGCAGCTCCAAGTATGTACTGAAATTCAGCATTATGGACACCAGGGGGAGTCACTGAAGAATTATTTTCTTCTGTTGAAATATTCTGACAATGAAAACTAATGACAGAATCTGATGACAGCTGGAGTACATGAGTGACAGAGGACACACGGAGGTCCGGTACTGATGAACTGTAATTATACCTAGAGATTAGGATTTCACGGTCAACATCCAACTTACTCTTACATTTCAAATAAATAAAAATGCCAACTATTAAGCTGCTCTAGTAGAACATTCACAGAAATTCATATAATAGACAGCAGAAAACGTATCATAGATAAAAGACACAATGTTAGTTATGGAATCAAATATAACCCGTTATTAATAAAATACACCAAGAGAAGTGGTTTGTGTCACTGTGAGGAAAAACCACCTTGGAAATTTCTGTGAAAAATAATGTTGAACTTATTCTGACGATACACTGATTTTGACACAAAATGAAATGGATGGGTTACAGTAAATATAAACATTAAAATCAAAGAGTGATGCTGAACAATAGATTAAAGAAAAATATAAAAAAATTATGATATAAAACACACACTTCTCACAACAAGGTGTGTTCTACCTCCCAAATTTAGTGAATGTCTGAACATTAAGGAGAGGTGTGTTCTACCTACCTGATGTAATGAATATCTGAACATTAAGAAAAGGTGTGTTCAACCCAGTGGATGTTGTGAATGTCTCAACATTTTGGAAAAGTGTGTTCTACCTACCAGATGTAATGAATGTCTGAACATTAAGGAAATGTGTGTTCTACTTACCTGATGTAATGAATGTCTGAACATTAAGGAAAGGTGTGTTCTACCCAGCAGATGTAGTGAATGTCTGAACATTAAGAACAGGTGTGTTCTACCGGCCAGACGTAGTGAATGTCTGAACATTAACGAATGGTGTGTTCTACCTACTTGATGTAATGAATGTCTGAACATTAAAGAATGCTTTAATTTTCCAAACCATTAAGATGTGAGTTGGAAGATCTACAGAAGTGTTAAAGATGAAAACTGACATATAAAGTTATGAACTAGTGATAATATTATAAAAGATCAGTATAACAAAACAGTCATAATTTACCTGCTAGCTTGTGAAGCATCAGTAACTTCTGTACTCACACAAAACCGCTTTGTGGTAAGAGAACAGTCACCATAATTACCGAGAGGCAGTCTATTTTTCTTCCCTTGAAGGACCATCTGTGAAGGTCGAACCATGTTTTCATTACACTGATTGCTGGCTTCACCACTACCATTGGTGTTGTGTGGGTCACTATAAAATGTCAAATAATTCAGCAGAATCCAAGTGATAAATACATGTAGTACACGTAGTACGTACTTTACTACAAGGACAAGTAACAGAACAATAATTGTTTGATGTAGTACAAAACAGTAAGTCACTTAATTTTAAAGCAAATTAAAGGATCATACATATTGATTGTGTGTATAAAGAAAACCTCCTAAAAGTGTTCACGATGCTTTGATTATATATCAACATTACTTTGAAATTATATATTACTGACATAGCACACAGAAGTTTGAAATTATATATTATTGACATAGCACACAAGTTTGAAATTATATATTATTGACATAGCACACAGAAGGTTGAAATTATATATTATTGACATAGCACACAGAAGGTTGAAATTATACATTACTGACATTGCACACAGAAGTTCAAAGTTATTGATTATTGACATTGCACACAGAAGTTTGAAATTATATATTTTTGACATAGCATACAATAATTTAAAACTGGATATTAGATGAAACAGTTGATGAAATGAGACAAAATAGAACTTCATCATTTAACAATAACAAACATATTTAATCACAATGTTACCCAGCAAGTGACAAACAGTGTTAGTGAGACTGTTGTTTTTCATAATTTTAATAGCTTGCTGAGAGACAGCAGTGAGGTAGCAAAGAAGCAACTAACACACGAGGCTGAACTTATTTATATTACAACAGCTTATGAGCTTGAGCCCAAAACACAACTGTTGAGTTTTGTACATTTGATATCACATGATTCAGTCAGTTCAGATAACTCATGTATTGATGAAGGAATTGATTGCATTGGGAGACGGAAAGTTTTAAACATGTCCTGCAGCTACTCTGGTTGACGCACCAGTAATGAATTCCATAAACAATCTAATGGAGCGGGTACGAACAGAACTACTGTTAATTTTGGGAATAAGAGAGAACCGACTGAACTCTACAATGTCAAACTACCTGCCAACAGTTGAAACCAGGTGTCAATGAGTGCTTGATGTTCACTGCCTTATACATAGAACCAAACTGGCAGCAAAGACAATTTTCCCTGAGCAGTTTTGCAAGACTGGCAAACTTTTGACAGAATTTTATTGACAGTTCAGAAACAGCCATAAACTGAGGTACCAATAAAACAACAGAATGGTACCACACAGTACACAGCAGAGCTGTAATATTCATATATCTCATGGTACCACACAGTACACAGCAGAGCTGTAATATTCATATATCTCAATTACTGCACATCACACTCACCTTCGTGCTTCCTTTTCCTGTTTTAAACTGTTCAATGTTGGTAAGGCCATCAGTGTGTCACTAGAAGACAGTTTTGAATCACTTAAACTCATTATATAGAATGTTCAACACTACAATACTCAAAAGTTGATAATTATACATAGAAGAAATACAAGTAAAAAGAGTATTGTAATAAATGAGATGTGTCGAAGTTAGGGCTACCATCGTCAGTCGTTAACATGTAAATTTTTCTTCATTTAGAAGGGAAAAACACTTATTTAGTTTTGGATTGTTCACGTTTCAGGTTCTCTGCTTGGTTCAAAATACACAAATTAAAACAGTTTATTGCATAATCAACTAATACTCATCATATAAACATTAGTAAATCAAAATATATCTAAAACAAGACTAAAATATTTGTTTCATTATAATGTTACAAAACCGTGTATATTTGTGATTTTCTACCATCCTTCTTCTTAACACACGAAATATTGAAAACAGTTGCAAGAAACTTTAAAAAATATCCAATCACACAAGATTTATAACTAATAAAAGCTAGAATATAAATTGAAATATTCAAACAGCTATAACTAATAGATGAAAGGAATTTATATTAAAATATTCAATCAAACAACAGCTATAATTAACAGATGCAAGGAATTTATATTAAAATATTCAATCAAACAACAGCTATAACTAATAGATGTAAGGAATGTATATTAAAATATCCAATCATACAACAGCTATAATTAATAGATGTGAAGAATGTGTATGAAATATCCAATCAGACAACAGCTATAACTAATAGATGTAAGGAATGTATATTAAAATATCCAATCATACAACAGCTATAATTAATAGATGTGAAGAATGTGTATGAAATATCCAATCAGACAACAGCTATAACTAATAGATGTAAGGAATGTATATTAAAATATTCAATCAAACAACAGCTATAATTAATAGATGCAAGTAATGTAGATGAAATATCCAATCAGACAACAGCTATAATTAATATATGTAAGAAATAGAGATCAGTGGTGCACAAAGTTCAGCCCGCAGGTCAAACTTGGCCCACAACAATTTGCCGAGTAGCCCATGATGTTCAATGGGAAAGTCAAACATAGAGAGTTCGCACCTGCATGAAGATTAAGTGCAATAAAAGAATATGTATTAGATCAGATACTGGATGGTTCCATATTTGTGTTGAGGAATAAAGAAAATTTAATAAGCAAATCTTGTTAATACATAAGCATTTAATCACTGGCGCCATGACGTAATATTTCCGCAATTAGGAAATCTCGGGCATTCCAATTGTTCTTCAAGATTCACTTATGAGCCCTATTTTGATATTATTTCATAACAAAAATAGAAGCTAATCGTAAAAGAAAAGTCAACGACGAAAACTGGTAGTTTCATGATGATTGGACTGCACAATACTATTTTGTTCAACAACAGAAGAACGTGATTTGTCTGCTGTGTCATTCGACAGTATCAGTGACGAAAGTATCCAATATAAAACGTCATTATGAGTCGAAGCATAAAGATTTCCACAATGTTGTCGGTGATGAACGAACAGCTTGAATTGAATCTCTGTGGCGGTTGCTGAATCATCAGCAGAACGTTTTCTCAAAGCAATCAGCAGATTTAGGTGCAGCATGTGAGGTCAGTTACGATATTTCGTTGATGATAGCAAAATATGGTTGACCGTTCACTGATAGTGATTTTGTCAAGCAATGTATGATTACTGCATTGGAAAAGTTGAGTCCAGAAGCAGCTCGCAAGCTACAGACAGTGGCTTTGAATCTTATGACAGTTCAATGAAGAATTTCACACCTCTCAGCAGATGTGATGAGGCAGCTTACAAATAAAGCAGCCAACCTTGTCTACTTCTCTTTGGCAGCAGACGAGTCGACTGACATCATTTCAACAGCACAGTTACTAGTTCTTGTTTGTGGTGTGTTGTCATCGTTTGATATCACAGAGGAACTAATCAGCATGGGTTCCATGAAGGGTCAAACAATTGGGTCTGCTCTATTCGAGGAGACAGTACGACTGTGTTGTAGTGTTTTGTTGGATTTCATGAAACTGGTGTGACAACTGATGGAGCACCAGCCATGACAAAAGAAAAGTAGCAGCACTGTTGATGAAGCACAGACAGTTGGTGAAGTTTCACTGTATTATTCACCAACAAAACCTGTGCAGTAAAAAACTTGGTTTTCAGGCACTGATGGCATTAGTGACAAAAATCATTGATTTCATCAAATCATGAGGGCTCAATCACCATCAGTTTTGAAGACTTCTTGAAGAAATTGATTCAGACTATGGTGACCTTGTGTATCACTGAGAAGTACACTGGCTGAGTCGAGGGAAGATGCTCAGAAGATTCTGGGAGTTGATTAATGAGGTGATAGAATTCCTCAGAAGCAAAAACAAAGACACAGAAGTGATTTCCATGACTGATCCAGCATGGCAAACTGATTTGACCTTTCTGGTCGACATGACACAACACTTGAATTTGAAGATGCAAGGCAGAAATCAGCTTGAAAAATCATGTCTCAGCTTTCAGGACAAAGTTGCAGTTGTTCCGGCAGCAAACAAAATCAGGCAACTTCGTGCACTTTCCCACTTTACAGTCACAGCCACAGAAGAATCGAGACAATGACACACAAGTTCATGTTGGGAAGCTAGATACCTTTATTCAATCAGTCAACTCACGGTTTCATGACTTTGACCAATGCAGATTGTTGATGAAAAATTTTGCTGATCCGTTCAGTGTGTCAGTGGATGGCTTGTCAGCAGAATATCAACTCAAACTTACTGATCTCTGGGCATCTGATGAACTGGTGCTATTTACCAAGAAAACAGTTTGCTTGACTTTTACAAAATGTTGTCTGATACATTTGCTAATCTGAAAAAGAATGCACTTGTCCACACCAGCATGTTTGGCAGCACGTACTACTGCGAACAGGCTTTCTCGCATATGAAACTGAACAAAAATGACACTTGCAATCAGCTAACTGATGATCATCTGAAGCAGTCTTGCCTCTTTCAACATCAAACATCAAGCTGGACATTTCTAAGCTCGTAGATGACATGCTGCACCATCCATCACACTGACTTTGTGACAGTTGAGGTATCATAACATTTCTTGGAATAATGTGCAAACTCTTTGATGTAATCGTTATTTAAGTGTTCTTAAATGCAATGTCCATCTTGTATGATAAAACTGTGGGATGATTTTAATATCTACTTTTTTGTGGCCCCCAACGGTTACGGGAAGTCTGTTTGTGGTCCCTCACTCAAAACATTTGTGCACTACTGATACAGATAAAACATCCAATCATCTTCATATTTTTGAACTTGTAATTTTAGGAATATTTAACTTTAAGACAAAAAGTGAACTGGTATGGCTCATTTCACAGATTTCAGTGATCAAACAGTAACATAAATAATAATTCTATTTTATTTGAGCCATTTTTTACTACTTCAAATTCAATGCATGTACATCACCATTAACTCCAAAATAAATGTATTTATTAATGTAAATGTAGAGGAAATGGAACTTGGTACTATAGGTTTTATTTATGTACGTGTTCAAGCCGTCTGTAGGAAGAAATAAGCAAACGTGTATTAAGCAAGAAACGTATTTTTGACACAATACTAAACTTCTGAGTCATTCCCTGGTAGTACATCTAGGAAATCAATTATTCATGAGAGCCGTCCACCACTAATCTTGTTGAAAGCATGGTTTTCACATGTTCTCTCACAAATAACAAAAGCATGTTTTCCTTGGTTAAACAGACAAAACAAGAACTCTTGAAACTTGTTAAATTTAATGTGTATAATTTATGTGAATTTTTGAGACTTTAAAAAAGTTGTTTATTGTAATAAAAACATGAAACATGTTGTACAATGATACGTAGAAGTGTGACTGGCTAGAATCTTGAAATACACACATTAGTATGAACTACTTACTGGCTCACATACTGCATCATATTTCTTTGTTGTTGTAACATTCGGTGGAAAACACTAATAAAAAACACATAGGGGGTCAGTGATAATTACTAATAAACTGTGATATTAGTGTTTTTCTTTGTGAAATAAATGTTTTTAGGAACCTTGTAATCATTCACCAAAACAATTTGCTATATAAACAGTTTACGAAACATCAAGTCACATATTTAAGTCAACGTGGCAGTTCCTTCAAAAAATCTACAAGTAAGACTGGCAATTCATGTTATATCCACTAGAGATCTAAGAATTTAAATAGGCTCTAAAAATCATTGTTGATACACAGCAAATTGACTTTGGAAAGTATCTACTGCTTAAATGGACAATTTTAACCTCAATATAAGGCAATGTTAACCTCAGTATAGGGCAATGATAACCTTAGAGGGCAGTTAAATGACTCTGAAAAGTATCTGCAGTTTAGATAGACAATACTGACTACAGTGAATGGTTAATTTTTATCACCTCTACAAAAAATACAAAATTTAAAAAATTATTTATTATGATGTCATTGTTCAAGCAAAGCATAATTTTTATAGCCTTCTATCTTGTTCGGTTACAGAGCCATAAATGTCAAAATCAGACACCTTCAATCATACCAACATGTCACATCCTATCATTTATGTATTACTAATAGTGCCCTCTAACATTTAATATTTTATTTTTAACAAATAGAAAGCAAAAATTTAAATTTATTTTCTGTATAGAGAATTGTCTATTTTATTTCTACTTTAAACTATATTCCCATGAAAAATTCATCAATGGACTTAGATGAATATTTAACAGCTTCTGTCACACAATTAAATAGCCAGGTAAAGTGTAATAGTTATGTTCTTTGGTGCATTATTTAATTAAGTAAATATTATTTAATATGGGAGTACGATTATAATAAAATTTCATGGACAGTCAACAAGACCCAGATAAATTGTTTCTCACATGCATTCTTCATTTATTGTTATCAAAGTAAGTAATATATAAAAACTTTTAGGTTAACTAAAAATAATAATATCACGTTCTCCACATGATTTGCTAATTATACGATGTGAATATTGGACACAGTTTAAAGGGCAAAAAAACCCCCCAACAAAACATAAACAGGTGTATACTATTACAAAGTTAAACTACTAATGATAAACAGTTTTCTCTTATAATCTGCAGTCTTTTCAGTAAGAAAATACTTAAAATTTCAAATAATTTCCTAATTTTTATGGTAGTTACAAAGTTGGTTAAAACAAACAACCCCATAAAATTAAATATTATCTCCAAAATGCAATATAAAACACTGTTTGTTGCATGAAAGTGTTTCATATTCCTTGAGTGAAAAACATTTTAGAGACAAATGACAAGTAGCTTTAATTTTAAAACCTCAAAGGTGTTTATTTATTTCCTATTTGAAAATAATTTAAAAAATATTAAATTTTATTAGTTCATACACAAGCAGATTCTTATAATAATTTGTTTATAAACAGAATGTTAATTGGACCAAAATAATCAGAGAAAAGCAAATCAAATTCTCATTTTTAAGTGACATCTTAAAAACAGAAGATGTTTATTGGAAAAAATGTTCATTCTATCCTATTCTATATTACAATTTCAGCACTTAGAATAAAAAACATGTAGTGTACATTATAAATAGGTTTTAACATGATGAAGGTAAGAAACATGTAGTGTTGTACATTATAAATAGGTTTTAACATGATGAAGGTAAACAACATGTAGTGTTGTACATTATAAATAGGTTTTAACATGATGAAGGTAAGAAACATGTAGTGTTGTACATTATAAATAGGTTTTAACATGATGAAGGTAAACAACATGTAGTGTTGTACATTATAAATAGGTTTTAACATGATGAAGGTAAGAAACATGTAGTGTTGTACATTATAAATAGGTTTTAACATGATGAAGGTAAGAAACATGTAGTGTTGTACATTATAAATAGGTTTTAACATGATGAAGGTAAGAAACATGTAGTGTTGTACATTATAAATAGGTTTTAACATGATGAAGGTAAGAAATATGTAGTGTTGTACATTATAAATAGGTTTTAACATGATGAAGGTAAGAAACATGTAGTGTTGTACATTATAAATAGGTTTTAACATGATGAAGGTAAACAACATGTAGTGTTGTACATTATAAATAGGTTTTAACATGATGAAGGTAAGGAACATGTAGTGTTGTACATTACTAATAATTTTTAACATCATGAAGGTTACAATATGTAGTGTACATCATAAATAGTTTTTAACACATGACAAAGGTAAGAAACATGTAGTGTACATTATAAATAGTTTACAACACATGAAGAAGGTAATAACATGCAATGTACATTATAAATAACAGTTTTTTTGTTGAGTGTGAAAGTGTACTTAACATTAATGATAAAAACCGCAAAGGAAACAACACACTGTGTAAATTGTATACAATGTGTTTCATTGATATCGAAGTGCTTTTTGTTATTTTTCTTCTCAGTGGGGCTCTTAGAAAAGAACAATGAGAGTTCATGACCCTTCACAACCCTAACCAGAGTAATCAATTATTCCAATTAACTGGTCAATTCTGAATATACAAACACTTAACATTTGCCCTCATTTATTACTTCACATTAATTCTGCATGTTTAAACATCTCAGAAAAGCATAAAAGGCAGAGAATAGTTCACAAAATACTAAACTATTTTATCTCAGTAAAGCATACTGCTTTAATAACATAAAAAATATATTTTATATTTTGGTAAAAAAATCGTAACTGTGATATTCCTTGGACAATTCAAAGAATGCTTGAGGTACTTTATTGAACTGTAAACACTTGCTAAAAGAAATAGCAACACCATTGTGGTTTTTATACTAAGGTCTTTTTAGGTACAGAAACCAAATTATTATCTTATTGTCTTTTAATGTGCAGTTGAAGTCTACTACAGTTCTCAAACCAACTACTTCACTTAAAGTTCCACTGAAACAAGATTTATATATATATATATTTGTATACTTTGTCAAATGAATATTTTTTTTGTGAGGAAATGTTTATATTGAAAGTATGTAATCATTCATATCCACAAACATAGTTTTATTTTACCTCATGTTAAAAGAGCCAGTTCCCAACTCCATCCCCAAACCAGACAGGCTTCCATCAAAATCAGCAGCCAGTGCATCATCAATACTTTCGACATTCCAGTGGTCAGACATAATCACTTATTTTCTTAAGTTGTCCTTGTAGCACCTAGATCCTGCAAGCAATTAAATGTAACATAAAAACAATAACGCTCACTGACATGAAAAACTTATGAAACAGTTTACGTTAGTCAATACTTAACAGTTGATTCTAACATTATGGGTCATTATCGCTTTCACTAACATTTAACAGCAATGATATTAACAGTACAAACATGGGAATAAGAATTACTGTATAAACTTTTCCTCATTCAATCCAAATGTCGCTATTGGTAGATTAATAGTTAAAATAACATATGGAATTTTTCCAGAACAGAAATACGACAATAAACTAAGTCAAGCAACATGTTATTATCCTGAAATGCTTAAAACTTACAGATTGAAACGTATACCAAAAGGCACAAGCATACAAAACTGAATTTACTATTCTCCATATTGTTCTTACTATCGAAGTTTTCATAAAAATTTGCTCCAGAAGAACTAATCGTAGTAATACATCGTCTACGACTGCAAATAATTTCGGGGAAAACATTGTGCCCACTAGCACCCTCTACGGGATAATAGGATAATTTCTCCTGCAAATTACTCAGAGTTCTGATACTCATCTGCCTCCCAGTGGCTCAGCGGTATGTCTGCGGACTTACACGCTAAAATCCGGGTTTCGATACCCGTGGCGGGCAGAGCACAGATAGCCCATTAAGTAGTTTTGTGCTTAATTTGAAACAATATTAAAACAATACTGACACTCGTTAAATTTAATACTGAATTTTTAGAAAGATTTCAGAGGGTGGTTATCAGGAGTAGTATATTACCTGAGAATAGCAGGATAATAGGTTAATATCTCTAAACTTAAATTTCTCTCTTAAAAAAGAAAAGTTAAAAATGAGCTGATCGAGGTGTTAAAGATTGTTAAGTGAAATGGTAAGTTTATACTTTTCTTTTGTGGGTCCTTATTGATGAGAATGGTAAAACTAGGAAACAAAAATAGAATTGTTGGAAAGGTAACCATCATCTTCTGCTGAAACGGTGTTATTTTTCTTACGCAGTGATTGGACTTTAGAAAGGATTGCCTTCAGGTGTGGTAAATGCAGTTCGTTAAAAATGGAGTTCAAGAGAAGGCTTGATAAATATTTAAACGATAAGGGTTAGTTATAAGTCTTTAATTTTGAAATGTAGTTTATCTAGATCGTCCCATCCGATAGTTTCTTTGTATGTGCAAATTATCCGACTTTTATGCAAACAAACAAAAATGTGGTTTCAAAAATAAACCAATAAGCTTATGTTGCAGGTTTTATACATTGTCTTGTTACAAATATAGTATAATTGTTAATAATACATGGATAAGAACTTTCTTACTTTTTCAAAAAACAAACAAGCAACAAAAACATACATGTAAGAATGTAAAACAAACATTAAACACAAGGATTGACCAAAGATTGAAATAGAGAAATCTAGGATTTTGAGATAATTTCAACAAATTTTCAATGTGATTAATATGATAATCAATCATTCTAAAAAATAATAAAAACGAACGAAACATCTTCGTCCAGTTTTTCATTTATTTATGAATTTTGTCATCGTCTCTTGTTTTCTTATTACGATATAATATTGTTTTGATACATGGTATTTAACGATTTAATGTTAATTATTAGTACCATCTTTTCTTTCCTTAGCCTACTTCTATATTATAAATGTTTTCACTCAATATAATATAACCGGGGTTTGTCAGTGCTTGTCGGTTATGACACTCGACTGATAATTTGTGGATAACGGAATCAAAATCCTCAACCGAACATGCGCCTCCATTTAGCCACAGGACCGATAAAATGTGAAGGTCAATCCCATTATTTGTTAGTGCGTAGATTTTTCTTTTAGCAACATCAGTGCGTGCTATCTGCTGTATCTACCGAGGAGAAACGAACCCTTGATTTCAGCGTTGTAAATTCATGGACTTACCGCTGTAATAGCAGAAGACATTATTTGTTAGTAAAGAGTAACTTAACATTTGATGGTGGGTAATGTCAACTAATCTATCACTTCAAAATTCAGGGCGGCTAGCCAGAAAGCCACTCGTAGCTTTGCACGAAATTTAACAAATAAAGAAACAAACAGTATAATATAATTATACTGTGTATCTGCTTGTGATAATATAGTTTCTAATCGAAATATAATAATTTGAGAATTTTATATTCTTATTGAAAACATCTGAAGTTTTACATAATTACAAATGGTGATTTATATAATTTTCCAATATTTTATATGTCTTTATTTTTGAATAAAACATTTTACCATTTTCTTTAATTTTAGTCTTTTGTCCCCGCTGGGCCATTGGTAAATTGACAAATCTAAATAGCTAGAATCCAAGACTCGATTCTTCACAATGCGAGTAGCTTTGTGATAAAAAAAACAAAAAAGAGCTGTGTTTTAATTTTTTTTACTTTGTTTTTAAAAATATATTGCAAATTCGTTTGAATTTTGTATTCTATTTTAATTTTTGTTATTGTTGTTGGCATCAAATTATTATCTGATTTAACTACTCCGTTTGTTTATCATATCTATTGTTACTATATTTTTTACTGAAATTTATAATGTTTAACTGTATAAATATTGAAGCAAAAAGCTATTAGATTTTCAAATTCCATCAACAAAAATTCACAAAGTTGAAGATTTACGATGACTTGTTATCTGATATCATGTGTCTGTAACGGGAGCTGGATTGGAAATTTACAGAGGTAAAATTTACTTAATCCACCCCCAGTTCCGCCTACAAACATCTGTTTGGCTTTGGTAACCTATTTTAATGTATAATTTATTTTCCTGCTGGACATGATAAACGTAATTTATGCGTTGTAAGTTTGAATGCTGTCACAGGTTAATCTCGTAAAAGCGCGCTTTAACTTTTGTTTAGCCTCAATAACTTTCTACGTGATAACCTATTTTTATTTTACTTCTATTAAATAATACAAAGAGAAATTCCAGCGGCAAATAAAGTAAAAAAGTTTTTCGGTAGGAGTACTTCATATTCTTTTAAATTAATCATAATATTGTTTAGTAAACTTGCCACACGACATACTTATTCGTGACGTAATTAAAAATGGCCACGTGATAACAATATTGTATACACATTTCAAAAAGCCAACCAAAAATTAAGTTAGAAGCGTTGAGATTACTAAAATATACTTGAATAACTGAGAACAGAAATAAAGAGGAAGCGAGAAGATAGGTTCTTTTGTTAACCATGAAGCAACTCAATAGGCTATTTGTCTTGTGAGAACTGCGAGTATCGAAGCCTGATTTTTAGCGTCATAAGCCTCGATGTATCGTTGAGTCATCTGTGAACTAACAGGACAACAATGCGCCCTTGTAAGTTGTACGTGTAAATGAAGAAGGGATTTTATGACTGTTTTACTATGACTGTGATTTCATATTGAGTTATTCATATAAGAGAAGGCCTAGTTAAAAAAAACCATGAAATTCAGGACTTACACATTTAGCAACAATTTAGTGTGAATTTGTAAGTCCAAACATTATTATGGTCATACCTGAACATTAATTACATAAGCTGTTGAGCAATGTGCTTGCCTATTTTTCATTAAATAGGTTTTATGTTATCAGACATGCACTTCATCAGTAAACATCACTTCTCTGTGCATGTGAGCAGTTACAAATATTCGTTGCAAGGAGTCTTGGAGGGAAAATTTAGCTTTTCTGTAAACATACATGTTTCAGAGGTTATACTCTTGTTTTTCTTTCATAGTTACCCACTTTAATAATTATCGATTTGTTAAAGTTCCTTAAATAAATGGACTTTAGACTGTCTTAATATACAACTGTGTTGAGGAATGACAACAGGGTTTAGGTAGGTGTTCAGAAAACAGTTGCGAGGAGCCATTAAATCGCAAACGAACCGACTACACATTGTTTAACTTTCTGCTAACAGATGAGACTCAGACCAAACTAACGTTTATAATAAGGACGTGCTGAGTCAACAGAATGGGAGGAGGCTAGTCAGATTGATAAAGACTTCTATGATTAACAGTACGTTGTTCTCTGACTTAAATGCATCACTGAATTTTCGTCTTCTAGAAGCGGATCAAGAAGAAAAGTTACCATCTTGATGTTTTCAGTTTTCGGAGCCAAGCGTCGCCCAATGGTTAGTGTGCCCAGACTGTGGACCAAGGGATTCACGATTTGACTCTTCTCTCTGTAAAATCCGATTAAAATGAGTGACAGAAAATTCACCCATTCGTTCAGACAAAAGTTAGCAGTAGGTAATATGGATTAACTGTCGTCTTTTCTCCAGGCTATTAGTACAAAATTAAGAACAGCTACGTGCGGATACACCTTATGTAGCTTTGTATGAAAAACATTAGGCACAGTTACGTGGGGATAGCCTTTGTGTAGCTTTATGTAGAAAAAATTAAATAAAAAACAAACTTTCACTTTGCTTAATTATTGCGTTATTATGATGAATAATTATTTTAGCATCTAGCAACAGTCACACACGTATGTAGTGGAGTTTGTGTTAATTACGTACTTTTGTGATATAAAATATACCGCCACCAAGTTTGTGTTCATGTGGATATTTGACACCTGTTTTCCCCTAACTGAATAATTATCTGGGATGTACACAAACTAATACCTTCAACACATAATCATTATGACACTGCTCTCAACGCTGAAACTGTAAGTTATTTATGAATTAGTTCGCTCGGAGAATGTGGCCTGGTAACATGTTGTTTCAATAACGCACACGTTTATGATAGCCAATGATAGAAATAGCAAATATACTTCTCTTATGCAAAGTTCACATTAGTAATGTAACTTAAAAGTTAATAGCAACACTGCATGTGGATATTACAACACTGTACAATAATAAAACATACATGTTATTCTAACATAAATCTAACACCCGTATAGACAGTACAACACTGTACAATAATGAAACATACATTTTATTCTAACATAAATCTAACTCCTGTGTAGACAGTACAGTACCATACAATAATAAAACATACATGTTATTCTAACATAATTCTAACTCCCGTGTAGATAGTACAGTACTTTACTATAATAAGTTTGAACACTAATTCATACTTATGTCAAACATTCGCTGTATTGTTGTTAACAATGCTGTAAGTGTAGCTACCAGTTTGGATACTAATTCATACTTATGTCAAATATTCACTGTATTGTTGTTAACAATACTGTAAGTGTAGCTACCAGTTTGGACATTAATTCAAACTTACATCTAATATTCACTGTATTATTGTTAACAATGCTGTAAGTGTAACTACCAGTTTGGACATTAATTCAAACTTACATCTAATATTCACTGTATTGTTGTTAACAATGCTGTAAGTGTAGCTACCAGTTTGGACATTAATTCAAACTTACATCTAATATTCACTGTATTGTTGTTAACAATGCTGTAAGTGTAGCTACCAGTTTGGACATTAATTCAAACTTACATCTAATATTCACTGTATTGTTGTTAACAATGCTGTAAGTGTAGCTACCAGTTTGGACATTAATTCAAACTTACATCTAATATTCACTGTATTGTTGTTAACAATGCTGTAAGTGTGGCTACCAGTTTGGACATTAATTCAAACTTACATCTAATATTCACTGTATTATTGTTAACAATGCTGTAAGTGTAACTACCAGTTTGGACATTAATTCAAACTTACATCTAATATTCACTGTATTGTTGTTAACAATGCTGTAAGTGTAGCTACCAGTTTGGACATTAATTCAAACTTACATCTAATATTCACTGTATTTTTGTTAACAATGCTGTAAGTGTAGCTACCAGTTTGGACATTAATTCAAACTTACATCTAATATTCACTGTATTGTTGTTAACAATGCTGTAAGTGTAGCTACCAGTTTGGACATTAATTCAAACTTACATCTAATATTCACTGTATTGTTGTTAACAATGCTGTAAGTGTACCTACCAGTTTGGACATTAATTCAAACTTACATCTAATATTCACTGTATTGTTGTTAACAATGCTGTAAGTGTAGCTACCAGTTTGGACATTAATTCAAACTTACATCTAATATTCACTGTATTGTTGTTAACAATGCTGTAAGTGTAGCTACCAGTTTGGACATTAATTCAAACTTACATCTAATATTCACTGTATTGTTGTTAACAATGCTGTAAGTGTAGCTACCAGTTTGGACATTAATTCAAACTTACATCTAATATTCACTGTATTGTTGTTAACAATGCTGTAAGTGTAGCTACCAGTTTGGACATTAATTCAAACTTACATCTAATATTCACTGTATTATTGTTAACAATGCTGTAAGTGTAGCTACCAGTTTGGACATTAATTCAAACTTACATCTAATATTCACTGTATTGTTGTTAACAATGCTGTAAGTGTGGCTACCAGTTTGGACATTAATTCAAACTTACATCTAATATTCACTGTATTGTTGTTAACAATGCTGTAAGTGTAACTACCAGTTTGGACATTAATTCAAACTTACATCTAATATTCACTGTATTGTTGTTAACAATGCTGTAGGTGTAGCTACCAGTTTGGACATTAATTCAAACTTACATCTAATATTCACTGTATTGTTGTTAACAATGCTGTAAGTGTAGCTACCAGTTTGGACATTAATTCAAACTTACATCTAATATTCACTGTATTATTGTTAACAATGCTGTAAGTGTAGCTACCAGTTTAGACATTAATTCAAACTTACATCTAATATTCACTGTATTGTTGTTAACAATGCTGTAAGTGTGGCTACCAGTTTGGACATTAATTCAAACTTACATCTAATATTCACTGTATTATTGTTAACAATGCTGTAAGTGTAACTACCAGTTTGGACATTAATTCAAACTTACATCTAATATTCACTGTATTGTTGTTAACAATGCTGTAAGTGTAGCTACCAGTTTGGACATTAATTCAAACTTACATCTAATATTCACTGTATTGTTGTTAACAATGCTGTAAGTGTAGCTACCAGTTTGGACATTAATTCAAACTTACATCTAATATTCACTGTATTGTTGTTAACAATGCTGTAAGTGTAGCTACCAGTTTGGACATTAATTCAAACTTACATCTAATATTCACTGTATTGTTGTTAACAATGCTGTAAGTGTAGCTACCAGTTTGGACATTAATTCAAACTTACATCTAATATTCACTGTATTGTTGTTAACAATGCTGTAAGTGTAGCTACCAGTTTGGACATTAATTCAAACTTACATCTAATATTCACTGTATTGTTGTTAACAATGCTGTAAGTGTAGCTACCAGTTTGGACATTAATTCAAACTTACATCTAATATTCACTGTATTGTTGTTAACAATGCTGTAAGTGTAGCTACCAGTTTGGACATTAATTCAAACTTACATCTAATATTCACTGTATTGTTGTTAACAATGCTGTAAGTGTAGCTACCAGTTTGGACATTAATTCAAACTTACATCTAATATTCACTGTATTATTGTTAACAATGCTGTAAGTGTAGCTACCAGTTTGGACATTAATTCAAACTTACATCTAATATTCACTGTATTGTTGTTAACAATGCTGTAAGTGTGGCTACCAGTTTGGACATTAATTCAAACTTACATCTAATATTCACTGTATTGTTGTTAACAATGCTGTAAGTGTAACTACCAGTTTGGACATTAATTCAAACTTACATCTAATATTCACTGTATTGTTGTTAACAATGCTGTAGGTGTAGCTACCAGTTTGGACATTAATTCAAACTTACATCTAATATTCACTGTATTGTTGTTAACAATGCTGTAAGTGTAGCTACCAGTTTGGACATTAATTCAAACTTACATCTAATATTCACTGTATTATTGTTAACAATGCTGTAAGTGTAGCTACCAGTTTGGACATTAATTCAAACTTACATCTAATATTCACTGTATTATTGTTAACAATGCTGTAAGTGTAACTACCAGTTTGGACATTAATTCAAACTTACATCTAATATTCACTGTATTGTTGTTAACAATGCTGTAAGTGTAGCTACCAGTTTGGACATTAATTCAAACTTACATCTAATATTCACTGTATTGTTGTTAACAATGCTGTAAGTGTAGCTACCAGTTTGGACATTAATTCAAACTTACATCTAATATTCACTGTATTGTTGTTAACAATGCTGTAAGTGTAGCTACCAGTTTGGACATTAATTCAAACTTACATCTAATATTCACTGTATTGTTGTTAACAATGCTGTAAGTGTACCTACCAGTTTGGACATTAATTCAAACTTACATCTAATATTCACTGTATTGTTGTTAACAATGCTGTAAGTGTAGCTACCAGTTTGGACATTAATTCAAACTTACATCTAATATTCACTGTATTGTTGTTAACAATGCTGTAAGTGTAGCTACCAGTTTGGACATTAATTCAAACTTACATCTAATATTCACTGTATTGTTGTTAACAATGCTGTAAGTGTAGCTACCAGTTTGGACATTAATTCAAACTTACATCTAATATTCACTGTATTGTTGTTAACAATGCTGTAAGTGTAGCTACCAGTTTGGACATTAATTCAAACTTACATCTAATATTCACTGTATTGTTGTTAACAATGCTGTAAGTGTAGCTACCAGTTTGGACATTAATTCAAACTTACATCTAATATTCACTGTATTATTGTTAACAATGCTGTAAGTGTAGCTACCAGTTTGGACATTAATTCAAACTTACATCTAATATTCACTGTATTGTTGTTAACAATGCTGTAAGTGTGGCTACCAGTTTGGACATTAATTCAAACTTACATCTAATATTCACTGTATTGTTGTTAACAATGCTGTAAGTGTAGCTACCAGTTTGGACATTAATTCAAACTTACATCTAATATTCACTGTATTGTTGTTAACAATGCTGTAAGTGTAGCTACCAGTTTGGACATTAATTCAAACTTACATCTAATATTCACTGTATTATTGTTAACAATGCTGTAAGTGTAACTACCAGTTTGGACATTAATTCAAACTTACATCTAATATTCACTGTATTGTTGTTAACAATGCTGTAAGTGTAGCTACCAGTTTGGACATTAATTCAAACTTACATGTAATATTCACTGTATTGTTGTTAACAATGCTGTAAGTGTAGCTACCAGTTTGGACATTAATTCAAACTTACATCTAATATTCACTGTATTGTTGTTAACAATGCTGTAAGTGTAGCTACCAGTTTGGACATTAATTCAAACTTACATCTAATATTCACTGTATTGTTGTTAACAATGCTGTAAGTGTAGCTACCAGTTTGGACATTAATTCAAACTTACATCTAATATTCACTGTATTGTTGTTAACAATGCTGTAAGTGTAGCTACCAGTTTGGACATTAATTCAAACTTACATCTAATATTCACTGTATTATTGTTAACAATGCTGTAAGTGTAGCTACCAATTTGGACATTAATTCAAACTTACATCTAATATTCACTGTATTGTTGTTAACAATGCTGTAAGTGTAGCTACCAGTTTGGACATTAATTCAAACTTACATCTAATATTCACTGTATTATTGTTGTAAGTGTAGCTACCAGTTTGGACTCTAATTCTGATTTCCTGTTATGAGTCATATACTCAGTTTTTTTTATCCACACCTAAGATGCTTTTGTTTAGACATCACGACTTTTTATCAGTACAGAAATCACACCACAGGAAGTAAGAAAGTAACTCTCGATGGTAATTTGTTTTATAATTGTAACCATATTATTAGAAAGAGACCTATACTTTTCATAATCATCCATTTTATTTAAAATGTTTGCTGGTTGTTCTTACTCTTTAAAACTGTTAATAATTTTATTTATAGTCATGGAAACCGTTTGAAATTTCTTTTGATCACTCTCCATGTACTTGTTATAGATGTATCATTCATCATTATTTACACTAATTGGTTAATCTGATATCACGTGACGCTCAACGCTCTTTGATTTGAATAATTTCATAAAATTCAGGAAATGTGTTTTTAAAGGTTCGCAATGAATGATAACCATCCATAGGTACAGTTCTTTTGAAAAATTGATCTAGAAACTGTTAATCAAGTTTGCTTGGCCTAACCAATACTTTTGTATCTGTCCTTTGAGTGTGTGGGTTTGCTGCTCAATTTCAGCCATATGTAACATGAATGATAACAAACTAAAAACTGTTACTATTGCTTATCGGCCATTGTGGTTTACTGAAAATGAATAGAGAGGCTTAACCACGAGAACCTACAAATCAACATTACTAGAAATTAATGCGAGAGATGGCGCTAAGACCTAATCTATAACCAAACAGACTTAATATCAAATGAAAATTAATTTGATACTTTCTTTATTTGTGAATGTTTTGTTAAATAATTTGTCACTAAAATATAAATTATATATTATATCAATTAGCCACTGGATATTGATGTATAAATTATATCGATTATATTTTGAAATATTGATATATCAGTTATATGTATTACACTAAATTGTTATTCCGTCTTGGAAACAATCAGACAGCAATGTTATTTTTTATTTCGTAATATTCTACTTTAAAATATAATTGTAATTGTTGAAAAATTTAGATAAAAATTATCGTAAAGAAATGAGAAGTTTACAATGTAGGTGTAATTTGACATTGTGATGATTCGTTGAAGTTTAACACTGGATGAAATGCGGGTTGTCGTCTCTCCAATTGTGTAATCCTTTTAAAGCACATTTATCAGTGTGCAGTGCAATGATACCGTTCCCACTACATCTGCTTTTAGGTTATAGATTATTATGAATTATTTTGTGTCTGCTGGCTGTCAGTTCACTTTAGTTACATCAGTTTTCGACATCAAATGCCCAATGTTGATAAGATAACTTTAATAACGTTACTTCTTCTACTATTATAGACTTGAGGAGTTTCCACAATTATATCTTCAAAGTTATTTTAGCAATATTCGGTTTGATTTAAGTCATATCTGTCTTTTCTTTCTTTAAGACGATGAAGACAAGCTTAAGAAATCAACATGAATAATCACGCTATGTTGTACATTATATACTATTTATATAAAAGTATATCATGTCTTAAACATTATATTAAATATTAAACATTAAATGCTATAATGATAAATAATAAGATGTATGTTATACATTAAATATTTAAAAATTACCACATGTTTTTAGGGCTATTTGTTAGAGTAATTATTGTTCTAGATAGTAAAAATACAAGTTATAAGTATATATCTAAACTGCTGAGCTTAATATTGCTGCTTTAGGCCTTGCTGTAGCTATGGTAACAGTAAGTTTGAAAACATAAAAATATTATGAATTACGTATTTAATTATAAATAAATAATGAATAAATAATCAACAATTTTAATGAAACCAAATTTCATGTCTTGATGTGAATTACTGAAGTACATACATCGATACAATATTTTTTGTATTCTATCATTTATTTCTTTGGTTTTGCGTGAAAACACAAAAACGGTGTAAAGGATATATTTATTACAACGATCTCGAAATATTTCGTGAAATATCATATTACAATGAAAAGTTGATTTGGTATGCTTGTTGTGGTGTTGCTAATTCTGAATACTCTTATTGATTTGAATAAATTTGAAATGCTTATAGTTTCTTATCACCTGTGCTCAAGTTCTTTTGAGGTTGTTGGTTATATTTTATCTATACATGTCTTGTATTCAAGTTCAGATAAACATCTTAACTTCGTACAGAAAACAGAGAATTATTATTTGTTACTTATATATCACCCAGTTTCTTGGTCACTGTTTATTCGCATAATTAATTATATTTGCTATAAAACAGAAGTTTTAAGTCTCCTATATTTTTAACACTAGAGGTTTAAAATTTAGAGGACTGTATAATGTTATTTCAACCGCACAATGTCCTTCACATCAATTGCTGATGATGAATTTCGATCAATACAGAGATAATCAGGGATACAACAAATGGGGTAATTATCAGAACTATATCTATATAACCCATTTGTTACAACAGTTTGTAACAGGTTGCTAACTTTGATGATAAACATTCAATACTCATTGCTCAAAAAATTAAATATTTCGGAATTTTCGTGCTTAAATATTACAAATCGCTCTCTGAGCAAGCCAACTACTGTGGTAAATCCGGCCACATTAATTAACCCAACTATAAGAGCTACCTGAAGATGTACTAGCTTCAGACACTTTCTTGGTCAGTAACACCACTGAAGAGAAAGATAGGGTTAGTGTAAGATGAGGCGATTCATACACTCTTTTTCAATGTGTTTTTAATAAGTAACACAACTGAAGAGTTGGTTTGGGTTAGTGTAAGACAAGGCATTTCATACACTCTTTGTAACGTGTTTTTAGTAAGTAACACCATTGAAGAGTTGATTAATGTTAGTGTGAGATGAGGCGATTCATACACTCTTTTTCAATGTGTTTTTAATAAGTAACACAACTGAAGAGTTGGTTTGGGTTAGTGTAAGACAAGGCATTTCATACACTCTTTGTAACGTGTTTTTAGTAAGTAACACCATTGAAGAGTTGATTAATGTTAGTGTGAGATGAGGCGATTCATACACTCTTTTTCAACGTGTTTTTAATAAGTAACACAACTGAAGAGTTGGTTTGGGTTAGTGTGAGACAAGGCATTTCATACACTCTTTGTAACGTGTTTTTAGTAAGTAACACCACTGAATAGTTGGTTAGGGTTAGTGTACGATGAGGTGGTTTCATATATTCTTTTTCTAGGTGTCCTTTGGTAAACAACGTCACCGAACAACTGGTTAGTGTTAGTGTGAGATGAGGCGATTCATACACTCTTTTTCAATGTGTTTTCAATAAGTAACACAACTGAACAGTTGGTTTGAATAAGTGTAAGATGAGGCGATTCATGTATTTTTTTTCAATGTGTTCTTTGGAAAGTAACACAACTGAACAGTTGTTCAGGTTTAGTGGAAAATGAGGTGGCTTCATATACTTTTTCAATGCGTTCTTTTGTAAGTAATACCACTGAAAAGCTCGTAAGGATTAGTAGAAGATGAGGTGGCTTCATAGTCTGTTTTTCAAGGTGTACATTAGTACGTAACACCATGAAATGTTGGTTAGTGTCAGTGTAAGATGAGGCGATTCATGCACTCTTATTGTGTGTGTTCTTTAGTAAGTAACATCACTGAAGAGTTTGTTAAAATTGGTGTAAAATGAGGTGGCCCCGTAAATTTTTGAAGATGTTCTTTGGTAAGTAACATCACTGAAGAGTTGATGATGGTTAGTGTAAGATGCGGTAGATTGGTACAATCTTTCTCAATGTGTTCTTTGGTAAGTAACACCACTGAAGAGTTGGTTAGGGTTAGTGAAAGATGAGGCGATTCATATATTATTTTTCAATCTGTTATTTCATAAGATATTATCTCCCAAGTTACAACAGAGATCAAGGAACGCTCATATAGCAAATTCTCCTTGCAATATGATGAATCGTGTGACGTAGCCAGTTGTGCTGTTCTCCTTAGGTTCGTTCGTTACGTCCACTAGGACAAGATCAAAGAAGAGTTCCTATTATGCGAAGATCTGCTGAAAACCACGAGGGGAGAAGATATCTTCAATATCATCAACAGTTTCTTTACCACGAATCGATTGGATTGGAACAGCGTTCAACTGGTAGGGAGAGATGTTTATGTAAAGTCTAGATTAGTATAAATACAATGAATTGCATGGCATATAGTCATATAGTTTTATTTGTACAAGTAGCTGTAGTGTAGCTAATATTTTATACATAATTCACAAAAAAGTATCGTGCCTGTAGTACTGAAATACTAAAGTACCAAAATAACTTAAATTAAATTAAAACCTTATAATTATAACGCAAAAGATAAGTAAGAATGACTAATTGACGCAATCTATAATAGTTTTTCTTTTTTAATCTAGGTCTCTGTCGATGATGGGTCGTAATCGTGGATTACGGGGCCTCATACAAGCTGTGAATCCATAAATTTCTGTAGATCATTGCATCATTCATCGGTACTCTCTTGGATCAAAAAGCCTGCCTGGTAATCTGAAATTTGTGTTTGAAGATGTGTTGAAAATCGTCAATTTCATCAAGTCCAGGGATGTGAATTCGCGCATATTCAGGGAGCTGTGCAAGGAAATGGGAGAGCAGTATCAAGTTCTGCTCTACCACACCGATGTTCGCTGGTTGTCACGAGGCAAGGTTGTACGTCGAGTCATTGAGCTCCGAACGGCTCTTCAGGAATTTCTGAAACAAGAAGAATCTCCTTTTGCAACCAAGTTCACTGATAAGGAGTGGCTTGCTCGACTTTGTTACTTGGCTGACATATTTGCGGAGCTGAACAGTGATAATCTGCAACTCCAGGGCCAAAACACGACTGTCATTGATGCCCATCACACTGTGACTGCATTTCTGGGAAAACTGAGACTCTGGATTCGACGCTTGGAGAAAGGAGTGATCGCTCAGTTTTCCACCCTAGACCAGTTTGTTGAGGAGAATAGTTATGATACTGGATCACTTTTACAGACCATCAACAAAGACATGAAGGACCATTTTAAGGGGCTTGAAACAAGCATGCAGCACTACTTTCCAGAGAGTGACCTAAAAACAGCCAGTCTTCAGTGGATCATTCATCCCTTTTCTGTACCTGATGAGGCCATTCGTGATGATGATTTCCCTGCAAAGGAGGAGTGGATCACAATGCGAGCAAATGAAGCTTTGAAAGTCAAATTCCAAAACCAAAATGCAGATTCCTTTTGGATTTCACAACTAGCTGTCTCGCCAACTCTGTCCAAGAGAGCCTTTAAGTTGTTGGTATTATTCTCAACAACGTATCTGTGCGAGAAGGGGTTCTCAACTGTGCTGGGGATGAAAACAAAAAAGAGGACTCGCTTGAATGTTGCAAACGATGCTAGGCTGGCACTTTGAACCACAAAGCCAAGAATTCCTAAACTAGCTTCAAGTATGCAACTCCATCCATGCCACTGATGTTCTTGACATCTGTGGCAATATTCATTAGAAATGCACAATGATCAAATACAATAATTAAAAGTGTAATTCAGTGTAAATAAATTGTAAATAAATAAAGTGCAATATATCTCTAGATTAATTTAGCCATATATATCAATGTTGAAAACATTTTGTGAAAGGGGTAACATGCTTAATGTGGCATGTTAAATTGGGTAACAAGCTGAAAAAGTTTGGGAACCACTGCTAAATTAGGGACGGCTAGCACAGATAGCCCTCGAATAGCTTTATGCGAAATTTCAAAACAAACAAACAAGCCTTTTTCTTTGCACGAGGTCTTCATGGTAATTAACGTAGAGACAGAAATAGAAAATAAGAAATGTGAAGGCGTGACGAACGTTTCATGAAAAGTAACGAGAAATTCACTGGTTTTTATTGTAGCTCATGTATATAGATAAGTCCGTATTGTCTATCAATATAGAAAATTTGAAACACGAATAACATATCGTTCTGGAAGGACTTACTAAATTTTTGGTTGTTGTAAAGTCCTTATTTTGATGATATATTTCTAAACTCTCCGGAGGTTCTTCATCACAACAGAATATAGATCTGGATACACTCAGGGGAGAACTTTAACTACAAATGAATTGATCAGTTGACAAGACATGGATACCAATATAACTCACATTATGAATATTTAGACTTGGTTCAGTTGAGAAGACACGTAAAGCCATGGATACCAAGATAACTCACATTATGAATATTTAGACTTGGTTCAGTTGAGAAGACACGTAAAGACATGGATACCAATATAACTTAAATTATGAGTTATAAATTATGAATTTTCAAACCTGGTTTCCAAGAAACAAGACTCTGACCTTAACAGTACAAAATATTTGTGAAACTATTATATTTCGATTCTAAACGTGATTAAAAAGAAGAAATCTCTGCTCTTGAGCAACCTAATTAGAAGGGGTGAAATAAAAACTGTATGTTGTAACATTGTTGTAAGCTTATGTTATGTAACATTGTTGTAAGCTTATGTTATTGATGTTAAAGTAAAGAACGTCAAGTACACGTTCAGTTATAGTCACGGTGCTAGAACTTGGACACGTGGGGTCACAGAGACCCTGTTCTGTAACAACTTGGACACGTGAAGCGACAGAGACCCTGTTCTGAAACAACTTGGACACGTGAAGCCACAGAAACCCTGTTCTGTAACAACTTGGACACGTGGGGTCACAGAGACCCTGTTCTGTAACAACTTGGACACGTGGGGTCACAGAGACCCTGTTCTGTAACAACTTGGACACGTGGGGTCACAGAGACCCTGTTCTGTAACAACTTGGACACGTGGGTCACAGAGACCCTGTTCTGTAAAAACTTGGACACGTGAAGCCACAGAGACCCTGTTCTGTAACAACTTGGACACGTGAAGCCACAGAAACCCTGTTCTGTAACAACTTGGACACGTGGGGTCACAGAGACCCTGTTCTGTAACAACTTGGACACGTGAAGCCAAAGAGACCCTGTTCTGTAACGACTTGAACACGTGAAGCCACAGAGACCCTGTTCTGTAACAACTTGGACACGTGAAGCTACAGAGACCCTGTTCTGTAACAACTTGGACACGTGGGGTCACAGAGACCCTGTTCTGTAACAACTTGGACACGTGAAGCCAAAGAGACCCTGTTCTGTAACAACTTGAACACGTGAAGTGACAGAGACCCTGTTCTGTAACAACTTGGACACGTGAAGCTACAGAGACCCTGTTCTGTAACAACTTGGACACGTGGGGTCACAGAGACCCTGTTCTGTAACAACTTGGACACGTGAAGCTACAGAGACCCTGTTCTGTAACAACTTGGACACGTGGGGTCACAGAGACCTTGTTCTGTAACAACTTGGACACGTGAAGCGACAGAGACCCTGTTCTGTAACAACTTGGACACGTGGGGTCACAGAGACCCTGTTCTGTAACAACTTGGACACGTGAAGCCACAGAGACCCTGTTCTGTAACAACTTGGACACGTGGGGTCACAGAGACCCTGTTCTGTAACAACTTGGACACGTGAAGCCACAGAGACCCTGTTCTGTAACAACTTGGACACGTGAAGCCAAAGAGACCCTGTTCTGTAACAACTTGAACACGTGAAGCCAAAGAGACCCTGTTCTGTAACAACTTGAACACGTGAAGCCACAGCGATCCTGTTCTGTAATAACTTGAACACGTGGGGTCACAGAGACCCTGTTCTGTAACAACTTGAATACGTGAAGCCACAGAGACCCTGTTCTGTAACAACTTGGACAAGTGAAGCGACAGAGACCCTGTTCTGTAACAACTTGGACACGTGAAGCGACAGAGACCCTGTTCTGTAACAACTTGGACACGTGAAGCGACAGAGACCCTGTTCTGTAACAACTTGGACACGTGAAGTGACAGAGACCCTGTTCTGTAACAACTTGGACACGTGAAGCGACAGAGACCCTGTTCTGTAACAACTTGGACACGTGAAGCGACAGAGACCCTGTTCTGTAACAACTTGGACACGTGAAGCGACAGAGACCCTGTTCTGTAACAACTTGGACACGTGAAGTGACAGACAATTTGCCGCTTCTCTTGATAATCAAGAAACTAATTATTATGCTATTATTATATTATAATTTTAACATAATTTTCAATTATTCCAAGATGTTCAAAGATGTAAATGAAATTTTCAATGTTTTATTAACTTTTATCTTCGTTATCAAAGTACCGTACCTCTTAATAAGTTCAGATTTAGTGTTACAAACCATAGTATCGTACATCTTGGTTAGTTCAAGTTAAGTGTTACATACCATAATACCGTACATCCTGGTAAGTTCAGATTTAGTGTTACAAACCATAGTACCGTACATCTTGGTAAGTTCAGGTTTAGTGTTACATACCATAATACCGTACATCTTGGTAAGTTCAAGTTTAGTGTTACAAACCATAGTACCGTACATCTTGGTAAGTTCAAGTTAAGTGTTACAAACCATAATACCGTACATCTTGGTAAGTTCAGGTTTAGTGTGACAAACCATAATACCGTACATCTTGGTAAGTTCAAGTTTAGTGTTACAAACCATAGTATCGTACATCTTGGTAAGTTCAAGTTAAGTGTTACAAACCATAGTACCGTACATCTTGGTAAGTGCAGGTTTAGTGTGACAAACCATAGTACCGTACATCTTGGTAAGTTCAAATTTAGTGTTACATACCATAATACCGTACATCTTGGTTAGTTCAGGTTTAGTGTTACAAATCATAATACCGTACATCTTGGTTAGTTCAAATTTAGTGTTACATACCATAATACCGTACATCTTGGTAAGTTCAGGTTTAGTGTTACATACCATAATACCGTACATCTTGGTAAGTTTAGGTTTAGTGTTACATACCATAATACCGTACATCTTGGTAAGTTCAGGTTTAGTGTTACATACCATAATACCGTACATCTTGGTAAGTGCAGGTTTAGTGTTACATACCATAATACCGTACATCTTGGTAAGTTCAAGTTTAGTGTTACAAACCATAGTACCGTACATCTTGGTAAGTTCAAGTTAAGTGTTACAAACCATAATACCGTACATCTTGGTAAGTTCAGGTTTAGTGTGACAAACCATAATACCGTACATCTTGGTAAGTTCAAGTTTAGTGTTACAAACCATAGTATCGTACATCTTGGTAAGTTCAAGTTAAGTGTTACAAACCATAGTACCGTACATCTTGGTAAGTGCAGGTTTAGTGTGACAAACCATAGTACCGTACATCTTGGTAAGTACAAATTTAGTGTTACATACCATAATACCGTACATCTTGGTTAGCTCAGGTTTAGTGTTACAAATCATAATACCGTACATCTTGGTTAGTTCAAATTTAGTGTTACATACCATAATACCGTACATCTTGGTAAGTTCAGGTTTAGTGTTACATACCATAATACCGTACATCTTGGTAAGTTTAGGTTTAGTGTTACATACCATAATACCGTACATCTTGGTAAGTTCAGGTTTAGTGTTACATACCATAATACCGTACATCTTGGTAAGTGCAGGTTTAGTGTGACAAACCATAGTACCGTACATCTTGGTAAGTTCAAATTTAGTGTTACATACCATAATACCGTACATCTTGGTTAGTTCAGGTTTAGTGTTACAAACCATAATACCGTACATCTTGGTAAGTGCAGGTTTAGTGTGACAAACCATAATACCGTATATCTTGGGAAGTTCAGGTTTAGTGTTACATACCATAATACCGTACATCTTAGTAAGTTCAAATTTAGTGTCACATACCATAATACCGTACATCTTGGTAAGTTCAGGTTTAGTGTTACATACCATAATACCGTACATCTTGGTAAGTTCAGGTTTAGTGTTACATACCATAATACCGTACATCTTGGTAAGTTCAGGTTTAGTGTTACATAACATAATATCGTACATCTTGGTAAGTTCAGGTTTAGTGTTACATACCATAATACCGTACATCTTGGTAAGTTCAGGTTTAGTGTTACAAACCATAATACCGTACATCTTGGTAAGTTCAGGTTTAGTGTTACATACCATAATACCGTACATCTTGGGAAGTTCAGGTTTAGTGTGACAAACCATAGTACCGTACATCTTGGTAAGTACAAATTTAGTGTTACATACCATAATACCGTACATCTTGGTTAGTTCAGGTTTAGTGTTACAAACCATAATACCGTATATCTTGGGAAGTTCAGGTTTAGTGTTACATACCATAGTACCGTACATCTTGGTAAGTTCAGGTTTAATGTTACATACCATAATACCGTACATCGTGGTAAATTCAGATTTAGTGTTACATACCATAATACCGTATATCTTGGGAAGTTCAGGTTTAGTGTTACATACCATAGTACCGTACATCTTGGTAAGTTCAGGTTTAATGTTACATACCATAGTACCGTACCTCTTGGTAAGTTCAAATTTAGTGTCACATACCATAATACCGTACATCTTGGTAAGTTCAGGTTCAGTGTTACATACCATAATACCGTACATCTTGGTAAGTTCAGGTTTAGTGTTACATACCATAATACCGTACATCTTGGTAAGTTCAGGTTTAGTGTTACATACCATAATACCGTACATCTTGGTAAGTTCAGGTTTAGTGTTACATACCATAATACCGTACATCTTGGTAAGTTCAGGTTTAGTGTTACATACCATAATACCGTACCTCTTGGTAAGTTTAGGTTTAGTGTTACATACCATAATACCGTACATCTTGGTAAGTTCAGGTTTAGTGTTACATACCATAATAGCGTACATCTTGATAAGTTCAGGTTTAGTATTACATACAATAATAGCGTACATCTTGGTCAGTTCAAGCATACAAACAAACATTGGTACGCCCATACCTGGCCGTTTAGCCAATTTGAAAGTTTTGAAAAAAATGTCCACAGAGAAGACCAATAAATGAGGGCAAAATATATTTGAAATAGTTGACTCATTAAATATATTCGTAATAATGGATTCACCACTCGCGAGATTATTAAACGATTGTAAACTGGTTGTACGGAATGTTTCATGTTACTGATTCTAAACACAGGACCCGTGATTTGCCATAGATCAAACCTGTAGTGTTTACAGTTCGAGCTTTGAAACGTGTTTCGTGACATACAGACTTTATTAATTTGAAAAATTTAATAATGAATCTGTGAGACTGTCAATGGGCAGCTTTGTTCTTTTTGTTACAAAATTTAAGCTGTACTCATGTATTTGAAATCAATGTTTTGCTTCACATGCTAGCGTTTCGGTCAATACTTAATTAAGTTATATTCGCTGAAAATAGTGTGTTTATCGGAAAGCTATCTGTATATATTATAAAGACTTCAATTTTTATTGTATTGATAGAAGAAACAAGAACGGTTGTTTTAAAACCGTAACAAATATGGCGAAATTTGTTCGATTATCTAAAAAGGTGTTTTTCACATTTTATTTTTCATTCAGTTCTACTTTGAGTATATAAAGATTACATTTGGAATATACATTTTGTCCGTCACAACTAACTATTAAACAAAACACATATTCTGTCTTCCACAACTAACTATTAAACAAAATTCACCTTCTGTCTTCCACAACTAACTATTAAACAAAACCCACCTTCTGTCTCCCACAACTAACTATTAAACAAAATTCACCTTCTGTCTTCCACAACTATCTATTAAACAAAACCCACCTTCTGTCTCCCACAACTATATATTAAACAAAACACACCTTCTGTCTCCCACAAGTATCAATTAAACAAAATCCACTTTCTGTCTTCGACAACTAACTATTAAACAAAACCCACCTTCTGTCTTCCACAACTAACTATTAAACAAAATTCACCTTCTGTCTTCCACAACTATCTATTAAACAAAACCCACCTTCTGTCTCCCACAACTATATATTAAACAAAACACACCTTCTGTCTCCCACAACTAACAATAAAACAAAACCCATCTTCTGTCTCCCACAACTAACTATTAAACAAAACCCACCTTCTGTCTTCCACAACTAACTATTAAACAAAATTCACCTTCTGTCTTCCACAACTAACTATTAAACTAAACCGATCTTCTGTCTTCCACAACTAAATGTTAAACCTACCTATTGTTCAATGGTAGGACTCATCAGTTTAGTTCAACTAAGAAAATAGAAATTCTGTCTTCATTTATTTTGATCCCTAATGCTACGTTTCATAAAGGTCTTTCACTGGTTATCGGTTGAAACATTCATACTAAACGATTCTTTTTGCCACAGATTAGATCTGATTTAAATATTGTTAGATCTTTTATTAGATCAAATAAAGATATGTAAACTAATGTTTTTGTCTCTACGAGATCTGTTCAAATATGATATCGATTCCTAATTATAACACTGGCTTAAATAAAATTTTGAACTTTTCATGATTTTAGTTGCATGTTCTCATATAGAGTGTTGTTCACGTGCTGTAGTTTCTTATACTAATTAACCTACAGAGTGATTGAACAGGTTTCTCTGAAATAAGTGAATGTAGAAATGAAACTCAAAATAACACAAACCAGTTTCATAAGTTAATACACAGTTGGTATTCCCGTAGGTTTCAGTACTGCTTCACGTGTTTTCAATTAGTTTATACAGATATTCCTCTCTGATTGAGAAATTCCGAAAGGTTATTGTCCGTGTTTGGCTTTATGATGTTTCGTAAATCGGTTTAACTCGACCAATAAATCTTTAATGAGGTGAACCTGATGATGACCGAAGAAGGTCGAAACGCTGTTCGCTCTTCTATGTAAAATATTTTCTCAACCCAAACGAGCCGTTTTTGCATATAAAATTCTCAACATCACTGAAATCTTTAATCGGATTAACGTTAGTTCGCTCATTTCTAAGATGTCTTTTAAGGACTTCACAATTCAAGGAGCCACGTTTTTGTCCACCTCTGTACGTTTAACTAATTTCAGTTTATTATTGATAAAAGAGGACTGTCAGGAAATTTCATGAATTTTATTGTAGTATCAACAAAATTGTTATTGTCCCAGAAAACCTGCTGGAATTTCATCTCTATGGTGACAGGAATACGTGGAATCTTAACTCTTGAGACGATTGGACCACGGAATGGAATGGAATGGAATTTTGGAATTTCGCACAAAGCTACTCGAGGGCTATCTGTGCTAGCCGTCCCTAATTTAGCAGTGTAAGACTAGAGGGAAGGCAGCTAGTCATCACCACCCACCGCCAACTCTTGGGCTACTCTTTTACCAACGAATAGTGGGATTGACCGTCACATTATACATCCCCACGGCTGGGAGGGTGAGCATGTTTAGCACGACCACACATTCAGGTTACTTTGTTTCAGAACTTGGTAACTTTTTTGATAAAATTATAACCAAATGTAATATTTAACAGTTTATAACAAAACTAAAGGAAACTTTCAATTTTGATAGGTGAGAATGAAATGTAGATTAAACTCAAATATCCTTCAAACAAAAATAAAGCTCACAAAACGAACAGAAGAATATTATTTATAATATAAAAATCATGACAGTTTATTTTAGTGGATGCTGAGTTTTGATTTTCAAATGACTGCATTTTCCAACCAACAAAAATGAGAAACTTACTCATTTGGTCGAAGGATAATCGATTACAATCTGACGTATTAAACAGAAGAAACTGTGGCCTCCACAAGCCCTTATCAGTTCTCCGTCCAGAGATATAAATGCTATCTGGACAGTCGAATGATAAGGAAACGTAAAGCCGAATGGCACGTTACTCGCGATGACTGTTGTCGTGTGGGGTTTGGTAGAACAGCTGAAAAGGAGACATTTTCTTAAAACAACTACGATACAATTTTTAACATCTATTTTATTAACTCTGCATTTTTCGTATGTTTTTATTTTGATATTTACTCTTGATTTCTGCTCAAGACGACGAATGAAGTTTATATAGATTTTTTCGTTTTACAATTTTAAATCGAATTTCACGTTTTCTAATTTTAGGTTTAAACAGCGCATATTATAGATAGCTGAAATCGTATCAATATCTGTTATGGCTATGCTTAAAGCTGCTTTGAGCCACGGCAGAAACGTTTCACATCTCACAACAGATTGAGAACTAATTTCAGAATAATAAATCGATATAATTAATTTTACTATTATGTAAAAGAATGTAGTTTATTCGTGATGTGTAATTTTTTAATTCACCAATACAGAGTAAAACAGGTAGTTTTCTAACAATATGTAACTCACAATACAGAGTAAAACATGTGGTTTGCTAACAATGTTTAACTCACCAATACAGAATAAAACAGGTAGTTTTCTAACAATGTTTAACTCACCAATACAGAATAAAACAGGTAGTCTTCTAACAATGTTTTAATTCACCAATACAGAATAAAACAGGTAGTTTTCTAACAATGTTTAACTCACTAATACAGAATAAAACAGGTAGTTATCTATTAAGTTCGGTATTAAAAAAAGAAATGAAATGAAAAACAAGAACAATTTGTCTCCATAATTATGTTTAAATTAGTAAGGTTCTAGTTAGCAAGGAAAATGATATTCAAATTTTTAATGGAAGTTTACCTTAAGAGATTCGCATTTTATATAAGTTAAAGCAACATTAAACCAAACAGATGAATTCACTTCGTTACATAATTTATGAACGTAATGTTTAAACACAAATGTAAAAGAATATTTAAATTGCTTAATTCAGTAGAATTGTACGTTTTATCTGAAAGAGCGAGTTTCATTTACAAACAATAAAAATACAATTTTAATCAGACGTTCCAAGATAAACCGTTCGATAGATGGAGCTTTCGTTTGACATGAAACCTCAGTTGATGGTGTTGTACGTGGGTATTACAAGAACGCAGACGAGAATTATTTGCAGCCTGTTTCCAAGTGTTCTGACTACTTATTGTTGAAATGCGTTTTTCGCATTGATATCTCCATAAAAATAAATGATTCATGAGGTAAGTGAAATGGCTGTTGGAAATGTAGAAATACCGCTCTGGAGAAGTAAGGGCTTAGTTTACTTGGAATCGTATATTTTAGAAAGATTTGAATAGTTGACAGTGGAAAGAAGTTTTATCTTATTATTATTGACGGAGATGTCAAAAAACAAGGTATTTAATTTAAACCACTTACTCAAAAACTTAAAAAGAACTTGTGATTTATATGTGGTTTAAAATTTAGTTGTTTAGTATCTTATTGTGTATTCAGTACAGTTAGTTGTTTAGTACATTATCGTGTATCCAATACAGTTAATTTAGTATTTTATTGTGCATCTAATACTGTTAGTTGTTTAGTATCTTATTGTGTATTCAGTACAGTTAGTTGTTTAGTACATTATCGTGTATCCAATACAGTTAATTTAGTATTTTATTGTGCATCTAATACTTTTAGTTGTTTAGTATTTTATTGTGTATCCAATACAGTTAGTTGTTCAGTATTTTATTGTGTGTCCAATACATTTACTTGTTTAGTATTTTATTGTGTGTCCAATACTGTTTGTTGTTTAGTAATTTAAAGTGCATCCAATACAATTACTTGTTTAGTATTTTATTGTGTATCCAATACAATTACTTGTTTGGTATTTTATTGTGCATCCAATACAGTTAGTTGTTTAGTACTTTATTGTGTATCCAATACAGTTAGTTTAGTATTTTATTGTGTATCCAATAGTGTTAGTTGTTTAGTATTTTATTGTGTATCCAATACTGTTAGTTGTTTAGTATTTTATTATGTATTCAATACTGTTAGTTTAGTATTTTATTGTGTATCCAATACAGTCAGTTGTTTAGTATTTTATTGTGTATCCAGTACAGTTAGTTTAGTATTTTATTGTGTATCCAATACAGTCAGTGGTTTAGTACTTTATTGTGTATCCAGTACAGTCGGTCGTTTAGTACTTTATTGTGTATCCAATACTGTTAGTTGTTTAGTATTTTATTATGTATTCAATACTGTTAGTATAGTATTTTATTGTGTATCCAATACTGTTAGTTGTTTAGTATTTTACTGTGTATCCAGTCCAGTTAGTTGTTTGGTACTTTATTATGTATTCAATACTGTTAGTTGTTTAGTATTTTATTGTGCATCCAATACAGTTAGTTTAGTATTTTATTGTGTAACCAATACAGTCAGTGGCTTAGTACTTTATTGTGTATCCAGTACAATCAGTCGTTTAGTACTTTATTGTGTATCCAATACTGTTAGTTGTTTAGTATTTTATTGTGTATCCAGTCAGTTAGTTGTATAGTACTTTATTGTGTATCCAATACTGTTAGTTGTTTAGTATTTTATTATGTATTCAATACTGTTAGTTTAGTATTTTATTGTGTATCCAATACAGTCAGTTGTTTAGTATTTTATTGTGTATCCAGTACAGTTAGTTTAGTATTTTATTGTGTATCCAATACAGTCAGTGGTTTAGTACTTTATTGTGTATCCAGTACAGTCGGTCGTTTAGTACTTTATTGTGTATCCAATACTGTTAGTTGTTTAGTATTTTATTATGTATTCAATACTGTTAGTATAGTATTTTATTGTGTATCCAATACTGTTAGTTGTTTAGTATTTTACTGTGTATCCAGTCCAGTTAGTTGTTTGGTACTTTATTATGTATTCAATACTGTTAGTTGTTTAGTATTTTATTGTGCATCCAATACAGTTAGTTTAGTATTTTATTGTGTAACCAATACAGTCAGTGGCTTAGTACTTTATTGTGTATCCAGTACAATCAGTCGTTTAGTACTTTATTGTGTATCCAATACTGTTAGTTGTTTAGTATTTTATTGTGTATCCAGTCAGTTAGTTGTATAGTACTTTATTGTGTATCCAATACTGTTAGTTGTTTAGTATTTTATTGTGTATCCAGTACAGTATGTCGTTGCTTAGTGAAAAGTGAATTTGAAACTTTGAATCGTATAGGTTTGGAGATTGTGTTTTAAAGTGAATACTTGGGATATTATTGTATGGTATTTAGTGCGAAATCAGTTTAACTGTATCTGTAGTGTGTGGACAGTTCCTTATTTTGTATGAGAATTCTTGTGAGATATAGTCTTTCCAGATAAACATAAATATGAAAGTTTTCAGACAATTCTCAGGTTCTATTGTCTAAGATTAAGTTAACAGAATATTAATTGTTTTTTCCAGAGGACTGTATTCAGTTAATATTACTGTATATTTGGTATTGTTCACATGCTGATCAAAATTAAATAAGAACATTGGAACCGTGAATTAAGGTACTAAATTAAATACATAAAAATACAAATATAAACTCAGAATTATCAAAGGTAAGCTTGGCTTAGCACTAACCGGTGAGTAAAAAATTATAAAAATCGCAACGAGAACTATGAGGTAGTAAAGTGAAACTTACCAGTTGTAGTTCTTCACCGGACCGTAAGGCGGAAACCCTGAAGTTATTTGTACAATGTTGTTTGTTGTTTTGAATTAAGCACAAAGCTACACAATGGGCTATCTGTGCTCTGCCCACCACGGATATCGAAACCCGGATTTTAGCGTGCAAGTCCGCAGACATACCGCTGAGCCACTGGGGGGCTATTTGTACAAGATATATAATGTGTTTCCACGGAAGAGGATAAATTTTTGTTTTATTCGGAACTAATGGACTTTTAATAGTCGAGACAAACAGAAATGAGGTAAGAAAAAGAGAAAATGAAAGATACTGAACTAAAATAATCTCGTAACTTTATTTTATACGATGGAGAATTAAATAAGCGTCCTTTTATAGAGAGCCAAACTTTTCCTCTCCAGTTGAAAATAAGTACAGTAAATACATTAAACAATTCCAAAGTCATTCCTGTCCTAAATTATTGATAATGTAATGAATTTTTATCAAAATAAATTACATTTACTGAGAGTTTAAAGTTTTGTACTTCTTTAACATGTAAAATCTCATGTTGTGAAGTCGGTTTAGGCCCGGTATGGCCAAGCGTGTTTAGGCGTGCGACTCGTAATCTGAGGGTCGCGGGCTCCCATCACCGTTGCGCTAAACATTCCCGCCATTTCAGCCGTGGGGGCGTTATAATGTGACGGTCAATCCCACTATTCCTTGGTAAAAGGGTAGCCCAAGAGTTGGCAGTGGGTGGTGATGACTAGTTGTCTTCCCTCTAGTCTTACACTGCTAAATTAGGGACGGCTAGCACAGATAGTCCTCGAGTAGCTTTGTGCGAAATTAACAAACAAACAAACTTAAGTAAACGTAAACAGCTGATGCTTGTTAAAATACTGAATATTAGGAAACTTGTTAAATATTTATTGTAAGTTTAGCAGAAAAATAAGAGAATATTTAGGGCATCTTCGGTATGTAGTGATGTTAAAAAATGTATCAAATCTACCTGTCAGCAGGTGGAAATAATCTGTACTTTTATTGACCTGTGACTCGCCTCGTGCTTTCATCATTTTAACGAGAATTATTAGTTCTTCGTCTTACGACAGAAACTTCGTTTCTAACGTGGTTCATTTCTTCTCCGTTATTTTCAGTTTGTTATTCCTTAGAAACCTTCTTTTATTGAAACATTTCTCTGGTGCTCGTGAAGATTCAGGTGACTTCCTTACCCCAGAGAACAGTTTGTGACGCCACACAGAAAATAATCAGAATAGTAAATACCAATGGAAAGACGTCATAAACGTCTATACGCACGAGAAGAACGGAAACAAAGGAAGGCTTCACCACTTTATTTATATAGACCCATTCCAAACGTTATGGAAGTCGATGTTACGTGGAATTAGAAGTTTTCTACAGGTCGAATAAAGAAACGACCGAGTTACCCACTAGAGAAACTCCTGTTTTGTTAAAATGTTAGTTGTCTTTCTCTGTTATATGAGTGACGGTATGTAAAATTATATAGATATGTTTTGAATGACGAAAGTCTTCAATAGCCCACCAGGTATCGTTACGAACCTTACATTCATATATCTTGATAAATGATGGATGACGTCATTAATTTTACCGAACGTTCAGAAGTGATGATTAAAGACTTCTGTTAAAATTGAATGTAACAGAAAACTTTACCTTTGGGAACCATTGTTTATTTCAAATTTTTGAAATAGTTCTTTGAATTTGCGATCGGTTGTTTTTAAACTTTTCTTTTAAATTGTAAAGCTGCTAAAGTAGTCAAAGTACTATATTTAAATGGTTTTACAGACAGGGGGTTTGAAGCTTTACTGATTTTTAGACGGAGATATTTATTACAAAGAAAGCTTGTTTTATTAGACTTACCATAAACCGTAGCTAGGACTAATTACATTATAAACTGAGGGTTGCGGGTTCGAATCCCCGTCATACTAAATAAGTTCGCTCTATAAGTCCTGGAGGCATTATAATGTTACGGTGAATCCCACTATTTGTTACTAAAACAGCAGCCCAAGAGTTGGCGGTGGGTGTTGATGACTAGCTGCTTTCCCTCTAGTTTTACACTGCTAAATTAGGGACGGCTAGCGCAGATAGCCCGCGTGTAGCTTTGCGCGAAATTAAAAAAATAAACAAATCGTTTCGATTGGTTGACGTAAACAGTTACTGTTCATTCAGATTCTGGCTCTAAGGTTTAACAACAAGGAAAGAACAACGAGGTAGAAGCCTCGTTCTTAGTATGTCCGGAGTGTAAATCTAAGGGATCAGGGTTCGTGCCCAGTTGTTGCATATTTGAATAACATATGCACTATAGTTGACCACCACATTCTATTACTGAGTAAGACAGGGTGGCCTATATTGGGTGCTCCTAACTAGTTGACAAGGCGTGGTTTGATTGTCAGGATGCTCAGCTCGCAATCTGCGAGTATTTTTATATGACAGTCAATCCCACTTTTCATTGGTAAAAGAATAATCCAAGATTTGGCGGTGGGTGATGTTAACTAGTTGCCTACACTCTAGTGTATTGTTTGTAACTTAGGGACGGCTAGTGCAGACAACACTGGAGTAGCTTTGCACAGTATATCTACACGAACATATATAAATGGTTAAACTCATTTATTATCATTACATTTATTGATAAAATACAACTAATTCAACGGTTAAAGTAAATCTTTACATAAGAGGAGACTACATTAAATAAATATAAAAAATGTATATATTACATATTTAGGACTCCAAGTGGCTCAACAAAAAGTCGATACTCGTGGTTTGCACAAACAGCACAATGTGTAACTTTACTCTTAACAACAAACAAACGTTTCAGTTACCCTCCGATGCTGTAGCCCCCTAGTGGCAGAACGGTAAGCCTTTAGGCTTATAACGCTAAAAACCGGGTTTTGATACCGGTGGTGAGTAGACCACGGATAACCTGTTGTCTGACGGATAACAAACTGTATTTTTTACAATGCTGGGAACTTGCACGACTCTAAACAACAAACAAACGTTTCAGTTACCCTCCGATGCTGTAGCCTCCTAGTGGCAGAACGGTAAGCCTTTAGGCTTATAACGCTAAAAACCGGGTTTTGATACCGGTGGTGAGCAAACCACGGATAACCTGTTGTCTGACGGATAACAGACTGCATTTTCTAAAACGCTGGGAACTTGCACGACTCATAACATTCCGATTCGATACCTGTAAATCCATTGTTTAGGTTTTCATTAAAACAAATTTATTGTTATAGGCCTGTAATCTGATCATCGTTTGTTAGCGACAAGAGATGAACGTGGAACACAAAGGTGTGATAAATGGTGTTCTCACACAATCCACAGAAGTTCACGTGATCTGTCAACTTAAACTTTTAACAAGTCTGTGTTCTTCAATCTACCTGGTTCCTAGATATAATCATGGTGGGGTAAGTGTTAATCAAATCTAGTGCAAACAATTCCTAAGATTATGTTCGCTTCATACAATGTTTGGGGTAAATTGTGTCAAGAGAGCTCAGCAAAGGTATATTATTTTAAATGAATAATACATCTGGTGGTTCTAGAGTAAAACTTATTTAAACATTTCACACTTCACCTAGATCTGAAATTACTAATAACAGACTGGTTACAGAACTGAGAAAACAAAGACGAGTTTACGTTTGATAAATATTTTACTTATTACAACCGTGGTTTCGCCAATAAAATTAAATTATATAATTATGAAGTTTGGCCCAGAGCTGGAATTTTGAACTACTAATTATATAAATTTATATTTTTACAATAAAGAGCTATCATAAAACTCTAGCACATATTTACATATTACCCTAGCTTAGCCGTTAAGGCTAATTCACCTTTAATTGTGTTTAATTATTAGCTGGTAAAAATAAAAGGATTTGTTTGTTTGTTTTGAATTTTCCGCAAAGCTACTCAAGGCCTGTCTGCGCTAGCTGTTCCTAATTTAACAGTGTAAGACTAGAGGGAAGGCAACTAATTATCATCACCCACCGTCAACTGTTGGGCTACTATTTTACCAACGAATAGTGAGATTTACCGTCACATTATAACGCCCCCACGGCTGGGAGGGCGATCATGTTTGGCGCGACCGGGATTCGAATCCGTGACCCTCGTATTACGATCTAACACCTTAACACGCTTGGTCATGCCGAGCCCCAAAATAAAAGGAAAACCTGAAGCAGGACAGATAACAAAAGGATTGTTTGAAGTGATAGATTAGAGGGAAGACAGGTAGTCAACATACAAGCAATTCATTTATCAATGAATAACAGAATTGGTCGTCACGTCATTATACCGCCATGGCTGAATAGTTCTGATTTGTTAAGTAACTGTACTTACTGAAGAAAGTAGGGGCACGTAATTTACACAGAAGTCGTCAATCTGTTAAAAATCAGCTATAAGTGATTTACACAGAAGTCATCAATCTGTCAAAAATCAGCTATAAGTGATTTACACAGAAGTCATCAATCTGTTAAAAATCAGCTATAAGTGATTTACACAGAAGTCATCAATCTGTTAAAAATCAGCTATAAGTGATTTACACAGAAGTCGTCAATCTGTTAAAAATCAGCTATAAGTGATTTACACAGAAGTCGTCAATCTGTTAAAAATCAGCTATAAGTGATTTACACAGAAGTCGTCAATCTGTTAAAAATCAGCTATAAGTGATTTACACAGAAGTCGTCAATCTGTTAAAAATCAGCTGTAAGTGATTTACACAGAAGTCGTCAATCTGTTAAAAATCAGCTATAAGTGATTTACACAGAAGTCATCAATCTGTTAAAAATCAGCTATAAGTGATTTACACAGATGTCATCAATCTGTTAAAAATCAGCTATAAGTGATTTACACAGAAGTCATCAATCTGTTAAAAATCAGCTATAAGTGATTTACACAGAAGACATCAATCTGTTAAAAATCAGCTATAAGTGATTTACACAGAAGTCATCAATCTGTTAAAAATCAGCTATAAGTGATTTACACAGAAGTCGTCAATCTGTTAAAAATCAGCTATAAGTGATTTACACAGAAGTCGTCAATCTGTTAAAAATCAGCTGTAAGTGATTTACACAGAAGTCGTCAATCTGTTAAAAATCAGCTATAAGTGATTTACACAGAAGTCATCAATCTGTTAAAAATCAGCTATAAGTGATTTACACAGAAGTCGTCAATCTGTTAAAAATCAGCTATAAGTGATTTACATAGAAGTCGTCAATCTGTTAAAAATCAGCTGTAAGTGATTTACACAGAAGTCATCAATCTGTTAAAAATCAGCTGTAAGTGATTTACACAGAAGTCATCAATCTGTTAAAAATCAGCTGTAAGTGATTTACACAGAAGTCATCAGTCTGTTAAAAATCAGCTGTAAGTGATTTACACAGAAGTCATCAGTCTGTTAAAAATCAGCTATAAGTGATTTACACAGAAGTCATCAATCTGTTAAAAATCATCTATAAGTGATTTACACAGAAGTCGTCAATCTGTTAAAAATCAGCTATAAGTGATTTACACAGAAGTCGTCAATCTGTTAAAAATCAGCTATAAGTGATTTACACAGAAGTCGTCAATCTGTTAAAAATCAGCTGTAAGTGATTTACACAGAAGTCATCAATCTGTTAAAAATCAGCTATAAGTGATTTACACAGAAGTCATCAATCTGTTAAAAATCAGCTATAAGTGATTTACACAGAAGACATCAATCTGTTAAAAATCAGCTATAAGTGATTTACACAGAAGTCATCAATCTGTTAAAATCAGCTCATAAGTGATTTACACAGAAGTCGTCAATCTGTTAAAAATCAGCTATAAGTGATTACACAGAGTCGTCAATATGTTAACAATCAGCTGTAAGTGATTTACACAGAAGTCGTCAATCTGTTAAAAATCAGCTATAAGTGATTTACACAGAAGTCTCAAGTCTGTTTAAAAATCAGCTATAAGTGATTTACACAGAAGTCGTCAATCTGTTAAAAATCAGCTATAAGTGATTACACAGAAGTCATCAATTGTTAAAAATTCAGCTGTAAGTGGAGTTACACAGAAGTCGTCAATCTGTTAAAAATCAGCTATAAGTGATTTACACAGAAGTCGTCAATCTGTTAAAAATCAGCTATAAGTGATTTACACAGAAGTCGTCAATCTGTTAAAAATCAGCTATAAGTGATTTACACAGAAGTCATCAATCTGTTAAAAATCAGCTATAAGTGATTTACACAGAAGTCATCAATCTGTTAAAAATCAGCTGTAAGTGATTTACACAGAAGTCATCAATCTGTTAAAAATCAGCTGTAAGTGATTTACACAGAAGTCATCAATCTGTTAAAAATCAGCTATAAGTGATTTACACAGAAGTCATCAATCTGTTAAAAATCAGCTATAAGTGATTTACACAGAAGTCATCAATCTGTTAAAAATCAGCTATAAGTGATTTACACAGAAGTCATCAATCTGTTAAAAATCAGCTATAAGTGATTTACACAGAAGTCATCAATCTGTTAAAAATCAGCTGTAAGTGATTTACACAGAAGTCATCAATCTGTTAAAAATCAGCTGTAAGTGATTTACACAGAAGTCATCAATCTGTTAAAAATCAGCTATAAGTGATTTACACAGAAGTCATCAATCTGTTAAAAATCAGCTATAAGTGATTTACACAGAAGTCATCAATCTGTTAAAAATCAGCTATAAGTGATTTACACAGAAGTCATCAATCTGTTAAAAATCAGCTATAAGTGATTTACACAGAAGTCATCAATCTGTTAAAAATCAGCTGTAAGTGATTTACACAGAAGTCATCAATCTGTTAAAAATCAGCTATAAGTGATTTACACAGAAGTCATCAATCTGTTAAAAATCAGCTGTAAGTGATTTACACAGAAGTCATCAGTCTGTTAAAAATCAGCTGTAAGTATTTCAAGTTAAAGATGAATTACAAGAAAATCAATGTTACAAATACTAACGCAAACTTATACAAAATTAAAATCACTAAATGGGTTAATAACTCATTCGACCGTGTGTGATGTCTTTTTAAATTGACCAGTTATAGGTTATAACAGTATGTAGTACCTTACTTAACACCCTTTACTGACCAATGCTAGATTAAAACCTGTGTGGTATCTTTTTTTAACACCTTTTACTGGCCAACTATAACCTTTGTAAAAGTATATGAATACTTGTTCAATAAATGACCGCATGAAAGTTCTGAATCTATGACTAAAGGAGCTATACCTAATATAAAAAATCAAGTTTGTAAACTGGCAATAAGTCATTAACAATGGGTACGTTTACTGCTTAACATGATAAACTGGCAATTAGTCATTAACAATGGGTACGTTTACTGCTTAACATGATAAACTGGCAATTAGTTACTAACAGTTTCAGCTGTTTAACTGGGTATGTTCCACAGTTTACTGCTTAACATGATAAACTGGCAATTAGTCACTAACAGTTTCAGCTGTTTAACTGGGTATGTTCCACAGTTTACTGCTTAACATGATAAACTGGCAATTAGTCACTAACAGTTTCAGCTGTTTAACTGGGTATGTTCCACAGTTTACTGCTTAACATGATAAACTGGCAATTAGTCACTAACCGTTTCAGCTGTTTAACTGGGTATGTTCCACAGTTTACTGCTTAACATGATAAACTGGCAATTAGTCACTAACCGTTTCAGCTGTTTAACTGGGTATGTTCCACAGTTTACTGCTTAACATGATAAACTGGCAATTAGTCACTAACCGTTTCAGCTGTTTAACTGGGTATGTTCCACAATTTACTGCTTAACATGATAAACTGGCAATTAGTCACTAACAGTTTCAGTTATTTATCAGGGTGTGTTCCACAATTTACTGATTAACATGATAAACTAGCAGTTAATAACTAACAGTTTCAGCTGTTTAACTTAGCAGGTTCCATAATCTACTGCTTAACATGGTTGACGAAACTGTAACCATTCGTCCTGAAGATAAAGTTCCCATCTGTTATAGATATTGATATTAATATTTATAAAACTGATCTTTATTTGACAACTGTTGGAGTCTTTGGAACATTTGAAATTAAATTATTAGATAATGAATCATAGAATACTGGTAATGTAGATTGATTATGTGTTGTAAGAGAGTAATATGATAGTTAAGTAGAGACGGATGAAAAGTATGGTCAAAAGGTGAAAAACAATTAAGTCTCAGGTCAACAATCTAAGTTAAATGGACGACAAGTGACTGTTGTAGAAACACAACTCTCATAGTTAATACTTAAGCAGTCTGTCATAGGACATCTAAGGACTCTCATAATGGATACTTAAGCAGTCTGTCATAGGACATCTATGGAGTTCTAATGATTAACATTTCATTTATTTATACTTTATTAACAAAGCTGAGGTCTTAACCAGACTGTCACTTACACTACAGATTACTACAGCTGAGTGTGTGTGAATTAATCCAATTTTGTCTCTTACACTACAGTTTACAATACATGTGTGTACGAATTAATCCAACTTCGTCTCTTACACTACAGTTTACAAATGTGTGTGTAAGAATTAATCCAACTTTGTCTCTTACACTACATTTTACTGCTGGTCATGTGGTTGTACTTATAGACAAATAATTTAAACTTTCCACCATCGACAATTTCTTAACTGCTTTTGTAATTTATAGTCGTCAGTTGTAACTTATTATTTATCCTATTGGACTGAGAACGGAAGACGTGTTGATTAGCTGCTTGAGATGTGATTCAAGATGGAAATACCAAGTATGAAGTGTACAGCACATACAGATAATACCGTGGTTAATACCAAGTATGAAGTGTACAGCACATACAGATAATACCGTGGTTAATACCAAGTATGAAGTGTACAGTACATACAGATAAGACCGTGGTTAATACCAAGTGTGAAGTGTACAGTACATACAGATAAGACCGTGGTTAATACCAAGTATGAAGTGTACAGCACATACAGATAAGACCGTGGTTAATACCAAGTATGAAGTGTACAGTACATACAGATAAGATCGTGGTTAATACCAAGTATGAAGTGTACAGTACATACAGATAAGACCGTGGTTAATACCAAGTATGAAGTGTACAGCACATACAGATAAGATCGTGGTTAATACCAAGTATAAAGTGTACAGCTCATACAGATAAGACCGTGGTTAATACCAAGTATGAAGTGTACAGCACATACAGATAAGACCGTGGTTAATACCAAGTATGAAGTGTACAGTACATACAGATAAGACCGTGGTTAATACCAAGTATGAAGTGTACAGCACATACAGATAAGATCGTGGTTAATACCAAGTATGAAGTGTACAGTACATACAGATAAGACCGTGGTTAATACCAAGTATGAAGTGTACAGTACATACAGATAAGACCGTGGTTAATACCAAGTATGAAGTGTACAGTACATACAGATAAGACCGTGGTTAATACCAAGTATGAAGTGTACAGCACATACAGATAAGACCGTGGTTAATACCAAGTATGAAGTGTACAGTACATACAGATAAGACCGTGGTTAATACCAAGTATGAAGTGTACAGTACATACAGATAAGACCGTGGTTAATACCAAGTATGAAGTGTACAGCACATACAGATAAGACCGTGGTTAATACCAAGTGTGAAGTGTACAGTACATACAGATAAGATCGTGGTTAATACCAAGTGTGAAGTGTACAGCACATACAGATAAGACCGTGGTTAATACCAAGTGTGAAGTGTACAGTACATACAGATAAGATCGTGGTTAATACCAAGTGTGAAGTGTACAGTACATACAGATAAGACCGTGGTTAATACCAAGTGTGAAGTGTACAGTACATACAGATAAGACCGTGGTTAATACCAAGTATGAAGTGTACAGTACATACAGATAAGATCGTGGTTAATACCAAGTATGAAGTGTACAGTACATACAGATAATACCGTGGTTAATACCAAGTATGAAGTGTACAGTACATACAGATAAGATCGTGGTTAATACCAAGTATGAAGTGTACAGTACATACAGATAATACCGTGGTTAATATTATAAATCATCCAAGTATTATTTTGATAATTGCTGCACAAATTATATCAAAAACAGTTTTTTACAAACATTGATAGAAACAAAGAGAGCTCTCGTGAACGAGTCTGGACTATTATACAAATACTACGACCACGTTTTATGTTTCTGTGTGTCCACTTTACTTACTATTTTATGTTTTAGGCCTCACAGTCAATGAGTATACACAGACAAGAGTAGTACAGATATGCCCACTAGTTCAAATGACTGTAGACAAAGCCCTTTCACAGTGTTAGTTCTTTTAGATTTGCCAGAAACAAGACAATCTAGTGAACGAGGCCTCGTTTTTTCCAACTTGTGAACGATCGCATTGGTTTTTCTATGCCACTTAGAAAACCAGAAATACCCATCTACACGAGCGCTGATTGGCTGACATGCACTGATGATGTAACTATGGATTCCCCCCACATACCCAGTACGGAGAAGCACCGCACTCAAGCTATTGGTAGACGTCAGAGATACAAATATTTTTTATTACTTCAAGCACAAACACGATTATCGCAGGTAGCCATTTGGACTATGTCTTTTATTTATTATCAAAATTTATTTGTATCTCACTTGAAATTTGTCTTTTCACCCCTTTCAAGCCCTGGGGAACAATTTATCACTTTATTGTATAGGCTTTTATAATATATAATAATTTGGGAGTTGCAACAAGTCGTAATATTTGTCTGTTTGAGCGTATAGTCGTAATGTATACAGCAAAATCGTAATGGTAGGCATCTCTGGCAATAGCAGTTCCTAAATGGATTGATCAAACCAGGGCGTTGTCTCGTTTCTAATGGTTCTTTTACAATTTTTTATTTGCTCATGTTTTGTTAAAAATCAATATTCTTGAACGTGCAGGGGAATGTTATCACAAAAGAAGGTTTCTATTATCTCGAAAAGCTAATGGGGAATCCCCCAAAAAAACAACCCACTTGGGAGTAACCGGTGAGGCTAAATGAAGCACGTGTGAACGAGATAAAAGTCATCAAATGGCCATAACACGTGCGATAGTTCAAGAGCTTATACAGGGTTGGATAAACCTGGTAAGGGTTGTGAATCTAGCAGTGAAAAATGGATTTAAGAAAACCTGAAATTGACGGAGAATGATAAAAGAAGCTCCTCAGCTCCCAAGAGAAGCAGAAATAAGATAAGAACATAAGTTTCAGTATATTTACAAGAATCTAAACATTAGGATCTTTTTATGAAAATAAATTATGACGATAAATATGGGAATAAGACCCAAAACATTCGGTTTTTAATTTGGTTTGAAATGATGCATCTTCTTTGCCTAACTTGCATACAAGAAGTTTCATTAATTGATCTGTGAGACTTGATGTAGCCTGGTGAAAGGAGCACTCGTGGGTTCGAATACTGTTTCTGAACGTGCTTGTCCTTTCAGTCGTGGGAGAGTTATGACGTTACTGTTCGTTTGACTATTTATTTTAGAGTAAAGGCACATTGGGCTATCTGCTGTGCTCACCGCAGGGTTTCTAACCTGGGATTTCGGAGGTGTAACCTCATAAACTTACCGCTTTCCTATCAGGAGATTAATATAGCGGTCAATCCCACTATTCGTTGGTAAAAGAGTAGTCAAAGTAGTTGACCGTGGGTGGTGATGACTAGTTGGCTTCCCTCTAGTCTTACACTGCAAAATTAGGGACGGCTAGCGCAGATGTCCTTCGTGTAGCTTTGTGCGAAATTCAAAAAACAATCAAACAACTCGTTTGTACGAAACTTGCTGAAGGACAAACATCTTGTCTTTTTAAATTATGATTGAAAAAAAGGCAGCCACTTGTCGTTTTATTAAATGGTTTTAAATGCGTTCCTGGGACTAATAATTTGGGAGTTAGGTGCATTCCTAGGACTAACAGAAGAGAGGAAATACGTCATAAATCAATGAAATAAATCATATCGCAAAGGATATTTTGCCATAAAATGATTTTTTTGTTACAAATACAATGCTACACAATGGGCTGTCTGAGCTGTGCCAATCGCGAGTATCAAAACCCAATTGTTACTGTGATAATCACAGAGGGAGTTCACAGGTTCTATTATTCTCGGTTTTAGTACTTTTAACCTTGTACAACGCATTGGTTTAGAGGTAATGTTGGAGGGATCTAGGGTTTACACACATTCATCGAGTGTGGGAGAAGGTATTAAGGTAGTAGAACCCGCTGCCCGTCGTACGGCGTTGTCCGGCTATTGTTAACCGAGTAGAGTAATTGACCGTTATGGTTATAAACACCTTCATCGTTACATCACAGTTCGAATCTTGGACCTTGTATGTGACATATAGGAAAACGCAATTCGCTTGCATTTTGTGACCGCGACTGCAGCGTCAATTTAAGCTAATAAGAAATACAAATGATGTGACAAAGACAACGATACATGAAGAAATATTGGTTCATGTTTCACTTGTCGTAGTGCTGAGAAGTCAGAGATCGGTTCTCACAACAACTATGACGTATGTACGTATTTTAATGTACAGGTCTCGCTTTGATGGGCCCCGACATGGCCAGGTGGTAAAAGAGCTCAACTTGTAATCTGAGGGTCGCAGATTCGAATCCCCGTCATACTAAACAAGTTCGCTCTATAAGTCCTGGAGGCATTATAATGTTACGGTGAATCCCACTATTTGTTACTAAAACAGCAGCCCAAGATTTGGCGGTGGGTGGTGATGACTAGCTACCTTTCCTCTAGTCTTACACTGCTAAATTAGGGACGGCTAGCGCAGATAGCTTTCCTGTAGCTTTGTTTGAAATTCAAAAAACAAACAAACTCGCTGTGACGGATGTTAAACACAAGTAATGTGATAAATGTAAAATAAGCAACACGGAAGAACACAAACAGTGTGAAAAGTGTAAAATAAGCAACACGGAAGAACACAAACAGTGTGAAAAGTGTAAAATAAGCAACACGGAAGAACACAAACAGTGTGATAAGTGTAAAATAAGCAACACGGAATAACACAAACAGTGTGATAAGTGTAAAATAAGCAACACGGAATAACACAAACAGTGTGATAAGTGTAAAATAAGCAACACGGAATAACACAAACATATAATTTGCTGCTGCCTCGAGACAAATCACGCAGGAAAACTCGGTGGTGAAAAGCAAAGTTAAACTAAATAATGTTGATAGTATGAGACGATATAAGACGAGAATTACAGAGGTGGTTGGATTAGAGCAGAGAAACAATAGACGACAAATACACTAAAAACATAAGGAACTAGTGATAATAATACGAAAAATTGTATGTAGAAAATGAGGTAAGAAACAGGAAATGATGTGGTCCGAGAAAAGAGTATGACATTTAAACAAAGGTAGGACAGATGAAGTTCGAAATAATGAAACAAGAGAGGAGAATATATATAGTGAAGAGAAGAGAACGAACTTGTTGAATAATAGTGTATGTTCTGTTGTAGACAGGATAACAGAATACAAGACGGAAATTAAATGCAAACAGAAAAGAGAGAAAACTATGGAAAGACAATCTGATAACTCTGTAAAATTTAGTAAATACGATTTAGAGGAAGGGAAAAAGAGCAGTAGAAGTAATGGACTTGAGAAAACCAGAAGAAGAGAGAAAGAAAAGTAGCTGTTGAAGAAGACGAAACGTTAGAGAGTAAGAGAAGTCGCTGATAAATAGACAGATTTATAAAATACTGAAAAATTACAATATGGAGATGGAATGAACGAGAAATAAAAGTAAAATATAAGAATGAAAATAAATAATGATCAGGTTAGTAGCTTAGACTATTTCTACTTCAATAGTGACTTACCTTCATTTCACAGAAACAACAAGTGTATTCCAGGTCCTTTCTCGTCCCCTGTCGTTTCGTGGTGTAAACCTCTCCGCGATTTTTGTAAAAGAATTTGTTCATACCTTAAAACAAATCGTAATAAATTGTAATTTCCAAAGAAAGGTAAACAATATTTTAAAATTATACTTGAAGTAAACACACAAAACAACAGAAATTATCTACAACAGGACTACAGTTCATAGCTTGTCCAGACGGAATAAACAGTTACATCCTATGAGCAACACACATTCTGTTGGTTGTCAGTCTCAGTACGACAATTGCTTTTTTGTCATATGAAAACTACGAAACAGATGACCTTTTATGGAAAAGAACCTTTGCTGAGGTGTTCAGTCCTCACTCTTGTAGATCTGACCACCACTTCGTCAGTCTTATATCACCTTAAGCAAACGGTATAAAATCTCTTATATATAGAGTCCGTTTGTACTTTCAAAACAGTCACAAACAACAAAGTCTGCCCATTACAACCCTACGCTACACGTTCAGAACCTTACGCTAAGGACAGATTTAAATTGTCTAGGTTTCGTGTCAATACTTCATGCCACAATTTTCATGTTAATTTCTATACTATAAAAGTTTCATATTAATCAAAATGCTGTCGTAAACTTGAAGACGTCTCTTCCTGCTGAGAATTCTCGCTTTTGTGAATTATTAGTTTCAGATTACTAACAACACGCATTTCTTCTAAACTGATCAGAAACGAATTTCTATCTATGTTCTAGGTTTTTATAAGGGAAAGAGAGTGTGTGTGTGTTTTCATAGAGCAAAGCCACATGGGGCTATCTGCTGAGTCCACCGAAGGAATCGAACCCCTGATTTCAGCGTTAAAAACCGTAGACATAACAGAATAGTTTATATTTCTTCCTTTATTTCTCACTGAAGAGATGAATCAGTTTTTGCTGGTGAATTGATTATTAAACCATTTTTAACATTTCATTAAGATTTTCTAAATCTTTTTGTTTGAATAAAATAAAACTGAACTTGTCTTATACAAGTAGAGTTAGGACAGAACTACAGATGATTTTAAGCCTATTAATTTCTTCCTGATGAAGAAAGGTTAAGCCTATCAGTTTCCTCTTGATGAAGAAAGGTTAAGCCTATTAGTTTCCTCCTGATGAAGAAAGGTCCACCTTGCTCAGGTTATAGGGTTTTTATTTCATTTCTGACAAGACTTCTTGAGCCTACGTGATTTTTATTCCTATTGTAAGTTCAAGTACTTAGCAACTAAGTGTCAACAAATTACGAGTTTTGTTCGGAAAAAAGTAGAATTTGAATATTTATAATAAATATCCTCAACTCCAGTGTTTCTTAGTGAAGGAGAAAAGTTGTGACGATAAATTATTCACACAAACCTAAAGTTATATTAATGTATACCATTAGCTAGCTATTATAGTCCTTGTTTATAAAAGTAAAATACAGTGGTCAACATTTGTTAGGGATTATGCTAATAAAGGTCAGTTCTAAAGAAAAAAACTTTGTAGTTCATTGTCTGGACATCGTCTGTGAAGTACATATTTTCTGCCTTGGTGACTTTGATTGGGTCCTGACTATGTTGTTTTTCTTTCATGTACCCAAATTGAAAGTTCATACAATGAAATTGTGAGGTCCTTAATCTGAGATCACTGATCACTGTATGTTAAAATTGGTCTGATGGAAAGTAAACAGTATAGAAAATCTTTAATATATGTCAAAACCACCATCTTTCCACTGCAGAACTTAACAGGAGACAAGACTCAATGCAAAGTTGCTACTGCTCTTGGCACATCACAAAGTGTAACGACCAGAGCCTGGAACAGGTTCAGATGGTTTGGTTACTTCAACTGGAGATATGGTAAAGAAGAAGAACAACTCCACAACAAGACCACTCAGGTTGAAGGAATGGCTTTGCTCCATTTGTTAACCTCCAAGATATCACAGGAGCCGTAATGCCAACAAGCACACACTGTATGTAGACACTTTCACGAAGCTCAGTTGTGAACTAGACGTCCTGCGATTCAATGTTTCGTAAAGCCGACAGCACGACCAGGTAGGACTGGACTGGACAACAATGGAGGGTCGTACTTTTCACTGACGAGCCTTCTACTTTGTGAACTTTCTTGACTCACACCCTCAGTCTTGGGGTGGGAAGGTATCTCCAATGTAGACCGTACCAACCTTGTAATAATCTGAATAAGATCCTCTCCCCTATTGTCTCTCATTGTGCGGGCACAACATGGTCAGACTCCCTCTTTATGGATAGCAATGCACGTCCACATCGTGCAAGGGCAGTGACAACCTTCCTGAAAGCTGAAGAAATTCCTGGGATGGAGTGGGCAGCTAGGTCTCCCGATCTCAACCCACAGGTTACAAGCTGGTCAAGACCTGGAATGGCAACAGATTCCGCAAAACCGATTGGCTAATCTTATCATGCACATATGCATACATTCACTTCACTGTGAATTGGGCAATCTTTTCAACGACTGTTGACACTGAACATTTTCTGGTTAACACCGCACCGGATGCACAGGATGCATAAATTTCTCAGAATCTGTTATCCAAGGTAAATTTACAAAACTTAATAAAATGTAAAAATGACTTATCCAGGTGTTGTTTGTTGTTTTGAATTAAGCACAAAGCTACACAATGGGCTATCTGTGCTCTGTCCACCACGAGTATCGAAACCCGGATTTTAGCGTGTAAGTCCGCAGACATACCGCTGAGCCACTGGGGGGGGAGAGATTATCCAGGTGTTTTACTTCCTAAAATGTTCACTCTAAATGTACCATTCTGGTAGGTGTCTATATATATCGTTTTGGTAGGTATTACTCAAAACACGATACATACCAAATGAATTATCTATATATAAGAAAAAAGAATTAGCTTATCCAAAAATCATTTAGAAAATGACAGAATTTTCAAGATACGCGGCTGTAATTAAATCTCTAATCAACAGATGAAGCTATAAGTTTAGTTTATACTTGGTAAAACTAGGAGGCGTTTTCTGAGCCGTTATGCCACTGCTGAAAAAAAGGAAGGAATTTAAGAACAGAGAAACACGACGGAAACAAAATTATACGAAATTACAATAATTTATCTGTAGCCACTTAATATATGAAATAATATGAAAAATATTTTGTTGGTAAAAATCTAACGAAAAACACCGACTCACTTTGTAGGCAAAATTCGTATAAGCTCATTTAAATACACAAAACACATTTGGAACTCATATGTTCGACTACTAAACAAACTATATATATATATAACAGATACTGATCTATTTTTATCACGTATTTGTTCTTTGCATGAAAATATCCTTTGATAAAGTGAAAATAGGAAAATCGAATAATTATGGAAACAAATACAGGCTACTAACTGACTGTTTACTTGTAGGTATGGAACAACTTTACTTCATTACAAATACAGGCTACTAACTGACTGTTTACTTGTAGGTATGGAACAACTTTACTTCATTACAAATCCAGGCTACTAACTGACTGTTTACTAGGTTTAGAACTGCTTTACTTACTACAAATTCAGGGAACTAACTGACTGTTTACAAGTTGTAGAATTACTGAACTTCCTTACATATACAGGCTACTAACTTACTGTTTATTAGGTTTAGAACTACTGAACCTCCTTACAAATACAAGTTCAGTAATTCTAAACCTAGTAAACAGTCAGCTCGTAGCCTGTATTTGTAAGGAAGTACAGTAATTCTAAACTAATAAACAGTCAGTAAGTAGGCTGTATTTGTAAGGAAGTTCAGTAATTCTACAACTTGTAAACAGTCAGTTAGTTCCCTGAATTTGTAGTAAGTAAAGCAGTTCTAAACCTAGTAAACAGTCAGTTAGTAGCCTGTATTTGTAAGGAAGTTCGGTACTTATAAACCTAGTAAACAGTCAGTTAGTAGCCTGTATATGTAAGGAAGTTCAGTAATTCTACAACTTGTAAACAGTCAGTTAGTTCCCTGAACTTGTAGTAAGTAAAGCAGTTCTAAACCTAGTAAACAGTCAGTTAGTAGCCTGTATTTGTAAGGAAGCTCGGTAATTCCAAACCTAGTAAACAGTCAGTTAGTTTCCTGTATTTGTAGTAAGTAAAGCAGTTCTAAACCAAGTAAACAGTCAGTTAGTAGCCTGTATTTGTAATGAAGTAAAGCAGTTCTAAACCTAGTAAACAGTCAGTTAGTAGCCTGTATTTGTAATGAAGTAAAGCAGTTCTAAACCTAGTAAACAGTCAGTTAGTTTCCTGTATTTGTAGTAAGTAAAGCAGTTCTAAACCAAGTAAACAGTCAGTTAGTTTCCTGTATTTGTAGTAAGTAAAGTTGTTCTAAACCAAGTAAACAATCATTTAGTAGCCTGTATTTGTAATGAAGTAAGGTTGTTCTAAACCTAGTAAACAGTCAGTTAGTAGCCTGGATTTGTAATGAAGTAAAGTTGTTCTAAACCAAGTAAACAGTCAGTTAGTAGCCTGTATTTGTAATGAAGTAAAGTTGTTCTAAACCTAGTAAACAGTCAGTTAGTCGCCTGTATTTATAATGAAGTAAAGCAGTTCTAAACCTAGTAAACAGTCAGTTAGTAGCCTGTATTTGTAAGGAAGTTCGGTACTTATAAACCTAGTAAACAGTCAGTTAGTAGCCTGTATTTGTAAGGAAGTTCAGTAATTCTACAACTTGTAAACAGTCAGTTAGTTCCCTGAATTTGTAGTAAGTAAAGCAGTTCTAAACCTAGTAAACAGTCAGTTAGTAGCCTGTATTTGTAAGGAAGTTCGGTACTTATAAACCTAGTAAACAGTCAGTTAGTAGCCTGTATTTGTAAGGAAATTCAGTTGTTCTAAACCTAGTAAACAGTCAGTTAATAGCCAATATTTTGTAAGGAAGTTCAGTAATTCTAAACCTAGTGAACAGTCAGTTAGAAGCCTGTATTTGTAAGGAAGTTCAGTCATTCTAAACGTAGCAAGCAGCTTGTTAGTATCCTTTATTTGTAAGGAAGTTCACTTGTTATAAACCTAGTAAACAGTCAGTTAGTAGCCTGTATTTGTAAGGAAGTTTAGTAATTCTAAATCTAGTAAACAGTCAGTAAGTAGCCTGTATTTGTAGTAACGTAAAGCAGTTCTAAACCTAGTAAACTGACTGTTTACAAGGTGTAGAATTACTGAACTTCCTTACAAATACAGGCTACTAACTGACTGTTTACTTGGTTTAGAACAACTTTACTTCATTACAAATCCAGGCTACTAACTGACTGTTTACTAGGTTTAGAACAACCTTACTTCATTACAAATACAGGCTACTAAATGATTGTTTACTTGGTTTAGAACAACTTTACTTACTACAAATACAGGAAACTAACTGACTGTTTACTTGGTTTAGAACTGCTTTACTTACTACAAATACAGGAAACTAACTGACTGTTTACTAGGTTTAGAACTGCTTTACTTCATTACAAATACAGGCTACTAACTGACTGTTTACTAGGTTTAGAACTGCTTTACTTCATTACAAATACAGGCTACTAACTGACTGTTTACTTGGTTTAGAACTGCTTTACTTACTACAAATACAGGAAACTAACTGACTGTTTACTAGGTTTGGAATTACCGAGCTTCCTTACAAATACAGGCTACTAACTGACTGTTTACTAGGTTTAGAACTGCTTTACTTACTACAAGTTCAGGGAACTAACTGACTGTTTACAAGTTGTAGAATTACTGAACTTCCTTACATATACAGGCTACTAACTGACTGTTTACTAGGTTTATAAGTACCGAACTTCCTTACAAATACAGGCTACTAACTGACTGTTTACTAGGTTTAGAACTGCTTTACTTACTACAAATTCAGGGAACTAACTGACTGTTTACAAGTTGTAGAATTACTGAACTTCCTTACAAATACAGCCTACTTACTGACTGTTTATTAGTTTAGAATTACTGTACTTCCTTACAAATACAGGCTACGAGCTGACTGTTTACTAGGTTTAGAATTACTGAACTTGTATTTGTAAGGAGGTTCAGTAGTTCTAAACCTAATAAACAGTAAGTTAGTAGCCTGTATATGTAAGGAAGTTCAGTAATTCTACAACTTGTAAACAGTCAGTTAGTTCCCTGAATTTGTAGTAAGTAAAGCAGTTCTAAACCTAGTAAACAGTCAGTTAGTAACCTGTATTTGTAAGGAAGTTCGGTACTTATAAACCTAGTAAACAGTCAGTTAGTAGCCTGTATTTGTAAGGAAGTTCAGTAATTCTACAACTTGTAAACAGTCAGTTAGTTCCCTGAATTTGTAGTAAGTAAAGCAGTTCTAAACCTAGTAAACAGTCAGTTAGTAGCCTGTATTTGTAAGGAAGTTCGGTACTTATAAACCTAGTAAACAGTCAGTTAGTAGCCTGTATTTGTAAGGAAATTCAGTTGTTCTAAACCTAGTAAACAGTCAGTTAATAGCCAATATTTTGTAAGGAAGTTCAGTAATTCTAAACCTAGTGAACAGTCAGTTAGAAGCCTGTATTTGTAAGGAAGTTCAGTCATTCTAAACGTAGCAAGCAGCTTGTTAGTATCCTTTATTTGTAAGGAAGTTCACTTGTTATAAACCTAGTAAACAGTCAGTTAGTAGCCTGTATTTGTAAGGAAGTTTAGTAATTCTAAATCTAGTAAACAGTCAGTAAGTAGCCTGTATTTGTAGTAACGTAAAGCAGTTCTAAACCTAGTAAACTGACTGTTTACAAGGTGTAGAATTACTGAACTTCCTTACAAATACAGGCTACTAACTGACTGTTCATTACTTTAGAAATACTGAACTTCCTAACTGACTGTTTACTAAGTTTAAAATTACTGAGCTTCCTTACAAATACAGGCTACTAGCTGACTGTTTACTAGGTTTAGAACTGCTTTACTTACTACAAATACAGGGAACTAACTGACTGTTTACTAGGTTTAGAATTACTTCATCACAAAATCACTTCTTAAAACTACATTCTACTAACTGACTGTTTACTATGTTTAGAACTCCTGAGGTTTTTACAAATACAGGTTAGTAACTGCTTGTTTACTCAGTTCAAAAGTACTTCATTACAAACAGAGGTTACTAACTAATTGTTGACTGAGTTCAGAACTACTTTTCTTCACCACAAATACAGGCTACTAAGTGACTATTTACTAGGTTTAGAACTACAGATCTTCCTTAGAAATATAGGTGATTAACTGTCTGTTCACTAGGTTTAGAATTACTGAGCTTCCTTACAAATACAGGCAACTAACTGACTGTTTACTAAGTTTAGAATTACTGAACTTCCTTATAAATACAGGCTATTAACTGACTGTTTACTAGGTTTAGAACAACTGAATTTCCTTAGAAGTACAGGCTACTAACTGACTGTTTACTAGGTTTAGAACTGCTTTACTTTACTACAAATACAGCCTACTAACTGACTGTTTACTAGGTTTAGAACAACTGAACTTCCTTACAAATACAGGCTACTAGCTGACTGTTTATTAGTTTTTAAATCACTGAACTTCTTTAGAAATACAGTCTACTAACTGATTGTTTACTAGGTTTAGAATTACTGAGCTTCCTTAAAATACAGGCTACTAACTGATTGTTTACTAGGTTTAGAATTACTGAACTTCCTTACAAATAAAGGATACTAACTAACTTTTTGCTAGGTTTAGAATTACTGAACTCTCTTAAAACTACAGGCTACTAACTGACTCTTTACTAGGTTTAGAATTATTGAGCTTCCTTAGAAATACAGGCAGGTAACTGACTGTTTACTAGGTTTAGAAGTCCTGAACTTCCTTACTAACTGATTGTTTACTATGTTTAGAATTACTGAGCTTCCTTACAAATACAGGCTACTAACTGACTGTTTACTAGGTTTAGAATTACCGAGCTTCCTTACAAATACAGGCTAGTAACTGACTCTTTACTAGGTTTGGAATTACTGAGCTTTCTTACAAATACAGGCTACTAACTGACTGTTTACTAGGTTTAGAACTACTTTATCACAAATGTAGGCTACTAAATGATTGTTTACTTGGTTCAAAACGGCTTTTCTTCATCAAAAATAAAAAATACTGGCTAGTAACTGAATGTTTACTAGTAGGTGCGGAACTACTTTACTTCATTACAAATATAGAATAGTAAATGATTGTTTACTTGATTCAAAACCACTTTACTCAATTGCAAATACAGGCTACTAACTGCTTGTTTACTCAGTTCAGAAGTACTTCATTAAAAACAGAGGTTACTAACTGATTGTTAACTGAGTTCAGAACTACTTTTCTTCATTACAAACACAGGCTACTAACTGATTGTTTAAGGGGTTGAGAACTACTTCAATTCATTGTTTTTTGTTCATATTTTTTAGAATTATCTGAAAGATTAAACTATGTAATAATAATTGACCTTGTTTTTGATATACGACTGTGGAATGGCTGTCGCATGTCATAAGGACGCATGCGCAAATGATGTTGTGGCATGTTGCAGTAAGCCTAATACTTGTTAACCCTAGTGGGCCTTTAAATCAATATTGTTTTAAGCCTCCGCCATCACACAGCGTGTGCTAGAAGCTACAACCTTTCTCAGAAGAAAAAAAAATAAGAAAAACAAAAAACAACAGAAGAGGAACAAACAAACATCAAACCTTTAGAACTATTATACAAATATTGTACAAGAAGAAGTCTAATTCGTCAGTTAGACTTTAGCATGCACGAGTAAATTGTACCAATTCTGTTGTTTAATATATGGTAATTTACTGGTTCAATTAACACACGATTGTGTGCTTTATGAGGTTTTAAGAAACGTTGGTGAAAAATAAATAGTCGATGATATGTTATTAAACATATTCACTTGGCAGTTACGTTCGTGTTATGCTACTGCTTCTCGTGTGTAATTAAACAGAGAAAACTAAAGAAACAAACTGAGGATAATATATTACAGAATAGGAGATCGAACGTAATATTACATATGCGAAAATCTAACGGCGACAAGAACAAAGATAAACATTCAAACGAGTCTATGAACACCCTTGTTAAAACTCTGTTAAAATTGTATAAAATATTCATTTTAGATAGCAGATAATTACAGCAAAAAAGGCTTTCAACGTAACAGTTAACCTATTATCACCAGATAATTCTAACTCACCTATTTAACCTGTTGAAGTTTTGTTCCACTTTTTGTGTAGGGTCTGTCTTGAAATAAGTTGATGAACTCAGACAAAGGTTATCTTTACATTACCATCTCTTTAGAATCGTACACGACAAAGTTTGTCATTTCTCTCTCTGTAGTCGTGTTAAGTATTAGTTGTCGTTCCCAGAATCCCCTTCTCCCCCTTCAGTCGTGTTAAGTATTAGTTATCATTCCCAAATCCAATTCTCTGTCTACAGTTGTATTAAGTACTAGTTGTCATACCCGCAATACCCTTCTCTCTCTACAGTCGTATTAAGTATTAGTTGTCGTTCCCAGAATCCCCTTCTCCCCCTTCAGTCGTGTTAAGTATTAGTTGTCATTCTCACAATACCCTTCTCTCTCTGTAGTCGTATTAAGTATTAGTTGTTATTCCCACAATACCTTTCTCTCTCTACAGTCGTATTCAGTATTATTTGTCGTTCCCACAATACCTTTCTCTCTCTACAGTCGTATTAAGTATTAGTTATCACTCCCACAATACCCTTCTCTTTCTACAGTCGTATTAAGTATTAGGTGTCATTCCCACAATACCTTTCTCTCTCTGCAGTCGTATTAAGTATTAGTTGTCATTCTCACAATACCCTTCTATCTCTACGGTCGTATTAAGTATTATTTGTCATTCCCACAATACCCTTCTATCTCTACGGTCGTATTAAATATTATTTGTCGTTCCCACAATACCCTTCTCTCTCTACAGTCGTATTAAGTATTAGATATCACTCCCACAACACCCTTCTCTCTCTGCAGTCGTATTAAGTATTAGGTGTCATTCCCACAATACCCTTTTCTTTCTACAGTCGTATTAAGTATTAGGTGTCATTCCCGCAGTACCCCTCTCTCTTTGCAGTCGTATTAAGTAGTAATTGTCATTCCCACAATACCCTTCTCCCTCTACAGTCGTATTAAGTATTAGTTGTTATTCCCACAATACCTTTCTCTCTCTACAGTCGTATGAAGTATTAGGTGTCATTCCCACAATACCCTTTTCTTTCTACAGTCGTATTGAGTATTAGGTGTCATTCCCGCAATACCCCTCTCTCTTTGCAGTCGTATTAAGTATTAGTTGTCATTCCCGCAATACCATTCTTACCTCTACAGTCGTATTAAGTATTAGTTGTCGTTCCCAGAATCCCCTTCTCCCCCTTCAGTCGTGTTAAGTATTAGTTGTCATTCTCACAATACCCTTCTCTCTCTGTAGTCGTATTAAGTATTAGTTGTTATTCCCACAATACCTTTCTCTCTCTACAGTCGTATTAAGTATTATTTGTCGTTCCCACAATACCTTTCTCTCTCTACAGTCGTATTAAGTATTAGTTATCACTCCCACAATACCCTTCTCTTTCTACAGTCGTATTAAGTATTAGGTGTCATTCCCACAATACCTTTCTCTCTCTGCAGTCGTATTAAGTATTAGTTGTCATTCTCACAATACCCTTCTATCTCTACGGTCGTATTAAGTATTATTTGTCATTCCCACAATACCCTTCTATCTCTACGGTCGTATTAAATATTATTTGTCGTTCCCACAATACCCTTCTCTCTCTACAGTCGTATTAAGTATTAGATATCACTCCCACAACACCCTTCTCTCTCTGCAGTCGTATTAAGTATTAGGTGTCATTCCCACAATACCCTTTTCTTTCTACAGTCGTATTAAGTATTAGGTGTCATTCCCGCAGTACCCCTCTCTCTTTGCTGTCGTATTAAGTAGTAATTGTCATTCCCACAATACCCTTCTCCCTCTACAGTCGTATTAAGTATTAGTTGTTATTCCCACAATACCTTTCTCTCTCTACAGTCGTATGAAGTATTAGGTGTCATTCCCACAATACCCTTTTCTTTCTACAGTCGTATTGAGTATTAGGTGTCATTCCCGCAATACCCCTCTCTCTTTGCAGTCGTATTAAGTATTAGTTGTCATTCCCGCAATACCATTCTTACCTCTACAGTCGTATTAAGTATTAGTTGTCGTTCCCACAATCCCCTTCTCTCTCTACAGTCGTATTAGGTATTAGTTGTCATTCCCACAATCCCCTTTTTTCTCTACAGTCGTATTAAGTATTAGTTGTCATTCCCACAATCCCCTTCTCTCTCTACAGTCGTATTAAGTATTAGTTGTCGCTCCCACAATACCCTTCTCTCTCTACAGTCGTATTAAGTATTGGTTGTCATTCCAACAATACCCTTCTCTCTCTGTAGTCGTATTAAGTATTAATTGTCATTCCCACAATCCTCTTCTCTCTCTACAGTCGTATTAAGTATTAGTTGTCATTCCCACAATCCCCTTCTCTCTCTACAGTCGTATTAAGCATTAGTTGTCGTTCCCACAATGCCTTTCTCTCTCTGTAGTTGTATTAAGTATTAGTTGTCATTCCCACAATTTCCTTTCTCCCTCTTTAAACTCACATTAAGTATCAGATGTCATTTCCACAAAAGTAGCAGTCATTTTCTCCTGGTATATCACCAGACTGTCTACATTCGATGTGGGGGAAGCCAAGAGATGACAATACAAACATAATCGATGAAACCTGAACAAAGGCAGCATAGACTCTTCTTTGTCTTACAGCGTGAACTCGGCTAACGTGCATTTGGTGTGAAAGACTTAGTTTACTGCAACGACATTCAGAGAAGGGAATATACACGTCTTCTGTAAACTGGTGGAAAGGAGCTTCTGTTATCGGATGAGGTGGTCGACAGACTTGTCGGTGTCGCTTCCGAGTCGTTTCTCCACAGAGGCCAAAACGTCTTTAGCTTATGTGCACGTTGGTTTCAGATAGTGGTTGTTATGGCAACCTTACTATTATGTTAATACAGGGCACACGCGCACACTTGGACGTATCTTGGATAGCACGCAGACATCAATTCACCAACCATCGAAAGACTCGTGGCCCACGCTAGTATCGACGTAATAATTCTAGGTGTGGTTTGTGTATTTGTTAAGCCTTTTGCTCATCGTAACGTTTTTTTGAATAGGAGTTTAAGCATGAAGAGAGATAAATGTAAACGGATAATGCAGATAAAATAAACTAGCCAATGAAAAAACAGAAACTGGTGCGTTTCTTCTTTATGTTTATTTATTTTTTTTCACGTATTAACTGTTCGTCATTTTTTAATTAATTTGTAATATAGTAGTCATTAGGACTAACGTATTTCGTACGAATTCCTTTGGTGGTTTTAAAGCAGAAATTCTAAGTAAAAATTATTGACACTGAATTAAACTAATTGTTACAACGATGTATCAGATTACTTAGAGAGTTACATTTTAAACGTCACCGACACGACTAGTCAGCTTTCGTAGGCGTCTTTGTTTATAAATGGGTTGCGAGGTACAAGGGTAAGGAAGAAACGTAGAGCGAAGAGAGAAATTATTTGTTAAAACATTAAAAGTGGAGTGGCACGTGCCCCTTCGTTCCTCCTTTCCGGTTAGGCGCAGGTGGATGATGTTTGGGATCTTTCTGATTCTAGTATATTGTTCACGGTATGAGACAGAACTGCCTGTCTCATCACTGAGTTGATCAGACATTCTTTGTTTCAATTCAAGAAACGTTGCGTCACTGACCGTAACTTTTACTTTAGTTTTGAACAATGCTGGGCATGGCCTGATGGTTAGCATGCCTGATTGTAAATTAGAGGGTCAATGGCTCGCGCCCCGTTGTTGCAAAACTGTGTTCTATATCCTTGGGTGTTTGGTTGGTTGGTTTGTTTGTTTGTTTTGAAATTTCGCACAAAGCTACTTGAGGGCTATCTGTGCTTATTCATTTTTTAAAAGCACAAAGCTACACAATGGGCTATCTGTGTTCTGCCCACCACGGGTATCGAAACCCGGATTTTAGCGTGCAAGTCCGTAGACATACCGCTGAGCCACTGGGGGGGGGGTTAGCCGTCCCTAATTTAGCAGTGTAAGACAAGAGGGAAGGCATCACCACTCACCGCCAACTCTTGGGCTACTCTTTTACTAACAAAAAGTGGGATTGACCGTAACTTTATAACGTCCCCACGGCTGGGAGGGCGAACATGTTTGGCGCGACTTGGGTGTTTGGTCAGTTCGATCCAGTTCTGTTCTCGATCAGTAACTTGGAAGGTGAATGAGAATTTTGTTTTCATCAATCAAAACTTACTGTTGTCTCAAGAGAAAAGATGGACAACACAATGGACTGACTATCTACCTTCTGACAACCAAAGGAAACGGAATCGAACCACGGATTTTACTGTTGTAGATCCGTAAAGTTAACGTTGACCCACCGGGAGATACTTGAGAAAGTGACAAGAACAAAAGTATTTATTTAAACACTAATGATAAATATCACGCACTGATATTTATTTTTCCCACTGGATATCGTTTAATTTGTTCATTTTGGATTCACAATTAAAGGCTCAAAAACGGCAATTTGGATCTTTTTTATGCCATTAGTCAATCCATAATGGATGAATGTAGAGCAATAAGAAAAAAAATTCGTTTAATCTAATTTGTAAAACAAATTTTAGGCTTACGACTGCTAATTCGTCTCGATAATTTTGATAAAAATTATAGTTTCTTATACTTACATAAAAGTCAGTGCTGCCATCTATAAATTTCTTAATTAGAAAAACAAATTTATAATACACAGTTTAATGAACCTGAGAATCTGTACAAATGAATTAAAGAAAACAAACTGTTAGAAAACAGGCGATTAAAAAAATTATAAAAATATTAAAAAACTGAAAACTATACAATCAGAGAATAAGTAAATATTTGAAAACAAACTAGGCACTATACAATCAAAGAATAAGTAAATATTTACAAACAAACTAGGAACCACACAATCAGAAAATAAATGAATATTTGCAAACTAGATATCATATAATTAGAGAATAAGTTAATATTTACAAATAAAATAAGTACTATAAAATTAAAGAATAAGTAAAAATATGCAAATAAACTAAGTACTATACGATCAGAGAATAAGTAAATATTTACAAACTAAGTACTCCATAATCAGATAATAAGTAAATTTTTACAAACAAAGTACTGAACAATCAGAGAATAAAATATTTACAAACAAACTAGGTACCACAAAATCACAGAATAAGTAAATACTGGCAAACTATGTATCATACATTCAGATAATAAGTTAATATTTAGAAACAAATTACTATACAATCAGATATTAAGTGAATGTTTATAAACAAGGTACCACACAACCAAAGAATAACTAAATATTTACAAACAAACTAGGTACTATACAATCAGAGAATATGCAAATATTTACAAACATAATACTATACAATCAAAAAATAAGTAAATATTTAAAAAGAAACTAGGTACCACAGACACAGAGAATAAGTATATATTTACAAAAAATTAAGTACTATACAATCAGAGAATAAGTAAAAATCTGGAAACAAACGAGGTACCAAATAATCAGAGAAGAAGTAAATATTTACAAAAAGTTCTGTACAATCATAGAATATGTAAATATTTATAAACAAACCACCATACAATCAGAGCAAAAGTAAATACCTACAAACAAACTAAGTACTATAAAATCAGAGAATAAGTAAATATTTACAAACGAACTAGGTGCCACACAATCAAATAATAAATGAATATTTGCAAACTAGGTACCATACAATCAGAGAATATGTTAATATTTACAAATAAAGTAAGTACTATACAATCAAAGAATAAATAACAATTTGCAAACAAAATAGGTACCACACAATCAGAAAATAAGTAAATATTTACAAACAAACTAGGTATCACACAATCAGAGAATAAGTAAATATTTACAAACAAACTAGGTACTCTACTATCAGAGAATAAGTAAATATTTACAAACAAAGCACTAAACAATCAGAGAATAAGTAAATATTTACAAAATACAAGGTACTACAAAATCAGAGAATAACTAAATATTTAAAACAAACCACTTACCACATAATCAGAGAATAAATAAATATTTGGAAACTAGATACCATACAATCAGAGAATGTGTAAATATTTACAAACAAGGTAGTGTACAGTCATACAGTATGTAAATATTTACAAACAAGGTAGTGTACAGTCATACAATATGTAAATATTTACAAACGAACTTAGGACTGTGCAATCAGTGAATAGGTAAATATTTACAAATGCACTAAGTAATGTACAATCAGAAAATAAGTAAATATTTACAAACAAACCATGTAGAATACCTTCAGGGAATTAGTAAATAAAGAAATATTTACAAATAAATTAGGTACTATACAATCAGAGAATAAGTGAATATTTACAAAGAAACTAGGTACCACACAATCAGAGAATAAGAACATATTTACAAACAAACTAGGTATCACACAATTAGAGAATAAATAAATATTTACAAACAAAGTATGAACAATCAGAGATTAAGTAAATATTTACAAATAAAGTAGGTACCACAAAATTACAGAATAAGTAAATATTGTCAAACTAGGTAGCAAACAATCAGAGAATAAGTTTATATTTACAAATAAAGTAAGTACTATACAATCAGAAAATAAATAAAAAATTGCAAACAATGTAGGTACCACACAATCAGAGAATATGTAAATATTTACAAACAAACCACGTACTATTCCATCAGAAAATAAGTAAATATTTTCAAACAAACTAGGTACCACACAATCAGAGAATAAGTAAATATCTACAAACAAACTAAGTGCTATAAAATCAGAGAATAAGGAAATATTTACAAAGGAACTAGGTGCCACACAATCAAATAATAAATGAATATTTGCAAACTAGGTACTGTACAGTCAGAGAATATGTTAGCAAATAAAGTAAGTACTATACAATCAGAAAATACATAAAAATTTGCAAACAATGTAGGTACCACACAATCAGAGAATATGTAAATATTTACAAACAAACTAAGTTCTGTACAATGAAAGAATAAGTAAATATCTACAAACAAACTAAGTACTATAGAATCAGAGAATAAGTAAATATTTACAAATGAACTAGGTGCCACACAATCAAAAAATAAATGAATATTTGAAAACTAGGTGACGTACAATCAGAGAATAAGTTAACATTTACAAATAAAGTAAGTTCTGTACAATCAGAGAATAAGTAAAAATATGCAAACAAACTAAGTACTATACGATCAGAGAATATGTAAATATTTACAACAATGCATTATACAATCAGAGAATAAGTAAATATTTACAACAATGTACAAAACAATCAGAGAATAAGTAAATATTTACAAAAACTAGGTACCACAAAATCACAGAATAAGTAAATATTGGCAAACTATGTATCATACATTCAGAAAATAAGTTAATATTTACAAAGAAAGTACCATACAATCAGAGATTAAGTGAATATTTGTAAACAAACAAGGTACCACACAACCAAACAACAAATAAATATTTACAAACAAAATAGGTACTATACAATAAGAGAATAAAAAATTTGCACATGAACTATGTACCACACAATCAGATAATAAGTAATTATTTACAAACGAACTAAGTACTGTACAATTAGAGAATAAGTTAAGATTTGCAAAGCAAGTACTATACAATTAGAAAATAAGTAAATATTTAGAAACAAGGCCACACAACCAAAGAATAACTAAATATTTACGAACTCGGTACTATACAATGAGAAAATAAATAAATATTTTCAAACAAACTAGGTACTATACAAACAGAGAATAGCGAAATATTTACAAACAAAGTACTATACAATCCAAGAATAAGTAAATATTTACAAACAAAGCACTGAAAAATCAGAGAATAAGTAAATATTTACAAAAAAAACTAGGTACCACAAAATCAGAGAATAAGTAAATATTTACAAACAAACAAGGTACCACACAATCAGCGATGTCGAGAAACCCACTTGTTGAGAATTTTATATGCAAAAACGGCTCGTTTGGGTTGAGAAAATATTTCAAATAGAAGAGCGAACAACGTTTCAACCTTCTTCGGTCATCACACAATCAGAGAATAAATGAATATTTGCAAATAAGGTACCATACAATGAGAGAATAAGTAAATATTTACAAAGAAAGTATTTACAACACAATTTTATGTGCAAAAACGGCTCGTTTGGGTTCAGAAAATATTTTAAATAGAAGAGCGAACAGCGTTTCGACCTTCTTCGGTCATCGTCAAAACGAGCCGTTTTTGCATATAAAATTCTCAACAAGTGGGTTTCTCGACATCACTGATTATTTACAACACAATTGGAAAATAAGTAAATATTTACAAACAAACTATTGACCACACAATAGGAGAATAAGTAAATATTTACAAACAAACTAAAAACTACATAATCAGAGAATAAATAAATATTTACAAACAAAGCACTGAACAATCAGAGAATAAGTAAATATTTACAAACACTATTTACCACATAATCAGAGAATAAATAAATATTTGGAAACTAGGTATCATACTATTAGAGAAAAAGTTAATACTTACATATAAAGTAAGTACCATACAATCAGAGAATGAGTAAATATTTACAAACAAGGTACTTTTCAGTCATACAATATGTAAATATTTACAAACGAACTAAGGACTGTGCAATCAGAGAATAGGTAAATATTTACAAACACACTAAGTACTCTACAATCACAGAATACGTAAATATTTACAAACAAAATTCCATACTAAAAGAGAATAAGTAAATATTTACAAAGAACTTAAAATTATATAATCAAATAATAAATAAATATTTACAAACAAACTCGGTACTATACAATCAGAGAATAAGTGTATATCTACAAACAAAGTACCATACAATGAGAGAATAAGTAAATATTTATAATGAAACAAAGTACCACAAAATCAAAGAATAAGTAAATATTTACAAAGAAAGTACTATACTATCAGATAATAATTTGTATTTGAAAAACTTAAATACGAATATAGTCTGAATACACCTCGTACTTGTACAAATGTGGCTAGGCGTAGTTTAGTGACCAGAAAGTAAATCCTAGAATTCATGGTTCTAATCCCGTTGTGGTTAGAACTTGCTTCGCACTATACGTGCAGCTGCTAAACCCCTTTATTCAGTAGCCAAGGAGTTAGCGGTGAGTGACGTTTACCATCTTGTTTTGTCTATAGTCTAACAGTTGAAAATTAAGAACAGCTATGTGTAGGCGACATTTCTTAAGAGTCCAAAGAGTTAAATTATTTGTTTCACTTACGTCCTATAGAGTGAGTGTTACCTTACTTCCATTCGCTGGTAGTTCAACTGAGTTATATCTCTAAGGATTGGTGAACAGAGCACACGTGACTAATTGTGTAGCTTTGTACCGTACAATAAACCATCAAACAAAATATTTATTTGTTGTTTAACATAAAATAGAGCAGCTAACGTTGGTAACTGTATTTCATTTTCTAACTTTTCACGTCATAAGTTACCGGTTTTTAACGTATTTACAAACCACTTCGAAGTGGTTGCCGTGTTACAAGCCTGAAAACTGTAACTTTCTGTATCGGAAAGTTGTCTGTACGTTTTACTGTTAGACAAATGTAATCAAAAACGGCAGAGTATGAACGATGGTAAATATAAAAGGAAACGTACTTACCACGTGCTCTATTCTCACCGCTCTGAACATACGTTCATTATATCTTAGAACTCGCACATCACGCGTTGGCGGATTATTTGAGAGCATGGCTGCGTTCCGGATGAGTCTCGCTCTCCGTTCATTGAGCTTCAAAGGGGAGCAGTTGATAAAGAAATCCGGCGAGGAATAGCAGTCCATTCTACCCTGAAGAGCGAGATACAATTAACTGAATGTGATAAGTAGGTTGTGATGTTGAAACACGAGAAGGCTTTAGTAAACATCTACCCCTGTTTCTTAGATCCCTTTTTCGATATGGTATAACATTAATACGTGGGAGATGACCTTCGATGCATCTGCAAAACTGAGCACCCGACAGGTGACACCTGTGTGTAACCTTCGCACGCTAGACTCGCCACGTATAGCAGGTCGATGGTTGTTGTTTTGAATTAAGTACAAAGCTACAGAATGGGCTATCTGTGCTCTGCCCACCACGGGTATCAAAACCCGGATTTTAGCGTGTAAGTCCGTAGACATACCGCTGAGCCACTGGGGGGGAGCAGGTCGGTCTAAATGGCTATCGTATAACGTTAACCGAATTGCTGTACCAATTCTTATGTACGACCTTAAGGTCAAGTAATCCTTAACTAAGTGGTACAGTAAACGTGTTAACAACGACACGATGTTAAGTAATCCTTAACTAAGTGGTACAGTAAACGTGTTAACAACGACCCGATGTTAAGTAATCCTTACCTAAGTGGTACAGTAAACGTGTTAACAACGACCCGATGTTAAGTAATCCTTAACTAAAATGTATTTCAAGATATGATGCTGTTTTTGTCCCTTTCCACGGTATATCCTATACTCACTGTTTTTTGTCCCTTTCCACCGTATATCCTATACTCACTGTTTTTTTGTCTCTTTTCACGGTATATTCTATACTCACTGTTTTTGTCCCTTTCCACCGTATATCCTATACTCACTGTTTTTTGTCCCTTTCCACGGTATATCCTATACTCACTGTTTTTTGTCCCTTTCCACGGTATATCCTATACTCACTGTTTTTTGTCCCTTTCCACCGTATATCCTATACTCACTGTTTTTTGTCCCTTTCCACCGTATATCCTATACTTACTGTTTTTTGTCCCTTTCCACCGTATATCCTATACTCACTGTTTTTGTCCCTTTCTACGGTATATGCTATACTCACTGTTTTTGTCCCTTTCTACGGTATATGCTATACTCACTGTTTTTTGTTCCTTTCCACGGTATATCCTATACTTACTGTTTTTTGTCCCCTTTCCACGGTATATCCTATACTTACTGTTTTTTGTCCCTTTCCACGGTATATCCTATACTCACTGTTTTTTGTCCCTTTCCACGGTATATGCTATACTCACTGTTTTTGGTCCCTTTCCACCGTATATCCTATACTCACTGTTTTTTGTCCCTTTCCACGGTATATGCTATACTCACTGTTTTTGGTCCCTTTCCACCGTATATCCTATACTCACTGTTTTTTGTCCCTTTCCACGGTAGTTCCTATACTCACTGTTTCTTGTCCCTTTCCACGGTAGTTCCTATACTCACTGTTTCTTGTCCCTTTCCACGGTATATCCTATACTCACTGTTTTTGGTCCCTTTCCACCGTATATCCTATACTCACTGTTTTTTGTCCCTTTCCACGGTAGTTCCTATACTCACTGTTTCTTGTCCCTTTCCACGGTATATCCTATACTCACTGTTTTTTGTCCCTTTCCACGATATATGCTATACTCACTGTTTTTGTCCCTTTCCACGGTATATCCTATACTCACTGTTTTTGTCCCTTTCCACGGTATATCCTATACTCACTGTTTTTTGTCCCTTTCCACGGTATATCCTATACTCACTGTTTTTTGTCCCTTTCCACGGTATATGCTATACTCACTGTTTTTGGTCCCTTTCCACCGTATATCCTATACTCACTGTTTTTTGTCCCTTTCCACGGTATATGCTATACTCACTGTTTTGGTCCCTTTCCACCGTATATCCTATACTCACTGTTTTTTGTCCCTTTCCACGGTAGTTCCTATACTCACTGTTTCTTGTCCCTTTCCACGGTATATCCTATACTCACTGTTTTTTGTCCCTTTCCACGATATATGCTATACTCACTGTTTTTGTCCCTTTCCACGGTATATCCTATACTCACTGTTTTTGTCCCTTTCCACGGTATATCCTATACTCACTGTTTTTTGTCCCTTTCCACGGTATATCCTATACTCACTGTTTTTTGTCCCTTTCCACGGTATATGCTATACTCACTGTTTTTGGTCCCTTTCCACCGTATATCTTATACTCACTGTTTTTTGTCCCTTTCCACGGTAGTTCCTATACTCACTGTTTTTTGTCCCTTTCCACGGTATATCCTGTACTCACTGTTTTTGTCCCTTTCCACGGTATCTCCTATACTCACTGTTTTTTGTCCCTTTCCACGGTATATCCTATATTCACTGTTTTTTGTCCCTTTCCACGGTATATCCTATACTCACTGTTTTTTGTCCCTTTCCACGGTATATGCTATACTCACTGTTTTTGGTCCCTTTCCACCGTATATCCTATACTCACTGTTTTTTGTCCCTTTCCACGGTAGTTCCTATACTCACTGTTTTTTGTCCCTTTCCACGGTATATCCTGTACTCACTGTTTTTGTCCCTTTCCACGGTATCTCCTATACTCACTGTTTTTTGTCCCTTTCCACGGTATATCCTATATTCACTGTTTTTTGTCCCTTTCCACGGTATATCCTATACTCACTGTTTTTTGTCCCTTTCCACGGTATATGCTATACTCACTGTTTTTGTCCCTTTCCACGATATATGCTATACTCACTGTTTTTGTCCCTTTCCACGGTATATCCCATACTCACTGTTTTTTGTCCCTTTCCACGATATATGCTATACTCACTGTTTTTGTCCCTTTCCACGGTATATCCTATACTCACTGTTTTTTGTCCCTTTCCACGGTATATCCTATACTCACTGTTTTTGTCCCTTTCCACGGTATATGCTATACTCACTGTTTTTTGTCCCTTTCCACCGTATATCCTATACACACTGTTTTTGTCCCTTTCCACGGTAGTTCCTATACTCACTGTTTTTTGTCCCTTTCCACGGTATATCCTGTACTCACTGTTTTTGTCCCTTTCCACGGTATCTCCTATACTCACTGTTTTTTGTCCCTTTCCACGGTATATCCTATATTCACTGTTTTTTGTCCCTTTCCACGGTATATCCTATACTCACTGTTTTTTGTCCCTTTCCACGGTATATGCTATACTCACTGTTTTTGGTCCCTTTCCACCGTATATCCTATACTCACTGTTTTTTGTCCCTTTCCACGGTAGTTCCTATACTCACTGTTTTTTGTCCCTTTCCACGGTATATCCTGTACTCACTGTTTTTGTCCCTTTCCACGGTATCTCCTATACTCACTGTTTTTTGTCCCTTTCCACGGTATATCCTATATTCACTGTTTTTTGTCCCTTTCCACGGTATATCCTATACTCACTGTTTTTTGTCCCTTTCCACGGTAGTTCCTATACTCACTGTTTTTTGTCCCTTTCCACGGTATATCCTATACTCACTGTTTTTTGTCCCTTTCCACCGTATATCCTATACTCACTGTTTTTGTCCCTTTCCACGGTATATCCTATACTCACTGTTTTTGTCCCTTTCCACGGTTTATCCTATACTCATTGTTTTTTGTCCCTTTCCACGGTATATGCTGTACTCACTGTTTTTGGTCCCTTTCCACCGTATATCCTATACTCACTGTTTTTTGTCCCTTTCCACGGTAGTTCCTATACTCACTGTTTTTGTCCCTTTCCACGGTATATCCTGTACTCACTGTTTTTTGTCCCTTTCCACCGTATATCCTATACTCACTGTTTTTGTCCCTTTCCACGGTATATCCTATACTCACTGTTTTTTTCCCTTTCCACGGTATATCCTATACTCACTGTTTTTGTCCCTTTCCACGGTATACCCTGTACTCACTGTTTTTGTCCCTTTCCACGGTATATGCTATACTCACTGTTTTTTGTCCCTTTCCACGGTATATCCTATACTCACTGTTTTTTGTCCCTTTCCACGGTATATCCTATACTCACTGTTTTTTGTCCCTTTCCACGGTATATGCTATACTCACTGTTTTTGGTCCCTTTCCACCGTATATCCTATACTCACTGTTTTTTGTCCCTTTCCACGGTAGTTCCTATACTCACTGTTTCTTGTCCCTCTCCACGGTATATCCTATACTCACTGTTTTTTGTCCCTTTCCACGGTATATCCTATACTCACTGTTTTTTGTCCCTTTCCACGATATATGCTATACTCACTGTTTTTGTCCCTTTCCACGGTATATCCTATACTTACTGTTTTTGTCCCTTTCCACGGTATATCCTATACTCACTGTTTTTTGTCCCTTTCCACCGTATATCCTATACTCACTGTTTTTTGTCCCCTTTCCACGGTATATCCTATACTTACTGTTTTTTGTCCCTTTCCACGGTATATCCTATACTCACTGTTTTTTGTTCCTTTCCACCGTATATCTTATACTCACTGTTTTTCTCCCTTTCCACGGTATATGCTACACTCACTGTTTTTTGTCCCTTTCCACCGTATATCCTATACTCACTGTTTTTTGTCCCTTTCCACGGTATATGCTATACTCACTGTTTTTTGTCCCTTTCCACGGTATATGCTATACTCACTGTTTTTGTCCCTTTCCACGGTATATCCTACACTCACTGTTTTTGTCCCTTTCCACGGTATATCCTATACTCACTGTTTTTTGTCCCTTTCCACCGTATATCCTATACTCACTGTTTTTTGTCCCCTTTCCACGGTATATCCTATACTTACAATTTTTTGTCCCTTTCCACGGTATATCCTATACTCACTGTTTTTGTCCCTTTCCACGGTATATCCTATACTCACTGTTTTTGTCCCTTTCCACGGTATATCCTATACTCACTGTTTTTGTCCCTTTCCACGGTATATCCTATACTCACTGTTTTTTGTCCCTTTCCACGGTATATCCTATATTCACTGTTTTTTGTCCCTTTCCACGGTATATCCTATACTTACTGTTTTTTGTCCCCTTTCCACGGTATATCCTATACTTACTGTTTTTTGTCCCCTTTCCACGGTATATCCTATACTTACTGTTTTTTGTCCCTTTCCACGGTATATCCTATACTCACTGTTTTTTGTTCCTTTCCACCGTATATCTTATACTCACTGTTTTTTGTCCCTTTCCACGGTATATCCAAAACTCACTGTTTTTTGTCCCTTTCCACGGTATATGCTATACTCACTGTTTTTTGTCCCTTTCTACGGTATATCCTATACTCACTGTTTTTTGTCCCTTTCCACCGTATATCCTATACTCACTGTTTTTTGTCCCTTTCCACGGTATATCCTATACTCACTGTTTTTTGTCCCTTTCCACGGTATATCCTATACTCACTGTTTTTTGTCCCTTTCCACGGTATTTCCTATATTCACTGTTTTTTGTCCCTTTCCACGGTATATCCTATACTCACTGTTTTTTGTCCCTTTCCACCGTATATCCTATACTCACTGTTTTTGTCCCTTTCCACGGTAGTTCCTATACTCACTGTTTCTTGTCCCTTTCCACGGTATATCCTATACTCACTGTTTTTTGTCCCTTTCCACGGTATATGCTATACTCACTGTTTTTGTCCCTTTCCACGGTATATCCTATACTCACTGTTTTTGTCCCTTTCCACGGTATATCCTATACTCACTGTTTTTTGTCCCTTTCCACGGTATATCCTATACTCACTGTTTTTTGTCCCTTTCCACGGTATATGCTATACTCACTGTTTTTGGTCACTTTCCACCGTATATCCTATACTCACTGTTTTTTGTCCCTTTCCACGGTATATCCTATACTCACTGTTTTTGTCCCTTTCCACCGTATATCCTATACACACTGTTTTTCTCCCTTTCCACGGTATATCCTACACTCACTGTTTTTTGTCCCTTTCTACGGTATATCCTATATTCACTGTTTTTTGTCCCTTTCCACGGTATATCCTATACTCACTGTTTTTTGTCCCTTTCCACGGTATATGCTATACTCACTGTTTTTGGTCCCTTTCCACCGTATATCCTATACTCACTGTTTTTTGTCCCTTTCCACGGTAGTTCCTATACTCACTGTTTTTTGTCCCTTTCCACGGTATATCCTGTACTCACTGTTTTTGTCCCTTTCCACGGTATCTCCTATACTCACTGTTTTTTGTCCCTTTCCACGGTATATCCTATATTCACTGTTTTTTGTCCCTTTCCACGGTATATCCTATACTCACTGTTTTTTGTCCCTTTCCACGGTATATGCTATACTCACTGTTTTTGGTCCCTTTCCACCGTATATCTTATACTCACTGTTTTTTGTCCCTTTCCACGGTAGTTCCTATACTCACTGTTTTTTGTCACTTTCTACGGTATATCCTGTACTCACTGTTTTTGTCCCTTTCCACGGTATCTCCTATACTCACTGTTTTTTGTCCCTTTCCACGGTATATCCTATATTCACTGTTTTTTGTCCCTTTCCACGGTATATCCTATACTCACTGTTTTTTGTCCCTTTCCACGGTATATGCTATACTCACTGTTTTTGTCCCTTTCCACCGTATATCCTATACTCACTGTTTTTTGTCCCTTTCCACGGTAGTTCCTATACTCACTGTTTTTTGTCCCTTTCCACGGTATATCCTGTACTCACTGTTTTTGTCCCTTTCCACGGTATCTCCTATACTCACTGTTTTTTGTCCCTTTCCACGGTATATCCTATATTCACTGTTTTTTGTCCCTTTCCACGGTATATCCTATACTCACTGTTTTTTGTCCCTTTCCACGGTATATGCTATACTCACTGTTTTTGTCCCTTTCCACGATATATGCTATACTCACTGTTTTTGTCCCTTTCCACGGTATATCCCATACTCACTGTTTTTTGTCCCTTTCCACGATATATGCTATACTCACTGTTTTTGTCCCTTTCCACGGTATATCCTATACTCACTGTTTTTGTCCCTTTCCACGGTATATCCTATACTCACTGTTTTTTGTCCCTTTCCACGGTATATCCTATACTCACTGTTTTTTGTCCCTTTCCACGGTATATGCTATACTCACTGTTTTTGTCCCTTTCCACCGTATATCCTATACTCACTGTTTTTGTCCCCTTTCCACGGTATATCCTATACTCACTGTTTTTTGTCCCTTTCCACGGTATATCCTATACTCACTGTTTTTGTCCCTTTCCAGGGTATCTCCTATACTCACTGTTTTTTGTCCCTTTCCACGGTATATCCTATATTCACTGTTTTTTGTCCCTTTCCCACGGTATATCCTATACTCACTGTTTTTTGTCCCTTTCCACGGTATATGCTATACTCACTGTTTTTGGTCCCTTTCCACCGTATATCCTATACTCACTGTTTTTTGTCCCTTTCCACGGTAGTTCCTATACTCACTGTTTTTTGTCCCTTTCCACGGTATATCCTGTACTCACTGTTTTTGTCCCTTTCCACGGTATCTCCTATACTCACTGTTTTTTGTCCCTTTCCACGGTATATCCTATATTCACTGTTTTTTGTCCCTTTCCACGGTATATCCTATACTCACTGTTTTTTGTCCCTTTCCACGGTAGTTCCTATACTCACTGTTTTTTGTCCCTTTCCACGGTATATCCTATACTCACTGTTTTTTGTCCCTTTCCACCGTATATCCTATACTCACTGTTTTTTGTCCCTTTCCAGGGTATATCCTATACTCACTGTTTTTGTCCCTTTCCACGGTTTATCCTATACTCACTGTTTTTTGTCCCTTTCCACGGTATATGCTATACTCACTGTTTTTGGTCCCTTTCCACCGTATATCCTATACTCACTGTTTTTTGTCCCTTTCCACGGTAGTTCCTATACTCACTGTTTTTTGTCCCTTTCCACGGTATATCCTGTACTCACTGTTTTTTGTCCCTTTCCACCGTATATCCTATACTCACTGTTTTTGTCCCTTTCCACGGTATATCCTATACTCACTGTTTTTTTCCCTTTCCACGGTATATCCTATACTCACTGTTTTTGTCCCTTTCCACGGTATACCCTGTACTCACTGTTTTTGTCCCTTTCCACGGTATATGCTATACTCACTGTTTCTTGTCCCTCTCCACGGTATATCCTATACTCACTGTTTTTTGTCCCTTTCCACGGTATATGCTATACTCACTGTTTTTTGTCCCTTTCCACGATATATGCTATACTCACTGTTTTTGTCCCTTTCCACGGTATATCCTATACTTACTGTTTTTGTCCCTTTCCACGGTATATCCTATACTCACTGTTTTTTGTCCCTTTCCACCGTATATCCTATACTCACTGTTTTTTGTCCCCTTTCCACGGTATATCCTATACTTACTGTTTTTCGTCCCTTTCCATGGTATATCCTATACTCACTGTTTTTTGTTCCTTTCCACCGTATATCTTATACTCACTGTTTTTTCTCCCTTTCCACGGTATATCCAAAACTCACTGTTTTTTGTCCCTTTCCACGGTATATCCTATACTCACTGTTTTTTGTCCCTTTCCACGGTATATCCTATACTCACTGTTTTTTGTCCCTTTCCACGGTATATGCTATACTCACTGTTTTTGTCCCTTTCCACGGTATATCCTATACTCACTGTTTTTTGTCCCTTTCCACGGTATATCCTATACTCACTGTTTTTTGTCCCTTTCCACCGTATATCCTATACTCACTGTTTTTTGTCCCCTTTCCACGGTATATCCTATACTTACAATTTTTTGTCCCTTTCCACGGTATATCCTATACTCACTGTTTTTTGTCCCTTTCCACGGTATATCCTATACTCACTGTTTTTTGTCCCTTTCCACGGTATATCCTATACTCACTGTTTTTGTCCCTTTCCACGGTATATCCTATACTTACTGTTTTTTGTCCCTTTCCACGGTATATCCTATATTCACTGTTTTTTGTTCCTTTCCACGGTATATCCTATACTTACTGTTTTTTGTCCCCTTTCCACGGTATATCCTATACTTACTGTTTTTTGTCCCCTTTCCACGGTATATCCTATACTGACTGTTTTTTGTCCCTTTCCACCGTATATCCTATACTCACTGTTTTTTGTTCCTTTCCACCGTATATCCTATACTCACTGTTTTTTGTCCCTTTCCACGGTATATCCAATACTCACTGTTTTTTGTCCCTTTCCACGGTATATCCTATACTCACTGTTTTGTCCCTTTCTACGGTATATCCTATACTCACTGTTTTTTGTTCCTTTCCACCGTATATCCTATACTCACTGTTTTTTGTCCCTTTCCACGGTATATCCTATACTCACTGTTTTTTGTCCCTTTCCACGGTATATCCTATACTTACTGTTTTTTGTCCCTTTCCACGGTAGTTCCTATACTCACTGTTTCTTGTCCCTTTCCACGGTATATCCTATACTCACTGTTTTTGGTCCCTTTCCACCGTATATCCTATACTCACTGTTTTTGTCCCTTTCCACGGTAGTTCCTATACTCACTGTTTCTTGTCCCTTTCCACGGTATATCCTATACTCACTGTTTTTTGTCCCTTTCCACGATATATGCTATACTCACTGTTTTTGTCCCTTTCCACGGTATATCCTATACTCACTGTTTTTGTCCCTTTCCACGGTAGTTCCTATACTCACTGTTTTTTTGTCCCTTTCCACGGTATATGCTATACTCACTGCTTTTTGTCCCTTTCCACGGTATATGCTATACTCACTGTTTTTGGTCACTTTCCACCGTATATCCTATACTCACTGTTTTTTGTCCCTTTCCACGGTAGTTCCTATACTCACTGTTTTTTGTCCCTTTCCACGTATATCCTGTACTCACTGTTTTTGTCCCTTTCCACGGTATCTCCTATACTCACTGTTTTTTGTCCCTTTCCACGGTATATCCTATATTCACTGTTTTTTGTCCCTTTCCACGGTATATCCTATACTCACTGTTTTTTGTCCCTTTCCACGGTATATGCTATACTCACTGTTTTTGGTCCCTTTCCACCGTATATCCTATACTCACTGTTTTTTGTCCCTTTCCACGGTAGTTCCTATACTCACTGTTTTTTGTCCCTTTCCACGGTATATCCTGTACTCACTGTTTTTGTCCCTTTCCACGGTATCTCCTATACTCACTGTTTTTTGTCCCTTTCCACGGTATATCCTATATTCACTGTTTTTTGTCCCTTTCCACGGTATATCCTATACTCACTGTTTTTTGTCCCTTTCCACGGTATATGCTATACTCACTGTTTTTGTCCCTTTCCACGATATATGCTATACTCACTGTTTTTTGTCCCTTTCCACGGTATATCCTATACTCACTGTTTTTTGTCCCTTTCCACGGTATATCCTATACTCACTGTTTTTTGTCCCTTTCCACGGTATATGCTATACTCACTGTTTTTGGTCCCTTTCCACCGTATATCCTATACTCACTGTTTTTTGTCCCTTTCCACGGTAGTTCCTATACTCACTGTTTCTTGTCCCTCTCCACGGTATATCCTATACTCACTGTTTTTTGTCCCTTTCCACGGTATATGCTATACTCACTGTTTTTTGTCCCTTTCCACGATATATGCTATACTCACTGTTTTTGTCCCTTTCCACGGTATATCCTATACTTACTGTTTTTGTCCCTTTCCACGGTATATCCTATACTCACTGTTTTTGTCCCTTTCCACCGTATATCCTATACTCACTGTTTTTTGTCCTCTTTCCACGGTATATCCTATACTTACTTTTTTTTGTCCCTTTCCACGGTATATATTATACTCACTGTTTTGTTTCCTTTCCACCGTATATCTTATACTCACTGTTTTTCTCCCTTTCCACGGTATATGCTATACTCACTGTTTTTTGTCCCTTTCCACCGTATATCCTATACTCACTGTTTTTTGTCCCTTTCCACGGTATATGCTATACTCACTGTTTTTTGTCCCTTTCCACGGCATATGCTATACTCACTGTTTTTGTCCCTTTCCACGGTATATCCTATACTCACTGTTTTTGTCCCTTTCCACGGTATATCCTATACTCACTGTTTTTTGTCCCTTTCCACCGTATATCCTATACTCACTGTTTTTTGTCCCCTTTCCACGGTATATCCTATACTTACAATTTTTTGTCCCTTTCCACGGTATATCCTATACTCACTGTTTTTTGTCCCTTTCCACGGTATATCCTATACTCACTGTTTTTTGTCCCTTTCCACGGTATATCCTATACTCACTGTTTTTTGTCCCTTTCCACGGTATATCCTATACTCACTGTTTTTGTCCCTTTCCACGGTATATCCTATACTCACTGTTTTTTGTCCCTTTCCACCGTATATCCTATACTCACTGTTTTTGTCCCTTTCCACGGTATATCCTATACTTACTGTTTTTTGTCCCCTTTCAACGGCATATCCTATACTTAATGTTTTTTGTCCCTTTCCACGGTATATCCTATACTCACTGTTTTTTGTTCCTTTCCACCGTATATCCTATACTCACTGTTTTTTGTCCCTTTCCACGGTATATCCAATACTCACTGTTTTTTGTCCCTTTCCACGGTATATCCTATACTCACTGTTTTTGTCCCTTTCTACGGTATATCCTATACTCACTGTTTTTTGTCCTTTCCACCGTATATCCTATACTTACTGTTTTTTGTCCTTTTCCACGGTATATCCTATACTCACTGTTTTTGTCCCTTTCTACGGTATATCCTATACTCACTGTTTTTTGTCCCTTTCCACCGTATATCCTATACTTACTGTTTTTTGTCCCCTTTCCACGGTATATCCTATACTCACTGTTTTTTGTTCCTTTCCACCGTATATCCTATACTCACTGTTTTTTGTCCCTTTCCACGGTATATCCTATACTCACTGTTTTTGTCCCTTTCCACGGTATATCCTATACTCACTGTTTTTTTTCCCTTTCTACGGTATATCCTATACTCACTGTTTTTTGTCCCCTTTCCACGGTATATCCTATACTTACTGTTTTTTGTCCCTTTCCACGGTATATCCTATACTCACTGTTTTTTGTTCCTTTCCACCGTATATCCTATACTCACTGTTTTTTGTCCCTTTCCACGGTATATCCAATACTCACTGTTTTTTGTCCCTTTCCACGGTATATCCTATACTCACTGTTTTTTTCCCTTTCTACGGTATATCCTATACTCACTGTTTTTTGTCCCTTTCCACCGTATATCCTATACTCACTGTTTTTTGTCCCTTTCCACGGTATATCCTATACTCACTGTTTTTGTCCCTTTCTACGGTATATCCTATACTCACTGTTTTTTGTCCCTTTCCACCGTATATCCTATGATTACTGTTTTTGTCCCTTTCCACGGTATATCCTATACTCACTGTTTTTATCCCTTTCCACGGTATATGCTATACTCACTGTTTTTTGTCCCTTTCCACGGTATATCCTATGCTTACTGTTTTTGTCCCTTTCCACGGTATATCCTATACTCACTGATTTTATCCCTTTCCACGGTATATCCTATACTCACTGTTTTTTGTCCCTTTCCACGGTATATCCTATACTAACTGTTTTTTTGTCTCTTTCCATGGTATATTCTATACTCACTGTTTTTTGTCCCTTTCCACCGTATATCCTATACTTACTGTTTTTTGTCCCTTTCCACGGTATATCCTATACTCACTGTTTTTGTCCCTTTCAACCGTATATCCTACACTCACTGTTTTTGTCCCTTTCCACCGTATATCCTATACTCACTGTTTTTTGTTCCTTTCCACGGTATATCCTATATTCACTGTTTTTTGTCCCTTTCCACGGTATATCCTATCCTTACTGTTTTTTGTCCCTTTCCACGGTATATCCTATACTCACTGTTTTTTTGTTCCTTTCTACGGTATATCCTATATTCACTGTTTTTTGTCCCTTTCCACGGTATATCCTATACTCACTGTTTTTTGTCTCTTTCCACGGTATATCCTATACTCACTGTTTTTGTCCCTTTCCATGGTATATCCTATACTCACTGTTTTTTGTCCCTTTCCACGGTATATCCTATATTCACTGTTTTTTGTCCCTTTCCACGGTATATCCAATACTCACTGTTTTTTGTCCCTTTCCACGGTATATTCTATACTCACTGTTTTTTGTCCCTTTCCACGGTATATCCTATACTCACTGTTTTTTGTCCCTTTCCACCATATATCCTATACTCACTGTTTTTTGTCCCTTTCCACCGTATATCCTATACTCACTATTTTTTGTCTTTTTCTACCGTATATCCTATACTCACTGTTTTTTTCATGACCACTACAGTGCACACCACTGTTTTATATGTAATGATAACACAAGCAGTAAACCGTTACTACATTACACATGATTGTTTTATGTGTAATGATAACACAGACAGTAAACCATTGCAACAGTACACATGATTGTTTTATGTGTAATGATAACATAGACAGTAAACCGTTACTACAGTACACATGATTCTTTGCTGTGTAATGATAACATAGACAGTAAACCGTTACTACAGTACACATGATTGTTTTGTGTGTAATGATAACATAGACAGTCGGTCCGGCATGGCTAAGCGTGTTAAGGCATGCGACTCGTAATCCGAGGGTCGCGGGTTCGCATTCCTGTCGAGCTAAACATGCTCGCCCTTTCAGCCGTGGGGGCGTTATAAAGTGACGGGCAATTCCACTATTCGTTGGTAAAAAGAGTAGCCCAAGAGGTGGCGGTGGGTGGTGATGACTAGTTGCCTTCCCTCTAGTCTTACACTGCTAAATTAGGGACGGCTAGCACAGATAGCCCTCGAGAAGCTTTGTGCGAAATTCAAAAAACAAACAAATACAGTCAGTAAACTGTTACAACAGTACACATGATTGTTTGAACCTAAAACTAACGAACAATGATTTTTGTAAATTCCTGGATTGGTTATTAGTATAAGTCACGCATGGTTATACAAGTCACATAAAGTTATGTTGATGGTTAGTATAAATCACACAAAGTTAGATTGGTTGTTAGTATAAGTCATATAAGGTTATACGGATGCTTATACAGGTCACAAAAGGACCTTTTATGGAGGTTTAAAAAGCTTTTCTTTAGCGTCGTATTTCGTAGCAGAGCTGAATAACTCCGTGTTAGAGGTTAGTCCAGGAGCAAAGGGTGTAAGAAACTTCTATTTTGTAACTGATTTTGTTTGTTATTGGTTCGTCAGATCTCTTAACATTTCTCCGTGGAAACAGTTATTAGATGTGTGGTAGAGTTCGAAGAAACTCTAATTGACAACAGGTTATGTGAAGCCGCGAAATAAACCGTTTCAAGCTTTAGTTTTGGTGAACGTTTTCTTTTAAGGCTGAATTAAATAGTAACAACAATAACATTATATTCAGAGAGGAGCGTTGCGTCAATATTAGGCTTAGTGTTTTGTTTTTTCGTCGGCCTTCTGTTTTTTTATGTAACGCCATATTAAGCCAAAAACGTATCTCATTTATAAAATTTTAACGTGGTCACGTGGTTAGGACAATCTGCAGATTGTGAGGTCGAATCCCGTCACCGAACATGTTCCTTCTTTAACCCGAGGGCAACTATAATGTAACGATCAATCTAACAATTCGTGGATAAAGCGTATCCGAAGATTTGGTAGTGGGTGATGTTAACTGGTCTATTACTTCAACATCAGTGACAGTAGATAACGCAGGTAACCACTGAGTAGCTTTCAACAAACATTTCTTTTACTTAGAACTGTCAGTTGCAGTTCACGAAAATCCTAAAACGTCCTGTAAACCTAAGATGTTGCTACGTAAACCACTCACTTTAGGCTAAAAATCAAACGATCCGTCTAGTACTTTATGCATTTCAATTAATATTTTTTTCAAAGAAGCAGTTCGCAGTTTAAATATTATCCCATTTAAATATATCAAACCAATATAGGATAAACCAAATATTCGGCTACACTATAACAACAGATGGACTTGGTAAGGATTTAGATAAAAAAAACAAAAAAAACACACGCCTGGTGAGTGTGTAGTGTAATTATCAAGTCACAGTTTCCTGGCTTCAAACGACCGCGGACTGTCGACTCGATATGACTGACATTCCGAGTTCTAATTTAATTTATCTCTAGCTGTTGGTTTAACATGGAAACAATTTCACAAACCTCTCTGTTATTTACCTTTTAATTAAATCATAAAACTGTGGAATTTTAATCGATTTTGATTATTGCAATTATAAAGTATAATAAAGACATTTCGCCCCGGGAGAGATGTTTTTATTCCAGGACTGAATTAGTCTAGACTAGAAAACAAGAATGACAAGAACAGTTGTTATTCCAATATTTTTCTTTCCATCCCTTTATTTGCTTTTCTTATTCTAACTAGATATTTCAGATTTAGAAATATAAAGGAACGTCTCGACGGTCTGGTGACCGTTACCACATGACTTCGCTCGGCTATCTTACCTCTACTCTCGTGTCAGCTAGCGCAGAAAACGTTTCAGAAATTCAGCACACAAGAAAAATTTTCCACTTGTGGCACAGGAAATAATTCCTTCCTCGAACATTTGTCTTCTGCTCTTTGTGTAGAAACAACCTTACACGTCGTTTACCCACAACTGTCTAAGGACAAGCAGTACACCCCATATTTGTCTCCGGCTATCAACATAGACACTGTGGTCATAATTAAACCAAAAGAAACATGCGACTCTAATAAAATGAAGACGGTGTAAACAGTTAACTTGTCCGTATATGTAACGATTTGTAGAAAATTTAGTACTCGCTTTTCTGGTATGCTGTTGGTTAGGAATAGAAAGAAGTCCAGAGATGTTTATAAAAATAAAGGTTACTGTAGTGAAGGGCATGTTTGTGACCTTTAGGTAAGCTCGAACAGATAGATATACGTACATACATTCTCATTATAGTAAAGTATGAAACCAGAGTTTGTGGGAAAATTCTCAAGTTAACTGATACTATCTGCGTCAATTCCTAAAGAATTTCTCTAATAAATGGAAATGGAGAAAAACAGTAAAAGACTTAAAAAGTTCAACTGGTTTAAAAGTGAGTAGAAAGAGAAATAAACACAAACAGAAAGAACCATGGATTAACATGTTTAAAAGTGACAAGGAAGACAAAGAAACACACAGAAACAAAAACAATCACGGATTATCAGGTTTAAAAGTGAGTAGGAACAGAAAAAAATACAAACCAACAGAAAGAACCACGGATTAATAGGTTTAAAAGTGAGTAGAAAAATCTATATATACAAACCAACAGAAAGAACCACGGATTAATAGGTTTAAAAGTGAGTAGAAAGAGAAATAAGCACACAAACAGAAAGAACCATAGATTAACAGGTTTAAAAGTGAGTAGGAACAGCAAAAAATACAAACCAACAGAAAGAACCACGGATTAACAGATATAATTGGTTTAAAAGTGAGTAGGAAGAGAAATGAGCACACAAACAGAAAGAACCATGGATTAACAGGTTTAAAACTGAGTAGAAACATCTATATATACAAACCAACACAAAGAACCACGGATTAATAGGTTTAAAAATGAGTAGAAAGATCTACGTATACAAACCAATAGAAAGAGCCACGGATTAACAGGTTTAATTAGTTTAAAAGTGAGTAGGAAGAGAAACAAACACACAGAAACAAAAACAATCACGGATTAACAGGTTTAAAAGTGAGTAGGAAAAGCAATAAATAGAAACCAATAGAAAGAACCATGGATTAACAGATATAATTGGTTTAAAAGTGAGTAGAAAGAGAAATGAGCACACAAATAGAAAGAACCATGGATTAACAGGTTTAAAAGTGAGTAAGAAGAGCAATAAATACAAATCAAGAGAAAAAACCACGGATTAACAGGTTTTAAAGTCAGTAGGAACAGCAATAAATACAAAGCAACAGAAAGAACCATGGATTAACTGGTTCTGAAGAGAGTAGAAAGAAAAAAAATACACATCAACAGAAAGAAACATGGATTAACATGTTTAACTGGTCTTTCTTTTTATCGACAAAAGGTTTTTCTACATTACATAGTTTACTTTTAGAATATATGGATCTCATACTGCTTACATCTAGAGATAGCGAACCTTATGTAGCTTACATCTATACATAATGAGCCTTATGTAGCTTACATCTGTACATAATGAGCCTTATGTAGCTTACATCTAGAGATGGTGAATCTTATGTAGCTTACATCTATACATAATGAGCCTTATGTAGCTTATATCTAGAGATGGTGAATCTTATGTAGCTTACATCTATACATAATGAGCCTTATGTAGCTTACATCTAGAGATAGCGAACCTTATGTAGCTTACATCTATACATAATGAGCCTTATGTAGCTTACATCTGTACATAATGAGCCTTATGTAGCTTACATCTAGAGATGGTGAATCTTATGTAGCTTACATCTATACATAATGAGCCTTATGTAGCTTATATCTAGAGATGGTGAATCTTATGTAGCTTACATCTAGAGATGGTGAATCTTATGTAGCTTACATCTATACATAATGAGCCTTATGCAGCTTACATCTAGAGATAGCGAACCTTATGTAGCTTACATCTATACATAATGAGCCTTATGTAGCTTACATTTATACATAATGAGCCTTATGTAGCTTACATCTATACATAATAAGCTTTATGTAGCTTACATCTAGAGATGGTGAGCGTTATGCTGCTTACTTCTGGAACTGATAAACTTTATGTCGTTTACTTCTGAAAGTGTCTTTATAGGTAACCAGAAAGCTTCACAATGGGTTATCTTTTCTCTGATCGCTTCAAGTATCAAAACACGGTGGGTTTTCATATATACTGTTGTGCTACTGGAGGGCCATAAGTACTTATGAACCTTATGCAGATTATTATGGGACCTTTGTGTACTATGTAACTTATTGTACAACTATAGGGTACAATGTAACTTACTGTACAACTATTGTATACTATGTAACTTACTGTACTACTATTGTGTACTATGTAACTCATTGTACAACTATTGTATACTAGGTGACCTACTGTACTGCTATTGTGTACTGTGATTTACTGTACAACTTTTATACACTACGTAACTTACTGTACAGCTATTGTATACTACGTAACTTACTGTACAAATTTTGTATACTACGTAACTTTCTGTACTGTATACTAGGTAACTTACTGTATAACTATTGTATACTACGTAACTTACTATACAACTATTGTATACTACGTAACTTACTGTACAACTATTCTACGCTATCTAACTTATTTCTTGTTGTATTTGTTTTGGAATTTCGCGCAAAGCTACTCAAGGGCTATCTGCACCAGCCGTCTCTAATTTAGCAGTGTGAGGCTAGAGGGAAAGCAGCTAGTCATCACTACCCACAGCGAACTCTTGGGCTATTCTTTAACCAACGAAGAGTGGAATTGACCGTTACATTATATCGTTCCCACGGCTGAAGGGGTGAGTATGTTTGGTGCTACAGTGATTCGAACCTGCGACACTCAGATTACGAGTCTAATGTCTTAACCTACCTTGCCATGGTGAGCCGTAACTTACTGTGCAACTCTTGTGTACTATGTAACTTACTGTACAACTATTGTATGCTATGTAACTCATTGTACAACTATTGTATGCTATGTAACTCATTGTACAACTATTGTATATTATGTAACTCATTGTACAACTATTGTATACTATGTAACTCATTGTACAACTATTGTATATTATGTAACTCATTGTACAACTATTGTATACTATGTAACTCATTGTACAACTATTGTATACTATGTAACTCATTGTACAACTATTGTATACTATGTAACTCATTGTACAACTATTGTATATTATGTAACTCATTGTACAACTATTGTATACTATGTAACTCATTGTACAACTATTGTATATTATGTAACTCATTGTACAACTATTGTATACTATGTAACTCATTGTACAACTATTGTATACTATGTAACTCATTGTACAACTATTGTATATTATGTAACTCATTGTACAACTATTGTATACTATGTAACTCATTGTACAACTATTGTATACTATGTAACTTCTATAATCTAGAACAGTCGATGATGCAAACCTCAAATTACTTTTTTCAGTTGTGTTTCTGAAATTAATTAAATGTGTTTGTGTGTTTTTCTTATAGCAAAGCCACATCGGGCTATCTGCTCAGCCTATCGAGTGGAATCGAACCCCTGATTTTAGCGTTGTAAATCCGGAGACATACCGCTGTACTAGCGGGGGGCAAATTGTGATTTAATCTCCATGTTTTGTAATTACCGTCAGTAACGGGAAATAAAAGCGTCCAGTTTTACAAGACGTCCAGGTGGATTATAGTTTGTTTACCTAATAATGTTTGTCACAAGATTAGTGAGCAGAATGGAACTGAAGTTGAATAGATTTCCTGGCTTATTTTACATGAAAAATAATCTAATATGAACACAGACGGATCAGCCATCTTGTAAAACAAAGAGAATGTGTTTCCATGTTGAACAGGAGGGAATAAACGTGTTTCTTTAATGTTTGTTTTTCTATACAAACAGCTATGTGTGTTGTACCCATCACGGGTATTTCACGGTTGGTACACAATGAGAAACATTCTGTTGATTAACCAATGTCACACTTTAGTCTGGCTTGAAAGGTTACGTGTATAACACAGCTTAATCTACATACCGATAATTAAATTGAGAATTATACTAAACTCATTTCTGTATACGAAATATCCAATCAACATAATATGATATTTCGTGTACACTATTCGAGCTCAGATGAAACATCTTCCGATTATGATGACTTCTCTGGAGGTGAGGGGAAAACATTTCAGGGGACAGTTTAAAGATCCTTATAGAAGCTAAGGTTGAAGCCCCCAGAATATTATAATACTTTAATATTAGAAGACAACAAAAGCTCGTATTTCTTATAATTTGATTGACTCTAATACGGAAAATAATTTATAAAACTTAACTACAAATACAGTCAGTGTAACAATAGCAAAAAATCAGTAGTAATGGTTGAACTAATACATCACTAAAGATATAGTCAGTAAAGATGGTTGAAGGAATGGATACTCTCACTTAAATAAAACAACGGTAACAGCAATAAGTTATAAGTAGTGATGTTTAATAATAATGACCTGCCTTTCACTACACTGATTTGTAATATTACACCCAACCACTCCATATTTTGAACTTTCGACATCCGTGCTACACTCGTGCTAACAATAGGTCAAGTCACTAACATAACTACCTGGATTACCGTACACAGTAAACGAAACGAAAAGAAGGTTGAAAACAGAAACACGAAACTGGACGTGCTAATAAACGGAACCTGAAGAAATTGGGGAAATCGGCTGGAAAAATCTTATATTAGGAGAAAACCAGTTTTATAATATGTAATTTTATTGTTTGTCTGTTGTTCTTTATTGTTTCTGTATTGTACGTTAGTTTGTTTATTGTGTGTTTTTGTCTGTTGTTTCTCTAATGTATGGTACAAAATATTCTTTATTGTTTCTCTATTGTACGTTATTTCGTCTGTGTATTGTTATCTATTGTTTCTGTAATATACGTTCGTTGTTTGTGTGTTATTTTCTATTGTTTTTGTAATGTACGTTATTTTGTTGTTTGTGTGCTGTTCTCTATTGTTTCTTATTGTACGTTATTTTGTTTGTGTGTTGTTGTCCATTATTTCTGTATTGTATGTTTTGTTCTCTATTGTTTTTGTTGTGTACATTATTTTGTTGTTTGTATGTTCTCTCTATTGTTTCTGTAATGTACGTTATTTCGTTTCTTGTGTGTTGTTTATTGTTTCTCTATTGTACGTTATTTTGTTGTTTGTGTGTTGTCTATTATTTGTTTACTGTAAGGTATTTTGTCGTTTTTGTGTTGTTGTCTGTTGTTTCTGTATTTACATTATTTTGTTGTTTTGTGTTGTTTATTCTGTATTGTACGTTATTTTGTTGTTTTGTGTTGTTGTACTATACATTTTTCCTCTAATTACGGTACAAAATATTGTTGTTTATTGTTTCTATATTGTACGTTATTTTGTTGTTTGTGTGTTGTCTATTGTTTCTCTATTCTACGTTACTTTTCTGTTTGTGTGTTGTTTATTGTTTCTGTATTCTAGGACATTTTGTTGTTTGTGTATTCTACGTTATTTTGTTGTTTGTGTGTTGTCTATTATTTGTTTACTGTAAGGTATTTTGTTGTTTTTGTGTTGTTGTCTGTTGTTTCTGTATTTACATTATTTTGTTGTTTTGTGTTGTTTATTCTGTATTGTACGTTATTTTATTGTTTTGTGTTGTTGTACTATACATTTTTCCTCTAATTACGGTACAAAATATTGTTGTTTATTGTTTCTATATTGTACGTTATTTTGCATGAGTGTTGTTGTCTATTGGTTTTGTAATGTACGTTATTTTGTTTGTGTGTTGTTGTCTATTGTTTTTGTAATGTACATTATTTTGTTTCTTGTGTGTTCTTCTCTATTGTTTCTGTATTGTACGTTATTTTGTTGTTTGTGAGTTGTTGTCCATTGTTTCTGTAATGTACGTTATGTTGTTGTTTCCAACTGTAATGTTCATGACCTTCACCTTATGCTGGAAACAATTTAATATGTTTTTATAAAATAAAGTTTGTCTCAAGATTTTCCCACAAAGTTCCACAAATCAACTGATATGAATTGTGCTATTGTAACCATGCTCAACTCTAGGGTTAATTTTTCCTGGTTTAACAGAGGAACGGAAACGTTTCGTTTATAACAGCTCATTCACTTCACGGTTACCGTTCAATCACAGTCAGAAAGACCACAGATAGTGCTTTAGACAACGGAATACGAACCATGAATTGTAGGTTTCGCACTTCTGCTGCATATTAACCCCTTTGCCACAAACGACATTCTGCGAAAATATCTGAGAATGTTTGGAGACGTGAGTTTGATGATTAAAACTTGTTCAGTCTGTCTGCTTGATGTGTTCACACAAATACGAAAAATGTTAAGTCACAACTACTGCATTGTAACATTTGGAAAACCATTTTTCTAATGCGATTAAAAACAGTAATATGAACAATTTCTAGACGTTACGTTAAAAGTAATTTCGTAAATCGTATCTGGCAATGTTTTAAAGCGGTACCATAAGTTGTTATATAAGGTAATGCACAACATTTTTCTAGAATTTTTCCATGAAATTCCTGATACTTTTAAAGTTTAAGATAAACAGATTAATCCAATAAATCTCTCGAACCGTAGAGACATTTACTGTCACCAGGGGCTGAGGGTGGGTTGGAGCTCTAACTTTGGAGATTAGAATTACATTCCGTGGGGGAGGTGAAAAAAAAAGTCATGTAATCTTCTGATGTACAAAGGCAACCACGTGAAACCATTAGATGATCTGAGCATGCGCAAACGTGTAAAATATAAACATCACTCAGTTGATAGGGTCGGCAGTAAGAAAGAGCATACAATACCTAGACACGCCTCAACATCTGCTTCACAGGGAATCCTCCAAAGTGGTAAGACAATTTGGTCTTAATTATTTCTTGTTCGGTTCCCTCGGGCGTCGCCAGTGAGGCGTTGAGCTACGAAAATAAAAGAAGAAACTCACGTTCTCCGTGTCACTGCAGTCTCTAAGGCAACTAAGTGTATTTTGATATTTCGCTTTGATTTTGATGTAAATTGTTAGAAAGAGAAACACATAAAGATCACTGAAGCATATCTCGAGCTAGAGACGTCGAGCGATATTAACTGAAATTAAACCAGTGTTTCTATCATTCTCCGTGTCCAAAGTAAACACCACTATACAACTGATAATTACATTTTCGTGTTAAGTGGTCTGTGGTTTTCGACCTGTCATTAAAGGCCTATTGTAAAGCGTGCACCAAGAGCTGCTTTTCCATTCTCGTGAAACGAACGTTACAACGAAAGGAGAAATTATCGACGCATTTGTATATTCATACATTAAAGTAGTCCAATAATTTACGTAAACAAAGACTTTACTTCCTCCTACAATAACCAAGCTAAAAATCACCTTAGACAGGAGGGAAGCAAACTCTAATTCAAAACTGAAAATTCTGTCACACCAAAAAAATGTGTCTTAACTGTCAACTGGAGTTATGTTTTTATTTAAAAATGGATTGAACTGATATTGAAAACAATAACAATAGTCAAACCTATAAACTTTTGTCAACAAGTATTCTTTTTTAAGTACTTTCTTAAAATTGACCCGAAATCACCCTATAAGTTCTTGCTCAAACAGAGTCTGATGACACCATAAATGTTGTGTTATTGATAGAATTTCTGATGAGACCGTAAAAGTTGTGTTGTCAATACAAAGTATAGTAACACCGTAAATGTTGTATACTTACAATAGGGTCTACTAACACCCTAAAATATATGACGTCACATAAGCAAAACTGGTTTCTCACAGTTAACGTATATTTCATGAAACTTTACACTCCATATAAAAACATCTCATGACTAGTGACTTACTATATCCTACACTGTAACACCAGTGTGTCGTGGAACTATTGTAGTGAAAAAAGAACTTTAGAAATGAAATACTCTCCTGGACATTTTGTTTAGTAGCTTGGTTGTTCTTTTATAGATTATTTAAGTAGACTATTCATAGCGAGTACAGTGGAATGGACGGCAACTGCTTGTTCTAGAAACACGTCTACATGTGGTCATTACAATGGTCAACCTCGTTATCACAGAGATGTAATTATAGTGGATAACATCGTTATCACATTGATGTCATGTCAGTGGTTAACCTCGTTATCACATTAATGTCATTACAGTGGTAAACATCGTTGTCACATTTATGTCATTACAGTGGTCAACCTTGTTATTACATTGATGTCATCACAGTGGTCAACACTGTTATCACACTGATGTCATTACAGTGCTCATTATCGTTATTACATCGATGTCATCACAGTGATCAACATTGATGTCATTACAGTGGTCAACCTCGATATCACATTGATGTTATTATAGTGGTCATTATCGTTAACATACTGATGTCATTACAGTGGTCAACCTCGTTATCACATTGATGTTATTACAGTGGTCATCCTCGTTATCACACTAAAGTCATTACAGTAGACAAAATCCTTTTCACATTAACATCTTTATCACATGAAGATCATTACAATGGACAACACCATTATCACATTAATATCCATACAATGGACAACACCATTATCACATTAATATCCATACAATGGACAACATCGTTATCACATTAATATCCATACAGTGGACAACATCGTTATCATTTGATATCATTACAATGGACAACATTCTTATTACACTGATATCCGTATAGATGACAGGTTATTTTGAGCTCGTGTCACTTCTTCGTGTACTATAATTTGTCCATATTGGAAGTTTCATGTTCAGAATTTAACGCTTGTATTTCCAAGTTTTCTGCAGCCCGTCTACCCCTAAGACTTGTTTTAAACCTGATGTTCACCACTGTTCTTTACGACAGTTTGAAACTCCCCTCTGTGGATTTAATAAATGAACTTTTCTAATTATGTCCTTTTTGTAGGTTAACACCTTGATCCCACTTGGTTTGAAAATAAGTCCACCACGTCACTACAAATAAATGCAATTTAATAATAATAATACTCATTTCTTGGGACTCTCAGTTTGTAACTTAAGAATTTTCCCTTACGTCTGTCTCCGGAAATAAAATTATATCCAGACTACAGTTCCAGTAAGAAGGAAATGGCTGACGGATTTCACCAATGTTTTAAACAGCTGGCGTAACGCCTCAAATAGAATATAACCCAGATTTATGACTCATTACCTCACGTAAGTGTGTGAGCACAGGAGCTCATCTCTCAGGATCATAAAGTCTGTTCCTATCACATCACAGGAACTATAGGAGACGATCACGAAAGGTTTTTCAACTTTTTAGTGGCGAACAACTACTCGTTCTGGAACGTGGTTCACAGGATAAAATACTGCTTGTATATATATATATATATATATCACAACAGTGATACACTGTTAACTTAAACTCTGAAATAACTAAAGGTTTCCGCATTTTTTAAATTAAATATTTATAGATTTATATACATATTGTGACACCAGGTGAAAGCATTAATCGTAAAATAGAGTCTGATATCATCACCGTACCAATGACACGGTCAACAACTGTTATTATATGTCAACACTGAGACCGACACAGCAATGACGTACAGGGTTGTTTTTGAACTTAATGAATTCATTATTTGAACACTAAACCGTCTTAATATTTTTAAAAATGTTGTGTTATTTTGTACATCGTTGAAAGTTTACTCACGTACAGTATACGAACAGCACAAAAACCATAATGACAAACAAGTAACCCTTTATAGTGACGTGTCCACACCAAGTGGGGGATTTTTGTTATTCAGTCATGAGGGTCGTCTCGTAGACGACTCCAAGTTAACTGAAATAGTTACTGTACTTGAAGACGAAGGTAGATTCACAGTTTGATAATCAAGGTTAATTTTATAACTGGTTTCTTCCAATACTGTATTTAAGTACCAGCTTCATTCTAATAATATATTTAAAAACCCACTTGTTTCCAATACTGTTTTTAAGTATTAGCTTTGTTCTTGCCCCCCAGTGGCTCAGCGGTATGTCTGCGGACTTACACGCTAAAATCCGGGTTTCGATACTCGTGGTGGCAGAGCACAGATAGCCCATTGTGTAGCTTTGTGCTTAATTCAAAACAACAACAGCTTCGTTCTAATAATGTATTTTAAGACGCGCTTGTTTCCAATAGTGTATTTAAGTATTAGCTTCGTTCTAATAATGTATTTAAGTACCAGCTTCGTACTAATAATGTATTTGAAAACGCGCTTGTTTCCAATAGTGTATTTAAGTATTAGCTTCGTTCTAATAATGTATTTAAGTACCAGCTTCGTACTAATAATGTATTTAAAAACGCGCTTTTTTCCAATAGTGTATTTAAGTATTAGCTTCGTTCTAATAATGTATTTAAGTACCAGCTTCGTTCTAATAATGTATTTAAAAACGCGCTTGTTTCCAATACTGTATTTAAGTATTAGCTTCGTTCTAATAGTGTATTTAAAAACGCGCTTGTTTCCAATAGTGTATGTAAGTATTAGCTTCGTTCTAATAATGTATTTAAGTACCAGCTTCGTTTTAATAATGTATACTCTTCAAAAAAAGAAACGCAAAAGGCAAAATTTGAGACATACTGTTAACAAGTTTATTCCGGGTAGTTCTGTATGACATGTGTGAAACTTTGCACATTCATTGCTGAGCATCCAAAGTCTGCAAAGGCGAAGTCCACGCTCACTAGTTGAAGTGTAACGTCAATAACGAGTATGTCCCCAGTGAGCATCAATAACTGCTTGGCATCTCCTGCCCATGGAAGCGATGAGATGACGAATCACATCCTGTAGAATGGCTGTCCACTGAGCCTGCAAAGCTGCTGCAAGCTGAGGCAGAGTCTGCGGTTTCGGTTGTCGCCGTCGCAGATGTCGGTCCAACTCGTCCCAAAGATGTCCGATGGGGTTTAAATCTGGTGATTTGGAGAAACAAGAAAGAATGTTGATGTTGTGGTGTCTCAAGAGGACAGTCGTGAGTCGGGCTGTGTGAGGACAGGTGTTGTCATGCTGAGAAACGTCGTTGATGTTCACCATGATTGTTTGCACATGGGGCCTAAGAATCTCGTCGACGGTTGCGTACGGTCTGATCGAAAATCCTTCGCAGCCCTGGTATGATTGAGGCAGTAGACGTCGCAGTGGTGGTCCTATCCCGAAGATGACGTAACCGGATGTAACGATCTTGTGCGGGCGTGGTCACACGAGGTCTGCCAGATCGTGGACGGTCACAAGTTGATCCATATTGTTGGTGACTATTCCATAGCCATGTGATGGTGCTTGAGTGGACATTCACAGCTCTGGGAACATCTGATCGAAATTCGCCTGATTCCAAAGACCAATGGCGTTGTTGCGTTGTGCTTCAGTCAGTCTTGGCGTAACTGTATTGCGTGTCGGTGGCTTAACACTGAGCTATGGAAACCAAGAACCCGTCACTTTTATAGGGATTTTGCACATGTTGCACTTGCAGATCTCTCAAACAAATTTATTGGACATGAATGCGTTTTAGCGAAAAATCCGATGTTTCCCTCCGTTTTCAAAGTGCACAACTTTTATTGTCATTTTGGTCTGACAATCAGTGCCTTAACACGTGTAACAACACATTCTCTGAGGTTGTAACGTTATTACATACAGGGTGTCCCAGAAGTCGCGCACCATATAAATTTTTATGTTAATACATATGAATAACAATTTTATTGATAATAATCATAACAGATGCTCAAACTGTTCACCCTCTGCTTTGATACATCCATCAATTCTCTTTATAAAACTGTCTTTTACTTTGTTGAGGGTTGCAGTGCTAATCCTTTGACATTATTATATGTACGTATGGTGCGCGACTCCTGGGACACCCTGTATATTTCTCTTTAAAATAACAAAAATATCCCTTTTGCGTTTCTTGTTTTGAAAAGTATATATTAAATTTACAAAAAGGCTTCGTTTAGAAACACTAGAAAAACTTGTATTTTTCGTTTTTGTTCTTTTATTTGATTTGTTTTTACACATCTATAATAATAAAAAGTCGTATCTGTGTCAGTATGACCACCATAGTTTCAAGACAGAGAGTAGTCGCACTTGAAATTTTGAACCCACACATCTTAGTGAATCATTCCATTGGTTCAATGAGGTAAGCAAACGAAAATACAGTAAAACTTTCGCTTGTTTCCAATACTGTATTTAAGTACCAGCTTCGTTCTAATGTATTTAAAAACCCGCTTGTTTCCAATACTGTATTTAAGTTCCAGCTTCGTTCTAGTACTGTGTTTTAATACTAGATTTGTTCGAATACTGTAAAAAACAAGTATCGAACGCTTCGTTTCTCTGTATGTCTTAACCAATGTGGAATTACCCACCAAATTCTTAATCAATCTGGTATTACCCACTGAATCCTTAACTATTCTGGAATTACCCACTGAATTCTTAACCAATCTGATATTACCCGCTGAATTCTTATCCAATCCGTTATTAACCACTGAATTCTTAACCACTCTGGAAATACCCACTGAATTCTTAACCAATCTGGTATTACCCACTGAATTCTTAACCAATCTGGTATTATCCACTGAATTCTTAACCAATGTGGAATTACCCACTGAATTCTTAACTAATCTGAAATTACCCGCTGAATTCTTAACCAATCTGATATTACCCGCTGAATTCTTATCCAATCTGTTATTAACCACTGAATTCTTAACCACTCTAGAAATACCCACTGAATTCTTAACCAATCTGGAATTACCCACTGAATTCTTAACCAATCTGTTATTAACCACTGAATTTTTAATCAATCTGGAAATACCCACTGAATTTTTAACCAATCTGGTATTACCCACTGAATTTTTAACCAATCTGGTATTACCCACTGAATTCTTAACCAATCTGGTATTATCCACTGAATTCTTAACCAATGTGGAATTACCCACTGAATTCTTAGCTAATTTGAAATTACCCGCTGAATTCTTAACCAATCTGATATTACCCGCTGAATTCTTATCCAATCTGTTATTAACCACTGAATTCTTAACCACTCTGGAAATACCCACTGAATTCTTAACCAATCTGGTATTACCCACTGAATTTTTAACCAATCTGGTATTACCCACTGAATTCTTAACCAATCTGGTATTATCCACTGAATTCTTAACCAATGTGGAATTACCCACTGAATTCTTAACTATTCTGGAATTACCCACTGAATTCTTAACTAATCTGAAATTACCCACTGAATTCTTAACCACTCTGGAAATACCCACTGAATTCTTAACCACTCTGTTATTAACCACTGAATTTTTAATCAATCTGGAAATACCCACTGAATTTTTAACCAATCTGGTATTACCCACTGAATTCTTAACCAATATGGAATTACCCACTGAATTCTTAACTAATATGAAATTACCCACTGAATTCTTAACCACTCTGGAAATACCCACTGAATTCTTAACCAATCTGGTATTATCCACTAAATTCTTAACCAATCTGGAATTACCCACTGAATTCTTAACCAATCTGGAATTACCCACTGAATTCTTAACCAATCTGGAATTACCCACTGAAATCTTAACCAATCTGTTATTAACCACTGAATTTTTAATCAATCTGAAATTATCACTGAATTCTTAACCAATCTGGTTTTTTCCCACTGAATTCTTAACCAATCTGGTATTATCCACGAAATTCTTAATAAATCTGGTATTACCCACTAAATTCTGAACAACAGTGATACTGTACAATAACTAACAATGTACAACTAGTGATTCTGTACAACAAGTAACAATGTACAACTTGTGATACTGTACAACAAGTAGCAATCTACAACAAGTAACAATATACAACTAGTGATTCTGTACAAGTCACAATGTACAACTTATGACACTGTACAAGTAACAATGTACAACTAGTGATGCTGTATCAACAAGTAACAATGTACAACTAGTGATACTGTACAAGTAACAATGTACAAATAGTGATGCTGTATCAACAAGTAACAATGTAAAACTAGTGACACTGTACAACAAGTAACAATGTACAACTAGTGATGCTGTACAACAAGTAACAATGCTCAACTTGTGACACTGTACAAGTAACAATGTATAACTAGTGATGCTGTATCAAAAAGTAACAATGTACAGCTAGTGACACTGTACAACAAGTAACAATATACAATTAGCAATACTGTACAAGTAACAATGTGATACAATAACCAGTGATACTGTACAAGTAGCAATGTACAACTAGTGATACTGTACAATAAGTAACGATGTATAACTAGTAAAACTGTACAAAAAGTAACGATGTACAACTAGTGACACTGTACAACAAGTAACAATGTACAACTAGTGACACTGTACAACAAGTAACAATGTACAACTTGTGACACTGTACAAGTTACAATGCACAAATAGTGACACTGTACAAGTTACAATGCACAAATAGTGACACTGTACAAGTTACAATGCACAAATAGTGACACTGTACAAGTAACAATGTACAACTAGTGACGCTGTACAAGTAACAATGTACAACTTGTGACACTGTACAACAAGTAACAATGTTCAACTAGTGATGCTGTACAACAAGTAACAATGTACAACTAGTGATTCTGTACAACAATGTACAACGGGTGATACTGTACAACAAGTAACAATGTACAGCTAGTGATACTGTATCAACAAGTAACAATGTACAACTAGTGATTCTGTACAACAATGTACAACGAGTGGTACTGTACAACAAGTAACAATGTACAGCTAGTGATACTGTACAAGTAACAATACACAATTAGTGATACTGTACAAGTAAAAATATAGAATTAGTTATACTGTACAAGTAACAATGTGATACAATAACCAGTGATACTGTACAAATAGCAATGTACAATTAGTGATATTGTACAAGTAACAATATACAATTAGCGATACTGTACAACAAGTAACAATGTGCAACTAGCGATGCTGTATCAACACGTAACGATGTACAACTAGTGATTCTGTATAACAAGTAACAATGTACAACTTGTGATACTGTACAACAAGTAGCAATCTACAACAAGTAACAATTTACAACTAGTGATACTGTACAATAAGTAACAATGTATAACTAGTAAAACTGTACAAAAAGTAACGATGTACAACTAGTGACACTGTACAAGTAACAATATACAATTAGCAATACTGTACAAATAACAATGTGATACAATAACTAGTGATACTGTACAAGTAGCAATGTACAACTAGTGATTCTGTACAACAAGTAACAATGTACAATAAGTGATTCTGTACAAGTAACCATATACAACTAGTGATATTGTACAACAAGTAACAATACACAATTAGCGATACTATACAACAAGTAACAATGTACAACGAGTGATACCGTACAAGTAACAACATACAACTCGTGACACTGTAGAACGAGTAACAATGTACAATATGTGACACTGTACAACAAGTAACAATGTACAACTAGCGATACTGTATCAACACGTAACGATATTCAACTAGTGATTCTGTATAACAAGTAACAATGTACAACTTGTGATACTGTACAACAAGTAGCAATCTACAACAAGTAACGATATACAACTAGTGATGCTGTATCAACAAGTAACAATGTACAACTAGTGATGCTGTATCAACAAGTAACAATGTAGAACTAGTGACACTGTACAAGTAACAATGTACAACTGGTGATTCTGTACAAGTAACAATGTACAAGGAGTGATAATGTACAACTTGTGACACTGTACAACATGTAACAATGTACAACTAGTGATACTGTACAAGTAATAATGTACGACTTGTGACACTGTACAAGTAACAATGTACAACTTGTGACACTGTACCACAAGTAACAATGTAGAACTGGTGACTTTGTACAAGTAACAATGTACAACGAGTGACACTGTACAAGTAACAATACACAATTAGCGATACTGTACAACAAGTAACAATGTGATACTTGTGATACAATAACTAGTGATACTGTACAAGAAGTAACAATGTACGACTAGTAATTCTGTACAGGTAAAAATGTACAACTTGTGATTCTGTACAACAAGTGACAATGTACAACTTGTGACACTGTACAACAAGTAACAATGTTCAACTAGTGATGCTGTATCAACAAGTAACAATCTACAACTAGTGATTCTGTACTACAAGTAACAATGTACAACTAGTGATTCTGTACAACAATGTACAACTAGTGACACTTTACAACAAGTAACAATGTACAACAAGTGATGCTGTATCAACAAGTAACAATGTAAAGGTAGTGACACTGTACAACAAGTAGCAATGTACAACTAGTGATGCTGTATCAACAAGTAACAATGTACAGCTAGTGACACTGTACAACAAGTAACAATGTACAACTTGTGACACTGTACAACAAGTAACAATGTTCAACTAGTGATGCTGTATCAACAAGTAGCAATCTACAACAAGTAACAATATACAACTAGTGATTCTGTACAACAAGTAACAATGTATAACTAGTAAAACTGTACAAAAAGTAACGATGTACAACTAGTGACACTGTATAACAAGTAAGAATGTACAACTAGTGATTCTGTACAAGTAACAATGTACAACTAGTAATTCTGTACAAGTAACAATGTACAACTTGTGACACTGTACAACAAGTAACAATGTTCAACTAATGATGCTGTATCAACAAGTGATTCTGTACAAGTAACAATGTATAAGGAGTGATACTGTACAAGTAACAATGTATAAGGAGTGATACTGTACAAGTAATAATGTACAACTTGTGACACTGTACAACAAGTAACAATGTACAACTAGTGATACTGTACAAGTAATAATGTACTTGTGACACTGTACAACAAGTAACAATGTACAACGAGTAATACTGTACAACAAGTAACAATGTACAGCTAGTGACACTGTACAACAAGTAACAATGTACAACTAGTGATACTGTACAACAAGTAACAATACACAATTAGCGATACTGTACAACAAGTAACAATGTGATACCTGTGATACAATAACTAGTGATATTGTACAAGAAGTAACAATGTACAACTAGTAATTCTGTACAGTTAAAAATGTACAACTTGTGATTCTGTACAAGTGACAATGTACAACTTGTGACAGTGTACAAGTAATAATGTACAACTTGTGTCACTGTACAACAAGTAACAATGTACAACTAGTAATTCTGTACAACAAGTAACAATGTACAACTAGTGATATTGTACAAGAAGTAACAATGTACAACTAGTAATTCTGTACAAGTGACAATGTACAACTTGTGACAGTGTACAAGTAATAATGTACAACTTGTGTCACTGTACAACAAGTAACAATGTACAACTAGTAATTCTGTACAACAAGTAACAATGTACAACTAGTAATTCTGTACAACAAGTAACAATGTACAACTGGTGATACTGTACAACAAGTGACAATGTACAACTTGTGACACTGTACAACAAGTGACAATGTACAACTTGTGACACTGTACAACAAGTGACAATGTACAACTTGTGACACTGTACAAGTAATAATGTACAACTTGTGACACTGTACAAGTAATAATGTACAACTTGTGACACTGTACAAGTAATAATGTACAACTTGTGATTCTGTAGAAGTAATAATGTACAATGAGTGATACTGTACAACAAGTAACAATGTACAGCTACTGTTGTTGTTGTTGTTTAGAATTAAGCATAAAGCTGCACAATGGGTTATCTGTGCTCTGCCCAGATAAGTCCGCAGACATACCGCTGAACCACTGGGGGCGTACAGCTAGTGACTGTACAACAAGTAACAACGTACAACTAGTGATACTGTACAAGTCATAATGTACAACTAGTGACACTGTATCAAAACGTAAGTATGTACAACGAGTTCTACTGTACAACAAGTAACAATGTACAACGAGTGATACTGTACAAGTAACAATGTACAAATTGTGACACTGTACAACAAGTAACAATGTACAAATTGTGACACTGTACAAGTAACAATGTACAACTAGTGATACTGTATCAACAAGTAACAATGTACAACTAGCGATATTGTATCAACAAGTAACAATGTACATCGAGTGATGCTGTAAAGAATAAATTCTTGCAGCTTATGAGAGAAATATCGAATGTATTTATTAGTTATTGAAACGAAGACACACACGTACTGATTCAAAACTATCTAGGCTAATTGTTCTTTGCCAAATCCTTTAGGAAGTTTCAGACAGGAAATGAAAAATATCGACGTTTCCGGTGGGTTGGGGTACGACCGACAAAACTCGTGGGCTGTGGGCATAGATACGTTCATTTCCACTGTTTGTTCTGTCTCTTATCACCGAGCTCCAGTCGTTCTGCTTCTTGTCAAACCCGCCGCAGTTCGTTAGGTTGTACTCGGTGATAGATGATGTTTGCTCGGCAGTGGCCCGTGTTGAGATCTCTCCGCTGGAAGGCATTAAGAAGAGGCAGTCTACAAACTGACCTGGGCTCAACTTTAGAGAATCAGTTGTAAGAAACGACGTTCCAGAAGCAAAATACGAGAGTTTGAATCGATAAAATAAGAACGGTTGCTCGCTTTGTTATTCTATTTTATTGTTTAGGAAAAAAACCCCATCATAAACAAGGAAAGTTTAAACTGCAGTTTTGATTTCTAAGTGCTGAGAATAAGAAAATTCTGAAAACGGATTCATATTAAAAATTGAAGCGAACTCTTTCAGTGAGTATCTTTTGTAGCAATATGAAACATTATGCGAAATATTTCTCGGATATTAAAAACAAAATACGACGAGATAGATATTGCTACTTGTTAATGACACATCTTGTTCTCTGTACAGAAAACCATAACACACTAAAAAAACCATCCTCACCTGGGGACAGAATTCACATGTTTAATAATGAGACTATGTAAAGTGTTCATAGGCTACGTCTGGATATTATTAACACAATATATGACAGAAGCTACTATTTTACTAACACATTGTAAACGTTATCTATGACAGGTGTTATGGATGTAATTAACACATTGTAAATGTTAACTATGAAAGTGTTATGGATGTTATTAACACATTGTAAACATTAACTAAGACAGGTGTTATGGATGTTATTAACACATTGTAAACATTAACTACCAGAGGTGTTAGGGATATTATTAACACATTGTAAATGTTAACTATGAAGACCAAACATCATTTCATACATTTTTGTTTCTCTTTTTGTATCAAAGAGTCCGTGTCACAAGTTATGTGAAGTGTGACTTGTTACAGTGAGGAAGTAAAACTTATATCGGACAAACGGTTAGTTTCTGATCAAAACAGCAGACACATGGGGCTAACGACCCATTCTTGAATCGCTTCTGAAACCAAAGTAGTTTTATTACTAAATATATAACGTAGATGTGTTATTAAAATAGTGTTTTTTTGTTATATGTGGCACTGTGTGTTTCTTATTATATAAAAGTGAATTAATAGAAATTAACATAAAATTACTTGATGATATAATACGTATATGTATTTATATTTGACAAAGAGAGAGCCACGCGTGAGTGGCTGGTTCTCAACGTAAAAGGTTCGTGCTCTTAATTCGAAATAGTTTTAATTATAGATGCGTTATAAGAATAACAGTGAATTCAGAATAAATATATATATTTATATGTTGTTTAAAGTTATGTATGTAACAGCTGATTTTTATGAGAGAAATCGAATCTAGTAATACGTCATTATCTGATTAAAGGTTTGAGTGTAAAAGGTGCTTTATGAGTATAGGTGTTTTCAGGTGAATATCCATGATCACAATGACCACACCATAGAATTAGTCACATGATGTTAATATTGCTCGGATAGAATCAGTTACGGTAACATAATGTTAATGTAGGTAGGATAGGATTAGTTACGGTAACATAATGCTAATGTAGGTAGGATAGGATTAGTTACGGTAACATAATGCTAATGTAGGTAGGATAGGATTAGTTACAGTAACATAATGTTAATGTAGGTAGGATAGGATTAGTTACAGTAACATAATGCTAATGTAGGTAGGATAGGATTAGTTACAGTAACATAATGCTAATGTAGGTAGGATAGGATTAGTTACAGTAACATAATGTTAATGTAGGTAGGACAGGATTTGTTATGGTAACATAACATTAATATAGGTAGGATAGGATTAGTTATGGTAACATAATGTTAATGCAGGTTGGATAGTATTTGTTATGGTAACATAATGTTAATGTAGGTAGGACAGGATTTGTTATGGTAACATAACATTGTTATAGGTAGGATATAATTAGTTACGGTAATATAATGTTAATGTAGGTAGGATAGAATTAGTTTTGGTGAAACTGAACACGACAAAGAGTAGGAAATGTATTCGTCTGTTTTGTTACAACAATGTGTGATTTCCACTGTAATAATAAGAAAATAAACGTACCTCTGTGGTTGAAATATTTCCTGTCTTTACAAAAAGGTGTTCCATGTTAACATTCCGAACATGCTAGAACTAGACGTTTTAATTTCCGTGATGGACTAGAGGAATGTTCTCTTGTGGAGTTGAAGGTATTCAGTGAAGTGTGATCGTTTTATCAGGGTCTGAAGGAATCTATGACAAGCGGATTGTAAGCTTGCTTCACGTGTACCACCCTATTTCCTGCAGTTGGTAGATAAGCTGCCAGTTCCTTATTAACGACAATGATGTCACTCATAATTAACTTCAGCAACTACTCATGAAGGGGTCATTCAGATGACCGTTGTAAGTTCGATGAAAGAGGATGTACACGTGCACGTGAAGGGAACGGAAACCATTTGTGTTTGTAGTAATATGAAGGATAAGAAAATGTTTTTTGAAAGAGAGCTAATGCCATTCTGAAGAAGAAAAGTGAACTGTTGAAAAGCGCTCGATTTCTAATTGTCTTTCAAAAACATTCCAACATTTGTGTGTACTGAACATTCTAACATTTGTGTGTATTAAACATTCTAATATTTGGGTGTACTGAACATTCCAACATTTGTGTCTTTTGAACATTCCAACATTTGTGTGTACTGAACATTCCAACATTTGTGTCTTTTGAACATTCTAACATTTGGGTGTACTGAACATTCCAACATTTGTGTCTTTTGAACATTCTAACATTTGGGTGTACTGAACATTCCAACATTTGTGTCTTTTGAACATTCTAACATTTGTGTCTTTTGAACATTCTAACATTTGTGTCTTTTGAACATTCTAACATTTGTGTCTTTTGAACATTCTAACATTTGTGTCTTTTGAACATTCTAACATATGTGTCTTTTGAACATTCTAACATTTGTGTCTTTTGAACATTCTAACACTTGTGTTTGTTTTGTTTTGGAATTTCACACAAAGCTACTCGATGGCTATCTGTGCTAGCCGTCCCTAATTTAGCAGTGTAAGACTAAAGGGAAGGCAGCTAGTCATCACCACCCACCGCCAACTCTTGGGCTACTCTTTTACCAACGAAAAGTGGGACTGACCGTCACATTATAACGCCCCGACGACTGGGAGGGCGAGCATGTTTAGCGCGACCATTGGATTACGAGTCACGCACCTTACGCGCTAACATTTGTGTGTATTGAACATTCTAATATTTGTGTATATTGACTTAATAAGTAGGGTATAAAACGTTGGAGTGGAATTCCTTCCACTCCTTCTTAAAAACATATAATGAAGAAGCTGTTGAACACATGTGAATGTTTGTATTGTACCAATGCAAACTTAATAATGTTTGTATTATACCAGGATAAACTTAATAATGTTTGTATTATACCAGGATAAACTTAATGACGTTTGTATTATACCAGGACAAACTTAATAACGTTTGTATTATACCAGGATAAACTTAATGATGTTTGTATTATACCAGGATAAACTTAATGATGTTTGTATTATACCAGGATAAACTTAATGATGTTTGTATTATACCAGGACAAACTTAATAACGTTTGTATTATACCAGGATAAACTTAATAATGTTTGTATCATACCAGGATAAACTTAATGATGTTTGTATTATACCAGGATAAACTTAATGATGTTTGTATTATACCAGGATAAACTTAATAATGTTTGTATTATACCAGGATAAACTTAATGATGTTTGTATTATACCAGGATAAACTTAATGATGTTTGTATTATACCAGGATAAACTTAATGATGTTTGTATTATACCAGAATAAGCTTAATGATGTTTGTATTATACCAGGATAAACTTAATAATGTTTGTATTATACCAGGATAAGCTTAATAATGTTTGTATTATACCAGGATAAGCTTAATAATGTTTGTATTATACCAGGATAAGCTTAATAATGTTTGTATCATACCAGGATAAACTTAATAACGTTTGTATTATACCAGGATAAGCTTAATAATGTTTGTATCATACCAGGATAAACTTAATAACGTTTGTATTATACCAGGACAAACTTAATAGTGTTTGTATTATACCAGGATAAACTAAATAATGTTTGTATTATACCAGGATAAACTTAATAATGTTTGTATTATACCAGGATAAGCTTAATAATGTTTGTATTATACCAGGATAAACTTAATAATGTTTGTATTATACCAGGATAAACTTAATGATAAATAGGATATATACTGAAGAAGCTTTTGTGTTTTATTATGAGTAGTTAGAAGTGGATTCAGTTTTAAATGATCTATTCAGTTGTAGAAAAGTGTAAGATGCTACAAAGTATTTTTGAGCAAAGTTAATAACCTCATTAATGTAAACAGAAAAAAAAACAAAGGTTTTAGGACTGAGCCCTTAGGTACACCGCTTGTAACATCAATCATGTTTGACTGAACTCTGGAGTACACCGCTTGTAACATCAATCATATTTGACTGAACTCTGGAGTACACCGCTTGTAACATCAATCATATTTGACTGAACTCTAGGGTACACAACTTTCAACATTAATCATATATGACTGAACCCTGGGGTACACCACTTGTAACATTAATCATGTTTGACTGAACCCTGGGGTACACCACTTGTAACATTAATCATGTTTGACTGAACCCTGGGGTACACCACTTGTAACATTAATCATGTTTGACTGAACTCTGGAGTACACCACTTGTAAAATTAATCATGTTTGACTAAACCCTGGGGTACACCACTTGTAAAATTAATCATGTTTGACTGAACCCTGGGGTACACCACTTGTAACATTAATCATGTTTGACTGAACTCTAGGGTACACAACTTGTAACATCAATCATATTTGACTGAACTCTAGGGTACACCACTTGTAACATTAATCATGTTTGACTGAACTCTGGAGTACACCACTTGTAAAATTAATCATGTTTGACTAAACCCTGGGGTACACCACTTGTAAAATTAATCATGTTTGACTGAACGCTGGAGTACACCACTTTTAACATTAATCATGGTAAACTGAACTTTGGGGTACACCACTTGCAACATTAATCATGTTTGACTGAAATCTGTGCACAACAACCCTCTGCTTTCTTCCATCTGGTCATTCTCCTGTCCAATTAACTAACTTATTCTTCACATTTATAGAGATAAATTTTTAAAAGCCTTTTATGTGGTACCTTGTTAGATACTTTCTGAAGTTAAGATAAACCAAATCTAAACCCTTACCTACATTTACATAAGCAATAACCTTTTCAAAGTACTACAGATATTTGTAAGGCTAGATATACCATCAGTCAAACCACGTTGACTATCAAATAAAGTTCTAAGTTTTGTTACATGACTTTGTAAATTATCTTTTATCAGACTTTCAACTATTTTTCCTACAACTTGTGTAAGACTAATATGCCTATTATTACAAGGAGAATTTTTTTAAAAGAGATGAGTGACATTGGTAACTAAATTTATAATAAGCCAGACAGCTCATTACATACTAAATTTATAATAACCCAGGCAGCTCATTATATACTAAATTTATAATAACCCAGGCAGCTCATTATATACTAAATTTATAATAAGCCACACAGCTCATTACATACTAAATTTATAATAAGCCAGACAGCTCATAACATACTAAATTTATAATAACCCAGACAGCTCATTACATACTAAATTTATAATAAGCCAGACAGCTCATTACATACTAAATTTATAATAACCCAGACAGCTCATTACATACTAAATTTATAATAAGCCAGACAGCTCATTACATACTAAATTGATAATAAGCCAGACAGCTCATTAAATACTAAATTGATAATAAGCCAGACAGCTCATTACATACTAAATTTATAATAAGCCAGACAGCTCATTACATACTAAATTTATAATAACCCAGGCAGCTCATTATATACTAAATTTATAATAACCCAGGCAGCTCATTATATACTAAATTTATAATAAGCCACACAGCTCATTACATACTAAATTTATAATAAGCCAGACAGCTCATAACATACTAAATTTATAATAACCCAGACAGCTCATTACATACTAAATTTATAATAAGCCAGACAGCTCATTACATACTAAATTGATAATAAGCCAGACAGCTCATTAAATACTAAATTGATAATAAGCCAGACAGCTCATTACATACTAAATTTATAATAACCCAGACAGCTCATTACATACTAAATTTATAATAACCCAGGCAGCTCATTATATACTAAATTTATAATAAGCCACACAGCTCATTACATACTAAATTTATAATAACCCAAGCAGCTCATTACATACTAAATTTATAATAACCCAGGCAGCTCATTACATACTAAATTTATAACAAGCAGACAGCTCATTACATACTAAATTTATAATAACCCAGGCAGCTCATTAAATACTAAATTTATAATAACCCAAACAGCTCATTACATACTAAATTGATAATAAGCCAGACAGCTCATTAAATAATAAATTTATAATAACCCAGGCAGCTCATTACATACTAAATTTATAATAACCCAGGCAGCTCATTACATACTAAATTGATAATAACCCAGGCAGCTCATTACATACTAAATTTATAATAACCCAAACAGCTCATTACATACTAAATTTATAATAAGCCAGACAGCTCATTACATACTAAATTGATAATAAGCCAGACAGCTCATTAAATACTAAATTGATAATAAGCCAGACAGCTCATTACATACTAAATTTATAATAAGCCAGACAGCTCATTACATACTAAATTTATAATAACCCAGGCAGCTCATTACATACTAAATTTATAATAACCCAGGCAGCTCATTACATACTAAATTGATAATAACCCAGGCAGCTCATTACATACTAAATTTATAATAACCCAAACAGCTCATTACATACTAAATTTATAATAACCCAGGCAGCTCATTACATACTAAATTTATAATAACCCAGGCAGCTCATTACATACTAAATTGATAATAACCCAGGCAGCTCATTACATACTAAATTTATAATAACCCAAACAGCTCATTACATACTAAATTTATAATAAGCCAGACAGCTCATTACATACTAAATTTATAATAAGCCAGACAGCTCATTAAATACTAAATTGATAATAAGCCAGACAGCTCATTAAATACTAAATTTATAATAACCCAGGCAGCTCATTACATACTAAATTTATAATAACCCAGGCAGCTCATTACATACTAAATTGATAATAACCCAGGCAGCTCATTACATACTAAATTTATAATAACCCAAACAGCTCATTACATACTAAATTTATAATAAGCCAGACAGCTCATTACATACTAAATTGATAATAAGCCAGACAGCTCATTAAATACTAAATTTATAATAACCCAGGCAGCTCATTACATACTAAATTTATAATAACCCAGGCAGCTCATTACATACTAAATTTATAATAAGCCAGACAGCTCATTACATACTAAATTTATAATAAGCCAGACAGCTCATTAAATACTAAATTGATAATAAGCCAGACAGCTCATTAAATACTAAATTGATAATAAGCCAGACAGCTCATTACATACTAAATTTATAATAACCCAGGCAGCTCATTATATACTAAATTTATAATAAGCCACACAGCTCATTACATACTAAATTTATAATAACCCAAACAGCTCATTACATACTAAATTTATAATAAGCCAGAAAGCTCATTACATACTAAATTTACAATAAGCCAGACAGCTCATTAAATACTAAATTGATAATAACCCAGGCAGCTCATTACATACTAAATTGATAATAACCCAGGCAGCTCATTACATACTAAATTTATAATAACCCAGGCAGCTCATTACATACTAAATTTATAACAAGCAGACAGCTCATTACATACTAAATTTATAATAAGCCAGACAGCTCATAACATACTAAATTTATAATAAGCCAGACAGCTCATAACATACTAAATTTATAATAAGCCAGACAGCTCATTACATACTAAATTTATAATAACCCAGGCAGCTCATTACATACTAAATTTATAACAAGCCAGACAGCTCATTACATACTAAATTTATAACAAGCCAGACAGCTCATTACATACTAAATTTATAATAACCCAAACAGCTCATTACATACTAAATTTATAATAAGCCAGACAGCTCATTACATACTAAATTTATAATAAGCCAGACAGCTCATTAAATACTAAATTGATAATAACCCAGGCAGCTCATTACATACTAAATTTATAATAACCCAGGCAGCTCATTACATACTAAATTTATAACAAGCAGACAGCTCATTACATACTAAATTTATAATAAGCAGACAGCGCATAACATACTAAATTTATAATAAGCCGACAGCTCATAAACATACTAAATTTATAATAAGCCAGACAGCTCATAACATACTAAATTCTAATAAAGCCAGACAGCTCATAACATACTAAATTTATAATAAGCCAGACAGCTCATTACATACTAAATTTATAATAACCCAGGCAGCTCATTACATACTAAATTTATAATAACCCAAGCAGCTCATTACATACTAAATTTATAATAAGCCAGACAGCTCATTACATACTAAATTTATAATAACCCAGGCAGCTCATTACATACTAAATTTATAATAACCCAGGCAGCACATTACATACTTAAATTTATAATAACCCAGGCAGCACATTACATACTAAATTTATAATAACCCAGGCCAGCACATTACATACTAAATTTATAATAACCCAGGCAGCACATTACATACTAAATTATAATAAGCCAGACAGCTCATTACATACTAAATTTATAATAAGCCAGACAGCTCATTACACACTAAATTTATAATAAGCCAGACAGCTCATTACATACTAAATTTATAATAAGCCAGACAGCTCATTACACACTAAATTTATAATAACCCAGACAGCTCATTACATACTAAATTTATAATAAGCCAGACAGCTCATTACATACTAAATTTATAATAACCCAGGCAGCACATTACATACTAAATTTATAATAACCCAGGCAGCTCATTACATACTAAATTTATAATAACCCAGGCAGCTCATTACATACTAAATTTATAATAACCCAGGCAGCTCATTACATACTAAATTTATAATAACCCAAGCAGCTCATTACATACTAAATTTATAATAAGCCAGACAGCTCTTTACATACTAAATTTATAATAACCCAGGCAGCTCATTACATACTAAATTTATAACAAGCCAGACAGCTCATTACATACTAAATTTATTATAAGCCAGGCAGCTCATTACATACTAAATTTATTATAAGCCAGGCAGCTCATTACATACTAAATTTATTATAAGCCAGGCAGCTCATTACATACTAAATTTATAATAACCCAGGCAGCTCATTACATACTAAATTTATGATAAGCCAGACAGCTCATTACACACTAAATTTATAATAAGCCAGACAGCTCATTACACACTAAATTTATAATAACCCAGACAGCTCATTACATACTAAATTTATAATAAGCCAGACAGCTCATTACATACTAAATTTATAATAACCCAGGCAGCTCATTACATACTAAATTTATAACAAGCCAGACAGCTCATTACATACTAAATTTATTATAAGCCAGGCAGCTCATTACATACTAAATTTATTATAAGCCAGGCAGCTCATTACATACTAAATTTATTATAAGCCAGGCAGCTCATTACATACTAAATTTATAATAACCCAGGCAGCTCATTACATACTAAATTTATGATAAGCCAGACAGCTCATTACATACTAAATTTATAATAAGCCAGACAGCTCATTACATACTAAATTTATAATAACCCAGACAGCTCATTACATACTAAATTTATAATAAGCCAGACAGCTCATTACATACTAAATTTATAATAACCCAGGCAGCTCATTACATACTAAATTTATAATAACCCAGGCAGCACATTACATACTAAATTTATAATAACCCAGGCAGCACATTACATACTAAATTTATAATAACCCAGGCAGCACATTACATACTAAATTTATAATAACCCAGGCAGCACATTACATACTAAATTTATAATAAGCCAGACAGCTCATTACATACTAAATTTATAATAAGCCAGACAGCTCATTACATACTAAATTTATAATAAGCCAGACAGCTCATTACACACTAAATTTATAATAAGCCAGACAGCTCATTACATACTAAATTTATAATAAGCCAGACAGCTCATTACACACTAAATTTATAATAACCCAGACAGCTCATTACATACTAAATTTATAATAAGCCAGACAGCTCATTACATACTAAATTTATAATAACCCAGGCAGCACATTACATACTAAATTTATAATAACCCAGGCAGCTCATTACATACTAAATTTATAATAACCCAGGCAGCACATTACATACTAAATTTATAATAACCCATGAAGCTCATTACATACTAAATTTATGACCCAGGCAGCTCATTACATACTAAATTTATAATAACCCAGCCAGCTCATTACATACTAAATTTATAATAAGCCAGACAGCTCATTACATACTAAATTTATAATAAGCCAGACAGCTCATTACATACTAAATTTATAATAACCCAGGCAGCTCATTACATACTAAATTTATAACAAGCAGACAGCTCATTACATACTAAATTTATAATAACCCAGGCAGCTCATTACATACTAAATTTATAATAAGCCAGACAGCTCATTACATACTAAATTTATAATAACCCAGGCAGCTCATTATATAGTAAATTTATAAAAACCAGGCAGCTCATTACATACTAAATTTATAACAACCCAGGCTGCCCATTAGATCCACAATTTTTAATAATCCAGGCAGCTCATTATACACTAAATTTATAATAACTCAAGGAGGTCATTAGATACTAGCCTTTTTTATCATCCCTCAAATGTCCTTTTTCATTTTAACATTTTATTTATTCTTAATGTATTCTGAAAAATCCTTATTGTTAATTTTTACATTTTCAACGTTTTTTGATTAATTCTTTTTGATGTTCTAGCTTTTTGTTTGATTAACTTTCTATATCTTCTCTGACAAACTAGTCAATTTATATTTCATCAACTTGTGATGATTTTAAAAAAGGTTATTTTATACAACTGTTATGAGCCCATCTGTTTTTTTCACTTGCAACTATTCTTTTCTTTCTCTGCGGAATATTGTTATCTCGAACATTTAATAAATTATCTTAAACATTATTTTTACATTTGATCTGTATCTACAAACAATCCTTGTTGTGTTTATTTGAACTTTATCACCAGAACATCATTATTCCTGATTTCCATATGCAATAAAAAGTTAAACCTAATAGATCAATGAAGACTTGTACATAGATGTTACCAACTTCCTCTCTGTCGATCATTTCTATAATGTAAATTAACAATAAATCTAAAATACATTATTTCCAGTAGGTTCCTTGACTGATAGGTAAAGAAAGTCATCTTGAACAATTTCCAAACACCTTTCCTCCTCATGGTTTGACTCTAACTTTTCAGGGTATATATGCCAAAAATTAAAATCACTTATAACTATGACTTCAATTACAGCTGTAAAGTTTGATATTAACTTGACTGGCATCATCTGGTGGTTAATAACAAATTCTCACTAAAAACCTTTTTCCTTTATATTCTCTAACAAAAGTCCAAATGGATTCAATCTCCTTGTTTGATTTCATATCCTCAACTTCATCATGAGGTAACTCACATATTATATACTCTCTCTTTATGACTCTGCCCTAATACCCTATCACCCTGTATTTCAATAAACCTTCTGTCATCAAAATAATCTACATTTTCCATGTTTCAGTTATTACTATTGTATATAATCCACATTTATCTCTGTAACAGTTATTACTATTGTATATAATCTACATTTATCTTTGTAACAGTTATTACTATTGTATATAATCTACAATTATCCATGTAACAGTTATTATCATTATTTCAGAATTCTTTTATCCTTCCAGTGTCATAAGGTCATGTATCTTATTTCTTATACTTCTCGCCTTATAATACTGACAGTTAAGCCTATTCTTAAAATTACCTCTATACTTATTTCCTACGTTAAACATTTTTCTTCGTCCTATTTTTCCTAGCCCTCACCACTGTCTAGTCATAGTTTAAAACTTACCTTACAGCTGAGTTAATATCCTCACTAAACTAGCCTGTTTCTACCCATTTAAATGTAAACTATTTATTCCAAGAAGTACCTATCTTCCACAAGTTCAACCAGCCAATTTATTCATCTTTATATACTAACATAAGTGTAGCACGCAATCATAATAACCTATTTATAATTTCATCCACACGGGTAACTTTTGGCACTATCCCTGACACAGTTATGGCTTTTTGTCTTTAAATACCTTTATCGGTTTCTTGCACCTATTAATTAGTTCCTCCATCATTCGCATCTTCAAGCACCTCAAATACTGCATCCTTATTAACCCATGTATTATATCTTTTTCTCTTATATTCCACTATTTATCCCACAGACTATCCTTCCAACATGTCTTGTCACGGAATCACCTATAACTATACATTTTAATAGTTCCATACTTCCACAAGCAGAAATAATTGAAATCCTGTATTACATTCCACAGTCTACGCTTCCCTTTATCTGTTCCATCTATTTAAGTTATGATAGCCTCCAATATCTTCTCCAATATACAAATTATACATACAACTTGCACATCTTCATTACAATCTTCCTTAAAGGTGAATTTTACAGAAAAAAGAAAACTTAAAAGTCAAAAGAACTACTCGTATTGACTAATTTTGCAGGTTTACATTTTTTATAAAAAATATGTGCTAATAAGTGAAACATAGAACTTCGTGCAGAAAGAGCCCTTTTCCAAACGTTTTAGTTTTTACGTTCACCGCTAAGAAAAGTACTGTGACGTAATAGTTGCCAAACAAACGAATGACGCCAGCGAGTTGAATGTAAATAAACATGGCCAATGCATATGGAAAAACAGAGGCTGTTTTGACTTTGTGTTCTGAACAGTGGCAAGTAGCGACTTATCAATTCGAACCTACTCTGAACGAATCTAGAACAGTTACTTTTTACACAGATCTGACAAGTTCTAGTGATGAGAACAGTTCCACGAGTGAGAGTAGCGGAACTGTAAGTGATACTGATAGCGCCCAGGCCGGTTGCGAGTCGATCATACCTCCAGTGGAAGAATGGTGAGCCAAGTCATGACAACAAATATGGTCTGTATTATTTCACGTGAAATTATAAGCACCTCGAAACCTCTATGGTGTTTATAAACTACTGGTTTCACAGACTGGGTTTTATTTGTTTATACTTTGCCGACAGTGGTAAAAAATACTTGGCCCTTCCACAATCATTGTACCAGGTGATTGTGAAAAGATGGTGGGGACAATCCTGTCTACTGTCGATGTTTTTTTAGTCTTAACCTGCCTGCCTTGAAACCCATGGAATTCAAAACAGTGAGATTCGACCAAAAATATGAGTGTTCAAAGTGATCTTGACAAAGTTTTGCATGTTGTGAAGGAGTCCTGTTCTTCCTATTGACCATCCGCACCCACTGTAGCCACCTTACCGGTTCCTTCTCCTTGCAGGGAAAAGTTGATTGATTGATTAATTTAGTGTTTTATGCCACAAAGCAGCTAGGCTATCTGCGCCAAACGTCCGGTAAAAAGGTAAAAACAAATTAAATGTAGTAAAATATAGAAAAGGAAATGAAGGTAAAATAAAACATCAATGAAGCAGGCCTTTCCAGTCCTGGTGTCGAGTTATTTAATGTTCTAGCTATTTCCCAATTTCAAATTGAACAAGATAAATTGAATCTTTGGAAAGGGAACCACAATTGAAAAGGTGTAATGAATAAATATCCAACATTTAAATGAGGTTACAAAGATTAATGGTCATTGAAAAACTTAAAACTTTATCAAGGTGGACAGTGTCACTATCACCAATGACACTGCCCAATGTTACAGACAGAACATGTTTAAAATGGTGCCGTCGTTGAGAGTCGTTGGATGGCAAGAAAGTAAAATATAGCTTATTGTAATCCGAGTGCTACACAAACTACACACTGGTACCACAGTTCCAGATAAACGAAAACGATGAGTTAAAAACTGTGACCAATGTGTAGTCCAGTTAGAACAACTTCCTCCTTTTGAACTTTACGGTAGCTAGATGGCTAAAAAGGGTTTTATTTGGAAAAGCTTGTTGTCGCGTTACTCACTTCAAGTTGACTGCTAGCTGGCACGGAGCCGAGCCTTGAATACAGGATCATAGTCCATGTACGGAATAGGCACAGTGGTGATAGTGCCAGAGCAGATAGATTTAGCTGCCGTGTCTATAAGCTCGTTTTCGTGAATACCAACGTGGCCTGGTATCCAGAAAAACTGGATAGAAGTATGGGTTAATGAAAAATGGTCCAGTCGGTTTTGAATATGAGCAAGAACAGGGTGTGAGCCAACGTATAGCGATTTCAAGGCCAGAAGGGAACTAAGCGAGTCAGTATAAATAGTGCAATTGGAGTACTGCTCAGCATCAATATGATCCAGGGCAAGAGATATGGCGTACAGTTCAGCAGTGAACACAGAAGCTGTAGAGAGGATTCTCTACACAACAACCGAACTGCAACACACCATAGCAGAGCCCACTGAATTACCTGATTTGGAACCATCTGTATAAATTGGAACGGAATGATTGTTTGAAAGATGTTCATTAAATAAATGATGGTACTTCCAATCTAGAGTATCTGCCTTTTTCAGATGACTGAAAGAAAGGTCACATTTGGGGGCTGTAATAAGCCATGGTGGAATGGGCTGACTTGTGGAATCTACAATGTTATCCAAGAACAGATTCAATTCATCCAACGCGTCTGGATGCGAAGGCCAAAAGGAGCAATGGCAGATCTTCTGTTCTGAAAAAGTACGGCCCACTGAGGAAGGAAAACACACCCCCAGGTGGGATACTTTGGTAAGAAACGAAGTTTCAAAGAATATAGTAAAGACAGTTGCAAACGGTGAAGGTGCAGAGAAGGTTCATGAGATTCAACGAATAAGTTAAACTGGAGAGGTGCGGAAAGCCTTTTTGCAGAGTCGAAGTCCTTGGTGATGAATAGGGTCCAGCATCTTTAAGGCCGAGGGTCTGGCAGAGCTATAGACCATTAATCATTGATCCATAGTCGAGTTTCGATCGAATAAGAGCACGATATATCTTTAACATAGAACATCGATCTGCTCCCCAACGGGCAATAGAGAGGACTTGAAGGATGTTCAGTGATCTTGTGCATTTGACCCGTAGCTGCTTTAAGTGTGGTATAAAGGTCAGCTTATATTTAAAGATAAGCCCCAAGAACTTAGTCTCCGGGACCACTGGCAGCGAAACTTCACCGATATGAAGTTCAGGATCAGGGTGAACACCACGTTGATGGCAAAAGTGCAAGCAAACGGTTTTAAAGAGAGAAAAATTAAAGCCGTTCGCCAGGGTCCACTTCAGTACATGATTGGGGCAGTTTGTAGTTGCTGCTAAATATATCTCATGTTCGATGACTGACATAAGATGTGAAAGTCGTAGACATACAGCCCATTCACAACAGTGAGAGGGAGTTGTTCAGTGATGGCATTTATCTTTACACTGAAAACTGTGACACTCAAAACACAGCCCTGAGGGACTCGACTCCATGTTCCGGTACAAAAGAACGGGAAAGTGTCGAACCTACACGAATTTGGAATCTCCTGTCCATAAATTTTTTTAAATAAACATGGGTAACTGGCCACGTAACCCATATATATGGAGGTCTCACAAAACGCCATACCTTCATGTTGTGTCATAAGCCTTCTCAATGTCAAAGAATATTTATACAAGATGTTGGCATTTGAGAAAGGCTTTTCTGATTAATGTTACAAGTCGAATTAGGTGGTGTGTAGTGGAGTGCTGTTGTCGGAACCCACATTGGGTGGGCGAGAGGAGGTTGTTTGATTCGAGAAACCAAACAAGACGAGCATTGACCATCATTTCTAGGGTCTTACAGAGACAGTTCGTCAAAGCAATTGGATGGTAGTTTGAAGGAATCTTGGGATCTTTTCCAGGTTTAGAGAGAGGTAAAATAATACCCTGGCACCAAGCATCAGGAAAATATTCTCCTGGCAGATCCGGTTAAAGACAATTAGAAGGACATCAAGAAAAGCAGGAGCTAGATGGTGCAGCATATCATAGTGTACATCATCAGGTCCAACAGATGCACTGCCAGATTGATGAGGAGCCATTTTCAGTTCCACCAGTGTAAAGGGACAATTATAGTCAAAGAGACAGTCAGCTCGAAAGGAAAAAGGTGAACGCTTTGCCCGAGTCTTGACGACCAAGAAGGTGGAGCAACAAGCAGAAGTGCAAGATCCCCGGCAAAAGCTTTCACCTAGAGTATCAGCAATGCTTCGGACATCAGCCACCTCCTGACCATCAGAGACCAAGATCGAGAAAGGGAAAGAATTGTAGTGCCCACTGACCTTTCGAATCTTCTCCCATGTGACCTTGGAACTGGTGGTAAAAGATGTGCTAGTTGTGAACTTAATCCAAGATTCCTTCTGGCTTTGACATCTTACCCACCTAGTATGTGCATGGGTCCTGTTGGAAAGCGACGCGGTTTGAAAGTGTTGGATATCTACGAAAAGAATCTCAGGCCCATTTTTGAGCCTTTCGTGCCAAGTGTCAAGCAGGATTTCACCACGGACGAGGATATCGTGGAAAACGTGTCGAGGTTTTAGGAATACACTGAGCAGCTACTTGTATAATACAGTCAGTTACCTCTGCCACACAGTCATCTATTGATGGCTGATTTACGATGTCAGGATCAAGTTCTGCGAGGGCAGTAAAAATGGACCATTCTGCCTGACCCAGCTTCCACCGGGGCATGTGGGTAGGGTGGCATTGACCACGGCCAGTCTCTCTCAAAAGTATAGGAAAATTATCACTGCCTGGTGGATAATTGTCAACCTTCCATGTAAAATGGGAGAATAATGAAAGGGAGCAAACTGGGAGATCAATAGCGGTAAAGGACTGACTAGGTGCATAAAAATAAATTTAAAAACCAGTATTGAAAAGAGAAAGATTGTGATCAGAGAGCATACGGTCTACAGAGCGATCCTTCCCATCAATAACAGCACTTCCCCAGAGGGTATGATGTCCATTAAAGTCCCCCAGGAGTAGAAAGGGAGACAGCAATTGTTTAACGATTCAACGAAAGAATCTAGGTCTGATTGATCATATGTCTCTCCAGGTGACAGGTAGAGAGAAGTTACAGTGATGGTATGACTCAAGGAAACACGGATGGCTACGATCTTTAAGGGTGTGTTGATTGACAAAGGCAAGGTGGGCACATGCTGATCAACCAATAGTGCCACCCCTTCATGTACTTGTCCATCACACAGCCTGTCATTTCTGTACAGAAAAACTGCCGAATGTTGACTGTATCAGCAGGTTTTAGAAATGTTTCTTGTAAAGAAAGACAAAAAGGATGGTAGGAAGCAATCAGTGTTTTGATGTTATCCAGGTTAGAACGTAAACCTCGACAGTTTCATTGTATCAAGGTGACCATGTTTACTGACGGGTAGGCGAGGAAGCTGGAGAACCCTTCTGTTTACGACCACGTCTTTTTTCTTTGCTGTTCTTAGTCGGAGGAGGTCTATCGACCTCTATGGATCCTGCCCTGGGTCGAGTGGACAGGTCTTTGTTATTGGAAGGGGATTCCAATGACTAAGGACGCGAACGAATGATTGTTTTGCCTCTTAAGGTGGGAGAAAAAGATGTATAAAAATGCCATATTTGAAACTGAAGGTTGTGGATCATGAGGTTTGTTGGAATGTATGGGAGGAACAGAGATGGGTGTGGAAGTCGATTCATCAACCTGTTTAACTATGGAGGTCAAAAGACTTTTCATTTGTATAAAAAACGATTCTCTTGGAGGCACAGAGAGATCTGTCTGCACTCCCACTGTAGTTGTTGAACGAGGAGCAGCAGCACATGTCTGAGATGAAATGGTAGACAGCAATTTCCGAGCCTCAGAATAACTAATGTTATGAATCATTTTCAAATGCTGCACCTCTTTTTCCTCCAACCATTTTTGGCAAGGACGAAAGTAGGAAGGGTGAGAACCATTGCAGTGGACGTAATGAGGATCCATGTCACATTCATAGGCATCGCAGTCCTTGCCACCACAACGAGCACATGCCAGGAAACCATGACATGATGTCTTCGAGTGGCCGAACCTCTGATATTGGAAACATCGGAGAGGGTTTGGAATGTACGGCCATACCCTGCAATTTAGATAACCTGCCTTGATGGTGGCAGGTGTACGTGATGATGTAAATGTCAAAACAAGGGTATTTGTTGGCAGTGTGACTCCATCTTTGCGAGTGAAGATGTGCCTCACTGCAGAAACTCCTTGAGTGGAGAGACCAGCGAGAATCTCTGACTCGGGAACGTTCTTCAAATTCATCTCAACAATACCTCCTCGCGATGAATTCAAGGTAGCATGAGGGGTAACCTCAATAGGTAATTGAACTAATTGTCTTTGAATTCAAGAGGAGTTCACTGTGTTAGGTTGTGGATGTTTCAACTAATATGTCTCCAGATCGAAGCTTCTTTATTGACTTTGGAGTACCAGCAAGACCCTTTAGTCCCTTCTGAATAAAAAAGGGGGACATTTGCCCTAAAGGTTTTTTCTGAAACCATGTTATCATAAAACAAACATAAAGTAGCATTATGAAGACCAAAAATAGTCTCACAAAGTATATAATGCGAAAAAAAGCACCTATAGATTTATATAAAATATCAGCACTGAAAGGAACAAAATGGTCGACGCGCAACGAAGCGTGTTTGGCAACTATTAGGTCATAGTTGTAAAACGTCACGGAAACAGACGAACGACCGAGAGGAACTTGAGTTCGAGGACCCGCATATTTTGTTTCATTTTTTACTCAAAAACTAAAGTGTTTAAAAATATGGCAACCACACAGGAATGATACCTGACCAAAGTACATTTTCTAAGGCAATTATTAAATTTGTTGAAAATTCACCTTTGAAAGTACCTGTCTCGCGTCCTTCAATAACACCCATTTATTGCACCCATCACATCTAACAAACTGTAAAAGCTGAATTCCGACATTAGTTTTAATCATTGTATTTGTAGCAAAGGTTTAAACAACACAAAATATCAGTAGTTTACTGACAACTCTGAAGTCTAAGCCCCCCAGTGGCTCAGCGGTATGTCTGCGGACTTACACGCTAAAATCCGGGTTTCGATACCCATGGTGGGCAGAGCGCAGATAGCCCATTGTGCAGCTTTGTGCTTAATTCTAAACAACAACAACAACTGAAGTCTAACTTCACAGATAACAAGTTTTTATTTGATATTTATGTAATAATACAACGTATTTAGCGTTATTTATAACATATCTATAAGCTGAATCTAATTTAATAAACATAAAGTCAAGTAAACAAGTTTTTCTTAAAATACGAAGATACAATAAACTAGTCTATATATTGAATTTACTTAATAAAACCTGTTTCATGATATACCAGTAAACTGAATTATTACAGTTAAGCCTAAATTATCGTTATACGTCCTAAGCCTAATCTAACGTTGCAAACATTTGTAAGTACTTTCAACTTAATAATACTTGCTTATATTATGTCGGGGTAAGCTTGCTAATGCTTATATTATGTCCGTAGAAGTTTAATAAAAGTATACATTTTATATGAACAAACTCATTTAGACTCTCAATGAATAGTAATTGTATATTATTTCAGTTAGATTGTCAGTCAACATAAACTACGTCAATACAACTATTAGTCTATATTGACCCAATAAGATTGTCATTCAATATTATTTATGTCAGTACTAACTCAAAAAACTGTCAGTAAATATATCTAGAGTGTTAACTCAGTAAGACTGACAATCAACATCAGTTACGTTATTACTAATTCAGAAACATTGTCAGTCAACGTTAACCATGCCAGTGTTAACGCAGTGAAACTGTCAGTCAGTATTAACTACGTCAATACTTATTCGGAAAAATGGCAATCAACACTAGCTATGTCAGTGTTAACTCAGTAAGACTGTCAGCCAGTAGTAACAGTGTGTCAGTATGATCAGACTGGAATTGCAGTTTGATAATTATAATGGTAGTGAAAATAAAGCGATTATGAAATTGGTTACCAGTGTTTAATCACGCGAGGTGACCACAGTAAGGCGAAACAAACTTAGATTTATAAATAGCCTTACTAATAGGAGTACTAATCGACCTTACTGACAGTAATATTAGGCTTACGAATTGTAATACTAATTTACTGATAGCAGTGTTAGTTTTACTAACAGGGTTAGTAGCTTTACTAATGGGGCCAAGTATGGCAAGGTGGATTAAAGCGCTCGACTCTTAATCTGAGGATCGTGGGTTCGAAACTCCGTCGCACCAAACATGCTTCCCTTTCAGCCGTAGGAGCGTGATAATGTTGTGGTTAATCCCACTATGCATTAGTAAAAGAGTAGCCCAAGAGTTGGCGGTGGATGGTGATGACTACCTGCCTTCCCTCTAGTCTTACATTACTAAATTAGGGACGACTAGCGCAGATAGCCCTCATGTAGCTTTGCGCGAAATTGAAACAAACCTTTACTAACGGTAATATTAGCCTTATTAACCATTAAACAGCAGACATGTTGTAGGTAGCAGCATCAATTGATGATGGTCATCGTTTAAGAGTTAACGGCAACACTGGACTTCAAAATTTAAATATTAACCTTATTCAGGAGGATATTAGCCTTAATAAGAGGAAAATTATCGTTTCTCAAGCAATATCCACAGCATAATGTAGTCGCACGTTAATACAACACAAACTAAGAACGGGACAGAATCTTACCTAATTATTTTTTCATTCTTCCAAAGGGAATTTGGTAAAAGTATATTTTAGCCAAATAATAATGATAATGAAGAACGTTTAGCTATGTTGTAAAATTGCTAATCCACTGTTATTTATTCGTCATTATTTTATTATGTATTCTGGTTTTAGTAATTATTGCAAATGTTGTTGTTTTGAATTAAGCACAAAGCTACACAATGGGCTATCTGTGCTCTGCCCACCACGGGTATCGAAACCCGGATTTTAGCGTGTAAGTCCGCAGACATACCGCTGAGCCAATGGGGGGCCCATGTACCAACTTAGCAGTGCGAGCACAAATTTTCCAGTGTGACAGGTTAATGATAGAGCGCAACGTAGCACTGTGTGTGACTAGTTACTAGTAAAACACAATTGTAGTGTTTATAAGAGGTTAAGAGAATCAGTACTGTCTGGTCTCTACACGATATGGTTCACAAAAATCGGCTGATTTCTATTCGACGTAAAGGAATTGTTATCGGGTTCGGATGATTACCAAAAACATTTCGCATCACATAATTTAATTTACTAGAGTTATAAATTAACAAATTAACTAAGTAAATTATATCTTGGATCACTATTGATGTCACATGAAGTAACCTTTAGAAAACTGCCGGAACTAAGAGATGTGTTTTACTTGAGTAACGAAAGGTCGACTTTGCTTCACAACCGGTCGGAGTTAGCGTTGTTTGTGCAGACGTTTTTTACCCGAAAAATGACTTTAAAAGAAACATAAATATTTTGAAATGTGTTTATCAGAAGTTTGTAAAATATAATTTACAGTGTGTGTGTGTTTTTCGTATTGCAAAGCCACAAAGGACTATCTGCTAAGCCCACCGAGGGGAATCAAACCCCTGATTTTAGCGTTATAAATCCAGAGACATACCGCTTTACTAGCGGGGGCATAATTTACATAGAAAAACATTTCACAGTCAAAATTTTTATCTGTTGTTTTGTGGCCATTTAATAAAAGTACCACGTATTTCTACAGAAACATAAGAAACTTTACGTGACAACAATAACTATACAACGTAGTGGATCTTTACGTGACAACAATAACTATACAACGTGGTGGATCTTTACATGACAACAATAACTTTACAACGTGGTGGATCTTTACATGACAACAATAACTTTACAATGGTGAGAGATGAAGTTATACAGTTTATACAGAAGAATAGACCTGTAAATTCTCATGTTTCTAACTCTAGAATTACCGATGTGGTCCGACCCCAGCCGGTTGTTAAATACATTATAAACTAGTTACCCTGCATGTAGTTTCCAAGAATCTGTTTATTACAGGGTCTTTTATAATATATGAGTCATAACACATAAAATAAATTAATGTGGCGTCGAGACTGAAGTGTATACCCCCTATTTTGTGTGATGACCTTCCATGCTTTTTACATGTTCAATCAATGACTTAACCCAGCTTCTTTGGTCAGTGTTGGATCGGACAAAAAACTAATTAAAAACAACACATTGAAAAATCCATTGGAATATCTGTTATTTGTTTATTAAGTTTGATTAGTATATGATTAAGTTCTAGGACCGTGACTTTGTAACAGTCACCAAAGAATAGTGAACTTTTGTTTATAAACACATACAATATAAGTTGAACTTTAATAGCCGTCAGCCGTTAGATAAGCCACAAGTCTAGCAGATTCGCAGGGAAGCATATAGTGGTTCAGAAATGGTGAAAAGAAACATCTGGTGTGTAACCAGCTTGATAACGGTAACGACCGAAGTCTCTCATTTACCATTTGTGCCCACCTCGTTTCTTGTCAGCACCACGTGAGAATTCCCGTCGGGTGTGGCTACTGACGTCAGTCTCATGCAATTGTACGTGCTGTCAAAATTTGAACCCAAATTATATTCAGAAAAAAAAAAGAGGAGTCACGTGATGTAAATAGAAAATTTCCATTGGACTTCATTTCGTCATACTTGGTTCTGCTTAAGCTCGAAAGCAAAGTTTATTCCAATACTAAGCCTAAGTCATGTAAATATCTACTGTGACCACACGCAGAAATATGCAACATCATTAAGACTATTCGACTGGAAGAACGAAAATAATCCGTTCTCTGTTTACCTAAAAATTAAATACTTAGCAGAAACATCAAAAAGTATTTTTACGAGATGTTTTATACTTATTTGATTTTGTTCAAAAGGTCAAATGAACAAATACAGGCTTAAAACCTAAATTTAAAACGTCTAATGATTTTGAAAATATATCTTTCATTTTAAGATGCTATTTTAGTAGTTCTTGCAAGGAAGAAAAACCGTACAATTTTATTGTGAGATTTATAATTCTAGGGAAGACACTACTAATGACAACATCCTTATAAAGTGTCAGGCTGGTGCATACAATAGATTTCGGTTTTAAAAAACAGTTTTATCATTCTATTACGAATAAGGCTTATTTCTCTGTTCGTTTGTAAACAACAGGCTCTCTGAGCAGTGACCATCCTGAGTATCGAAACATTGGTTTTAGTATTGTTAGCCTTTAAATTTATAGTTAGTCCATCGAGAATTGTCAGATTTTTTAATTGGTACTTTTAAAATTTACTTGAGCGGTTATTTATGAAAGAAAAACAACACTATTTGACCATCTCTTACCAGACACTATTTGACCATCTCTTACCAGTAATGATCTTTAATAAATGCTCTTGAAATTGTAATGTGCTAAAGTGACCTGTGTGAGGTAACATTCATGAAACAGGTCAGTCTTGATAAGTTAAACGAATATGGTAACATTTATGACATAGGTCAGTCTTGACAAATTAAACTGGTATGTTAACATTTATGATACAGACCAGTCTTGATAAGTTAAACTGGTATAGTAATATTTATCACACAGGCGAGTCTTGATAAGTTAAATGAATATGGTAGCACTTATGACACAGGCCAGCCTTGATAAATTAAACAGGAATGGTAACATTTATGACACAGGTTTCTCTTGGTAAGTTAAACTGGTATAGTAATATTTATCACACAGGCGAGTCTTGGTAAGTTAAAAAGCTATGGTAACATTTATAGCACAGGTAAGTCTTGATAAGTTAAATGAATATGGTAGCACTTATGACACAGGCCAGCCTTGATAAGTTAAACTAGTATGGTAACATTTATGAGACAGGTCTGTCTTGATAAATTAAACTGCTATGGTAACATTTATCACACAGGTAAGTCTTGAAAAGTAAACTGGTATGGTAAATTTTATGACACAGTTTAGTCTTGATAAGTTAAACTAGTATGGTAACATTTGTGAGACAGGTCAGTTTCAAAAAGTTAAATAGCTATGGTAACATTTATGACAAAGGTCAGTCTTGATAAGTAAAACAGTTATGGTTACATTTATGACACAGGTCAGTCCTGATAAATTAAACTTCTATGATAACATTTATGACACAGGTCAGTCTTGATAAATTAAACTGGTATGGTAACATTTATGACACAAGTCAGTTTTGATCAATTAAAATGCTATGGTAATATTTATGACACAGGTCAGTATTGATAAGTTAAACTTCTATGGTAACACTTATGACACAGGTCAGTATTCATAAGATAAACTGCTATGGTAACATTTATGATACAGGTCAGACTTGATAAATTAAACTGGTATGGTAACATTTATGAAACAGGTAAGTTTTGAAAAGTTAACCTGTTATGGTAACATTTATGACAAAGGACAATTTTGATAAGTAAAATGGTTATAGTAACATGTATGACACAGGTCAGTCTTGATAAGTTAAACTGCTATGGTAACATTTATAACACAGATCGGTCCTTATAAATTAAACTGGTATGGTAACATTTATGACAAAGGACAATTTTGATAAGTTAAATGGTTATGGTAACATTTATGACGCAGGTTGATCATGATAAGTTAAACTGGTATGGTAACATTAATAACACAGTTAAGTCTATATAAGTTAAATGGTTATGTTAACATTTATGAGACAGTTTAGACTGGATAAGTGAAACTGGTATGGTGGCATTTATGACAAAGGTCAGTTTTGAAAAGTAAAACGGTTATGGTAAAATTTATGTCACAGGTCAGTCTTGATAAATTAATTTGCTATGGTAACATTTATGACACAGGTCAGTCTTAAAAAGTTAAACTGGTATGGTAACAATCATGACAAGGTAAGTTTTGATAAGTTAAATGGTTATGGTAACATTTATAAATTAGGTCAGTCTTGATAAGTTAAATGGTTATGGTAGTTTTTATTACACAGTTTAGCCTTGATAAGTTAAACTGGTATGGTAACATTTATGACACAGGTCAGTCTTTTGATAAGTTAAACTGCTATGGTAAAAGTTATGACACGTGTCAGTCTTTATAAGTTAAATGGCTTTGATAACACTTATGAATAAGGGAATTCTTGATAGGTTAAATTGGTACGGTAAGAATTATGACACAGGTTAGTTTTGATAATGTTAACGGGTGTGGTAACATTTTTGACACAGGTAAGTCTTGATAAGCTAAATGGTAACATTTATGACACAGGTCAGTCTTGATACGTTAAATGGTTATGGTAATATTTATGAGACTGATCAGTTTCGATAAATTAAACTGCTGTGGTAACACTAATGACACATGTCAGTCTTGACAAGTTGAACTGCTATGGTAACATTTATGACACAGGTCAGTTCTGAGAAATTAATTTCTCAGAATTAATTATGATCAGTTAAACTGGTATGGTAACATAGGTAAGTTTTCATAAGTTAAATGGTTATTGTAGCACTTATGACACAGTTTAGTCTTTACATGTTAAAGTAGTATGGTAACATGTGTGACACAGGTCAGTCTTGATAAGTTAAACTGGTATAATAGCATTTATGACACAAGTCAGTCTTGATAAGTTAAAATGCTTTGGTGACATTTATGAAACTGGTAAGTTTTGAAAAGTTAAATGGTTATGATAATATTTATCACACAGGACCGTCTTGATAAGTTAAACTGCTATGGTAACATTTATAACACAGGTCAGTCTTGAAAAATTAAACTGGTATTGTGACCTATATGACACAGGTCAGTCTTGATAAGTTAAATGGTTATGGTGAAATTTATTACGCAAGTCAGTCTTGATACGTTAAACTGGTATGGTATCATTTATGACACAGGTAAGTTTTGACAAGTTTAATTGCTATGGTAACATTTATTACACAGGTCAGTCTTGATAAGCTGATCTAGAATTTTAACGTTTATGACACGGGTCAGTTTTGATAAGCTGATCTAGAATTATAACGTTTATGACACGGGTCAGTTTTGATAAGCTGATCTAGAATTATAACGTTTATGACACGGGTCAGTTTTGATAAGCTGATCTAGAATTATAACGTTTATGACACGGGTCAGTCTTGATAAGCTAAATGGTTATTCTAGTACTTATGACTCAGTTTTGTCTTGATAAAGTAAACTAATATGGTAACATATATGAGACAGGTCAGTTTCAATAAGTTAAACTGCTGTGGTAACATTTATGACAAATATCAGTCTTGATAAGTAAAATGGTTATGTATGATTTGTGACACAGGTAAGTCTTGATAAATTAAAATGCTATGGTAACATTTATGACACAGGTCAGTCTTTATAAGTGAAATGGTTTTGGTAACACTTATGAATAAGGGAAGTCTTGATAGGTTAAATTGATACGGTAAGAATTATGACACATGTGAGTTTTGAAAAGTTTAACGGGTATGGTAACATTTATGACACAGGTTAGTCTTGATAAGTTAAACTGCTATGGTAACATTTATGACTTAGGTCAGTTTTGATTAGTTAAACTTATGTGCTAACATAGATCATTGTTACAATTCGTGTAACAGTATTACAAAATGTAAGTGAAATATTTTTACCAACGAACTAGGAATTATACATTACTTAATACGTTCTATTTCTGTTAGCATTGTTGTTAGGTGTTTCTATTTCTGTTTCATCGTTGTTATTAGCACAAAGCTGATATGTAGTGTTGTGTACTACTTTAGTTTACCTCTGTTTTTAAAAGTTTAAAGCTAAATAACTGTTTTGAATATTAGCTTATAAAGTATTCTGACGGAGGTTCGTAGACATATTGACGTTTTCTTGTAAACTTCACATCATAAGAAATTTAAAATAGCTTTGGGGAGCGACACTGAAGTTAACGACGCAGTAACAAATTCGATGACGCGTTTGAAGGGAAATTGAAAACGTTAAAACAAATAGGAGAAACGCAAGAAAAGAGCATGAAAGAGAATGCATTAAGAAAGAGAAGTGGCTTTAGGGTTAGAGATACACTTTAACTTTCAAGTTTAAGTACTTATCGTTTGATGAAAGACAGGAATGATTAATCAACTAACAGGTTTCATTGTAATGGAAGTAATGTGGTGTTATGGTCAAACTGCGATTTTTAGATACTCCGACAAGTTTGGTGGATAAAGGTAATCTACTAGGATCTAAGAACTTAGGTTGTTTTTCTACTGGGATCTAGAAACTTAGATTGTTTATCTACTAGGATTTATGAACTTAGATTGTTTATCTTATTCAAGTAACAGTTTCAGACAAGTTGAGTCTATCTGCACTTTGGTGTTATGTGGTTTGGAGAAAGAAAGGAATTATGTGTTTAAATCCTTCAATGTATAGATGTGCACACGTACTCTCTCGAAACCAACTTTAAGATTTTCTTGATGTTTTATTTATATTCCTGAAACCAACTTCAACTCTATCATGACAGGTCACGGGTCAAAGATCATGTCATCGCGTTTGTTGACTCGCATTCAAAAGTTTATTTGATTATTATTTTATAGACTTAGATCATTAAATTTAATATTAAACTATAGATTATAATTGAAGTTTTCATATTATACATTATTTAATTTCGTAATTCAAAAATAGATATTTAAAAAAAACACAATCGTAGATATTTATGTCACATGGTATATTGAATGCAGCACTGGTTCAAATTGGTTTTTCTTTTGTGAAAATACAAAGTCTGTAGTTTTATATAAATTATAAAATCAAATTACCAATATTTAAAAAATTAGAAGATAAAATAAAACTTCCTATGTTTTCTATATGATGAGATATCACTAATGTACAGAATCAAACACACTACCCTAATGTATCGAATCAAACACACTACCCTAATGTACTGAATCAAACACACTACCCGAACGAACAGAATCAAACACAATACCCTAATATACAGAATCAAACACAATACCCTAATTTACAGAATCAAACACAATACCCTAATGTACAGAATCAAACACAATATCCTAATGTACTGAATAAAACACAATACCCTAATGTACAGAATCAAACACAATACCCTAATGTACTGAATTAAACACAATACCCTAATGCACTGAATCAAACACAATACCCTAATGCACTGAATCAAACACAATACCCTAATGCACTGAATCAAACACAAAACCCTAATGTACTGAATCAAACATAATATCTTATATTCCGCCAACCTCCTTTGACTTTTGGAAATGGTTCTAATATACATGAATTATACATGTGAATAACTAATTGGGAAACCAGAATTTACTACAAGTGTTTTTTTTTGTCCTCGTGAATTTTCAAATGTAATGGCGTCGTTTGTCTTTCGGGACAAACCTTCGTTCTGGTAAGTTGAGTCTTTAGCCTGTCTGAAATTTCCATTATTTTCCTATATTTAGTTTTATTGCTACACTAAATAAATTATAATTGATTTATATAATATTTTAGAATTTGTTGGTTATTCAAATGTTTGTATAAAACCTAAAAAAAATTATTTCATCTCACTTCCTGCACGTACAAAATTTCTTAAGGCTTAGCACCCGACAACAATGTTCCCCACTGGTAAGTCTACGGATCTACAATGCTAACATCACTGGTTAGATTCCCCTCGGTGGAGTCAGCAGATAGCCCAATGTGGCTTTGCCATAAGAAAAACACACACACACCTATAACAAACTGCAATCGAGTACAAAGGTTGCAACTAGAAGAGACAATTGTTTGCCTTATTTCTTTATTTACTGTTCTGTGTGATAAGAAAAATACGGTTAAAGTCTTATCTGTAAACAATAGTGACATATATAAAACATTACAACTGAAACATGATTGCATTTTACAAAATATACAATTCCTCTAAAACACAACCAACTCGCTCCCCCCAGTGGCTCAGCGGTATGTCTGCGGACTTACACGCTAAAATCCGGGTTTTGATACCCGTGGTGGGCAGAGCACAGATAGCCCATTGTGCAGCTTTGTGCTTAATTCTAAACAAACACAACCAAGTCAGGTCACTTTGTAAAGACTAAAGGACAGTTTTATATTTACGGATACGAAAAGATGAGTGCGCGTGCGCAGCGTAACTGTAACTTCAATCTTAGCCAGTAACGGCTAAAAGGTCAGAATAATAAAATTAATAAATACACGTGGGTGTGTAAAATGTTATGACATTTATTTTGTGTTTTCCAGTTATACCTTGGAAACATTCTAAAAAGAAAATTTTTTTATTGTGGTTTATTTGTTTGTTTGTTTTTGAATTTCGCGGAACGCTACACGAGAGCTATCCGCACTAGCCATCTTCAATTTATCAGTGTAAGACTCGAGGGAAGGCAGCGAGTCATCACACCCACCAACAACTCTTGGGCTACTCTTTTTTACCAAGAAATAGTGGGATTGGCCATTATATTATAACGCCCCCACGGCAAAAAGAGCGGGTATGTTTGGTACGATAGGGATTCGAACCGTTTATGGCGTTACGAGATTGATCGAATCTATTGAACATGAGATTGCGACTTGATAATGAAAATAACATATGGAATATAAAGTTTCCTTTGAAAGATGGTTGACAACTTTCTGGACGATCAAGCGGATTAAGGTTGTTTGTTTTCGAACTTCGCACAAAGCAACTCGAGGGCTGTCTGGTCGTCCCTAATTCAGCAATGTAACAGTAGAGGGAAGGCAGCTAGTCGTCACCACCCACCGCCGACTCTTGGGCTACTCTTTCACCGAAGAATAGTTGGATTGACCGACGGGGATGCGCACCCGCGTCTCTTAGATTACGAGTCGCACGCCTTAACACGCTTGGCCATGCCGGGCCCAGTGGATTAAGATCCGGTATCTAACAACATATAACGAGGAATGTTTAGCCTGCTGTGTAACCTAGATGTAACATCAAGATCCGGTAGCTGACAACATATAACGAGGAATATTTACCCTGCTGTGCAACCTAAATGTAACATCAAGATCCGGTATCTAACAACGTATAACGAGGAATGTTTAGCCTGTTGTACAACCTAGATGTAACATCAAGATCCAGTATCTAACAACATATAACGAGGAATGTTTAGCCTGCTGTACAACCTAGATGTAACATCAAGATCCGGTATCTAACAACATATAACGAGGAATATTTACCCTGTTGTACAACCAAGATGCAATATCAAGATCCGGTAGCTGACAACATATAACGAGGAATATTTACCCTGTTGTACAACCAAGATGCAATATCAAGATCCGGTAGCTGACAACGTATAACGAGGAATATTTACCCTGCTGTACAACCTAGATGTAACATCAAGATCCAGTATCTAACAACATATAACGAGGAATGTTTACCCTGCTTTACAACTTGGAGCAACATAAAGATCCGGTATCTAACAGCATATAACGAGGAATATTTACCCTGTTGTACAACCAAGATGCAATATCAAGATTCGGTAGCTGACAACATATAACGAGGAATGTCTACCCTGCTGTACAACCTTCACAAAGTTAAAAATAGGATGATGATGCGTGGTATTTTTTGTGAAATTATAGAGTTGTACTCACGTCACGTAGAGACGTGTATGTACTTCTTACTTGACATCAGCAGAAGATAACAGGGAACAACAACGACAGTCGATGTTCAAGAGGGATCTTTCTGGCCGCCGCCTTCCCGACTCATCATCGATTTGAGCACCCCGTACAAACCTAACCATCATGCTCGAAACGTCAAGCGACCTACGAATGGAAGATAGATAGCTCTGGTAAGAAATGTTTTACCGACAAGGCCGTGCTATAATGGAGACCCAGGCTCATGGTTTCAATAAAAATTCAAGATCTTCATGTTAATTCGATGAAATTCGTTTCCAGATGAGAAAGAATAAACAAAACAAAACGAACATCTGAAGTCTTATTCTTGTCCTTGAAAAATAAATTTTAAACTTATGTAAACTTTAAGATGTTTCGGGTCAATGAGAAGGGAGATAAATGTTTTGACCAGAAGAGTTTTAACATGGAGACATCAACCTTTTAGAAGTAACTTGACGTATTGCAAGAAGTCTGGAAATTTTCCAAACGTCTGGTGTAAACTTCCGTCTAGATTTAGAGTACCATAAACTTCGAGTGTTAATAACAGTATGTAACAAAACGTTTACTTTTCCTTATTACTGGGCAGAAAGTGTTGTTTCATGATTACTTATGCCTAAAGTAAATGGAAAAGACATATTTTTCTCTTCAAAATTTGCTTTTGTTACCCAGGAGCGTATAACGAAAACATGATGAGAGACTGTATTTGGGGGCTAATACGTGAAAGTGATTTACATTACAGTCGCAAATCTGAAAACACTACTCACTTTTAAACATTTTTGTATAACTTTAGGATAAATACATGTAAATCTCGACTCATATGTTATTTTATTCAGACCTTATGTAAATGAAAATGTGAAAATTTGCCCGTTTTTCATAGAAAATAAGTTAATTTCTTTATTTTATTATCCAGATCACAAAAACAAAGATTGAAGGGAATAATTGTCATTTTATGTACTTTTACAACATAAGCAATTAAGAAATAATACATACTATCCAGGGACAATTTTCGTGTTACATAGTGTAATGAATGTCTTATAGCCAGACATATCTAATGGAATGTTGGAAATTCACATTGGGAATGAATGACATATTTAAGTGCTGAATATAAAGGTAATGTTCTTTATTGTTCGTGGCAGGTTTTATTTCTTTACATGCTTAATGACAGTTTAACCATTTAAAGAACCTGTCTCAACGTTTTTAGACAATACTTTATTGACATGTAATACAATTTGTTTGTTTTGAATTTTGCGCAAAGCTACTCGATAGCTATCTGCGCTTCCCTTCCCTAATTTAGCAGTGTAAGGCAGCTAGTCATCACCACCCACCGCCAACTCTTGGTCTACTCTTTTACCAACGAATTGTGGGATTGACCGTCACATTATAACGTCCCCAGGACTAAAAGGGGCGAGCAAGTTTGGTGCGACCGGGATTCGAACTCGCGACCCTCGGATTAGAGTCGAACGCCTTAACACGCTTGGCCATGCCGGGCTCACATATAATACAGATATGATAACCACAGACACGAAGCTAAAGTCGTAAATATACGAGAAATAAATAGAGGCTGTGAGAGAAAAAAAACGAGATAAAACAGCAGATTCTAAATTAGATTCGAAAAATATGAGAATAAGAAAAAACCAAACACGCAAAAGGTAGAGAACAGTTTCTGTTCAGTGACTCCTTGTTTACAAAGACAAAGACACTAAAGGTAGAGAACAGTTTCTGTTCAGTGACTCCTTGTTTACAAAGACAAAGACACTAAAGGTAGAGAACAGTTTCTGTTCAGTGACTCCTTGTTTACAAGGACAAAGACACTAAAGGTAGAGAACAGTTTCTGTTCAGTGACTCCTTGTTTACAAAGACACTAAAGGTAGAGAACAGTTTCTGTTCAGTTGTTTCTTGTTTACTTGTTTTTTGGAATTTCGCACAAAGCTACTCGAGGGCTATCTGTGCTAGCCGTCCCTAATTTTGCAGTGTAAGACTAGAGGGAAGGCAGCTAGTCATCACCACCCACCGCCAACTCTTGGGCTACTCTTTTACGAATAGTGGGATTGACCGTCACATTATACACCCCCACGGCTGGGAGGGCGAGCATGTTTAGCGCGACGCGGGCGCGAACCCGCGACCCTCGGATTACGAGTGCACGCCTTAACACGCTCGGCCATGCCAGGCCATTCTTGTTTACAAGAACAAAGACACTAAAGGTAGAGAACAGTTTAATTTAATATAAAACAGAACAGTAGCTATTGAATGTAAGTAAGAACTGTAAGTATTTAAATGTAGATTAGAACAGTAAGTAACTGAATGTAGAATAGAATAGTAAGTAATCGAATGTGACATTGAAAAGTAAATAACTCAGTGTGGAATTGAACAGTAAATAACTGAATATAGAATAGAAAAATAAATAATAGAATATGACATACAACAATAGGTACCTGAATGTAGAATAGAACAGTAAAACACTGAATATACAACAAAACAGTAAAACACTGAATATAGAATAGAACAGTAAAACATTGAATGTAGAATAGAACAGTAAGTAACTGAATGTAGAATAGAACAGTAAGTAACTGAATGCAGAATAGAACAGTAAAACACTGAATGCAGAGTAGAACAATAAATAATTGAATCTATATTAGAACAGTAAGCAACTGAGTGTAGAATAAAACAATAAATAACCTTTTATGAACTTTTTTGAATTTGTTTAGTTTTTTTCACTAATATTTTTAGAGACCCCAAATCTTTGTTTATAAATTTTGTTTATCGTTACAAGTTTTAAATAAGTCTCAGAACAAACAGAATCTGGAAACAGGTGAGCAGAACACGTTAGGAACAAGAGAAAGACGTAAGAAGGTGTAAGGATACTGTCTATTGTTTTATTAGCCAATCAGTGGGTCAGTAATTGTCGCACGGAGTTGCTCGAGCCACATACATGAAAAAAAATGAACAATGAAAGAAGTGTGCTCATATAAACTATGTTGCAAATTCAAATTCATATATTGAAACGCGTATGTGTTTAAAAGCTGGAGTCCAGTATATACTAACGTGGATATTGTTATACCTTAATAGTTGCTAGTATCTAGTCCATACCTACGAAGTGTCCTTTAAAGTCAGTATGTACTAACGTGTGTATTGTTATAAAAATATAGACATTAGTATGTATTGACTTTGAAGGAAGTCTTGTTTGTGACCGTCTATATGAGACAAGAAAGGTTTATGTGAAGATAAAATGTTTATGCAAAAGAGAAGCTCTTGGAATAAGGAGAACTATTTACATGAAGGAGAAACATCTATAAGAAGAAGAAACGTTTGTCATTCATCGATTCGGGAGTGTAAGGTCTATCTCAATTTTAATAACATATGCTGTCTTTATCACGTTCTCTCCATCACATTTTGTGTAATAATTGTGTATACAGCAACGGTCTCCTTTTCTATTGTAACAGGATCACATGTGGTCATCGCAAAACCGATTAATAGTGTGAGAAGTGTAGCAATCAAATCATAAATCAGAATAGCTTTACAAACACTTTACTGTTTCGGATTATTGTACTTCAGTTTTCCGTGACGTCTCCGTAACAAATTCTAATATAGTAGAAGGTAATTTCGCCTTATTTTTTTTAGTATGAGCTACAAATTATCGGTGTTAAAAATGTTCTCTCCTTCACATTCAATTCGCTGATGCTTCGAGACTCGGCGTAAAACTGGACGCGCACACACGCATCTAATACAGTAAAGCGATCGATAAAACTGGACGCGCACACACGCATCTAATACAGTAAAGCGATCGATAAAACTGGACGCGCACACACGCATCTGATACAGTAAAGCGATCAAAGAACGCTTGCATTATTCATTCACGTAATAGTAATATAAGAGCTTGATTATTTAATGATATAATAGGACAGGCCCTGAGGCAACGTGGTTCCTGTGTACACCTTTTCAACATCATAAAACTGATTATCAAACTGCTACACGACAAGTACGTTCTAAGAGTAAACAACGACTTGTTACCATATTCTAAAATTGACTATCAAACTGCTACACGACGACAAGTTCGTTCTAAGAATAAACAACGACTTGTTACCATATTCTAAAACTGACTATCAAACTGCGACATGACGTCAATCGTACCTACTTGTTCTAATCGGACATGTTTAATAACCGAATGTTCTGTTTTCTCTGGGTATAAAGATTGATCTTTAAGTTTCATTACACTTTGTACAAACTTCGAATAGGGTTATAAGTTCTTGTTTAGCTGGTAATCCTAGTTATCAAGTTTGTAAAGATTGGAAAGACAGAATAACAGACTAATGTGGATGTATTATGGTAGGTGTAAGGGATTTTATGATTCTGTCTTTCAGTGTAAAAAAACGATCCTTACTTCTTCTGTATATATACTCGAGAGAAGATAACACTGCCTCGCTATTACAGCTTATATTTTCATGACATAATGGTTACTTTCTGCTCGTCAGAACTGACAGTTCTTCCAAAGCAAGTCCACATACTCCTAATATTAAATTACTCATCCAACAAAATCACAAAATCTGAAGAACTCTTTCTTCTTCTTCCACGTTAATTTTGATTCAATAATAAAGAAGAAAGTCAGTTTCACGTTTCTCAGTTTGGTACACTTGTCAAAACTGTCGTAAAGTTTATCTTCATGCTTTTTATTATGAAAGTTATCAAATATAGTCAATCGGAAACTTCTAGAAACTTTAAGATATCATGAAAAATGAAACTAATTGCACGTGCACTAGAAGACAAACGTGTACTAGGCTTTTTGTTTTAGTAATTGAATGTTGGTGAAAGAAAATTATTGCAGAATAGGCTGCTGATTAAAACGTATATAAACTACAATAAAACGTCTGTTTTGTTATCTTTTAATGTAAATAATATTGAAAGTTTACTTATGGCGGAAGTTGATTCGTAAGTCACAGTGAAAGAAAGATCTTACTTACAAAGGAACAAAACAAATATAATTAAAGTACGTCGTTTCTTTGGCTTATTAAATTCTTTTATTCTCTAACCAGATCAATGGAACAATTCTTAACTGAATGTAAGATCATTTAGGAAATAAAACAACTAACAATGCTAAAGTAATTAACCTGGTCTTATCTCTTGTTTTAATTAAGTTTGTATGAACTTTGCAAAAGATTTCATGTAAACACAATTTGTACTACGGTGTATCATACACGTTCACTGCATTCTAACGTGTCTTGATCTCAAACTAACACTCATTCATGGAGCATATATTATGCGCTATTCAGGAATACAAGTGGAGTGTTATTAAGTCAAGGACATATATGAAATGAGAGACAAATCTAGCGCTAGGTGTGGTATATTAGAAAGACAAAAACTAACCAACAGGACATACCGCCAAATGTTGGTGAATAGAACATTTAACTGTCGCTTTTATAAATCACCTTGGGTAAAGGAAAGCGAACCTTGGACCCTTTTACTTTTATCAGTTTATGTGATGCGAGGTTAAGGCAAGGCCTAGGATGTTACAACACTAGCTTTAATTTTATTGTAACGCCGAAAAAAATTATATGTGAACATATGTGTACCTACTGAAACGTCTCTGGTACTAAATTAACTATTATTATTAGTGAACATTTAAAATTTTGTTAAAATTCACCGGAGACTCAAAAATGACTCATTCCTTTCTCCATTAGGGTTAAAAAAGTGTTGATTCAATTAGAAGTGATAGTTGTTATAAGAAAAATGGAAACGTTGCACATGTAATTAACATGGGCGGCTAATTGGACATTACTGAATTAAATTTTTAAAATTATTTGTTTGTTTGTTAATTTCGCACAAATCTACTCGAGGGCTATCTGTGCTAGCCGTCCCTAATTTAGCAGTGTAAGACTAGAGGGAAGGCAGCTAGTCATCACCACCCACCGCCAACTCTTAGGCTACTCTTTTACCAACGAATAGTTGTATTGACTGTCACATTATAACACCCCCACGCCTGGGAGAGCGAGCATGTTTGGCGCGACATGGATGCAAACCTCGCGACTCTCAGATTACGAGTCGCACGCCTTAAAACTCTTGGCCATGCCGGGTCCTTTTAAAATTAACTACTTTAAATTAATTGTCGCCATTAGTGTGGAAAATAACACAATTATGTTGAAACTTGTCTATAAAATTAAGGGTTGGACGTTTCTACAAAATTGGAAATTAGAATTTTCCACAAGTTCAAGAATTAAGTTTTTTCAAATATATATAAGTAATGTAATTAGTTGTTAATATACTTTTTTATATATACTAGTACACGTGTGAGTATAATTATTCGGTAATATGTATTTATCAATACTAATGTTTATGTGAGAATAATTAAATGTTAATATATGTGTTTAGGTGAACTAATACATGTTGGAATGTAACTGGTTGTTGATGAAGGGGTTTATGCATAATATTAATTGTGTCAGTATAATTAGTTGTTAATGTACACTAATATATGTGTGTGAACATGATTAGGTATTAATGTATATTAATATATGTGTGAGTATAAATAGTTGATAATATATATGATTATCTATACTGATATATCAGTAACTATAATTAGTTGTTAATGTAGGTGATTTATGTACACTAATATATGTGTGAGAACAATAAGTTGTTATTATATGAGTTTACCCATACTAATATATTTAAGAGTATAATTAGTTGTTGTGTTGAAGTAAGCACAAAGCTACAAAATGGGCTATCTGTGCTTTGCCCACCACGGGTATCGAAACCCGGTTTTAACGTTGTAAGTCCGAAGACATACCGCTGAGCCACTGGGGGAGAGTATAATGTGTTGTTAATGTGTACTAATACGTGTGTGAATATAATGTGTTGTTAATGTGTACTAATACATGTGTGAGTACAATGTGTTGTCAGTGTATATTAATACGTGTGAGTATAATTAGTTGCTAATGTATACTAATATATATGTGAGTATAATTAGTTGTCAATGTATTTAAGTATTCTAATATATGTGTGAGTACGAGTAGCTATTAACTGAGACTATTAGATGTGTGAGTATAATTAGTTTTTAATGCATGTGTTGATGTATATACGTGTTTACCTGTTTAAATTTGTGTGTAATTATAATTAATTAGTGACGTATCCGCCTATCTATACTAATATATGTGTGAATATAATTAGTTTGTTATTGTATGTGTTGATGTATACTAATTTATTTGTGAACATAATTAGCTGTTAAAATATATGTTTACGTAAACTAATATATGTTTTCGTATACTAACTAATTTGTGTGTTTATAAACATGTAATAATGACAGCTGGTTTGGGTGGTGTAATGAATGGTAATGGAACATATTTGTAGATAGGGATACATTTTTGGATAATAGGTGTGGGTAGTAAAGATTTGTTTGTAACAACAATGGATAATTCCTGGTATGTAGCTCGTTGTCGCAAAATAGCTTTCAGACTTTTAGATTCATCTGTGAGATATAGTAATAGAAACCGAATCCTATCGTTTCGGTTAGGAAAGAAGGCCCGAACTGTCTGAAGTAGTTGGTATATAATATCTATCGTTTTACTGGTCTATTATTTTGATATTTTTATGGTTAGCTCAAAAATCCCTTGTTTAGATTTACGCTAAAAGAACTACTTTTTTAGACTTTTATGAACGTATAAAATTCTAGAAATAACATCATAACACTTCACAAGCTGTGTTTTCGTATTATTTGTCAATCATGTCGTTACTGTTTCTCTAGGTATATAGGCTACCTATGCTATGCCTACAAAGAATATTGAAATCTTTTGTTTTGGATGGTACGAGCCCTCAGTTTACAACTGAATCGCTGGGGTTTTTAAATTAAATAATTTTCAAAATAAACGTCACAGTCTCAGATTCACTTGAAATATACGTCAGTTTGACGTTGAAATAATAAATTACGTAAAATGAAACGCGCTGTTCTAAAAGAGAAAAAGAAACAAAACTTGAAAAATGTATTCAGCAGTTCAAAACGTTTTTGAGATTTCCGTGCTGGTAAACATGTATTTATATTTTGTTTTTCGCACAAAGCTACTCGAGGGCTATCTGTGCTAGCCGTCCCTAATTTAGCAGTGTAAGACTAGAGGGAAGGCAGCTAGTCATCACTACCCACCGCCAGCTCTTGAGCTACTCTTTTACCAACGGATACTGGGGTTATCCGCGACCTTACAACGCCCCCACGGCTGAAAGGGCGAGCATGTTTGGCGCGACCCTCAGATTACGAGTCGCGCGCCTTAACACGCTTGGCCATGCCGGGCCTACTGGTAAGCATCGCGTTTTTATAAACCTAATTTTTTTTGTGAGACATTTAACACGTAAAGTACTGTGCATTTAGCACTACTGTTCAAAAATACAGTAAATTAACATAGTGTAACAAAGAGATTGCGCTTACAAAGATAAAACAAAATTTACGATTCGTAACACATAACTAGCTGTTTGTTTAGTCAGTTGTAACAACTTGTGTCTTTGATTTAGCATCGCGGTTGAAATGCTCGAGCACAAGAAAATTGTGGCTGTGAGAGAAGAAGTGTGGAAAGAAGTTGTTGAATGTCTGTACATGAATTTGATATATTTTACTTGTGGAATGTCTGTACATGAATTTGATATATTTTACTTGTGGAATGTCTGTACATGAATTTGATATATTTTACTTGTGGAATGTCTGTACATGAATTTGATATATTTTACTTGTGGAATGTCTGTACATGAATTTGATATATTTTACTAGTGGAATGTCTGTACATGAATTTGATATATTTTACTTGTGGAATGTCTGTACATGAATTTGATATATTTTACTCGTGGAATGTCTGTACATTAATTTGATATATTTTACTAGTGGAATGTCTGTACATTAATTTGATATATTTTACTTGTGGAATGTCTGTACATGAATTTGATATATTTTTACTCGTGGAATGTCTGTGCATGAATTTGATATATTTTACTCGTGGAATGTCTGTACATGAATTTGATATATTTTACTCGTGGAATGTCTGTACATGAATTTGATATATTTTACTTGTGGAATGTCTGTACATGAATTTGATATATTTTACTTGTGGAATGTCTGTACATGAATTTGATATATTTTACTTGTGGAATGTCTGTGCATGAATTTGATATATTTTACTTGTGGAATGTCTGTACATGAATTTGATATATTTTACTTGTGGAATGTCTGTACATGAATTTGATATATTTTACTTGTGGAATGTCTGTACATGAATTTGATATATTTTACTCGTGGAATGTCTGTACATGAATTTGATATATTTTACTTGTGGAATGTCTGTACATGAATTTGATATATTTTACTCGTGGAATGTCTGTACATGAATTTGATATATTTTTACTCCATTGTTTATACGTGAAATTCGAGAGGACTCACCAAAAATGTATCCAGTGAATATAATAAAGGCAAACGGTTACACACATGAATACAAATATCTGGTTATGGTGAGAATTGTTGGTACACGTAACAAGTACCGGATAATTTCATTTACTCATTAAATCGAGACAAACTTTGCAACACATGAAACAAAAGTACGCATGAACCTGAGAAAGAAAATGTGTTTGTGTGTTAGGAATAAAAACTTAAAATTTCAACTGTTACGGATTGCTAATAAACGTAGTAACTATCTTAGAAACATGTGAAGACTGTTCATCCTTCAGCATTCAAAGAAACTGATAACAAATATTTAATTTGAAATATGATAAATAAATCCACATAGTTACAAGAACAAGAAAAACAGTGAACCATTGTTTTCATGTTCGAACCTAATGTTACTGTATGTAAACTGTTGTTTTCATATTAGAACCTAATGTTACTGTATGTAAACTGTTGTTTTCATGTTAGAACCTAATGTTAGTATATGTATACTGTTGTTTTCATGTTAGAACCTAATGTTAGTATATGTATACTGTTGTTTTCATGTTAGAACCTAATGTTACTGTATGTATACTGTTGTTTTTATGTTAAAACCTAATGTTAGTGTATGTAAACTGCTGTTTTCATATTAGAACCTAATGTTACTGCAAGTAAACTGTTGTTTTCATGTTAGAACCTAATTTTGCTGTATGTAAACTGTTGTTTACATGTTAAAACCTAATGTTACTGCAAGTAAACTGTTGTTTTCATGTTAGAACCTGATGTTACTGTATGTATACTGTTGTTTTCATGTTGGAACCTTATGTTACTGTATGTAAACTGTTGTTTTCGTGTTAGAACCTAATGTTGCTGTATGTAAACTGTTGTTTTCATGTTAGAACCTTATGTTACTGTATGTAAACTGTTGTTTTCATGTTAGAACCTAATGTTAGTATATGTACTGTTGTTTTCATGTTAGAACCTGATGTTACTGTATGTATACTGTTGTTTTCATGTTAGAACCTAATGTTGCTGTATGTATACTGTTGTTTTCATGTTAGAACTTGATGTTACTCTATATAAATTGTTGTTTTCATGTTAGAACCTAATGTTACTGTATGTAAACTGTTGTTTTCATGTTAGAACCTGATGTTACTGTATGTATACTGTTGTTTTCATGTTGGAACCTGATGTTACTGTATGTAAACTGTTGTTTTCATGTTAGAACCTAATGTTACTGTATATATACTGTTGTTTTCATGTTAGAACCTGATGTTACTGTATATATACTGTTGTTTTCATGTTAGAACCTGATGTTACTGTATGTATACTGTTGTTTTCATGTTGGAACCTTATGTTACTGTATGTAAACTGTTGTTTTCGTGTTAGAACCTAATGTTGCTGTATGTAAACTGTTGTTTTCATGTTAGAACCTTATGTTACTGTATGTAAACTGTTGTTTTCATGTTAGAACCTAATGTTAGTATATGTACTGTTGTTTTCATGTTAGAACTTAATGTTACTGTATGTAAACTGCTGTTTTCATATTAGAACCTAATGTTACTGCAAGTAAACTGTTGTTTTCATGTTAGAACCTGATGTTACTCTATATAAACTGTTGTTTTCATGTTAGAACCTAATGTTACTGTATGTAAACTGTTGTTTTCATGTTAGAACCTGATGTTACTGTATGTAAACTGTTGTTTTCATGTTAGAACCTAATGTTACTGTATATATACTGTTGTTTTCATGTTAGAACTTGGCCTTACTCTCTCTCCACCTGAACATCGACAAATAAACTAATTAATCTCGTAAATGTTAAACTTATGAGATCTTTGTCTGGTTATTAAAACACAGTACAAATGAGAAACTGCATTATTCAGATGTTATGTATTTTGTTGTAGCTGGACCAATAAATAACTATTACCTCTCTCACCAGGTTACGTTGTTTAGCTAATTCTATTGTATGTTGTTCGTTTTCTATCTAAGTATCGGTATTTTTACACGTGTTAGTGAAATAATGTACATTGTTACAAGTGTGTATTAGGTGTTTTGTTGATTTAAGCTCCTATGGCATGTTCATTGTACACCGAGAGAAGTGAAAAAATAATCTAATTTTGAACACGTCATGTGCAAAGTAAGAAATATTCCTCCTTTTCCTTGGATAATATTCCAGTAGCATTCCAGTCGCAACATTTGAATAAATTGGAATATTTCCTTCAGTGGTGCTCGTGCTAACGGAACGGTATTTTTTTTTCAAAATTTTAAAATATTTGGAATTCCGTACATTCATTTAAGCCTAAACTCTTGGTACGACAGCAGCGAGGGAAGCTAATTGGATCCTAACTGCACGAGAATAGGTTAATGAGAAAATGCACCTTCGTTGAAACATGACGACAGTTGTAATTAAGACGAATTCTTATATTACATCAAGATCAGAGGAGGATATTGTAGTCGTTCGGGATATTAAAGTAACTTATAACAAAGCTAGCGGTCCAGACGTAAAGAATGAAATGTGTGACGTAGGAGAATATGTTCATCATAAAAACAGAAGAGGACCAAGAGTCCACAGTTCGAGACTTCTGAATACAATCTTACCTGTTAATAACTAGTGGTTACTTGCCCAATCTAAATAGCTCGTGGATACTTCTCCAATCTGAATTACTCGTGTTTGCTTGTTCATTCGTGGTTATTTTTCCAATTTAAATGACTCGTGGTTACTTCTTAAGTTTGATTAACAAGTGGTTACTTGTCCAATCTGAATGACTCGTGGTTATTGTTCCTAGCAGTTCTGCATATTGTAGAACGTTAGCTTCAAAATATAGCATGGGTCACGTGATCGTAATTCGTGAGTATAGTCCTATAGGGATAGGAAATTTTTTAAAGTGTCACTGTAACTCTAATATATTATTAAAGTATCACTATAACTATAATATATCACTAAAGTATAACTATAACTGCAATATGTTATTAAAATATCACAATAATATAATATATTTTTAAAATATCTTTATAACTGTAATATATTATTAAATTATCTTTATAACTACAATATATTAAATTATACCCTGAAGAGATTACTGGTGATACGTTTTGTATCCCTATATAGATCAAAGACCATAATATCCGTGTAAGTTATTATTAGTTATATTGTCCTTATAGAAACTGTAGATGTTTAAATAATTATATTAAAATATTCAATAATTCCTTGTGATTACAAGTTATGAAAGAACTCCTCCAGACATTGAAAAACTTAATGTTCTCGTATAAAAACTGAAGATGGTGAAGAAATTCCTCAGGGAATAAAGACGAGGAAAGCGTCTTTGTAGAGGTTAAGATGGTTAAAACATATCTGTAGATATCAAGCATGGTTGAGTTCCCCGAGAAAGATAAAAGTTGAAAACATATCTTTAGAGAGGTTAGAGACGTTTAAACAATTGTGTGGGGATCAAACCACTTAGAAAAAAGTCTGGATAAACTCGTAGCCCCAACCGTTGTGAGAATAGAGCGGCGTCTTGCAACAGATGGCGTGGCGATACGTGAACACGAAGGTCAGTGGGAAATTCCGTCCACGTGCATCATAGAATAATAAGTAATACGATCTAATGGAAACCCGGTTTAGAAACGATAAGAGCAAGATATAAGTTCACCGAAAAACAGCTTCCAATCATATCTCCTTTTCAACTGTCGCATACCTTAAGTAGCTCGAGATGAAATGGGTATTCATGTAAATCTATATTAAGACACTCCTGCTAAGTCGCTTGAAGCAGCGCTAATGGAGATGCTGAGAAACATCCGTTCTTGTATACTAGGTGGATTATGGAAAGGAGACAAGGAGGAGGGGTGTGATTCGGACATATATGCTTTACAACGAATCTGAATTGTGTAGCAGAGCTATTTTTACGATCTCAAACAGAGCATGGTGACATGGTCTAAAACCAAGCTGTTAAGTCTTGAAAATAGTTTTAACCGGACTCATGAAACTTTCAATGAGTGTCAGGTATTTGTTTATTCTTTGTAAAAATATAAATGTAGTGCTTGCTACTTATCCTTTGTAGACATGTATATAAAACCCGCTTCCTATTTGCTTCAATACGTTTTAAAATGATGAAATCAATGTGTAACACACAATAAATAATTCATGCTCCATAATTAAGTATTTAATACTTTAGCTGTCTATCTTTGTACCAATAAATGTGTTATGAAATACCTAGTAGTAATGTGGTTTTATAACCCATTACATCACAGGGTGGACTCTCCTAAGGGCTGCTGGTTCAAAGTGTTTACTTTGGTTTTAGTTTTATTAATCTAATTTGTAGAATCGTAAACATCAATTACTTATGTTTACAGAGAACATTTACACAAAAGGAGACAGAAGACAAGAATCTATTTGTTGCGATAGAGAGCGTTCTACCTATTTCTGCATAGGGTTAATAGTCATTTTATAACGAGATTTGGAAATATAAAATACAAAATCTCTCGTACAATAATCCCATTATCAAACATTCCTAAGTAAAATAGATAAAATGCTTCCGTGAAACAGAAAAGACCACAATAAACATACTTAACAAAGAAAAAGTTGTAATTCCTTCACACTTAACAAAGAGAAAGTTGTAATTCCTACACACTTTACAAAGAGAAATTTTCACACTTCACAATTTACTTAATTATTATGTACTGAGTCTGTTTATAATGTAAACCAAAACTTGAGAAGCCAATTGGCTGAAGACATTTCGAATTTAATTACCTTATCCAGTTTTTCTTGCTTCATGTTTCGAGAAGATTTGTTGAATATGCCAGTAAGCCATTGTATATGACATTAACCGAGAAATGGTAGCTTATTTTAAGATATATAGTCATTGACAATCGGTAAACTGAATATTGAAAATGTTTCTTTGTGATAGTTATGCACAGTCATTTGTTTCTTTGTGATAGTTTTGCACAATCATTTGTTTCTTTGTGATAGTTTTGCACAATCATTTGTTTCTTTGTGATAGTTTTGCACAATCATTTGTTTCTTTGTGATAGTTTTGCACAGTCATTTGTTTCTTTGTGATAGTTTTGCACAGTCATTTGTTTCTTTGTGATAGTTTTGCACAGTCATTTGTTTCTTTGTGATAGTTTTGCACAGTCATTTGTTTCTTTGTGATAGTTTTGCACAGTCATTTGTTTCTTTGTGATAGTTTTGCACAGTCATTTGTTTCTTTGTGATAGTTTTGCACAGTCATTTGTTTCTTTGTGATAGTTTTGCACAGTCATTTGTTTCTTTGTGATAGTTTTGCACAATCATTTGTTTCTTTGTGATAGTTTTGCACAATCATTTGTTTCTTTGTGATAGTTTTGCACAATCATTTGTTTCTTTGTGATAGTTTTGCACAATCAGTTTTTTTCTTTGTGATAGTTTTGCACAATCATTTGTTTCTTTGTGATAGTTTTGCACAGTCATTTGTTCTTTGTGATAGTTTTGCACAGTCTTTGTCATTTCTTTGTGATAGTTTGGGGGGGCACAATCATTTGTTTCTTTGTGATAGTTTTGCACAGTCATTTGTTCTTTGTTGATAGTTTTTGCACAGTCATTTGTTTCTTTGTGATAGTTTTGCACAATCATTTGTTTCCTTTTGATAGTTTGTGCACAATCATTTGTTTATTTGGTGATAGTTTGGCAACAGTCATTTGGTTCTTTGGGTGATAGTTTTGGACACAATCATTGTTTCTTTGTGATTAGTTTTGCACAGTCATTTGTTTCTGTGGTGATAGTTTGCCACAGTCATTTGTGTCTTGTGATAGTTTGGCACAATCATGTTGTTTCTTGATAGTTTTTGCACAGTCATTTGTTTCTTTGTGATAGTTTTTGCACAGTCATTTGTTTCTTTGTGATAGTTTTGCACAATCATTTGTTTCTTTGTGATAGTTTTGCACAATCATTTGTTTCTTTGTGATAGTTTTGCACAGTCATTGTTTCTTTGTGATAGTTTTGCACAGTCATTTGTTTTCTTGTGATAGTTTTGCAACATCATTTGTTTCTTTGTGATAGTTTTGCACAAGTCATTTGTTTCTTTGTGATAGTTTTGCACAGTCATTTGTTTCTTTGTGATAGTTTTGCACAAGTCCATTTGTTTCTTTGTGATAGTTTTGCACAATCATTTGTTTCTTTGTGATAGTTTTGCACAGTCATTTGTTTCTTTGTGATAGTTTTGCAACAATCATTTGTTTCTTTGTGATAGTTTTGCACAGGTCATTGTTTCTTTGTGATAGTTTTGCACAAGTCATTTGTTTCTTTGTGATAGTTTTGCACAATCATTTGTTTCTTTGTGATAGTTTTGCACAGTCATTTGTTTTCTTTGTGATAGTTTTGTTTGCACAGTCATTTGATTTACTTTGTGATAGTTTTGCACAGTCATTTGTTTCTTTGTGAGTAGTTTTGCACAGTCATTTGTTTTCTTTGTGATCAGTTTTTGCACAAGTCATTTGTATCTTTGTGATAGTTTTTTGCCACCAGTCATTTGTTTCTTTGTGATAGTTTTGCACAGTCATTTGTTTCTTTGTTTGATAGTTTTGCACAATCATTTGTTTCTTTTGTGATAGTTGTTGCACAAGTCATTTGTTTCTTTGTGATAGTGTTTGCACAGTCATTGTTTCTTTGTGGATAGTTTGCACAATCATTTGTTTCATTTGTGATAGTTTTGCACAATCATTTGTTTCTTTGTGATAGTTTTGCACAAGTTTTGTTTCTTTGTGATAGTTTTGCACCAGTCATTGTTTTCTTTTTTGATAGTTGTGCCCAATCATTTGTTTCTTTGTGATAGTTTTGCACAGTCATTTGTTTCTTTTGATAGTTTTGCACAGTCATTTGTTTCTTTGTGATAGTTTTGCACAGTCCATTTGTTTCTTTGTGATAGTTTTGCACATCATTTGTTTCTTTGTGATAGTTTTGCACAGTCATTTTGTTTCTTTGTGATAGTTTTGCACAGTCATTTGTTTCTTTGTGATAGTTTTGCACAGTCATTTGTTTCTTTGTGATAGTTTTGCACAATCATTTGTTTCTTTGTGATAGTTTTGCACAGTCATTTGTTTCTTTGTGATAGTTTTGCACAATCATTTGTTTCTTTGTGATAGTTTTGCACAATCATTTGTTTCTTTGTGATAGTTTTGCACAATCATTTGTTTCTTTGTGATAGTTTTGCACAGTCATTTGTTTCTTTGTGATAGTTTTGCACAATCATTTGTTTCTTGTTTGTGATAGTTTTGCACAGTCATTTGTTTCTTTGTGATAGTTTTGCACAGTCATTTGTTTCTTTGTGATAGTTTTGCACAGTCATTTGTTTCTTTGTGATAGTTTTGCACAATCATTTGTTTCTTTGTGATAGTTTTGCACAATCATTTGTTTCTTTGTGATAGTTTTGCACAATCATTTGTTTCTTTGTGATAGTTTTGCACAATCATTTGTTTCTTTGTGATAGTTTTGCACAGTCATTTGTTTCTTTGTGATAGTTTTGCACAGTCATTTGTTCTTTGTGATAGTTTGCACAGTCATTGTTTCTTTTGTGATAGTTTTGCACAATCATTTGTTTCTTTGTGATAGTTTTGCACAATCATTTGTTTCTTTGTGATAGTTTTGCACAGTCATTTGTTTCTTGTGATAGTTTTGCACAGTCATTGTTTCTTTGTGATAGTTTTGCCACAGTCATTTGTTTCTTTGTGATAGTTTTGCACAATCATTTGTTTCTTTGTGATAGTTTTGCACAATCATTGTTTTCTTTGTGATAGTTTTGCACAATCATTTGTTTCTTTGTGATAGTTTTGCACAGTCATTTGTTTTCTTTGTGATAGTTTTGCACATCATTTGTTTCTTTGTGATAGTTTTGCACAGTCATTTGTTTCTTTGTGATAGTTTTGCACAGTCATTTGTTTCTTTGTGATAGTTTTGCACAATCATTTGTTTCTTTGTGATAGTTTTGCACAATTCATTTGTTTCTTTGTGATAGTTTTGCACATTCATTTGTTTCTTTGTGATAGTTTTGCACAGTCATTTGTTTCTTTGTGATAGTTTTGCACAAGTCATTTGTTTCTTTGTGATAGTTTTGCACAATCATTTGTTTCTTTGTGATAGTTTTGCACAAGTCATTTGTTTCTTTGTGATAGTTTTGCACAGTCATTTGGTTTCTTTGTGATAGTTTTGCACAATCATTTGTTTCTTTGTGATAGTTTTGCACCAATCATTTGTTCTTTGTGATAGTTTTGCACAATCATTTGTTTCTTTGTGATAGTTTTGCACATCATTTGTTTTCTTTGTGATAGTTTGCACAGTCATTTGTTCTCTTTGTGATAGTTTTGCACAATCATTTGTTTCTTTGTGATAGTTTTGCACAATCATTGTTCTTTGTGATCGTTTTGCCACAATCATTTGGTTTGTTTCTTTGTGATAGTTTTGCACAGTCAGTTGTTTCTTTGTGATAGTTTTGCACAGTCATTTTGTTTCTTTGTGATAGTTTTGCCACAATCATTTGTTTCTTTTGTGATAGTTTGCACATCATTGTTTCTTTGTGATAGTTTTGCCACAGTCATTTGTTTCTTTGTGATAGTTTTGCACAGTCATTTGTTTCTTTGTGATAGTTTTGCACAATCATTTGTTTCTTTGTGATAGTTTTGCACAATCATTTGTTTCTTTGTGATAGTTTTGCACAGTCATTTGTTTCTTTGTGATAGTTTTGCACCAATCATTTGTTCTTGTGATAGTTTTGCACAATCATTTGTTTCTTTGTGATAGTTTTGCACAATCATTTGTTTCTTTGTGATAGTTTTGCACAGTCATTTGTTTCTTTGTGATAGTTTTGCACAATCATTTGTTTCTTTGTGATAGTTTTGCACAGTCATTTGTTTCTTTGTGATAGTTTTGCACAATCATTTGTTTCTTTGTGATAGTTTTGCACAATCATTTGTTTCTTTGTGATAGTTTTGCACAATCATTTCTATGACTCTAATCAGACTTTGCATATTTATTACAATTGGCATCATTGAACAGTGAAAAGTAAAAATGATTCTTAACTTTGATATCGATTGAATGATAGCTTTGTTAACGACAACACAGAATGCTCTAAAAAACTCGAATAGAGACCTCTCTACGTGTAAATTAACTTTAATAAAAACAAAACTTGCCGTATCGGACGTGTAATTCAAATTAGAAAACATTTTATGTCAATTCAATAATTCGTTAAATTTGACGTAAATCTAAAAAATGTGCTTATGAACATACTTTGTTTTTGAATATCGCGCACAGCTACAAGAGGGCTATCTGCGCTAGCCGTCACCTAATTTAGCGGTCTCAGAGTAGAGAGAAGGCAACTTGGGCTACTCTCTTACTAAAGAATAGAGGGATTGACCGCGACTATATAACGCCCCTACGGGTGAAAGGGCGACAAAAATAGTATATATGGAGTCGTACTTTGAAACACTTTGTTGTAACTTAGCGATTCAATTCATATTTTATTTACAATCGAATATTAGAAGACAAGGAATGAACATGTAACCGTGAATATAGTTTAATCTTGACTGAACAACATTTTAGCTTCTAGTGGAAATGAAGAAACAAAAAACAAGGGCCATAGATACTACTGCCATCTATAAATACAGTGATTCAAATCACACACTAAACAGAACGATATAATACTTAACGTGAATTTACATGATAGGATGGATTTTATACGGAATGTTTCTATTCAACAATGTAATATTTTATATTAAACTGCACATGTAGCATGGATTAATACGGAGTCTAATCAGGCCTCTATACAGAACATGTTTGTACAACAGTATTGTGTTACAGATGAAACTCTTTATACAGTGATCTCTCTATACAGAACATGTTTGTACAACAGTATTGTGTTACAGATGAAACTCTTTATACAGTGATGTCTCTATACAGAACATGTTTGTACAACAGTATTGTGTTACAGATGAAACTCTTTATACAGTGATGTCTCTATACAGAACATGTTTGTACAACAGTATTGTGTTACAGATGAAACTCTTTATACAGTGATGTCTCTATACAGAACATGTTTGTACAACAGTATTGTGTTACAGATGAAACTCTTTATACAGTGATGTCTCTATACAGAACATGTTTGTACAACAGTATTGTGTTACAGATGAAACTCTTTATACAGTGATGTCTCTATACAGAACATGTTTGTACAACAGTATTGTGTTACAGATGAAACTCTTTATACAGTGATGTCTCTATACAGAACATGTTTGTACAACAGTATTGTGTTACAGATGAAACTCTTTATACAGTGATGTCTCTACACATAACATGTTCATACAACATTACTGTATTTTAGATGAATCTAGTTAAGTGATGGGGTTTATACACAGAACATGTTTGTATAGTACTGTATTTTAGATCAATATTGTTATATAACCAGATCTCTACAGAGAACATATTCTTAAAATAGTATAGTAATTTAGATGAATCTAGTTATGTAATCAGGTATTTTTACAGAACGGTTTTATACAATTTTAGAGTATTTTTGGATGAATCTAGTTATATTATCAGGTATCCATACAGAATATGTTTGTACAATAGCAATGCATTTTAGATTAATCTAGCTTTGTAATCACGTCTTTATACAGAATATGCTTATATAATAATGAAGTATTTTACTTGAATATACTTAAATAATCAGGTGTCCTTACAGAACATGTATTTTAGATGAATCTAAGTTTTGTAATCACGTCTTTCTTCAAAACATGTTTATACCATAGTAGAGTATTTTAGAATAATCCAGTTATGTAATCAGGTCTCTATACAGATCATGCTTATAAAATAATACTGTATTTTAGATGAATTCATATATGTAATCAAGTCTCTATAGAAAAGATGTTTACAGAATAGTATTGTATTTTAGATTAATCGAGTTGTGTGATCAGGTCTATAGAAATAGCATGTTTATACAATGGTACAATGTTTGAGATGAATCTAATTAAATAATGAAGTCTCCTTACAGAACATGTTTATACAATATTAGAGTATTTTAGAATAATCTAGATATGTAATCAGGTCTCTATATAGAACATGTTTATAAAATAGAACTGTAATTTAGATGAGTCTTGTTATGTAATCATGTCTCTATACAGATCATGTTTATAAAATAATACTGCATTTAGATGAATCTATATATGTAATCAGGTCTCTATAAAAAGATGCTTACAGAATTGTACTATATTTTAGATTAATTGAGTTATATAATCAGGTCTATAGAAGTAACATGTTTATACAATAGTACCGTATTTAAGATTAATCTAGTTATGTAATCAGGTCTCTATACATAACATTTTTACACAATAGTACTGTATTTTAGAAAAATATAGTTAAAGAATGAGGTATCAATACAGAAAATGTATATACAATAGAACTGTATTTTAGATGAATCTTGTTATGTAATCAGGTCTCCTTACAGAACATGTTTATACAGTGTTAGAGTTTTTATATGAATCTAGTTATATAAACAGGTGTCTATAGAGAACATGTTTATAAAATGGAACTGTCTTTTAGAGGAAAATAATTACGAAATGAAGTCTTTATACAGAACACGTTTATACAATAGTAGCAATGTAATGAGGTTTCTATACAGAATATGTTTATACAATATTAGAGTATCTTAGAAGAATCGAGTTATATGATCAGGTTTCTCTACAGAACATGTTTATACAATAGTACTGTGATTGAGATGAATCTAGTTATTCAATCAGGCCTCTAAACAGAACATATTTATTCAATAGTACTGTAGCTAGACGAATCTAGATACGGAATGAGATCTCTATAGAAAACGTTAATAGAATAGTACTGTATTTTAGATAAATATAGCTAGGTAATAATGTCTCAATACAAAACTTGTTTATACAATAATACTGTATTTTTTATGAATCTTAATCAAATCCATCGTATGTTAGGACTGTCGATAAGATCTTATGAAGATATCCAGTAATAATGGTGACACTTGAACTGGATGTAATCCACCCGTTGTAATCCTCACTGAGAGAAACAGTAAAGTTTAGATCATGTCAGAGTAACCCTTGATCTTCCAACCTTCTTCCTATCAGTATAAAATACTGTCCATTTGACCAGTTGTTCCATTGAAAATTCTTTTTGAGGAGGTTGTACCATAGTGAAGTAAGTAAACACGAGAAGTTATATGAACCTGTTTTTATCCAACATAACTCTCCTTTAAATATATTTGTTCCGAAGAGCAGTTATGTTAGTCAAAAAAAGATATGACATGAAATTATGATTGCAATTAATCCACCTTTGAGAAATGGAAATATATTTGTTTATCTTTGTAGACGATAGCCACATAAGATTATCTGTTGCTTTTATGGCGGGAATATAACCCCGAATGTTAGAATTGTAAGTTCGTAGAGTCATCGCTGTCTTGCCATGAGGGGGCATGTCGATATGGTTAAAACCTTTTATTATAAGTTTCTTCATGTAAAGTATCTTAAGAAATGATTATATATAGATCGATCCGACTACAGCTTAGAATTTCTTTATTTCGGTTGTTTTGGTTAGATATTTGTAATTAATAAGATGATATGTTTCTATTATTATATCTGATTTTATTTTATAAAATCGATGTGTTAATTTTGAAACGTAAGCTTTCAAATGTTTCCAAAATAATGTAATCGTAAGTGAGTCAAATCAAACTCTTAACGTTTTGTAATCACTTTTGTACAATAGAGTTTCAAACACTTCTTCCTAATGTCAACTGAGTATGGGCTTGGAAACGTATTTTGTCCATACATTTATTTTGAAAGACATTTGATCAGATGTAACTTTGAAAATTTTGCAACACCGTTGTAAAATTATGGACGTGCACTTGTTTGGTGTAAATTGTTTTCGTACTAAACAAGCTTTCTTTGGCTTTGTTATTGATTATCTGTGTTCGACAGGAGACTACAAGACTTCCCTAAGATGTGATGGTTGAAGTACTTCGGGCTAGGGTTAGCAATAAGGATAAGCCCCAGTCGACTTGGTATCTATTGAATCTTAAGACGTACTCGTACACACAGCGTGATCAATACCGTGTCTGACGTAGTTCACGCGCCGAGCGTGCTTTTCTATACAAGTTTGACTCAATCAATAAAGTAGACCATCCTTGAGATCAGAGAGATGTACTCTCGATGCAGGTGGCCTCCACAGAACATGAACAGTAGAAATATAATTACTGCTTTTTAAGTCGAGCAGACTGTTTCGTGTTTAATGTATTTCAAAAGTAAGAAAGGTGGGGAGAGACAACATTGAATTGTATGGTTGAACAAGATTTAAAATATTATGGATTTCTTTTCTAAAAAATATAATTTGTTAAAACAGGTGATTAATTTATAAACAGTCATTTGAACAAATGAACAGAGAAAATTTGGAAGATTAGACTTAAACCTTTTTGCGTGTCTTCAGATGAAAGTAGAAATATCGTGAAACACAGATATTCCCGAATATCGTAACAAATGGCGTAAGAGTAGAAATATCGTGAAACACCAATGATATACGAGAATAGAGTAAGAAATCAAGTGAAAGTAGAAATATCTTAAAACACAAATATTCCCGAATATCGAAGCAAATGGTGTGAAAGTAGAAATATCCTGAAACACAGAAATTCCAGAATATCGTGGCTGATGGCGAGAGAGTAGAAATATACTGAAACACAGATATTCCTGAATATCGCAAAAAATGCCATGAGAATAGAAATATCCTGAAACACAGATATTTCTAAATATCGTAACAAATGGCGTGAGAGTTGAAATATTTTGTAACTCAGATATTCACAAATATCGTAACAACTGGCGTAAGAGTATTAATATTCTGAAACATAGATATTCCGGAATATCGTAACAAGTGGCTTGAGAGTAGAAATATCTTGAAAAACAGATATTCTTGAATATCGTAAAAAATGGCGTAAAAGTAAAAATATCTTGAGAAACAGATATTTCTGAATATCGTAAAAAAAAGGTTTGAGAGTAAAAATATCTAGAAAAACAGATATTATTGAATATCGTAAGGAATGGCGTGAAAAAGAAAATATTCTGAAACATAGATATTCGTGAATGTAGTAAAAATGAAAAGAAAGTAGAAATATTCTGAAACACAAATATTCTCGAATATTGAAGCAAATGAAGTAAAAGTAAAAACATCCTGAAACACAGATATTCCCGAGTATCGTAACAAATGATGCGAGAGCAGATATATCTTGAAAAACAGATATTCCAGAATATCTTAACAAATTGCACGAGAGTAGAAATATCCTTAAAAACACATATTCCTAAATATCGTAAGAAATGAACTGAAAGTAGATATATCCTGAAACACAAGTATTCCCGAATATCGCAGAAAATGACGTAAAAGTAAAAATGTCCTGAACACAGATATTCCTGAGCATCGTAACAAATATTGTGAGAGCAGAAATATCCTGAAACACAGATATTTCCGAATATCGTAGCAGATGGCATAACAGTAAAAATATCCTGAAACACAAATATTCCCAAATATCGTAACAAATGACTTGAGAGTAGAAATATCCTAAAATCAATTATTCGTGAACATCATAAGAAATAGAGTGAAAGAAGAAATATCATGAAACCCAGATATTCCTGAATTCTTATCAAATGCCATAAAAGTAGAAATAATCCGATACAGAAATATTCCCCAATATTGTGACAGATGGTGTGAGAATAGCAATATCCTGAAACACAGACATTCCAAAATAGAGTAGCAAATGGCGTAAAAATAAAAATATTCTGAAATACAGATACTCTCGAATATCTTAAGACATGGCTTGAGAGAAGAAATATCCTTAAACACAGATATTCTATAATATAGTAGCAAATGGCGTTAAAGTAGAAATATTTTGAAATTAAGATATTCACGAACATTGTAACAAATGGCGTAAGAGTATTAATAACCTGAAACTCAAATATTCCTGAATATCGTGAAAATAGAAATATCCCGAAACACTCACATTCCTGAGTATCGTAACAACTGGTGTGATAACAAAAATATCTTGAAAAACAGATATTCCTTAATTTCGTAAGAAATGGTTTTAAAGTAGAAATACCCTGAAACATAGACATTCTTAAATATCGTAAAAAATGACGTTAAAGTAGAAATACCATGAAACACAGATATTCCTTAATATCGAAACAAATGATGTTAAAGTAGAAATATCCTGAAACACAGATATTCCTGAATATCGTAGCAGATGCCATAAGAGTAGAAACATCCATAATATGGTTAGAGTAGAAATATAATGAAACACAAATATTTTTGAATATAGGTAACAAATGGCGTGAGAGGAGAAAAATCCTGAAACACAGATATTCCTAAATATGGTAACATATGGCGTCATAGTTTAAATATTCTGAAACAGATATTCCTGAATATCGTACGAAATGGCGTGAAAGTAAATATATATATCAAAAACACAGATATTTGTGAATATTGTAAGAAATGGCGTTAAAGTAGAAATATTTTGAAATACAGATATTCGTTAATATCGTAAGAGGTGGAGTGAAATTAGAAATATCCATAAACACAGATAATCTTTAATATTGTAGGAAATGGCGTGAGAGTTGAAATATCCTAAAAGTCGGATATTCCCAGATATCGTAAAAAATGTCGTAATATTAGAAATAACATGAAAAACAAATATTCCTGAATATCGTACGAAATGGCGTGAAAGTAAATATATATATCAAAAACACAGATATTTGTGAATATTGTAAGAAATGGCGTTAAAGTAGAAATATTTTGAAATACAGATATTCGTTAATATCGTAAGAGGTGGAGTGAAATTAGAAATATCCATAAACACAGATAATCTTTAATATTGTAGGAAATGGCGTGAGAGTTGAAATATCCTAAAAGTCGGATATTCCCAGATATCGTAAAAAATGTCGTAATATTAGAAATAACATGAAAAACAAATATTCCTGAATATCGTGAGAACTGGAGTTAATGTTAAAAATAGACTGAAACATAGATATCACCGAATATCGTAACAAATGGCATGAGAGTAGAAATATCCTGAAAAACAAATATTCCTGAATGACGTAACAAATGGCGTGTGAGTAGAAATATCCTGAAACACGGATATTCCCGAATATTGTAGCAAATGGCATGAGAGTAGAAATATCCTGAAAAACAAATATTCCTGAATGACGTAACAAATGGCGTGTGAGTAGAAATATCCTGAAACACAGACATTCTAGGATATCGTTCCAAATGTCGTGAGAGTAAAAATATCCTGAAACACAGATATTCCTGAATATCGTAAGAAATGGCGTGAGGGAGAAGGTAAAAAATAATTAAATCTCTCTGTATGGAGTCCAAACCACCAAAATAAAGTGATGCGCATTAAATCTCTCTGTGTGGAGTCCAAACCACCAAAATAAAGTGATGCACATCGCTAGTTCCCCTGGTGGTGCAGCGATAAGTATTCAAATGTACGACCCTATAATCAAGGGTTCAATTCTTCTGGGTGAACAATGCAGGTTGCCCGATGTGGCTTTGATAAAACGAAACATATAAATACAGGTAATTATATATATATGCAAAAACGGTTTGTTTGGGTTTATAAAATATTTTTTTCAACCCAAAAGAGCTGTTTTTGCATATATATTTCTCTACAAGTGGGTTTTTTCGACATCATAGCTAATTATACTCTTCAGCAAATTTTCTGATATTTCTTATCAATCTACATAAAAATCAGGAAACGGTAACAATAGTTAATTAGCACGCGACAATGCCATTTTAAATAATAGTTTACTGATTTTTGTTCGCGAGAAAAATTAGGACACTTTTATTAAATATGAACATTTCAAACTTATTTGGATTCTCAGTTGAGATAAACTCAGAGAATTTCTAAGTTCTGAATGAAACAGTATTGTTTTCGGAAATAACGATTCATTTTAAAACGGTTTTTATTTGTAACGTTAAAATAACACACAGAAAGAACTACTAACTGTTCTACATATTTAAAAGAACTAATTTTTGGAAAGGACTTTCTCATTTATGTCACTCTATTCTAAAAGAACGCCTTACCAAAGCCAATCTAAAAATGTTTGGAGTCTGCCTTCAAGTTGTTAACAAATCAATTTATCGACTTTCAGCAGAATCCAAATTTTCATCAAATTTCGCTGCCCAACGGAAAGGAAAATATAAAAAGTAAAAGAGCGACATCTAGTGAAAGCTAGGTTAAAAATGCGTTATCACCATAAAATGAGTTTGTGGTTGAATAAAATAAACACCTAAGTAAAATAACCGTTAGCAAGTCGTATGTAAAGTTTCAAACTGTTATAAGTCATTAACACTTATAAGTAAAACAAATTAGTGAAAATTTAAAAGAGCCAAAATCCTTAAAGTAAATTACATTTATTATCTTTATGTTTTATTTTGTTGTTTTTTTTAGAATTAATGAATTTCAGAAAAATCATGTATGCCTCTTTAGAGACTAGGCACAACCAGTATAAAGTCCTTAAACGAAACCCAAAGCCTGGAAGTACATTATAAAAGTAAGTCACAACAGACCCGTAACCAGTATAAAGTCCTTAAACGAAACCCAAAGCCTGGAAGTACATTATAAAAGTAAGTCACAACAGACCCGTAAAGATATTTTAAAATAAAGTGGCTACGTAGATTAACTGTGAACGTCAACGATTCTTTAAACACTGCTGGTTATAGCAAGGTTCTTACATTGATAATTAGAACAAGGTTCTTGCATTGTTAGTTAGAGCAAAATTCTTAAATTGTTAGTTAGACCAAGGTTATTGGATTTTATATGCAAAGACGGCTCGTTTTGGGTTCAGAAAATATTTTAAATAGAAGAGCCGTCTTTGCATATAAAATTCTCAACAAGTGGGTTTCTCGACATCACTGAAGGTTATTGGATTGTTATGTAGATCAAGATTCTCATAGTTTTAGTTAGAGTAAGGTTCTTACGTTGTTTGGTAAGTCAAGGTTCTTAGACTGATATTTAGAGCAAGGTTCCTCCATTATTAGTTAGACGAAAGTTCATAGCCTGTTAGTTAGATGAAGGTTCTTAGACTATTAGTTAGAGCAAAGTTTTTACACTGTTAAGAGGGAGCGTTTTTATATTGTTAGACAAGAAAAGTTATTAGATTGCTAGGAGGGTAGGTTCTTACATTAGATTGTTAGGAGGGTAGGTTCTTACATTAGATTGTTAGGAGGGTAGGTTCTTACATTGCTTGGCGGAGAAATATACTTACACTGTTAAAAAGAAACGTACATTGATAGGCAAGAAAAGTTTCTTAAATTATAAAGGAGGAAATACTTGTTACATTACTTGGAACATAACGGTTCTAAACTTCTTTCTGGTAGCTTCATTTAAACACCATATATCTTAATGTGCTTTTCTATCCTATATTATATCAGTATTAATATTCCTGATAAAAACAACAACAACAACAAGAAAGAATGCTCAATAGTGAAGGAAATCAAAATTCTTTTAGTACAATTAAAGTAAAACAATGCATAAGACCTTTTTTTCATTTGTATTAATTATATTTTTGTACGTTAACAATAGCAAGGGTAAGGCGCGCTTGTACCAGATTACATTTTACAGTCATCAGGATTTCTACCAGCCCACCCCAAACTGAAATCCTTTTACAGCAGGATTAGAGTAAGTTAATCTATGAGACCTTAGGCGTGATCAAACAGATCAATCGAAAAGGTTTGAGCACCTAGATCTGAAACTGTAATTAAATCTCAAATCTGTCAAGAGATGACGAAGCTGGAAGATTGTATTTGTAAAATTCGAAGCCGTTCCATGAGCTATATCGTGGGTAGTAAGAAGTGTTAAATGCTTACCAGAAAATAACAAGACGAGTCTTTCATCAATCTAACATAATGGAAGCAAAAATAATGTGAAAAAAAGGTTTTTAAAGAAAACTTTAACGTTCTGTTCTACTTTGTTCTATCGTATTATTCGGATATTCACGAGAAACTACAAACGTCTATTTGTATTAGTCGTTCCTAATATTGAAGAAATGGACTACAAAAAGGGCAGTTTTTCAGAAGTATCTGTCACTAATTTTCGGAGTACTGAAATCAAAAACAGAGATTTGACGTTCACTCTTATAACACATTCACAATACAAAAGAATTAGCAGAATATTTTCACTAACGGAGTTTTCAGTTTCCTACTTATTATTCCTTAAGTGTTAGTAAAACTATTTTAAATTATTTTTTATTTTCTCCCTGTTTTTGAATTTCGCACAAAGCTACTCGAGGGCTATCTGTGGTAGCCGTCCCTAATTTAGCAGTGTAAGACTAGAGGGAAGGCAGCTAGTCATCATACTCTTTCACCAACAAGTAGTGCGATTGACCGTTACATTATAATGCCCCCACGGGTGAAAGGGCGAGCATGTTTGGTGTGACGGGGATTCGAACCCGCGAGCCCCAGATTACGAGTCGAACGCCTTAACTCACCTGGCCATGCCGAGCACTTTCATTTTCTACTAAATTATCTTTACTGCCACTAATTGAGTAGTTGGATTTTGGGTTATTAAAAGGAAAAACACACACACACACACAAAAGTTTTCAAGCCCTTAGTGGAAGTGAATTGTTAAAGTTCATATAAAGAAGGTACAAGCCTTGTATATAGTTGCTGATTACTTTGATTTTGCAAGTTCTGTAAGTAATAAAAATTTGACGAAAAAAAAAGATTTTAGGGAAAATTGAAAAGTTTTTTTACGTTTTTTCTTCGTCATTAATTGCTTTGCTCTGTTGTTAATCACTGGGTTTGTAGCCTTTTACAGCTTCTCTCCTACGTTATTAAAGTCTAACCAAGAGATTAGACAGCATCTCTGATGTTGCCAGGGAATAATTTCATGGTTTTCTTCTATCGATAAATTGCTTTCTTGGTGTGAGAATAATGCGATGGAACGCAAACGAGTCGAGATCTGACAGAACATCATTGCAACACAAGGCTTAACTTCATTTCTTCTTTGGACATGTCTTGCATTTATTAATTAGAAATGGAACAGACAATCTACGTACATAGTGGCACTGGAAACATAGAACTGCTACTCTTATTGGTTGTAAATTTAAAGGTAGCGAAGGTAGGTGGCTCATCTACTGAAACATTACACATTGATGGACAACGTAAGGAGTCAAAATTACAAATTTCTTTTATATATAACAACCTTGTTGTTGTTTTTTTGTTGTTGTTGTTTTGAATTAAGCACAAAGCTACACAATGGGCTATCTGTGCTCTGCCCACCACGGGTATCGAAACCCGGATTTTAGCGTGTAAGTCCGCAAACATACCGCTGAGCCACTAGGGGCACTAAATACAGAAAAACTGGTTATTTAGCCACAACCTAAATGGGGAACACAGAAGAATATTTGAGTATGACTGTTTATATACGTTAACTGGGTGAATATATGTTATGTATAAAGCTGAGTTATTAAAATAGAATGGCGCTTCTTGTGGTTTTACCAAGGATATCTTATGTAAATATATAACTTCGTTAAGCCAAAAAAATCACAGCTAGCTCACTCTTGCGGTAATCTATGTAATAATGAAACACTGTTCAATACGCCGGTTTTGAATGAGAAGCATAAATCTACAGTTCCATTCATTGCACCGCAAACCACATCTTTACCGACACCCTCTACCGGTTTCACCCACCCATCAATTTCTTCCGCCCAAACATTTTCATAAAATATTTTTTCACCACCCGCAATTATTTCAGATAGATTATCAACATCATAAGCTGTATTAATTTTTAAAAATACCAAATTAATAAAGTGCTATAAATTGTACAGCCTCCAAGAATTGGTATGTCAAAAAACTTACAAAAAATAATTATAGAAAAATTTAAATTATTCTTGTGTATGAAGAGTGTGGCACGCTATGGATTATATGAACTATTTCCACTCAAATTATAACGAAAACGAAGAATAATGTAGTTTCATTCAAACGAAAAGAAGTTCAGTATGTTCATTTTGAGGACAGATGACATAAATTTGGTAAATATTTATTTTTAATTATTTTATTACGTTTTTGAGTGGAAAACAAAGTGACCAGACATACTTTATAGGCTTAACATGTATAATTATAAGATAAAGGCCTCAGAAAAAGTCTTGGCATGATAGGTTTGGCTTGGTAGTAATCTTATATATAATTTTAGGGTTAACTTGTTTCATTAGTACGGCTACAGCCTAAAGGGTTAACTAAAAACTGAGCTAAGAAAGTTAATATAACATTTATTTATGATTTTATTTTTGTCTAGCAGTATCTTGATAATATATAAACAATTTAATATTCTGTATTAATTAGCGGTAATTATTACACTCATTTGATATAAGCAATATTTGTAGAAATTCAACCATAAAAGTATGTCTTTCTATCTGAATTTTAAATAATGAGTACGTACGTGAAAGTTTGTTAACAGAAACACGTAATTTATACGAAAACAAATTTGTTGAAGTAGAAAAGACTTAACGATCAACAATTCATGTTATCCTTTGTTAACAGCAACGCATGGTTTACATGAGGTGAAATTTGTTGAAGTGAGAAGAAACATAATTAGCAAACAACAATAATTTATTAAATAGAAAAAATTGTAAATAGATATAATTTATATAGTTAAGTAACACACCACATTTGGCGGATTTTGGTCTCGAAATGTATATAAGTGTAAACCAATTATCTCAAAGAAAGTAGACACAAGAATTCCATTAATATTTTAGAATTATACTTGAAAAGAGAAACAACCTTGTTATTCAGAATTTTGTAGTGTGATAAACATACAGGTTATTGAAATACTTGTAACATTTCTTCAAAACGAGCTACAACTGACAAGCACGCAATGATATTTTCTACCTGATGCAGAACCTTGTGATGACGTCAGAGCCCCAGGTGAGTTTCTTTGTATGTTAACACTAACATGATAGAAAACATTATTTCACGTTTGAATAAATTCGCCCTGCTTTAAATATGTATTTTTATTAATAAGAATAACTTGTTACTGCTTACTCACAAGGGGGATAATGGATCTGAAATAAGAATAAATCTGAAATCTGATTTATCATTCGATTCCACACTTGTTACTATTAGTTTTCTTGGTTGATATGGTAGAAAATTATCGAATATCTAAATAAAATCAATTTATTTCACTGGTAAACTTTAGTTATTCGTTTATATTTATTTATTTGTTACCAGGTCTGATATCGCTTTGTAATACACTACTTCTAATAATCAACTTTAGTACTACTACACTGTTGGGTTCTAATCTGCTGAAATTATTCAACTTTGAAAACATAATTTAAAGCGTAATGACCTTGATTAAAAAAATAAGGCTTAGGGTTAAATAATTCAATTTCTGTTGTTATTTTGAATTTAATTGTGGATAAAAAGTGAAGCAATCTCTAATATGGCTAATATATCGACCCCCAGTGGCTCAGTGGTATGTATGCGGGCTTACAATACTAAAAACCTGGTTTCGATATCCGTGGTGGGTGGAGCACCGAGAGCCCATTGTATAGCTTTGTGGTTAATTCACAATAACAACAACGTGTATAATTTCTTCACTTCTAAGGTGAAGACGCCCTCTATGAATTTTTCTTTAATATACCAAGACATTCAAAAATTAATTTTTTTTAAGAACATAAATTAGATTAACAACTTTCTTGTTCACGCCATAGGTAAATATAAAACTCTGTCTATTTCTATAGCCATCATTTATTGCTGATTAGAACCACTTCTGATACACCGTTGTATAGTTAATAATTTACAAGAATACATTAGAATCATCAATTATACGTATTCTTTAAACCCTCTGTTAATATATGTTTGTTGTGGTGAGTAAAAGACATCTAAAAATACCATCCATAACTTATTTTTTGAAATGGTATAATTTCTTGATGCTGCATTCCAAAAAGTTAAACCAAATAAATGTGGCCCAGTTCACACTCCCATTCAAATGTTTCACACTTTATAAACAACTGTATTTCTATTCGCAATACCAATGTTTCATTAAAGAAAGCGGTCTATGCATTATATTTTGTATTATCTGGCGGACAAAATAATTGCCGAATTTCGATATGATAGGTGGTTACAAATAAGCATTTCGTTTCAATTAAAGCAAACTAATACATAGTTGTGATATTCGTGTTTCTCGTGGCTCAGGATAATTTAATTCAGAGTAAAAACTTTGTATTTTCCACACCTGTCATACCAAATGTCTCTACTGTTAATTAAACACAATCAAACACAAAATGCTTAAGTTAAACACAAACTATTTCCAAAGCTGTACTTCTTGTGTTGCCCGACATGGCCAGGGGGTTAAGGCACTCGATCGTAATCTGAGGGTCGTGGGCTCGAATCCCCGTCACCCCAAACATGCTTGCCCTTTCAGCCGTAGGAACATTATAATGTGACCCTTAATCCCATTATTCTTTGGTAAAAGAGTAGCCCAAGCTGCCTTTCCTCTAGTCTTTCACTGCTAAATTTGGGACAACCAACGCAGCAAGAGCTCCCGTGTAGCTTTGCGCGAAATTCAGAAACAAACTTGTTATATTTAACTCGCAACAAAAAATTATTGAAACACCTTTCAAATAAACATCCAAAATATACATACCTCGATTGTTCTTACAAGTTCCAGCAGTAACATAGCGGTATGTCTGTGGATTTACCAGACTAGAAACCGAGTTTTAATACCCGTGGTAGGCGGAAAAAAATAGCCCATTGTGCAACTTTGTGCTAAACTTCAAAGAACATCTACTTACAAAACTGACTATATATTATTATATCTATAGGAATCTGACTGCATTTCCTTTTCATGTTTTGGAGCAAAGAAAATTATTTAAACCTAAATTAAATACTTGAAAGCCAAGAATGATTCTCAAAGAAACCAGTAAAGAACAACACATATGTTGTCGTCACGTCATTCTATATCGTTCAAATAAGTAGTTTTTATCTTTTCGTCTACATTTTAACAAGCCTGTTAATAAAAGTAATATTAAGGACAGAGAGCACATAAACCCTCGTGGGTTGCATCGTATATTATTTGTTCCCTAAATACAGATATCATCTCTTGTTTTTTAAATACAATTTTTCGTAATTTGTGTTCCTAAACTTTATACGAAATTTTTACCTTGATTATATTAAAAGTTTTATCAATAAAAAACAAAAGTTTGTCAAACAGCTAAGCAATTATCTCGTTAGGTAATTTTTCAAAGTATGTGTAATTAGAACATTATGGAATCCACTACTTTTTCTGACCAACGTATATTGGTTCTCCATATGTTAGTGAAGTAATGACATTTTCAAAAAAATCCATTTTTTAAAAATAGTAATCTAAACAGTCTATCTCTTCGATAGTAGTTCTTCCTTAATTGGATGTGGTAAGTGAATTGCTTAAATGCGTGTAACCAAACGCGGTCGTCTGGGTGAGTCACCTGGGTTATACTTAATGACACTGCTGTGTACACGACGTTGATGTGCAATTTTTAAAGAAAACATTGGAAAAAACCCAAACTACATGTTATGGCAGTACCTACTTAACGTGATTTTATACAAAACTAACAAATAGACTTTATTTCTGGCCATAATAAGAAATATACTGTAAGAAGAGCATATTAGATCATCGAGAATTTTCTTTAAAATAATAACTGTACGCTAAGCCTAACATAGCATGTTTTGAAGATACTCCTATACTAATCATGCATTAAATTTAATACAACACATTTTGGAGAAATTTCTGTGTGATGATATTTATAAATTAAACCTAACATCATATTTTGAAGAACTTTCTTTGATAACAGTTATGAATTAAGCCTAACATGGCATATCTTGGAAAACATTTTTGATACTAATTATACACTAATCCTCTGATATTTTATTTTTGATAATGAGCATGAACTAAACCTAAAATAACCACTCTTCAAGCAAAATTGGTAATAAGATATCTTCTTGGTGGTACATTGAAGTACGACTGTTGGATCTTGCATTGGTCAGATAGTTGTTTTTTAATTTATGTAATAAGAAATAAATTATCGTTCTAGACCTAAAGATAAATTACTTTTCTGTGTGAAGAGAACAATTATCTTCTTATACACAAAAGATTATTTCTGTTTATGTTTGTAAGACAGTGTCTGTTTCAATATGAACAGAAAAATTGAAATTTTTGTATGGAGGGATAATTTGTTTTCAGGATGAAGAGATAATTTGTTTTCAAGATGAAGAGATAATTTATTTTCAAGATGAAGAGATAATTTATTTTTATTTTAGAAGATAAGTTTTCATCCTGATAAAAAGAAATAATAAATAATGTTCAAATTTATTTTTACTTTAAAATGATGTATACTTTATTTACTTTGTGATGTTAAATTATTCATATTCCTTTCTCTTAGCAACAGACCAACATTTTCTTTAATGAAACACAAATACGATGATAATTTTGTATCATCTTTGCGTAACAAAATAAAGTATTTATACAGGAGTCTCTGATTGATTCTTCTCTGGTAATACCATATCTAAAGCTGCTGAAAAATATTGTTTCGACTCAACGAACCTGATTAAAAACAATTTCCAATAATTATCCTGATTCAAGTTGGAAAACTTGTGGTTAGCAATTCTGAGATCAACAAATACTTATGAAACATCACTCAACACTCCTAAGGCTTTGAGAGACATTAAGCTTTTCAGGTTTTTGAATATATATATATATATATAAAAGAAAATCCTAGAAAGCAACTTTTGACCAACATTATAACTTAAGTCAATAAATCATAACGCAGTAATACAAAGGAAATATGCTCTTGTTCCTAAAACTAGGGATTGTTTTTGAATATTTGCTGAAAAGAATTGTCTGCCAGTTTTGATACTGTTTATCTACAAGTTTTTTTTTATTTCGTGCAAAGCTACACGAGGGCCATCTATGCTAGCCGTCCCTCATTTAACAGTGTAAGACTAGAAGGAAGGTAGTTAGTCGACATTACTCTCCGTTAACTCGTGGCTACCCATTTACCAATGAATAGTGGGATTCATCGTAACATTATAACGCTCCCATGCCTGAAAGAGCGAGCATGTTTGGTGAAGGAAATTCAAAACCGCGATCCTCAGTTTGCGAATGGAGCACCATAACCAGAAGGCCCTGATACATTAGAAGGAAGACCCATTAATACACACTGCAAACTCTAGAGATACCTTTCTCACTTCAAATAATAGGAGTTCACCATCACTTCTATAAGGCAACTATGCTTTCAGTGCGCGAGGCGTCTTTTTTTTTGTCAGTAACAGCACGATAACGTTTTAGCATAAAAGATAGAGTAAAATATCTAAATTCTTACTTGAAACTTAGTTGTTTTTGTTAATTTTTTCTCTGTAGTATTAATAAAATTTATTTCCATCTTATTAATTCATTATAACAACAATTTTCTATTTTACCAATTGTCTGCTCAGCGGTGAGTCTAAATGGAGGCTAAAGATCGGATTTCCAACAGACCGTTTTGTACCTCACAGCACGAATCTTGTTTTTGTGTTTAGCAGACTGCTCGATTGTTTATTTATTTGTTAGGCCTCGCATGTCCGGGTGGTAAAGGCGCTCGAATTGTAATCTGAGGATTCGCTGGTTCGAATCCCAATCACACAAAATATTCTCGTCCTTTCAGCCATGGGAACTTAATAGTGTCGCGGTCAATCCCACTATTCCTTGGCAAAAAAGTATCCCAAGAGTTGGCGGTGGGTGATGATGAATAGTTGCCTACCCTCTAGTCTTAGATTACTAAATTAAGTATGTCCAGCGTAGATAGCCCTCTTGTAGCTTTGCGCGAAATTAAAAACAAACAAAAATATATTTGTTTGTCTCAGTATTGATCTGTCTCTATCACTCTTTCTAGCTTTCTGTCGTTTATTTATCTGTCGAAAAATGCTTTTAAAGAACTCTTATTACACATAAGAGTGTAGGGTTACTTTATAAGCTCGTTTAATGGTGTTTGCTGTTAGAGTTGGTCATTTAAATAGACGAACAGACAACAAACAGAATATGTAACCTGCACTAGAAACACATCTGCCGTGTTACAGATGTCTACTAGCAATCCAGTGAAAACTCGGATCTAAAATCAAAATGTATTTTATCAAGAACATTAATATACTTATTATCATTCACATAAATTAATTTTACGTATTTATTTTTATAGAAAAACTATTTATTTACTTTTTGAACTTTCATTAAAAATGAAAAAGAAGGAAAGATATTTAATAACAGTTTTTTTATTATTTCAAAAGATTATCAGCGTGCGAGATCTTAAGTCACGTGATAATTGGAATGGTGGATCGAGTAACACATGTGATATTTATATGTAGAGGGAAATCCTTCAATTTGACCGTGAGAAAGAAAGCGTTTTGGTTGTAGGGTTTTTATTGATTTCTATTAACCCTTATTATATCACCAAGTTTATATGAACCAATAGACAGGATTATTGGAATTTATATGAACCAACATATGGGATGATCAAGGTTATGAACCAATATATGCGATGATCAAAGTTTATATGAACCAATATATGGGATGATCAAAGTTTATATGAACCAATATGTGGAGAGATCAAGGTTTATATGAACCAATATGTGGGATGATCAAGGATTATATGAACCAATATATGCGATAATCAAAGTTTATATGAACCAATATCTGGGATGATCAAAGTTTATATGAACCAATATGTGGGATGATCAAGGTTTATATGAACCAATATATGCAATGATCAGAGTTTATATGAACCAACATATGGGATGATCAAAGTTTATATGAACCAATATATGGGATAATCAAAGTTTATATGAACTAATATATGGGATAATCAAAGTTTATATGAACCAATATATGGGATGATCAAAGCTTATATGAACCAATATATGGGATGATCAAAGTTTATATGAACCAATATATAGGGTTATTACAGTTTATATGAATTAATAGCTTGGATCATTACAGTTCATATGGATTAACTGATAGGATCATCAGAATTTATGTGAGCTATCACAATTTACATGAATCATCATATAGGACGATCACATTATGAAACGATATACAGGATCACAACTGTTTATATGGACCAATACACAGGATCATGAAAGTTTATAAGACCTAATAACCAAAATCGTTACAGGTCTCATGAACCGTTTTGACAGAACAGAAAATAGTTTTTCTGAGCTAATAAACAAAATGAAAATTGCTTTTTATAAATCAACCAACAGGATAGGAGACAATTTTGAGCACGATTTGCTAGGTATATCAGATAGTTTGAATGTTGAGATTTCTCTTATCTGGTTACAAAATTACTACCAAAACTCTTTATTTTGTGGTTTAAATTAAAGTAGAAATTTTCTTATTTGTTATATCTCAAAATTACAAAATAGGTCTCCATATTCTATTTGTTTACCACTGCATCATCAGAGAACCAAGTTAAAGATATTTGATGTGATAGATATTTTTTACGATATATTTCATTTTCTAATGATTATGTATTCTTATAATTACTTTGACATTTCGGTTATATTTCAACTCTGTTATACTTTTTTGACAGTTTTATAATTTTCTAACTTTCTAACAGTGTTTTCAGCTTTCTGACAGTGTTACACATTTCTAACAGTGCAATACTCCAGTAACAACTATATTTATTATTGAAACGTACTCTGAAAGACTCAGGATGAAACTCTTTAACAAATTCCTGATTTGGAACGAACAGCCTTTGGAACTTTGTTCTCTACACTGATACGACAAGTTCTCTGTTCACTTGTCATTAACTAGTACACTTTACTGTGAGCTGAATAAGTCATTTCTTTAACAATATCATTTTTATAGTAAAATCCACTTATTCAGTTTAAAATAGATACAGACCTATTATGACCTAGAGTAGGCCATAACCTTTGGCACCATGCCATGTTATCTTACAACATCTACATGGATTAAAATCGATTCTATTTTTCTACTCTGGAATAACAATTCTTAGCTGAAATTTAAAATCGATTTGTCTTACATGTGTTCAAACCGACGGAAGAAAGTTTAATGCCAGACGTTGGAAACATGGGATGGCTTTAAATAGGTCTATTCTCTATATGAAATGAAACCAAAAACAAAATTAAACTACGTTATGACATTAGTATCTACGTAACCAACTTTTTTTTGTTCAAAATGATATATTTACTCAAATACAAAACATCAACGTAGTAAACAAATGAAAAACAACGAGCTTACCTGCATGTGTATTACTAATTGTATGTTTGTTTTGAAATTCCGCACAAATCAACTCGAGGGCTATCTGTGCTAGCCGTCCCTAATTTAGCAGTGTAAGACTAGAGGGAAGGCAGCTAGTCATCACCACCCACCGCCAACTCTTGGGATACTCTTTTACCAACGAAAAGTGGGATTGACCGTCACATTATAACGCCCCCACGGCTGGGATGGCAAGCATGTTTGGCGCGACCCTCAGATTACGAAGCGCACGTCTTAACGCGCTAGGCCATGCCAGGCCCCAGTATTATTAATACATATCTATCTGTCCTGTATTCTGGAGACTAAATAATCACCCCTCTGACCAAGAATCCACACTATTAGTTAATGAAGATTTCAGGCATTACTTAAAGATAAAAAAATTAAACTACATAAAATTATATATATAATAACAGTAATTTTAAGAAGGAAACACATAGGTTTATGTCTTGGTATGACCTTTGAACTCATGAAAAGCAACAACTAGAATTTATCCATATTATTAAACTACCTCATCAGGAAATTCTTAGAAGTAAGTAGGGCACATCAAATATGAAAATAAGCAGACGCCTTTTCTGACATTTTTATGTGTTTATTATAATCCTTTTATTTATAGTTTCCATAATGATTTAAAGTTTATTAACCGTTTCTGTGTTACTTCTATCAGATGTATAGCATTTTTACCTTCTTTATTTACAAGTTTCTCAAATACGTTGTATCCATTTAGAACTACCTTTTAAATACATTGTATCATTTTTACAACTACTTCTGAAATACGTTATAACTGCTAAGAACTACTTTTTCAATACGTTGTATCGATTTACAACTATTTCTTAAATAGCTTGTATTCATTTACAACTACTTCTTAAATACGTTGTACCCATTTACAAATAATTTTTAAATATGTTGTATCCATTTAGAAATACTTCTTAAATACATCATATCCATTTTATTTATGGTTTTCCTATACACTTTCTCATGTACATTTTTTATATAAGGTTATTGTTCTATTTTTATATATTTAAGATTGTTGTTGTATTTTCATATCTAAGGTTTCTACTCTATTTTTAGTAAAATATGTTTTTATTGTTAGGCTTTTAATGTATTGATTTCTCATTAAAATATATTGAAAATTCCGTTTGTATTTTTGGAAGTGACTTAAATATTATAATAATAAATGATGACGAAAAATCTAACAATAAAATTACAATGAAGTGATATGTGGTAACCATCTAAATATGAGGTGATATGTGGTAACCATCTAAATATGAGGTGATATGTTGTAACCATCTAAATATGAGGTGATATGTGGTAACCATCTAAATATGAGGTGATATGTTGTAACCATCTAAATATGAGGTGATATGTGGTAACCATCTAAATATTAGATAATATGTTGTAACCATCTAAATATGAGGTGATATGTGGTAACCATCTAAATATAAGGTGATACGTGGGAACCATCTAAATATAAGGTGATATGTGGTAACCATCTAAATATGAGGTGATATGTGGTAGCCATCTAAATATGAGATGATATGTGGTAACCATCTAAATATGAGGTGATATGTGGTAACCATCTAAATATGAGGTGATATGTGGTAACCATCTAAATATTAGATAATATGTTGTAACCATCTAAATATGAGGTGATATGTGGTAGCCATCTAAATATAAGGTGATATGAGGTAACCATCTAAATATGAGGTGATATGTGGTAGCCATCTAAATATGAGATGATATGTGGTAACCATCTAAATATCAGGTGATATGTGGTAACCATCTAAGTATAACCTGATATGTGGTAACCATCTAAATATAAGGTGGTAGGCTATAGGTGATATGTGGTAGCCATCTAAATATGAGGTGATATGTGCTAGCCATCTAAATATGAGGTGATATGTGATAACCATCTAAATATAAGGTGATAGGCTATAGGTGGTATGTGGTAGCCATCTAAATATGAGGTGATATGTGGTAACCATCTAAATATAAGGTGATATGTGGTAACCATCTAAATATAAGGTGATAGGCTATAGGTGATATGTGGTAGCCATCTAAATATGAGGTGATATGTGGTAGCCATCTAAATATAAGGTGATACGTGGGAACCATCTAAATATAAGGTGATACGTGGTAACCATCTAAATATGAGGTGATATGTGGTAGCCATCTAAATATGAGATGATATGTGGTAGCCATCTAAATATGAGGTGATATGTGGTAACCATCTAAATATGAGGTGATATGTGGTAACCATCTAAATATTAGATAATATGTTGTAACCATCTAAATATAAGGTGATATGAGGTAACCATCTAAATATGAGGTGATATGTGGTAGCCATCTAAATATCAGATGATATGTGGTAACCATCTAAATATCAGGTGATATGTGGTAACCATCTAAATATCAGGTGATATGTGGTAACCATCTAAATATCAGGTGATATGTGGTAACCATCTAAGTATAACCTGATATGTGGTAACCATCTAAATATAAGGTGGTAGGCTATAGGTGATATGTGGTAGCCATCTAAATATGAGGTGATATGTGCTAGCCATCTAAATATGAGGTGATATGTGATAACCATCTAAATATAAGGTGATAGGCTATAGGTGGTATGTGGTAGCCATCTAAATATGAGGTGATATGTGGTAACCATCTAAATATAAGGTGATATGTGGTAACCATCTAAATATAAGGTGATAGGCTATAGGTGATATGTGGTAGCCATCTAAATATGAGGTGATATGTGGTAACCATCTAAATATAAGGTGATATGTGGTAGCCATCTAAATATGAGGTGATATGTGGTAACCATCTAAGTATAAGGTGATATGTGGTAGCCATCTAAATATGAGGTGATAGGCTATAGGAGAACAAGCAAAAACACCCATCGCCAATTCTTGTATGATCCAATAGTGAGGTTTGGATAGAACCATTTTTACACACTCTGGGCCCCTGGCTACGAAACGATATTTTTTTTTTTTTATTGAGGGTTGTGGAGTAACAGGAAGCGAAACATTTAATATGAGATCTGCAGTTTCTTACTCAAGCACATGGATGCGCTCGGTTTTTATAAATAATGACAATGACTAATATAATAAAAAAGACAAAAGTGGAACCAAAAGTGAAGACGAAATTGAAAACAGACCGTGAATAGTAATTAATAGTCGGAGCATGAATAAGACAACCCACTCTTACAGCCGATATTTTCAGAGTTTAGATCGTAGAAGGATGAATAAGATAACCCACTCTTACAGCCGATGTTTTCAGAGTTTAGATAGTAGAAGGATGAATAAGATAACCCTCTCTTACAGCCGATATTTTCAGAGTTTAGATAGTAGAAGGATGAATAAGATAACCCACTCTTACAGCCGATATTTTCAGAGTTTAGATAGTAGAAGGATGAATAAGATAACCCACTCTTACAGCCGATATTTTCAGAGTTTAGATAGTAGAAGGATGAATAAGATAACCCACTCTTACAGCCGATGTTTTCAGAGTTTAGATCGTAGAAGGATGAATAAGATAACCCACTCTTACAGCCGATATTTTCAGAGTTTAGATCGTAGAAGGATGAATAAGATAACCCACTCTTACAGCCGATATTTTCAGAGTTTAGATAGTAGAAGGATGAATAAGATAACCCACTCTTACAGCCGATATTTTCAGAGTTTAGATAGTAGAAGGATGAATAAGATAACCCACTCTCACAGCCGATATTTTCAGAGTTTAGATAGTAGAAGGATAAATAAGATAACCCACTCTTACAGCCGATGTTTTCAGAGTTTAGATAGTAGAAGGATGAATAAGATAACCCACTCTTACAGCCGATATTTTCAGAGTTTAGATAGTAGAAGGATGAATAAGATAACCCACTCTTACAGCCGATATTTTCAGAGTTTAGATAGTAGAAGGATTAATAAGATAACCCACTCTTACAGCCGATGTTTTCAGAGTTTAGATAGTAGAAGGATGAATAAGATAACCCACTCTTACAGCCGATATTTTCAGAGTTTAGATAGTAGAAGGATGAATAAGATAACCCACTCTTACAGCCGATGTTTTCAGAGTTTAGATAGTAGAACGATGAATGAGATAACCCACTCTTACAGCCGATGTTTTCAGAGTTTAGATCGTAGAAGGATGAATAAGATAACCCACTCTTACAGCCGATATTTTCAGAGTTTAGATCGTAGAAGGATGAATAAGATAACCCACTCTTACAGCCGATATTTTCAGAGTTTAGATAGAAGAAGGATGAATAAGATAACCCACTCTTACAGCCGATGTTTTCAGAGTTTAGATCGTAGAAGGATGAATAAGATAACCCACTCTTACAGCCGATATTTTCAGAGTTTAGATAGTAGAAGGATGAATAAGATAATTCACTCTTACAGCCGATGTTTTCAGAGTTTAGATAGTGGAAGGATGAATAAGATAACCCACTCTTACAGCCGATATTTTCAGAGTTTAGATAGTAGAAGGATGAATAAGATAACCCACTCTTACAGCCGATATTTTCAGAGTTTAGATAGTAGAAGGATGAATAAGATAACCCACTCTTACAGCCGATATTTTCAGAGTTTAGATAGTAGAGGGATGATTAAGATAACCCACTCTTACAGCCGATGTTTTCAGAGTTTAGATAGTAGAAGGATGAATAAGATAACCCACTCTTACAGCCGATGTTTTCAGAGTTTAGATAGTGGAAGGATGAATAAGATAACCCACTCTTACAGCCGATATTTTCAGAGTTTAGATAGTAGAAGGATGAATAAGATAACCCACTCTTACAGCCGATGTTTTCAGAGTTTAAAGCTATCTTTACCAAAGGGAGGTCTAGAAACTGTAGTAATTTTTAAACTGCAATGTTTATTATTTGAGTTTGATTAATGTTTTTTTCCTTTTGTATTGAACATGAATCGTGCCTATATATAAACCATCTTGTTATTTTCTGTCGAGCTATAGAGCCTGTACCTTAATTATAAGAAAACAAACGCTTTCTTTGCATCTTAGGACGTGTTTACGTCTTGGTGTCATCTTTCAATTAAAAGATATACATTGTCTTTCTCTTGGTCTTCACCATGCATCTGTTACACCATCCCAGATTCATTGTAGGATGTTTTTACGTCTTGGTGTCACCTTTCATTCAAAATATAGACAGTGTTTTTCTATTGGTCTTCACTGCATCTATTACAACAAAATATATACATTGTTCTTCCTCTCGACTTTACTTTCTCACCGAAAAAAATAAACTGGAAACTTACCTGAAAAATGCCAAGACTTTCTATTTTTTAATTTCTGAGAAACACATACATAGAGTGGTAGCATTATCTAATGAATTATAAAAAGTAACTTTACTCCGGTTTTTCTCTTATCAAGAACCAGAGACACACCACAAAGTGACAGTATAATCTACTCAGGTGTTGTATTATTGAAACCACTCGATTTTCTCAAGTAAAATCAGGAATTATACCATTATCGATTCTAACTTATTGATTGGATGGATCAGAAAATTGTATGATTTATCAAGTCCTTCTGTAGTTTTGTCTTACTTAACCATGTTAAGGCTTGATCTAATAATCTCGAGTGACACACCAAAGTAGAACAGAAAGGCCTAGTCTTTAATGTTGATATATATATATATACTTATCAGAAAGGGAAAACAATATACCTTCACCTAGCGTCAATACACCTTAATTAAATTATTGCACAAGAAACATCACGTTCAGTTGAAGTTGAAGTAGGCTTAGCTCGTGTTACCATATTGTTGTTCTGCCGTAGCTGGTGTTCTGTAGCTTTAGAAGGACTTATTGTTTACTTAATCGCTATAAGACCGAATGATGAGGTTTGTACACAGATGGAGAAGTAGAAAATATAGCTTATAGTACTTTGGGTCAAAACAGTTTGTTGTATAAACATAAAAGATAAAATTGTGAATTGTTCACGAGAACATACTTTATTAAAATAAAAACCTATATTGTAAATGGTTCACGAGAACACAGTTTATTAAAATAAACATTCGTATTCTAAATGAGTAAAAACAATACACTTTATTAAAATAAAAACCTATATTGTGAATGGTTCACGACAACACATTTTATTAAAATAAACATTCGTATTCTGAATGAGTAAGAACAATATACTTTATTAAAACAAACCTGTACTGTAAATGGATTACAACAATACACTTTGTTAAAACACACCTGTGCTGTACATGGGTCACAACAATACAATTTATGAACGCTGTATTTCTGATTTATTGTATCATTTATTTGATATTTTTAAAATAAAAGTAAAAACAAACATTAATGTTTTTAATGTACGATGTATTTGTTTCACAAAATACTTGATACGTAAAATTGGAATCCCTTATTAGATAGTAAAGATAAGGCTTAAGCTAAGAGAAAGTAATCCATACAATCAGACCAGGTGGGAGTTTAACGAGCGATCTGTAAGTAAGTTTTATTTTAACTCAATTTTTTCCGTTTTCTCGTGAATTCGTTTGTTAAAGACCCCATGTTTATCGACCGTTTACACCGTATTGCTGTTTCAGGGACAATGTTTGAGTAACTGTGAGTGACAATATAAAGATGGGGTCGTATACTTATTACGAAAAACAAAACAAGAAAGGTCCAGTATGACATTTGTCAGTGAGTATAATTTTAAGCCTTTCTAACAGAAACCTGTTAAGAAGAATATGCCTGAATCACTTAGTGTTTCTACAAATGTAATGATCATTTGGAAGAACAACTGGTGGTTCTTTAGGCTTTAGTTTAAATAATTTGTAAAATAAATGTAACTGTTTCAAACAGTATAAAAATATTTAGGACATTACGTTACATACAGTTGTTTTTTACACATGTCTCTTAATATATAGGCCCGGCATGGCCAAGCGTGTTAAGGCGTGCGACTCGTAATCTGACGGTCGCGGGTTTGCATACCCGTCGCGCCAAACATGTTTGCCCTTTCAGCCGTGGGAGCGTTATAATGGGCGGTCAATCCTACTATTCGTTGATAAAAGAGTAGCTCAAGAGTTGGCGGTGGGTGGTGATGACTAACTACCTTCCCTCTAGTCTTACACTACTAAATTATGGACGACTAGCACAGATAGCCCTCGAGTAGCTTTGTGCGAAATTCAAAAACAGACAAACAAACTATTAATATATCCATTACAGATTAAAACCAAGGGTGTTTTATATCTTATTCTATATGTCACTTCCAAAGAGGCCTTTTGTTTAATATCATAAGGGTTAATTGGTCTAACCGTATATGTAATGGTTTGGTACGTTTAATATCATAAGGGTCAGTTGGACTAACCGTATATGTTACCAGACGTCAGAGTATTTTAAAAGAAGTTTAATTGTTGTTTGTAAGTAAGCACAAAGCTTCCCAAAGGGCTATCTGCACTCTGCCCACGACGAGTATCAAACCCTAGTTTTTAGCTTTGTAAGCTCATAGGCATAATACAGTGCTACTTGGGTCGGGGGATGGGTAGAAATTTCATATATGCTCGGGTTCAAACAGGTGATAATAGATGATTTAAATAAGTAGGGATATAAGTATACTTCATGGTTTTATATGTGGATAAACTGCAACTTTGTGAAGAAGGAAACATCCACAGGATTGAAACACTAGAAGTTTGCGGAATGCACGTGAAAAGGCATTATCATTTGAAACCTCAGTGGAGCTGCGGTCAAGAACATCGGGTAAGAAGATGATCTATGGATAATTACGAACTGCACACATGTTGCAGGTCCCTGGTTGACAGATATGTTTAAATATTATTAAGGTCGTTACAAACGATTTATCTTCATCACGTTTAGACGAGAACGGAGAATCCAGATTTGTGAAGACAGTTCATTCTAAATTTAACTTTAATCAAAACTTTAAACATTAATTACAAGATTACAGTAATAATGTCTAAATACTTCTATGTATGCTTGAATAATGTTTTAAATAATAATTAGATCTATATGGGATTAATGTTTAAAAATAACAAAATATATGTATGTGGGAATAATGTTTGGATATAAGAATTATATAAATTTGTCTACTGTTATACTTATGTTACATGTATCTACTGTTCAATATAGACTAACTTTGTCTACTGTTTTACTTATGTTACATGTATCTACTGTTCAACATAGGCTAACATTTGTTTACTGTTATACATATGTTACATGTATCTACTGTTCTATATAGGCTAACATTTGTTTACTGTTATACTTATGTTACATGTATCTACTGTTCAACATAGGCTAACATTTGTTTACTGTTATACTTATGTTACATGTATCTACTGTTCAATATAGGCTAAAATTTGTTTACTGTTATACTTATGTTACATGTATCTACTGTTCAACATAGGCTAACATTTGTTTACTGTTATACTTATGTTACATGTATCTACTGTTCAATATAGGCTAAAATTTGTTTACTGTTATACTTATGTTACATGTATCTACTGTTCAATATAGGCTAACATTTGTTTACTGTTATACTTATGTTACATGTATCTACTGTTCAATATAGGCTAACATTTGTTTACTGTTATACTTATGTTACATGTATCTACTGTTCAACATAGGCTAACATTTGTTTACTGTTATACTTATGTTACATGTATCTACTGTTCAATATAGGCTAACATTTGTTTACTGTTATACTTATGTTACATGTATCTACTGTTCAATATAGGCTAACATTTGTTTACTGTTATACTTATGTTACATGTATCTACTGTTCAATATAGGCTAACATTTGTTTACTGTTATACTTATGTTACATGTATCTACTGTTCAATATAGGCTAACATTTGTTTACTGTTATACTTATGTTACATGTATCTACTGTTCAATATAGACTAACTTTGTCTACTGTTTTACTTATGTTACATGTATCTACTGTTCAACATAGGCTAACATTTGTTTACTGTTATACTTATGTTACATGTATCTACTGTTCAATATAGGCTAACATTTGTTTACTGTTATACTTATGTTACATGTATCTACTGTTCTATATAGTGTAACATTTGTTTACTGTTATACTTATGTTACGTGTATCTACTGTTCAATATAGGCTAAAATTTGTTTACTGTTATACTTATGTTACATGTATCTACTGTTCAATATAGGATAAAATTTGTTTACTATTATACTTATGTTACATGTATCTACTGTTCAATATAGACTAACTTTGTCTACTGTTATACTTATGTTACATGTATCTACTGTTCAATATAGGCTAAATTTGTTTACTGTTATACTTATGATACATGTATCTACTGTTCAATATAGACTAACTTTGTCTACTGTTATACTTATGTTACATGTATCTACTGTTCAATATAGGCTAAATTTGTTTACTGTTATACTTATGATACATGTATCTACTGTTCAATATAGACTAACTTTGTCTACTGTTATACTTATGTTACATGTATCTACTGTTCAACATAGGCTAACATTTGTTTACTGTTAAAATAAAAAATAAACTGGAAACTTACCTGAAAAATGCCAAGACTTTCTATTTTTTAATTTCTGAGAAACACATACATAGAGTGGTAGCATTATCTAATGAATTATAAAAAGTAACTTTACTCCGGTTTTTCTCTTATCAAGAACCAGAGACACACCACAAAGTGACAGTATAATCTACTCAGGTGTTGTATTATTGAAACCACTCGATTTTCTCAAGTAAAATCAGGAATTATACCATTATCGATTCTAACTTATTGATTGGATGGATCAGAAAATTGTATGATTTATCAAGTCCTTCTGTAGTTTTGTCTTACTTAACCATGTTAAGGCTTGATCTAATAATCTCGAGTGACACACCAAAGTAGAACAGAAAGGCCTAGTCTTTAATGTTGATATATATATATATACTTATCAGAAAGGGAAAACAATATACCTTCACCTAGCGTCAATACACCTTAATTAAATTATTGCACAAGAAACATCACGTTCAGTTGAAGTTGAAGTAGGCTTAGCTCGTGTTACCATATTGTTGTTCTGCCGTAGCTGGTGTTCTGTAGCTTTAGAAGGACTTATTGTTTACTTAATCGCTATAAGACCGAATGATGAGGTTTGTACACAGATGGAGAAGTAGAAAATATAGCTTATAGTACTTTGGGTCAAAACAGTTTGTTGTATAAACATAAAAGATAAAATTGTGAATTGTTCACGAGAACATACTTTATTAAAATAAAAACCTATATTGTAAATGGTTCACGAGAACACAGTTTATTAAAATAAACATTCGTATTCTAAATGAGTAAAAACAATACACTTTATTAAAATAAAAACCTATATTGTGAATGGTTCACGACAACACATTTTATTAAAATAAACATTCGTATTCTGAATGAGTAAGAACAATATACTTTATTAAAACAAACCTGTACTGTAAATGGATTACAACAATACACTTTGTTAAAACACACCTGTGCTGTACATGGGTCACAACAATACAATTTATGAACGCTGTATTTCTGATTTATTGTATCATTTATTTGATATTTTTAAAATAAAAGTAAAAACAAACATTAATGTTTTTAATGTACGATGTATTTGTTTCACAAAATACTTGATACGTAAAATTGGAATCCCTTATTAGATAGTAAAGATAAGGCTTAAGCTAAGAGAAAGTAATCCATACAATCAGACCAGGTGGGAGTTTAACGAGCGATCTGTAAGTAAGTTTTATTTTAACTCAATTTTTTCCGTTTTCTCGTGAATTCGTTTGTTAAAGACCCCATGTTTATCGACCGTTTACACCGTATTGCTGTTTCAGGGACAATGTTTGAGTAACTGTGAGTGACAATATAAAGATGGGGTCGTATACTTATTACGAAAAACAAAACAAGAAAGGTCCAGTATGACATTTGTCAGTGAGTATAATTTTAAGCCTTTCTAACAGAAACCTGTTAAGAAGAATATGCCTGAATCACTTAGTGTTTCTACAAATGTAATGATCATTTGGAAGAACAACTGGTGGTTCTTTAGGCTTTAGTTTAAATAATTTGTAAAATAAATGTAACTGTTTCAAACAGTATAAAAATATTTAGGACATTACGTTACATACAGTTGTTTTTTACACATGTCTCTTAATATATAGGCCCGGCATGGCCAAGCGTGTTAAGGCGTGCGACTCGTAATCTGACGGTCGCGGGTTTGCATACCCGTCGCGCCAAACATGTTTGCCCTTTCAGCCGTGGGAGCGTTATAATGGGCGGTCAATCCTACTATTCGTTGATAAAAGAGTAGCTCAAGAGTTGGCGGTGGGTGGTGATGACTAACTACCTTCCCTCTAGTCTTACACTACTAAATTATGGACGACTAGCACAGATAGCCCTCGAGTAGCTTTGTGCGAAATTCAAAAACAGACAAACAAACTATTAATATATCCATTACAGATTAAAACCAAGGGTGTTTTATATCTTATTCTATATGTCACTTCCAAAGAGGCCTTTTGTTTAATATCATAAGGGTTAATTGGTCTAACCGTATATGTAATGGTTTGGTACGTTTAATATCATAAGGGTCAGTTGGACTAACCGTATATGTTACCAGACGTCAGAGTATTTTAAAAGAAGTTTAATTGTTGTTTGTAAGTAAGCACAAAGCTTCCCAAAGGGCTATCTGCACTCTGCCCACGACGAGTATCAAACCCTAGTTTTTAGCTTTGTAAGCTCATAGGCATAATACAGTGCTACTTGGGTCGGGGGATGGGTAGAAATTTCATATATGCTCGGGTTCAAACAGGTGATAATAGATGATTTAAATAAGTAGGGATATAAGTATACTTCATGGTTTTATATGTGGATAAACTGCAACTTTGTGAAGAAGGAAACATCCACAGGATTGAAACACTAGAAGTTTGCGGAATGCACGTGAAAAGGCATTATCATTTGAAACCTCAGTGGAGCTGCGGTCAAGAACATCGGGTAAGAAGATGATCTATGGATAATTACGAACTGCACACATGTTGCAGGTCCCTGGTTGACAGATATGTTTAAATATTATTAAGGTCGTTACAAACGATTTATCTTCATCACGTTTAGACGAGAACGGAGAATCCAGATTTGTGAAGACAGTTCATTCTAAATTTAACTTTAATCAAAACTTTAAACATTAATTACAAGATTACAGTAATAATGTCTAAATACTTCTATGTATGCTTGAATAATGTTTTAAATAATAATTAGATCTATATGGGATTAATGTTTAAAAATAACAAAATATATGTATGTGGGAATAATGTTTGGATATAAGAATTATATAAATTTGTCTACTGTTATACTTATGTTACGTGTATCTACTGTTCAATATAGGCTAACATTTGTTTACTGTTATACTTATGATACGTGTATCTACTGTTCAATATAGACTAACTTTGTCTACTGTTATACTTATGTTACGTGTATCTACTGTTCAATATAGGCTAACATTTGTTTACTGTTATACTTATGTTACGTGTATCTACTGTTCAATATAGGCTAATATTTGTTTACTGTTATACTTATGTTACGTGTATCTACTGTTCAATATAGGCTAACATTTGTTTACTGTTATACTTATGTTACGTGTTTCTACTGTTCAATATAGGCTAACATTTGTTTACTGTTATACTTATGTTACGTGTATCTACTGTTCAATATAGGCTAAATTTGTTTACTGTTATACTTATGATACATGTATCTACTGTTCAATATAGACTAACTTTGTCTACTGTTATACTTATGTTACATGTATCTACTGTTCAACATAGGCTAACATTTGTTTACTGTTATACTTATGTTACATGTATCTACTGTTCAATATAGGCTAACATTTGTTTACTGTTATACTTATGTTACATGTATCTACTGTTCAATATAGGCTAAATTTGTTTACTGTTATACTTATGTTACATGTATCTACTGTTCAATATAGACTAACTTTGTCTACTGTTATACTTATGTTACATGTATCTACTGTTCAATATAGGCTAAATTTGTTTACTGTTATACTTATGATACATGTATCTACTGTTCAATATAGACTAACTTTGTCTACTGTTATACTTATGTTACATGTATCTACTGTTCAACATAGGCTAAATTTGTCTACTGTTATACTTATGATACATGTATCTACTGTTCAATATAGGCTAAATTTGTTTACTGTTATACTTATGTTACATGTATCTACTGTTCAACATAGGCTAACATTTGTTTACTGTTATACTTATGTTACATGTATCTACTGTTCAATATAGACTAACTTTGTCTACTGTTATACTTATGTTACATGTATCTACTGTTCAATATAGACTAACTTTGTCTACTGTTATACTTATGTTACATGTATCTACTGTTCAATATAGGCTAACATTTGTTTACTGTTATACTTATGTTACATATATCTACTGTTCAATATAGGCTAAATTTGTTTACTGTTATACTTATGTTACATGTATCTACTGTTCAATATAGGCTAACATTTGTTTACTGTTATACTTATGATACATGTATCTTCTGTTCAATATAGACTAACTTTGTCTACTGTTATACTTATGTTACATGTATCTACTGTTCAATATAGGCTAAATTTGTTTACTGTTATACTTATGATACATGTATCTACTGTTCAATATAGGCTAAATTTGTTTACTGTTATACTTATGATACATGTATCTACTGTTCAATATAGACTAACTTTGTCTACTGTTATACATATGTTCCATGTATCTACTGTTCAATATAGGCTAACATTTGTTTACTGTTATACTTATGTTACATGTATCTACTGTTTTATATAGGCTAACATTTGTTTACTGTTATACTTATGTTACATGTATCTACTGTTCAATATAGACTAACATTTGTTTACTGTTGTACTTATGTTACATGTATCTACTGTTCAATATAGGCTAACATTTGTTTACTGTTATACTTATGTTACATGTATCTACTGTTCAATATAGGCTAACATTTGTTTACTGTTATACTTATGTTACATGTATCTACTGTTCTATATAGTGTAACATTTGTTTACTGTTATACTTATGTTACATGTATCTACTGTTTTATATAGGCTAACATTTGTTTACTGTTATACTTATGTTACATGTATCTACTGTTCAATATAGACTAACATTTGTTTACTGTTATACTTATGTTACATGTATCTACTGTTCAACATAGGCTAACATTTGTTTACTGTTATACTTATGTTACATGTATCTACTGTTCAATATAGGCTAACATTTGTTTACTGTTGTACTTATGTTACATATATCTACTGTTCAGTATAGACTAAATTTGCTTACTGTTATACTTATGTTACATGTATCTACTGTTCAATATAGGCTAACATTTGTTTACTGTTATACTTATGTTACATGTATCTACTGTTCAATATAGAATAACTTTGTTTACTTTTATACTTATGTTACAAGTATCTACTATTCAATATAGGCTAATATTTGTTTTCTGTTATACTTATGTTACATGTATCTACTGTTCAATATAGGCTAACATTTGTTTACTGTTATACTTATGTTACATGTATCTACTGTTCAATATAGGCTAACATTTGTTTACTGTTATACTTATGTTACATGTATCTACTGTTCAATATAGGCTAACATTTGTTTACTGTTATACTTATGTTACATGTATCTACTGTTCAATATAGGCTAACATTTGTTTACTGTTATACTTATGTTACATGTATCTACTGTTCTATATAGTGTAACATTTGTTTACTGTTATACTTATGTTACGTGTATCTACTGTTCAATATAGGCTAAAATTTGTTTACTGTTATACTTATGTTACATGTATCTACTGTTCAATATAGGCTAAAATTTGTTTACTGTTATACTTATGTTACATGTATCTACTGTTCAATATAGACTAACTTTGTCTACTGTTATACTTATGTTACATGTATCTACTGTTCAATATAGGCTAAATTTGTTTACTGTTATACTTATGATACATGTATCTACTGTTCAATATAGACTAACTTTGTCTACTGTTATACTTATGTTACATGTATCTACTGTTCAACATAGGCTAACATTTGTTTACTGTTATACTTATGTTACATGTATCTACTGTTCAATATAGGCTAAATTTGTTTACTGTTATACTTATGTTACATGTATCTACTGTTCAATATAGAATAACTTTGTTTACTTTTATACTTATGTTACAAGTATCTACTATTCAATATAGGCTAATATTTGTTTTCTGTTATACTTATGTTACATGTATCTACTGTTCAATATAGGCTAAATTTGTTTACTGTTATACTTATGTTACATGTATCTACTGTTCAATATAGGCTAACATTTGTTTACTGTTATACTTATGTTACATGTATCTACTGTTCAATATAGGCTAACATTTGTTTACTGTTATACTTATGTTACATGTATCTACTGTTCAATATAGGCTAACATTTGTTTACTGTTATACTTATGTTACATGTATCTACTGTTCTATATAGTGTAACATTTGTTTACTGTTATACTTATGTTACGTGTATCTACTGTTCAATATAGGCTAAAATTTGTTTACTGTTATACTTATGTTACATGTATCTACTGTTCAATATAGGCTAACATTTGTTTACTGTTATACTTATGTTACATGTATCTACTGTTCAATATAGACTAACTTTGTCTACTGTTATACTTATGTTACATGTATCTACTGTTCAATATAGGCTAAATTTGTTTACTGTTATACTTATGATACATGTATCTACTGTTCAATATAGACTAACTTTGTCTACTGTTATACTTATGTTACATGTATCTACTGTTCAACATAGGCTAACATTTGTTTACTGTTATACTTATGTTACATGTATCTACTGTTCAATATAGGCTAAATTTGTTTACTGTTATACTTATGTTACATGTATCTACTGTTCAATATAGGCTAAATTTGTTTACTGTTATACTTATGATACATGTATCTACTGTTCAATATAGGCTAAATTTGTTTACTGTTATACTTATGATACATGTATCTACTGTTCAATATAGACTAACTTTGTCTACTGTTATACTTATGTTACATGTATCTACTGTTCAACATAGGCTAACATTTGTTTACTGTTATACTTATGTTACATGTATCTACTTTTCAATATAGGCTAAATTTGTTTACTGTTATACTTATGTTACATGTATCTACTGTTCAATATAGGCTAAATTTGTTTACTGTTATACTTATGATACATGTATCTACTGTTCAATATAGACTAACTTTGTCTACTGTTATACTTATGTTACATGTATCTACTGTTCAACATAGGCTAACATTTGTTTACTGTTATACTTATGTTACATGTATCTACTGTTCAATATAGGCTAAATTTGTTTACTGTTATACTTATGATACATGTATCTACTGTTCAATATAGACTTACTTTGTCTACTGTTATACTTATGTTACATGTATCTACTGTTCAATATAGGCTAAATTTGTTTACTGTTATACTTATGATACATGTATTTACTGTTCAATATAGACTAACTTTGTCTACTGTTATACTTATGTTACATGTATCTACTGTTCAACATAGGCTAACATTTGTTTACTGTTATACTTATGTTACATGTATCTACTGTTCAATATAGGCTAAATTTGTTTACTGTTATACTTATGATACATGTATCTACTGTTCAATATAGACTAACTTTGTCTACTGTTATACTTATGTTACATGTATCTACTGTTCAATATAGGCTAAATTTGTTTACTGTTATACTTATGATACATGTATCTACTGTTCAATATAGACTAAATTTGTTTACTGTTATACTTATGTTACATGTATCTACTGTTCAACATAGGCTAACATTTGTTTACTGTTATACTTATGTTACATGTATCTACTGTTCAATATAGGCTAAATTTGTTTACTGTTATACTTATGATACATGTATCTACTGTTCAATATAGACTTACTTTGTCTACTGTTATACTTATGTTACATGTATCTACTGTTCAATATAGGCTAAATTTGTTTACTGTTATACTTATGATACATGTATCTACTGTTCAATATAGACTAACTTTGTCTACTGTTATACTTATGTTACATGTATCTACTGTTCAACATAGGCTAACATTTGTTTACTGTTATACTTATGTTACATGTATCTACTGTTCAATATAGGCTAAATTTGTTTACTGTTATACTTATGTTACATGTATCTACTGTTCAACATAGGCTAACTTTGTCTACTGTTATACTTATGTTACATGTATCTACTGTTCAACATAGGCTAACATTTGTTTACTGTTATACTTATGTTACATGTATCTACTGTTCAATATAGGCTAAATTTGTTTACTGTTATACTTATGTTACATGTATCTACTGTTCAACATAGGCTAACATTTGTTTACTGTTATACTTATGATAAATGTATCTACTGTTCAATATAGACTAACTTTGTCTACTGTTATACTTATGTTACATGTATCTACTGTTCAATATAGGCTAAATTTGTTTACTGTTATACTTATGATAAATGTATCTACTGTTCAATATAGACTAACTTTGTCTACTGTTATACTTATGTTACATGTATCTACTGTTCAATATAGGCTAAATTTGTTTACTGTTATACTTATGATACATGTATCTTCTGTTCAATATAGACTAACTTTGTCTACTGTTATACTTATGTTACATGTATCTACTGTTCAACATAGGCTAACATTTGTTTACTGTTATACTTATGTTACATGTATCTACTGTTCAACATAGGCTAAATTTGTTTACTGTTATACTTATGATACATGTATCTACTGTTCAATATAGACTAACTTTGTCTACTGTTATACTTATGTTACATGTATCTACTGTTCAATATAGGCTAAATTTGTTTACTGTTATACTTATGATACATGTATCTACTGTTCAATATAGACTAACTTTGTCTACTGTTATACTTATGTTACATGTATCTACTGTTCAACATAGGCTAACATTTGTTTACTGTTATACTTATGTTACATGTATCTACTGTTCAACATAGGCTAACATTTGTTTACTGTTATACTTATGTTACATGTATCTACTGTTCAACATAGGCTAACATTTGTTTACTGTTATACTTATGTTACATGTATCTACTGTTCAATATAGGCTAAATTTGTTTACTGTTATACTTATGTTACATGTATCTACTGTTCAACATAGGCTAACATTTGTTTACTGTTATACTTATGATACATGTATCTACTGTTCAATATAGACTAACTTTGTCTACTGTTATACTTATGTTACATGTATCTACTGTTCAATATAGGCTAAATTTGTTTACTGTTATACTTATGATACATGTATCTTCTGTTCAATATAGACTAACTTTGTCTACTGTTATACTTATGTTACATGTATCTACTGTTCAATATAGGCTAAATTTGTTTACTGTTATACTTATGATACATGTATCTTCTGTTCAATATAGACTAACATTTGTTTACTGTTATACTTATGTTACATGTATCTACTGTTCAACATAGGCTAACATTTGTTTACTGTTATACTTATGTTACATGTTTCTACTGTTCAATATAGGCTAACATTTGTTTACTGTTGTACTTATGTTACATATATCTACTGTTCAGTATAGACTAAATTTGCTTACTGTTATACTTATGTTACATGTATCTACTGTTCAATATAGGCTAACATTTGTTTACTGTTATACTTATGTTACATGTATCTACTGTTCAATATAGGCTAAATTTGTTTACTGTTATACTTATGTTACATGTATCTACTGTTCAATATAGACTAACTTTGTTTACTTTTATACTTATGTTACAAGTATCTACTATTCAATATAGGCTAATATTTGTTTTCTGTTATACTTATGTTACATGTATCTACTGTTCAATATAGGCTAACATTTGTTTACTGTTATACTTATGTTACATGTATCTACTGTTCAATATAGGCTAACATTTGTTTACTGTTATACTTATGTTACATGTATCTACTGTTCAATATAGGCTAAAATTTGTTTACTGTTATACTTATGTTACATGTATCTACTGTTCAATATAGGCTAACATTTGTTTACTGTTATACTTATGTTACATGTATCTACTGTTCTATATAGTGTAACATTTGTTTACTGTTATACTTATGTTACGTGTATCTACTGTTCAATATAGGCTAAAATTTGTTTACTGTTATACTTATGTTACATGTATCTACTGTTAAATATAGGCTAAAATTTGTTTACTGTTATACTTATGTTACATGTATCTACTGTTCAATATAGACTAACTTTGTCTACTGTTATACTTATGTTACATGTATCTACTGTTCAATATAGGCTAAATTTGTTTACTGTTATACTTATGATACATGTATCTACTGTTCAATATAGACTAACTTTGTCTACTTTTATACTTATGTTACATGTATCTACTGTTCAACATAGGCTAACATTTGTTTACTGTTATACTTATGTTACATGTATCTACTGTTCAATATAGGCTAAATTTGTTTACTGTTATACTTATGATACATGTATCTACTGTTCAATATAGACTAACTTTGTCTACTGTTATACTTATGTTACATGTATCTACTGTTCAATATAGGCCAAATTTGTTTACTGTTATACTTATGATACATGTATCTACTGTTCAATATAGACTAACTTTGTCTACTGTTATACTTATGTTACATGTATCTACTGTTCAATATAGGCTAAATTTGTTTACTGTTATACTTATGATACATGTATCTACTGTTCAATATAGACTAACTTTGTCTACTGTTATACTTATGTTACATGTATCTACTGTTCAACATAGGCTGAACATTTGTTTACTGTTATACTTATGTTACATGTATCTACTTTTCAATATAGGCTAAATTTGTTTACTGTTATACTTATGTTACATGTATCTACTGTTCAATATAGACTAAATTTGTTTACTGTTATACTTATGATACATGTATTTACTGTTCAATATAGACTAACTTTGTCTACTGTTATACTTATGTTACATGTATCTACTGTTCAATATAGGCTAAATTTGTTTACTGTTATACTTATGATACATGTATCTACTGTTCAATATAGACTAACTTTGTCTACTGTTATACTTATGTTACATGTATCTACTGTTCAACATAGGCTAACATTTGTTTACTGTTATACTTATGTTACATGTATCTACTTTTCAATATAGGCTAAATTTGTTTACTGTTATACTTATGTTACATGTATCTACTGTTCAATATAGGCTAAATTTGTTTACTGTTATACTTATGATACATGTATCTACTGTTCAATATAGACTAACTTTGTCTACTGTTATACTTATGTTACATGTATCTACTGTTCAACATAGGCTAACATTTGTTTACTGTTATACTTATGTTACATGTATCTACTGTTCAATATAGGCTAAATTTGTTTACTGTTATACTTATGATACATGTATCTACTGTTCAATATAGACTTACTTTGTCTACTGTTATACTTATGTTACATGTATCTACTGTTCAATATAGGCTAAATTTGTTTACTGTTATACTTATGATACATGTATTTACTGTTCAATATAGACTAACTTTGTCTACTGTTATACTTATGTTACATGTATCTACTGTTCAACATAGGCTAACATTTGTTTACTGTTATACTTATGTTACATGTATCTACTGTTCAATATAGGCTAAATTTGTTTACTGTTATACTTATGATACATGTATCTACTGTTCAATATAGACTAACTTTGTCTACTGTTATACTTATGTTACATGTATCTACTGTTCAATATTGGCTAAATGTGTCTGCTGTTATACTTACGTTACATGTATCTGCTGTTCAATATAGACTAAATTTGTTTACTGTTATACTTATGTTACATGTATCTACTGTTCAATATAGGCTAACATTTGTTTACTGTTATACTTATGTTACATGTATCTACTGTTCAATATAGGCTAAATTTGTTTACTGTTATACTTATGATACATGTATCTACTGTTCAATATAGACTTACTTTGTCTACTGTTATACTTATGTTACATGTATCTACTGTTCAATATAGGCTAAATTTGTTTACTGTTATACTTATGATACATGTATCTACTGTTCAATATAGACTAACTTTGTCTACTGTTATACTTATGTTACATGTATCTACTGTTCAACATAGGCTAACATTTGTTTACTGTTATACTTATGTTACATGTATCTACTGTTCAATATAGGCTAAATTTGTTTACTGTTATACTTATGTTACATGTATCTACTGTTCAACATAGGCTAACTTTGTCTACTGTTATACTTATGTTACATGTATCTACTGTTCAATATAGGCTAAATTTGTTTACTGTTATACTTATGATACATGTATCTACTGTTCAATATAGACTAACTTTGTCTACTGTTATACTTATTTTACATGTATCTACTGTTCAACATAGGCTAAATTTGTTTACTGTTATACTTATGTTACATGTATCTACTGTTCAACATAGGCTAACATTTGTTTACTGTTATACTTATGATAAATGTATCTACTGTTCAATATAGACTAACTTTGTCTACTGTTATACTTATGTTACATGTATCTACTGTTCAATATAGGCTAAATTTGTTTACTGTTATACTTATGATAAATGTATCTACTGTTCAATATAGACTAACTTTGTCTACTGTTATACTTATGTTACATGTATCTACTGTTCAATATAGGCTAAATTTGTTTACTGTTATACTTATGATACATGTATCTTCTGTTCAATATAGACTAACTTTGTCTACTGTTATACTTATGTTACATGTATCTACTGTTCAACATAGGCTAACATTTGTTTACTGTTATACTTATGTTACATGTATCTACTGTTCAACATAGGCTAAATTTGTTTACTGTTATACTTATGATACATGTATCTACTGTTCAATATAGACTAACTTTGTCTACTGTTATACTTATGTTACATGTATCTAATGTTCAATATAGGCTAAATTTGTTACTGTTATACTTATGATACATGTATCTACTGTTCAATATAGACTAACTTTGTCTACTGTTATACTTATGTTACATGTATCTACTGTTCAACATAGGCTAACATTTGTTTACTGTTATACTTATGTTACATGTATCTACTGTTCAACATAGGCTAACATTTGTTTACTGTTATACTTATGTTACATGTATCTACTGTTCAACATAGGCTAACATTTGTTTACTGTTATACTTATGTTACATGTATCTACTGTTCAATATAGGCTAAATTTGTTTACTGTTATACTTATGTTACATGTATCTACTGTTCAACATAGGCTAACATTTGTTTACTGTTATACTTATGATACATGTATCTACTGTTCAATATAGACTAACTTTGTCTACTGTTATACTTATGTTACATGTATCTACTGTTCAATATAGGCTAAATTTGTTTACTGTTATACTTATGATACATGTATCTTCTGTTCAATATAGACTAACTTTGTCTACTGTTATACTTATGTTACATGTATCTACTGTTCAATATAGGCTAAATTTGTTTACTGTTATACTTATGATACATGTATCTTCTGTTCAATATAGACTAACATTTGTTTACTGTTATACTTATGTTACATGTATCTACTGTTCAACATAGGCTAACATTTGTTTACTGTTATACTTATGTTACATGTATCTACTGTTCAATATAGGCTAACATTTGTTTACTGTTGTACTTATGTTACATATATCTACTGTTCAGTATAGACTAAATTTGCTTACTGTTATACTTATGTTACATGTATCTACTGTTCAATATAGGCTAACATTTGTTTACTGTTATACTTATGTTACATGTATCTACTGTTCAATATAGGCTAAATTTGTTTACTGTTATACTTATGTTACATGTATCTACTGTTCAATATAGACTAACTTTGTTTACTTTTATACTTATGTTACAAGTATCTACTATTCAATATAGGCTAATATTTGTTTTCTGTTATACTTATGTTACATGTATCTACTGTTCAATATAGGCTAACATTTGTTTACTGTTATATTTATGTTACATGTATCTACTGTTCAATATAGGCTAAATTTGTTTACTGTTATACTTATGTTACATGTATCTACTGTTCAATATAGGCTAACATTTGTTTACTGTTATACTTATGTTACATGTATCTACTGTTCAATATAGGCTAACATTTGTTTATTGTTATACTTATGTTACATGTATCTACTGTTCTATATAGTGTAACATTTGTTTACTGTTATACTTATGTTACGTGTATCTACTGTTCAATATAGGCTAAAATTTGTTTACTGTTATACTTATGTTACATGTATCTACTGTTAAATATAGGCTAAAATTTGTTTACTGTTATACTTATGTTACATGTATCTACTGTTCAATATAGACTAACTTTGTCTACTGTTATACTTATGTTACATGTATCTACTGTTCAATATAGGCTAAATTTGTTTACTGTTATACTTATGATACATGTATCTACTGTTCAATATAGACTAACTTTGTCTACTTTTATACTTATGTTACATGTATCTACTGTTCAACATAGGCTAACATTTGTTTACTGTTATACTTATGTTACATGTATCTACTGTTCAATATAGGCTAAATTTGTTTACTGTTATACTTATGATACATGTATCTACTGTTCAATATAGACTAACTTTGTCTACTGTTATACTTATGTTACATGTATCTACTGTTCAATATAGGCCAAATTTGTTTACTGTTATACTTATGATACATGTATCTACTGTTCAATATAGACTAACTTTGTCTACTGTTATACTTATGTTACATGTATCTACTGTTCAATATAGGCTAAATTTGTTTACTGTTATACTTATGATACATGTATCTACTGTTCAATATAGACTAACTTTGTCTACTGTTATACTTATGTTACATGTATCTACTGTTCAACATAGGCTGACATTTGTTTACTGTTATACTTATGTTACATGTATCTACTTTTCAATATAGGCTAAATTTGTTTACTGTTATACTTATGTTACATGTATCTACTGTTCAATATAGACTAATTTGTTTACTGTTATACTTATGATACATGTATTTACTGTTCAATATAGACTAACTTTGTCTACTGTTATACTTATGTTACATGTATCTACTGTTCAATATAGGCTAAATTTGTTTACTGTTATACTTATGATACATGTATCTACTGTTCAATATAGACTAACTTTGTCTACTGTTATACTTATGTTACATGTATCTACTGTTCAATATAGGCTAAATTTGTTTACTGTTATACTTATGATACATGTATCTACTGTTCAATATAGACTAACTTTGTCTACTGTTATACTTATGTTACATGTATCTACTGTTCAATATAGGCTAAATTTGTTTACTGTTATACTTATGATACATGTATCTACTGTTCAATATAGACTAACTTTGTCTACTGTTATACTTATGTTACATGTATCTACTGTTCAACATAGGCTAACATTTGTTTACTGTTTTACTTAGATTACATGTATCTACTGTTCAATATAGGCTAACATTTGTTTACTGTTATACTTATGTTACATGTATCTACTGTTCAATATAGGCTAAATTTGTTTACTGTTATACTTATGTTACATGTATCTACTGTTCAATATAGGCTAACATTTGTTTACTGTTATACTTATGATACATGTATCTTCTGTTCAATATAGACTAACTTTGTCTACTGTTATACTTATGTTACATGTATCTACTGTTCAATATAGGCTAAATTTGTTTACTGTTATACTTATGATACATGTATCTACTGTTCAATATAGGCTAAATTTGTTTACTGTTATACTTATGATACATGTATCTACTGTTCAATATAGACTAACTTTGTCTACTGTTATACTTATGTTACATGTATCTACTGTTCAATATAGGCTAACAATTTTTTTCTGTTATACTTATGTTACATGTATCTACTGTTTTATATAGGCTAACATTTGTTTACTGTTATACTTATGTTACATGTATCTACTGTTCAATATAGACTAACATTTGTTTACTGTTATACTTATGTTACATGTATCTACTGTTCAACATAGGCTAACATTTGTTTACTGTTATACTTATGTTACATGTATCTACTGTTCAATATAGGCTAACATTTGTTTACTGTTGTACTTATGTTACATATATCTACTGTTCAGTATAGACTAAATTTGCTTACTGTTATACTTATGTTACATTATCTACTGTTCAATATAGGCTAACATTTGTTTACTGTTATACTTATGTTACATGTATCTACTGTTCAATATAGGCTAAATTTGTTTACTGTTATACTTATGTTACATGTATCTACTGTTCAATATAGACTAACTTTGTTTACTTTTATACTTATGTTACAAGTATCTACTATTCAATATAGGCTAACATTTGTTTACTGTTATACTTATGTTACATGTATCTACTGTTCAATATAGACTAACATTGTTTACTGTTATACTTATGTTACATGTATCTACTGTTCAATATAGGCTAACATTTGTTTACTGTTATACTTATGTTACATGTATCTACTGTTCAATATAGGCTAACATTTGTTTACTGTTATACTTATGTTACATGTATCTACTGTTCAATATAGACTAACATTTGTTTACTGTTATACTTATGTTACATGTATCTACTGTTCAATATAGGCTAAATTTGTTTACTGTTATACTTATGATACATGTATCTACTGTTCAATATAGACTAACTTTGTCTACTTTTATACTTATGTTACATGTATCTACTGTTCAACATAGGCTAACATTTGTTTACTGTTATACTTATGTTACATGTATCTACTGTTCAATATAGGCTAAATTTGTTTACTGTTATACTTATGTTACATGTATCTACTGTTCAATATAGGCTAAATTTGTTTACTGTTATACTTATGATACATGTATCTACTGTTCAATATAGACTAACTTTGTCTACTGTTATACTTATGTTACATGTATCTACTGTTCAATATAGGCCAAATTTGTTTACTGTTATACTTATGATACATGTATCTACTGTTCAATATAGACTAACTTTGTCTACTGTTATACTTATGTTACATGTATCTACTGTTCAATATAGGCTAAATTTGTTTACTGTTATACTTATGATACATGTATCTACTGTTCAATATAGACTAACTTTGTCTACTGTTATACTTATGTTACATGTATCTACTGTTCAACATAGGCTGACATTTGTTTACTGTTATACTTATGTTACATGTATCTACTTTTCAATATAGGCTAAATTTGTTTACTGTTATACTTATGTTACATGTATCTACTGTTCAATTTAGACTAAATTTGTTTACTGTTATACTTATGATACATGTATTTACTGTTCAATATAGACTAACTTTGTCTACTGTTATACTTATGTTACATGTATCTACTGTTCAATATAGGCTAAATTTGTTTACTGTTATACTTATGATACATGTATCTACTGTTCAATATAGACTAACTTTGTCTACTGTTATACTTATGTTACATGTATCTACTGTTCAATATAGGCTAAATTTGTTTACTGTTATACTTATGATACATGTATCTACTGTTCAATATAGACTAACTTTGTCTACTGTTATACTTATGTTACATGTATCTACTGTTCAATATAGGCTAAATTTGTTTACTGTTATACTTATGATACATGTATCTACTGTTCAATATAGACTAACTTTGTCTACTGTTATACTTATGTTACATGTATCTACTGTTCAACATAGGCTAACATTTGTTTACTGTTTTACTTAGATTACATGTATCTACTGTTCAATATAGGCTAACATTTGTTTACTGTTATACTTATGTTACATGTATCTACTGTTCAATATAGGCTAAATTTGTTTACTGTTATACTTATGTTACATGTATCTACTGTTCAATATAGGCTAACATTTGTTTACTGTTATACTTATGATACATGTATCTTCTGTTCAATATAGACTAACTTTGTCTACTGTTATACTTATGTTACATGTATCTACTGTTCAATATAGGCTAAATTTGTTTACTGTTATACTTATGATACATGTATCTACTGTTCAATATAGGCTAAATTTGTTTACTGTTATACTTATGATACATGTATCTACTGTTCAATATAGACTAACTTTGTCTACTGTTATACTTATGTTACATGTATCTACTGTTCAATATAGGCTAACAATTTTTTTCTGTTATACTTATGTTACATGTATCTACTGTTTTATATAGGCTAACATTTGTTTACTGTTATACTTATGTTACATGTATCTACTGTTCAATATAGACTAACATTTGTTTACTGTTATACTTATGTTACATGTATCTACTGTTCAACATAGGCTAACATTTGTTTACTGTTATACTTATGTTACATGTATCTACTGTTCAATATAGGCTAACATTTGTTTACTGTTGTACTTATGTTACATATATCTACTGTTCAGTATAGACTAAATTTGCTTACTGTTATACTTATGTTACATTATCTACTGTTCAATATAGGCTAACATTTGTTTACTGTTATACTTATGTTACATGTATCTACTGTTCAATATAGGCTAAATTTGTTTACTGTTATACTTATGTTACATGTATCTACTGTTCAATATAGACTAACTTTGTTTACTTTTATACTTATGTTACAAGTATCTACTATTCAATATAGGCTAATATTTGTTTTCTGTTATACTTATGTTACATGTATCGACTGTTCAATATAGGCTAACATTTGTTTACTGTTATACTTATGTTACATGTATCTACTGTTCAATATAGGCTAACATTTGTTTACTGTTATACTTATGTTACATGTATCTACTGTTCAATATAGGCTAACATTTGTTTACTGTTATACTTATGTTACATGTATCTACTGTTCAATATAGGCTAACATTTGTTTACTGTTATACTTATGTTACATGTATCTACTGTTCAATATAGGCTAAATTTGTTTACTGTTATACTTATGATACATGTATCTACTGTTCAATATAGACTAACTTTGTCTACTGTTATACTTATGTTACATGTATCTACTGTTCAACATAGGCTAACATTTGTTTACTGTTATACTTATGTTACATGTATCTACTGTTCAATATAGGCTAAATTTGTTTACTGTTATACTTATGTTACATGTATCTACTGTTCAACATAGGCTAACATTTGTTTACTGTTATACTTATGATACATGTATCTACTGTTCAATATAGACTAACTTTGTCTACTGTTATACTTATGTTACATGTATCTACTGTTCAATATAGGCTAAATTTGTTTACTGTTATACTTATGATACATGTATCTACTGTTCAATATAGACTAACTTTGTCTACTGTTATACTTATGTTACATGTATATACTGTTCAATATAGGCTAAATTTGTTTACTGTTATACTTATGATACATGTATCTACTGTTCAATATAGACTAACTTTGTCTACTGTTATACTTATGTTACATGTATCTACTGTTCAACATAGGCTAACATTTGTTTACTGTTATACTTATGTTACATGTATCTACTGTTCAATATAGGCTAAATTTGTTTACTGTTATACTTATGATACATGTATCTACTGTTCAATATAGACTAACTTTGTCTACTGTTATACTTATGTTACATGTATCTACTGTTCAATATAGGCTAAATTTGTTTACTGTTATACTTATGATACATGTATCTACTGTTCAATATAGACTAACTTTGTCTACTGTTATACTTATGTTACATGTATCTACTGTTCAACATAGGCTAACATTTGTTTACTGTTATACTTATGTTACATGTATCTACTGTTCAATATAGGCTAAATTTGTTTACTGTTATACTTATGTTACATGTATCTACTGTTCAATATAGGCTAACATTTGTTTACTGTTATACTTATGATAGATGTATCTTCTGTTCAATATAGACTAACTTTGTCTACTGTTATACTTATGTTACATGTATCTACTGTTCAATATAGGCTAAATTTGTTTACTGTTATACTTATGATACATGTATCTACTGTTCAATATAGGCTAAATTTGTTTACTGTTATATTTATGATACATGTATCTACTGTTCAATATAGACTAACTTTGTCTACTGTTATACTTATGTTACATGTATCTACTGTTCAATATAGGCTAACATTTGTTTACTGTTATACTTATGTTACATGTATCTACTGTTTTATATAGGCTAACATTTGTTTACTGTTATACTTATGTTACATGTATCTACTGTTCAATATAGACTAACATTTGTTTACTGTTATACTTATGTTACATGTATCTACTGTTCAACATAGGCTAACATTTGTTTACTGTTATACTTATGTTACATGTATCTACTGTTCAATATAGGCTAACATTTGTTTACTGTTGTACTTATGTTACATATATCTACTGTTCAGTATAGACTAAATTTGCTTACTGTTATACTTATGTTACATGTATCTACTGTTCAATATAGGCTAACATTTGTTACTGTTATACTTATGTTACATGTATCTACTGTTCAATATAGGCTAAATTTGTTTACTGTTATACTTATGTTACATGTATCTACTGTTCAATATAGACTAACTTTGTTTACTTTTATACTTATGTTACAAGTATCTACTATTCAATATAGGCTAATATTTGTTTTCTGTTATACTTATGTTACATGTATCTACTGTTCAATATAGGCTAACATTTGTTTACTGTTATACTTATGTTACATGTATCTACTGTTCAATATAGGCTAACATTTGTTTACTGTTATACTTATGTTACATGTATCTACTGTTCAATATAGGCTAACATTTGTTTACTGTTATACTTATGTTACATGTATCTAATGTTCAATATAGGCTAACATTTGTTTACTGTTATACTTATGTTACATGTATCTACTGTTCTATATAGTGTAACATTTGTTTACTGTTATACTTATGTTACGTGTATCTACTGTTCAATATAGGCTAAAATTTGTTTACTGTTATACTTATGTTACATGTATCTACTGTTAAATATAGGCTAAAATTTGTTTACTGTTATACTTATGTTACATGTATCTACTGTTCAATATAGACTAACTTTGTCTACTGTTATACTTATGTTACATGTATCTACTGTTCAATATAGGCTAAATTTGTTTACTGTTATACTTATGATACATGTATCTACTGTTCAATATAGACTAACTTTGTCTACTTTTATACTTATGTTACATGTATCTACTGTTCAACATAGGCTAACATTTGTTTTTTGTTATACTTATGTTACATGTATCTACTGTTCAATATAGGCTAAATTTGTTTACTGTTATACTTATGATATATGTATCTACTGTTCAATATAGACTAACTTTGTCTACTGTTATACTTATGTTACATGTATCTACTGTTCAATATAGGCCAAATTTGTTTACTGTTATACTTATGATACATGTATCTACTGTTCAATATAGACTAACTTTGTCTACTGTTATACTTATGTTACATGTATCTACTGTTCAATATAGGCTAAATTTGTTTACTGTTATACTTATGATACATGTATCTACTGTTCAATATAGACTAACTTTGTCTACTGTTATACTTATGTTACATGTATCTACTGTTCAACATAGGCTGACATTTGTTTACTGTTATACTTATGTTACATGTATCTACTTTTCAATATAGGCTAAATTTGTTTACTGTTATACTTATGTTACATGTATCTAGTGTTCAATATAGACTAAATTTGTTTACTGTTATACTTATGATACATGTATTTACTGTTCAATATAGACTAACTTTGTCTACTGTTATACTTATGTTACATGTATCTACTGTTCAATATAGGCTAAATTTGTTTACTGTTATACTTATGATACATGTATCTACTGTTCAATATAGACTAACTTTGTCTACTGTTATACATATGTTACATGTATCTACTGTTCAATATAGGCTAAATTTGTTTACTGTTATACTTATGATACATGTATCTACTGTTCAATATAGACTAACTTTGTCTACTGTTATACTTATGTTACATGTATCTACTGTTCAACATAGGCTAACATTTGTTTACTGTTATACTTATGTTACATGTATCTACTGTTCAATATAGGCTAAATTTGTTTACTGTTATACTTATGATACATGTATCTACTGTTCAATATAGACTTACTTTGTCTACTGTTATACTTATGTTACATGTATCTACTGTTCAACATAGGCTAACATTTATTTACTGTTATACTTATGTTACATGTATCTACTGTTCAATATAGGCTAAATTTGTTTACTGTTATGCTTATGATACATGTATCTACTGTTCAATATAGACTAACTTTGTCTACTGTTATACTTATGTTACATGTATCTACTGTTCAACATAGGCTAACATTTGTTTACTGTTATACTTATGTTACATGTATCTACTGTTCAATATAGGCTAAATTTGTTTACTGTTATACTTATGTTACATGTATCTACTGTTCAATATAGGCTAACATTTGTTTACTGTTATACTTATGATTCATGTATCTTCAGTTCAATATAGACTAACTTTGTCTACTGTTATACTTATGTTACATGTATCTACTGTTCAATATAGGCTAAATTTGTTTACTGTTATACTTATGATACATGTATCTACTGTTCAATATAGGCTAAATTTGTTTACTGTTATACTTATGTTACATGTATCTACTGTTCAATATAGGCTAACATTTGTTTACTGTTATACTTATGTTACATGTATCTACTGTTCAATATAGGCTAACATTTGTTTACTGTTATACTTATGTTACATGTATCTACTGTTTTATATAGGCTAACATTTGTTTACTGTTATACTTATGTTACATGTATCTACTGTTCAATATAGACTAACATTTGTTTACTGTTATACTTATGTTACATGTATCTACTGTTCAACATAGGCTAACATTTGTTTACTGTTATACTTATGTTACATGTATCTACTGTTCAATATAGACTAACTTTGTCTACTGTTATACTTATGTTACATATATCTACTGTTCAGTATAGACTAAATTTGTTTACTGTTATACTTATGTTACATGTATCTACTGTTCAATATAGGCTAAATTTGTTTACTGTTATACTTATGTTACATGTATCTACTGTTCAATATAGGCTAAATTTGTTTACTGTTATACTTATGTTACATGTATCTACTGTTCAATATAGACTAACTTTGTCTACTGTTATACTTATGTTACATGTATCTACTGTTCAATATAGGCTAACATTTGTTTACTGTTATACTTATGTTACATGTATCTACTGTTCAATATAGGCTAAATTTGTTTAATGTTATACTTATGTTACATGTATTTACTGTTCAATATAGGCTAAAATTTGTTTACTGTTATACTTATGATTCATGTATCTTCTGTTCAATATAGACTAACTTTGTCTACTGTTATACTTATGTTACATGTATCTACTGTTCAATATAGGCTAAATTTGTTTACTGTTATACTTATGTTACATGTATCTACTGTTCAATATAGGCTAAATTTGTTTACTGTTATACTTATGATACATGTATCTACTGTTCAATATAGACTAACTTTGTCTACTGTTATACTTATGTTACATGTATCTACTGTTCAACATAGGCTAACATTTGTTTACTGTTTTACTTAGATTACATGTATCTACTGTTCAATATAGACTAACATTTGTTTACTGTTATACTTATGTTACATGTATCTACTGTTCAATATAGACTAACATTTGTTTACTGTTATACTTATGTTACATGTATCTACTGTTCATCATAGGCTAACATTTGTTTACTGTTATACTTATGTTACATGTATCTACTGTTCAATATAGGCTAACATTTGTTTACTGTTGTACTTATGTTACATATATCTTCTGTTCAGTATAGACTTAATTTGCTTACTGTTATACTTATGTTACATGTATCTACTGTTCAATATAGGCTAACATTTGTTTACTGTTATACTTATGTTACATGTATCTACTGTTCAATATAGGCTAAATTTGTTTACTGTTATACTTATGTTACATGTATCTTCTGTTCAATATAGACTAACTTTGTCTACTGTTATACTTATGTTACATGTATCTACTGTTCAATATAGGCTAAATTTGTTTACTGTTATACTTATGATACATGTATCTACTGTTCAATATAGGCTAACATTTGTTTACTGTTATACTTATGTTACATGTATCTACTGTTCTATATAGTGTAACATTTGTTTACTGTTATACTTATGTTACGTGTATCTACTGTTCAATATAGGCTAAAATTTGTTTACTGTTATACTTATGTTACATGTATCTACTGTTCAATATAGGCTAACATTTGTTTACTGTTATACTTATGTTACATGTATCTACTGTTCAATATAGGCTAACATTTGTTTACTGTTGTACTTATGTTACATATATCTACTGTTCAGTATAGACTAAATTTGCTTACTGTTATACTTATGTTACATGTATCTACTGTTCAATATAGGCTAACATTTGTTTACTGTTATACTTATGTTACATGTATCTACTGTTCAATATAGGCTAAATTTGTTTACTGTTATACTTATGTTACATGTATCTTCTGTTCAATATAGACTAACTTTGTCTACTGTTATACTTATGTTACATGTATCTACTGTTCAATATAGGCTAAAATTTGTTTACTGTTATACTTATGTTACATGTATCTACTGTTCAATATAGGCTAAATTTGTTTAATGTTATACTTATGTTACATGTATCTACTGTTCAATATAGGCTAACATTTGTTTACTGTTATACTTATGATTCATGTATCTTCTGTTCAATATAGACTAACTTTGTCTACTGTTATACTTATGTTACATGTATCTACTGTTCAATATAGGCTAAATTTGTTTACTGTTATACTTATGATACATGTATCTACTGTTCAATATAGGCTAAATTTGTTTACTGTTATACTTATGATACATGTATCTACTGTTCAATATAGACTAACTTTGTCTACTGTTATACTTATGTTACATGTATCTACTGTTCAATATAGGCTAACATTTGTTTACTGTTATACTTATGTTACATGTATCTACTGTTTTATATAGGCTAACATTTGTTTACTGTTATACTTATGTTACATGTATCTACTGTTCAATATAGACTAACATTTGTTTACTGTTATACTTATGTTACATGTATCTACTGTTCATCATAGGCTAACATTTGTTTACTGTTATACTTATGTTACATGTATCTACTGTTCAATATAGGCTAACATTTGTTTACTGTTGTACTTATGTTACATATATCTTCTGTTCAGTATAGACTTAATTTGCTTACTGTTATACTTATGTTACATGTATCTACTGTTCAATATAGGCTAACATTTGTTTACTGTTATACTTATGTTACATGTATCTACTGTTCAATATAGGCTAAATTTGTTTACTGTTATACTTATGTTACATGTATCTTCTGTTCAATATAGACTAACTTTGTCTACTGTTATACTTATGTTACATGTATCTACTGTTCAATATAGGCTAAATTTGTTTACTGTTATACTTATGATACATGTATCTACTGTTCAATATAGGCTAACATTTGTTTACTGTTATACTTATGTTACATGTATCTACTGTTCTATATAGTGTAACATTTGTTTACTGTTATACTTATGTTACGTGTATCTACTGTTCAATATAGGCTAAAATTTGTTTACTGTTATACTTATGTTACATGTATCTACTGTTCAATATAGGCTAACATTTGTTTACTGTTATACTTATGTTACATGTATCTACTGTTTTATATAGGCTAACATTTGTTTACTGTTATACTTATGTTACATGTATCTACTGTTCAATATAGACTAACATTTGTTTACTGTTATACTTATGTTACATGTATCTACTGTTCAACATAGGCTAACATTTGTTTACTGTTATACTTATGTTACATGTATCTACTGTTCAATATAGGCTAACATTTGTTTACTGTTGTACTTATGTTACATATATCTACTGTTCAGTATAGACTAAATTTGCTTACTGTTATACTTATGTTACATGTATCTACTGTTCAATATAGGCTAAATTTTTTTACTGTTATACTTATGTTACATGTATCTACTGTTCAATATAGACTAACTTTGTTTACTTTTATACTTATGTTACAAGTATCTACTATTCAATATAGGCTAATATTTGTTTTCTGTTATACTTATGTTACATGTATCTACTGTTCAATATAGGCTAACATTTGTTTACTGTTATACTTATGTTACATGTATCTACTGTTCAATATAGGCTAATATTTGTTTACTGTTATACTTATGTTACATGTGTCTACTGTTCAATATAGGCTAACATTTGTTTACTGTTATACTTATGTTACATGTACCTACTGTTCAATATAGGCAAACATTTGTTTACTGTTATACTTATATTACGTGTATCTACTGTTCAATATAGACTAAATTTGTTTACTGTTATACATATGTTACATGTATCTACTGTTCAATATAGGCTAAATTTGTTTACTGTTATACTTATGTTACATGTATCTACTGTTGAATATAGGCTAACATTTTCTAATGTTTTACTTAAGTTACACGTAATTACTGTTCCATATATGGAAAATTTGTTTACACTTTTACTTAGGTTAAACGTATATACTGTTCCATATCGGAGATTTTTGTTTATGTTCTACTTTTGTTACTCGTACTTAGTATTCGATATTGGCGAAATTTGTCGACTGTTCTAAATAGGTTACACGTGTCAACTGTTCAATGTATGCTGATTTTTTTACAGTTCTACTTAGTTTACTGTTACTTACTGTTCCATATTAGCTAAATTTGTCTACTTTTATACTCAGCTTACATTTACCTACTGTTAAATATAGTATAAATTTTTTTACTGTTTTACTCAGGTTACACATGTCTGCTTTTCTACTGAAATTACGTTTGTCTACCGTACCATGTAGGCTAAATTTGTTTACTGTTTTACTTAAGTTACAGGTATCTACTGTTCTAATTAGATTACATTTATCTACTGTTCCACATAGGCTAAATTTGTTACTGTTTCGCTTAGATTACATGCATTTTCTGTTCCATAGAGGCTGAATTTGCCTGCTGATTTCCTTAGAAAACCTTTATTTACTGTTCTCTATAAGTTAAATTTCTATACTCTACTACTTAGATTACACGTATGTACGGTTCCATATAGTCTAAATGTGCCTATTGTTTTATTTACGTTACACGTATCTAATGTTTCATATAGGCTATATATATATGTGTACGGTTCTACTTAGGTTACATGAGCCTACTGTACTACTTACATTATATTTATCTACTGTACCATATATCATTAATTTGTCTACTTTTTACTTAGATTACATTTATTCACTGTTTCATATAGGCTAAATTTGATTACTATTCTATTGAAGTTCCACGCATATACTGTTTAATATAGGGTATATATGTATTCTGTTCTACAGTTAGACGAGTCTAATGTGCTACTTAAGTTACATTTTTCTACTGTTCCATATAGGCTTAATTTATCTAATGTATTATTTAGATTTAATTAATCTACTGTTCATTATAGGCTAAACTTATCTGCTGTTCTACTTAGATCACATGTCTCTGCTGTTACCTATATGCTATATTTGTTTAATGCCCCACTTAGATTACTCATACTTATTATTCGAGATATGCTAAATTTGTTTACTCTTCTAATTAGATTCCACGTGTCCACTGTTCAATATAGGATAAATTTGTTTAAAGTTGTACTTAGGTTACTCGTAACTACTGTTCCATGTTGGCTAAATTTGTCTACTGTTATACTCAGGTTACATTAATCTAATGTTCCATATAGGCTAAATTTGTCTACCCTTTTACTTAGGTTACTCGAATATACTGTTCCATATTAGATGATTTATTGACTGTTATACTCAGGTTACATTTATCTACTGTTTTACTTAGATTACACATGTGTACTATTCTACACAGGTTACATTTATCTACTGTTTCATACAGGCTAAGGTTGACTACTGTTATACTTAGATTACTCTTCTACTTAGATTACATTTATCTTCTGTTCCATATAGGCTAAATTTGTTTACTTTTCTTCTTATGTTACACGGATCTACTGTTTAATAAAGGTAAATTTGTTTACAGTTCCACTTAGGTTACACTCATCTACTGTTGCATGGAGGATATTAGTGTACTGTAATATTTACATCACCCGATTCATCTGTGTTACTTAAGTTACATTCATGCACTGTTTAATATAGGCTAAATTTATCTACTGTTTTACTTAGATCACACGTCTCTGCTGTTCCCTATAGGCTACATTTGTTTAATGTTCTACTTAGATTAATCATACTTACTATTCGATATTTGCTTCTGTTCTAATTAGGTTCCACGTGTCCACTGTTGGATATATGATAAATGTATTTAAAGTTGTACTTAGGTTACTACAGGGTGGTCGCTAGAAAAGCGGAAAATTTGTCAAACAGCTATTTATTTTTACAAAGAATAACTTTTACAAAGTTTTTTAAAGGCATATGTTATATTACACTCATAGATGCTCAAAATGATATTAAAATCATGCATTTTATTCATGATGTAAAGAAATCAAAATAGAAATGAGTAAACACGCATTTTGTTCATGATCTCATCTGACCCTCAAATTTTCCGCTTTTCTAGCGACCACCCTGTAGTACCTACTTTTCCATGTTGGCTAACTTTGCAACGCTTATACTCAGATTACATTAATTTAATGTTCTATATAGGCTAAATTTGTCTACTCATCTAATTAGGCTACTCGAACCTACTGTTTGATATTAGATAATTTGTGTACTGTTATACTGAGGTTACATTTATCTACTGTTACACATAGGCAAAATTTGTTTACTGTTCTAATTTGGATTTATGAATCTAGTGTTCTACTTAGATTATACTTACCTAGAACAGTAAATATGTGTAACATAAGTAGAAAAGTAAACAAACTAGCCTATATGGAACAGCAGATCCGTGTAACCCAAGTAGAACATTAAAGAAATTCAACCTGTATGGAACAGAAGATACGTGCGATCTAACTATAAGAGTGAACAAATTTAACCCATATGTAACAGTAGATACATATAATCTCAGTAAAACAGTACTCAAATTAAGCCTATAAGGGATAGTAGATAGATGTAACTTAAGTAACACAGTAGACTCGTATATTCTAAGTAGAAGAGTACACATATATAGCCTATATGGAACAGTGGATACGTGTGACCTAAGTACAACAGTAAAAACTTTAGCCTATATGGAACAGTAGATAACTTGAGTAGAACAGTGGACAAATATAGTTTATATGTAACAGTAGAAGCGTGTAACTTAGGCAGAACAGTAGACAAATTTATCTCATATGGAACAGTATATAAGTGTAACCTAAGTATAAGAGTAAACTAATTTAGCCTATAAGGAACAGTAGATACACGTAACCTAAGTAGAACAGCAGAAAAGCTCAGCCAACATGGAAGAGTAAACACACGTTACCTAATTAGAACAATAGACAAATTGAGTATATATGGAACGGTAGATACACGTTACCTAATTAGAACAATAGACAAACTGAGTATATATGGAACGGTAGATACACGTTACCTAATTAGAACAATAGACAAACTGAGTATATATGGAACGGTAGATACACGTTACCTAATTAGAACAATAGACAAATTGAGCATATATGGAACGGTAGATACACGTTACCTAATTAGAACAATAGACAAATTGAGCATATATGGAACGGTAGATAAATGTAATCTAAGTAAAACAGTAAATAAATTGAGTCCATATGGAATAGTACCTAAATGTAACATGAGTATAGCAGTAGACAATTTAGCTAATAAGGAACATTAGGTAAGAGTATCCTGAGTAGAACTGAAGACAGATTTAGCCTATATAGTACATTACATTTATGTAACCTGAATATAACAGTAGACAAATTTAGTCGATATAGAACTGTAGGTACGAGTAACCCAAGTAGAACTTTATACTGAATATATCTTGCATTGAACAGTAGAGGCGTGTAATATAAGTGTAACAGTAAACAAATTTAACCTATAGAGAACAGTAGGTAAAAATATTCTCAGAAAAACAACAGACAAATTAAGCTTATATGGAACAGTAACTAAGTGTAACCTAAGCAGAACAGTCGATACGTGTAACCTAAGTAGAACAGTCAATACCTGTAACCTAAGTCGAACAGTCAATACGTGTAATCTAAGTAGAACAGTCAATACCTGTAACATAAGTAGAACAGTCAACAGTGTAACCTAAGTAGAACAGTCAATACGTGTAACCTAAGTAGAACAGTCAATACGTGTAACATAAGTAGAACAGTCAATACGTGTAACCTAAGTAGAACAGTCAATACGTGTAACCTAAGTAGAACAGTCAATAGTGTAACATAAGTAGAACAGTCAATACGTGTAACCTAAGTAGAACAGTCAATACCTGTAACATAAGTAGAACATTCAATACGTGTAACCTGAGTAGAACACTCAATAGTGTAATATAAGTAGAACAGTCAATACGTGTAACATAAGTAGAACAGTCAATACGTGTAACCTAAGTAGAACAGTCAATAGTGTAACATAAGTAGAACAGTCAATACGTGTAACCTAAGTAGAACAGTCAATACCTGTAACATAAGTAGAACAGTCAATACGTGTAACCTAAGTAGAACAGTCAATACCTGAAACATAAGTAGAACAGTCAATACGTGTAACCTGAGTAGAACACTCAATAGTGTAATATAAGTAGAACAGTCAATACGTGTAACATAAGTAGAACAGTCAATACGAGTAACATAAGTAGAACAGTTAATACGCGTAACATAAGTAGAACAGTAAACAAATTCAACCTATGTAGAACAGTAGATAAGTGTAACTAAATAGAACAGTAGACAAATTTAACTCATATGGAACAGTAGATACATGTAATCTTAGTAAAACAGTAGACAAATTTTTCTCTGTCTAAAATATTAGATTAATGTAACCTAAGTATAGAAGAAGGAAAATAGAGCCAGTAGGGAACAGTAAGTACGAGTAGCCTGAGTAGAACTGTACAAATTTAGCCTCTTTTGAATTGTAAGCACGTGTAAGATAATTAGAACAGTAGACAAATTTAGCCAATATTGAACAAAAAGTCCGTATAGACTATATTTGTTTAGTGTTTTAATTAGGTTACACGTATGTAGTGTTCCTTATAAACTATATTTCGCCACTGCTGTACTTAGGTTACACGTGTCTACTGTTCTAATTAGGCTATTTTTACCTACTCTTCCATATAAATAAATTTTTCTGTTGTTTCTTAGATTACCTTTATCGTCTGCTGTTTATAGACTAAATTTTTTTCTACTGTTCTACTTTGATCACACGTATCTACTGTTGTCTACAGGTTAAATTTGTCTACTGTTCTAGGTTGGTTACATGTATCTACTGTTTTATATAGGCTAAATTTGTTTACTGTTCATCTTAGATTACATGTCTCTACTGTTCCATGTGCACTATACTTGTATAATGTTCTCCTAAGGTTACTCGTACCTTCTGTTTTATAATGGCTAAATTTGTCTACTCCTATACTCTGCTTACATTAAGCTAATGTTCTATATAAGCTAAATTTGTGTACTGTTCTACTAAGGTTAAACGTGTCTACTGTTTTAATTAGATTACGTTTATCCACTGTTTCATATAGGTTTAATTTGTCTGATGTTTTACTTAGATTACATTTATCTACTGCTTTATATACGATAAATTTGTCTACTGTTCTAGTTAGATTATGCGTCTCTACTGTTCCATGTAATCTATATTTGTATAATGCTCTACTTAGGCTACTCGTACCTACTGTTTTGTATTGGCTAAATTTGTCTACTGTTTTACTCATCTTATATTGATTTTCTGTTACGTATAGGGTACATTTATCTACTGTTTCATGTAGGTTTAATTGGTGTGCTGTTTTACTTAGGTAGCATTTATCTACTGTTCTATAAAGGCTAAATGTCTTTAATTTTCTATAGAGGTTACACTGTCTTCTGTTCCATACGAAGGCTGTTCAAAAAATACGTAGACTGACGTCATAATACAAAATGTTCTTTATTTAGAAGTTACAGGTCTGGGACCCCTTCAAAGTACTCTCCTCCCCAACGCACACACTTATCTCAACGGTGTTTCCACTTGTTGAAACAGTCCTGGTACGCTTCTCTTGTAATGTCCTCCAGCTCCTTCGTCGTATTTACCTTAATCTCTGGAATCGTCTCAAATCTTCTTCCTTTCAAGGGTCTTTTGAGTTTGGGAACAAGAAAAAATCGCAAGGAGCAAGGTCAGATGACTTGGGGGGTGGGGAAAAACAGTGCTCGAGTGTTTGGCCAAAAACTCACGAGTTCTGAGGCACAAATTTCGCAGCAACACGGTGCATCTTCAATTTTTTGGTCAAAATCTCGTAACAAGATCCGACTGATATCCCACACTCTTCAGCAAGGTCCCTGACAGTCAGACGTGGATTTTCCCGCACTAGGGTGTTGATTTTGTCGACGTGTGGGTCGTCAGTTGAAGTGGAAGGACGTCCAGGACGCTCATCATCTTCAATGGACTGTCGACCATCTTTAAAACGTTCATGCCACTTGAAACATGCCGTACGCTTCATAGCAACATCACCGTAAGCCGCGTTAAGCATAGCAAAAGTTTCAGTCGCAGATTTTCCAAGTTTAACACAAAATTTCACAGCAAGTCGTTGCTCCTTCAGGTCATCCATTCTGAAATCCGTCAAACGAAAGAATCGTACTTCATTTAAAACCGCGTAACTGATACACAAATGAAGATATCTGCAATCGGGAAATGACGTCGTAATCAGCTGATCTGTGCGAACCTAGCGACACCAAGCGGATTCCCCTGGAATCAACTGGAGACGCGCAATTCAAACAGTCCGCGTATTTTTTGAACAGATCTCGTATATGTTAAATTTATCTACTCTTTCACTTAGGTTACCTATATCTACTGTTTTGTAGAGGCAAGAATTGTTTAGTGTTCTAATTAGGATACACGTAGCTACTGTTCCATTTTGACTATATCTGCCCACTGTTGTACTTAGGTTACATTTATATACTGTTCCATACACGCTAAATTTGTTTGTTGTTTTTCTTAGATTACTTTTATCTACTGTTCTCTACACGCTAAATATATCTAATGTTCTACTCTGATTACACATATCTAAAATTCCATATATACTAAATTTGTTTACACTTCTCTTAAGGTCACACGTAATTCCCGTTTCGTATAGGCTAAATTTGTTTAATGTTCGACTTAGGTTACTCGTACTTACTATTGGTTAAATTTGTCTACTGCTGGACTTAGGTTACATTAATTTAACGTTCCATATAGGCTATATTTGTTTAGTTTTCTACTTAGGTTACACGTATTTAGTGTTTCATATAGGATATATTTGTTTAGTTTTCTACTTAGGTTACACGTATTTAGTGTTTCATATAGGATATATTTGTTTAGTTTTCTACTTAGGTTACACGTATTTAGTGTTCCATATAGGATATATTTGTTTAGTTTTCTAATCAGGTTACACGTATTTACTGTTCCATATAGGATATATTTGTTTAGTTTTCTACTTAGGTTACACGTATTTAGTGTTTCATATAGGATATATTTGTTTAGTTTTCTACTTAGGTTACACGTATTTAGTGTTTCATATAGGATATATTTGTTTAGTTTTCTACTTAGGTTACACGTATTTAGTGTTTCATATAGGATATATTTGTTTAGTTTTCTACTTAGGTTACACGTATTTAGTGTTTCATATAGGATATATTTGTTTAGTTTTCTACTTAGGTTACACGTATTTACTGTTCCATATAGGATATATTTGTTTAGTTTTCTACTCAGGTTACACGTATTTACTGTTCCATATAGGATATATTTGTTTAGTTTTCTACTCAGGTTACACGTATTTACTGTTCCATATAGGCGATATATGTGTACTGTTCTATTTAGATTACACGAGTTTTCTGTGCTACTTAAGCTACATTTGTCTACTGTTCCATATAGGCTGATTTTTTCAGTTTTTTTTCTTATATTACCTTTATCTATTGTTCTCTATCGGCTACATTTGTCTGCTGTTCCATATAGGCTGTATTTGTTTAATGTTCTACTTAGGTTATTCGTATTTACTGTGTGATAATGGCTAAGTTTGTTTACTGTTCTAAGTAGGTTACCCTTGTCTACTGTTTGATATTGGTTAAATTTGTTTACTGATCTAACTTGGGTACTCTTGTCTACTGTTCAATATAGGCTAAATTTGTTTACAGTTTTACTTAGATTACTCGTAGCTACTGTCCCATATTGTTTAGATTTGTCTACTGTTATACTCAGGTTAAATTTATCTACTGTTCCAAATAGGCTAAATTTGTCTACTGTTCTATTTAGGTTACAGGCTTCTTTTCCATACAGGTTAAATTTGTTTACTGTTCTTCTTATGATACACTTTTGTAATGCTCCAAGTAGGCTATATGTGTCTACTGTTACATGTATTTACTGTTCCATACAGGCTCAATTTGTTTACAGTTCTACTTTGGTTGCACGTATCTACTCTTCCATATTGCCTGTATGTGTCTACTTTTGTATTTAGATTACACGTGCATAATAATTATGTTCAAAAACACAAATTTGGTTTACTTTTGGTAGGAGAGAAATGTAGTTTGAGCTTTAACACTGAGATATTATGAATTTCGTGTCTTTAGAATTCTATAAGACATTTCAAAAATATTTAAAATTAAGCTGCTTGAACTGTATGATGTTAGCGTATCTAATGGCGGGAAATGGTTTCATAATAGACCTATTACGTAGATTGTCTGCATGACAAACCTCCAGATGAGATAGGGTTAACCTTTTGTGGTCCGTAAAGAGCTTCGTTAGATTACGTAATTATGACTAATTTAATACATTCTTTGTGAATTTCCTTCTCCATAGAATGAGTTCCAAACAAATTCAGTTTCTTGTGAAATCACATTTGTGTCGATCTTTCGGTATATTTATTGGTGTTTTAAATATTGTATCGTTTTGACATGCATGCATATGATTTTAATAGACCCATTATCGGTTTTAATGTTTCTGTAACATTCCAAAGAGATATAAGCATTTAGCGCGGTTACCTGATGTTGCTTTACTAACGTTTGTGTATGCCATTTGAAAATCGGTACATCCCTTCTGATAGCTACGTGAAGTATGTTTATTCAATGCGTGTTTTTATTACCAAAACCATACAGAGTCAATGATGAGTTACAACTACTATCATGGTTATTTTAAGTTTCTTGTTATCAAAGCCACTAAAATGTACTGCAATCTAAATGTTTTATGAACCATTTCGTATATGAAACGCGACATTTCAACTGTATTTTGATGACAACTGACAAAATTTCGTCACCAGTTGATAGTCTCTAGAAATTCTCCTCCAAGAAATTGTGGAGCAAAGGTAGGAACGAGAAATGTTTGTAAAATTTCCATTATATTGACGAAAAAATAGTTAGGAGAAACTATTTGAAGCCTAGAAATAAATAACCGTAATAGCCATTGCTTTCAGTTGGTTGGCATATCATTGTCTCTAAACGACCGTGAATTCCTGAGAATGAGAACATTATCAGAATAAGAAATCACGTGCAGGTTGTTACAGGATTCCTGTTATATGCTATCTGGTTATTATTAAACTATAAATATTGAACTTCAAATTCAAAGCTGTGTTATTCTTGTCTGCTTATTGAGAACATAATTATTTGTAAGTACTTCTCTTTGTAATTATGGTGTTGGAAACATTTAGTTATAGTATTTAAAAGAACTAACGTTTCATCTAACAAGTCTTTTCTCAAAACCTCTTCTCTCAGAACTTGTATATGCACCACGATAAACAAATTATTTTCTATCACTGTTTGCGATGTTGTGTATCCATTTGTTACTTGTGAAGTAAGGCAAGAGTTGAAGATATTTGTCAATTAAACAGTTTATCTATTAAGTATCAGAGGTACGTCTGTTTATAGATAAGTATAAAGTTGCACAATGAGTTATCAGGACATCAAAACACGGTTTCTAGTCTTATTAGTATAAAGTTGCACAATGAGTTATCAGGACATCAAAACACGGTTTCTAGTCTACATGTATCTACTGTTCAATATAGGCTAACATTTTGTTTACTGTTGTACTTATGTTACATATATCTACTGTTCAGTATAGACTACATTTGCTTACTGTTATACTTATGTTACATTATCTACTGTTCAATATAGGCTAACTTTGTTACTGTTATACTTATGTTACATGTATCTACTGTTCAATATAGGCTAAATTTGTTACTGTTATACTTATGTTACATGTCTACTGTTTCAATATACTAAACTTTGTTTACTTTTATACTTATGTTACAATATCTACTATTCAATATAGGCTAATTTGTTTTCTGTTATACTTATGTTACAATGTATCACTGTTCAATATAGGCTAACTTGTTTACTGTTATACTTATGTTACATGTATCTACTGTTCAATATAGGCTAACATTTGTTACTGTTATCTTATGTTACATGTATCTACTGTTCATATAGGCTAACATTTGTTTACTGTTATACTTATGTACATGTATCTACTGTTCAATATAGGCTAACATTTGTTTACTGTTATACTTATGTTACATGTATCTACTGTTCAATATAGGCTAAATTTGTTTACTGTTATACTTTGATACATGTATCTACTGTTCAATATAGACTAACTTTGTCTACTGTTTATACTTATTTACATGTATCTACTGTTCAACATAGGCTAACATTTGTTTACTGTTATACTTATGTTACATGTATCTACTGTTCAATATAGGCTAAATTTGTTACTGTTATACTTATGTTACATGTATCTACTGTTCAATATAGGCTAAATTTGTTTACTGTTAACTTATGATACATGTATCTACTGTTCAATATAGACTAACTTGTCTACTGTTATACTTATGTACATGTATCTACTGTTCAATATAGGCCAAATTTGTTTACTGTTATACTTATGACATGTATCTACTGTTCAATATAGACTAACTTTGTCTACTTTATACTTATGTTACATGTATCTACTGTTCAATATAGGCTAATTTGTTTACTGTTATACTTATGATACATGTATCTACTGTTCAATATAGACTAAATTTGTCTACTGTTATACTTATGTTACATGTATCTACTGTTCAACTATGACATTTGTTTACTGTTATACTTATGTTACATGTATCTACTTTTCAATATAGCTAACTTTGTTTTGTTATACTTATGTTACATGTATCTACTGTTCAATTTAGACTAAATTTGTTACTGTTATACTTATGATACATGTATTTACTGTTCAATATAGACTAACTTTGTCTACTGTTATACTTATGTTACTGTATCTACTGTTCAATATAGGCTAAATTTGTTTACTGTTATATTAGATGATACAGTATCTACTGTTCAATATAGACTAACTTTGTCTACTGTTATACTTATGTTACATGTATCTACTGTTCAATATAGGCTAAATTTGTTTACTGTTATACTTATGATCATGTATCTACTGTTCAATATAGACTAACTTTGTCTACTGTTATACTATGTTACAGTATCTACTGTTCAATATAGGCTAAATTTGTTTACTGTTATACTTATGATACATGTATCTACTGTTAATATAGACTAACTTTGTCTACTGTTATACTTATGTTACATGTATCTACTGTTCACATAGGCTACATTTGTTTACTGTTATACTTATGTTACATGTATCTACTGTCAACATAGGCTACATTTGTTTACTGTTATACTTATGTTACATGTATCTACTGTTCAATATAGACTAACTTTGTTTACTGTTATACTTATGTTACATGTATCTACTGTCAATATAGGCTAACATTTGTTTACTGTTATACTTATGATACATGTATCTTCTGTTCTATAACTAACTTGTCTACTGTTATACTTATGTTACATGTATCTACTGTTCAATATAGGCTAAATTGTTTACTGTTATACTTATGATACATGTATCTACTGTTCAATATAGGCTAAATTTGTTACTGTTTACTTATGATACATGTATCTACTGTCAATATAGACTAACTTTGTCTACTACTGTTATCTTAGTTACATGTATCTACTGTTCAATAGATAACATTTTTTCTGTTATACTTATGTTACATGTATCTACTGTTTATATAGGCTAACATTTGTTTACTGTTTACTTATGTTACAGTATCTACTGTTCAATATAGACTAACATTTGTTTACTGTTATACTTATGTTACATGTATCTACTGTTCAACATAGGCTAACATTTGTTTACTGTTATACTTATGTTACATGTATCTACTTTCAATATAGGCTAACATTTGTTTACTGTTACTTATGTTACATATCTACTGTCAGTATAGACTAATTTGCTTACTGTTATACTTATGTTACATTATCTACTGTTCAATATAGCTAACATTTGTTACTGTTATACTTATGTTACATGTATCTACTGTTCAATATAGGCTAAATTTGTTTACTGTTTACTTATGTTACATGTATCTACTGTTCAATATAGACTAACTTGTTTACTTTTATACTTATGTTACCAGTATCTACTATTCAATAGGCTATTTTGTTTTCTGTTATACTTATGTTACATGTATCGACTGTTCAATATAGGCTAACATTTGTTTACTGTTATACTTATGTTACATGTATCTACTGTTCAATATAGGCTAACATTTGTTTACTGTTATACTTATGTTACATGTATCTACTGTTCAATATAGGCTAACATTTGTTTACTGTTATACTTATGTTACATGTATCTACTGTTCAATAGGCTAACATTTGTTTACTGTTATACTTATGTTACATGTATCTACTGTTCAATATAGGCTAAATTTGTTTACTGTTATACTTATGTTACATGTCTACTGTTCAATATAGACTAACTTTGTCTACTGTTATACTTATGTTACATGTATCTACTGTTCAACATAGGCTAACATTTGTTTACTGTTATACTTATGTTACATGTATCTACTGTTCAATAGGCTAAATTGTTTACTGTTATACTTATGTTACATGTATCTACTGTTCAACATAGGCTAACATTTGTTTACTGTTATACTTATGATACATGTATCTACTGTTCAATATATACACTTTGTCTACTGTTACTTATGTTACATGTATCTACTGTTCAATATAGCTAAATTTGTTTACTGTTATACTTATGATACATGTATCTACTGTTCTATAGACTAACTTTGTCTACTGTTATACTTATGTTACATGTATACTGTTCAATATAGGCTAAATTTGTTCTGTTATACTTATGATACATGTATCTACTGTTCAATATAGACTAACTTTGTCTACTGTTATACTTATGTTACATGTATCTACTGTTCAACATAGGCTAACATTTGTTTACTGTTATACTTATGTTACATGTATCTACTGTTCAATATAGGCTAAATTTGTTTACTGTTTACTTATGATACATGTATCTACTGTTCAATATAGACTAACTTTGTCTACTGTTATACTTATGTTACATGTATCTACTGTTCAATATAGGCTAATTTGTTTACTGTTTAACTTATGATCATGTATCTACTGTTCAATATAGACTAACTTTGTCTACTGTTATACTTATGTTACATGTATCTACTGGTTCACATAGGCTAACATTTGTTTACTGTTATACTTATGTTACATGTATCTACTGTTCAATATAGGCTAATTTGTTTACTGTTATACTTATGTTACATGTATCTACTGTTCAATATAGCTAACATTTGTTTACTGTTATACTTATGATAGATTATCTTCTGTTCAATAGACTAACTTTGTCTACTGTTATACTTATGTTACATGTATCTACTGTTCAATATAGCTAAATTTGTTTACTGTTATACTTATGATACATGTATCTACTGTTCAATATAGGCTAAATTTGTTTACTGTTATATTTATGATACATGTATCTAATGTTCAATATAGACTAACTTTGTCTACTGTTATACTTATGTTACATGTATCTACTGTTCAATATAGGCTAACATTGTTTACTGTTATCTTATGTTACATGTATCTACTGTTTTTTAGGCTAACATTTGTTTACTGTTATACTTATGTTACATGTATCTACTGTTCATATAGACTAACATTTGTTTACTGTTATACTTATGTTACATGTATCTACTGTTCAACATAGGCTAACATTTGTTTACTGTTATACTTATGTTACATGTATCTACTGTTCAATATAGGCTAACATTTGTTTACTGTTGTACTTATGTTACATATATCTACTGTTCAGTATAGACTAAATTTGCTTACTGGTTATACTTATGTTACATGTATCTACTGTTCATATAGGCTAACATTTGTTACTGTTTACTTATGTTACATGTATCTACTGTTCAATATAGGCTAAATTTGTTTACTGTTATACTTATGTTACATGTATCTACTGTTCAATATAGACTAACTTTGTTTACTTTTATACTTATGTTACAAGTATCTACTATTCATATAGGCTAATATTTGTTTACTGTTATACTTATGTTACATGTATCTACTGTTCAATATAGGCTAACATTTGTTTACTGTTATACTTATGTTACATGTATCTACTGTTCAATATAGACTAACATTTGTTTACTGTTATACTTATGTTACATGTATCTACTGTTCAATATAGGCTAACATTTGTTTACTGTTATACTTATGTTACATGTATCTACTGTTCAATATAGGCTAACATTTGTTTACTGTTATACTTATGTTACATGTATCTACTGTTCTATATAGTGTAACATTTGTTTACTGTTATACTTATGTTACGTGTATCTACTGTTCAATATAGGCTAAAATTTTTTACTGTTATACTTATGTTACATGTATCTACTGTTAATATGGCTAAATTTGTTACTGTTATACTTATGTTACATGTATCTACTGTTCAATATGGACTAAATTTGTCTACTGTTATACTTATGTTACATGTATCTACTGTTCAATATTGGCTAAATTTGTTTTACTGTTATACTTATTATACATGTATCTACTGTTCAATATAGACTAACTTTGTCTACTTTTACTTATGTTACATGTATCTACTGTTCAACATAGGCTAACATTTGTTTTTGTATACTTATGTTACATGTATCTACTGTTCAATATAGGCTAATTTGTTTACTGTTATACTTATGATATATGTATCTACTGTTCAATAGACTAACTTTGTCTACTGTTATACTTATGTTACATGTATCTACTGTTCAATATAGGCCAAATTGTTTACTGTTATACTTATGATACATGTATCTACTGTTCAATATACTAACTTTGTCTACTGTTATACTTATGTTACATGTATCTACTGTTCATATAGGCTAAATTTGTTTACTGTTATACTTATGATACATGTATCTACTGTTCAATATAGACTAACTTTGTCTACTGTTTATACTTATGTTACATGTATCTACTGTTCAACAGGCTGACATTTGTTTTACTGTTATCTTATGTTACATGTATCTACTTTTCAATATAGGCTAATTTGTTTACTGTTATACTTATGTTACATGTATCTAGTGTTCAATATAGACTAAATTTGTTTACTGTTATACTTATGATACATGTATCTACTGTTCAATATAGACTAACTTTGTTTACTGTTATACTTATGTTACATGTATCTACTGTTCAATATAGGCTAACATTTGTTTACTGTTATACTTATGTTACATGTATCTACTGTTCAATATAGACTAACTTTGTCTACTGTTATACATATGTTACATGTATCTACTGTTCAATATAGACTAACTTTGTCTACTGTTATACTTATGTTACATTTATCTACTGTTCAATATAGACTAACTTTGTCTACTGTTATACTTATGTTACATGTATCTACTGTTCAATATAGGCTAACATTTGTTTACTGTTATACTTATGTTACATGTATCTACTGTTCAATATAGGCTAACATTTGTTTACTGTTATACTTATGTTACATGTATCTACTGTTCAATATAGACTAACTTTGTCTACTGTTATACTTATGTTACATGTATCTACTGTTCAACATAGGCTAACATTTTTTACTGTTTATACTTATGTTACATGTATCTACTGTTCAATATAGGCTAAATTTGTTTACTGTTATGCTATGATACATGTATCTACTGTTCAATATAGACTAACTTTGTCTACTGTTATACTTATGTTACATGTATCTACTGTTCAACATAGGCTAAATTTGTTACTGTTATACTTATGTTACATGTATCTACTGTTCAATATAGGCTAAATTTGTTTACTGTTATGTATGTACATGTATCTACTGTTCAATATGGCTAACTTTGTTACTGTTATACTTATTTCATGTATCTACTGTTCAATATAGGCTAACTTTGTTACTGTTATACTTAGTTACATGTATCTACTGTTCAATATAGGCTAAATTTGTTTACTGTTATACTTATGTACATGTATCTACTGTTCAATATGGCTAAATTTGTTTACTGTTATACTTATGTTACATGTATCTACTGTTCAATATAGGCTAATTTGTTTACTGTTATACTTATGTACATGTATCTACTGTTCAATATAGGCTAACATTTGTTACTGTTATACTTATGTTACATGTATCTACTGTTCAATATAGGCTAACATTTGTTTACTGTTATACTTATGTTACATGTATCTACTGTTCAATATAGACTAACATTTGTTACTGTTATACTTATGTTACATGTATCTACTGTTCAATATAGCTAATTTGTTTACTGTTATACTTATGTTACATGTATCTACTGTTCAATATAGGCTAACATTTGTTTACTGTTACTTAGTTACATGTATCTACTGTTCAGTATAGACTAACATTTGTTTTACTGTTATACTTATGTTACATGTATCTACTGTTCAATATAGGCTAACATTTGTTTACTGTTATACTTATGTTACATGTATCTACTGTTCAATATAGGCTAAATTTGTTTACTGTTATACTTATGTTACATGTATCTACTGTTCAAGACTAACTTTGTTACTGTTATACTTAGTTACATGTATCTACTGTTCAATATAGGCTAAAATTTGTTTACTGTTATACTTATGTTACATGTATCTACTGTTCAATATAGGCTAAATTTGTTTAATGTTATACTTATGTTACATGTATCTACTGTTCAATATAGGCTAACATTTGTTTACTGTTATACTTATGTTACATGTATCTACTGTTCAATATAGGCTAACTTTGTTACTGTTATACTTATGTTACATGTATCTACTGTTCAATATAGGCTAAATTTGTTTACTGTTATACTTATGTACATGTATCTGTTCAATATAGGCTAACATTTGTTTACTGTTTACTTATGTACATGTATCTACTGTTCAATATAGACTAACATTTGTTTACTGTTATACTTATGTTACATGTATCTACTGTTCAATATAGGCTAACATTTGTTTACTGTTATACTTATGTTACATGTATCTACTGTTCAATATAGGCTAACATTGTTTACTGTTTACTTATGATACATGTATCTACTGTTCAATAGGCTAACATTGTTTACTGTTATACTTATGTTACATGTATCTACTGTTCAATAGGCTAACATTTGTTTACTGTTATACTTATGTTACATGTATCTACTGTTCAATATAGGCTAACATTTGTTTACTGTTGTACTTATGTTACATGTATCTTCTGTTCAATATAGACTAATTTGTTACTGTTATACTTATGTTACATGTATCTACTGTTCAATATAGGCTAACATTTGTTTACTGTTATACTTATGTTACATGTATCTACTGTTCAATATAGGCTAATTTGTTTACTGTTATACTTATGTTACATGTATCTCTGTTCAATATAGACTAACTTGTTACTGTTATACTTATGTTACATGTATCTACTGTTCAATATAGGCTAAATTTGTTTACTGTTATACTTATGTACATGTATCTACTGTTCAATATAGGCTAACATTTGTTTACTGTTATACTTATGTTACATGTATCTACTGTTCATATAGTGTAACATTTGTTTACTGTTATACTTATGTTACGTGTATCTACTGTTCAATATAGGCTAAAATTTGTTTACTGTTATACTTATGTTACATGTATCTACTGTTCAATATAGGCTAACATTTGTTTACTGTTTACTTATGTTACATGTATCTACTGTTCAATATAGGCTAACATTTGTTTACTGTTGTACTTAGTTACATATATCTACTGTTCAATATAGACATTTGTTACTGTTATACTTATGTACATGTATCTACTGTTCAATAGGCTAACATTTGTTTACTGTTATACTTAGTTACATGTATCTACTGTTCAATATAGGCTAAATTTGTTCTGTTCTAATTAGTACATATCTTCTGTTCAATATAGACTAACTTTGTTACTGTTATACTTATGACATGTATCTACTGTTCAATATAGGCTAAATTTGTTTACTGTTATACTTATGTTACATGTATCTACTGTTCAATATAGGCTAAATTTGTTTAATGTTATACTTAGTTACATGTATCTACTGTTCAATATAGGCTAACATTGTTTACTGTTATACTTATGATTCATGTATCTTCTGTTCAATATAGACTAACTTTGTCTACTGTTATACTTATGTTACATGTATCTACTGTTCAATATAGGCTAAATTTGTTTACTGTTCTATTAGTACATGATTCTGTTCAATATAGACTAACTTTGTCTACTGTTATACTTATGTTACATTTATCTACTGTTCAATATAGACTAACTTTGTCTACTGTTATACTTATGTTACATGTATCTACTGTTCAATATAGGCTAACATTTGTTTACTGTTATACTTATGTTACATGTATCTACTGTTCAATATAGGCTAACATTTGTTTACTGTTATACTTATGTTACATGTATCTACTGTTCAATATAGACTAACATTTGTTTACTGTTATACTTATGTTACATGTATCTACTGTTCAATATTGGCTAAATGTGTCTGCTGTTCTAATTACGTCACACGAATTTGCTGTTCAATATAGACTAAATTTGTTTACTGTTATACTTATGATACATGTATCTACTGTTCAATAGACTAATTTGTTTACTGTTATACTTATGTTACATGTATCTACTGTTCAATATAGGCTAATTTGTTTACTGTTATACTTATGTACATGTATCTACTGTTCAATATAGGCTAAATTTGTTACTGTTATACTTATGTTACATGTATCTACTGTTCAATATAGACTAACTTTGTTACTGTTATACTTATGTACATGTATCTACTGTTCAATATAGGCTAAATTTGTTACTGTTATACTTATGTACATGTATCTACTGTTCAATGTAGTAACATTTGTTTACTGTTATACTTATGTTACATGTATCTACTGTTCATATAGGTAACATTTGTTTACTGTTATACTTATGTACATGTATCTACTGTTCAATATAGGCTAACTTTGTTACTGTTATACTTATGTTACATGTATCTACTGTTCAATATAGGCTAACATTTGTTTACTGTTATACTTATGTTACATGTATCTACTGTTATATAGGCTAACATTTGTTTACTGTTATACTTATGTTACATGTATATACTGTTCAATATAGGCTAACATTTGTTTACTGTTATACTTATGTTACATGTATCTACTGTTCTATATAGGCTAACATTTGTTTACTGTTATACTTATGTTACATGTATCTACTGTTCAATATAGGCTAAATTTGTTTACTGTTACTTATGTTACATATATCTACTGTTCATATAGGCTAAATTTGTTACTGTTATACTTATGTTACATGTATCTACTGTTCAATATAGGCTAAATTTTTTACTGTTATACTTATGTTACATGTATCTACTGTTCATATAGGCTAACTTTGTTTACTGTTATACTTATGTTACAGTATCTGTCAATATAGGCTAATTTGTTTACTGTTATACTTATGTTACATGTATCTACTGTTCATATAGGCTAACATTTGTTTACTGTTATACTTATGTTACATGTATTACTGTTCAATATAGGCTAATTTGTTTACTGTTATACTTATGTTACATGTATCTACTGTTCAATATAACATTTGTTTACTGTTATACTTATGTTACATGTATACTGTTCCAATATAGGCAAACATTTGTTTACTGTTATACTTATGTTACATGTATATACTGTTCAATATAGACTAAATTTGTTTACTGTTATACATATGTTACATGTATCTACTGTTCAATATAGGCTAAATTTGTTACTGTTAGACTTATGTTACATGTATCTATGTTGAATATAGGCTAACATTTCTAATGTTTTACTTAAGTTACACGATAATTACTGTTCCATATATGGAAAATTGTTTAGACTTTTATTAGGTTAAACGTGATATCCTGTTCCATATCGGAGATATTTATTTAATGTTCTCTACTTAGTATTCGATATTGGCGAAATTTGTCGACTGTTCTAAATAGGTTACACGTGTCAACTGTTCAATGTATGCTGATTTTTTACAGTTCTACTTAGTTTACTTTTACTTACTGTTCCATTATTTAGCTAAATTGGTCTCTTTTATACTCAGCTTTACATTTACCTACTGTTAAATATAGTATAAATTTTTTACTGTTTTAACTCAGGTTACACATGTCTGCTTTTCTACTGAAATTACGTTTGTCTACCGTACCATGTAGGCTAAATTTGTTTACTGTTTTACTTAAGTTACAGGTATCTACTGTTCTAATTAGATTACATTTATCTATTGTTCCACATAGGCTAAATTTGTTACTATTTCACTTAGATTACATGCATTTTCTGTTCCATAGAGGCTGAATTTGTCTGCTTATTTTTTTAGAAAACCTTTATTTACTGTTTTCTATAAGTTAAATTTCTATACTGTACTACTTAGATTACACGTATGTACGGTTCCATATAGTCTAAATGTGTCTATTGTTTTACTTACGTTACACGTATCTATTGTTTCATATAGGCTATATATATGTGTACGGTTCTACTTAGGTTACATGAGCCTACTTTACTACTTACATTATATTTATCTACTGTACCATATATCATTAATTTTGTCTACTTTTTACTTAGATTACATTGATCCACTGTTCCATTTAGGCTAAATTTGATTACTATTCTATTGAAGTTCCACGCATATACTGTTTAATATAGGGTATATATGTATTCTGTTCTACAATTAGACGAGTCTAATGTGCTACTTAAGTTACATTTATCTACTGTTCCATATAGGCTTAATTTATCTAATGTATTATTTAGATTTAATCAATCTACTGTTCATTATAGGCTAAACTTATCTGCTGTTCTACTTAGATCACATGTCTCTGCTGTTACCTATATGCTATATTTGTTTAATGCCCCACTTAGATTACTCATACTTATTATTCGAGATATGCTAAATTTGTTTACTCTTCTAATTAGATTCCACGTATCCACTGTTCAATATAGGATAAATTTGTTTAAAGTTGTACTTAGGTTACTCGTAACTACTGTTCCATGTTGGCTAAATTTGTCTACTGTTATACTCAGGTTACATTAATCTAATGTTCCATATAGGCTAAATTTGTCTACCCTTTTACTTAGGTTACTCGAATATACTGTTCCATATTAGATGATTTATTGACTGTTATACTCAGGTTACATTTATCTACTGTTTTACTTAGATTACACATATGTACTATTCTACACAGGTTACATTTATCTACTGTTTCATACAGGCTAAGGTTGACTACTGTTATACTTAGATTACTCTTCTACTTAGATTACATTTATCTTCTGTTCCATATAGGCTAAATTTGTTTACTTTTCTTCTTATGTTACACGGATCTACTGTTTAATAAAGGTAAATTTGTTTACAGTTCCACTTAGGTTACACTCATCTACTGTTGCATGGAGGATATAAGTGTACTGTAATACTTACATTACCCGATTCAACTGTGTTACTTAAGTTACATTCATGCACTGTTTAATATAGGCTAAATTTATCTACTGTTTTACTTAGATCACACGTCTCTGCTGTTCCCTATAGGCTACATTTGTTTAATGTTCTACTTAGATTACTCATACTTACTATTCGATATTTGCTTCTGTTCTAATTAGGTTTCACGTGTCCACTGTTGGATATATGATAAATGTATTTAAAGTTGTACTTAGGTTACTACAGGGTGGTCGCTAGAAAAGCGGAAAATTTGTCAAACAGCTATTTATTTTTACAAAGAATAACTTTTACAAAGTTTTTAAAGACATATCTTATATTACACTCATAGATGCTCAAAATGATATTAAAATTATGCATTTTATTCATGATGTAAAGAAATCAAAATAGAAATGAGTAAGCACGCATTTTATTCATGATCTCATCTGACCCTCAAATTTTCCGCTTTTCTAGCGACCACCCTGTATTACCTACTGTTACATGTTGGCTAACTTTGCTACGCTTATACTCAGATTACATTAATTTAATGTTCCATATAGGCTAAATTTGTCTACTCATCTAATTAGGTTACTCGAACATACTGTTTGATATTAGATAATTTGTGTACTGTTATACTGAGGTTACATTTATCTTCTGTTACACATAGGTAAAATTTGTTTACTGTTCTAATTTGGATTTATGAATCTAGTGTTCTATTTAGATTATACTTACCTAGAACAGTAAATATGTGTAACATAGTAGAAAAGTAAACAACTAGCCCTATATGGAACAGCAGACCGTGATAACCGAAGTAGAACATAAGAAATTCAACCTGCTATGGAACAGAAGATGACGTGCGACCTAACTATAGAGGTGAACAAATTTACCCATATGTATCAGTAGATACATATAATCATCAGTAAAACAGTACTCAAATTAAGCCCTATAAGGGATAGTAGTATAGATGTAACTTAAGTAACACAGTAGACTCGTATATTCTAAGTAGAAGAGTACCATATAGCCTATATGGAACAGTCGGATACGTGTGACCGAAGTACACACAGTAACACCTTTAGCCTATATGGACAGTAGATAACTTGAGTAGAACAGTGGACAATATATGTTTATATGTAACAGTAGAAGCGTGTAACTTAGGCAGAACAGTAGACAAATTTATCTCATATGGAACAGTATATAAGTGTAACCTAAGTATAAGAGTAAACTAATTTAGCCTATAAGGAACAATAGATACACGTAACCTAAGTAGAACAGCAGAAAAGCTCAGCCAACATGGAAGAGTAAACACACGTTACCTAATTAGAACAATAGACAAACTGAGTATATATGGAACGGTAGATACACGTTACCTAATTAGAACAATAGACAAATTGAGTATATATGGAACGGTAGATACACGTAACCTAAGTAAAACAGTAAATAAATTGAGTCCATATGGAATAGCACCTAAATGTAACATGAGTATAGCAGTAGACAATTTAGCTAATAAGGAACATTAGGTAAGAGTATCCTGAGTAGAACTGAAGACAAATTTAGCCTATATAGTACATTACATTTATGTAACCTGAGTATAACAGTAGACAAATTTAGTCGATATAGAACTGTAGGTTCGAGTAACCCAAGTAGAACTTTATACTGAATATAACTTGCATTGAACAGTAGAGGCGTGTAATATAAGTGTAACAGTAGACAAATTTAACCTATAGAGAACAGTAGGTAAAAATATTCTCAGGAAAACAACAGACAAATTAAGCTTATATGGAACAGTAACTAAGTGTAACCTAAGCAGAACAGTCGATACGTGTAACCTAAGTAGAACAGTCAATACCTGTAACCTAAGTAGAACAGTCAATACGTGTAACATAAGTAGAACAGTCAATACGTGTAACACAAGTAGAACAGTCAATACGTGTAACCTAAGTAGAACAGTCAATACGTGTAACCTAAGTAGAACAGTCAATAGTGTAACATAAGTAGAACAGTCAATACGAGTAACATAAGTAGAACAGCCAATACCTGTAACCTAAGTAGAACAGTCAATACGTGTAACATAAGTAGAACAGTCAATACGTGTAACATAAGTCGAACAGTCAATACGAGTAACATAAGTAGAACAGTCAATACGTGTAACCTAAGTAGAACAGTCAATACGTGTAACATAAGTAGAACAGTCAATACGTGTAACATAAGTAGAACAGTCAATACGTGTAACCTGAGTAGAACACTCAATAGTGTAATATAAGTAGAACAGTCAATACGTGTAACATAAGTCGAACAGTTAATACGAGTAACATAAGTAGAACAGTCAATACGTGTAACATAAGTAGAACAGTCAATACCTGTAACATAAGTAGAACACTCAATACGTGTAACTTAAGTAGAACACTCAATAGTGTAATATAAGTAGAACAGTCAATACGTGTAACCTGAGTAGAACACTCAATAGTGTAATATAAGTAGAACAGTCAATACGTGTAACATAAGTCGAACAGTTAATACGAGTAACATAAGTAGAACAGTCAATACCTGTAACATAAGTAGAACACTCAATACGTGTAACATAAGTAGAACAGTTAATACGCGTAACATAAGTAGAACAGTAAACAAATTCAACCTATGTAGAACAATAGATAAGTGTAACTAAATAGAACAGTAGACAAATTTAACTCATATGGAACAGTAGATACATGTAATCTTAGTAAAACAGTAGACAAATTTTTCCTGTCTAAAATATTAGATTAATGTAACCTAAGTATAGAAGAAGGAAGATAGAGCCAGTAGGGAACAGTAAGTACGAGTAACCTGAGTAGAACTGTACAAATTTAGCCTCTTTTGAATTGTAATCACGTGTAAGATAATTAGAACAGTAGACAAATTTAGCCAATATTGAACAAAAGTCCGTTTAGACTATATTTGTTTAGTGTTTTAATTAGGTTACACGTATGTAGTGTTCCTTATAAACTATAATTCGCCACTGCTGTACTTAGGTTACACGTGTCTACTGTTCTAATTAGGGTATTTTTACCTACTGTTCCATATAAATAAATTTTTCCGTTGTTTCTTAGATTACTTTTATCGTCTGCTGTTTATAGACTAAATTTTTTTCTACTGTTCTACTTTGATCACACGTATCTACTGTTGTCTACAGGTTAAATTTGTCTACTGTTCTAGGTTGGTTACATGTATCTACTGTTGTATATAGGCTAAATTTGTTTACTGTTAATCTTAGATTACGTGTCTCTACTGTTCCATGTGCACTATACTTGTATAATGTTCTCCTAAGGTTACTCGTACCTTCTGTTTTATAATGGCTAAATTTGTCTACTCCTATACTCTGCTTACATTAAGCTAATGTTCTATATAAGCTAAATTTGTGTACTGTTCCACTAAGGTTAAACGTGTCTACTGTTTTAATTAGATTACGTTTATCCACTGTTTAATATAGGTTTAATTTGTCTGATGTTTTACTTAGATTACATTTATCTAGTGCTTTATATACGATAAATTTGTCTACTGTTCTATTTAGATTATGCGTCTCTATTGTTCCATGTAATCTATATTTGTATAATGCTCTACTTAGGCTACTCGTACCTACTGTTCTGTATTGGCTAAATTTGTCTACTGTTATACTCATTTTATATTGATTTTCTGTTACGTATAGGGTATATTTATCTACTGTTTTATGTAGGTTTAATTGGTGTACTGTTTTACTTAGGTAGCATTTATCTACTGTTCTATAAAGGGTAAATGTCTTTAATTTTCTATAGAGGTTACACTGTCTTCTGTTCCATACGAAGGCTGTTCAAAAAATACGCGGACTGACGTCAGAATACAAAATGTACTTTATTTAGAAGTTACAGGTCTGGGACCCCTTCAAAGTACTCTCCTCCCCAACGGACACACTTATCCCAACGGTGTTTCCATTTGTTGAAACAGTCCTGGTACGCTTCTTTTGTAATGTCCTCCAGCTCCTTCGTCGCATTTACCTTTATCTCTGGAATCGTCTCAAATCTTCTTCCTTTCAAGGGTCTTTTGAGTTTGGGAACAAGAAAAAATCGCAAGGAGCAAGGTCAGATGAGTTGGGGGTGGAGAAAAACAGTGCTCGAGTGTTTGCCCAAAAACTCACGAGTTCTGAGGCACAAGTTTCGCAGCAACGCGGTGCATCTTCAATTTTTTGGTCAAAATCTCATAACAAGATCCAACTGATATTCCACACTCTTCAGCAAGCTCCCTGACAGTCAGACGTGGATTTGCCCGCACTAGGGTGTTGATTTTGTCGACGTGTGGGTCGTCAGTTGAAGTGGAAGGACGTCCAGGACGCTCATCATCTTCAATGGACTGTCGACCATGCTTAAAACGTTCATGCCACTTGAAACATGCCGTACGCTTCATAGCAACATCACCGTAAGCCGTGTTAAGCACAGCAAAAGTTTCAGTCGCAGATTTTCCAAGTTTAACACAAAATTTCACAGCAAGTCGTTGCTCCTTCAGGTCATCCATTCTGAAATCCGTCAAACGAAAGAATTGTACTTCATTTAAAACCGCGTAACTGATACACAAATGAAGATATCTGCAATCGGGAAATGACGTCGTAATCAGCTGATCTTTGCGAACCTAGCGACACCAAGCGGATTCCCCTGGAATCAACTGGAGCCGCGCAATTCAAACAGTCCACGTATTTTTTGAACAGATCTCGTATATGTTAAATTTATCTACTCTTTCACTTAGGTTACGTATATCTACTGTTTTGTAGAGGCAAGAATTGTTTAGTGTTCTAATTAGGTTACACGTAGCTACTGTTCCATTTTGACTATATCTGCCCACTATTGTACTTAGGTTACATTTATATACTGTTCCATACACGCTAAATTTGTTTGTTGTTTTTCTTAGATTACCTTTATCTACTGTTCTCTACACGCTAAATATATCTAATGTTCTACTTTGATTACACATATCTAAAGTTCCATATATACTAAATTTGTTTACATTTCTCTTAAGGTCACACGTAACTCCCGTTCCGTATAGGCTAAATTTGTTTAATGTTCTACTTAGGTTACTCGTACTTACTATTGGTTAAATTTGTCTACTGCTGGACTTAGGTTACATTAATTTAACGTTCCATATAGGCTATATTTATTTAGTTTTCTACTTAGGTTACACGTATTTACTGTTCCATATAGGATATATTTGTTTAGTTTTCTATTCAGGTTACACGTATTTAACGTTCCATATAGGATATATTTGTTTAGTTTTCTATTCAGGTTACACGTATTTAACGTTCCATATAGGATATATTTGTTTAGTTTTCTACTTAGGTTACACGTATTTACTGTTCCATATAGGATATATTTGTTTAGTTTTCTACTCAGGTTACACGTATTTACTGTTCCATATAGGCGATATATGTGTACTGTTCTATTTAGATTACACGAGTTTTCTGTGCTACTTAAGCTACATTTGTCTACTGTTCCATATAGGCTGATTTTTTCAGCTTTTTTTCTTATATTACCTTTATCTATTGTTCTCTATCGGCTAAATTTGTCTGCTGTTCCATATAGGCTGTATTTGTTTAATGTTCTACTTAGGTTATTCGTATTTACTGTGTGATAATGGCTAAGTTTGTTTACTGTTCTAAGTAGGTTACTCTTGTCTACTGTTTGATATTGGTTAAATTTGTTTACTGATCTAACTTGGGTACTCTTGTCTACTGTTCAATATAGGCTAAATTTGTTTACAGTTCTACTTAGATTACTCGTAGCTACTGTCCCATATTGTTTAGATTTGTCTACTGTTATACTCAGGTTAAATTTATCTACTGTTCCAAATAGGCTAAATTTGTCTACTGTTCTATTTAGGTTACAGGCTTCTTTTCCATACAGGTTAAATTTGTTTACTGTTCTTCTTATGATACACTTTTGTAGTGCTCCATGTAGGTTATATGTGTCTACTGTTACATGTATTTACTGTTCCATACAGGCTCAATTTGTTTACAGTTCTACTTTGGTTGCACGTATCTACTCTTCCATATTGCCTGTATGTGTCTACTTTTGTATTTAGATTACACGTGCATAATAATTATGTTCAAAAACACAAATTTGGTTTACTTTTGGTAGGAGAGAAATGTAGTTTGAGCTTTAACACTGAGATATTATGAATTTCGTGTCTTTAGAATTCTATAAGACATTACAAAAATATTTAAAATTAAGCTGCTTGAACTGTATGATGTTAGCGTATCTAATGGCGGGAAATGGTTTCATAATAGACCTATTACGTAGATTGTCTGCATGACAAACCTCCAGATGAGATAGGGTTAACCTTTTGTGGTCCGTAAAGAGCTTCGTTAGATTACGTAATTATTACTAATTTAATACATTCTTTGTGAATTTCCTTCTCCATAGAATGAGTTCCAAACAAATTCAGTTTCTTGTGAAATCACATTTGTGTCGATCTTTCGGTATATTTATTGGTGTTTTAAATATTGTATCGTTTTGACATGCATGCATATGATTTTAATAGACCCATTATCGGTTTTAATGTTTCTGTAACATTCCAAAGAGATATAAGCATTTAGCGCGGTTACCTGATGTTGCTTTACTAACGTTTGTGTATGCCATTTGAAAATCAGTACATCCCTTCTGATAGCTACGTGAAGTATGTTTATTCAATGCGTGTTTTTATTACCAAAACCATACAGAGTCAATGATGAGTTACAACTACTGTCATGGTTATTTTAAGTTTCTTGTTATCAAAGCCACTAAAATGTACTGCAATCTAAATGTTTTATGAACCATTTCGTATATGAAACGCGACATTTCAACTGTATTTTGATGACAACTGACAAAATTTCGTCACCAGTTGATAGTCTCTAGAAATTCTCCTCCAAGAAATTGTGGAGCAAAGGTAGGAACGAGAAATGTTTGTAAAATTTCCATTATATTGACGAAAAAATAGTTAGGAGAAACTATTTGAAGCCTAGAAATAAATAACCGTAATAGCCATTGCTTTCAGTTGGTTGGCATATCATTGTCTCTAAACGACCGTGAATTCCTGAGAATGAGAACATTATCAGAATAAGAAATCACGTGCAGGTTGTTACAGGATTCCTGTTATATGCTATCTGGTTATTATTAAACTATAAATATTGAACTTCAAATTGAAAGCTGTGTTATTCTTGTCTGCTTATTGAGAACATAATTATTTGTAAGTACTTCTCTTTGTAATTATGGTGTTGGAAACATTTAGTTATAGTATATAAAAGAACTAACGTTTCATCTAACAAGTCTTTTCTCAAAACCTCTTCTCTCAGAACTTGTATATGCACCACGATAAACAAATTATTTTCTATCACTGTTTGCGATGTTGTGTATCCATTTGTTACTTGTGAAGTAAGGCAAGAGTTGAAGATATTTGTCAATTAAACAGTTTATCTATTAAGTATCAGAGGTACGTCTGTTTATAGATAAGTATAAAGTTGCACAATGAGTTATCAGGACATCAAAACACGGTTTCTAGTCTTATTAGTATAAAGTTGCACAATGAGTTATCAGGACATCAAAACACGGTTTCTAGTCTTATAAGTATAAAGTTGCACAATGAGTTATCAGGGCATCAGAACACGGTTTCTAGTCTTATAAGTATAAAGTTGCACAATGAGTTATCAGGGCATCAGAACACGGTTTCTAGTCTTATAAGTATAAAGTTGCATAATGAGTTATCAGGGCATCAGAACACGGTTTCTAGTCTTATAAGTATAAAGTTGCATAATGAGTTATCAGGGCATCAGAACACGGTTTCTAGTCTTATAAGTATAAAGTTGCATAATGAGTTATCAGGGCATCAGAACACGGTTTCTAGTCTTATAACTTCGGATGTAATAGTTTACACCTGCAACTAAACACTTCTTCTCTTATACAGCAGTTTACACGTACAAATGAACGCCTATTTTCTGAAGTAATCATTTACACCTACGAAAAACACTTATTATCTTAAGCAGAAGTTTACACTAACAACTAAACACTTATTCTCAGGTGTAGCAAATTTTACCTACAAATAAACTTTTATTCTCTTATGTAACAGCTTATAAAAACAAATAAACACTTACTCTGGGATACAGTAGTTTACACTTACAAATAAACACTTATTTTTCTGGTATAGCAATTTATACCAACAACGAAACACTTATTCCCAGATGTAGAAGTTTACACTTACAACTTGATACTTATTCTCTGGTAGTGTGGTTTACACCTACAACAAAACAGTCATTCTCTAATGTAGTAGTTTACACCTACAAATAAAAACTTTTGTTCTGATACAGTAGTTTACACTTACAACGAAACACTTACTCTGGGATACAGTAGTTTACACTTACAACTAAACACTTACTCTGGGATACAGTAGTTTACACTTACAACTAAACACTTACTCTAGGATACAGTACTTTACAATTACAACTGGACACTTTAGGATACAGCAGTTTGCACTTACAACTAGACACTTATCCTTTGGTAAAGTAGTTTACACCTACAAATAAAACTTTTGCTCTAATATACTTGTTAACACCTAACTAAGCATTTATTTTCTTGTATAGTAATTTATAACAAAAAATAAACAATTTTTTCTAATATAGAAGTTTAATCTAAAAATAAATACTTTCTCTAAATTATACCAGAACTAAACATTTATTCTGTGTTACAGTAGTTTACATCTGCAACTAAACACTTATTCTCAGATATAGTAGTTCAACCTACAAATAAACACTTACTTTCTGGTATAGTAGTTCAACCTACAAATGAACATTTGCTGTTTGAAATAGTAGTTTACTCCAACAAATAAGCACTTATTTTCTGATATCATGTAGTTTACACGTAGAACGAAACACTTATTCTGTGAATACAGTATTTTACACGTATGAGTAAACACTTATTATCTGATATAGTTGTTTACACCTAGAAGTAAACACTTATTTTTGAACGTAGTAGTTTATACCTACAACTAAACATTTGTTTTCTGATATTGTAGTTTACACCTACATATAAAGACTTACTCTAATCTGTAATAGTTTACACCTACATATAAAGACTTACTCTAATCTGTAATAGTTTACACCTACATATAAAGACTTACTCTAATCTGTAATAGTTTACACCTACATATAAAGACTTACTCTAATCTGTAATAGTTTACACCTACATATAAAGACTTACTCTAATCTGTAATAGTTTACACCTACATATAAAGACTTACTCTAATCTGTAATAGTTTACACCTACATATAAAGACTTACTCTAATCTGTAATAGTTTACACCTACATATAAAGACTTACTCTAATCTGTAATAGTTTTCACCTACATATAAAGACTTACTCTAATCTGTAATAGTTTGCACCTACATATAAAGACTTACTCTAATCTGTAATAGTTTGCACCTACATATAAAGACTTACTCTAATCTGTAATAGTTTACACATACATATAAAGACTTACTCTAATCTGTAATAGTTTGCACCTACATATAAAGACTTACTCTAATCTGTAATAGTTTACACCTACATATAAAGACTTACTCTAATCTGTAATAGTTTTCACCTACATATAAAGACTTACTCTAATCTGTAATAGTTTGCACCTACATATAAAGACTTACTCTAATCTGTAATAGTTTGCACCTACATATAAAGACTTACTCTAATCTGTAATAGTTTACAAATACATATAAAGACTTACTCTAATCTGTAATAGTTTGCACCTACATATAAAGACTTACTCTAATCTGTAATAGTTTACACCTACATATAAAGACTTACTCTAATCTGTAATAGTTTTCACCTACATATAAAGACTTACTCTAATCTGTAATAGTTTGCACCTACATATAAAGACTTACTCTAATCTGTAATAGTTTACACCTACATATAAAGACTTACTCTAATCTGTAATAGTTTTCACCTACATATAAAGACTTACTCTAATCTGTAATAGTTTACACCTACATATAAAGACTTACTCTAATCTGTAATAGTTTACACCTACATATAAAGACTTACTCTAATCTGTAATAGTTTACACCTACATATAAAGACTTACTCTAATCTGTAATAGTTTACACCTACATATAAAGACTTACTCTAATCTGTAATAGTTTACACATACATATAAAGACTTACTCTAATCTGTAATAGTTTACACCTACATATAAAGACTTACTCTAATCTGTAATAGTTTACACCTACATATAAAGACTTACTCTAATCTGTAATAGTTTACAAATACATATAAAGACTTACTCTAATCTGTAATAGTTTGCACCTACATATAAAGACTTACTCTAATCTGTAATAGTTTGCACCTACATATAAAGACTTACTCTAATCTGTAATAGTTTTCACCTACATATAAAGACTTACTCTAATCTGTAATAGTTTGCACCTACATATAAAGACTTACTCTAATCTGTAATAGTTTGCACCTACAAATGAACCTATTTTCTGATATAGTAGTTTATATTTACAGATAAAAACTTTTTATCTCCTGTAATAGTTTACATGCAGAACTAAAAACTTTTTATCCGATATAATAATTTACACCTAGAGATAAAACTTTTCTTATGTAGTACGTTACACGTACAAATAAACACTTATTCTCTCAAATAGTAGTTTACACCTGCGAATGAACACTTATTTTCTCATATTGTAGTAGTTAGTTTAGACTTACAACTAAGTACCAGTTTTTCGATATCGTAGTTACATGTAAAACTATACACTTATTCTGTGATACAGTAGTTTACACCCACAAATAAACTCATAGTTTCTGATATAGCAGTTTACACCTTCAAATAAAGACTTATTCTAAATTGTTTAACTGGTTTATTATTTTACTAGAAAGGCCAGTTGTTTGATTGGTTTCTAATTTTACTAAAACTATCGTTTGTTCAAGGACATGATTACTTGATAAACCCGATTGGTTATTCCAGTTTTCTAGCTACACGCGCGTTGATTACTCTACACCAAACTAAACTGACTTCATTAGGGAGACAGGAGTGATGATTTATTTGTAAATATATATATATATATGTTATTGAAAAAGTAGAAAATTAAAGTCTAATTTCAAAAATGGACTCTTTTGAAAATCGCATATCAGAGGAACTATACACATTCCAAGAAAGTTTGCTTTAATTCAATTTAATGTCTATTTTCAGTGAGGATAGAACAATCTCTTTATATTGAAGATAACATCACGTTCAACCAGAAGCCTTTCACGTCCGATAAAAACAGCTTTTGAGAATTACACTACAGTACTAACATAACTAAAGCTATATTCACGATCTTCGTACCAGTTCAAATTCAATTTCTCTTCGCTATTCTAGCAATTATGAATCAGGCTTAAAAGCAATTTGCTATTGTGATCATATGGTTTGAACGTACCCTGGTGAACTAATCTAAAAGCGTAATGCTTTCCTCTTGGGCCAATTAGCTATTGCTACCACACCTGGTATTTTTAATCACTTTTTGATTTTTAAAAAATAATGTATTTTTAAATATTCTATCACCAGAAGTGTACATCGTATTTGAAATTTGACCATCCTTTGCATTTCTTTCTCACATATAATTATTTTCAGATATTGAAAAAAAACGACTTTGGTTCTACATATTTACGTAATTATTTGAAAGTATTCTTATGATAAATTATTATGCGAAACAAAAGGTAATTTTTCTGAAACTTATGTACATAAAGTCTTGTTGTTGCGGCTTATCTGTTTATCTATCTTCATCTTCCTAGCAACTTTAATCAAGCTTAAAGCATTTTGTAATTTATGACGACCCCTAGTGGAATAACTAAGAACTATCGCTAACCCTATATGTGCACTTGAAATAGAGTTGCGTCGCGTTCTTATTATGGAAAGGATATATTGTCAGCCTTTTATACAGTTCCGTGTGATGTAACGGTTTAACTGCGACTGTGCTAACTAAACTGGGGGTGTTTTAGTACAAAGTTGAAAATTACACAATGATCCAATTCTGCTCTGCCCCCAACGGATATAAAAATATAATTTTTAGCGTTATGTGTTTTCAGGCTTTTATCCGAGTCATGGTGTTGGGTGTAAAATTGTCTTACTAGCACAAATGACATGTTCCGGTGTAAAATGACTAGGAATTAGTTGCAAATACTATTTGCGCAAAGCTAGGCAAGGGTTATCTGTTCCTTAATTTTCAACCGACAGACTAGAGTAAGAGCAGCAAGTGAAAACCACCTACCGTAAACTTTTTGAACTGCCCAAATCCAACAGTGGATTTAACCATCATTCTTCAAACACACCCATGCTACTAAAGGAAGGAGGTAACGGGAATCGAGCCATGGATTATCACACCCAAACCTGCTAGGCTAATAACTGGGCCACGCACAAAACGTTTGTAATGTTACATCGTTCAAAAACCACTATGTATGACATTGAGAACTTTTATAATTTATTAGTATCGTGTTTTGTGTAATGGTGGTAATTAATGACAGTCCAGCATTCATAGATTGCAGCTGGTTTGTTAGCTTTTACGATGAACTCTAGCGGAGTAAAAAATAATAATTTAAAAATTCTTTGTGTAATTTTCTAGGAAAGTAATTCAGCTCATTTTTATAGCACCTTTAAAGTATTCTTATGTTTCTTTCTGTTATAGTCTCCTTAATGCCACCTACAGTTTGAATGTCGACTTGTTTACTTATCTCTCCTGGATTTGATCTCTACTTACAAAGTTTGATTCAGTATATTACTGCCTCTTTAAATTTACTGACAACGAAAATTTCCGTTTTGAAACGAGATTTAAATTCATGCTACCTGGAAAGCTTAAATAAGCAGAATTCGTATCATAAAAATGTGTTGCTAATTATTTTCATCTGTTTGCAACGTGGATTAAAGTTTCTCCAGGAAGTTTATATCTGTATTGGAAAAATCCAGACATAATACAAAACAGTTTTGGAAGCACCATCTCCAGACATAATACAAAACAGAATTTTGGAAGCACCATCTCCAGACATAATACAAAACAGAATTCTGGAAGCACCATCTCCAGACATAATACAAAACAGAATTCTGGAAGCACCATCTCCAGACATAATACAAAACAGAATTTTGGAAGCACCATCTCCAGACATAATACAAAACAGAATTCTGGAAGCACCATCTCCAGACATAATACAAAACAGAATTCTGGAAGCACCATCTCCAGACATAATACAAAACAGAGTTTTGGAAGCACCATCTCCAGACATAATACAAAACAGAATTCTGGAAGCACCATCTCCAGACATAATACAAAACAGAGTTTTGGAAGCACCATCTCCAGACATAATACAAAACAGAATTCTGGAAGCACCATCTCCAGACATAATACAAAACAGAGTTTTGGAAGCACCATCTCCAGACATAATACAAAACAGTTTTGGAAGCACCATCTCCAGACATAATACAAAACAGTTTTGGAAGCACCATCTCCAGACATAATACAAAACAGTTTTGGAAGCACCATCTCCAGACATAATACAAAACAGTTTTGGAAGCACCATCTCCAGACATAATACAAAACAGAATTCTGGAAGCACCATCTCCAGACATAATACAAAACAGAATTCTGGAAGCACCATCTCCAGACATAATACAAAACAGTTTTGGAAGCACCATCTCCAGACATAATACAAAACAGTTTTGGAAGCACCATCTCCAGACATAATACAAAACAGAATTCTGGAAGCACCATCTCCAGACATAATACAAAACAGAATTCTGGAAGCACCATCTCCAGACATAATACAAAACAGTTTTGGAAGCACCATCTCCAGACATAATACAAAACAGTTTTGGAAGCACCATCTCCAGACATAATACAAAACAGAATTCTGGAAGCACCATCTCCAGACATAATACAAAACAGAATTCTGGAAGCACCATCTCCAGACATAATACAAAACAGTTTTGGAAGCACCAAGGAATACAAGTTGAAATTATTTTTTTTGTAACTAAAATGTCAAAAAATAAATAAAAATTTGTGAGAAATTTGATAACATGTTTTGATTCTTAATAAATTTATAAAGCGATTTAATTTGTTGATAGTCAGATGTGACATAAAGTGGAACTATACGCCTTTTAGTGGCCTATCGTTAAGTTTACAGGTTTAATTTAGAAGATACTTCTCTACATTATTGAAACTGTGTGTGTGTGTGGTTTTTGCAGCAAAGCCACATCGAGCTATCTTCTGAACCCACTGAGGGGAATCGAACCCCTGATTTTAGTGTTTAAATCCGTAGACTTATCGCTGTACTAGCGTGGAGCCATTATTGAAATATAATGTAATTTGGTGCAAATTTTATCAATAGTGTGATTTCCAAATTACTCCGGATATCTGAACTATATAAGGTACCGGTGAATTGATGGACAAACATTAAATTTACCTTATGTAGCAGATAAAGGTGTTGTAACCATAAAGAAAGGGCAAAATGGCATTACAAAACTTTTCTTGTCTTAGCTTATCATAGCTACTTGACATATTTTATAACGGTCTCAAATAACACATAGGATTAAACAGACATTTAATTTAAACATAAGATTTGAACTAAAATTTTACACTTACTAATAACACAGTTAATAACACATTCTTAGCGTTGATAAACAATAAAACATGAATATCTATACCAATTGTTTCAAATAATGTAGTCGGGAAAAAAAAGAAGATAAATCTAATTCCATAAATACAGTAACAAAACTCATCTTTTTGTATTAACAACAACACTGAGTAACAAACAATAATAATGATAGAGTATTTATTTACTACTCAGGTCATGAGAGTACATCTCAGATGATCATAAATTTACATAATCCTTTGGTACATTAATATCTGTACGTCACCGTTAGGAAAGCTGGTACAGGTTTCATAATACATACACATTTACTCAAAATAGAGATGATTAGCTAGAAAGCAAGTCAGCGTTTTAATGTATGTAAAAATCTAAATATAAACGATAAGAGATAAAATAGACTACTGAACTTATAACAGAAAAACGTGGAATTTCGTCACCTGACAAAGTTTAATAGAAACTGATTTAAACATCAATGTTATTAATTAAGCATACTTTTTCAAGTTCTACAGTAAAGCAGACAATTTTTATTTGATGGAAAATTAGCACATAAACTGATTGGAGGTTCGTCTTTCAATAAATTACATACCACGTCCTTTAAATGTGGTAAATAAATGTTATGCTGAACTGAAACATATGACAAAGAATTTCACTGCTTTATATAGTTTGTTGTGTGGGTAAACTGATTTGATATGTGACTTTAGATTGTATACATGACTTATTTTGTTATCCTTGCTTTACAAAACACAAATATAATTGTTCTATCCTTCAAAGTAATCGTCTTACTTAGTTTTACTATAAGTTGTACTGATTAACTTGTTTCCACGATCTTTGAACCATAGAGACTTAAACCATATCTGTGCTAATTTTCCAGTTAAGATCATTTTGATGACTTTAGACCTCACCAAATCAATTCTGGCCATTATGCAGACTTGTTTTAGCAAGGCCGTCTTCAAACACTATGGTGGATTGAGAAGAAATAGAACTGATAGAACTAGTGGCCATATATTTACACAGAATGTCCTGTTGTTCTGTGGACTACCAGATAACTCTTTTCACACGTTAACAAGGTCAGTATGTCGTCGTTTATACTTATGTCTCTACAACAGGCAATTGCTATCCATTCTACGAAATTTCATCAATACAATATATACTTTAGATAGTTATAGTATAGATAGAGTAATATATGAGATTAAATAAAAAAAACAAAAAAAACTAATAGCAATACTGGCCAAATCTAATACGCGTAGTTCATGAAGCTTTACGTGTGACAATTCTGCTTTTGTGCTTATAATAAGGAGGTCGAACATCGTCAGGCGTTCTTGGGTTGACGCCCGAAAACACCACTAGCAACAAGAATATCTGATGAGCTATTACAGAGTTGTCAGAGAAGCTTTTTGTTTATTACCCACACTTGAATCTACTTCTTATTTATCGTAGTTATTGTTTTAACAGTTTAGCTGCTTTTCTGATAAAAGTTAGTATATAAATAGCTAACCAAGAACAGCGTATATGTTGTTGGATGTAGTACTAATAATAAATACACAAGTAGAAAACTAGGCTTCAATACGATTGTGTGTAAGTGGTTACAAGTTCCCAGCAACCATAAAATAATGTAATAAAATATTTTAAAATGTAATCCACAGATAAAACATGGTCAGATATATTTTTGTGAGTGCCACATATAATGGACCGGTAGTGACCTTGGGGTTAATGTGGTGTAGATCATCAGATCCGAATTCGAACCGTGACTTACAACAATTTATAATTTTAACGTATTGATGACAAGTTAAAAGTTTTTGAAAGAAGGTTTATCATCACGTGGACTTTTATTTATCAATTTTTAAGACATGAAGTATGTTGATGTACAAAACGAGAGCCTTGAACGGAAATTATGAGTTCTACAAGAATGGCTTCCTTGAGATCATGGTTCATCACGTGCAGCGAGAAAAGTGTCACCAATTTGATACGTTTTAAAAACACATTCAGGTTTCCTTTCAATGATGAACACGGAAACAGAGATGTAGCGCCCTCTGTGTGTAGCTTCTCTGCTAACGTATTTGCTCAGGAATGAAAAAACAACAACAAAATAAAACAGAAACAGCCCAGGTTTAATAGTGGCCGCCTGTTCTTTTCTTCTTCTGACGATGTATGGAGAAAACTTTCTAAATAGAAATCTGGTGTTCTTTTAAACTTCTTATTTCTTTTTAATGACGTTGTTCGGAAATGAAGAAAATTCTAACGTAATAAGACTTTTTTTTACTTTCTTTTTTTTTTTCCAGTGGTTCACTTCTCATTTTAAAGCAGAATTAAATATTTGTAATTTGTTAAAATCTTTAGTTGAGCTGTTAGTATTTTCAACTTAACTGCAACGTAAGCAACTCGTAAACTTCTACACTTAAGACAACAAGTCTTAAGGTTTATAATACTAAAACCGGACTTCGATACCTGTGGTAAGCACGCACAGAAGGTGTATCCTCTTGCTTAAATAACGAACACACCTAGTTTTAAGTCGGAATGTAAGACTATCCGTCTTTAGTTTACAACTGCTGCCTATAGGGGTGATCAAGTCAGCCGTATTCTCCGTGTACTCGGCTACTTTTATCTGGATAGCTGGGTGTGATATCTTATATATGAAATAGTATTCACCTGTTCACCAACGGGGCCGTTCGACTTTCTCGTTTATTATAAAGCCCCCTATCGCTCGAATTTTAAAATAAAAACTTAACTGCTTTCTCGAGTTTTTAATACTTTTGTCTTGCATGTTTCATTTAGGATATGTAAGTGTAAATCAGTTAACTTATTTGTAAGAAGCCAAGTTCCACATTATCTTCTAAAAAGTACACACACTCTCCACAAACAATGTGGTGCAGGTTACGCTCTTGAATGGCATACCACGGCTCGAACTTACGACCTCTCGATATCCAGACCAGCACGCAAACATTTGAGGAACGTCCTTAGAGCGGTGTACCTTGGCTAGAACATTGGATCTCTCGTCGAAGCACGTCAATACTTAGACCACAACTATGAGCGAAATACCGTGGTTCGAACCTTTGACTTTTCAACTAACTGCGATTTTTACAATAGAAGTTTAAAAAACTACCAATATTGGGTAGGCCAACAATACTGTTTTAAAGTGAATACAAATGCATAAGTTTTATTTTAAACTGCATTGAGCTAGGCCTAGTAGTTAGTTTTCTGTGTTGCGGACTCTAGTTCCATGGTTCCCGTCTCATTACCAAAAAAATCATTATACCTCGTACTATGGGGCTCATGAGTGCGGCTAACAATAATCCATTGGTAATTTTGAGATAATTAACCAAACCAGTATAAAACATTGTTTAAATGTAGGAACAAAGTAGTGAAAGTATTTTTATTTGAAACGTTACGTAAAGAATAAGTTCTTTATTGAAAGATACTTTATTACAGAATTGTATTTTTTTTTGCCTTTCATTTCAATTGTTTCTTTAAAGTTTATCAGATATTTCGTGATACCGATTTCTTAACATCTTACTCTGGGACACGATTTGTTTTTAGTTTCAATTTCACGAATTGTAAAGCTAGGTATAACGAAGTATTAAAGGAGTTATGTCTCATCATGTTTTAGGCTTGTTTTTGTAGGTTATGTGAAGCCAGCTTTTTAAGATCAAGTTGCACGAGCGTTTAACTGTGCAGGGATTGAGCCCTTATAGTTAGTGTTATAATTGCTAAAGTTTACAGCATGGTTAATTAAACTGGTTAGGTTTGGTTTGAATTTCGCACAAAGCTACTCAAGAGCTATCTGTGCTAACCGTCCCTAATTTAGCAGTGTAAGACTAGAGGGAAGGCAGCTAGTCATTACTACCCACCTCCAACTTTCGGGCTACTCTTTAACCATCGAATAGTGGGACTGACCGAACATTATAACTCCCCTACGGCTGAAAGGGCGAGCATGTTTGGTGTAATTATTTAATCTAATCCAAAGTTACCAGACGTTCTGTTCGACTTTATCAGGTGTTTTTTTTTTTTGGTCTGAGAGCGAGACTTGGTCCAAATTGTATCCGAAAGTAAAACGTTTAATAGATAGCGCCACAATCGCAAGCATTATTTTTCTGAAATTGTAATTCGACATTTTACATACAGAAAACATTTCGTGTTGATTTTTTAGTAAGCAACTTAATTGCCGTGTTTCACACTTCCACGGCTCCTTATGTGAAATATTTTGTCTCTACTCTTCATTTCTTGCTAACACGACCCATTTATTACATATCATTATTTTGTGGCACGCGGGAGGTGTTTCAGTAGATATAGAACACTATCACCTCAATACTACTGAGTTCGAGTGTAACGGTATCGTGTATAAGATGTGAACCTTTGGAATTACTGAAAAAGTTTTACCAGATGTTGCAGTAAACGATGCGTTGATAATTCAGCTGCCAGATTTCATCTAATACTTCGGTAGTAAGAAAAGCGTATATTCGTCACTCCATTTTGTTATGTAAAAAATATAAAAAAGCTGTGTTAGTTCAGATTAACTGTTTGTCTACAGAAAAACAAATAAAATGTAAACGTGTGAATAATACCACACTGGAAATATAGATGTGTGTATAACACGACAGCTGAAATACAAACGTGTGAATAATACGACATCTGAAATACAATAGTGTGAATAATACGACGTCTGAAATACAATAGTGTGAATAATACGACGTCTGAAATACAATAGTGTGAATAATACGACGTCTGAAATACAATAGTGTGAATAATACGAAACATGAAATATAAACATGTGAATAATACGACACCTTAAATATAAACGTGTGAATAATACGACATATGAAATACAAACGTGTGAATAATACCACACTGGAAATATAGATGTGTGTATAACACGACAGCTGAAATACAAACGTGTGAATAATACGACATCTGAAATACAATAGTGTGAATAATACGACGTCTGAAATACAATAGTGTGAATAATACGACGTCTGAAATACAATAATGTGAATAATACGACGTCTGAAATACAATAGTGTGAATAATACGAAACATGAAATATAAACGTGTGAATAATACGACACCTTAAATATAAACGTGTGAATAATACGACATATGAAATACAAACGTGTGAATAATACCACATTGGAAATATAGATATATGAATAATATGACACCTAAAACACAAACATGTGAATAATCCGACATCTGAAATACAATAGTATGAATAATATGACACCTGAAATATAGACGCGTGAATAATACAATATCTTTAACGTTTAATAAAAGCTGGTCAGGCGAATTTTTATTATTATTGTTAGTGTTAGAGTGTTTCTTGTAAAACTATGGTTAATAGTCGATTAGCGACTTAATCTCTTCACTACCCCTCGTTAGCTTCAAGAGAAAGTTAGAATTATTAGTTTGAAGGGAAGGAGCTATATGAAACAATAAACATATTTCTCTAGTGGAAATAAGTTGAAAGTATTTATTGGATAATTACATTATTGTTGAGCTTTGTTCGTGGTGTTTATGGACAGTTATATTGTCGTTGAACTTTATTGGATGTGTTTATTGGATAATTACATTATTGTTGAGCTTTGTTCGTGGTGTTCATTGGAAAATTGTATTATCATTGAGATTTATTCGTGGTGTTCATTGTATAGTAAGATTATTGTTGAACTTCATTGGATATGTTAATTGGATAATTATTTTATTGTGTAACTTTATTTTTGGTGTTTATTGGATAATTACATTGTTCTTGAATTTTATTGGAGGTGTCTAATTGAATAATTATATAACTGTTGAACTTAAAGAAGATGTATTGGATAATTTTATTATTTTAAAATTTCATTGAAGATGTTTATTGGATAATTACATAATTGTTGGGTGTTATTCGATGTTTTTTTGTGTAATTACATTATTATTGAGCTTTATTCATGGTGTTTATTGGCTAAAGGCGTAATTTTTGAACTTTATTGTAGGCGTTTATTGGATAATTACATAATTGATAAACTTCATTGAAAATGTGTTTTGGATAATGACCTTATTGTTCACCTTTATTGGATTTGTTTATTGTATATTTACATAACTGTTGAGATTTATTGGTGGTGTTATTGGATAATTATATAAATATCGAACTTCACTGGAGGCGTTTATTGGATAATTATCTTATTGTAGTATTTCACTGAAAGTGTTTATTGAATAATTACATTATCGTTGAGGTTAATTCGTAGTATTTATTGCATAATTACATTGTTGTTCAACTTCATGGGAGGTGTTGAAAGGAATATCACATTATTGTTGACCTTCAGTGGAGGTGTTTATTGCATAATAACATTCTTGCTTAACTTCGTTAAAGGTGTTTATTATATAATTACCTAATTGTTGAGTTTTACTGGAGGAATTTATTGAATCATTCCATTATTTTTTACCTTCAACAGAGGTATTTGTGGGTAATTACATTAATGTTGAACTTTACAAAAGGAGTTTGTCAGGTATTTACATGATTGTTAAACTTAATTGAAGATATTTATTGGATAATTACATCATTGTTGACCTTCATTGGAGACGTTTATTGCCTAATTCATAACCGTTGAGTCTTATTCTTGGTGTTTATTGGATAATTACATCATTGTTGAATTTCACTGAAGGTGTTCATTGGCTAATAACATTGTTGTTTAGCTTTACTCGTGGTGTTTATTGAATAATTACATTATCGTGGATGTTTATTCGCGGTGTTTATTGGATAATTACCTTATTGTTGAAATTTATTCGTTTTGTTTATCGAATAACTAGATTAATGTTAAACAATATTGGATTCTTTTGTTGAATAATTACATTATTATTGAGCTTTATTCCTGGTGTTTATTGTTAAACTTCATTAAAAGGTGTTTGTTGGATAAATACAAAATTATTGAACTTCATCGAAGGCGTTTAATGGAAAATCAGGTTATTTTTGAACTTCATCAGAAGTATTTATTGGATGAGTAAATTATTTTTGAACTTCATTAATAGATGTTTGTTTGACAATCACATTATTGTTAAACTTCATTAAAGGTATTTATTTGATATTTATAGTATTGTTAAATTTCTTTAAAAGTATTTATTGGATAAGTGCATTATTGTTGAGCATTATTTGTGTTGTTTGTTGTATAATTAAATTATTGTTGAACGACATTAAAAGGATATTGTTGGATAATTACGTCATTGTTGAACTTCAGTGTCAACGTTTTTGAATAATTAGACTATTGTTGTACTTCATTAAAATTGTCCATTGGATAATTACAATATTGTTTAATTTTATACGCTGTGTTTATTGGATAAATACATTATTGTTGAGATTTATTTGTCGTGTTTATTTGATACTTGCATTATTGTTTATCTCCAATGGAGGCATTTTTGTATAATTACATTACTGTTGACCTTCACTGAAGGTGCAACTTGAATAATTACATTCTTGTTTAACTTCTTTAAAGTGGTTTATTGGACAATTTTTTAATTGCTGAACTTCGTTGTCGCCGTTTATACTTTACTGTTGAGCTCTATTCGTGGTACTTATTGAATAATTACTTTATTGTTCAAATTTATTCCTGACGTATATCGAATAATTAGATTAATGTTGATCCTCATTGGATTAGTTTATTGAATAAATACACTATTGTTGAGCTTTATTCGTAGTGTTTATTGGGTAATTACATTATTTTGGAATTTTATTGGAGGTGTTTCTTCAGGAATTACATTATTGTTGAGTTTCATTTGTGGTGTTTATTTGAAAATCATATAATTGTTGAACTTCATTGGAGGTGTTTATGGGATAATTACACTAATGTTAAACTTCATTAAAAGTGTTTATTGGATAATTACATTACTGTTGAGCATTATTCGTGGTGTTTATTTGATAATTAAATTATTGTTGGATTTCATTATAGGTATTTGTTAGACAATTACGTAATTGTTGACTTCATTAGAGGCGTTTAATGGATAAAAATATATGTGAAAACAGCTGGTTGGGTTGAGGTTTTTTTATGTAGAGGAGCGAACAACGTTTTGACCTTCTTCGGTCGTCGTCAGGTTCACAAAGAAAGAAAGAGGTAACTGACCAATAACACATATTTGAAGGGGTTGTGTTACTAAGTATAGGAATGTAGAGGGCGTGCTTAAATGCTTGATTATATTATGTTATTGATATGGGTATAAAGATGTTCTTTTGCATTGGTTTATTTTGGGCTTGAGTTGTTGCATAAACAAAGCTTATTTAATTTTGCTTTTGTTATGTTTTATATGCAAAAACAGCTCGTTTGGGTTGAAAAAATATTTTACATAGAAGAGCGAACAACGTTTCGACCTTCTTCGGTTATCGTCAGGTTCACAAAGAAAGAGGTAACTGACCGGAAGCTGACCACACGTTTGGAAGGGGTTGTGTAACTGAGTGTCGCAATGTGGAGGGCGGGGTTAGATGTTTGAATATATAATTTTATCGATAATATTAATATAGGTATAATGGTGTTCCTTTATATTGGTTTATTTTGGGTTTAAGTTGTTGTATAAGTAAGGCTTCTTTAATTTTTGCGTTTGTTTATGTTTGTTTCTTTATTTAGTATTTGAGTGTTTTCTATGATTATGTTGTGTCCATTTGACTTGCAGTGTTCGTAAACGTGTGAAGGTGACTTTTTATGTTCTTTGAATCTGATCTCCATTTTTCTACTTGTTTCTCCAATATATAAGTCGTGGCAGTTATCACATTGTATTTTATAAATAATGTTGGTGTGATGTTTGTCAGCGTAGTTTTTACATTGTTTTGTGTGTGGTTTTCGAATAAATTTGGTATTGACTGGAATGTCATATTTGCTACTAGTTTTTGCCTAATGTTGGTTATTTTTCTGCTGATGTCAGGAATATATGGTATGCAGCAGTATATGGTTTCGTGATTTTTTTTACTCATGAGATATATTTACTTTTGTCGGTTGATTTTGCTTTCTGTCTAGGTGTGTGCGTATAATGTTTTCTACGGTTTGTGGAGGAAACTTATTGATGTTGATGAAGTATTGTTTTATTTTGTCTGCTTCATCGTTAATTTTATCTGGTGAGCATAGTTTTATGGCTGTGTTTATTTGGTATCTTAGTATGTTGAGTTTTTGTTTTGTTTCATGTGCTGAGTCCCAAGAAATGTATAGGCCAGTATGGGTGATTTTTCGGTGGATTTCTGTTTTGAATTGTGTGTCGGTTCTTGTATAATGACATTATTATTTAGCTTTATTCATGGTGTTTATTTGATAATTATATAATTGTTGAACTTCATTAAAGGTGTTTATTATATAATTATATAGTTGTTGAACTTAGAAGATAATTCACTAATAACATTATTGTTTAACTTCATTGAAGGTTTTTATTGATAGATTGTTTTGGTAGAATATTCATGATTAGACTTTGTAGAATAAACGGAAACTGCTTGTTGTTGAGACAAAAGTGTAGAAGACGACGTTTTGAAAGTCTTCCGCCTTTCGTCTTGAGGTCAATGTGTGTGTAGGTGTTGTCGGTCTTTTATACTGGTGGATTGTGAAGAGTGTTATGATTTTTTTTGGATTATCACTGTTTCTGATTGAAGGAGAGATTTCCTGCAGATTCAGCCTATGGTAGCCCCATCCTAGGTTACTCACCTCTAATCTGGAATCTCTGTTAGTTGAACTTTTAATTGTGTTAATATAAAATAATTATTTGATTTTTTTAGTCTTCCAGAATTTGTCTGTGTCGATGATTCTAGTTTTCTCCCAGTTTATTCTGTGTCCAGTTGACGTGGCGTGCTTAGAAATGGCTGAATTTTGTGTTTTCATAAGTCTTGTACTGTCTTTATGTTCTTCTATTCTTGTTGCGGGCTTTTTGCCCATTTCTCCTATGTAAGTAAATTTTTCTTGAGATTCCTTTTGGTAGGTTGCTGTTTGTTTTTTACCACAATAGACCTAAAGGTATTGTAGGATATTGACTAGACTTCTATGTTGAACTTTTTGGCTATGCATTTGAGTTTTTCACTGAATTGTTATAGGTATGGTAGGTAAATCGTGGTAACTTCCTGATCTTTTCGTCTTATCATAAATGTTTTCTGCTCTCTTGTTTAGACATTGGATTACACCATGTGTTACTGAGGTTGTATGATAGATTGGAAGTGTAGGTATCTTTTCATGTGGGTGAGTTTTTTGTATACAGTTATGGTTAGTTGTCTTGCTTGTTTGCTGATGAGTATGTCAAGAAATGATACTGTTTTGTTCCTCTATTTCCATAGTGAAGTGGATTCTTTTGTCTACAGAATTGAGATGTTTTAAGAAGGCTGGAAAGTTTTCATGTCTGTGAGACCAAATATCGAAGGTATTGTTGACGTGATGTTTGTAGAAACTTGATTTTGACGGTGTGGATGAAAGGGCTCTTTCTTCAAAGTCTTCCATGAAAATGTCTGCTGGGATTGAAGAGTGTGGTAATCCCATGGCTAGACCATCTGTTTGTTCGTAGAATTCCTATTTGTATTGGAAATAGGTTGATTGTAGACAAATGGTTGTTAAATCCATTATGGTATCTATATTCAGATCTGTTCTGTTTGATAAAGAGTTGTCATTCAGCAGTCATTGTCTGGTGATTTGAAGGGTTTCTGAGGTTGGAACATTGGTAAAGAAATCCGTGATGTCAAAACTGACCGTAATATCCTGGGATTTGATGTGTAGTTTTCGGAGTTGTCCTATAAAATCTGTCAAGTTTTGAATGTGATGTTTGGTGTTTTCTCGTAGTGGAGATACGATAGGTACTAGGAAAATAGCCAATTGATAGCATAGTGCGTTTTGAGCACTGACGATAGGCCTTAGAGGTATATTTGGTTTATATACATCAGGTGAACTTCATTGGCTATGTATATTTGATAATTAGATTATTGTTGAATTTCATTAAGGATGTTTATTGGATAACTACATTTATGTTGAACTTTATTGAAGAGTTTTGTTGTATAATTACATTATTGTTGAGCTTTATTCATGGTGTTTATTAAATAATTACACAATGTTTGAAATTTATTGAAGATGTTTGCTGGATAATTACATTGTTGTTGAGTTTTATTTTTGAGTAAAAATTACATTGTTGTTGAGATGAATTTGAGGCGTTTATTGGATAATTACATTATTTTTGAACTTCATTAAAGGTGTTTATTTGATAATTATATTACTGTTGTACTTCACTGGAGGTGTTTATTGGATAATTACATAATTGTTGAACTACATTCGTGGTGTTGAGATAAATATATTATAGGTGCTGATAATTAAATATATTCAATATTATAGTTTGGCATTTGTTTTAAAGCACGACCATATTCGCTTTTGTGATGTTTGGATCGTCGAAAATTGATCGTCTAATTTTATTATAGTATTGTTTGTTTGTGTTATAATTAGCGCGAAACTAAAGGAGTGATATATATGCAAGCTGTCACTAATATAGCAGTGTAAGACAAGAGGAAAGCAGCTACTGATTACTCCTCACCGCCAACTATTGGGTTACTTTGTTACCATCGAATAATGGGATTGATCGTTACATATTAACGCCCCCACGGCTAAAAGGTCGAGCATGTTTGGTGTACCGCCCCTCGCTAGTACAGCGGTATGTCTTCGGATTTACAACGCTAAAATCAGGGGTTCGGTTCCCCTCGGTGGGCTGAGCAGATAGCCCCATGTGGCTTTGCTATAACAAAAAAACAAACACAGTTTGGTGTACCTGTGATTAGAACTCCCGACGCTCAGATTACGAGACGAGTGCTCTAACTACCTGGCCATGCCGGACCTTACTATTGCAAAACGTATCATTTCCGCTATCTCACTGAAGAACTCAGTGCAACACTTTGTTCAGTTCTTGGATAAAAACAATGCAACACTTTGTTCAGTTCTGGGATAAAACAAATGGAACACTGTTCAGTTTTGGATAAAACAATGCAACACTTTGTTCAGTTCTTGGATGAAACAATGCAACGCTTTGTTCAGTTCTAGGATAAAACAATGCAACACTTTGTTCAGTTCTTGGATGAAACAATGCAACACTTTGTTCAGTTCTGGGATAAAACAATGCAACACTTTGTTCAGTTCTTGGATAAAACAATGCAACGCTTTGTTCAGTTCTTGGATAAAACAATGCAACACTTTGTTCAGTTCTTGGATAAAACAATGCAACGCTTTGTTCAGTTCTTGGATAAAACAATGCAACACTTTGTTCAGTTCTGGGATAAAACAATGCACAATTTGTTCAGTTCTGTTTTAGTTAGTTAAATTTTATTTGTAATAATTTTCTGTGATGTTAACCACGTAGTTTCACAAAGAGCTACCTGGGTTGTGTTCACTATAGGCATCGAAACTATTTTTTACAGCATTATAAGCTATTAGACTTAACACTGAGCCATTCGAGGTAAATATTAAGTTCTAATAGTATTGTATCTATCTATGTATTATCACCAATCATGGGAATCAATTTTGTAAATTTATTGAATCCACCTTTTAGTTTGGAAAATCCAGTGTAGACAAGATAATTAGCTACGACACAAAATATGCAGATTAGATACAGAACAGAAATTATTAACAAGAAAAATAACGATTCTCGTTTTTCCCATGTCTAGACAGTCACACTTTAAGCACTAATTTGATAATAATAATCAATCTAATCAACAAGAAAGACCATATTGGTCACGAATACCTTTCTGATATTTAAAAAAAATTAATTTAATAAATTCTAGATTTTTACTTCTTTTAACTTTAAATCAGAAGCCGATAAAGGAGTATTGCTTTTTATTAAGATATACCTAAGGCTGCTTTATGCAAATATATTTAATAACGATTAATTGTAAGGAAATATTAATTTAATTATTAATTATATTCTTCTCATGAAAAGAACAAGAATTATAAGAAATAGAACTTCAAGACAGCTATGTTGATGCACAGTATTTAGAGATAACTGACTTTACGACCAACAGTAAAAACTACTATGATAATCAACAGAACTTAAAGACAGCTATGTTGATGTACAGTATTTAGAGATAACTGACTTTACGACCAACAGTAAAAACTACTATGATAATCAACAGAACTTAAAGACAGCTATGTTGATGTACAGTATTTAGAGATAACTGACTTTACGACCAACAGTAAAAACTACTATGATAATCAGCAGACAAGTATATTGTTGAAGAACACTCAAAAACAACTATATTTTTGAACAGTTCTGAATAGCAACTATGTTGATAAATGTTGCACAGAAATTGTTTTATATGGAGTTGTATGAACCGTATGCTGTTCGCACTTTTGATAAAGTGAGTGACGCATACCTGGAGAACTGAAATTCTGATATGAGTATTCTGTTCATCTATTTAGCCAGTGTGTTGGCAACTTGCCAGCGATTTCCCTCCTCTATACGACGATCGCTAACTGGTAAGCGTGATATAATCTCACCACGTCGTTATGGTATATGTCATTACGTACAATTTTACTTCTAGTAATACAGTAATGTCAAGAATACACTACTATTTACTGCATTCTTGACATAATTCTTCTAACGTGTAAGGAAAGTTGTTTCCTCGCCCATGCCACGTTTTATGTACGTATGGACTGGATTCATTACAATACGTGTCTCTGACTTATTTATGTAAAAACGGCTCGTTTGGGTTGAGAAAATATTTTATGTAGAAGAAGAAATGACATCTATTTCATTCAACAATGTAGAAAGGAACAACTAACCCCTAATTTTGTAAAGGTAAAACCTTCAAAAAAATTTTAATTCATACACAAACATCATCCAAGATTTACAGAAAAAACTACTTAAAGCCATGTTGAACACAAAATACAAAGAACTACATGACTTGCAAAAACAAAAAAATGAATCTAGACCATCAACTGGCATGTTGTATTAAACCAGAGATTTACGGAATTATATAACGAAACATAAACCAAATCAATACTAAGAACGACAGAGACAAAAAGATCTGCCACAACAAAAAACTAGAAAAACTAAGATATAAACAACAAAAAAGACACCAAAATGACAAACCGTTGACTAACCTCATAATTAACAGATCCGACCGACAATTTAACACAGACGAGATACATCTACTTAACAAAGGATTCAACTTCGCAACAGCACCAAAGAGCATTCCAACCATAGAAATCAAAACATGTTTAGAAGATCTAACCAGGACACTTGTGATACTTTCTACAGAAAACAAAAACAAGGAAACAACCAAAATAACCAACAGAAAGAAGAAAACTTAGATAATTTTATTGACATCCAACAGCCAAACTTCCTAGGTAAAATTAAAAATTATATTTTCCAGAAATACCTAAAAACAACATCTTAAACGATTTTTTCAAAGACTTTTCTCACAAAACCATCAAATAATTTCACAAAACAGAAAACTACAAAACAACCTTACCAAGAGACATTAATTCCATTAAAAACCTAAAACAAGACAGAAACATAAAAATTCTAAAAGCAGATAAAGGTAACGCTGTAGTAATAATGAACACGAATAAATACATCCAAAAAATGAAGAACATCCTATCAGACACGAACAAATTCAAACCAACACTCACAAATCCAATAAAAAAACACGAGACGCAACTAAACAAATTACTACTAAAAATGAAAAAAGCCAACACAATTTCACAAACACTTTATTCCTGCCTAAGTAAAACCGATTTACGCACACCGCAAATATACGGCATCCCCAAACTTCTTAAACCAGATTGTCCATTACGACCAATAATGTCCACATGTGAATCGTTTAATTACAATCTTGGTAAATACATAGCATGGGCATTCTCCAAATATGTAACATCAGCTAGCTCATTCATCAAAGACTCGTTTAATTTCAAGTCTAATCTAAATCAACTTAATCATAAAGCCTTAATGGCCAGTTTCGATGTTATATCACTCTTTACAGAAGTTCCAACCACTGAAGCCCACAAGATAGCCTTAGAACTCTATATCCGAGACCCTAACCCAACTATAGACATTCCCAGTAACCAGTTAGCAACCGTCATGGAATTCATCACCATGAAGACAAACTTCGTGTTCAACAACCACAACTATATACAAACAAATGGCCTAAGCATGGGCAACCCAGTATCACCAGTTCTAGCCAGTATTTTTATGACGCAAGTTGAAACACAAGCAACTAACACAGCATTACATCCACCACTATACTGGTACAGATATGTAGACGACACGATTGCAGGATTCACATCTACATAACACACACTTAATTTTTTAATCACATTAACTCTATACATCCCAACATTAACTTCACATGTGAACAGGAAGAAAGCAATCAAATATCATTTCTTAACCTCAAAATTACAAGAACCGATACACAATTTAAAACAGAAATCCTCGGAAAAAACACTCATACTGGACTATACATTCCTTGGGACTCAGCACATGAAACAAAAGAAACTCAACATACTAAGAAACCAGATAAACACAGCCTTAAAACTATGTTCACCAGATAAAATTAAGGATGAATTAGACAAAATAAAACAATACTTCATCAACATCAATAAGTTTCCTCTACAAACCGTGGAAAACATTATACGCACACACCTGGACAGAAAGCAAAATCAACCGACAAAAGTAAATATAACTCACGAATAAAAAAAAAATCACGAAACCATATTCTGCTGTATACCATATATTCCTGACATCAGCAGAAAAATAACCAACATTTAGCAAAAACCAGTAACAAAATATGACATTCCAGTTAGCCCCCCCAGTGGTCCAGCGGTATGTCTGCGGACTTACACGCTAAAATCCAGGTTTCGATACCCGTGGTGGGCAGAGCACAGATAGCCCATTGTGTAGCTTTATGCTTAATTCAAAACAACAACAACATTGCAGTTAATACCAAATTTATTCGAAAAACAGGCACAAAACTGAGGTCTATACTATGTAAAAACTACACTGACAAACACCATACCAACATTATTTATAAAATACAATGTGATAACTGTCACGACTTTTATATTGGAGAAACAAGTAGAAAAATGAAAACCAGATTCAAAGAACTCAAAAAGTCACCTTTTATGTTTTCAAACACTGCAAGTAAAATGAGCACAGCATAACCATAGAAAACACTCAAATACTGAATAAAGAAGCAAACGTAAACAGAAGTAAAATTAAAGAGCCTTACTTATACAACAACTTAAATCCAAAATAAACTAATAAAAAGGAACGCCTTTATACCTATATTAAATATAATAAAATAAAATTATATATTAAAACATCTAACACCGCCCTCTGCATTCCGACACTCAGTTACACAACCCCTTCCAAACATGTGGTCAGCTTCCGGTCAGTTACCTCTTTTTTTCTTTGTGAACCTGACGATGACCGAAGAAGGTCGAAATATTTTCTCAACCCAAACGAGTCGTTTTTGCATACATATTTCTCTAAAAGTGGGTTTTCTCGATATCACTGGTGTCTATAACTTGTTGCCTATAAATTTGAATAAAAAGACAACAGGACCTTAATTTTAGAATTACATATTAATGCCAGTCAAACGTGTAGACAAATGTTCGTTTTAGTTATGATATTTGTGTCCATGAATTTAATTAATTGTTTCGTTTTCGTCCAGTTCGCACTGGTTGGTTCAATTATAACACAAGTAACAAAGAATTTTTCTGTTTTCTGTTCTGTTATTACAAAATAATCTACATATATTTATGTATCTGGCTAAATAACTCGAACTACATATATTTATGTATCTGGCTAAATAACTCGAAGTAAACCTAGAATGTTCCACACATATGTTATGATGTAATAATTACAACAGTAAGAGACATGGACGGTTCTAATAACATGACACAGTAATGGAAGATGAGCACAACAGTTGAACTACACAGTAATGGAAGATGAGCACAACAGTTGAACTACACAAAAGAGATTCTTATGTTTACATGAACAAACTTTCGGAATATCACCTCGTAAAACAAGACGTGCTTCACTTGAGCTGCTTAAAAATCTTCACTAATACTTTGTATCATTTGATGGTAAACAAACCGAAACGTTTCCATTAATATTGTGTATGATTTGATGGTAAACAAACCGAAACGTTTCCATTAATACTTTGTATGATTTGATGGTAAACAAACCGAAACATTTCCATTGATACTTTGTATCGTTTGATGTTAAATAAACCGAAACGTTTCCATTAATACTTTGTATCGTTTGATGTTAAAAAACCGAAACGTTTCCATTAATACTTTGTATCGTTTGATGTTAAACAAATCTTATCTATCGAATTGGTATCTTGTAATGGTTGATGTTATACAAATCTAATCTATCAAATTGGTATCTTGTAATGTTTGATGTTATACAAACCGAAACGTTTCCACTAATACTTTGTAAGTTTTGAAGTTATACAAATCTTATCTAAGGAATCAGTACATTGTAACGTTTGATGTCAAACAAACTCTAACGTTTTCATTAGTACTTTTTTACCGTATGGTATTATACAAACCCAAACTTCGAATTAGAGCTTTGCGCCATCTGGCGTTAGAGGTGATTAAATTTAACTAGTGACTTCTTAATAATTTTCTGTTTCTAAAGGTGTAATTTCTTAACTATTTCTGTGACTTTTATAGTTAAACAAGAAACTTATGTACTTTTGTAGTTTTTATTTGTCATAATAACCTAGTTCGGAGAAGATGAGTGGAGCTCTGTTACGTTTCACAAAATGCATCGACTTGCCGATAACTCTTAATTTATTTCTGAAGCGCGTGTCCAGGTATGATAAGCGTAAAGACGCCGGAAACAGCGAAGGTGCATTCAGATAACACTGCATGTGTGACCGATGGGACTGCCATCTGACACTGTTGTCAGGCTTTAGACGTCCCGAAATAACCACTGCGACTCCAACCATTACTACCTACATATTATCATATGAACTAAGAATATAAGATAAGGTATAATAAATACCAGACAAATTATACTAAATACTTGATATAATACACTAACTACTAGTTGAAATACATTAAATACCTGACATAATACATTAAATAACAGATATAATATATTAGTTGATAAAATATATTAATCACGAGATATGATACATTAAACACTGGATAAAATGCACTAAATACTAGAAGTAATAAATTAAATACTAGATAAAACACATTAAATGCTAGAAATAATACATTAACTATGAGACAAAAGAAATTAACTGCTAGATATAATACATTAAACACAAGATAAAATACATTAAATACTACATAAAAAACATTAAATGCCAGGTATAATACATTAACTACAGGACAAAACACATTAAATACTACATAAGAAACATTAAATGCCAGGTATAATACATTAACTACAGGACAAAACACATTAAATACTAGATGAAATACATTAAACACCTGACAAAAAGTACATTAAATAGCAGATAATATACTTTAAACACCAGATATATCATATTAAATACTGGATAAAATACTTTAAATACTGGATCAAATACATAACATACTAGATATATAGATTGAAAATTAGATAAAATACATTAAACACAAGATATAATACATTAAATACAACAAAAGCACATTAACTATTAAATAAAATATATTAAATACAAGATATAGTACATTAAATACCTGATATAATACACTGGGTAAAATACAATAACTCGCAGATAAATTTGTAAAATACTAGATATGATATATTAAATAATAGATACAATACATTACATACTACATGTAATACAATAAATTCTATATAAAATATATTAAATAGTAGATTAAATACATTAGATACTAGCTATAATACATTAAATACTAGGTTTAATAAAATAAACGCTAGATAAAGTACATTGAATACCTGATATAGTACATTAAATACCAGATATAAAAAAATAAATACGTAATATAATACATTAATTACTACATAAAATAAATTAAATACTAGAAGAGATACATTAAACACCAGACATAATACATTAAATACTGAATAAAATACATAAACTACCCGAGAAAACACATTAAACACTAGATAAAATACATTAAATAACTGATATAATACATTAAACATCCCACAAAATCAAACATACCATATAAGGTTCGTTAAATAATAGACATAATACATTAAATACTGTATAAAGTACACTATATACTAGGTATAATACATTAAATACTATATAAAGTACACTATATACTAGGTATAATACATTAAATACTATATAAAGTACACTATATACTAGGTATAATTGGCCTGGCATGGCCGAGTGCGTTAAGGCGTGCACTCGTAATCCGAGGGTCGCGGGTTCGCGCCCGCGTCGCGCTAAATATGCTCACCCTCCCAGCCGTGGGGGTTTATAATGTGACGGTCAATCCCACTATTCGTTAGTAAAAGAGCAGCCCAATAGTTGGCGGTGGGTGGTGATGACTAGCTGCCTTCCCTCTAGTCTTACACTGCTAAATTAGGGACGGCTAGCACAGATAGCCCTCGAGTAGCTTTGTGCGAAATTCCAAAACAAACAAACAAACTAGGTATAATACATTAAATACTATATAAAGTACACTATATACTAGATATAATATATTAAATACTATGTAAAGTACACTATATACTAGATATAATACATTAAATACCATATAAACTACACTATATACTAGGTATAATACATTAAATACTATATAAAGTACACTATATACTAGATATAATATATTAAATACCTCATTATAATTCATTAAGAACCTGATGCAATACATTAATACTAGATGTAATACATTAAATACTAGATACATACATTGAATACTAGATAAAATATATTAAATACTATACAAATTCCGTTGAATAATATATTTAATACAAAAATACTATATAGATATATTAAATACTAGATAAAATACCTTAAGTACTAGATTTTATACACTGAATACTAGATTAAATATATTAAATAGTAGATGATGTACATTATCTACGACATATAATTTTTTAAACACGAGAGATAACAAATTAAATACAAGATACAGTACATTACATACCTGATATAATACACTGAATACTGGATAAAATACAGTAAATAAATACTAGATGTAATACATTAAATAGTACATAAAATACATTGAAGACCTGATATAATATATTAAATACGCGATTTAATATGTTAAATACTTAATACAGGGTGTTCGAAAAGTCACTGTGCACTTCTATATTTACTAGCAGACATGTTTCAATGTAGAATACAGGAGGTAGATATGAATGACGATTATAAACAATGTTGAAAGTGACCCCCATTGGCATCAATACAGGCCTGGATCCTTCTTATTTTGTTTCTAAACAGTTATCAGTTGCTGTCTTGAAATAGACTGAATAGACATATGATTACAAAACTGCACAGTGACTTTTCCAGCACCCTGTATAATACATTAAATATAAGAAAAAATACAATAAATATTTCATATAGTACATTTAAATATAAGATAAAATACAATAAATATTTCATATAATACATTAAATATAAGATAAATTACAATAAACATTACATATAATGCATTGAATATTAAGTATAATACATTAAATACTAGATAAATATATCAAATACAAGATACCATAAAAATACATTTAACACTATATAAGATAATTACATAACTGATATAATACATTACACCTATGACATAATACATTAAATACTAGATAAAATACATTATATGCAAGATATAATATATGAAATTCTAGATTAATATCTTATAGACTAAATAAAATATTTTGAATTATATATAAAATACATTAAATACTAGATAAAATATACTAAATAGTAGATATATTAAATTCTTAATAAATAATTTAAATACTTGATAAAGTACGTCAAATACTAGATCAAATACGTTACATATCAGATATAAAACATCAAATACTAGATACAATACATTAAATACCTGATATAATATATTGAATACAAGGTAAAATACATTAAATATTTATCATAATACATTAACTACTAAATTATATACATTAAATACTAGATAAATCACATTCAATTGCAGATAATGTACATAAAAATCTAGATAAAATATATAAAATACTGGATGAAATACATTAAATACTACATCAAGTACATTTTATTTTATATATATAATTCAAGAAGTATTAGATAAAATACATTAATTACTAGATGTAACACATTTAATACTAGATAAAATATTTCAAATATCTAATATAATATACTCTTCAGAAAAAGAAATGCAAAAGGAATATTTTTTATTTTAAAAAGAAATACATGTATTAACGTTACAAGCTCAGAGTATGTGATGTTACACGTGTTAAGGCACTGATTGTCACACCAAAATGACAATAATAGTTATGCAGTTTGAAAACGGAGGAAAACATAGGATCTTTCGCCAAAACGCATTCGTGTCCAATAAATTTGTTTGAGAGATCTGCATGTTCTGCAAGTGCAACATGTGCAAAATAATTATAAAATCGACTGTTTCTCGGTTTCCATAGCTCAGTGTTAAGCCACTGACACGCAATACAGTTACACCAAGACTAAAGCACAACGCAACAACGCCATTGGTCGTTGGAAGCAGGCGATTCTCGATCAGATGTTGCCAGAGCTGTGAATGTCCACCCAAGCACCATCACAAGGCTATGGAATGGTCATCAACAACATGGATCAACTCGTGACCGTCCACGATTTGGCAGACCTCGTGTGACCACGCCCGCACAAGATCGCTACATCCGGTTACGTCACCTTCGGGATAGGACTACCATTGCGACGTCTACTGCCTCAACCATACCAGGGATGCGTAAGATTTCCGATCAGACCTACACAACCGTCTACAAGATGCAGGAATCCGACCTCGACGTCCCGTCAGTGGCATCATCCTCACCCAACATCATTGTCAAGCACAGCTGCAGTGGACTCGGGCAGTGGCCTCATGGACGATGGAGGCATGTTTGGCTCAGCGATTAATCATGTTTTATGCTTCGTAGGCAGCATGGAAGGGCCTTTGTTTACCGTCGCCAAGGTGAACATATTGCAGCAAACTGTGTGCAGAATGTTGACAGAGTTGGTGGTGGCAGAGTCATGATGTGGGCTCCCATCGCCTACAATACCAGAACAGATTTTTTGCACATTCAAGGGAATCTTACAGCTCAACGATACGTCGACGAGATTCTAAGGACCCATGTGCAACCCATCATGTTGAACGTCAACGACGTTTTTCAACATGACAACGTCCGTTGTCACACAGCCCGACTCACTACTGTCTTCTTGAGACATCACAACACTAACGTTCTTCCCTGGCCTTCCAGATCACCAGATTTAAACCCCATCGAACATCTTTGGGACGAGTTGGATCGACGTCTGCGAAGGCGAGAACCTTAACCGCAGACTCTACCTCAGCTTGCAGCAGCTTTGCAGGTTGAGTGGACAGCCATTCCACAGGATGTGATTCGTTATCTCATCGCTTCCATGGGCAGGAGATGCCAAGCAGTTATTGATGCTCATGGGGGGCATACTCATTATTGACGTTCAGTGACGTTAAACTTCAACTAGTGAGCGTGGACTTCGCCTTTGCAGACTTTGGATGTTCAGCAGTGAATGTGCAAAGTTTCACACATGACATACAGAACTTCTCGGAATAAACTTGTTATCAATTTGTCTCAAATTTTGCCTTTTGCGTTTCTTTTCTTGAAGAGTATATATTACATACTAGATATAATAAATTAAATATCAGGTATAACACATTAAATACCTGATATGATAAGTTAAATGGTAAATGAAACACGTTTGCTAATGGATATAATACATTAACTACCAGATAAAATTCATTAGATAGTGCATAAAATACATTAGACACCTGATAAAATATATTAAATACTACATAAAATATATCAATTACTAGAATAATACATTAATTACTAGCTAAAATATATTAACTACAAGATATAATATATTAAATACCAGATAAAATATATTTACTACTAGATATAATACATTAATTACAGATAAAATATATTAACTACGTTACATAATACATTAAATTCCCAATTGCACACCTTTAATTCTCACATAATGTATAATTTTCACGTGACTACTTTACTTTATGTGAGATTTGCACTTAATTGTGTATTAAACCCAGGACTGTATGATAGTCATTAATTACTCTGAACGATAGCTTTCTGTCATAGTAGTATCATTTATAATTTATTTAAATTACATGTCAACATTTTGTATTGATAACAAAAGAAACAAATGTTATCTGTTTGGAACTTTTCGGAAATTAAGATATTTTGTTTCCTGTTAATGTTTTCAAACTAATTATGAATAAATAAAGATTTTTCAAGCAAAAACGTAGCAATCGAAAACGAACAAAAATCGAGTTGTTCACTTGCTGGACGCCTGCCAAAAGAACATAGCAAAACCACGTTATACAAAATAAACATCTCCCCTGTTGTTTAGATTTTCCGTGCGATTCACCATTTGGACGAATTTAATAGAGTTGTTTCTTCTGTATCAGTGAGTTTTAATCTTAACCTAACGAGCCACAATCTGATTGAAAGCTTACATCTCGTGAAAGACGCCTGGTTAGCTCGGGCCTAGTTTTTCGTTACGGTTTCACCTCCACCTGCTGACGCTTAGAGCCACTAGGCCTAATCATAATGGATGGCCGTGTAAAGGCAGCATTCTGCGTATTAAATCTGTCAACATGCGACATTCTCCATAAAGTTAACTGACTTCAGATTAATCATTGAAATAATTACTCTTTTTTAACAGAAAAGAAGGAAATGGACCAAATAGCTGAATGTTAAAACTAATTAATTTTGAACTACTCCCTATCACGCCTTGTTAGATTATCTTCGCTTGAGAGATGGGGTTGGGGTTCTCCTTTAACTGAGAACTGTATGCCAAGTAGCCAATGAATCGAAAGCACGCGAGCTAATCTCGAGAAACACGTGTCACTCCACACAAATGGATTAGAGATTACCTTGAATAATGCTCACTTCTCTTGTGACTAGAACTCATTCTAACAGTTTCTTTATTGTTTTAAAAACCAATGTTGACTGGGGATTAGGAAGTCATGTTAACTCTTTCAACGAGAACCAAACTTATAAGAAACACGTGAAAAGATGAAACAGTACACAATCAAACTTAAAGTTAGCTCACGAAGAAAATCCCAGAGGATAATGTATTCCTAACCGTACAAAGAAAATCCCACAGGTTAGTATGTTCTAAACCGTACAAAGAAAACGTCAGAAGCAAGTACGTTATAAACTGTAAAAAAAATTCCAGAGGTTAGTAGGTCTTAAACCGTAAAAAAAACACGACACAGAGTACAGTACGTTATAAACATTAAAAAGAACTTTAAAGAGGTTAATATTTTCCACCCCGTATAAACTGAAGTCCAGTAGCTAAATGTGACGATGACTCTACTGAGAGTATCAACCATAAAGAAGTTAAGACATCAAATGAGACAAGTATATATAAACAAAACTGATCAGGTGAGAAACAAACTATTATTTAAAACCAAGATTTCACTGTCACTGAAAACGTGAAACAGATCAGGGTCGTAGATCTTGGGGGGGGATGGGGTATACATCCCTCCTTCATTTTAGGTATGGGGATGGTGCATACAATCATCCCCCCAACAGTTTGGTCTGTTGAATTGTTTTATTGCATCACAGGCTTACAAATTGTGTGTTTCTTCTTTTGATTATCGTATTCTTACCAATCGAATTACATAATTAGGCCTAGATGTAGGCTTTTTCAGTGACCAAAGTGTACATTTTTATTATAGGCGTGCTTCTAAGCTTTTCGATCTAAGCCAGGGGTCACCAAACTACGGCCCTCGAGATCATTTTGTCTGGGTCGCTGCTAGCCACTTGGAAATAAAAAGTGACATTTCATAAAATGTCCGATTGTCATAACAAAATAAATCACACCGATGGTTGCTTTAAGCTGGGAAACACAAGACGTTTTGATAAAAAGAAACAAGGCTGTCATGCGTATTTTTAACCAATACGAAAAATTTTATTCCTTCTTTGCTTTCTGTTTATTCATTTCGAGGCACGTTTCAATGAAAACATAAGGATTTCAAAAACAAGTACAGACTTAACCTTCGTCCTATCGACTCGCCTTGTAAATTCACGGCCTAGGGTTACCGCTTCAGCAAGCTCATTTCTCTTAGTAGTCGGGTTATGCGCTTTTCGTAACTCATTTTAGGTAAGTGTCGTGGCAAACGTGCGTTTCAATATATATTGTTTGCGCATTCTTGGAACAGTACAATACTTTTCTCACAGCGTTCTGTATTTTTAATTTTCAGATCCTGTTTTTTTCACCCATCGTTGTGGCTGCTTTTAAAGAAGAAAAGTGGACTCTGAGTGTCGTGCTTTCAATGAAGAATGAGGAGAAAAATATTTCTTTGTGGAAACCAGAAAGCTACTTGTGTGATATGCACCGAAAGTGTTGCCGTTTTGAAAGAGTACAAACTTCGACGTCACTATGAAACAAAACATCTATCAACATATTTGAAAGTTTCAGAAAAGTTCCGTTCTGAGAAATTTGAATCCATGAAACGTGTTTTTGAATCTCAAAAGAATCTCTTCACGAGAAAGTTTGCTGAAAATGAATCTGTCACTCGTACAAGTTACAAAATAGTGCATAGGATGGCAGAGCGAGGAAAACCTTTTACTGACGGCAACTTCATCAAAGAGTGTATGATGGAAGCAGCAAATGAACTGTGTCCTGAAAAAGACAATTTCTTTAAAAGTATCAGTCTTTCAGCAACTTTAGTTGTACGGAGAGCAGAAGAACTTGGAGAGAAGATCGCATTACAGACACGTCAAAAAGATAGAAACTTCCTATGGTATTCTCTGGCACTGGATGAGTCTACTGATCTCTCGAGTATGTCACAACTTCTCGTGTTCATTCGTGGAGTTAATTTGGACTTTCAGATCACGGAAGAGTTGACATCAGTTTGCATCATGCAGGGAAGAACAACTGGAGAAGACATTTTCATGGAACATAAAACTTTGCAAGACTATAACATTCAGTGGAATCAGCTTAGAGGTGTAACAGTTGATGGAGGAAGAAACATGACTGGAGTAGAGAAGGATCTGGTGGGGCTGATCAGGAAACAGTTGGAGGATCTTCAACTCCTAACCACTCTGTTCATACACTGTATCATACATCAGCAAGCATTTAGATATTTCTTGTGTACTGAAACAAGTCATTTCTGCAGTGAACTTCATTAGGGGTCATGCACTTAATCATTGCCAGTTCAAGGCATTTCGTGAAGAAATTGATTCGGATTTCTGTGACTTACTTTATCACACGGCGGTGAGGTGGCTCAGCTGAGGTAAAGTCTTGTCTCCTTTTTATAAGCTGAGAAGAGAAATAGATAAATTTATTATCGATATAGAGCCGATCCACTTCTGTTGGATCCAACCTGGTTGTCAAAGTTGTCATTTTTGGTTGACGTCACATCCCGCACGAATGAATTGAACTTAAAACTTTAGGGTGAGAATAACCTTGTCTGTGATTTCTATAGAATCATTAAAGGATTTTGGAGAAAGCTGTCATTGTTTTCAGCACATTTGGAAGTTAGGAAACCTCTCTCATTTTCAGTGTTTTAATGAGTTTCATGCTGGAATCACAGAAGATGTCAACCTGGAGTTTCAGAAAAAGATTATTGGTGATTTAAATAAACATTTTTAGAGAGAGTTTTGGATCTCAACAGAATCCAAAGTGACATTCTCCTTTTTCAGAATCCTTTTGATTGTGTCATTGATGACGTGCCAGTGGAACTTCAGCTGGAGGTCATCGATTTGCAAGGAAATGACTTGTTGAAAGTAAAACACAGAGAGGGACAACTTATTGAATTTTACAGCTGCATACCTGAAGATGATTTTCCAAAGCTGAAGCAGTTTACATCTGTGAACTTTTTGCATATAAAAGTACTGTCTTCAGTGAATTAGTTTGTATCTTCTGTATAAGGCAAACAAGAATAGTGTCTTTAGTGAATTTGTTTGTATCTTGTAGACAATACTACAAACAACATTGTCTTCAATGAATTAGTTTGGATCTTGTAGACAATACTACAAACAACATTGTCTTCAATGAATTAGTTTGGATCTTGTAGACAATACTACAAACAACATTGTCTTCAATGAATTAGTTTGGATCTTTTCTATAAGACAACTGACAATACTGTCTTTAGCCAATAAGTTTCTTGATAAGAAAACTAACAAAACTGCCTTCAATGAATTAGTTTCTATTATTTAGATAAAACTACCATGGCTATTGTCTTCATTTAATTACTCTCAATTTTCTAAATGGGAAAACCAACAATACTCTCTTCAGTAAATTAGAATGAATCTTATGGATAAGACAACCAAAAATACTGTTTTCAGTGAATCAGTTTCTATATTATGGATAAGACAACCAAAAATACTGTACTCAGTAAATCAGTTTCTATATTATGGATAAGACAACCAACAATATTGTACTCAGTGAATCAGTTTCTATATTATGGATAAGACAACCAACAATACTGTACTCAGTAAATCAGTTTCTATATTATGGATAAGAAAACCAACAATACTGTACTCAGTAAATCAGTTTCTATATTATGGATAAGACAACCAACAATACTGTACTCAGTGAATCAGTTTCTATATTATGGATAATACAACCAACAATACTGTACTCAGTGAATCAGTTTCTATATTATGGATAATAAAACCAACAATATTGTACTCAGTGAATCAGTTTCTATATTATGGATAATACAACCAACAATACTCTACTCACTGCTTTCAGTGAATTATTTTGTGTCATCTATACTAGAGTAGTTTTATCAGGGAATTAGCCTGGATCTTCTAGACAAAACAACCAACAAAACTTTCTTCAGTGCATTAGTTTGTAACTTCTATACAATTAGAGAGATATTCTGTACGAGTGTGGTGCATCTTCAGAAACACGGAGATTCTATAGGAATTTGATGGACCTTGTACAACAGAATTATAGATTTTACATGTGTGTGGTACATCTTGTACACAAAATCTTTCATCATCAGGGGTGAGTGAGTCACAAATCAACCATCATCATGGGTGTATGAGTCACATATCTACCATCTATCATGGGTGTATGAGTCACACATCTACCATCTATCATGGGTGTATGAGTCACATATCTACCATCTATCATGGGTGAGCGAATTCATGTAGCCCGGCATGGCCTAGCGCGTTAAGGCGTGCGCTTCGTAATCTGAGGGTCGCGGGTTCGCGCCCGAGTCGCGCCAAACATGCTCGCCCTCCCAGCCGTGGGAGCGTTATAATGTGTCGATCAATCCCACTTTTCGTTAATAAAAGGGTAGCCCAAGAGTTGGCGGTGGGTGGTGATGACTAGCTGCCTTCCCTCTAGTCTTACACTGCTAAATTAGGGACGGCTAGCACAGATAGCCCTCGAGTAGCTTTGTGCGAAATTCCAAAACAAACAAACAAACGAATTCATGCACGTGTCGTTTTTAGAAATGGGTTTGTCACACACCCAACATCATCAGAATTCAGTGAAACAGTGGCGTAGTATTTCAACGTTTAGATATTTTTCCTATCTTGCATAAAAGTAAACTTTAAGGCCTAACAATTGACATAACAATGCTGCTGTCTAGTTATCAAAGCAGAGTATCTGTTTGAAAATAACTTTGGATATTTAAATATCTCTAGTCATTCTACTGCATTTGGTTTGTGTTTAATGTTAGAATATTTCACCAATTTAACATTGTTCTAATTAACATTGTGAGAAAGTGGGTTGTTTTCTATATGCTCAGTTTCAGCTGGGTTAATAATTACAAACCTTTTCTTGTTCATAAAAAAAACATTATCAAACTTTACTTACTTGTTGCTAACATAACGGTCCTATCAAACTAAACCAGTAAAATACTTTTAGGTGTTGAAACTTATGCTCACACACCACTCGAACTTCTGATCAATAATCATTCGTTCAAACAATGGCCAGAACGTTCGGTTTCTTTTCTTAACAATATTGACTTTCACAGCTCGTTAGATATTCTTATGATAACACAGTTAGTGAGAAATGATTCATTAAAAACCACGCCAATAAAATCTCAAAGTATTCAGTTTGGTTCTCTACTCCAAGTTACTGGTTCCTAAAAGGTTCTGGATTATAATCATTACGTCACTGTACCACCAAGACTGACTTTATCTTTGCTGAACTTAACTTTCTTCTAAAATATGCCTTTAGAATGATTTATTTATTTTTATAATTCAGAAAACCTATTACATTGTTCCAAAAGATCTTTTATTTCTTTACTTTAACCAGTGAGATAATTTCATTCATAAATGCGGTTCTTACATCCTTTGAACAAACTATACTCAGGACGTAAATAGTCAACGGTTCTATGTAATATATAATATTTAAATATTTACTATTCTTATAGTTTCATTGTTGTTTAAATTATTTTATCTTCTTACAAAGCTGATCCGTGTTAACTACTGACAGTGATGTTTGTTGTTATCTTCTGACAGAACAAGTTTATACAGGGTTATTTGTTGTTACCTACAGACAGAGAAAGTTATACAGGGATGTTTGTTGTTATCTATTGAAAAAAGTTTATACAGGATTGTTTGTTGTAATCTACTGACAGAACAAAGTTATACAGGTCTGTTTGTTGTTACCTATTGACAAAACAAGGTTTTCAGAGTTGTTTGTTGTTACTTACAGACAGAACAAAGTTATACAGGGATGTTTGTTGTTACCTATTGAAAAAAGTTTATATAGGGTTGTTTGTTGTTATCTATTGAAAACAAGGTTATACAGGGTTGTTTGTTGTAATCTACTGACAGAACAAAGTTATACAGAATTGTTTGTTGTTATCCATTCATTGAATAAGGTTATAAAGGGTTGTTTGTTGTTATTATTGACAGAACAAGTTTATACAGTATTGTTTGTTGTTATTATTGACAGAACAAGTTTATACAGTATTGTTTGTTGTTACCTACTAACAGAAGAAGGTTATATAGGGTTGTTTGTTGTTATCTACTGATAGAACAAGGCTATACAGAGTTGTTTGTTGTAACCTCCTGGGAGAACAAGGTTATATAAGACTTCTTTGTTTTGAATGTAAAATTATTACGACACTGGTCTTTTTTATGTAAAAAATGTAGAACGTTAGTAAATTATAACGTTTGACAATATCCACGAGTCTAAGCTAAATAATAATGTATTAGAAATTGGTGCGCCTAGATAACTATCTTACGATATACATGTTCTCAAGTTGCTAAGGCTCAGAATAAGTTTAATCTTAGAAACATTCAGATAGACGAAAACTGGTGTTAAATATGTCTTTTCCTCGTGAGATTCTGTCCGTTTCTTTTGATTAGTTTGCTCTTCTTGACACTGTAGGAAAGAGAAAGGAAGTGATCAGAAAGTAACACGTGTCTTTATTTCCTGTCACGTTTTCTTAACTTTGAGAAATCCGGAAGAATTTTCCGCTGTAACTGTAATCTCTGTCGGTTCTATTTCTGATTAAAACTGTGTCTTGTGAGATGGACTACTTTGTAAATATGTAGTGACAAGTTCAGGAAATAAGTTTTTGTATGTGTTGCCCTCGTGTTGGGTGGGCACATGCTAGAATAATATGAACAAGATTACATTCGTTATTCTGTAGTTGACACATAGGATGGATGTGAATACAAAATATCCTTTCTTGTTAAGCCTGGATGTAGAATATAATTATAGAATACCGTTAAGGTTGGATGTAGAATATAATTATAGAATACCGTTAAGGTTGGATGTGGAATATAAATACAGAATACAGCTCAGTATCCGAGATCCTCACGTGACATCTATGTCGCATTGCAGAGAGTCACGTGACATTTTGAAACATATCGATCAGGCTTCATCTGTTGCTAAGAGAGGAAGCTCGTGCGGTGGGGTCGGTGGGTGGGTTTCCGCTGGGTGATTCGGAGGTGATTACAATGTGGTTAACACCAGAAAGATAAAAATACCCGTAAAAAGGTAAAGAAACGACACAGTCACCAGGCGAGTTTTATCTGGTAAACAATAACTATAACCTCTTTCTTCCAGTCTTACTTGTAAACTCATTCCACTCATACATTTTCACAATGATATTCACTGACTATTAAAGGTTGGTATATTCGTGATGACGATAAATCCACTTGAAGTAAAAATGTATTCTCAAGATAGTTGGTATTGGTATTAGGACGAAGGTTAACCTGAAGATGACCTAAGGAGGTAGAAATGATGTTCTGTACCTTATTTTAATTAAAATGTTAATACCCATACCAATCGTTTTTATTTTAACCAAAGTGTTAATATCTGAACCAGCAGTTCTTATTTTAAGTAAAATTTTAATACCCATACCAGCCGTTTTTATTTTAACCAAAGTGTTATTATATGAACCAGCAGTCCTTATTTCAATTAAAATTTTAATATCTATACCAGTCGTTTTCAAAATACAAGTTGGTATATCAGTTATTTGCATTTAACGCCGCGACGAATGTTTTCTTAAAAAGAAATAAAGAAACGAACAATAACAAATAGTTTAACTCTACATATTTTATCATTACTACAATGAAGCTTAACTCTACATATTTTATTATTATTATAATGCAGTTTAACTCTAAATATTTTGTCATTGCTACAATGTAGTTTAACTCTGCATACTTTATCATTATTACAATCTAGTTTAACTCTACATATTTTATCATTACTACAATGTAGTTTAACTCTTCATATATTATCATCATTACTACAATGTAGTTTAACTCTTCATATATTATCATCATTACTACAAGTTGGTTTAGCTGATAATTTATTATTATTACAATGTTGTTTAACATCCCACATTTTATTATTATTACAATATAGTTTAACTCATATTTTATCATTAGTATAATGTAGTTTAACTGATACTTTACTATTGTTACAGTCTAGTTTATCTTTACATATTTTATTTTTATTACAATTTAGTTTAGCCCTAATATATTAAAATTATTACAAAGAAATTCAATTCCGCATATTTTATTATTATTATTACAATGGAATTTAACTCCACATGTTTTAACATTATTACATTGTAATTTAACTGATATTTTATTATTATTAAAATGAGGATTATCTCCACACATTTTACTATTATTACAACATAGCTTAATATCACAGATCTTTATTATTATTACAATAAAGTTTAATATCACATATTTTATTATTATTACAATGGAGTTTAATATCACATATTTTATTGTTATTACAATGGAGTTTAATGTCACATATTTTATTATCATTGAAATGTAGTTTAATATTACATATTTTATTATTATTACAATGGAGTTTAAAATCACATATTTTATTATCATTGAAATGTAGTTTAATATCACATTTTCTTGTTATTACAATGGATTTTAATATAACATTTTATTGTTATTACAATGGATTTTAATATAACATTTTATTATCGTTGAAATGTAGTTTAGTATTACATATCTTATTATTATTACAATAAAGTTTAATATTACATATTTTATTATCATTGAAATGTAGTTTAATTCCACATATTGTATTATTATTACAATGGAGCTTAACTAATATTCTTTTATTATTACAATGTAGTTTAACACCACATTTTTATCATCATTACATTGTATTTTAACTGTACGTATTTTATTTTTGTTACAATGTAGTTTGAACTCAAATACTTTATTATTATTAGAATATAGCTTAAATCCACGAATTTATTAATTATTACAATGTAGTTTAACTTCATATATGGTATTATTATTATCACTTTGTTGTTTGATTCATATTTTTTTATAACTACGTAGTTTAATTCCGCGTATTTTATCATTCTGACAGAGTAGTTTTACTTCAGATATTTTATTGTTATTACAATGTAATTTAACTGAAATGTTGTTATTATTAGAATATAGTTTAACTTCATATATGTTATTATTGTTATTGCATTGTAGTTTCATTTTACATATTTTATTTCCATTACAATGCAGATTAACTCTGTATATTTTATTATTACTACATCGTATTTTAACTTCACATATCTTATTATTATTACAATGTAGTTCAACTCCGCTTATTTTAACACTATTACAACGTAGTTTAACTGATATTTTATTATTATTACAATGTAAATTAACTGATATTTTATTGTTATTACAATGTTGTTTAACTCCATATATGATATTATTACTACTGTAATGTAGCTCAACTGATATTTTATAATATTATCAGTTAGTGTGACTCCAGTTATTTTATTATTATTACAATGTAATTCGATTAATATTTTATCACTATTACAATATAGTTTAAGTAATATTTTATTATTATTGCAAAGTACTTTAATTTCACATATTTTATCAGTATTACAGTGTAGTTTAACTCTACATATTTCATTAATATTACAATGCAGTTTAATTCCACATATTTTCTAATTACTACTATGTTGTTTAACGCCACATGTTTTATTATTATTACAATAGTTTAACTGATATTTTACTGTTATTACAATGCAGTTTAACTCCAAATATTTTATTATCACAAAAACTTAGATTAATATCATATTTTATTACTATTACAGTGTGGGTTCACTGATATTTGAATACTATTACAACAAGCTTTAAATGAAAATTTATTACTATTACAACGTGTTTAACTCTGCATATTTTATTATTACTATAATGTAGTTTAACTGATATTTTATTTTTATTTCAAAGCAGTTTAACTTCATGTATTTCATTTTTCATATTACAGTTAAGTTTAAACCATATTTTATTATTATTACGATGTATTTTAACACTATATATGTTATTATTATTATTACCATGTAATTTGACGCGTATTTTATTATTATAACTATGTAGATTAATTCCATTTACTTTATTTTTATTACAATGTAGTTGAAGAACATATATGTTTTTATTATTATTACAATGTAGTTTAACTCTACGTATTTTATTTTTATTGGAATGGAGTTCAACTCCACATATTTAATTATTATGACAATATAACTTATCTCCATATATGTTATTTTCTCTACAATGTTGTCAAACTTGTATTTTATTATTATCACTACGTAGTTTAATTATACATATTCCATTATTATTACAATAGAGATTAACTCATATTTTATTATTATTACAATGTAGATTAACCTATATTTTATTATTATTACAATGTAGTTTAACTGATATTTCATTATTACTACAAGGTAACTTAATAACGCATATTTTATTATTATCATAATGTAGTTAAATTGTACATATTTTAACATTATTAGAAAGTAGTTTAATTGACAATTTATTATTAGTACAATATAGTTCAACTCCACGTATTTTAATATTATTACGATGTAGTTTAAATTCACATATTTTATTATTATTAGAAGGTAGTTTAACTGATATTTTAACATTATTACAATGTGTTTTAACTGATATTTTGTTATTAATACAATGTACTTAACTCCACATATATTATCATTACCATGATGTAGTTTAAACGCACATTTTGCATTATTAGTAGAATGTAGTTTAACTCCATGTATGTTATTATTACTACAATATACTATATTTTTATCACGTTTAATATCACGTTTTATTATCATTGATATGTAGTTTAATATCACATATTTTATTGTTATTACAATGGAGTTTAATATTGCATATTTTATTATTATTGAAATATAGTTTAATATCACATAATTTATTATCACTGAAATGTAGTTTGACTCCATATATGTTATTGTTATTATTACAATGTAGCTTAACTCCATATATGTTATTGTTATTATTACGATGTAACTTAACTCCATATATGTTATTGTTATTACGATGAAGTTTAATTCCACCTATCTTATTATTATTACAATGTAATTTCATTCCAAATATGTTATTACTATGATTATAGTGTAGTTTGATTTATTATTACAATGTTCTTTGATTTTATATATGTTTCTATAGTTACGGTGACTCTAGGAAGCTTAAAATTAAGGGGAACGAATATTTTGATGTTAATACTATGTTTACTACTATGCTTATAATTAAATAAAACATAACAAGGTATAGCGAAAACCGAACCAAAAAATGCTCGTTTTTTTCGTACTTGTTTAAAGCATGTCTTATTAGGGTAGTGATTGGGTTCGAATCTTACTTTATTTTAATTTTGGTTTCTGCAGAAAACATTCTAACTGTAGGATGGAAAATTATATTTTTGTAAGTTAGTTCATACAAAAAGACGTTTTTTGCTTTATAAATGAAACTGATAATCTTACTTGATAAACTGGTTTATTCTCAGTTCTAAGAGTTGCACCTTTTAAAGTTCGAACTTTGTATTTTAATCCAGTTTGTTTTGTATAAACATAAGTTATGTTGGTTATTAATTAATTAAACTAAAGGCGTATCAGTCTCCGTGCAACATTTATCACGAGCTCAAACAACTATGGTGTGCGAATTGTGGTATGTAAGACCTAACGGTAGGGCTAACACGTCTCTTGTTAGCTGTGTGTTTAATCACCGTGTAAAATTTCCTTAACACGTCTTAGAAAACGAATTACTCATTACAGTTGGCTTGTAATCATGTTAGACATATGGTTGGCGGAAAATAACTTTCGATATTCTGTAACATTTACTGTTGAACTTCATAAGAGGAAACCCAGTACTTCTGTTTATACAGTCGCCAACAACAAACTCACATTAGTTTGGTACTTAGGAAATTCTTAAACGTTTTTGAATAACGTTTGTGAGATTATATGAATTGTTAAATAAAATAATCCCAGTCTAATGTACGATCAACCACTTGTCACTGAGTCTTAGCGATCTAGGTATTTTCAGTAACCCTGGTAAAGATAACATGAAAAAAAAATCTAAATTCGACATAGTGCTGGACTTCACTATATTGAAAATGATCGAGTCTAGCCACTGCTCAGATTACCTCTCTGCGTTGAAATTAATTTTTTTCAAATGGTAGTTGTATTCATTGCAGAAAAAAAGTTTGCAAAAGAAGATAAAACTATTTGAGTACAGATAACAAACGCATTGGCCTCTCAGAAATTTTCGTCGAAAATCACAATACCCTTTCAATATTTCGTGGACGAAGATTTCTTACGCCCAGACATAAAGACACTGTTAGTGACTGCTGCTAAGAAACCATTACAATAGACGAGGAGCTCTGAAGATATAAAAAGGAAAACGTGAAACATTTCTTTACCTAGCACTGTTGAAGAAGGTATGAACAGAAATTGTATTATATGGATGTTCTTATCAGGAAACAAGTCGTACAACAATATGTTTTTGTTTTTTTTTTGAAAACGGCTTATCTCCAGAGGGAGCTCTTGTAATAATGCATTGGAGCGAATGTTTAGCAACCTCGATTGTACTATCATTACAAGGATATTTTCTATCTTTATATCATAGGCTGTCTTATCTTACGACAGAGTTACCAGTTAGAGAGGAGAGCTTCTGAATTTCTGGCGATCGAAAAACGTTTACAAACATGCTTTACTTAGCTGTTCTGTACGCTATCTCAGGTTTTCCTCTCGTTAACTTCTGAAGTTTGAGACATACGAAAGGAAAGTGCAAACAAATTGTTTGTTTCAATAACATATATTATTATAATCTACAAAAACGACATTCAATCTTGAGGCAAAAGGTCCATCTGGAGGCAAAAGTGATAAACTATGATAAGTTCGGATTTTCAACTACGTAAGGAAAAACGTTTTATTTTTCAATAGTTATATTATATATATATAAATATACACTTTAAGCCTAACAGCATCGTAGTGAAACAAATATTCCCACGTTAAAGCAAGAACCAATAATAGTACAGTTTTCACATCATTAATAAACAATAGAATACAGTTCCTACTAAATGGTCAACAACTAGAGTACAGTTCTTACTAGAAAATAAACAATTATAGTAGAGTTCTTGTTAGATAGTAATTAATTAGAGTGTGGATCTTCTAAAATGGTAAACAATTAGAGTACAGTTTTTACTAAATAGTAAACAATTAAAGTACAGTTCTCACTAAATAGTAAACAATTAGAATACAATTCTTATTACATAATAAACAATTAGAGAACAGTTTTTACTACAGAGTAAACAAATAGAGTACAGTTCCTACAAAATAATAAACAATTAGAGTATAGTTTATATCAGACAGTAAACAATTAGAGTACAGTTCTAATTATGTGGTAAACAACTGGAATACAGTTCTTATTGTATACCAAACAATTAGAATACAGTTATCATTATATCAGAAACAATTAGAGTACAGCTCTTATTAAATAATAAACAATTAGAATGCAGTTCTTATTATACGATAAACAATTATAGTACAGTTTTTAGTAAATAGTAAACGATTTATTCCTAACTACGCAAGAACGACTCACGCACACCACAAATATACGGCATCCCCAAACCTCATAAACCAGATTGTCCATTACGACCAGTAATGTCCACATATGAATCGTTTAATTACAATCTTGGTAAATACATAGCATGGGCATTCTCCAAATATGTAACATCAACCAGCTCATTCATCAAAGACTCTTTTAATTTCAAGTCTAATCTAAATCAACTTAATCATAAAGCCTTAATGGCCAGTTTCGATGTTATATCCCTCTTTACAGAAGTTCCAACTGCTGAAGCCTGCAAGATAGCTTTAGAACTCTATATCCGAGACCCTAACCCAATTACAGACATTCCCAGTAACAAGTTAGTAACCCTCATAGAATTCACCACGATAAAGACAAACTTCATGTTCAACAACCAAAACTATATACAAACAAATGGCCTAAGCATGGGCAACCCAGTATCACTAGTTCTAACCAATATTTTTATGACACAAATTGAAACACAAGCAATTAACACAGCATTACATCCACCACTATACTGGTACAGATATGTAGATGACACGGTTGCGGGATTCAAATCTACAGAACACATACTTAATTTTTTCAATCACATCAACTCTGTATATCCTAACATTAACTTCACATGTGAACAAGAAGAAAGCAATCAAATATCATTTCTTAACCTAAAAATTACAAGAACCGACACACAATTAAAAACAGAAATCCACCGAAAAATCACCCATACTGGAATATACATTCCTTGGGACTCAGCACATGAAACAAAGCAAAAACTCGACATACTAAGAAACCAAATAAACCCAGCAATAAAACTGTTCACCAGATAAAATTAAGGATGAATTAGACAAAAGAAAACAATACTTCATCAACATCAATAAGTTTCCTCCACAAACCATAGAAAACATTATACGCACACACCTTGACAAAAAGCAAAATCAACCGACAAAAGTAAATATATCTCGCGAATAAAAAAATCACGAAACCATATACTGCTGCATATTATATATTCCAGACATCAGCAGAAAAATAACCAACATTTGGTAAAAACTAGTAACAAAATATGACCCTCCAGTTGATACCAAATTTATTCGAAAAACAGGCACAAAACTGAGGTCTATACTATGTAAGAACTACACTGACAAACACTACACCAACATTATTTATAAAATACAATGTGATAACTACCACGACGTCTTATATATTGGGGAAACAAGTTGAAAAATGGAAACCAGATTCAAAGAACACAAAAAGTCACCTTCACACGTTTTCGAACACTGCAAGTCAAATAAACACAACATAACCATAGAAAACACTCAGACACTAAATAAAGAAACAAACAAACGCAAAATTAAAGAAACCTTACTTATACAACAACTCAAGCCCAAAATAAACCAATACAAAAGAACACCTTTATTCCTATATTAATAAGTATATTCAAACATCTAAGCACGCCCTCTACATTCCTATACTCAGTTACACAACCTCCTTCAAACGTGGTCATCTATCGGTCAGTTACCTCTTTATTTCGTTGTGAATCTGATGATGACCGAAGAAGGTCGAAACGTTATTTGCTCTTCTACGTAAAATATTTTCTCAACCCGAACCAGCTGTTTTTACATGTATATTTTTCTCTTTTAGTGGGTTTTTCATCATCACAAAGTATTAGATTACAGGTCTTTCTGAATGGTAAACCGTTAGAGTACAGTTGTTATTGGATGATAAATAATTATAGTACAAATTCTTATTACATAGTAAACAATTAAAGTACAGTTCTCAAGAGATAGTAACTAATTAGTGTACGGTTTTAATTATAAAGTAACTTATGAGAGTACAGTTCTTGTTATATATTAAACAACTGGAATACAGTTCTTACTTGATAGTAAGTAGTTGAAGTTGTTACTAGACAGTAAACAATTAGAGTACTGTTCTTATTAAATAGGTAAGAATTTGATTACAGTTCTGACTAAATAGTAAACAATTAAAGTCTAGTTTTTCTGATATTAGAGATAATTGGAGCACTGTTCTTATTAGATAGTAAAAATTAGAATACAGTTTTTATTATCTTTTAAACAGCAAGAGTTCTTATTATATTATAAATAACTATATTACAGTTTTTTCTAGATAATAAACTCATAGAGTATATTTTCTCTTGCATAGTAAACTTTTCATAATAATGAATGAATAGCACCAGGGTCACATATTATTGATATCCAATGTAAATAAGTATGCGATCTATTTGTTAAGATTCCAGGTCACCGAGAAGGACTGGTCTTTTACTTTCAGTCTTAAAATAGTAATGTGGTTTATCTAACACTATAGTATCGCCATCTAGTACTAAGAACCGTTATAATGCGATTAAATTTATAATTTTTATATCACTAATAGAGAAATAAAAACTTCAGTAATTTAGATGAGAAATGAGTTCAGCATATTCAACAAATACGATGGGAAATTTTTGTTTTCAAAAACAAAACAAACCAGTTTGAACAGCAACAACAATGCGAACCAAAGGCTATTAATGACGTTCTGACTACGGAACGAAAACAAAACAAAACCAGTTAGAACAGCAACAACAAAGCGAACAAAATAATAATCAGTGATGTCGAAAAAACCCACTTGTAGAGAAATATATCTGCAATAACGTCTCGTTTGGGTTGAGAAAATATTTTACATAGAAGAGCGAACAACGTTTCGAACTTCTTCGGTCATCGTCAGGTTCACAAAGAAAGAGATAACTGACCGGAAGTTGACCACACGTTTGAAAGGGGTTGTGTAACTGAGTGTCGGAATGTAGAGGGCGGTGTTAGATGTTTGAATATATAATCTTATTTTATTATATTTAATATAGGTATAAAGGCGTTCCTTTTTATTGGTTTATTTTGGGTTTAAGTTATTGTATAAGTAAGGCTCTTTAATGTTGCGTTTGTTTATGTTTGTTTCTTTATTTAGTATTTGAGTGTTTTCTATGGTTATGTTGTGTTCATTTGACTTGCAGTGTTCGAAAACGTGTTAGGTGACTTTTTATGTTCTTTGAATATGGTTTCCATTTTTCAACTTGTTTCCCCAATACAGAAGTCGTGGCAGTTATCACATTGTATTTTATAAATAATGTTGGTGTGGTGTTTGTCAGTTTAGTTTTTTACATAGTATAGACCTTAGTTTTGTGCCTGGTTTTCGAATAAATTTGGTATTAACTGGAATGTCATATTTTGTTACCAGTTTCTGCTAAATGTTGGTTATTTTTCTGCTGATGTCAGGAATATATGGTATACAGCAGTATATGGTTTCGTGATTTTTTTTTATTCGTGAGTTATATTTACTTTTGTTGGTTGATTTTGCTTTCTGTCTAGGTGTGTGCGTATAATGTTTTCTATGGTTTGTGGAGGAAACTTATTGATGTTGATGAAGTATTGTTTTATTTTGTCTAATTCATTCTTCATTTTATCTGGTGAACATAGTTTTATTGCTGTGTTTATTTGGTTTCTTAATATGTTGAATTTTCGTTTTGTTTCATCTGCTGAGTCCAAAGGAATGTATAGTCCAGTATGGGTGATTTTTCGGTGGATTTCTGTTTTGAATTGTGTGCCGGTTCTTGTAATTTTTAGGTTAAGAAATGATATTTGATTGCTTTCTTCCTATTCACATGTGAAGTTAATGTTGGGATGTATAGAGTTAATGTGATTAAAAAAATTAAGTATGTGTTATGTAGATGTAAATCCCGCAATCGTGTCATCTACATATCTGTACCAATACAGATATCCAGTGGTGGATGTAATGCTGTGTTAATTGCTTGTGTTTTAACTTGTCTCATAAAAATATTGGCTAGAACTGGTGATACTGGGTTGCCCATGTTTAGGCTATTTTGTTTGTATATAGTTGTGGCTGTTGAACATGAAGTTTGTCTTTATGGTGGTGAATTCCATGAGGGTTGGTAATTGATTGCTGGAAATGTCTATCGTTGGGTTAGAGTCTCGGATATAGAGTTCTAAGGCTATCTTAGAGGCTTCAGTGGTTGGAACTTCTGTAAAGAGGGATGTAACGTCGAAACTGGCCATCAAGGCTTTATTATTAAGTTGATTTAGATTAGACTTGAAATTAAAAGAGTCTTTGATGAATGAGCTGGCTGATGTTACATATTTGGAGAATGTCCATGCTATGTGATAACTGCCACGATTTTTATATTGGAGAAACAAGTATAAAAATGGAAACCAGATTCAAAGAACATAAAAACTCACCTTCACACGTTTTCGAACACTGCAAGTCAAATAAACACAACATAACCATAGAAACCATTTAAATACTAAATAAAGAAATAAACATAAACAAACGCAACATTAAAGAAGCCTTACTTATACAACAACTTAAACCCAAAATAAACCAATATAAAGGAACGCATTTATACCTATATTAATGTAATAAAATAATATTGTAAATTCAAACATCCAACACCGCCCTCTACATTCCGACATTCAGTCACACAACCCCTTCCAAACATGTGGTCAGCTTCTGGTCAGTTACTTCTTTCTTTTTTTGTGAACCTGACGATGACCGAAGAAGGTTGAAACGTTGTTCGCTTTTCTACATAAATATTTTCTCAACCCAGACGAGCCGTTTCTGCATATATAAAGAACAGAGAACAGTGTTTGAAAATGTAGTGCTTTCCTTTCAAGAAACATCGAAATATATTCAAAATCGAAAACGAAAAACAGCTAGAAGAAACAATTATCGAGTGTTATGTAATCTGTCAAGTGATTTCTTAAGAGGAATATTTGATTGGATTGGCTATTGTATTACGTTCAACTAATAAACCCGGTCTAAGAATTTTTTTGTAATTTATCGTGAGACCGAAACGTTTTTTTTATGTGTGTGTCCAACAAAAATAAGTCTTTTGTTCTGACTTTATATAGTTCACTCAGTCCACACTCAGTTCTGGGGTAAGAGTCGGGATAATGAGAAAAAAAACAAAGAAAGGATGCACGAGATTCTAATTAATTCCGCGAGCTCTGGGTCTCCATGGAAACATTCTAATCTTGCGCCGAGTGATTTGGGTATTAATTATTAACAGTACAGACGTAAAGTAGACTGAATGTAGCAGTAGGTTTTGTTTGTAGCTTTAACTTGACAACGTGGGCATTGGAAGCTACAAAGTCAATAACCAAGACGAATAGTGTTATACGCTATCGTACAGGATCTCTATTGGATTTAATATTCATGAAGCAAAACTTTCTATTTCGAGAAAAATCATTTGGGACTGGAAATTTAGCTCAGTAAAGCTTTGGGGACCTTATGACGCTTCGAGGTGGGAGGTGAGGACAGCGTTCTAATGAAACTTTGACACTTGTAATTGTTAGTGCGATTTTTACGCTGTAGATGGAACTGTCGTGTTTGTTTGTTTGCTCAGTGGTTTGTTTTGAATTTTGCCCAAAGCTACTCGAGGACTATCTGCGCTAGCCGTCCTTAATTTAACAGTGTAATACTAGAGGGAAGGCAGCTCGTCATAACCACCCATCGTCAACTCTTGGGCTAGTCTTTGCCATGTGGGAATGACTGAACATTTTAACGCCCCCACAGCTGAAAAGGCGAGCATGTTTCGTGTGACAGGGATTCGAACCCGCGACTCTCAGATTACGTGTAGAGTGCCTCAACCACCTGACCCTGCAGGGCCTCACTCTTGTTTTTACCAAGCGATAAGATTTAAATATTAAACAAAGAGAAATGTGATTGTGTGTGCAGTGAATAACATGTAGATTTAATTTAGAGAAATGACATGTATCTTCTTTTTTCAAATTACTGATTTCCCCGGACGGATTAATAAGCATTTGCATGACAACCAATGATCTTAAATTCATTTATTTATTCGTATGGCAAATACAATAATAAAGATGAGATGTGATAATTAAAGCAACCGAACTGATGTATAGAAGCCACCAGTAATATTAGAGTAATTTGCAGTTTTGTTTGAGATATACGAACAAAATTTCAAGTTTAATTAATAAGAGATTAATTAGCAACCGTGAGTAACAAGAACTGTACATCATTCTTAAATCCTGACTAACCCCTCTAGTGTCGATGGGAAATATATTCTCAAAGCAGGTCCATCGTTTATGACTCTCAGAGCAGGAGTAAAAAGTTGAAAGATTTCGTCACTAAAACAAACGCTAAACTTGACTGAGCGAGTCGGGCTTGTACAAAAGTTTGGAACAGTTGCTCTCAAGATTTGGAGAATCTGCCATCTAAGAGTTGGGGCAGTCATCTTTCACGGTTTTACGACCAATTACAGAATGAATAGTTTATAACCCGAATAAGTTACAGAATCAACGGTTCATAACACGCGTCGGTCACAGAATGAGTGATTTATAACTTGGGTATTACTGGGTTATTACTATCTATGTATCAAAGGGTTGTTTTTGTTTTTGCTTACTGTATCGGCGATTACACTTAAAACATATAATTGACATGTGTCACGTGACTTTATTATAGTTAAAAATATTTTTTTTCTTCAGAAAGTAATGCCTAATAATGGAATACATGCAGTGCTTTGTTTATAAATATGGGTCCGAGACAACGTGGTTAATATTTCCGTTGGGTTTGGTTTTTCTAAAGAAAATTAAACATTCTATAATAACATTATGATTTCGTTAGGTTTGTAAAAGTTTAGTTCTGGAATGTTTTGTTGGAAATACTCCATTCGACAGTTTCTGTAAAACAAACTTGGATATAAAATAGAGCTTTAGTTATCTGAAAAATGTGTGCTGATCCTGTCACAATCACTAATTGATAACTCTTGAATTTGTTGTGAATTTTTTTCTCTAAAATGTACAGATTTAGTGAAGAAAATAATTTACGGACGACAAATAATCTTTGTCTAGTGACTTTCTTCATTAACAAGTATCGCCAAATTGAGGAAGTGGAATTGGTCTATGGTAAGAGAATGTTTATTTGTAGTCAAGTTAAATATACACCCAGTTTTTATTGTCATAAGCCAACAGACCAGTGAGCTCCTTGAGGATTATTGTATTCTAGTGAATACAACCACTAACTAACGTATGTTAGGCCTACGTAATCCGTGATTAATAAATACATTTTTTTCAGCGAAATAAAACATTTTTGTGTAAAAAGGAAAATAATCGTAATTAAAATAGTAGACGTTACTTTTTGTTTATATTAACCAATATATGTATATTCACTTACTCGCTACAGCAACGGTATTTTGTTCCCAATAAAAAATATAAAATAATACACCGAACTAAATTTTGTATTTACTGCCATCTATTGGTAAAAAATGCACTATATTTGTTCTTCTAACTTCATAAACTGAATGGTTTATGAGCCTACTTTAAACTAGCCTCTTGAAATTTACATAAAACTGTGGTTTCTGAATTAATAGAACTTACGGCACATTGGAGAGTAAGTAACAGATTGTTTCGTGGAACTATAATCCAATAATGGGATGGTTAAGTAATATAGAGTTCGAAACTGGAAACTTTTAGATTTCTTCATTAAAGCAGTAAAATTCGCTAAATAAAGCCGATAGCGTTGCAAAAATGTCATCAAAAACAAATACAAAGATTTTGTTTGTAGAATGAAGGTCACATTACAGAAGAGGATTTCTGACTTGAAAAGTTCATTGTGGTAAAGCTAGCAACATCTGCTGGCCCTAATGACAAGATGGAGTTGAACAGTGATTTACAAATAGTAAAAGCTTACAACCCAGTAACAACATGAAGTTAAAAAGTGATTTACAACTGGTAAACTCACACCCTAGTAACAAGAGGGAGTTAAATAGTGCCCCTCGGAATGGATTCCTGTACATGATGAGGAGACCTCCTTCAGAAGGTTCTGTTCTTTCTGGTTACCTCCTCTGGAATCTAAACATCCATCCACATGTTTGCCGTGCGTAGCGACCCGTGGAGGGGAGGAGAGGATCCTGGTGGTTGAGGGGTCCAACCCTAATACACAACTTTGGCTGTGAATTCCTGTAGACGGGCGGCCCCCTTGGGTCATTTGACTGGTCCACTTTGGGCTAGAGTCAACCAAGAACAAGTGTTGGAAGTTCTCAACGGGTGTTGTGGACATTGTATCTGATGCTGGTGTTTGGGTATTGTGCTCACGAAACCCTGGCATTGCTGCAGTGTCCTTGCATGACATTGTAGTGTGTCTTCTCGTAGAGCTCCATGGTGGGTGAGGTCAGTGTAAACCGACATTTTCCTTTTTCCTGTTAATCTTCCTACGAAGAATTAAAAAAATAATAAAAAACAGTCAATAGCTAAACGACCACGTCTTGAAGACTCTTAGCAGCAATCTTCAACATCTGTAACACACGTACCTCATTTTCTTATATTACATTCTTTTTCAGGAAAACCTTTAGGGCAGTTGTCCCCTTTTTTATTCAGAAGGGACTAGAGGGACTTGCTGGCTCTCTAAAGTCAGTAAACAAGCTTCAATCTGGTGACATATTGGTTGAAACATCCACATCCCAACATAGTAAACTCCTCTTGCATTCAAAGTCAATTGGAGATATACCTATTGAGGTTACACTTCATGCTACCTTGAATTCATCACGAGGAGTTATTGTTGAGAGGGATTTAAAAAAGTCCCCGAGTCAGAAATTCTCGCTGGTTTCTCAACTCAAAGAGTTTCTGCAGTGAGGCGCGTGTTCACTCGCAAAGATGGAGTCACACTGCCAACAAATATCCTCGTTTCACATTTACATCACCACGTGCACCTTCCACAATCAAGACAAGCTATCTAAATTGCAGGGTACCGCCGTATATTCCAAACCCTCTATGATGTTTCCAATGTCAGAAGTTTGGCCACTCAAACACGTCATGTCGTGGTTTTCTGACATGTGCTCGTTGTGGTAGCAAGGACCATGAAATCTATGAGTGTGACACGGACCCACATTGTGTCAATTGCAATGGTTCTCACCCTTCCTACTTTCGTTCTTGCCCTGAATGGTTGGAGGAAAAGAGGAGCAGCGTTTGAAAAAGACTCATAACTATTTATCCTGAGGCTCAGAAATTCCTGTCCACCACTTCATATCGGACATATGCTGCTGCCCTTTGTTTCACAACTACAGTGGGAGTGCATACAGATCTCTGTGTGCCTCCAAGAGAATCATTCACCAAACAAATGAAAAGCGTTTTGATCTCCATGGTTAAAAAAGCTGATGAATCAATTTCTACACCCATCTCTGTTTCTCCCATACATTCCAACAAATACCAAGATCAACTTCCTTACAAGCATTTCTCCAGATACATCTTTTACTCCTACCCCAAAATAAAAAACAATTATTCAGTCGCGTCCTCAGTCACTGGAATCCCCTTCCAACAACAAAGGACTGCCCAATCGACCCAGAAACCATGGAGGTCGATAGACCCTCTCCAAATAAGGACAGCAAGGAAAAAAGACGTGGTCTTAAACAAAAGGGTTCTCCAGCCACTTCGCCTACCCGTCATTAGATATGGCCACCTTGATACAATGGAACTGTCAAGGTTTACGTTCTAATTTGGATGATATCAAAACACTGATTGCTTTCCTGCATATCTTTCCTTACAGGAAACATTTCTAAAACCTGCTGATATAGTCACCATTCGGCAGTTTTCTCTTAGAGATTTGACAGGCTGTGTGATGGACGGGTACATGGAGGGTGGCACTGTTCGTTGATCAGCATGTGCCCACCCTGTCTTTGTCACTCAACACACCCTTGGAGTACGTAGCCATCCATGTTTCCTTGGGTCACACCATTACTGTTTGTTCTCTTTACCTGTCTCTTGGAGAAACATATAATCAATCAGACCTTGATGCTTTCGTTGAACAGTTGCCGTCTTCCTTTGGAGACTTTGATGGACATAATCCCCTATGGGAAAGTGCTGTTATTGATAGGAGGGGTCGCTCTGTAGAACGTGTGCTCTCTAATCACAACCTTTCTTTTTTCACTACTGGTTCTCCAACTTATTTCCATGCACCTAGTCAGTTCTTTACTGCTATTGATCTCTGAATTTGCTCCCCTTTACTATTCTCCCATTTTTCATGGAGGGTTGACAGCAATCCACTAAACTAACGTGGCAGGGGTTCAGTTTAGGGAGAGAGAAATCAGAAGAGTTCTCTCCCCAGTCGGGGTGTTCAGGAACGTTGTGGTTCCTATTCGTCCCCTTTCGTGGATTGTTATTAAGATTAAGTGGTGGATTTTTTTTAAATAAATTTATTATTATTATTATTGACTTTTTGGGTGGAGGATGTCTCACTAAATGTTGTCTTGGGTGGAGGCAAAGGCAGCAGCGGAAAGAAAGGCCGGGACCTGTCCCGAAAGGAAGAGGTTGAGCAGATGTGAACATGAATATATTTCAAATCCAGGTCAAGTCAAACGGCACGATTCAGGGTCTAGCAAAAGAGTTGCCTGGGCTGGGATCTAGAAATCCAATGCCTAAAGATTTTGATGTGGGGGGAAACGGGAGTGCCCCGAGAAAACCCACTTTCACAGGACAGGCGCCGAAAGTTTTGCCTGTCGTGTGCCCTGTATCTGAAAAAAAAGGAATTCATGTTAATGACATGGATTTTATTTATTTAGATTCTTTGTTAAGTAGAATGTTATTCTTGAAATATGTTGTACGGTGAAATGTATTTTGTTGGTGCACTTGATAATTTGTGTAGTGATGCCGTTAGTTTGTTTCTTTTTTCTGCTTTTAGATAACATTTGAGAGAAAGTTCTGTTATTCTATCTCTTATCGTTGGTAAATTGCTGATTTGGTGTAGATTATTTTTTTGGGCTTAAATGATGGTAGACTGAATGCAGATTTTAATATTCTGTTTTGTTGCACTTGGATTTTCTGGAGTGTGTTGTTTGACATATTGTATGTTACTTGACATCCGTACTCTATTAGTGGACGGATGTAAGCCTTGTATATTTGTATAATGGTGTTCGGTGCGCATTTCGATTGTTTACCAGTTATAGTCTTTAGATATGAAATCCTTTTTCTGATTGATGAGTGTATATTGTTTATATGTTTTTTCCATGTTAGTTTTGTGTCGAAAGTGACTCCAAGGAATGTGATGTTTTTACTCATGTTAATGGTTGTGTTTCCAAGTGATAGTTTTATTTTTTCTAGATTTTTTCTTTGCTTCTTTAGTTTCCTATAGAAGGTGATTGCTTGTGTTTTTGTTGGGTTTAACACGACTCTCCACTTGTTGCTCCATGTTGAGACGTTGTTTAATGATTCTTGTACGCGAGACATGGCCATTACTGGGTTTCTGGAGGTGCTCCAGATTGCGATGTCGTCTGCGTATTGTGAATTGTGTGTGTATGTTAGATATGGAAAAGGTATGTCACTGACGAAAATTATGTATAGAAGTGGAGAGAGGACTAATCCTTGGGGCACTCCTGCCGTTATATTAAATGATTTGGACATAGTTTTATTGACTTTTACTTGTGCTGTTCTATTGGTTAAGAAATTTGAAATCCATTTGACTATCGTGGGATTTATTTGAAGGTGATTTAGTTTGTATATGATGGCGTTGTGCCATACACTGTCGAATGCTTTTTTGACATCTAGGAATACCTCGATGGTTACTTGATTGTTGTTGTAAGCTTTGTAGATTGATTCGGTGAGTCGTGTGAGGTGATCTGTTGTTTGTCTATTTTTTCCGGAGGCATTTTGAGATTCTGGAAGGATGTTATTCGATTCGCAAAAATGGAGGAGACGGTTGGAGATAATTATCTCCATCAGTTTGCCAAGGCAGCTTAACAGACTGATGGGGCGGAAATTATCTGGATTTGTTTCTTGGGGATCGTTGTTATGATGGCTTTTTTCCACGTGTCAGGGTAGTACTCGGTCGCTAATGAAATGTTCATGATGTTTGTGAGGTGTTGTAGTAGGAGAGTGGAGCGTTTTTTCAGAATAATATTTGGTATTTGGTCATGTCCGGGGGAACTGTTCTTCAAGTTTTTGATATTGATTTTTAGTTCGGTTATGGTTATTTTTCTATTGATTGAACTTGAGTATGTTTCTGGTGTCTCGCCAGGGAATCGTGGTGAGAATGAAGCTTGGTTTGTATTTATGAAGTTGTTGACATGGTGTTGGTGTTGTGTGTCGAAATCTACTGAGCTTAAATCGCTAAAAGAGGATTTGTAATAGTCAACTAATAAGTCAGCTTTCTCTACGTCCGTCCTTGCGATTTTATTGTTGTGTGTGATATGTTGTAGCATGTGATTTGTGTTTTTGTCTGAAGCAATACTCTTGAATTTTTCCAGAATTCTTTTGGATTGTTCTTGGTTTTTTCTAAGTTTTTACAGAAGTTATGCCAATTGTTTTCTCTGACTTTTTTAATTTCTTGTTTAATTTGTAATATTTGTTCTATTGATTTCTGTTTTAATGTGTGGATTGCGTGTGACGTAGTGTGTTCGTCTTAATTTTCTGCGTTTGATTATTAGTGCGTGAATTTCTGGTGTTAAAGTCCATTGAATAAGTGATTGTTTTCTTTTTGATTTAGGAATTGTGTTTTTAATGGCTTTTTTATGGCTTCTGTAATTTGATCAACATAGTTGTCTAGTTCTGTTTTGTTATTTACATGTTCCATTGGATGGGGTAGGTATGAGTCCAGAGAGGCATTAAAAGTAAGCCAGTCCGTTTTAGTGTAGGTGTACGCGGACGGAGTCACGTACGCCACAGCAGGGTGGCGCGGGTGAATCACACTTGACATGGGGAAGTGGCCACTGGTGATTTCATCATGCACTTTAAAGTTAGATATTCTGTTTACCATGTCCTTGGGTGCGATGATGAAATCGAGTACATCGTATGAGCCGTTAACAGCTGAAAAGTGTGTAGGTGTATGGTCATTGATTAGGTGCATATTATTGCTAGAGATAAAATTTTTTAAGCATGATCCTCTCCGTGTGTCTCTGTTACCCCTTAATTCTGAATGTGGTGAATTAAAATCTCCAATAATAATTGGTTTGGGTTTACGATTAACACATTTTTGAAGGAAGTTAATGTCGATATCACGAAGCAGTGATCATTTTTTTATACTTTTTATAGAGACTGGCCGTGGTCGATGCCACGCAACCCGCGTGCCCCGGTGGAAGCTGGATCAGGCAGACTGATGCACTTTCACTGCTCTCGCAGAACTTGTTCTGCCATCGTCAGTCAGCCATCAATAGACTATTGTGTGGCAGCAGTAACTGACTGTATTATGCAAGCAGTTGCTCTATGTATTCCTAAAATCTCGACATCTTTTCCACTATATCCTCGTCCGTGGTGGAATCCTGCCTGCCACATGGCACGAAAGGCCCCAAAACGGGCCTGGGATACTTTCCGTAGATATCCCACACTTTCAAACCCCATCGCTTTCCAACGGGCCCGGGCACATGCAAGGTGGGTAAGACGTCAAAGAAAAGAAGGAATCTTGGATTAAGTTCACAACCAGCATATCTTTTACTACCACTTCCAAAGTAATATGGGACAATACTCGAAAGGTCAGTGGGCAGTATAGTTCCGTCTCCCTCTCGATCTTTCTGACGACCAGAAAGTAACTGATACTCGGAACACCACTGATTCTCCATGTGAAAGCTTTTGCCGGGTATCTAGCACTTCTGATTGTTCCTCCACCTTCTTGGCCATCAAGGCTCGGGCAGAGCGTTTACCTTTTTCCTTTCGAACTGACTGTCTCTCTGACTATAATCGTCCCTTTACACTGGTGGAACTGAACGTGGACCTTCATCAGTCGGGTAGTACATCTGTTGGACCTGAAGATTACACTATAACATCCTGCGGTATCTCTCTCCTGCTTCTCTTGATATTCTTCTAATTGTTTTTAACCGGATTTGGTAGGAGAATGTTTATCCTGATGCCTGGCGCCAGGCTATTATCTTATCTTTCTCTAAGCCTGGGAAAGATCCCAAGATTCCTTCATACTACCGTCCAATTACTTTGACGAGCTGTCTCTGTAAGACCTAAGAAAGGATGGTCAATGCTCGTCTTGTTTGGTCCTCGTCTCAAACAACCTCCTCTCGCCCACCCAGTGGGGGTTTCAACGAGAGCACTCCACCATGGGCCACCTAATTCAACTTAAAACATCAATCAGAGAAGCCTTTCTTAAACGACAACATCTTGTATCAATATCCTTTTACATCGAGAAGATTTATGACACAACACGGAGGTATGGCATTTTGCGAGACCTACATATATATGTGTTACGTGGTCATTTACTCATGTTTATTAATTTTTTTTAATGGACAGGAGATTCCAAGTTCGTGTGGGTTCGACACTTTCCCGTTCTTTAGTACAGGAACTTGGGGTCCCTCAAGGTTGTGCTTTGAGTGTCACACTTTTCAGTATAAAGATAAATGCCATCACTGAACAATTCCATCTTATTGTTGCAAACGGGCTCTATGTTTACGACTTTCACATCTCATGTCAGTCGTCGAACCTGAGATATATTGAGTAGTATCCACAAACTGCCCTCGATCGCGAACTGAAGTGGACTACGGCAAACGGCTTTAATGTCGCTCTCTAAACCGTTTGTATGCACTTTTGCTGCCAATGGTGTATTCATCCTGATCATGAACTTCGTATCGTTTCGCTGTCAGTGGTTCCTGAGACCAAGTTCTTGGGGCTTATCCTTGACCATAAGCTGACCTTTATACCACACTTAAAGTAGTTCCTGGTCAAATGCACAAGAGCACTGAACATCCTCCGTGTTGTCTCTACCACCAGTCGGGGAACAGATTGATGTTCTATGTTAAAGGTATATTGCTCTCTTATTCGATCGAAATTTGACTATGAATCAATCAATGACTCTGCCAGACCCTCGGCCTTAAAGATGCTGGACTTCATTCATCATCAAGGACTTCTACTTTGTAATGGGGCTTTCCGCACTTCCCCAGTTCACAGCTTATACGTAGAATCTCACGAATCTTCTCTGCAGCTCAGTTGTTTGCCACCTTCTTTACTATATATACTTCTAAACTTTGTTCCTTACCAAAGCATCCCACCTGGAGTTGTGTTTTTCTTCCTCGGTGGGCCATACGTTTTCAGAACGGTGATCTGCCTTTGCTTCTTTTGGCCTTCGCGTCCAGGCGTAATTGGATGAATTGGGTCTGTTCTTGGATAACATTGCAGAATCCACTGGTCAGTCCATCTCACCATGGCTTATTACAGTCCACAAATGTGACCTTTCTTTAAGTCATCTGAGAAAAGCAGATATTCCTGATTGGAATTACTGTTTTTATTTAATGATCATCTTTCCATTCCAATTCATACGGATTCAAATCAGCTGACTGTGTGGGCTCTGCTATGGTTTGTTGTGGTTCGGTGGTTGCACACAGAATCCCCTCTACAGCTTCCGTGTTCACTACTGAACTGTACGCCATTTCTCTTGCTCTATTCACATAGAAGCTAAGCAGTTCTCAAACTGCACTATTTATACTGACTCTCTGAGTTCTCTACTGGCCCCGGAATTACTCACGTTGGTTCACACCCTGTTCTCACTGATATGCAAAACCGACTGGCCCATTTATCATTAACTGCTACTTCTATCCAGTTTTTCTGGATACCAGGCTTGGTTGGTATTCGTGGGAACGAGCTTGTAGACACGGCAGTTAAATCTATTCGCTCTGGCACTATCACCACTGTGCCTATTCCGTACATGGGCTGTGGTCCTGCATTCAAGGCTCGGCTCTATGCTAGCTGGCAGTCAATTGGAGTGAGCAACGCGACAACAAGCTTTTCCAAATAAAACTCTATATTGGGCTTCGGCCGTCTAGCTTCTGTGAGGTTCGGAAAAAGGAAGTTGTTCTTGACTAGACTATGCATTAGTCACAGTTTTTTAACTCATCGTTTTCTTTTATCTTGAACTGATGCACCAGTGTGTAGTTTGTGTAACACTCAGATCACTGTAAGCCACGTTTTACTTTCCTTACGACTCTCAACAACGGCACTATTTTAAACATGTTCTGTCCCAAGGTTTGTCCGTAACATTAGACAATGTTATTGGTGACGATAACACTGTCCACCTTAATAAAGTTTTTAGTTTTTTAATGGCCATTGATCTTTTTAATGTCATTTAAGTGTTTGACATTTATTATTACACCTTTTTAATTTTGTGGTTCCCTTTTAAGAGTCTCAGTCTCTCTAGTTCAATTTGAAGTTGGAAAATGGCCATAACATTAAATAACTTGACACAAGGACCGGAATGGCCAACTTCAGGTGACTAACGCTGCTGTTTGAACTACCCGTTAGTCGTCCTGGAGAGTTATTATTACATTTTTGCTGCATGTCTTTTAAAACTTTTATTACTTTACCTTTTTGATACTGACCATAATGACACATAACCCAAAATCAGGACTGGTTCTATTACTGTAGTTTCTCTCTTAACATTGTAGAGTAGGTGTCAACATTTGTTTTATACTTTTTCTGTTTTTCAATGTTGTTTTATTTTACCTTCATTTTTTTTTGTATTTTACTACATTTAATTTATATTTACCTTTTTACTGGATGTTTGGTACAGCTTCTTTGTGACATAAAACACTAAATCAGCCAACCAACGTTAAACAGTGATTTACAAATGCTAAAACTCACATATCAAAAGACCAAAGTTTCAAGTCATTTCAAGATAGTAAGTTCCAAAACACATTTCGAAGTGAACTCCTGTTTTATGAGATAATTAGCTGAAGAAATTGGAGTCACAGCAGTTCCACTGACCACAAGCCCGTCAAACATTTGGGCCTTCCATAACTTGTCTTAGAAACTTACAATGGCAAAAGTGCGTGATCAATCACTGATATCGTTGGAACTTATCGGAAATCATGGCCATCAGACTGACCACTACTGATGTCAGAGGAAGTAGTTTCAGTGACCAAGAGGCTCCTACAAAGCACTATAAACAAGGTTGTACCCTACCGTACCTATTATGACCAAACGGCTCCTACAAAGCACTATAAACAAGGTTGTACCCTACCGTACCCATTATGACCAAGCGACTCGCACAAAGCACAAGAAACAAGGTTGTACCCTACCGTACTTTTTATGACCTAAATGTTTTATTCCTGTTCCAGAATCATTGGACAGTTGAAAGTGAACAACTTACTGCAAAGAGGAATGAATAAATTCTGTTAATCAGGTCATTGTTTGGACAGAAATATATATATTTTTTATTCCATACGAAAATTTGTTATGATTTGTTATGTTGTTTATTAACTCGAATTGTGAAAAGTCAAATTGTTGGGTAAATAAAACTATCGCTTACTGTCTGTTTAGGTAAATAAAACTATCGCTTTCTGTCTGTTTAGGTAAATAAAACTATCGCTCACTGTCTGTTTAGGTAAATAAAACTATCGCTTACTGTCTGTTTAGGTAAATAAACTATCGCTTAAGGTCTGTTTAGGTAAATAAAACTATCGCTTACTGTCTGTTTAGGTAAATAAAACTATCGCTTAAGGTCTGTTTAAATAAATAAAACTATCGCTTACTGTCTGTTTAGCTAAATAAAACTATCACTTACGGTCTGTTTGGGTTAATAAAACTATCGCTTACTGTCTGTTTAAATAAATAAAACTATCGCTTACTGTCTGTTTAGGTACATAAAACTATCCCTTGCTGTCTGTTTAGGTAAATAAAACTATCCCTTGCTGTCTGTTAAGGTAAATAAAACTATCGCTTAGTGTCTGTTTAGGTAAACAAAAACTGTCGCCTATTGTCTGTTTAAATAAATAAAACTATCGCTAACTGTCTGTTTAGGTAAATAAAATTATGACTTAATGTCTATTTAGGTAAATGAAACTATCGCTTACTGTCTGTTTAGGTTAATAAAACTATCGCTTACTGTCTGTTTAAATAAACAAAACTATCGCTAACTGTCTCTTTAGGTAAATAAAATTATGACTTACTGTCTGTTTAGGTAAATGAAACTATCGCTTACTGTCTGTTTAGGTTAATAAAACTATCGCTTACTGTCTGTTTAAATAAATAAAACTATCGCTTACTGTCTGTTTAGGATGCGTAAAATTTCTGTTCGCAATTTTTTGTTTTGAATTAAGCACAAAGCAACACAATGGGCTATCTGTGCTCTGCCCACCACGGGTATCGAAACCCGGATTTGAGCGTGTAAGTCCGCAGACATACCGCTGAGCCACTGGGGGGTGTTCACAATTTAAACCTCAGACTAAAGATTTGCATTCATTTCACAACACGTCAAAACCTGTTTGAATAAATTCTACAGTATTTTATTTTCATATTTAAACTAAATCTGCTTTAATGTCATCAGAATTGTAACTTATGCATGAGCACATTAATTAACTTTCATTAAATTTGTTCCTAGCTAACAGAGTTACACAAAATGCAAGAAGAAGAAAATGCATCTAAAACCAAACAACTCGATTTCGTGTATATTTTTACAATAATAGCTGCTACGAACAAAAAGCTTTCAATTAGTTAATTAGTTCTAAAATAAACCGTTAGGAGGTGCTTTAAAGATAAGGCATCGGGAGAAATTTCACTTTTTCTTCGATAAACAAATCTTACTAAAGTTAATTTGATTTGCACTTGATCACATCGAAATTAGTAAGATAGTTTTTGTTAACTGTTTTGAAAATGTTCTGTTGAATTGTTTCTTTTTACCAGCAGTTCCATTACTAAGGGTTTTTTTCATTTCCTTTATGCCTAACTAACTTCACTTATTATTGCCAAGGCCGTCTTACATTGTAGAAATGTCTAAGTTGAAACCAAGGACACGTCAATAGTGAGGTACTTATTACATTATGTTAAGAAGTATCGGTTCTGTATTATTACAAAATGTTATGCTTTACACTGTCAAAAACAAAACAGTTTTTTCTTAATACACTTTTATTTTTAGTGAGAATTATATACATATGTATCTTTAGCTTGAAACGTAAGGAAGGATCTAACAATAAACTAAATAGTTAATTACAAATATGGTAGCAACCTAGTGAAAACTGGAGAAAAGCTTGATGAATAATTTAGCATTCTTATAAGATTATTTAATTTTAAGGTTATTATGAACAAATAACTGTGATTGTTGTGAGAACACTGTAAGTTACTTATTAAGTTAAGGTTCCAGCGAGATGTGATATTTAATGTAATCTAAGCTCTGTAATAAACCAAGGTTCCAGTTAGTTATGATATTTAATATTATTTAAGTTCTTTAATAAGCCAAGGTTAGTGAGATGTGATATTTAACATAATCTAAATTTTTTAATAAGCCAAGGTTAGTGAGATGTGATATTTAACATAATCTAAATTTTTTAATAAGCCAAGGTTCCAATGAGATATGATATTTAATATAATCTAAATTATTTAATAAGTAAAGGTTCCAGTGAGATGTAGTATTTAATATAATCTAAGTTATTTAATAAATCAAGGTTCCAGTGAGATGTGATATTTAATATATTCTAAGTTCTTTATTGAGCCAAGGTTCCAGTGAGATGTGATATTTAAAATAATCTAAAGTTTTTAATAAGTCAAGGTTCCAGTAATATGTGATATTTAACATAATCTAAGTTACAATTTATTTATTTAGCCAAGGCTACAGTGAGATACGACACTTAATATAATCGTTTAATATGATAAAACTTGCTTGCCAAAACTATCACACACGTATGCACACAAAACTTCAACATGTTTAAAAGGATTTATAATAGTTATCATAATCATCACTAGATGACACTACGTATATTAACAAACCTTAACTCTTAAAATTCTTAATGGTGATTTTTATAAATTTAATAATTAAACTAACATAATGTGTGTATAACGTATGATGAAAGGACAGGCCAGGGTCAACATCACTTCCATATTCCTGTTTGTCCTGGAAGAATAAGTCCTTAGATCCATAAAGTTTTTGTAAACATTCTACCCCATCAGTAGATATTTTACAAAATACCACTTGGTGCATCTCTAGGAATGCTCAGACTACAAGGTCCAGAGTTCAAGCCTCTCAAAATATAATATTACAAGTGGCGAGTTGGCCTTATAAGTACAGTGTAACTGGTGGCTAGTTGGTCTTATAAATACAGTGTAACAGGTGGCGAGTGTAGTTGAGGATTAATAGTTTACATAACAATATAGTTGTAATTAAATAGTTATATGACAGTCTAGTTGTGGGTTAATAGCTATCAGGACAGAGTAGTTTTGGGATAATAGTTTATATGACAGCGTAGTTGTGGATTAATAGTGTACATAACAGTGTAGTTGTAATTAAATAGTTATATGACAGTCCAGTTGTGGGTTAATAGCTACCAGGACAGAGTAGTTGTGGGATAATAGATTACATGACAATCTAGTTGTGGGTTGTAGTTTACATGACAAACTAGTTGTGGGTTATATTTTACAAGACAGTGTAGTTGTGGGTTATTGGTTTACATAACAGTGTAGTTGTGAGTTAATAGCCACTAGGACAATGTAGTTGTGGGCTAATAGATTGCTTAATAGTGTAATTGTGAGATATTACTTCACATAATAGTGTAGTTGTGGGTTAATATTTTTCATAACAGTGGGGTTGTGGATTAATAGGTTATATGACAGTCTAGTTGTGGTTTGTAGTTTACATGATAAACTAGTTGTGGTTATATTTTACATGACAGTCTAGTTGTAGGTTGTAGTTTACATGATAAACTTGTTATGGTTATATTTTACATGACAGTCTAGTTGTAGGTTAATCGTTTACATGACAGTGTAGTTGTGGGTTAATAGCCACCAGGACAATGTAATTGTGGGTTAATAGATTGCTTAATAGTGTAATTGTGGGATATTAATTTACATTATAGTGTAGTTGTGAGTTAATATTTTACTTAACAGTGTAGTTTGGGTTAACAGTTACAAGGACGGTGTAGTTGTAGGTTTATAGCTTACATTACAATCTAGTTCTGGGTTAATAGGATATACGAGGTCTGGTTCCAATGTGTCGGTATTTGGGTATTGTTGTTAAATACCCAGGAGGGTCAGGTACATTTGACCTCTTCCTCCTTCCCGAACATTCATAGCATCTGTCTTTAGTTTTGTTTTTTGTTTTTTTATTTATTTTTTTTTATTATTATTTTTATTTTATTATTTTTTTATAGCTTTGGGCCAGAGTAAAAGTATAACTTCATGCTCAGGCCCATTTCAGGGCTCAGACCATGTATGGACGAACAAGATTTTTTTTTTTTTTTAATATTCTTTCTCTTGTGATTTTTTTTTCATTTTTGTATTTTTTTTTCTTCATAGAAAGAATGCTACTACTACTTGTAGTAGCACGCACACACACACAAATAAAGTAAGTATATTAATAATTATTAATATAATAAATAATCAAGGACTAAGAGTCTAGTGCATAGTGCCCAGCTTGAGTTACATTACTTAAATATATGTTAAAAGGGGAGAGGTATTTAGGACTATTTACATCATGTACGTGGTATCTGTCGAGATCACACATTAATTCATTTTTATGCCAATTCTTATTGAAGTATTTTAGAGTGTTATGCAAGTCTTTCAGATATTGTGTCTGTGTTTGCATACTTGTGGTTGGGGTGCTACGTGGTACTTTATAAGCTGAAGTTAGTACTGAATTTTGTATACATTGTAGTTTCTGTATGTGTGTAGGTGCGATGTTAATCCATGCAGGTGCTGCATATTCTATTGTTGGTCTAATGTACGTTTTGTAGATTTTAAGTATGTTTGCTGGTGATGTTCCTTGGATATTACCTGAAAGACTTCTTACATAATTTGCTCTTTTCCAGATTCGTGTCAGTACATTTTTGATATGTGGTATCCACGTTAATTTTGAATCATAGGTTAGACCTAGAAATTTAGCAGAAGTAGCAGTCTGTAAGAGTGATCCATTCATATATAGTTTTGGTGGATCTTTTTTCAGCTTATTCAGTTTGCAGAATACTATGACTTGGGTTTTTGGAATATTGATTTTGATTCGGTATTTCTGGCAGTATTCTTCGATGTTATTTAGGACTGGCTGTAGGTTCGTTGCTGCTATCGACGGAGTGGAAGCACTTTTCCAGACTGCTACATCGTCAGCGAACTGTGATGCATAACCTAAATTTAGGTCCGACAGAGGCATATTGCTCACATACATGATAAATAATATAGGGCTAACAACCCCTCCCTGCGGAACTCCTGCTTCGGGTGAAAAAGACCCTGAGTGGGCCCCATTTACATTTACTTTACACATTCTGTTATCCAGGAAGTTGGATAGCCAGCGAATAGTTTCCTGGGGTAATTCCATTTCTAATAGTCTATGTCGTAAGCCGTTATGCCACACTGTGTCAAATGCTTTCTCAATGTCGAGAAAGCAAGCTACAGTGCATTCGTTTTTATTGAAGCTGTCGGTAATTGATTCTGTAAGTCGAATCAGGTGGTCTGTTGTTTGGCGGTATTTTCGAAATCCGTTTTGTATTTCTGGTAATTTTGAATTTTCTTCTAAGTAAACTGACAGACGATTACTAATTATCCTCTCTAATACTTTGCCAATACAACTGGTTAAGCTAATCGGGCGGTAGCTGTTTGGTTTATTCGCTGGCTTTCCTTCTTTCTGGAACATTAATATTGTTGCTTCCTTCCAAGAAACGGGGATATATCCAGCTGATAGTGAGAGATTAAATAACGCTGTTAGGTGTTCATATAATCTCTGAGTGCCTTGTTTTAGGAGGATAGCTTGAATACCATCTTCTACAGGGGCTTTGTTTTTTGTGTTGTTGATAGCTGTTACGACTTCTGTTACAGTGATATTGTTATGTAAATGTCATGTAAATGTTTTGTAAACGACAACATGTCGTGTTGTGTTTAAATTTTTATTTCTATTATTTATATTTCCATATTTATATTATTGTTTCAAAGCTTAAACCAATAAAATATGTTGTTATTCATTTAAAATAACATTTAGAAATTTCTAGAATTAGGTAGATCAAATATATGACTATAAACGGAAATGTATGGCGGCCTAGTGTCTAGACGTTGAGTCTCGTGCAAGAACGGACATGCGCGGATTGCTCTGGAGTTCTGTAGAAGTTACGCGATTGTTCGAGAAGAGGCCTACTAATATATAAACAGACGGAGACGCGAGAAATAAGAAGAGTCATTAGTTTTTATTCAAAGAAAAGAATAAGAAGAGTCAGTCATTCGTTTGAGAAAGTTTAAGTGTTTGCTGTGATTTTATTCAACTTGAATTTGTGACCAGAGCTAGATCTACAGAAGCTGTGATTTTGTCTCGTCAATCTTCGCGATACATTCGAATTACTGGTTGTGCTGAGAGTCGTCACGTACGGACTATTTAGGGGAGACTGGGAAAATTGGAAGGCGGCAAGTTTGAGACGTTCATCAAGAAGCACCGTAAAAAGAACTTCGTCATTCTCCATTCAAACTTCGGTATTTCTTCGTGGGACCAAATTCACACCCTAGACCGGAATTTTGGATTTCTGATCTGAACTTTTGGACTTTCATTCTAGATCATTATATTAGATACAGGCCAGTACCGTTTTGTGTTGTAATTAATTTTGAAGGTTTAAACTTAATATCTCTCATTGTTATTATATAATTCATGTTATATCTGTTATATATATAATAGCTTATTGTAATAAATTATACAAGCTGTTATCTGTGTCTTTCTGTTGCGTTTAGTCTACGAAAAACATAAAACATAAAAGAAAACGTAACAGATATGTTTTATCAATTGTTGAGTGCTCCAGTCTTTTGCTTTTGCCCCCCAGTGGCTCAGCGGTATGTCTGCGGACTTACACGCTCAAATCCGGGTTTCGATACCCGTGGTGGGCAGAGCACAGATAGCCCATTGTGTAGCTTTGTGCTTAACTCAAAACAACAACAACAACTTTTGCTTTTTCTTGGTGTGTATTTGTGTTGACTGGAAATACAGGTGTAAAAATGCTTCTGTTTTGATCAATAAAGTTTGTAACTGTATTATAAAAATACCTGTTTATGTGTGGTTCATGATGTGTCTTGAACGTATTGACCAGGTGTTTTTTAAATAACTCAGCTTTTTCTGTGTTAGTGTATGCTGTTTCTCCATCCAGTTCCAGTGGTGGATGTACTGTGTTTGTTGTTCCTGTATTTGTAAATCTTTTCAAGTGTGTCTAGAATTGTTTAGGATAAGTTTTGTGATTTAGTTCGGAACAGAAGTTATCCCAGTTTTCTTGTTTTAGTTGTCTGATCAAGTTTCGTATTTTATTCCTTATTGTGTTTATTTGAGTTTTGAGTGTGGGGTTGCGATTCTGAATGTACTGTCTGCGGAGTATACGTCTGTTTTTAATTAAGTGTATTATGTCTTTATGCGGTTGTCATGAATGAGTTGTTGTGAGGTGTTTTTGTTTCGGTATCGAGCTATTTGCTGCATGTTTTAGACACTCAGAGATGATATGACAGTATGCATCTATATCTGATGCGTCCGCGGCAATATGCAATACTTCGGGAGGTAAGGTTTCATTTAATATAGATTGAAAAACTGGCCAATTAGCTTTGTTGTAGTTCAGTTGGTCTTTAGCTATGATTTTATTTAAGTGGGGGGTGAGATTGAAGATACACCAAACTGGAAGGTGGTCACTATCTAAATCGTGACCAATATAAAAATTTACAAATTTGTGACTCATATTTGACGAACACAGGCATAGATCCAGTATTTCACTGGTGCCGTGTGCGTACGATATATGTGTCGGAGTTACATCGTTTAATAACATCATGTTTGATTCATCCAAAAATTGAAAAAGTAGATTGCCATTTGCATTTGTACTGCGACAGTTGAATGCTATATGTTTACTGTTTAGGTCGCCTATAATAATAAGATTACAATTGCTATTATATAATATATTCAGTAAATTTACATCCAACACTGTACTAGGCGAGCAGTAGATTCCCGCCACAGTAACATCTGTATGATTTTGCGTTTTTACCTTAATAATTATTGATTCATTACTGGATGGAATACTAAGTTCTTGAACAATAAGTTTGAATTGCGCGGCTCCATTTGGTTCCAGGGGAATTCGCTTGGTGTCGCTAGGTTCGCACAGATCAGCTGATTACGACGTCATTTCCCGATTGCAGATATCTTCATTTGTGTATCAGTTACGCGGTTTTAAATGAAGTACGATTCTTTCGTTTGACGGATTTCAGAATGAATGACCTAAAGGAGCAACGACTTGCTGTGAAATTTTGTGTTAAACTTGGAAAATCTGCAACTGAAACTTTTGCTATGCTTAACACGGCTTACGGTGATGTTGCTATGAAGCGTACGGCATGTTTCAAGTGGCATGAACGTTTTAAGGATGGTCGACAGTCCATTTAAGATGATGAGCGTCCTGGACGTCCTTCTACGTCAACTGACGACCTACACGTCGACAAAATCAACACCCTGGTGCGGGCAAATCCACGTCTGACTGTCAGGGACCTTGCTGAAGAGTGTGGGATATCAGTCGGATCTTGTTACGAGATTTTGACCGAAAAATTGAAGATGCACCGCGTTGCTGCGAAATTTATGCCTCAGAACTCGTGAGTTTTTGGCCAAAAACTCAATCACTGTTCTTTCCCACCCCTACTGACCTTGCTCCTTGCGAGTTTTTCTTGTTCCCAAACTCAAAAGACCCTTGAAAGGAAGAAGATTTGAGACGATTCCAGAGATTAAGGCAAATGCGACGAAGTAGCTGGAGGACATTCCAAAAGAAGCGTACCAGGACTGTTTCAACAAGTGGAAACACCGTTGGGATAAGTGTATGCGTTGGGGAGGAGAGTACTTTGAAGGGGTCCCAGACCTGTAATTTCTAAATAAAGTACATTTTGTATTCTGACGTCAGTCCGCGTATTTTTTGAACAGCTCTCGTATGACTGGTTGTGGGTTAAGAGATAACATGACAATGTAGTTGTGGGTTATTGGTTCACATAACAGTGTACTTGTGAGTTAATAGCCACCAGGACAATGTAGTTGTGGGCTAATAGATTGCTTAATAGTATAATTGTGGGATATTACTTTACATAATAGTGTAGTTGTGGGTTAATATTTTACTTAACAGTGTAGTTTGGGTTAACAGCTACAACCGCGGTGCAGTTGTAGGTTTATAGCTTACATGAAAGTGTAGTTGTGGGTTGATAGGATATATGACTGTGGTTGTTGGTTAAGAGATAACATGACAATGTAGTTGCTGGTTATTAGCTACCAAAACAGTGCAGTTATGGGTTAATAGCTACCAGGACAGAGTAGCTGTGGGATAATTGTTTACATGAAAGTATAGATCTGGATTAATAGTTTACATGACAACGTAGTTCTGAGTTAATGGTTTACGTGAGACTGCAGTTGTTGATTAATATTTTATGTAAGTGTGTGATTGTGGGTCAATAGTTTACAGGACAGTGTAGATGTGGGTTATTAGATTAAATAAGAGTGTAGTTGTGGGTTAATAGCTACCAGGACAGGTAATTGTGGGTTAATAGTTTACATGATTGCGTAGCTGCTAGTTAATAGGTTATATGGTTGTGGATTAATAGATCACATGACAGTGTAGTTGTGCATTAATAGTTTACATAACTATAGTTGATATTAAATAGTTACATGACAGTATTGTTTAGATTTAATAGTTACCAGGTCACTGTAGTTGTGGGTTAATAGCTACCAGGAGAGAGTAGTTGTGGGATTATAGTTTACATAATAGTGTTGTTATGGGATAAAGTTTACATGACAGACTAGTTATGGGTTAAACGTTTACTTGACAGTGTAGTTGTGGGTTAATAGTTTACATAATAGTGTAGTTGTAGGTTAATATTTTAGGTAACAGTGCTATTGTGGGTTAATACTTTTCAGGACAGTGTAGTTGTGGGTTAATAGCTACTAAGACAGAGTAGTTGTTGGTTACAGTTTATATGACAGATAAGTTGTGGGTTAATAGTTTATACGACAGTGTAGTTGTTGGTTAATAGTTTACAGGACAGTGTAGCTGTGGGTTAATAGTAGCATAATTCTGGATTAATATCAACCAGCACAATGTAGTTGTGGGTTAATAGTTTACATGTGAATGTAGTTGTGGGTTAATACCTACCAGGACAGTGTAGTAGTAGGTTTATAGTTTACATGGCGGTGTACTTGCTGGTTAATATTTTACGTACAGTTTGGTTATGGGCTAATAGCTTCCATAATAGTGTAGTTGTGTGTAGAAAGCTATCAGATCGGTGTTGTAGTGGGTTTATAGTTTACATGACAGTGTAGTTGTGGGTTTATAGTTTATATGACAGTGTAGTCGTCGATTAATAGATTACATGACAGTGTAGTTGTGGGTTTATAACAACAAGGACAGTGTAGTTGTTGGTTATAGATTTCATTACAGAATAGTTGTGGGTTAATAGTTTAAATAACAGTGTAGTTGTAGATTATTGTTTTGCATCACAGTGTAGTTTTGTAATATTAGGTACCAAGAGAGTGTAGTTGTGGATTAGTAGCTTATTTAACAGTGTAGTTGTGGTTTAATAATTTTAATGACAGAGACACCTGGGTCAATAGTTTACGTGACAGTGTAGTTGTGGTTTAATAGTTCAAATTACAGTGTAGTTATGGGTTAATAGCTACCAGGTCAGTGTAGATATGGGTTAATATTTTACATAACAGTATGTTGTGTGTTAATATTTTACATATCAGTGTAGTTGTATGTTAGTATTTTACATAACAGTATGTTGTGTGTTAATATTTTACATATCAGTATGTTGTGTGTTAATATTTTACATAACAGTATGTTGTGTGTTAATATTTTACATATCAGTGTAGTTGTGTGTTAATATTTTACATAACAGTATGTTGTATGTTAATATTTTACATAACAGTATGTTGTATGTTAGTATTTTACATAACAGTATGTTGTGTGTTAATATTTTACATAACAGTATGTTGTGTGTTAATATTTTACATAACAGTATGTTGTGTGTTAATATTTTACATATCAGTGTAGTTGTGTGTTAGTATTTTACATAACAGTATGTTGTGTGTTAGTATTTTACATAACAGTATGTTGTGTGTTAATATTTTACATAACAGTATGTTGTGTGTTAATAGCTACCGGGAGAAAGTAGTCGTGTGTAGGACAGTGTAGTTTTGTATTAATAGCTTACTTTACAGTGTAGTTGTGGGTTAATAGTTTAGATTACTGTGCAGCTGTGGGTTAATATGTTATATGACAGTGGAGTTGTGACTTAATAGTTTACATAATAATATAGTTGTGACTTAATAGTTCACATGAGAGTTTTGTTGTGGGCTAATAGCTACCACGACAGTATAGTAGTGAGTTAGTAGCTCTCAGGACAGAGTAGTTGTGGGATAATAGTTTACATGACAGTATAGTTGTGGATTGTAGTTTATATGGCAGACTAATTGTGGGTTATAGTTCACATGACAGGCTAGTTGTGGATTAATAGCATATATGACAGTCTAGTCGTGAGTTAATAGTTTACAGGACAATGTAGTTGTGGGTTAATAGTTTTTATGAGAGCATAGTTCTCGGTTAATAGTTACCAGCACATTGTAGTTGTACGTTAATAGGTTATATGAGAGTGTAGTTGTGTGTCATTAGCTACCAGAACAGCGTAGTGGTGAGTGTTAATTTACATAACATTGTAGTTGTGGGTGAATAGCTGTCAGGACAATGTAGTTGTGGGCTAATAGTTTACATGACAGTATTGTAGTGGGTTATAGCTTACCTTACAGACTAGTTGTTGGTTAATAGTTTACATAACAGTGTACTTTTAGGTTATTGGTTTACTCACAATGTAGTTGTGGATTATTAGGTAACAGGTAGATGTGGTTTAATAGCTACTAGAGCAGTATAGTTGTGGGTTAATAGTGTACTTAACAGTGTAGTTGCGGGTTAGTTTTGTACCTAATAGTGTAGTTGTTGGTTAATATGACAGTGAGGTCTGGGTTAATAGTTTATGTGACAGTGTAGTTTTCGTTAATAGTTTACATCACTGTGTAGTTTTGGGTTAATAGTTTACATCATTGTGTAGTTGTGGGCTAATAGCTACCAAGACAGTGTAATTATGGGTTAATATCTACCGCGACAGTGTAGTTGTGGGTTAATAGTTTTCATGACAGTGTAGATGCGGGTTATAATTTACATGACTGTGTAGTTATGAGTTAATAGTTTCCATGACAGTGTAGTTGAGGATTAAAATTTTACATGGCAGTGTAGTTCTGGGTTAACGGTTTACATGACAGTGTAGTTCTGGGTTAACGGTTTACATGACAGTGTAATTGTGATTTAATAATTTACGTGGAGTGTAGAGTTGGATTAATAGCTTATTTGATAGCGTAGTTGTGGGATAAAAGTTTACATTACGGTGTAGTTGTGGGTTAATAGATACCAGGATTGTGTAGTTGTGGGTTAAAAGTTTACATTACAGTGTAGTTGTGGGTTAAAAGTTTACATAATGGTGTAGTTTTGTATTAATAGCTAATAATACAGTTGAATTGTGTGTAATAGCTAGTAGGATAGTGTAGTTGTCGTTAATAGCTTCCAGAACAGAGTTTTGAGTTAACAGTTTACAGAAGACTGTATTTATGGATTCATTATTCTAGTAATACTCACAATATTCAGTATGTCAGTCACGATTTAATCTTTTAAAGCTAAAGGGGAGAAAAACGGTTCGACTATTTGAATTACGATGTACTATAATTAATTCGTTGAATTCACAATTTAAACCTTGCTCTATGTAATGTAATGTTATGTATGTAATGTAGTAGCTGTGAACACAATTCAACACTTTACTTTTGGAGTGAGAAGTGAATGTCACATTTAGGTTTTATTAGACTGTTTCACACACAGAACGGCTATCAAATTACTATTAGGCTAATGACAGAGAGATACTGCAATGTACAGGCTAATGATAATGTACATTGCAATGTACAGGCTAATGGTAATGGATGCTGTAATGTTGAATGTTAATGATAAATAGACTGTAATATTGAAGACTTGTGATAAAAATATGCTGTAATGGTAATGGCTAATGATAAATAAAATCTCTGAGGTTAATCATAAATAGACTGCAGTGTTCAAGTCTCGTGATAAATAGACACCGTTGTGTTGGAGGTTAATGATAAATAGATACTGTAATGTTGAAGTCTTATGATAAATAGACAATTGATCACTTTAATAACATACCATAACACTCAGCGTTTAACCTTTTGATCATCTTAATAATATACCAAAACACTCAGTATTTAACCTGTTAATAACCTTAATAACATACCATAATTTAGTGCTTGAGAGTTTCATGTTTTTTTATCTGGATAAAACTAGTAAATACGACATAGTTAAATGGCCAGTTCAGATAAACCGGATGTCTGAAGGTCTTGCCAGGCGAGAAACTATTTTCCAATGTATTATATTCTGTTTTAGGAGTTCGGTACTAAACTGGGTTTGTTCGACATTATAAAATACGTTAAGTGTTATCACAAAATATGAAGGTTTGATTTAAGAACCAATTCTGAATTCTGTTGATGGTGTCACGAATTGTAATAAATTTTAGTGGTTTCTACCCTTAACATTTTGGGACTAGGACTCGTTTTTAAGAAGTAGTAAATATTAGTAATTACTGTTTTCTTTCTACTGGTATCACTGTTATCAAACACGAAGGGCTCCGCATGTCCAGGTGGTTAATTATCTCGGCACGTAATCTGATGCTCGCGGGCACGACCAAACATGCTTGCTCTTTCATACATTGGGGCGTTATAAATTGCTAGTCAATCCCACTATTCGTTGGTAAAAAAGTAGCCCAAGAGCTGGTGTTGGATGATGTTAACTAGCTGCTTTCCCTCTAGTCTTACTCTACTAAATTATGGATAGGTAGCGCTGATAACCCTCGTGTGGTTTTGCGCGAAATTAACAAACAATTAAACATGATATGTTGATTACGTAGATTTCTTTAATTTTCTTTGATTTGTTGTTCTCTAAGTTATCAGAATGTTTTGGTAATATAAGTTACAGAAATAACGTGAGTTGTTAGATAAAATAATTCTTGTTATTTGTATTTTGTCAAAAATACTCATGTGCTATTTCGTGTTCTTTATGAAAAAAATGTAATCTTTAAAGTTAAACTTATTTGTGAAGACGTCGAACAGAATAGTATTGACGAACTTCAAGCAATCTTTACTTAACAAGAAATGTTGAGAAGAAACGATGCGTGACAGATTTTCAAAAAGAAAAGTTCAAAGAAATGATTTATGATAAAAGTGTCAGTAATGAAAATGATTCCTTAGTAATTTATTCATCACCAGACTGTCAAAACTCGAACTCAAGATAAATCAATGGTTTCCTTGAATATTTCTTTACATACACATCGAGTTTTCAATATAAATTTCTTTTTTCATTTCTCAGATTTCTGTATAATCAGTTTCCAAAACTTTGGTTTGTTTTCCTTTGGATGAAAGTTTAAAAAATATCATTAATTTAAAAATGTGCCACTAGAAAATAATTGTTAGCTGTAAAACACAAAACATCAAGACTAAAGCATGTTTTATGAACGAAGCTAGGAAAAAAATTTAATTTAATAAGGAAGATAGTCAAATATGCTAGTGTCTTCATTTGTACCTTTATAAATATATGGAGTACAGTAGAGTTTAAAAAAATAAAATAAATTACAAACAAATTAATGTTCAGAGAAATCGTATGCTATTAATTATGTTTATTTGTAAGTTACGTCAGTATCACTACTGGCCAAAATTTTTAAACCAATGAACATAAAGAAAAAATATGCATTTTGCGTTGTTAGACTCAACCACTTATTTGAGTAGAGCTTCGAAAGATGAAAATAAGAAAAGTGAAAATAAAAATAAAAACCTTTCTAGCATTTAATAGAGAAAATGTGAACACTATGAAATGAGCCTAAATACTAGCTGGTCATAATTTTATATGCAAAAACGGCTCGTTTGGGTTGAGAAAATATTTTACATAGAAGAGCGAACAACGAGCCGTTTTTGCATATAAAATTCTCAACAAATGGGTTTCTCGACATCACTGATAGCTGGTCATAAGTTTAAGAACATACTGAAACGAAGCGTTAATCGGTAAAAACGTAAGGAAATTTAGTCATTTATGTTCAAGCATTAGCCTTGTCAACATCTCCTGTGTTACATTTGGTAAAAACATGGCAAAGGCAAAAAGTTGAGAGAGTTGAACGTGGCAAAATTGTCGAGCTGCAAAAGTAAGGTCTCTCTCAACGTGCTATCGTTGATGAGATTGGGTGTAGTAAAACTGCTGTTGCAAATTTCTTAAAAGAACTGAGGGATACGGAACGAGAATTTCAAGTGGTCGGCCCAAGAAAATTTTGCCAGCGTTGAGTAGGAGAATTTGACGGGTTGTCCGGCAAGACACCATCTGATAATTGAACCAGATTAAGGCCCTTACAAACGCAGAATGCTGCTCAAGAACATAAGATGGCATCTACGAGAGAAAAGCTTTAAAAACTGTAAACGTCTTCAAAGGCCATGCCTCCTTCCACACCATGAATCAGCTTGGTTAACTTTGCTGAGAAGCACCAAACATGGGACATAGAAAAGTGGATGAAGGTTTTGTTCTCTGATGGGGAAAAAATTAACCTGGATGGTCTAGATGGCTTCCAACGTTAATGGCACGATAAGGATATCCCTCTGGAAACATTTTCTACACAACACAGTGGAGGAGGTTCTATTATAATCTGGGGTGCTTTTTCCTTCCATGGAACAATAAAGCTTCAGGTTATACAGGGGTGGCAAACAGCAGCTGGCTGCATTGGCATGTTAGAGAGAGCATCCTTATTGACTGAGGGCTCTAGCTTGTGTAGAAATTACTGGATCATTCATCAGGACAACACTACAGTCCACGATGCCCGCAAATGCTCAAATAAGTGGTTGAGTCTAACAACGCATAATTCATATTTTTTTCTTCATGCTTATTGACCTTAAGATTTTGGCCAGCCGTGCATGTTGTGTTTATTTATCAGTTACGTCAGAATCACAGTTTTAATATATCTTGTGTTTGTTTATCAGTTACGTCAGTATCACAGTTCTAATATTTTTATGTATATTTGTGTTATATCAGTTTTACAGATTTGTTATTTGTTGTGTTTATTTATGAGTTACGTCAATGTCACAGTTGTAATATTTTTGTGTTTATTTGTAAGCTACGTTAATATTAGTTTTATTCTTGTGTTTTGTAAGTTACGTCAGTAACATTGTTTTAATATATGTTGTATTTATTTATCAGTTACGCCAGCGTCACAGTTTTCATGTGTTGTGTTTGTTTATAACTTACGACAGTGTCACAGTTTTATTATTTATTGTGTTTATTTGTAAGTTATGTCAGTATCATAGTTTTATTATTTGTTGTGTTTATTGATGAGTTACGTCAGTATCGCAGATTTACTAAATGTTGTGTTTATTTATAAATTATGTTAATATCACAGTTTTGCCATTTGTTGTGTTTATTTATCAGTTTTGTCAGTATCGCAGTTGTAATATTTATGTGTTTATTTGTACGTTACGTCAGGATCACAGTTTCATTATTTAATTTGTTTGTATATAAGTTACGTTAGTATCACATTTTTGATATTTGTTGTTTATATTTGTAAATTACGTTAGCATCACAGTTTTAATATATGTTGTGTTTAATTGTAAGTTACGTCAGGATCACAGTTTTAATATTTGTTGTTTATTTGTAAGTTACGTCAGAATCACAGTTTTAATATTTGTTGTGTTTGTTTGTAAACGTCAGTATCACAGTTCTAATAGATGCTGTGTTTATATATAAGGAACGTCAGTATCACAGTTGTAATATTTTTGTGTTTATTTATAAGTTACGTCAGTATCACAGTTTTAATATATGTTGTATTTATTTGTAAGTTACGTCAGTATCACAGTTTTAATATTTGTCATGTCTGTAATTTGATTCTTGGAACACGCCCAGACATGTGACTCTTTCTTCATTAGTTATTTAATAAGATATACTATGTTAATAATAACGCGAGTAATTAATACAAACAGTAATACGTTCTTGCCTTACTTGACAAGATAAATCTAAACGTGTTAAGCTATTAAAGAGAATTACATAGAACCATTGTGCTTACTGGCACGTGGAATGTTGTACTGTTTGTGGATATGATCAAGTGTATTTCGTATTACATGTTCTTACGTTTCTGTTATTATTACTTGGAGAGTGAAGACAACGTGTTTGTAACTTGTGTGATGTTTTGTTTCCATGACTACCAAAAGTATCGCAGAATTTTATAAATCAGAAAACTCAAAGGAACGCGAGTGACGTGAGTAACTCATAACATGAATGACTTTTTACGTAACTTCCAGATAAGTGACTTTCTGAGAACATATCCTTCGTTTTTACGTACCTTCAACATAAGTGACTTTCTGAAAACATATCCTTCGGTTTTACGTACCTTCGACAGGAGTGACTTTCTGAGGACATATCCTTCAACATGAATATGTTTGTGAGGACCAACCATAAGTTTTTAGCTACCTTAAACATGAGTGTTTTTGTGAGGACCTACCATAACTTTTTATCTACCTTCAACATAATTAGGAAAGGAATGCAGAACGTACACATTTTCAGACAGTAACAGCGACATAATGAAGGTTAAGATAATGTTTTTTTATTGTTTTGAACACTTAATGTCTACAAGAATGAAGTAATCCATAAAACAATGGCGTATTTATAAAACCACAATTTGATTTGCTTTCATTATTTTATTGAATTCGAGTTGCTTCTTGTTTAGGTCTCAAAAGTTCGGAACTAGTTTTACAACCAAGTTCAAGTCGTAAAAAGTAAAAACCACGAAAATATGTGTACAACAATTTTATATGCAAAAACGGCTCGTTTGGGTTCAGAAAATATTTTAAATAGAAGAGCGAACAACGTTTCGACCTTCTTCGGTCATCGTCAGATCCCTTCGAAGAAGGTCGAAACGTTGTTCGCTCTTCTATTTAAAATATTTTATGAACCCAAACGAGCCGTTTTTGCATATAAAATTCTCAACAAGTGGGTTTCTCGACATCACTGATTATGTGTACAACAGTCTGTGAAAAATACCGCGTCAACGAAGATAAAAAATGCAACAGTAAATACAATAAAATGTAAATAGTAAACATATTATGCATAAGATTAATTCTATCTCTGATAAACCCTTGATATTGGTGATTTCTAGTAGATTACACATTACCATAGTAAACTATATTTCTTAACAAAATAATATTATAAATAAACTATAATTTCATATCGTGTTTAGGTTTAAAACGATTCTATTATAAATGTCTGTAAATTAAATTCAATGTAGTAATGTAGTTAGTTTATATATTTAATGTCAAAAACCGAAACGGTGAAATATTTTTAAATTATTTAAAATCAGAATAATTACGTATACAATATGGAAACAAAATATTTTAAAATATAAAAAAAATTATGCTCGTTACTAAAACTCATCGTAAGCAGGAAAATATCCTTCGCCGTATAATAAACCAAATGTGGAATATTCCACAGATCCCAGTTTTCACTGTTTAATATTAACAGAACTGTCGAACAACACTGTCAGTAATTACACGTATTAGGGCTGAACACTTTCTGTGTTTTGTTTGTTTATACATACGAACTGGTTTCTCAGATATATTTCCTTGTTTCCAAATAATCTTCATTACCCACATTCTAATGTCCACCACAGATATTGATAGTGACCTATTACCATAAGGTCTCGCTGCTTCGTATCTTGTCTTTTTAGTGGTTAAACGTTTGAGATATAACATACATCGTTATATTAAACAAAATAGAGCTACAGTCATGTGAAAAAGTTAGGACACCCCCACATTTATTCTCACTTAAAATGGCTGAACTCAAACACAGGTGTGTCACACCAGGTGCACATGATTAAAAGATCGTTACTTAGCATTTTGAATGAGGCTTGTCCTATTTAAACCTCAGACATTTTGTTTGGCGTGCTCCTGACTGTTGAAGTGAGAGTGAGTACCATGGTGAGAGCAAAAGAGCTGTCTGAGGCCTTCAGAAAGAAAATTGTAGCAGCTTATGAGTTTGGTAAGGGATTTAAAAAGATCCCAAAAGATTTTGAAATCAGCCATTTCACTGTCCGGAAAATACGAGTCAACAAGTGGAGGGCTTTCAAAACAACTGCCAACATGCCCAGGTCTGGTCATCTTATCAAATTCACCCCGAAAGTAGACTGCAAGAGGCTAAAAGAGGTCTCCAAACACCCTAACATGTCATCACGAGACCTACAGTACGCTCTGGCTACTGTTGATGTGAAAGTGCATACCTCTACAATCAGAAAGAGACTGCACAAGTTTAACTTGCATGGGAGGTGTGCAAGGAGGAAACCTTTGCTCTCTAAGAGAAACATCAAGGCCAGACTGAAGTTTGCCAGAGAGAATGTAGACAAAGACCAGGATTTCTGGAATAATGTTCTTTGAACAGATAAGTCCAAAATTGAATTATTTGGACACCAGAACAGAGGACGTGTTTGGAGTAAACTAAACATAGCATTCCAGGAAAAGAACCTCATACCAAATGTAAAACATGGGGATGGAAGTGTCATGATTTGGGGTACTTTGCTGCAGCAAGACCTGGACAGCTCACAATCATAGAATTCACCAAGGACTGGCTGAAAACTAAGAAATGGAGAGTCCTGGAATGGCCGAGTCAAAGCCCAGATCTTAATCCCATTGAGATGCTGTGGGGTGACTTGAAACGGGCTGTACATGCAAGAAACCCCTCAAACATCTTACAGCTGAAAGAATTCTGCATTGAGCAGTGGGGTAAACGTTCTTCAGACCGATGTCAGAGACTGGTAGATGGCTACAAGAAGTGTCTCACTGCAGTTATTTCAGCCAAAGGGGGTGACACTAGCTATTAGAGGGTAGGGTGTCTTAACTTTTTCCTCAGTTAGAATATGCATTTTTGTAGAATTACATTTACAGAATATCTCGAAAAGTTTTTTTCTTGAGTTTTAATTGTTTTAAGTCGTGGCATTTATCACATTGTATTTTATAAATAATGTTGATGTGGTGTTTGTCAGTGTAGTTTTTACATAGTATAGACCTCAGTTTTGTCCCTGGTTCTTGAATAAATTTGGTATTAACTGGAATGTCATATTTTGTTACCAGTTTAGTGGTGAATGTAATGCTGTGTTAATTTCTTGTGTCATAAAAATATTGACTAGAACTGGTGATACTGGGTTGCCCATAGTTAGGCCATTTATTTGTATATAGTTTTGGTTGTTGAACATGATGTTTGTCTTCATTGTGGTGAATTCTATGAGGGTTGCTAACTGGTTACTGGGAATGTCTATAATTGGGTTAGGGTCTCGGATATAGAGTTCTTAGGCTATCTTGCAGGTTTCAGTGGTTGGAACTTTTGTAAAGAGGGATATAACATCGAAACTGGCCATTAAGGCTTTATGATTAAGTTGATTAAAGTTAGATTTGAAATTAAAAGAGTCTTTGATGAATTAACAGGCTGATGTTACATATTTGGAGAATGCCCATGCTATGTATTTACCAAGATTGTAATTAAATGATTTATATGTGGACATTATTGGTCGTAATGGACAATCTGGTTTATGAGGTTTGGGGATGCCGTATATTTGCGGTGTGCTTGAGTCGGTTTTACATAGGTAGGAATAAAGTTGTGTTGGCTTTTTTTCATTTTCAGTAGTTATTTGTCTTGTTGCGTCTCGTGTGTCTTTGTTGGAATTTTGTGTATTGGTTTAAATTTGTTCGTGTCTGATAGGATGTTCTTCATTTTTTGGATGTATTCATTCGTGTTCATTATGACTATAGCGTTACCTTTATCTGCTTTTAGAATTTTTATGTTTTCATCTTGTTTCAGGTTTTTAATGGAATTAATGTCTCTTTTTGCAATATTATTTTGTAGCTTTCTGTTTTGTGAAATTATTTGATGGTTTTGTAAGAAAATTCTTTGAAAAAATCGTTTAAGATGTTGTTTTTAGGTGTTTCTGGAAAATATAATTTTTAATTTTACCTAGGAAGTTTGGCTGTTGGATGTCAATAAAATTATCTAAGTTGTCTTCTTTTTGTTGGTTATTTTGGTTGTTGGCCTGGCATGACCGAGCGCGTAAGGCGCGCGACTCGTAACCGAGGGTCGCGCTAAACATGCTCGCCCTCCCAGCCGTGGGCGTATAATGTGACGATCAATCCCACTATTCGTTGGTAAAAGAGTAGCCTAAGAGTTGGCGGTGGGTGGTGATGACTAGCTGCCTTCCCTCTAGTCTTACACTGCTAAATTATGGACGGCTAGCACAGATAGCCCTCGAGTAGCTTTGTGCGAATGTCCAAAAAACAAACAAACAATTTTGGTTGTTTCCTTGTTTTTGTTTTCTGTAGAAAGTATCACAAGTATCTTCTAAACATGTTTTAATTTCTAAAGTTAGAATGCCCCAAGGTGTTATTGCGAAGTTGAGTTCTTTGTTAAGTAGATGTATTCCGTCTGTGTTGTGGGTCTTCTCGTCATCACGAAAAATTAGTTCCTTGTTCTTGGTCTTATGAATTAAAATATATCAGAAAATATTTGTACATGAAAACACAGAATGATTCCTGTCGCCGATTTAATAATAAAACTAAAGTTATTAAAGTGTTATTTAAATTTCATTTGTATTTATTAAAAGAAACAACAACACATTACTAGTTAGCGTAGATAATAAAACCAACGTTTAGAGTTCGACAGTATTGTAATTAAATAATGAAAGTGTGATTCATTGAATAACTTCTGATAAACTAATAACTTTATCATTATTGTTACGATAAAGTTTTTAACCGTACGTTTTCACCATGCTACATAATTATCAACATTTTTGTATTGAAATAACAATAAATCAACAAAATAATTCAACATTTACCTCAAAGAAAACAATACAGTTGGTATTGTGGTCAGATATTTATAATCTGAACACAATATAACTGGTTTTGTGGTTAGAATATTTATAACCTGAATACTGTATAGTGGGTTTTGTGGTTGGAATATTTATAATCTGAATGCAGTATGGTTGATTTTGTGGTTGGAAAATTTATAATCTGAATACAGTAAAGTTGGTTTTGTTGAAAGAATATTTATAATCTTAATACAATATAGTTGGTTTTGTGGTTGGAATATTTATAATCTAAAACAGTATAGTTGGTTTTGTGGTTGGAATATGTATAATCTAAATACATTATAGTTGGTGTTGTGGATAGAATATTTATATTCTGGATGCAGTATAGTTGGTATTGTGGACAGAATATTTATAACCTGAATACTGTATAGTGGATTTTGTGGTTGGAATATTTATAATCTGAATACAATATAGTTGATTTTGTGGTTAGAATATTTATAATCTGTTTACAGTATTATTGATGTTGTGGTTTGAATATTTTAATCTGAATACAATATAGATGGTTTTGTGGTTGGAATATGTATTATCTGAATACAGTATAGTTGGTTTTGTGGTTAGAATATCTATAATCTGAATACAATATAGTTGTTATTGTGGTTAGAATATTTATACACTGAATACAATATAATTATTATTGTGGTTAAAATATTAATAATCAGAATACAATATAGGTGGTTTTGTGGTGAGAATATTTATGATATGAATACATTATAGTTGGTTTGCAATTAGAGTATTTATAATCTTCATACAGCATAGTGGATTTGTGGTTAGAATATTTAAAATCTAAATAAAATATAGTTGGTATTGTGGTTAAAATATTTATAATCTGAATACAGTATAGTTGGTATTGTGTTTAGAATATTTATAAGCTGAATACAGTATAGTTGGTTTTGTGTTAGAATATTTAAAATCTAAATATAATTTAGTTGGTATTATGATTAGAATATTTATTAACTGAATACAGTATAGTTGGTATTGTGTTTAGAATATTTATAAGCTGAATACAGTATAGTTGGTTTTGTGGTTGGAATATATATAATCCGAATATAGTACAGTTGGTATTGTGTTTAGAATATTTATAATCTGGATGCAGTATAGTTGGTATTGTGGATAGAATATTTATAATCTGAATACAATATAGATGGTTTTGTTGTTGGAATATTTATAAACTGAATATAATATAGTTAGTTTTGTCGTTAGAATATCTAAAATCTGAATATAAAGAGTTTTTATTGTGGTTACAATATTTATAATTTGAATAAAGTATAGTTGGTTTTGTGGTTTGAATATCTATAATTTGAATATAATATAGATTGTTTTATGATTAAAATATTTAAAATCTGAACATAATATAATTGGTTTTGTGGTTAGAATATTTATAATCTGAATACTCTTTAGTCTGTTTTGTGGTAGGAATATTTATAATGTGAATATAAAATAGTTGGTATTGTGGTTAGATTATTTATAATGTGAAAATAGTATAGTTGGTTTTGTGGTTAGTATATTTCTAATGTGTATACAATATTGTTGGTTTTGTTGAAAAAAAAAATATAATCTGAATACCAAAAAGCTAATTTTGTGGAATGCAATATGGTTGATATTGTGGTTGGAATATGTATAATTTGAATACAATATAATTGGTTTTGGGTGAGAATATTTGAAATCTGAATATAATATAGTTGGTTGTGTGGTTAGAATATTTAAAATCTGACAAAAAATCGTTTTTTTGGGAGTTACAATATTTAAAATTTGAAAATATTGTTTTTTTGTGATTAGAATATTAATAATCTGAATACAATAATATTTACAATATTTATAATTTGAATGAAATATACTTGGTTTTCTGTTGAAAAAAATATAATCTGAATAGAATACAGTTTGTTTTGTGGTTGGAATATTTATAATATGAATATTGTATAGTTGGTATTGTTGTTAGAATATTTATAATCTGAGAACAATATAATCTAATTTGTGGTTAGAATATTTATAATCTTAATTTTGTATTGTTGGTTTTGTGGTTAGAATATTTACAATCGGAATACCATATAGTTGATATTGTGCATATAATATTTATAATCTGAATTCAGTATAGTTGGTATTGTTGATAGAATATTTATAATCTTAATACAGTATAACTGATCTTGTGGTTAGAATATCTATAATCTGAATACAATATAGTTGTTTTTGTTGTTGGAAAATTTATAATATGAATGTAGTATAGTTGATTTTGGGGTTAGAATATTTATAATCTTAATATAGTTGGTGTTGTGGTTAGAATATTTATAACATGAATACAGTATAGTTAGTTTTGTTGTTAGAAAATTTGTAGTCTTTATACATTATAGTTGGTTTTGTGCTTAGAGTATTTATAATCATCATACAATACCATATAGTTGATATTGTGCATATAATATTTATAATCTTAATACAGTATAATTGAACTTGTGATTAGAATATCTATAATCTGAATACAATATAGTTGTTTTTGTTGTTGGAAAATTTATAATATGAATGTAGTGTAGTTGATTTTGGGGTTAGAATATTTATAATCTGAATTCAGTATTGTTGGTGTTGTGGATAGAATATTTATAATCTGACTTCAGTATAGTTGGTATTGTTGTTAGAATATTTGTAATCTTAATACAGTATAATTGATTTTGTGGTTGGAATATTTATAATGTTAATGCAGTATAGTTGGTATTTTGGATAGAATATTTATAAACTGAATATATTGCACAGTTGGGTTTGTAGTTAAAATATTTATAACCTTAATACAGTATAGCTGGTTTTGTGGAATATTTGTAATCTGATTACAGTAAATTGGTTTTGTAATTGGAATATTTATAACCTGAATACAATATAATTGGTTTTGTGGTTAGAATATTTAAAATCTGAATATAATATAGTATGTTTTGCGGTTAGAAAATTTATGATATAAATACTTTATAATTGGTTTTGTGGTTAGAATATTTATAATCTGTGTGCAGTATAATTGTATTGTGGTTAGAATATTTTTAATCTGAATGCAATATAGTTGGTTTTGTGGTTAGAATATTAAGAATCTCAATAGAATATACTTGGTATTGTGGTTAGAATATTTATAATCTAAATACAGTATAGTTGGTTTTGTGGTTGGAATATCTATAATCTGAATATAATATAGAATTTTTTATGATTAAAATATTTAAAATCTGAATATAATATAGTTGGTTTTGTGGTTAGAATATTTATAATCTGAATACACTATAGTCTGTTTTGTGCTTAGATTATTTATAATGTGAAAATAGTATATTTTCTTTTGTGGTTAGAATATTTCTAATGTGTATACAATATTGTTGGTTTTGTTGTAAAAAAATTATATTCGGAATACCAAAAAGTTAATTTTTTGGAATGCAATTTGATTGATATTGTGGTTGGAATATTTATAATTTAAATGCAATATAATTGGTTTTGTGTGAGAATATTTGAAATCTGAATATAATATAGTTGGTGTTGTGGTTAGAATATTTATAATGTTAACACAATATAGTTGGTTTTGTTATGAGAATATTTATAATCTTAATACAGTATAGTTTGTTCTGTGGTTAGAAAATTTATATTTTGAATGTCTTGTTGGTTTTATGGTTCCAATATTTATAATCTGAATACACTATAGTTGGTTATAATACTTATAACCTGAAAGAATATATTTGGTTTTTAAGTTGAAATATTTATAATCGGAATACAATATAGTTGGTATTGTTGTTTGAATACTTTTAATCTGAATACAGTATAGTTGGTATTGTGGTTAGAATATTTATAATCTGAATACAGTGCAGTTGTTTTTTTTCGTTGGAATATTTATAATATGAATATAGTATAGTTGGAGTTGTGGTTAGAATATTTATAATCTGAATACAATATAGTTGATATTGTGGATAGAATATTTATAATCTGAATACAATATAGCTGATATTGTGGATAGAATATTTATAACCTGAATTCAGTGTAGTCGGTGTTGAGAATAAAATAGTTATAGTCTGACTTCAGTATATTTGGTATTGTTGTTAGAATATCTATAATCTTAATACAGTATAATTGATTTTGTGGTTAGAATATCTATAATCTGAATATAATATAGAATTTTTTATGATAAAGAAATATTAAAATATTTTATCATAGAGTTGGTTTTGTTGTTAGAAAATTTATAATATGAATATATTATAGTTAATTTTGGGGTTAGAATATTTATAATCTTGATATAGTATAGATGGTTTTGAGGTTAGAATATTTATATTTTTAATATCATGTTGTTAGTTTTATGGTTGCAATATATATAATCTGAATACACTGTAGTTGGTTTTGTGATTGGAATATTTATAACGTGAATACAGTATATTTGGTTTTGTTGTTAGAAAATTTGTAGTCTTTATACATTATAGTTGGTTTTGTGCTTAGAGTATTTATAATCCTCATACAAGATAATTAGTTTCTCGTTAGAGTACTGAAAATCTTAATTTAATATGGTTGGTATTGTGGTTAGACTATTTATGATCTGAATGCAGCATATTTGGTTTTGTAGATAGAATATTTATCATCTTAATAAAGTACAGTTGGTTTTGTTGTTCAAACATTTATAACCTGAATACAATATTGTTGGTTTTGTAGTTAGAGTATTTATGATCTGAATACAATGTTTTATGGTAAGAATATTTAAAATTTGAATATAATATAGTTGCTTATTGTCGTTGGAATATTTATAATCTGAGTACAGTATAACTGGTTTGGTGTTGAAAAATTGTAATCTGAATGCTATATAATTCATTTGTGGTTATAATATGTAAAGTCTGTGTATAATATAGTTGGTTTTGTGTCAGAATATTTAAAATCGTAATTTAATATTGTTGGTATTCTGGTTAGAATATTTATAGAACTGAATACAGTACAATTGGTATTATGATGAGAATAATTATAATTTGAATAGAATATAGTTTGTTTTGTGGTTGGAATATTTATAATATGAATATAGTATGGTTGGTATTGTGGTCCGAATACTTACAACCTGAATACAGTATATCTGGTTTTGATGTGAGAATATTTAAAATCTGCATATAATACAGTTGGTTTTGTGTTAGAATATTTAAAATCTTAATTCCATATAGCTGGTTTTGTGGTTGGAATATTTATAGTCTTAATACAATATATTTGGTTTTTTGTTAAAAATTATAATCTGAATGCTATGTAATTGGTTTTGTGGATTCAATATTTATAATCTGAATATGGTACAGTTGGATTTGTGGTTAGAATATTTATAATCTAAATACAATATAGTTCATTTGTTGTTAGAATATGTAAAATATGTATATAATATAGTTGGTTTTGTGTTAGAATATTTAAAATCTCAATTGAATATAGTTGTATTGTGCTTTGAATATTTATAGAACTGAAAAGAGTACAATTGGTATTATGGTGAGAATAATTATAATTTGAATACAATATAGTTTTTTTGTGGTTGGAATATTTATAATATGAAAATAGTATAGTTGGTTTTGTTGTTAGAAAATGTATAATCTGAATACATAAAATTTGGTTTTGTGGTTAGAATATTTATAATTATAATGCAGTAGAGTAGTTTTGTGGTTAGAATATTTATAATCTGAAAACCATATTGGTGGTTTCTGTGGTTGTAATATTTAAAATGTGAATACACTATAGTTTGTTTTTTGCTTAGAATATTAGCAATCTGAATACAGTAGAGTTGGTTTTGATGTTAGAATATTTATAACCTCAACATATTATAGTTGGTTTTGTGGTTAGAATATTTAAAATCTGTTTATAATATAGTTGGTTTTGGGTTAGAATATTTAAAATCTTAATTTAATATAGATGGTATTGTGTTCAGAATATTTATAAACTGAGTAAAGTATTGTTTTTTTTTGTGGTTAAAAAATCTATAATCTGAATGCGATATAGTTGGTTTTTGGTTAAAAAATTATAATTTGAATACAGTATAGTTGGTTTTGTGTTTAGAATATATAAAATATGAACACAATATATTCGGTTTTGTGTTAAAAAATTATTATCTGAATACTATATAGTTGGTTTTGTGGATTCAATATTTATGAACTGAATATAGTACAGTTGGATTTGTTGTTAGAATAAGAATAATCTAAATACAATATAGTTGATTTGGGGTTAGAATATGTAAAATCTGTATGTAAATAGTTGGTTTTGTGTTAGAATATTTAAAATCTTAATTTAATATAGTTGAAATTGTGGTTAGAATATTTATGGAACTGAATACAGTACAATTGGTATTATGGTGAGAATAATTATAAGCTGAATACAATATAGTTTATTTTGTGGTTGGAATATTTATAATATGAATATAGTATAGTTGGTATTGTGGTTATAATAATTATAACCTGAATACAGTATAGTTGGTTTTGTTATTAGAAAATTTATAATATGAATACAGTATAGCTGGTTTTGTGGTTAGAATATTTATAATATTAATACAGTTTAGTAGTTTTGTGGTTAGAATATTTATAATCTTAAGACCATATGGTTGTTTTTTGTGGTTGTAATATTTATAATGTGAATACACTATAGTTGTTTTTGTGCTTAGAATATTAGCAATCTGAATACAGTATAGTTAGTTTTGTGGTTGGAATATCTATAACCTGAATATAGTACAGTTGGTTTTGATGTTATAATATTTATAATCTTAACACATTATAGTTGGTTTTGTGATTAGAATATTTAAAATCTGTATATACTACAGTTGGTTTTGTGTTAGAATATTTAAAATCTGTATATACTACAGTTGGTTTTGTGTTAGAATATTTAAATATTAATTCAATATAGTTGGTATTGTGGTTAGAATATTTATAAACAGAGTAAAATATTGTTTGGGTTTGTGGTTAAAAAATTTATAATCTGAATGCTGTATAGTTGGTTTTTTTAGTTAAAAAATTATAATCTGAATATATTATAGTTGGTTTTGTGGTTGGAATATTTATAATCTTAATACAATATACTCCATTTTGTGTTAAAAAATATAATGTGAAAACTATATAGTTGGTTTTGTGGATTCAACATTTATAATCTGAATATAGTACAGTTGGATTTGTGGTTAGAATAATAATAATATAAATACAATATAGTTCATTTGGGGTTAGAATATGTAAAATCTGTATATAATACAGTTGGTTTTGTGTTAGAATATTTAAAATCTTAATTCAATATAGTTGGTATTGTGGTAAGAATATTTATAAACTTAGTGAAATATAGTTTGTGTTTGTGGTTAAAAAAATATATAATCTGAATGCAGTACAGTTGGTTTTTTGGTTAAAAAATTATAATCTGAATGCAGTACAGTTGGTTTTGTGGTTGGAATATTTATAATCTTAATACAATATAGTTGGTTTTGTGGTTAGAATATATAAAATATGAACATAATATATTTGGTTTTGTGTTAAAAAAAATTATATCTGAATACTATGTAGTTGGTTTTGTGGATTCAATATTCTGAATATAGTACAGTCGGATTTGTTGTTAGAATATGAATAATCTAAATACAATATAGTTGATTTGGGGTTAGAATATGTAAAATCTGAATATAAATAGTTGATTTTATGTTAGAATATTTAAAATCTTAATTTTATATAGTTGAAATTGTGGTTAGAATATTTATGGAACTGAATACAGTACAATTGGTATTATGGTGAGAATAATTATAATCTGAATACAATATAGTTTGTTTTGTGGTTAGAATATATAAAATATGAACACAATATATTTGGTTTTGTTTTAAAAAATTATCATCTGAATACTATATAGTTAATTTTGTGGATTCAATATTATAATTTGAATATAGTGCAGTTGGATTTGTGGCTAGAATAATAATAATCTAAATACAATATAGGTCATTTGGGGTTAGAATATGTAAAATCTGTATAAAATACAGTTGGTTTTGTGTTAGAATATCTAAAATCTTAATTTAATATAGCTGGTATTGTGGTTAGAATATTTATGGAACTGAATACAGTACAATTGGTATTATGGTGAGAATAATTATAATCTGAATACAATATAGTTTGTTTTATGGTTAGAATATAATATAGTTGGTATTGTGGTTAGAATATAATATAGTTGGTATTGTGGTTAGAATATTTATAATCTGAATAGAGTATAATTGGTTTTGCGGTTAGGATATTTATATTCTGAATACAATATAGTTTGTTTTATGGTTAGAATATAATATAGTTGGTATTGTCGTTGGAATATTTATAATCTGAGTACAGTATTGTTGGTTTTGTGGTTAGAATATTTATAATCGGAATACAGTGCAGTTGGTTTTGTTGTTCGAATATTTATAAACTTAATACAATATAATTGGTTTTGTGGTTAGGATATTTATAATCTGAATACAATATAGTTTGTTTTATGGTTAGAATATTTAAAATCAGAATATAATATGGTTGGTATTGTGGTTGGAATATTTATAATCTGAGTGCAGTATAACTAGTTTTTTATTTAGAATGTTTATAATTTGAATATAGTATAGTTGGTTTTGTGGTTGGAATATTTATGTCCTGACTACAATATATTTGATTTTGTGGTTAGATTATTTATAATCTGAATACAATATAGTTGGTTTTGTGGTTACAATATTTATAATCTGAATGCACTATAGTTGTTATTGTGGTTAGAGTATTTATAATCTGAATACAGTATCGTTGGTTTTGTGGTTGGAATTTTTATAATTTTAATACAATATAGCTTGTTTTGTGGGTAGAATATTTATAACCTGACTACAATATAGTTGGTTTTGTGGTTATAATATTTATAATGTGAATACAATATAATTGGTTTTGTGGTTAGAATATCTATTATCTGAATACAGTATAGTTGGTTTTATGGTTGGAATATTTATAATTATATTTCAGCAATATCAAAAGTAACGATTAAAAATGGAAAAGTAGAAAAACGAAAGTGTTGGTATTCCTACTAGGGGGCGTATGGGGACATCAATAGAACAAATAACGTAACTAAAGTTACAGCAGCGAGGAATAACACAAGCCATAACCTATCACACACTAGCGACATCTGTTGCCACTCCATTTTGATGTTTTCTTTTCTTGACTGCTCATCTGCTCTTTTCTCGTTTCTTTCAACAGCTTCGTAAATTTTTCCAACGATTTTCAAAACCTGTCGTGTGTATTCATCCGCAGAATAATCACTCGCTTCACCCATCTCCATCCGCTTCCTCAGTCGAGGCGAGAAATTATACTGTTCGATATGGGGAAAATCTAGCTTTTCTTCACTTGATGCCTGTCTGTCGGCGGCTTTCTTTTCCTGCAGTGAGAGAAAAGATAGTTATATAAGTCCAAACGTAAACCTGTAATTAAACAGAAGGTATACCTTTCTGTAATTAAGAAGAAGGTATATCTTTCTATTATGAACAAGAAGGTATATCATTCTGTAATTAACAATGAGGTTTATCTTTCTGTTATTAACAAGAAAGAATATATTTTTGTAAGTAACAAAAAAGTATATCTTTCTGTTATTGACAAAAAGGTATATTTTTATGTTATTAAGAAGAAGGTATATCTTTCTGTTGGTAACAAGAAGTTGAAGTCCATTGTCTTATGATTTACTTTGTTTCCTTATAGTTATTGTTGGGAATATTCACACAATAATTCGAGAACAACTTACCTTGATTGTTAATTTTATTAAAACCCTATACACACTGACATACCCGTAAACGTATCTTGTAAACACACTCACAAAACCCTATCCTATATACACACATTAACAGAACTTTATCCTACATGTAAACATTAACAGAACTGTAGCCTATACATATGGCCAGGTGGTTAAGGCACTCGACTCGTAATCCGAGGGTTGCTAGTTCGAATCCGTGCCACACTAAACATGCTCGCCTTTTCAGTCGTGGAGGAGTTATAATGTGACAGTCAATCCAACTATTCGTTGGTAAAAGAGTAGACCAAGGGTTGGCGGTGGGTGGTGATGACTAGTTGCCTTCCCTCTAGTGTTATATTGCTAAATTAGGGCAGGCTGGCGCACATAGCTCTGGAGTAACCTTGCGCGAAATGCAAAAGAAAAACAAACCAAACATGTGTCGACATAACTGTATCCCATACACACACATTAATAGAATCGTATCCTAACTGTATCCTTTATACACACAATGATATAACCGTATCCTATACATATATCGACTTACCATATTCTATATAAACACTGGTAAAATTGTATCCTGTACACACGCTGATATAACCGTATCCTACACAAAAATTAACAGGGCCTTACATTTTTTTCCATATTATGTCGGACATTCTAAATATAATTTATCCCACATGGAAGCAGAAAACCATAGTTTTCTTGTGTTTCAGGTTCAGAGAGCGAACATGTATTAACAAGGAGCATGTAACGTGGATTGTTTAGTCGTAAGTCGTCGGCAAGAAAAATATACAGAAAAACATACAAACTTTTTGACACAGTTTGTTATTGTTGGAGGTGGTGTAATAGCGTGGAAAACATAGATTCCATTAGAATAAAACCAGATATATGCCGTGTGTTTTATCTTAAGATATAGTACACTGACGTACAAATATTATTCTAAAACAATAACATTATCTTATTATCAGAGACCGGTTCACAAAGTAGACCCTGAAGATATCAACTACATTCTTTGTCGTGCTCAATATCTACGTCACGATTTGATGTAAAATATATTTAATAAATATCAGCTTTGGTTGATATCCGTGAACCAGCTGCAAGCAATAGTCGTCAACTATTGGCGCAAAAAATCTAGCATCTGATATCTCGTTTACTGTAAAACTCAAAGCTACACTATGTTACGTATTTTTTATGTTTTATGTTCTTCGTAGACTAAACGCAACAGAAAAACGCAGATAACAGCTTGTATAATTTATTACACTAAACTATTAACAAATATAACAGATATAACATAAATTATATAATAACAATGACAGATATTAAGTTACAACATTCGAAATTAATTACAAAACAAAATAATACTAGTTTCAAACTTCAAAATTAATCAAAATACAAAATGGTACTGGCCTGTATCTAATATAATAATTTAAAATGAAAGTCTCAAATTCCAGTCTAGGGTGTGAATTTGGTCCCACGAAGAAATTCCGAAGCTTAAATGAAGAAGTTCAGAAACAGTTCACAGTTCAATAAATTCGCCGACTCTCAGCACAAGCAGTAATTCAGATGAATCGTAGAGATTGACGAAATAAAATCACAGTTTCCGTAGATCTAACTTTAGTCACAAATCCAAGTTGAATAATCACAGCAAACACTCAATCTTTCTCAAATAACTGACTCTCTTCTTTGGAAATAAAACTAATGTCTGACTCTCCTCTTTTCTTCGAATAATAACTGATGTCTGAATCTCTCTCTTGTCTCTCGCATCTTCGTCTGTTTATATATTGTAGGCCTAAACTCCTCGAAAGACCGCGAAAATTCTACAGGTCTCCAGAGCAATCCACGCATGTCCGTTCTTGCACGAGACTACATGTCTAGACACGAAGTCGCCAGCACTTCATTTACAAACATATGATTGGATTACTTAATTCAAGAAAATTATAAATGTTACCCTAAATAAATAACAACATATTAGTTTAAACTTCGAAACAATAATATAAATATGAAAAAAATGAATAATAGAAATGAAAATCCAAACACAACACGACATGTTGTCGTTTACAAAATATTTACACATTTACAAAACACTCTGCCCCTTAAAAGTAAAAAAAAAGTTTGAACTTGTGAAAACGTTTTTTTTGTTTTGTTTATTTGTTTTTTTAAACCAACTTAAAAGGGTTAAATCCAGTAGATTCTGAAATAACCTCGCGAACTTCAAACAATAACAAGGGAAAACCCTCATCCCAGTCCTTTGAGTGTTCGTGGCAGTAATTTGGTGGAAACGATCAAAAATACCTTGTGACTCAGGATGATATGCACTGGATGAAATTTGGTGGATGTTTAGTTCATGCATGGCCTGTTGAAATAGCTTGCACATAAAATTTGAGTTTTGATCTGACTGTACAACTTTTGGAATCCCGAACATGGTAAAGAATTTGACAAGAGCCTTGACAATGTTTGGAGCAGTGATTTTCCTCAAAGGGATTGCCTCAGGGAAACGTGTAGAAGCACACATGATCGACAAGAGGTATTCATTTTCTGCTTTGCTTTTTGGCATCTGGCCAACACAGTCGACAATGACTCTTGAGAACGATTCTTCAAAGGCAGGAATAGGCTGCAGTGGTGCTTTTGGAATACCCTGGTTTGGTTTTTCTGTCATTTGGCAAGAATGGCATGCCTTACAAAAGTCAACAACATCTTGGCGCATCTTTGGCCAATAGAAATGTCGTCGGATACGATCTAGGGTCTTTCTTACACCTAAGTGTCCCGACAATACATGGTCATGAGCAAGACTAAGAATATCATTCCGATAGCATTTTGGAATGACGATTTGGTGAATAACATTCCACTCTTCATCAGCAGCAACGTCAGGAGGTCTGTATTTTCTAATTAGCACACCTGACTTCTGGTAGTAACAAATAGGGACAGTTCCTATTTCATTTTCATCAACAGCCAATTCTAGAAGAGAACGAGTTTCAGGATCAGTCCTGTTCCTCAATAAGTTTGTTTCGATGAAGAGAGTCGAAAAATGTCTTAGAGTCATCAGTAGAACTTAAAGTTGAGTCAGAAATCTCATCGATGTGAGACATGAATGTATCAGATAAAGAGAAATCCTCTTTGGATTCCTGAGAACGTGTCTGAGAACGAGTAACAGCACAGGTGGGAAAAACATCAGGAAACTCTTCAACGAGTTGCTCTGTACTGGGGCTAATAACAGGTGCTTCAACAACACGAACCGCTGGTACCACCTTACTACCAGCCAAATCATTCCCCAAAAGCATAGACACACCTTCAACAGGCAATGAAGCTTTAATACCCACAGTCACTGGGCCTGAAACGAAGTCCGAATGTAAATCTAATCTATGAAGAGGAATAGAAACGACGCCACCTTCTACACCAGAAATGAGCACACTGGCCCCAACGGATGACTTTTCAGAAAACGGAAGTACACTTTCCAAAATCAAACTGTGAAAAGCTCCAGTATCCCGCAGGATTTTAATTGGTTGTAGACGTGAATCGCCAACAAAAGAAACAAAACCTTCAGTGATGAAAGGCTTAAATTTGTCCTCAACAATATTTTCAGGTACATCAAGAATATTGGGCTTAGAATCCACAGTGGACTGGACAGGGTCAAAATCATTGGGAACCAATGATGTATCCAACGAGGGCGAAATGAAACTATGGGGTGATGGCTTGTTTTTTACCTTATAGCACTCAGAAATCAGATGGCCAGGTTTCTTACAATAAGCACATGTTTTGGATGAGAATGACACGTTTTGGGTAGATGACGAGCTTTGAGAATAAGGTGGAGTCTTCGTTTGAGAATTAGAAGTTTGCTCTTTTTTTTGTCTCTGTCAACATTTGCATAATATTTGAATGAGTCATTGGGTTTCTTTGCTGTGTGATTTGTTTTGCTTTTGTATGAGAAATCTTTGTGAGTCAAAGCATACTCGTCTGCCAAGACAGCAGCATCATGAATTTTGGAAGCTTTTTGTTCATCAATATAAGTTTTTAGCTTTACCGGAATGCAACTTTTAAACTCTTCAACTAACATGAGTTCTCTGAGTTTTGTATAATCCTCTTTGATTTCTTTGGAATCACACCACCTGTCGAACAGAGTTTCTTTTTCACGAGCAAACTCGACATAAGTTTGGCTGTCAAACTTTTTGTAACCACGAAATTTTTGTCTGTATGCCTCTGGCACCAATTCATATGCATTTAAAATGCATTCTTTGACGTGCTCGTAATCATAACTTTGCTCGGCTGTGAGTTTGGAAAATACTTCCTGAGCTTTACCCTTGAGAACACTCTGAAGTAATATTGTCCAATATTCGGTAGGCCATTTTAGCCTAAGGGCCAATTTTTCAAATTGCTGAAAATATTTATCTACAGCTTTTTCATTGAATGGAGGTACTAAACGAATTTGTTTGGAAGCATCAAAATTATCCAACCGCATTTGGACAACCTTTTCTTCTGTCTGTGCCTTTCTCATACTGATTTCCATATCAGCTTTAATGCGTTCTTTTTGTATTTCGGCATCAAGGCGTTTATTTTCTTGTTCTGCCTCAATACGTTTATTTTCTTGTTCTGCCTCAAGAACAAGGCGTCTGTTTTCCTGTTCTGCCTCAAGTCGTTTGCTTTCAATTTCTAAACGAAATTTCATTTCTATTTCCATTTTTTAAATTCGAAATCTGGGTCAAAATGAGCGACAGGCAATTGTTGTGCAACTTTTTGAGGTAAAACTTTTTGGCTGACCAAATGTTCAACAATAATTTGTTTAATATCTGCTTTCTTCATTGATTGCTTCACTTCTAAATTAAAATGTTTACCAACATCAAGCAATTCAGATTTTTTTAATTCACTGATTAATTCGAAAGAGGGATTCTGATTAAATTCGTTTATAAAATCATCAAGTTGGAATGCCATTTTGAATATACAAGCTGTCTATCTGTATAGAATATAAATCTTATTTTATAATAAAATTAAATTGTTTGTTCGATATCCCGGACGAGCCCCCAATTTCCTGTTACGTATTTTTTATGTTTTATGTTCTTCGTAGACTAGACGCAACAGAAAAACGCAGATAACAGCTTGTATAATTTATTACACTAAACTATTAACAAATATAACAGATATAACATAAATTATATAATAACAGTGACAGATATTAAGTTACAACATTCGAAATTAATTACAAAACAAAATAATACTAGTTTCAAACTTCAAAATTAATCAAAATACAAAATGGTACTGGCCTGTATCTAATATAATGATCTAAAATGAAAGTCTCAAATTCCAGTCTAGGGTGTGAATTTGGTCCCATGAAGAAATTCCGAAGCTTAAATGAAGAAGTTCAGAAACAGTTCACAGTTCAATAAATTCGCCGACTCTCAGCACAAGCAGTAATTCAGATGAATCGTAGAGATTGACGAAATAAAATCACAGTTTCCGTAGATCTAACTTTAGTCACAAATCCAAGTTGAATAATCACAGCAAACACTCAATCTTTCTCAAATAACTGACTCTCTTCTTTTGAAATAAAACTAATGTCTGACTCTCCTCTTTTCTTCGAATAATAACTGATGTCTAAATCTCTCTCTTGTCTCTCGCATCTTCGTCTGTTTATATATTGTAGGCCTAAACTCCTCGAAAGACCGCGAAAATTCTACAGGTCTCCAGAGCAATCCACGCATGTCCGTTCTTGCACGAGACTACACGTCTAGACACGTAGTCACCAGCACTTCATTTACAAACATATGATTGGATTATTTAATTCAAGAAAATTATAAATGTTACCCTAAATAAATAACAACATATTAGTTTAAACTTCGAAACAATAATATAAATATGAAAAAAATGAATAATAGAAATGAAAATCCAGACACAACACGACATGTTGTCGTTTACAAAATATTTACACATTTACATAACAACTATATGGCCAAAAGTGTGTGGATAACCCTTCTAATTAAGGGGTTTGACTATTTCAGCCAAACCTAAAGCTAACAGTGCGCAAAATCAAGCATGAAGTGATGCAGTCTTCATAGATAAACATTGACAGTAGAATGGATCGTACTGAAGAACTCAGTGACGTTCAACTATCATAGGATGCCACCTTCCCAACAAGTTAGTAAGTCAAATATCTGCTCCAGTCAACTGTAAGTGCTGTTATTGTGAAGTGGAAACGTCTAGGAGCAACAAAAGCTTAACCACGAAGCGATAAGCCACACAAGCTCACAGAACTTGACCACCGAGTGCTGAAGCGCGTGGCGCGTAAAAATCGCCTATCTGCAGTTGCAACACTCACTACCGAGTTCCAAACTGCCTCTGAAAGCAACTTAAGCACAAGAACTGTTCGTCGGGAGCTTCATGAAATATGTATTTATTGCCGAGCAGCTGTACACATGTCTAAGATCACCATACGCAATGTCAAGCGTCGGCTGGAGTGGTGTAAATTACGCCGCCATTGGAGTCTGGAGCAGTGGAAACGTGTTCTCTGGAGTGTTGAATCACGCATCACTATCTGGCAGTCTGACAGACGAATCTGGGTTTGGCGGATACCAGGAGAATGCTACCTGCCTGAATGTATTGTTCCAACTATTAAGTTTTATTAGGCTTTTCAGTTCCAGTGCAGGGAAATCTTAATGCTACAGCATACAGTGACATTCTAGAGAATTGTCTCCTTCCAACTTTGTGTCAACAGTTTGAGGAAGGTCATTTTTTGTTTCAGCATGACAATGCCCCGTGCACAAAGCGAGAAACATATAGATATGATTTGCCGAGGTTTGAATGGAAAAACGTGACTGGCCTGCATAGAGCCCTGACCTCAACCCCATCTAAACACCTTTGGGATGAATTGGAACGCCGTCTACGAGATCGACCTTGTGGCTGAATAGGAGCGAATCTCCACAGCCATGTTCCAAAATCTGGTGAAATCCTTCCCAGAAGAGTGGAGGCTGTTATAGCAGCAAAGAAGAAACCACCTCCATATTAATGCCCATGGTTTTGGAAAGAGATGTTCAAAAAGTACATAAGGGTGTGATGGTCGGGTGTCCACATACTTTTAGTGCATCTGTATTTACTATATGACTTGTGTGTCTCTTAATGGAAACATATGTTTGTACATACTGAGTGATTTCTCTCTTTCTTATTGGAACATATGTACTTTATGATTCGACAGTTTCTTAGTGGAAACATATTTATCGAAAAAAGTAAAGAAACAAATTCTTCTAGGTACATAACTTACTTTGGTGCTCTGTTCCGAGGAACATTTGGAATAAAAGATCTTGGAGAAATGTCCCAACACCAGACTACGAAGACACGGGGAAACTTCTCTGCCAATATTACCTCGGTGATAGACGTTCAGTGTAACCACAGAGAATACAGTTGTGGAAATCGTGAGGAAGATAGATGCAACGTAGTATATCCCTAACAAACAGATATTTAAATATTACATTCATACAGTCTAATCATTATTAACAGGAAGTTTGGTATATAACAAACTGTTCACGACTTACAGTTTCCTCTGTTGTTGAACATAAAGATCGTTGAGCAACTGTTCTTAAAAATAATAAATAATAGAAAATATGGAGTAAAGACTAAACGTACTCAACTTGACAGACAGTCATGTGATCACCACGTGTTTACCACCCTTAATGACAGATAGGCAATCATTGGATGACTACCTGCTCACCAACCTTAACGTCGAAGAGCATTTTCACCAATGGGAAGAGGTAATACTTGCATTCCAAATGACATAGCAATAAGTGTTACAGCTCTAATTTAGATCTTCAACACTAAATATAAAACTAATTTATTGTCCAAAGAAAAACTATAAGTAGGTAAAATACGGTTTGTTTGTCTTAGGCACAAATCTACACAATGAACTGTTTTTGCTCTGCCCTGAATAGGCACACAAGCCGATTTTAAGCTCTTAGATCTCCCGCTGAGTCACTAGTGAGCAGGTCTAATAAGAATTTCGCATGCAAGACTATTTGGAAACACTTACAAATTAAAGGATTGTTTTTATGAGGTACAATGTAGGTATTTCACAAGTTAGACAGCCGAGAGATACTTATTAATAAAAGGTCGTTTGATGAGGTACAGTCTAGAAAGTTTATAAGTCAGCCCAGAGGTACTTACTAATTAACGGTTGGTTTGATGAGGTACAGAGTAGGAAGTTCACCAATCAGAGAGCCGAGAGATACTTACTAATAAAAGGTCAGTTTGATGAGGTACAGTGTAGAAAGTTTACAAGTCAGCCCAGAGGTACTTACTAATTAACGGTTGGTTTGATGAGGTACAGAGTAGGAAGTTCACCGATCAGAGAGCCGAGAGATACTTACTAATAAAAGGTCAGTTTGATGAGGTACAGAGTAGGAAGTTCACCGATCAGAGAGCCGAGAGATACTTACTAATAAAAGGTCAGTTTGATGAGGTACAGAGTAGGAAGTTCACCGATCAGAGAGCCGAGAGATACTTACTAATAAAAGGTCAGTTTGATGAGGTACAGTGTAGAAAGTTTACAAGTCAGCCCAGAGGTACTTACTAATTAACGGTTGGTTTGATGAGGTACAGAGTAGGAAGTTCACCGATCAGAGAGCCGAGAGATACTTACTAATAAAAGGTCAGTTTGATGAGGTACAGAGTAGGAAGTTCACCGATCAGAGAGCCGAGAGATACTTACTAATAAAAGGTCAGTTTGATGAGGTACAGAGTAGGAAGTTCACCAATCAGAGAGCCGAGAGATACTTACTAATAAAAGGTCAGTTTGATGAGGTACAGAGTAGGAAGTTCACCGATCAGAGAGCCGAGAGATACTTACTAATAAAAGGTCAGTTTGATGAGGTACAGAGTAGGAAGTTCACCGATCAGAGAGCCGAGAGATACTTACTAATAAAAGGTCAGTTTGATGAGGTACAGAGTAGGAAGTTCACCGATCAGAGAGCCGAGAGATACTTACTAATAAAAGGTCAGTTTGATGAGGTAGAGAGTAGGAAGTTCACCGATCAGAGAGCCGAGAGATACTTACTAATAAAAGGTCAGTTTGATGAGGTACAGAGTAGGAAGTTCACCGATCAGAGAGCCGAGAGATACTTACTAATAAAAGGTCAGTTTGATGAGGTACAGTGTAGAAAGTTCGCAAGTCAGCCCAGAGGTGCTTACTGATTAACGGTTGGTTTGATGAGATACAGTGTAGAATGTTCATAAGTCAGCCCAGAGGTGCTTACTGATTAACGGTTGGTTTGATGAGATACAGTGTAGAATGTTCATAAGTCAGCCCAGAGGTGCTTACTGATTAACGGTTGGTTTGATGAGATACAGTGTAGAATGTTCATAAGTCAGCCCAGAGGTACTTACTGATTAACGGTTGGTTTGATGAGATACAGTGTAGAATGTTCATAAGTCAGCCCAGAGGTACTTACTGATTAACGGTATTTTCTGAGAAGGCGGCAGAGAGTCCTTTACAAAGACGAAAAATATGACCATGGTCAAGAGACTGCACATGCTCAGTGTAACTTTCTCTCCCGACTCACAAGGCATGCAGAAGGTCAGTAATGATACACAGTTCACGAGGAGACAAGGCAAGATAAGGTTGTACACATGAAAGAGTGGTCTGCGGCGAAGCTGCAGGGTGTAGGTGATTTCTGGATAAGTCTCTTCACAACAAGATACCTGAAGAAAGCCTGTGGTTACTGACAAACCTATCAAATCGAACTCACCATCGACTTGATAACCGCTCAGTTCGATTTGATCTTTTTCTTTTATAAGTTCCACCTGAAAAACAACAACAACAATTTCATTAATACATCTTTTTGTTTACGAAAAAATTTCACAATTTAATTGACAAATTTGTTGTCTTTATGTTTATGGAGAAACGTCGTCAAGTTTAACTGATACATTTATGTTTCGTTATGTCTATGAAACACTTCACACAATTTAATCAACTAATTTATTCATCCTTATGTCTATGAAACATCTTCACACATTTCAATTGACAAATCGATCGATGACTCAATACAGAATGATCCAACAACATACAATGAAAACCATTAGATCCAAGCTCTTCTCAACATCCAGATAATTTCTTTCAATTCTAAAGAATCTTCATCAAAATCCCCTTGGAGATAACTGAATAATTCACAAATAGAAAATAGGCTTAGACAGTAATTCCCAAAGTAAAAATCGGTCGCCAGCAGCTACGCAGTTGAACAATGTTTACCTTAACTCACGTTCAATACGAATCCATTAAAAGAATGATCGCGTCTGTCAGTATAGCCAATCGCTTTTAAAGAATTGTTTGCATTAGAGCAGCTTTGATTTGCTTGTTCCTGTTCTCAGCCTAGTTAGGTGCTAATACATCACATGATTTGGGACATGCGTCACTGTTGACGACTTCGCGTGCTTCACTGCTCTCGTGTTCTAACCTTTTCCAAGACTTGGAACACGGCGTACCATAAGTCAGTTTCGGTCACGTTAAAACCTGAAGCTATGTTAGCAACTGTGGGTTGAGAGCTTAGTTATAGTCGAATTCTAAAAAAAGAAAAGGAACGAATAAAACAACTCCTATATAAAATTAATAAATTTATCTGCCTCTAAATTTTTGTCATTAAGCCGACATCTGTATCTAGACTTGAAAAAATCTAGCGTAGAAAATGTTGACTCACACAACCATGTGGATCAAAACGTATAAAATAATTTCGAAATTACTATCTTTAAATGTGGAAGACTTATTTACAAGAATAGTGAGGCACATCTCTCTGATAGAGAATTTTTGTTTATCTTTTACGTGTTCTACACTTTGCAGGGTAAGCATCTCGGATTCAAATCCACATTTATCCAAAGACAAAAAAAGATGAAATTTCCTTACTAAAATTCCCAAAGTCAAACTGAAATAGATCATGCAAAAATTCAAATGTCAATTTCAAAATTTTAAATTTGGAGAAACGTGATTCAAATTTTTGAGATAGATTTTTTATCTCGTTTACATAGAGATCGTCTTTAGCATCAGAGAAATCATAGTCATTATTTTCTAGAAAACTCTTCTACTTTTCAAAATGTGTCATATCATTATGTAATTGTTCCGCAAGGAGGTTTAGCTTGAATTGAAGTTCATGAATAGACTGATTTCTCGCTTATTATTTTACGTCTTCCCTAAAGCTTCGTATTCAAGTAAGCCATCATGTCACACAGAAAGTGAAAATCACACTACCATGACAAAGTTTCAATTTCAGGGAAATATTCAATCTTACCTTTTTCAACAAGATACTCTTGAGGAAATAAGGAAGTAAATCGTTTCAAGACTTTTCCTCTATTTAACCATCTTACATTTACATAATCAGTAAGGTCATCAAAAGTACAGTCACTTCTTATCTTCAAAGACTCAACAAACTGTCGATGGATGAGAGAGCTTCCACTTCTAATTCACAATTTTTACAACAATGTCATCAAAGTTTTCAATTCATCACTTTCAGACATCTGAACACAAATTTTCCTGATGAAAAATACAATAGAAAGATGGCAGCGTGGACTTCACAATCATTTTCAGTTAAATGCTGCTTCAAAAGAGAAACAAATCCTAATTTCGCCCCAGTCATGGCAGGAGCGACATCTGTTATGACAAACCAGTTTTTAAAATCGAGATTGAATTTTGTTGAGATTTCAAAAAAAATTCAAATTTGTTCTTTCACATGTTCGATCTTGTAATCCAGAAAGGCCAAACATTTCTTCCCCCACTTTAAGATCTGAAATTATATATCGAACCCAAAATTTCAACTGTGCAGTGTCACTAACATCTGTTGACTTATTTCGTGCTAAGGAAAAATACAAACAGTCTTTTAGTTGTTCAAACAACTGATTTTCTGTTTCTCGCTAACTCTAGCATTCTGTGGGCAATTGTTCTTCGACTTAATTGCAAATTATTTACCTTTTGAAGAATATCATCTTTTATTTTTGAATCATAATTCTCCAACAGAGTTTCAATGACCACAATCAATATTTCTCTTACTAGCTCAGCATCAGAAAATGATTTATTTTTGAGCTAAAATCTAAGTTACTTCATAGCTAGATAACGTAACTTGTTCTATTGATGATAAACATCTTTTTAGGCCTCCCTTTTGTTTATGTAGTTGTACTTTCAGACGGCTAATTTTATTTATATGAATTTTGCTATAAACTGGCAATTTTACATCAAATTCGTTGTAAAAATTGTTAAAGTGTTGCTTAAGGTTGTATAATTTATTATTTCTAAAAACTTTATTACACAAAACACACACTGACTTATTGTTTACTTTAATCATGGCAAAATTCAACTCCCAAATTAAATTAAATTAAATTCTTGTTTCACGTTTTCGGATTAAAAACAAAATATATTGAAACATTTGAAAGTTGTACAATAAAAATGTGTTTGTAAGCGCATGCAAAACAACGCACACTCGATGACAAACATATAAACCAGACTGATGTTACAAAATGGGCAGAGTCTTTGGTAGTGACGAAGGTCGCGACATTAGCAATGACGTGAGGCAGTGCAGTTACTGATTGCCAAGTTATTATAAAAATAAATTATGGAAAAAGTTTATTCCTAAACTCGACCTGGCCACAATTGTGCTGTCCATAGTCACATGTGGTCAGTGGCCATTGAGTTGCCCATTCCTGGATTAGGGTATTAAAAGCTTTGGTAAGGTTTCACTTTGAAAGATAGGTAGAAACAAACAGCTATTTATTGTCACACCAGTCAACAGTAAAATATCCTTAATAAATAGACCAGTCGTAAATCAATAAATAGTCGTAACCATGAAGTAAACAAAGATAATCTTTGTTGATGACGACACACCCACTTGAAATCGAAATGTTTCTCAGAATGCCTGCTTTGGGTATATTAACACTTTTACAAATAAACCAGAAAAAAAATTTTAGCCTTTCTTGGTAATCTCCAGTTTGCAATTGATCGTTGCCGGACACATGTCTTACGGACGAGATTATAAATGGGTACGGGATTGTAGGGGGCGTTGCAGGTGAATATTAGGTTATTAATTAGTATAGGTATAAGTGTTCCTTTATACTAATTTAATTTTAATTTTAGTTGCCTTATAATTAGGGCTTCTTTAATTTTGGATTTGTTTATATTTGTTTCCGTACTTAGTATCTCGGTGTTTTCTATTGTTATGCTGTGTATATTTGATTTGCAGTATTCAAAAACATGTGAAGGTGTTTTTTGTTGTTGTTTATTGAACCTAGTTTCCATTTTTCTGCTTGCTTTTCCGATATAGAAGTTGTGACAGTTGTTGCATTGTATTTGACAAACAATGTTGGTGTTATGTTTGTTAGTGTAATTTTTATACAATATGGACTTTAACTTTGAATCTGATTTTTGAATAAATTTGATGTTTACTGGAATACTGTATTTTAAGTTTTTTCAGATGTTGGTTATTTTTCGCTGATGTCGGGAACATGTGGTGTACAACATTATAAGGTTTTGTAATCTATTATATCTTGGGATTTATTGTTGTTTGTTTGTTGTTGGTCTAGGTGTGTACGTATAATATTTTCCACGGTTTTTTTGAGGAAATTTGTTGATGTTGATGAAGTGTTGTTTTATTTTGTTGATTTCAGCGTTAATTTTATCTGGTGAACATATTTTTATCCTAAAACTATTTACTTCTAATTATCTGAATAAATACAACAAAAGATAATAAATATAACAAAGAACTTACGAAGATAATTTTAAGTGAAATGTGTAAGAATTTTGCCATTCAGTGAATAACACTTTAACACACAGTTCGGTATAATAATGACAAGAAGCTCATTTATTTACTTCTACTGAATTATCGTAATTATTTAACGGTAATAGTTAACTGTTTGCTAATTAACGATTAATGCTTATAGTATAATTTAAATTATCGTCAAAAATCAATACAGATACTCAAACGTTTATACAGAAAGGTATCCATGTTTAATGTTTTGGTATCTTGTGTGATGTTACATATATATTACTGTAAATATATAAAGGTTCATAAATATATCCATTTTTATGTTCTGGTATGGTTGTTTGATTGGCTGATTTTGTGTTTTATCACACAAAGTTGCTGGGCTTCGGTGTGAAACATCCAGTTAACAGTTAAAATTAAAGTAAAATTAGGGAATTTATAAACGTAAATTAAGGTAAAATAAAACAAAGTTAAAAATTATAAAACCAATTTTTACTTCTAGTTTACAGCAGTAAGAAAACACTACAGTGTCACAAGTTACAGAGGACTTTCTGTGACTAACTGTAATTATCATAACGCGCCAGAAAGATTAACAGGTAGGTACAAAAACCACCGTGAGTCACTTGACCTTTACAGACCTGGTTTTGTGTTATTTGACATTATGGTCATTTTCAAAAAGTAACAAAAGTTTTAAAAGACTTGTAGCAAAATTTTAACTACTATAACTCATCAGGATGACTAACAGGTAGTTCAAACAGCAGCTTTAGTCACCTGAAGTTGACCTTTCCAGTCCTGGTTTCGAGTTACTTTATGCTATGGTCAGTTTCTAATTTTTAATTGAACTAGATGAACTGTGATTTTTAAAGGGAGCCACATTAAAAAAAATTAAGGTACAAATTAAAAACTTAAATGGCATAAAACAGATTAATGGCCTTTGGAAAACTAAAAACATTACCAAGGTGGACAGTATCACCATTACCAATAACACTGTTCAACGTTATGGACAAACCTTGGGACATAATATGTTTAAAACACTGCAGTCGTTGAGAATCGTAACGATGACAAGAAAGTAAAATGTGGCTTATTGTGAGCTGAATGTTACATAAACTATACACTGGAGCATCAGTTCCAGATAAAAGAAAACAATGAGTTAGAAAACTGTGAAAAATACGTAGTTTAGTTTGAACAACTTCCTCTTTCCGATCCTTACGGAAGCAAGACGGCCAAAGTCCAATATAGGGTTTTATTTGGAAAAGCTTTTTTTTTGCGTGCTCACTCCAAGTCGACTGCTGACTGGCACGGAGCCGAATCCAGGTATGAAATAGGCACAGCAGTGTCTAAGCAGATAGATTTAGCTGCTGTCTGCGAGCTCGTTCCCGCGAATACCAACGTGACCTGGCATCCAGAAAAACTGGATAGAAGTAGATGTTAAAGAGAAATGAGCCAGTCGGTCTTGAATATCAGCAAGAACAGGATGTGAACCAACGTGAAGTTATTCCAGGGCAGGTAGAGAGCTGAGCGAGTCAGTATAATTAATACAGTTTGAGTACTGCTTAACTTCTATATGATCCAGGACAAGAGAAATGGTGTACAGTTCAGCAGTGAGCACAGAAGCTGTAGAGGGGATTCTGCGTGCAACCATCAAACCACAACAAACCATAACAGAGCCCACACAGTCGCCTGATTTCAAACCATCTGTATGAATAGGAGAGGAAGGATGGTTCGAAATATGTTCAACAAAAACAGACAGTATTATCACTCAGGAGTGCCTGCTTTTCTCAGACAACTTAAAGGTAAGTCAAATTTGGGGACTGTAAAAAGCAATAGTGGGATGGGCTGACCAGTGGATTCTGCAATGTTATCCAAGGACAGACCCAACTCATGCAACTGCGCGTGAATACGAAGGTCAAAAGAAGCAATAGCAGATCATTCATTCTGAAAACGTATGGCCCACCGAAGAAGGAAAACACAGCCCCAGGTGGGATGCTTTGGTAAGGAAGGAAGTTTAAAAGCATATTGTAAAGACAGTTGCAAACAGTTGAGCTGCAAAGAAGGTTCACGAGACTCCATGTACAAGCTCTGAACTGGGGAAATGCGGAAACCCCAGTGCTGAGTCAAAGTCCTTGATCATGAATGGGGCCCAGTATCTTTAAGGCCGACGTCCTGGCAGAGCCATATACCAGTAATCAATAGTCGAGTTTTGAACTAATAAGAGCATAATATATCTTTAACATAGAACATCGATCTGCTCCCCAAGTGGTGGAAGAGAAGACATGAGGATGTACATTTGACCCATAGCTGCTTGATGTGTGGTACGAAGGTAAGCTTAGGGTCAAAGATAAGCCGCAAGAACTTTATCTCGGGGACCACAAGTAGCATACCTTTGACGATGAGGAGTTGAGGATCAGGGTGAATACCCCGTTGGAGGCAAAAGTGCATGCAAACGGTTCAAGAGAGAGAGAAGTTAAAGCCGTTCGCCGTGGTCCACTTCAGTAAACGATTGAGATCAGTCCGTAGCTAATGCTCAATATACCTTACGTTAGACGACTGGCATGAGCTGTGAGTCATCGACATAGATCCCGTTTGCAACAGTAAGAGGGAATTTTTCAGTGATGGCATTAATATTTATACTGAAAAGTGTAGCACTCAAAACACAACCCTGTGGGACTCCAAGTTGCGAAAAGAACGGAAAAGTATCGAACCCACACGTTCTTGGAATCTCCTTTCCATTAAAAAGGTTTAATAAAAATAGCCAAATGGCCACGTAACCCATATATATGTAGGTCTCGCAAAATGCCATGTCTCTATGTTGAATTATAAGCCTTCTCAATGTCAAAGAATACTGATACAAGATGTTGTCGTTTGAGAATGCTTCTCTGATTGATGTTTAAAGTCGAGTTAGATCGTTCATGGAGAAGCAATATCGTCGTAGGAGGTTGTTTCATTCAAGGAATAAAACAATATGAGAATTAACCATTCTCTCTAAGATCTAACAGAAACAACTCGTCAAAGAAATTAGACGGTAGTTTGAAGGAATCTTGGGATCCTATCCAATCTTAAAGAAAGGCATCATCCTGCCAGATCAGGTTAAAAATAAGCAGAAGAATAGTAAGAGAAGCAGGAGATAGATGGTGCAGCACTTCATAGTGACATCAGCAGGTTCAACAGATGTACTGCCAGACTAATGAAGGTCCATTTTCAGTTCCACCAGTGTAAAGGGACGATTATAGTCAAAGAGACAGTCAGTTTGAAAGGAAAGAGGTGATCGCTCTGCCCGAGTCTTGACGGCTAAGAAGGTTGAGGAAGAATCAGAAGTGCTGGATACCCAACAAAAACTTTCAACTGGAGTATCAGTGATGCTCTGGGTATCAGAAAGAAAGACCGAGAGGGGGACGAATTACACTGCCCACAGACCTTTCGTTTATTGTCCCATATAACTTTAGAACTGGTAGTAGAAGATATGCTGGTTGCGAACTTAATCCAAGATTTCTTCTGGCTTTGACATCTTACCCACCGAGCATGTGCACGAGCCTGCTGGACAGTAATGAGGTGCGAGAGTGTGGGATATCTAAAAAAAGTATCCTAGTTTCGTTTTTGAACTTTCTGTGTCATGTGGCAGACAGGATTCCACTAAAGACGAGGATATCGTGGAAAACGTGTCGTGGTTTTAGGAATACATTGAGCAGCTGCTTGTATAAGAGTCAGTTACTACTGCCACACAGTCGTCTATTGATGGCTTACAGACAATGGCAGGATTAAGTTCTGTGAGAGCAGTGAAAGTGGACCAGTTTGCTTGATCCAGCTTACACTGGGCACACGGGTCAGCTGGAATCAACCATGGCCAATCTCTCAAGATTATATGAAAATGATCACTGCCTCGTGGATTATTGTCAACCCTTCAAGAAAGATTGGAGAATAGTGAATGGGAGCAAAGTGAGACATCAATAGCAATAAAGAACTGACTATGTGCATGAAAATGAGTTCAAGAACCAGTATTGAAAAGAGAAAGGTTGTGATCAGAGAGCATACCCTCTACATAGCAACCCCTCCTGTCAATATCAGCACTTACTTAGAGGGGATGATGTCCATTAAAGTCCCCCAGAATTAGAAAGGAAGGCGACAACTGTTCAACGAGAGCATGAAGGTCTGATTGATCATATGTCTTTTCAAGTGACAGGTAGAGAGAAAAACAGTAATGGTATGACCCAAGAAAACATGGATGGCTACGGCCTCCAAGGATGCATGGAGTGGCAAAGACAGGGTGGGTACATGCTGATAGCCAACAGTGCAACCCCTCCATGTACTCTTCCATCACACAGTCTATCATTTCTTTACAAAGAAAAGTGCCAAAAGGTGACTATATTGGCAGGTTTCAGAAATTTTCCCGGGGAGGAGAGACATACAGGATGGTGGGAAGCAATCAGTGTTTTGATGTCATCCAGATTAGAATGTAAACCTTGATAGTTCAGTTGTATCAAGGTAGCCATTTTTTACGTGTAGATGAATTGGGTGGAGAATCTTTCTGTTTACAATCACGTCTTTTTTCTCTACTGTCTTTATTCGAGTTAGGAAGAGGATTCCAGTGACTGAGACCGTGAACGAAAGATCGTTTTGGATCATGGGGTGGGAGAATTTGTACCCGCAAAAATGCTTGAACCCAAAACCAAAGAAAGTGGATCTTGGTACTTGTTGGAATGTATGGAAGGGACAGAGATGGGTATTGAAGATGATTGAGTAACCATTTTAAACGGAGGTGAAGACACTTCATTTGTTTTGAGAACGACATTTTTTGAAACACAAAGAGATCTGTCTGCACTCCCTCTGTAGTAATGGAACGAAGTGCAGCAGCATATGTCGTAGATAAAGTGGTGGACAGCAACTTGCAAGCCTCAGGATAAGTGATGTTATGAATCGTTTTCAAACGGTTCACATCTTCTTTCTTCCAACCCTTTAAGGCCAGAACGAAAGTAGGATGGTTGCGAGCCATTGCAATTGACGCAATGAGGGTCCGTTTCACACTTGTTGGCATCATGGTCCTTGCCACTGCAATAAGCACACGTCAAGGAACCAAGAAATGATGTCTTAGAGTTACCGAAACACTGACACTGAAAACATTGGAGAGGGTTTGGAATGTATGGCCATGCTCTGCAATTAAGATAACCTGTCTTGATGATGGCAGGTGAATGTGATAACTTAAAAATGTGAAAATGAGGAGATTGTTCGGCACCATAATTCCATCGTTGTGAGTGGATATACACGTCATTGCAGAAACTACTTGGGTGGAGAAACCAGAGAAAATCTCTGACTCTGAGATGTTCTTCAAATCTCTCTCAATAATAACTTCTTGTGATGAATTCAAAGTAGCATGAGGTGTAACATCAATAGGTATATCTCCAATTGCCTTTGATTGAAAGAGGAGTTCTCTGTGCTGAGATGTGGATGTTTTCACCAATATGTCACCAGATCGAAGCTTCTTTACTGACTCTGGAGAGCCAGGAAGTCCTTGTAATCCCTTATGAATGAAAATGGGAGACATTTGCCCTAAAGGTTTGTCTGAAACTGAATGCAATATAATAAAATAAGTTACAGATGGTGAGGATTGCTGCTTAGAATCTTGAAGACGTGGTTGTTTACCTACAGACTGTTTTTTCACTATTTTATTAAGATCTTTAATTGGAGTATCCATGAAAAAAGGGAAACTTCGGTGTCCACTGACCCCACCCACTATGGAGCTCTACGAGGGGACGCATTACAATGTCAAACAAGGATATTGCAGCTTTGCCAGGGTTTGAGTACTATACCCAAACACCAGCATCAGATACAATGTCCACAAAACCTGGTGAGAACATCCAACACTGGTACTTGGTCGACCCTAGCCCAACTGGACCCAATGGGGCTACCTTAAGGCCGCCGGACTACAGGAATAGAAGGCCAAAGTGGTGTGTTAGGGTTCGACCCCTCAACCACCAGGATCCTCTCCTCCCTTTTACGAGTCGTCACGTACGGAAAACATGTGGGTGGATGTTTAGATCCCAGAGGAGGTAACCAGAAAGAACAGAACCTTCTCTGGGAGGGTCCCTCACCACGTACAGAAATCCACACCGAGGGGTGATTTGGTATGTCGTGTGATGTTAGATATATACTATTATTAATACTTGAAGGTTTATAAGTGTATCCATGTATAATGTTTTGGTACTTTGTGTGATGTCAGACGTACAATACTTTTAATACATGAGAGTTTATTAATGTACCCTCTTTAATGCTTATATGTTGTGCATTGATAGAAATATATTATTGTTAATACATAAAGATATGCAATGTTAATAGATGAAGGTTTATAAATATATCCATGTTTAATCATTGGAATGTTGTGTGATATTAAATATATACTATTGTTAATATATTAAGGCTTATTTATATATACCCATGGTTAATGTTTTGGAATGTTATACTATATAAGATATATACTACTGTTAATACATGAGGGTTTATAAATATATCCTTGTATAATTTTTTGATATCTTGTGTAATGTTAGATTTATACAACCGTTAATATATGAAAGTTTATAAATATATCCATGTTTAACGTTTTGGTATGTGCTGTGATGTTTGATACATACTATTGGTAAAATATGAATGTTTATAAATATATATGTGATTAAGGTTTGCGAATATTATGTGATGTTAGATATGCACAACTGTTAATATGTAAAAATGTTATTAATGTATACATGTTTAATGTTTGTATGTTGTGTGATGATAGAAATATACTACTGTTAATAGTTATAGGTTTAGACATATATCCATATTTAATGTTTTGGTGTGTCATGTGATGTTAGAGACACACTGTTGTTAATTCACGAAGGTTTGTATATATCCATGTTAAATATTTTAGTTTGTTGTGGTATATTGTGTGATGTCATATATAGTATTGTTAGTGCATAAAAATTTATAAATATATCCAAGTTTATTGTTTTGGTGTGTTGTGTGGCGCTAGAAATATGCTATTGTTACTATATGAAGGTTTATAAACAGATCTTTGTTTAATGTTTGGTACGTTGTATGATGTTAAATGTATGCTGTCGTTAATACATAAAGGTTTATAAATATATCACTATTTAATGTTTTAATATGTTGTGTGATGTTAGGAGTATGCTGTTGTTATTATGGTGAAGGTTTATAAATATATCACTATTTAATGTTTTAATATGTTGTGTGATGTTAGGAGTATGCTGTTGTTATTATGGTGAAGGTTTATAAATATATCACTATTTAATGTTTTAATATGTTGTGTGATGTTAGGAGTATGCTGTTGTTATTATGGTGAAGGTTTATAAATATATCACTATTTAATGTTTTAATATGTTGTGTGATGTTAGGAGTATGCTGTTGTTATTATGGTGAAGGTTTATAAATATATCTTTGTTTAATATTTTAGTACGTTGTGTGCTGTTAGATACATACTACTGTTAATATATAAAGGTTTATAAATATATCTTTGTTTAATATTTTAGTACGTTGTGTGCTGTTAGATACATACTACTGTTAATATATAAAGGTATATCGTTTTTTAATGTTGTTGTATATTATGCAATATTAGATAAATACTTTGTTAATATATGATTGTTTGTAACTATATTCATGTTTAAAGTTTTAGTATGTTCTGTGATGTTAGATATATGTTGTTAATATATGAATGTTTTGAAATATATTCATATTTAATGTTTTCGTATGTTATGTTATGTTACTTGTATACTATTGTTAATATAAAAATGTATGTAACTGTATCCATAATTAGTATCTTATGTAGTTATAGTAAGTTATATATATATATTCGTACTGTAGTGTATACAAATAGTTTACTTTTAATCAGAACTTTTGATATGTTATCTGTTTCATCCTACCTGTAAGCCATCATAAGCTCCAGAGAGGAACCTCATTGGGCAGTGCTGGATATCAAACGGGAAGCACTCGATGTCAATAGAACAGGAACTTCTGAACAGAGCTCTCCAGAGCCACTTTACTTCCCCCGTGTGTTTCACAATGACGTTTGTATTAAGTATGTCCAATGTCTGTTCTACTCCGACGCTGAAAATATGGAAAAAAGTTATGAAATTATGTCATTCTGATAGGTCAGACTTGAGTAAAGGTGATCTGCGGATACTATGAAAACTCTCAAATTTTAACAAATTAAAGTAGATCAGAGGTTATTTTGACAGTCTCTAATACTATAAAATTAACTTGCTCTATGTCCTCTGTCTAAGGCAGGTTCCGAAACCTGATGTTTAGCGTTCGTAACACTCAAACTTTCCACCAAGTTACCGGTGGGTTTATTTGTTTGTTTTTGAATTTCGCGCAAAGCTACACGAGGGCTATCTGTGCTAGCCGTTCCTAATTTAACAGTGTAAGACTAGAGGGAAGACAGCTAGTCATCACCACCCTCCGCCAACTCTTGAGCTACTCTGTTGTATCTGGATAAGAGTTAAACTGATCGTATTTATATGCAATTTTGTTTCTTCCTCTGAGTGTTTGTATTTCTACAGTCAAGCATGTTTAAACTCGGTACACATGTATTATAAGTTACTTATTTACTATTTCAATGACTTGCCTCTAACAGTACATAAAATAGGTATCAGCTGATTGACCAAAAGCTTTTTACTTTATACCATATTTTACTTGTTATCATAGGACATTACATCATACATACAGAATGTTGAATTGTAGTGGCATGGTTGTAAATATGCAAGTCGGCAAGTCACGTGACAACCACGCATTGTGTTGCGTTTTGTGGGTCGAGTGACGTCAGCGAAAATCGATCTCTTTTTGCGAATGATATTTGATATTTTTCTGACGAAAAAATACATGTATCGAAACCCGGTTTTTAGCGTTGTAAGTCCGCAGACATACCGCTGAGCCACTGGGGAGCTTCAAGAGGGAGGAACATCTTGTAGTTAATGAAATTGAAAAAGAAAGGAATATGGATCATCTTAGAAACCCAGGATCATCAAGAAAGAGGCCTACTAGAAGTCATACCACAACTGTGACACAAAAAGGACGATATTTTAAAACGTGCGACAATCGTTGAACACAATTGTCAATGGAAAACGTATCCCCTACAACGAAGACAATGGGTAAGTAATATAATTAAGAAGGATTTCCAATTGGGAAAGCAATACAAGTCACGTGTACACGAGTTGTTCCACGAAATATTACTTTAATTGACCTATGCTTCAAGGAACTGAAGAATGAATGAAACACTTTTTCATGCTATTCCTTGTTGGCCAAGTTACTTATGGATTTATTTGTTTAAAACTTGAAAACCACTATACTGGTACAGTAGATGAGTTATGGAAACCACACAGGGAGCAGTAGTGGGCTTTCGACATGATAGTTTTACCACGTGTTATTCAGCAAAAAAGAGGTTACTTTATGACTATTATCAAGAATCACGGTTATCAGGCAGATCATGACTGGATGTGGTGATATGGTCTGTAACGACATGGTATGATTCCAAAATAATGCCAATACAGGTGTACTTAGTAATATTATAACTGGAGTTTGACGTATTATACGTGAGCGTATTGTGTTATGGCATGACATAATTAAGAAGGACAAAACAATGGATTTGACTTAGGTTATCGAGAGTTAATGTGTCCTACTTGTTGTGAAGGAGGATGTCCGGTCTCCACACTTGACTTGCCGGTACACGGATAACTGTAATTCCGTTGAAATCAGACACATTCCATCTTAGGTGATAATCTGTCCATTTCTAGAAGTTGAAACCACAAAAAAACGAATTTAGTAAATGAATTTCGAACATAAGTTATCCAAAGAAAAGAGAAAGTTCTATGTTTTGTTTGAGATTTGTTTGTTTCCAATTTATAGGTTCTAAGAAAACGACGCTAGATGACTCAATAGAGATATAATAATCATAGAATGGCAGAGGTTTACCGTTTGTGAATTATGATGAAAAGTTAATGATTATTAAATATATTTTAAAGCTATTTTAATTTAGTTATTATACTTATTCAAGAGAGGTAAGAGTTGCTTCATATGTAAAGTGTGAGTTACATCCTGTTGAGGTTGAAGATAGAGATAACATAAATAGAAGAGATTTAATTTATTTGGGTTTCTCTTAGATATAAAGGAAAAAGGCTTTTAGTGAAAATTAGTTACAAACCAACAAATGATACTGACAAAAAGTAGTAAGAAACTTTACAATAAGGTTAAGATTTCAGCTCTTATTGAAGTAATAATTAAGGGTTATTTTAATTTCAGGCATACAGATTGAGAAATGCTGAAGTAAAACGATGAGGGATGGCTTTCTTCACCTATAAGTTAAGCAACTGACTAGAAGTAATGCTATTTTAGATTTATTGTTAAATTCAAACATAGAAATAGTTGAAATTGTGAAACATTTGATTCTGTTACATATGATGATAAGTAATAATGATATTCTGATTGAAAAGTTCAAAAAAATAAATTTTGAAGGGGGTGAAACAAGAATTATCTGTTGTGAACTGGACAGCTGTGTTATTTGTAGACACTGATTGTAGTGAAAAGTTGTAATGACAAAAGTTTAAATACTCAAGGTAATAATATTTTTATAGAAAGAAACAAGTTAAAAACATTTAAAATGAAATAAAATTAAACACAATCATAACAAATTAGAACAAACTGGTACGACAGGAGATTTAGAAGATTATAGAATATCAAGTAAGTTGGTGAAACTAAAAAATTAGGACATCAACGAATCTATGAGAAAAGGTTGGCTGGAAATGTAAAATTTAACAAGATTTCTTAAAATACATTAAATATAAACAAAATGTTAAAATAGGGTAGGATCCTTGAGGGGTAATAAAGGAAGGCTAGTATCTGATGACAGGGCTATTAAAATTTGCTTTTTCTTTGGTTTTTCTACTGAAAATTCGAGTAGTATTTCAAAACTTAAACAGTTGATAAATTGAATGAAAGTTTAAAACGAATAAGTTTCCTGGAACAGATAATATTTCCCTAAGGGTTTTGAAAGAGGTTAAATATTGGACATATGAGCCATTCACTGCTATCTTTGTCAGTCCTTGAAAAGAGGACAGGTACCAGAAGATTGGAAGTTAGCTAAAGTAACCATATTTTTTAAGTAGGTGATAAAATGTATCCAAGGAATTATAGACCCATTACTCTTACATCAGTTGTTGGAAAAGTTTTGGAAAGTCTGTTAATTTTTTTTTACGAAATCATTGATCTAAGTTTAGAATTTTATTGGTTAGTCAACGTGGTTTAACTAAGAAAAAATTTTGCCTTACATATATTTTGATTTTTTTTAAAAAAAGGTGATTGCAAATACACATGTAGGTAATGGTGTAGATTTGGTATATCTGGAGTCTCAGAAATCATTTTAGAATGTGCCACGTGGAAAGCTTGTAAAGAAACTCCTCCCTAAAGGTGTGGGAGATAAGTTAACTAATTGGATAGAAAAGTGGCTTGAAAGAAGAAAGCAGATGGTGTTATAAATGGAGTTCAGTCAAACATGATTAATGTTACAAGTGATGTATTTCAGAGTTCAGTCTAACATGATTAATGTTACAAGTGATGTACCTTAGAACTCAGTCTGAGAACTTTTGCTATTTTTGATTTACATTAATGGCAAAGATGAAGGAACAGTCAATAAATTACTTAACTTTGCTTATAATATTAAGGTCTTGGTTTTGGGTGTTGCTGTCTATGAAGAGGATGCTGCTGATTTACAAAAGGATTTAAATCATTTAGTAAATAAATGATTGATAGGTTTTAATTATGATAAACGTAACATAATGCATGTTAGTTATAATAATTTGAATAGGAATAGAATTAATTGTGTTACAAAGGAATGTTGGTGTAATAGTCAAATCTGTAAAGTATTGAGCTGTTTTTAGTGGTTGGGCAAATAGGATCTTAGGTTGTATCTAGAAAAACATTGAATACAAGACTAAGAAAGTTATAATTTTATATAAATGTCACTGGTTAGACTACATTTAGAATATTGTTCAGTTTGGGGTTCTTACATTAAGAAAGACACTGGATTGATGGAAATGTTTCAGAGTTGATTGATTAATTGATTATATGAAACTAAGTGCAAAGTTACATAATGGGATGTCTGTGTTCTGTCCATTAAGGGTATCAAAACCTGGTTTCTAGAGTGCACAGACATACCACTGTGTCACTAGAGGGCAAGGGTTCAGAGGAGTATTACTGAAATGGAGCCTGGGATGGAAGTGTTTTCATATGAGGAGAGATTGAAATCTCTCAGACTGTTTTCTCTTGAGAAAAGAAGAGTTAGTGAGATCTGAATGAAGTATTATAAATGATTGTAGATGAACAGTTGGTATTATACATATTCCAACTTAAGCAAGCTGTATCACACAGAATAAATTATTAGATACACAAATTTCTTTATTGGTCAAATATATCAAATCTTCCAGACTTCATAATTCCCACACACACATACTGAAAATACCAACCACCTGCACAGATGCCAACCATTACGATTTGAACATAATCATTACAATTTTGGTGTATACATTACGACTATACGCTCATACAGACAAATATGACTTGTTACAACTCCCAAATTATTATGTATTATATAAGCCTATATAATAAAGTGATAAATTGTTCCCACAGGGCTTGAAAGGGGTGAAAAGAAAATTTCTAGTGAGATACAAATAAATTTTGATGATAAATAAAAGACATAGTCCAAATGGTTACTTTCGATAATCATATTTGTGGTTGAAAGACAAAAACGATGTGGATAACAACATTCACGAGTAAGAATTTCAAAATAATTTTTAAATTTACTTATTTAATACACCAAACACAGTCACAAATGAGCAATCTATAGCAGTAATAAATAATAATAGTTATAATAATAATATAATAATAAACAGTTTAAAGACATTGGCCAGGCCTAGTAGCCGCCAATGATTAAGGGCTCTGTCTGCAATCATTACGCTCAGTCATTTGAAATAGTTGGCATCTCTGGACCTGTCTTGATTATGAATTTCAAAGTGACCTCATTCGGATTATCCAGAACTGAACTGTTAATTAAGAAAATTTATCTGTTATAAATGAGCTCTTGGCTTTCAATAATAACACAATTTCATCACAGTTAAGTCTGTTTGCTGTTCTGAATGCTTGTGTAATACTGGTGTATTAACGTACCCTTTGTTCATTTGATTGTCTCTTAGTTTATTTCATTCTTTTATTTTGTATCTTAATTTTTAATAAAATGTTTAAACTTTATAATAATACACATAATGAATCGTGATAAATACAACTTGCTGAAGATTTAATGTGTACATTCTGTAATGTACAATAATTAAATTTTATTACTGAACACACACGTGTCAAATGTTCATTGTTGCTGCTGTCATTCTGTTTGTTGTCATTACCCTAAAATTGACTTGAATGAATCTGTACTAAAACTGTTTAAAGTTCCATTATTATATTTATTTTGAAACTTCATCATTTGATTACTTTTCTTATTCTGAAACTGTTTTAATTATTATACATATATATAATCATTTTTAATTATTATATTTATTCTAAAAACGATTTTAATTTAATTGTCATTCTTATTGAAGGCTGTTTTGATTAAATTATTATATTTATTCTAAAATTGATTTAATTTAATCATCATTCTTATTCTAAGGCTGACTTAATTTAATTATCATTCCTATTTTGAGGCTGTTTTAATTTGATTGTTATATTTAATTTAATCATTACATTTATTCTAAAATTGATTTTAATTTAACTGTCATTCTTTTTCTAAGGCTGTTTTGATATAATTATTATATTTATTCTAAAATTCATCATTTAATTATCATTGTTATTGAAGGCTGCTTTAATTTAATTATGTTTATTCTAAAATTGATATTAATTTATTCATCATTCTTATTCTAAGTATTTTAATTTTAATAATTATATTTATTCTAAAATTGATTTTAATTTCATTTTCATTTTTGTTGAAGGCTGTTTTAATTTAATTTATATATTTATTATGAAATTGATTTTAATTTAATTATCATTCTCCTTGAAGGCTGTTTTATTTTAATTATTAAATGTATTCTGAAATTGATTTTAATTTAATTATCATTCTTATTGAAGGCTGTTTTAATTTAATTATTATATTTATTCTAAAATTGATTGTAATTAAATTATCATTCTTATTCTAAGGGTGTTTTAATTTAATTATTATATTTATTCAAAATTCATCTTAATTTAATTATCATTCTTATTCAATGGGAGTTTCAATTTAATTATTACATTTATTCTAAAATTGATTTTAATTTAATTGTCATTCTTTTTCTAAGGCTGTTTGACATAATTATTATATTTATTCTAAAATTCATCTTAATTTAATTATCATTGTTATTGAAGGCTGCTTTAATTTAATTATGTTTACTCTAAAATTGATTTTAATTTATTCATCATTCTTATTCTAAGGATTTTAATTTAAATAATTATATTTATTCTAAAATTGATTTTAATTTCATTTTCATTTTTGTTGAAGGCTGTTTTAATTTAATTTATATATTTATTATGAAATTGATTTTAATTTAATTATCATTCTCCTTGAAGGCTGTTTTATTTTAATTATTAAATGTATTCTGAAATTGATTTTAATTTAATTGTCATTCTTTTTCTAAGGCTGTTTGATATAATTATTATATTTATTCTAAAATTCATCTTAATTTAATTATCATTGTTATTGAAGGCTGCTTTAATTTAATTACGTTTATTCTAAAATTGATTTTAATTTATTCATCATTCTTATTCTAAGGATTTTAATTTAAATAATTATATTTATTCTAAAATTGATTTTAATTTCATTTTCATTTTTGTTGAAGGCTGTTTTAATTTAATTTATATATTTATTATGAAATTGATTTTAATTTAATTATCATTCTCCTTGAAGGCTGTTTTATTTTAATTATTAAATGTATTCTGAAATTGATTTTAATTTAATTGTCATTCTTTTTCTAAGGCTGTTTGATATAATTATTATATTTATTCTAAAATTCATCTTAATTTAATTATCATTGTTATTGAAGGCTGCTTTAATTTAATTACGTTTATTCTAAAATTGATTTTAATTTATTCATCATTCTTATTCTAAGGATTTTAATTTCATTTTCATTTTTGTTGAAGGCAGTTTTAATTTAATTTATATATTTATTATGAAATTGATTTTAATTTAATTATCATTCTCCTTGAAGGCTGTTTTATTTTAATTATTAAATGTATTCTGAAATTGATTTTAATTTAATTATCATTCTCCTTGAAGGCTGTTTTATTTTAATTATTAAATGTATTCTGAAATTGATTTTAATTTAATTATTATTCTCCTTGAGGGCTGTTTTATTTTAATTATTAAATGTATTCTGAAATTGATTTTAATTTAATTATCATTCTTATTGAAGGCTGTTTTAATTTAATTATTATATTTATTCTAAAATTGATTGTAATTAAATTATCATTCTTATTCTAAGGGTGTTTTAATTTAATTATTATATTTATTCAAAATTCATTTTAATTTAATCATCTTTCTTATTCTAAGACTGATTTTAATTTAAATATTATTCTTTTTAAGGCTGTTTTAATTTAATTATTATATTTATTCAAAAATCGATTTGAATTTAATTTTGATTCTTATTCTTTTTAAATGTTTTTTTTATGAAATATGCATTCTCCTTTTCTTTATCGTAATTGTCATAATAACTGCTTATTTTAACAGAAATGTACACTTGTGCTATCTACCTTGTGTCTGCCTCAATGTTCGAACCAATAGTTTCAGCATTATACTCTTTTAAATATTCTGCTTCTATTGACTATTTATTGCCTTTTTAAAGTTACTGGGAGAAACATTTTAGTTTTGGAATTTGTAAACATTAAAAATGTAGCTAAGGCTCCAATTACTGTCTTTGAACTTTTCAAAAATTAATTTTGAAATAGGTAGAACTAAACTGATTTACAAAATAAACTCTCCTGCTGTGTTTACTGTAATAGGGATAAGTTTAGTTTATGAAAGTGATTGTAATTAACATTTTATAATAGATTATCGGCTTTTCTTATAAATGATAAAATTTATGATGTTTAGTTATCGCTATACATTTATTTAGAGTTTTGGATTTTAGTTAGAGATATGTTTTTGTACAATATATATATATAATTATTTTATAAACAAGTTTCTCTTGTAGATCCTCACTAAGTTTGTGGATTTACAACACAAAAATATGGGATTCGATTCCACACAATGATCATAACAGATAGTCCAATGTGGCTTTGAAGTGAAAACATATGATTAATAATAGAGTAAATGAATAATGAAGAAAATTTAAATTTAAATAAATAAGGTGTCCACATGTTGTAGTACATTTATAATAAAGTTTTTGATAGTTAAAGGTATGAAAATTAAAATCACTGAGATGTTCATAGAATTTCTACTTTCATTAAAGTTACTGATTTTTAAAATGTAGTAAAATCTCTAATAGTTTTAATAATAAACTATTGAAAATTCCAGTAGTTAAAGTAGAAAGGTTCCTTAAAGAATCATAGACCCTTAAAAACATAACACTAAAACGAGTTTCAAGTATTTCATATGAATTAATTTTCATTTTCCTTTATGATTATTTAAGTGCTTTGAATAGCAAGCTAGGAACTTTTTATAACTAGCATTAGCTATTTTCTTAGCCAACTTAACACATTACTGTATAATCATGGTGTTATATTTTAAACTCAAATCTATATAGACTTACCTGTGTTATCCAGCTAGCTGTTGTCAAAATTTGGCTCTTTTCATCCTGGCCAAACACAAAACAGTACAATATTATTCACTGTTTTCATATTCCCCATTGATTTTATTTTTAGAACAGTAATCTCTACCTATCTTTGTTTGAAAAGTAAATATTTTTAGCCTTACCCTTTCAAAGTGAAAATAGTGAAACTATGGTTCACAGAAGCAGAGGAACACTTGTATAGAACTGGTTGTAAATTAGGTGAAAGAGAAAGCGTCTAGGTTTTGCTTAGAATAACAAAGTTATCCAACAAATAAAAAGGTGGACAGTTTTTCTGGGAAAACTGACACCGTAGTTAAGTGCATTCCCACTAGGTTGATGGATTGTTTGTTTTTGAATTTCGCGCAAAGCTACTCGAGGGCTATCTGCGCTAGCCGTCCCTAATTTAGCAGTGCAAGACTAGATGGTAGGTAGCTAGTCATCACCACCCACTGCCGACTTTTGGGGTACTCTTTTACTTACGAATAGTGGGATTGATCGTCAAATTATAACGCCCCCACGGCTGGAAGAGCGAGCACGTTTGGTGCGACCTGAATTCGAACCCACGATCCTCGGACTACGAGTCGAACGCCTCAACGCGCTTGGCCATTCTGGACCAGGTTGATAAATTTGTGGGCTTTCCCTGCACATGCTCGCTTCTCCAGCTGGATTATTCAAATTTGTTTTCTTCTAAAAAGATTTGTTCGACTTTTTTGTATTTTAATTTCGTCTTGATAAAGGATTGTTTTTGTAAATTCTATTATGGAAACGTCCATCATATCCATAACACTAACTTTGTAATATTCCCACTTTCATGTGACTTTTATAATACAACATATTTTCAATCTGTATAACGTTAGGACTAAAGTGTATACTGTGAACAGTAGATTCATCTTATATTGAATATCTCTAGCCTTAAGACTAAAGCATATACTGTGAACAGTGAATTCAGCTTACAATAAATATCTCTCACCTTGGGACTAAAATATATACTCTGAACAGTAGATTAAATTCTAACTGTGAACAATAGATTAAGCTTGCACTGTATATCTCTAACCTTAGGACTAAAGTATATGCTAAAATGGTAGATTTAATTTATTTTAATATCTTTAATCTTAGGACCAAAGTGTAATATTAATATATCAAAATAGCAGTATAAAATCAAACATTATAGAATAATTTCAGGTATGAACTGACCCTTTGGTTATTTCTTCGCGACAAGCACTGCCGTTATTAAAAAGTTGATTCGTCACATCCTGAAGTTTGATTTGTTTTGTTTCTGATTCACAAATATTGTGTAACCAATTTGCATGTGTTATTCATTTCTTCATTCTAGAAGTTCTACTCTACTACAGGTATTTGTTTCAAATCTTAACATTAATTGATGTAGGTTTAACTAGAAGTTATTTTTATGTTAAAGCTATCTGATATCTATTCTAGTTATTACAAATAATTTATGCATTGTTATATCAGTTGTTTTTAATAATATACGTTCAACAGTGATAACTGACGCTTCCTTTCAAATCGGTAGATTCTATAATTTATTTTAAATCTAACTCAAAAATAATGTATTCTGGTCATAACAAGATGATATAACATGAAAAAAATCAATCAAAAACCTACTGTTATACTACGAACATAACTGATACAAAACTAATATTATAACGTTTATAACATTTCATATCAGAACGCCCTTCCTCTGGTGATTTAAAATTATAACTTCACCAAAGAAAGGGCATTCATTCATGTTACCATTTATCATGGTAAAAGGTTGTTTTTGTTTTATTTCCATTTTTATCAAATATAATATGAAGGCCTACCAGCAACATCCAATAACTTTCCGACAAAGTACTACTGGTAACAATACCAGCTGTACAAATGAAACATCAACAAACGTCTACCACTAACACTGTCAGTAAAGTACCAACAAAGTACTACTGGTAACAATACCAGCTGTACAAATGAAACATCAACAAACGTCTACCACTAACATTGTCAGTAAAGTACCAACAAAGTACTACTGGTAAAAATACCAGCTGTACAAATGAAACATCACTAAATGTCCACCAGTAATACTGCAAAAAACGTACCAACAAAATATTACTGGTAACAATATCAGCTGTACAAATAAAACATCAACGAACGTCTACCACTAACACTGTCAGTAAAGTACCAACAATGTACCACTAGTAATAATGCCAACTGTACAAATGAAACATCACTAAATGTCCACCAGTAATACTGCGAAAAACGTACCAACAAAATATTACTGGTAACACTACCAGCTGTACAAATAAAACATCACTAAATGTCTACCAGAAATAATGCCAAAAAAGTACCAACAAAGTACCACTAGTAACAATACCAGCTGTACAAATGAAACATCACTAAATGTCCACCAGTAATACTGCGAAAACGTACCAACAAAATATTACTGGTAACAATACTAGCTGTACAAATAAAACATCACTAAATGTCTACCAGAAATACTGCCAAAAAAGTACCAACAAAGTACTACTGGTAACAATACCAGCTGTACAAATGAAACATCAACGAACGTCTACCACTAACATTGTCAGTAAAGTACCAACAATGTACCACTAGTAACAATACCAGCTGTACAAATGAAACATTACTAAATGTCCACCAGTAATACTGCGAAAACCTACCAACAAAATATTACTGGTAACAATACCAGCTGTACAAATGAAACATCACTAAATGTCTACCAGAAATACTGCCAAAAAAGTACCAACAAAGTACTACTGGTAACAATACCAACTGTACAAATGAAACATCAACGAAAGTCTACCACTAACACTGTCAGTAAAGTACCAACAAAGAACTACTAGTAATAATACCAGCTGTACAAATGAAACATCAACAAACGTCTACTAGTAACATTGTTAGTAAAGTACCAACAATGTACCACTAGTAACAATACCAGCTGTACAAATGAAACATTACTAAATGTCCACCAGTAATACTGCGAAAACGTACCAACAAAATATTACTGGTAACAATACTAGCTGTACAAATAAAACATCACTAAATGTCTACCAGAAATACTGCCAAAAAAGTACCAACAAAGAACTACTAGTAATAATACCAGCTGTACAAATGAAACATCAACAAACGTCTACTAGTAACATTGTTAGTAAAGTACCAACAAAGTACTACTAGTAATAATACCAACCGTACAAATGAAACATCACAAACGTCTACTAGTAACATTGTTAGTAAAGTACCAACAAAGTACTTTTTGTAACAATACCATCCGTATAAAAAGCTATTATAACAGATCTATTGGTAAGAATATCAGTTGTATCAGGGTTTGCTATTTTAAGGTTTGAAGCAAGTGATATCAGTGTATTACTGTCCTCTTTCCACTGTTTACAAATTGGATAACAAATGATATAGCTAGTAATTACTAGTTAATGAACTAATTGAAAACACGATAATACCAACAATAGTTAAATGTAATAATAATAAATAATTTAGATGTATGCTATAAATGATAACTTTTAAAAACAATGATAAGTAATAAATACATTAATCCATTTATCATTACATTAACCCAACTTCGGAAACATCAGATTAAAGGCTCTAGTTATAGATTATTATTCTGATAAACGAACAAATGCTTAGAACATTTCAGTTGATTGCATAAATGACTCAAAATAGAAAGATTTCAACCAGTGATTACTGGTTGTTATTCTTAACATTTGAAATACTGGGAGAATTTCCTTAAAAAATGGATTTAGAGAAGTACTGTATGAAAAAAAAAGTTTTTATTTTATTTCCGAAGTAGCTGTTGTTGTTTTCTCAGTGCAGAGATAAACAATGGGCTATCTGTACTCTGGGAGAACTGAACATTGGATTATTCAACTAAACAAAAGTTCATTGTCCTTTGTTGTACATTAAATAATCTGATATCAGTGAAGTTAAGAGAAAAAAAAAAATTTTCCATGAGAGTATCTTAACATGTCTATTAGAGATCTGGCACTTTAACTGTGTGATTTTCAAAGCATAAGTTTTAAGAAACGAACTTACCACATCAATTATTTGATACAAGGAAAGATCAAAGGTCAGACGAAGCGGAACTGAAGCATTATGTGAAGGACGGACGGCCAGGTCATAGTTTGACATCAGATAACGGGTCAGACGGTACTCGTGCTCATCTGCTAACACTTGATAAGGTGTAAAGAGAGTTAATAAACTTACTCGTGTTAGATTTGCTATTCTATCAACACTTAACTAACTGTAAAGAGTGTTGTGAAATAAAGATGTTCATTGTATGATAGACTCATACTGAAGAACCGACAGCTAATAATTGGAGTAAACATTATTTAAATACTGTCATTTCACTGTCACATCTATAACGCGCTCTGAGCCCTAAAGTGTGGACCGTGATTTTCGATGTAAACTCGAATTCATAGCCTACCATGGTAATTCACAAGTATTATTTGTCCCACTGTATATATTTATTTCTAAAGACTTAAAGAAAACATATAATATCTCGGTAAGAAATGTTAACATGCACATTGTCAGCTTAGAATTGGGTGTTAATAATACAAAACATCTTTAACCCTAAGCTATCAAGCGTTAGTCTTAGTGTGAATTGGGTGTTAATAATATAGAACATCTTTAACCCTAAGCTAGCAAGCGTTAGTCTTGGTAAGAATTGGGTGTTAATAATATAGAACATCTTTAACCCTAAGCTAGCAAGCGTTAGTCTTGGTAAGAATTGGGTGTTAATAACACAAAACAACATTAACTCTAAACTAGCAAGTGTTCGGTTCAAGAAGAATTGGTTGTTATTAATACAAAACATCCTTAACCCTAAGCTAGCAAGCGTTAGTCTTAGTAGAAATTGGGTGTTAATAATTTAAAATATCATTAATCCTAACCTAGAAAAAGTTAGTGTTAGTAAGAATTACACAAGTTTTCCATTAATTAGGATTTTTAAGGGTAACTTATCAACATTTAAGAACAGTGTACGTCCATTGTACGTGACCAGAAAATCAAAAGACACAGAAACTTTATATTATACTGGGGAGTATGAAATTAATAGTGCCACAGTGTTTGATAATGCGAACTATCGTAGGCATACATTTACGTTACACAATATGATGATGGGGAATTATTTGACACTGTTGCCTGCCTGTATCAACACGAACCTACAAAATGATGTAGGAAATGATGAAATTCTGAAGATTTAATATTTTTTAATTGTGTTAAAATAAATTTAAATTACTTCTGTCATTTGCCAGGTTGATTTTTCATCAGATTTGAAGAATTGTATAGAAAACACGATGTTTTATTTTATAATTTTATCAAGTAAATAATCTCAGCAAACTACTTTCATCGTCCAGCTACCCATGAAACAAAGAAAGTTCCACACAAAGTGTCTGTTTCTGTTTGGTCTTCATGCAACAATAGCTTTCAATTTCGTCCACATACTGTGTTGTTACCTTTGTCATCAGTCGAATAATCTTGCAATCTGATCAACTAATTTCATCAAAATAAATAATTATTATATTTAGACGTTTCGCTGTGCATATCACAAAGTAAAATATATGAAACCAACTATATTCAATTACATAAACCATTATGTCGTATAAAACCATTTGTATTCAGTGACACAAATCATCATATCATATAAAACCGCTATCTTCAATGACATAAATTATGCCCTCTATACAATCAATTGTCTTAAATGATATAAACCAATATGTTCCGTAAAACATGCAAAAACAATTGTCTTCAATGACATAAATTCTCATGTCCTGTAAAACATATAAAACACACTGTCTACAGTGAGATAAATCTTCATGTCCTGCCTAGTTGTAATTATTACAAACCATAGTCCGTTCGTTCTCCAGATGTTTTAAATATATATATGAATACCCAGGATACACTGCTCACGTGAATAGAACTTTGGATCTCGACTGGTCCTCTAATCATTACCGATTTCTCATAACACTAGTGTTGATATGAAAAAATGTCTGACAGCCCCTTATGACAGGTGTTGTGTTTTAATAAGAATGTTGATGGTGATTGTGGCCAAATGGCTAGCCTGCCAGAACTGTGATTTCAAGGTTTTGTGTTTCTCCAACTGGTACTATGAAAACATGTTCCTTACCTAAGTACTGTTGGTGTGCTTCAGTTATTAGTACCTTAGGGCTATGGGCGTGCTTTAATGACTAGCACTTGGGAGGAGTATATGTGCTTATTTATTTGGGGCTGTCGGTGTACTTCAGTTATTATGGTGTCAATTTAATGAGATAATCTTGACCCGATGAGTTATGATCACTAGGTATTATCCCTCCAGTCAGTTTAATACTAAAAGTGCCTATGAACACATGTTCACTAGTCTTCCCTGTAGTATGTTTAAAACTAAGAGTAATTGTGAACACATGTTCACTAGTCTTCCCTCTAGTTTGGTTAAAACTAAGAATAATTGTGAACACATGTTCACTAGTCTTTCCTCTAGTTAGCTTAAAACTAGGCCTGGCATGGCCGAGCGCGTTAAGGCGTGCGCTCGTAATCCGAGGGTCGCGGGTTCGCGCCCGAGTCGCGCTAAACATGCTCGCCCTCCCAGCCGTGGGGGCGTATAATGTGACGGTCAATCCCACTATTCGTTGATAAAAGAGTAGCCCAAGAGTTGGCGGTGGGTGGTGATGACTAGCTGCCTTCCCTCTAGTCTTACACTGCTAAATTAGGGACGGCTAGCACAGATAGCCCTCGAGTAGCTTTGTGCGAAATTCCAAAACAAACAAACAAGCTTAAAACTAAGAGTGCCTATGAGAACATATTCACTAGGTGCCTTCCCGCTAGTAAGTTTAAAACTAAGAGAAACTATAAACACATGTTAACTAGTTATCTTCACTGTAGTAAGTTTAAAACTAAGAGTAGTTATGAATACATGTTCACTGGTCTTTCCTCTAGTAAGTTTGAAACTAAGAATGCCTACGAGCACATGTTCACTAGTTGTCTTTACTGTAGTAAATTTAAAACAAAGAGTGGTTATGAATGCATGTTCACTAGGAGCCTTCCCGCTAGTAAGTTTAAAGCTAAGAATTCCTATGAGCACATGTTAACTAGTTGTCTTTACTGTAGTAACTTTACAACTAAGAGAGCCTATCAGCATATGTTCACTAGTTGTCCTCCCTCTAGTAGGTTTAAAACTAAGAGTGGTTATGAACACATGGCTATTTGCCCTCATGGTTCTTCTGCGACTTTCCAGTAAAATCCACAAACATATGTTTACTTTTATTGTGTTATTCTTAAAAGAGTTTGTTTCTTATTAAGTGCAAAACGACAAGAGATTGTCTGTGCTGTTCCACCGCAGGTATTAAAACCCAATTTTTATTGTTATAAGCCTTTGCACTGATAAACACTACCAAAAAAATGAAATTTCTAAAACCATTCTATCAAGAAATGAAACGTCCAATCAGACAAGTCCAAACTCACGCGCAGGCTCAATTCACGAATTTATCGACGTCATCTGTGAGTATGATAAAATTCCGGAGAGCTCTGTACTTGTTAATTTGTGATTTTATAACTTAGAGAGAAACGAGTAATCTTTTCCGTTTATTAAAACTGTTACATTACTTAAAGAACAACAACAAAACGTAACTTTATTATGACTCATAAACAGCTACAGCACGGAGGGATTCGGACTCATATTCTATGTTCGTGCCAGGTTACCTGTATTCTAACTCTCACTGTACCAGTCAATTTATTTGGAAGAATATTAAATAATTTTTTACTTGCAATAAGCTTAAAACTATATTGACTTACGGAACTACAGTAAAGCTCTCGTATTTATGATGTAAACTGTTATTAGTCGTATAATTCAACATTTTCTTTTATGTAAAAATAACTAAAACGTACTTGTAACATTCATGCATGTGAGGAATTTTAAACGACTTTAAAAACTGATCCAAATGTTGAAAATATTACACACAGTTGATTAACCATAATGATATATTACACACAGTTGATCAACCATAATGGTAAAAGACAAGGAATATATTTTTTTAAAGAGTACATGATATGAACATCCGGGGCTTAATATACAGCATAAACTCTCTTTATCGAAAAAGAGTAATCTGTATGTTAAGAACAAGATTTTTTTATTTTATTAATTTTATTATATATATAGAATATATATAATGTATAGAAAATTATATTTGTAACATTTGTACTTTCACTAACGTTGTGCAGAAAAATAGATCAATTCTAGGTTAACCAACATTCTATACAAATATATATTTTCTATGTTACAGATGTTTATCAAATTGAGATATTTTCATTATAATGTAATAAACTGTTTTTTAAGGAATTATTATCTGATGGAAAATTGTTGGACGGTGTTCCTTAAGCTAGACATTTAAAAAATGAAACTAAATATTTGATATTTAATAAACTACTGACTTTATTGGTTAAATTTATCTAACAATGCTTATAAAATACAAACAACTCGCTAGATAGCGCTAAGATCAACTATAATTAACAGAATTTAGAAGAATATTTTACAGTAATGACTGTAACAATGCACATTACAAAGTATAACAGTGACGTAGTTATGGCTTGGAATTGTGGGTATTGATTGATAAACCCGATCTTACCATTGTGAAGGAATATGAAGACACCTATTAAGTGTATACACGAAACTTGCATGACCGTTGAAGTTCTATGACTTGGAAAGAAATGAGGAGGGGATTCTTTTTTCTAACAGAAGTTTTCAAACCCTGAAAAACAAAACAATATTAAACTTTTCAAAGTACTGTCAAAATAGGCTACAATACGGTTGAAATAATCGTTCATACACACTAACCAAAACCGGTTAATGTTTTAATAAACAACAGCGTATTTAATCTCTTTTGGAATGTTATTCAACACAGAAACACATTTAAGTTACATGAAATTAAGTGTGAAAAGAAAAAACAACAACAGTTGGGTACACAACAAGGCACCGTGACATTTAGAGAACATTTAACACATTGCACTTGCCTATCCAGTTTAATATCCCAAGAGTGACAGAAAAAAATATCTAACATTAAACTGTTCTGTTAGAGAAATAAAGATAGTGTAAACGCAGGTACGAAGTGTAACATGTATGAATTGTGGGGAAAATTTGTAACACTTGATAAACGGTTATATTTTATCGTATAACAGGAAGAAATTCGAAATACCGGGAGATCTAAGTAATGGTAGCAGATCAATATAATACAAGTTAACCTAAAACAGCTACGAACCATCAAACACGAAATGTTGGGTATATATCAGTATAACACCATGACACAGGTATGTATGAACCTGTAATATATTCGTGTCTATTTCTTACAATCACAGTGAAAGAAGCACAAACACCTTTGTTGAGTGGCTGAATTCTCTGGTAATTAAAGTTTCCATGCTAATGTATTGCTCCAATCAGAAAAGGAGTCATTAAATAGACTTGGAAAACAGGTTCATTTCTATGTGTTTGAAATACAATTGAACAACATATTGAAACTAATTAATGAGTTCTTAAACAATAACTTCACACATTAAGTTTGAATATTTCATTTAACAACGAATGTTCCTCAAACCATTGCCAAAACTGAAAATTGATTGTACAAAAATACATATTTATTTATTTTTATTATTTAAGCACGTGCCAGAAAAAAATACAAGTATTGTTTGCATTAATATTAGGTTGTTCGAAAAATAATAGTGGATTTTTCAACTAAAATTTTAGTAATTTATGAGGGTAAGAATCCTGTCTTAATAGAACTTCATATATACCATTGAAAAACTAAAGTATTCCTCCATTTTTAGTGTTTTTATTCTTCCCTGAAACTTTATTTCAGACCCTTACCATTAATGACGAATAATAAAACTCGTGCATCATTTTTTGCACGAATCCAAACTTCATCGTAATACATCACAAACGTTTCATAATATCAACTAAGCATGGGGCGAAGGAACCACTTCCGAACGTACAGAACAGAGCTAGTTCCAAAAGTTTTACAATAGAGATGTGAGTCTTGAAGACAATGGGAACAGAGGGCGTCCTTCTGTTGTTGAAAACGACCAGCTGAGAACATTAGTGGAAGGGAACCCGTGCCAAACTGTTCTAGAAATCGCACAAAGTCGTTTTCACATTTTGGCATTTTCAAATTGGAGCAAATTGGAAAAATAAAAAAATCGGCAAACGGGTTCCACACAAACTGTGAATAATCGTCGTTATGAACAGTGTTGTGTGCTGGTTTTGTGCAACAGAAGTGACTTATCTTTATTGAATTGTCACTTGTGATTAAAAGTGGATTCTTTACGACAACAGAAAGCGATCTGTACAGTGGTTCAACCGTGACAAGGCTCCTAAATATTTCCCAAAGTCAAAATTGCACCAATAGAAGATTATGGTTACCGTATGGTGGACAGTGGTCAGTATTATTCATTACATCATGTCCAACCAGGGTCAGAATATAACTGTGGAGGTTAACTGTTAAGTAGTCCATAGAAAGTTACGTAACAAAATGCTAGCATTAGTCAATCAAAAAGAACCAACCCTGCTTTATGATAAAGCTCGGACACGCATTACTCAAATTACGCTCCAGGAACTCAACAAAGTGGACTACAAGACATTCTTTATCCTCCCCAGATCTGTCACACACCGATTACCACTTTTTCAGTCATTTCTAGAACTTTTTACAGGACAAAAGTTTGAACAACAGAGAATGATTTAGTTCTGGAACCTCAGGGTTTAAACAACAGAGAATGATTTAGTTCTGGAACCTCAGGGTTTAAACAACAGAGAATGATTTAGTTCTGGAACCTCAGAGTTTAATCGTCATGCCATAATCTCGTTTCTAGTTGACAAGTATGTCGATCCACCAGGTTCCTATTTTGATTAATAAATTAATTATTTGTTACAAAGTTACAATTCTGAATACACCATTATTTTTCGAACGACCTAATATTAGTATATGCAATATGAACATTTTAGACATAGATATTAGTGAAGCTTACACGGATATTAGTATCGTTTATATAAATATTAGTGTTGGATACATGGACATATAAAGTATATTTACCAAATTTAATATATCTTGTATATTACAGTATGAATTTTGAGGCTGCCAGATTCGTAGCACAAATTAATAGCTATCTAATAAGTCGCAATAAGAACTATGATTTGATTTTTTTCTTGTGTTTTAAATTATGACAGAGACTTATCTGAAAGTTTTAGAGGGCGCCAACGGGTGCGAAAACACTTCATTAGCATTACATACAAGATATCTGATCTCTGTGAAAGCGACACCGAAGACATGAGGGTAACACATGTGATTACTCGCTGCGGTGCCAACAATAATTAAAAACAAGGCGTGCTTCATAGTTCACATCACTTGGAGGGTATTAAAGTTGTGTGGATTTGTAAGGTTTTGTCTGTCTTGAGCAAACACGTCCATAAATAATCATTATTTTCTATAATTAACACTTAGAAACCGTAGACAAGACATCAAAAAGACGGTGTATATAGAGGGCACTCTGAGTAAGGAACATTATATTCATATCCATCAACAATAAGAACAAAGGAAGATATTTTAAACAATCTCAATCGATTTTCATACAATATTCTACAAACAGCTCATTGTCTAAATACTGCTGACGAAAAATTATTAGCATCCGTAAAAGGATGTTACGTTTACAAAGAAATACTGGAAGCCAAAGTGTTCTGATAGTCACAACACGATAATTATACTAACTGAATATAATTCAAAACGTAATAACGTGAATGACCTACATTCCACTGTGTAACTGGTCTACTATCAGTTACTAAAGGTGTAACTCTTCTATTATCACTTACAACAGGTGTAACTGATCTACCATCACTTACTACAGGTGTAACTGGTCTACTATCAGTTACTACAGATGTAACTGTTCAGCTATCACTTACTACAGGTGTAACTGATCAGCTATCACTTACTACAGGTGTAACTGTTCAGCTATCACTTACTACAGGTGTAACTGATCAGCTATCACTTACTACAGGTGTAACTGTTCAGCTATCACTTACTACAGGTGTAACTGTTCAGCTATCACTTACTACAGGTGTAACTGTTCAGCTATCACTTACTACAGGTGTAACTGGTCTACCATCACTTACTACAGGTTTAACTGGTCTACTATCAGTTACTACAGGTGTATCTGTTCAGCTATCACTTACTACAGGTGTAACTGATCAGCTATGACTTACTACAGGTGTAACTGATCAGCTATCACTTACTACAGGTGTAACTGATCAGCTATGACTTACTACAGGTGTAACTGTTCAGCTATCACTCACTACAGGTGTAACTGATCAGCTATGACTTACTACAGGTGTAACTGTTCAGCTATCACTCACTACAGGTGTAACTGATCAGCTATCAGTCACTACAGGTTTAACTGATCAGCTATCACTCACTACAGGTGTAACTGGTCTAGTATCACTCACTACAGGTGTAACTGTTCAGCTATCACTCACTACAGGTGTAACTGATCAGCTATCACTTACTACAGGTGTAAATTATCAGCTATAACAGGTGTAACTGTTATATCATCACTTATTAAAGGTGTCACTGTTCAGCAATCACTTATTACAGTTGTCACTGTTATATTATCACATTCTAACTTACAACACGTATAACTGTTCTATTATCATTCACTACAGGTGTAACTATTCTATTATCACACACTATAGGTGTAACTTCTGGTATCACTCACTACAACTGTAACTATTTTATTTTCTCTTATTAAAGATGTAACTGTTCGATTATCACTTACTACAGGTGAAACTGTGGAGAGGCACAGTGTCAAGTGTGAACCACTAGTGGACCTTCAGAAGATGTTGTTCCCACCATTTCACATAAAACCGGGTCTTATGAAACAGTTTGTCACATCTTTTGATAAGTAGTTTGCAGCCTTCAAGTACCTTGAAGACTTCTTCCCTAAGCTGTCTTCGTAATAGGTCAAAACTGGCGTCTTCGTTGGACCACAAAAAATACCCTGTTGTTCACTGAATTCCACATGAAGCTCAGTAGGAAGGAATTTCGGGCTTCTTGGGCAATCACAAGTTCGAAAATTATGTGGAACTGGTTGAGTCTCTGGTGAAGAAATACTTCAAAATGGGCTGCAAGATGTCCCTGAAAGTTCATATCCTTTACGCTCATTTTCATAAATTCAAGGAGAACATGGAAGCATACTCAGAGGAGCAAGGTGAGCCTTCCACCAAGATATACTGGACTTTGAGTAAGTGTAACTAAAACATGATGAGAGACTGTATTGGGGAGCCATTCGTGAAAGTGGATCTCTATGTAAAACTTAAACCTCTTTATAAACAGTACTTAAAGTGAATTACATATATATGAAACTTGAATCACTTTATAAACTGTACTTAGACTGGATTATCTATATATAAAACTTGAAACACTCTGTAAACTGTACTTGCAGAGGTTTATGTAAATATAAGGCTTGAACCACATTATCAACAGTACCATAAGAGTGATTTGTATATGGAAAGTTTGATCCAAGTTATCAACAGTACATAAAGTGGATTACATGGTTTAAAAACTTGTTGCGCTTTATAAACAGCACTTAATGTGGATTATGTATATGTAAAATTGAGCCACTTTATGAATAGCACTTAAATGTATAAATCATGAACCACTTTATAAACAGTACTTGAAGAGAGATAGTTATATATATGTAAAAACGACTGGTATGGATGGAGAAAGAACTATGTAGAGGAGCGAACAACGTAAGGTTCACAAAGAAAGAAAGAGGTGACTGAGGGATAGTTGACCACATATTTGAAGGTGGTTGTGTAATTTGGTGTAGGAATGTAGAGGGCGTGCTTAGATGTTGGATTATTTTTTATAATATAGGTGTTCCTTTGTATTGATTTATTTTGGACTTCAGTTGTTGTATAAGTGAGGCTTCTTTAATTTTTCTCACCAGATAAAATTAATGACGAATTAGACAAAATAAAACAATACTTCATCAACATAAATAATTTCCTCCACAAACCATATAAAACATTATACGCACACACCTAGACAGAAAGCAAAATCATCTAAGAAAAGAAAATATAACCCACGATTGAAAAAATCATGAAACTATATACTGCTGCTTACCATATATTCCCGACAAACACCACACCAACATTACTTATAAAATACAATGTGATAACTGCAACGACTTCTATATTGGAAAAACAAGTATAAAAATCGGATTTAAAGAACACAAAAAGTCGAACACTGCAAATCAAATAAACACAACATTACCATAGAAAACACTCAAACACTAAATAGAGAAACAAACATAAACAAACACCTCACTTATACAACAACTTAAGCCCAAAATAAACCAATACAAAGGAACACCTTTATACCTATATTAATAAATATAATCAAACATCTAATCACGCCCTGTACATTCCTACACTCAATTATACAATCGCCTTCAAATATGTGGTCAGCTAACGGTCAGTTGCCTCTTTCTTTCTTTGTGAACCTGACAATGACCGAAGAAGGTCGAAATTTGTTCTTTTCTCTCCACAGTGTTTTATCTATCCATACCAACCGTTTCTACATGTTTAGTTTTATATACAAGTGGGTTTTCTCGTCATCACGGGGTGCTTGAAGAGTATTATGCATATGTAAAACTTGAAGCACTTTATGAACAGTACTTAAAGAGTGTTCTGTGTGTGCAAAACTTGAACCAGTCTATAAAACAGTAATTAAAGTGGATTACACAGTGGATTATGTGCCCCTTTATTAGCTCTAGCTGAACTCGATTATGTGTATGTAAAACTTGAAGCACTTTATGAACAGTACTTAAAGCGGATTGCACTATGTAACACAAATATTCTTCCTGGATAGTATGTGTTATTTCTCAATTGTTTATGTTGTAAAACTAGAGATAATGGCCATTTTCCCTTCAACTTATTTTTATCTGAATAATGAATTTAGAAATTCACCTATTTTATGTGAAAAATCGAGGAAGTTTGCATATTTTCATTCACATAAGGTCTGAATCAATCAACATATGAGTCAACATTTACATGTATAGATACTAAAGTTATACGGAACCTGACTTTTGCAACATTTATTTTCCGAGATATTGACAGAATCTTGTGGTTGGCGTGAAAGAGTACATACGATCACTTACATCCGGAGAATATCACATAATAACAACATGACATCCGGATAATATCACATTATAACAGCACGACATCCAGATAATAACGTATTATAACAACATGACATCCGGATAATATCACTTTATAACAACAACATAACATCCAATTAATAGCACTTTATAACAGTATGACATTCGGATAATATCGCATTATAACAATATAACATCCGGATAATATCATATTATAACAGAACAATATAAGGATAATATCACTTTAAAATAGCAACACGATATCCGTATAATATCACATTGTAAGAGCAACATGAAATCCAGATAATATGGCATTATAATAGCATGACATCCAGATAATATCATATAACAACAACATGACATCAGGATAATATCACATTATAACAACATAACATCCGTGTAATTTCACTTTATAGCAGCAACATGATATCTGGATAATATTACTTTATAACAACATGACATCCGGATAATATCACATTGTAACAGCACAACATCTGGATAATATCACATTATAACAACATGACGTTAGGATAATATCTTATTATAACAACATGGCATCCGGATAATATCATATCATAACAACATGGCATCCGGATAATATCACATTATAACAGCATGACTTCCAGATAATATCACATTATAACAACATGACATCCGTTTAATTTCACTTGATAGCAGCAACATGAGATCTGAATGATATCACTTTATAACAACAATATGATATCCGGATAATGTCACATTATAACACCAACATAATATTCGTATGCTATCATATTATAACAACATGATATTTGAACAATATTACATTATACAAGAACAAAACCAAAGGATAAGTTTAGTCAATACAACTCTGTCTTCCAAAAAAGAAAGTCGTTTTATTTACACCAATTATTTTAAAATTTCTGTAAAATTTGGAAGACAGTTGGGAAAAAGACCCTGGCGTAAGATAGTATTTTGTAACGGTGAATAATAAAGACGCTAAAATCAGTATTCAACAATAAAATGATAGTTTGTTCAAAAGTAGCTAGAGTAATAATGCTAAAAGAAAATCTATCATATTAACACAGTTAACAAACACTTTCTGGATTTGACTCTAGCGTTGATAAACAATATATGATAAACATCACCATTATTTAAAATAATATAATGAAAAAAGAATGAGAAATATAAACTTAATCTAAGAAAAATGACAAAAACACTAAATGATTTTATGATATTTATAACAATGTCGAATGTTAAAACGTAATTATATAAGTAAGTCGAGTAGTAAACAGTAATTATAATAGTAATGTCCAGTGGTAAACAATAATTATCATAACAATGTCGAGTGGTAAACAATAAGAATAATAGTAATGTCGAGTGGTAAACAGTAATTATAACAACAATGTCGAGTGGTAAACAATAAGAATAATAGTAATGTCGAGTGATGTACAGTAATTATAAAATCAATGTCGAGAGATAAACAGTAATTATAAAAACAATTTCGAGTGGTAAACAGTAATTATAATAGTAATGTCGAATGGTAAACAATAATTTTTATAAAAAATTCGAGAAGTAAACAGTAATTATAATTACAATGTCCAGTGGTAAACAGTAATTATAATGGGAATGTAGAGTGGTAAATAGTTAATATAATAACAATGTGGAGTTATGAACAGTAATTATAATGGGAATGTAGAGTGGTAAATAGTTATTATAATAACAATGTGGAGTTATGAACAGTAATTATAATGGTAATGTTGAGTGATGTACAGTAATTATAAAATCAATATTGAGAGGTAAACAATAATTATAACAGTAATGTCGTGTGATAAACAGAATTTATTGTAGTAATGACGAGTGATAAAGAGTAATTATAATGACAATGTCTAAGGGCGAACAGTAACTATAATAACAATGTCAAATGGTAAACATTATTTATAATAGTAATGTCAAGTGATAAACAGTATTTATAAATATAATGCCGAGTGGTAAAGAGTAATTATAATAACAATGTTGATTGGTAAAAAGTAATTATAATAGTATTATCGAAAGGTAAATAGTAATTATAAGAGTAATGTTGAGGGGTTAAAATTAATTATAATAACAATGTCCAATGATAAAAAGTAATTATAACAGATATGTCGAGTGGTATACAGTAATTATAATAGCAATGTCGAGTGACAAACAGAAATGATAATAGCAATGTCTAGTGGTAAACAAGAAATTATAATAACAATGTCGTGGGTTTAACAGCAATTATAGTAGCAATATCAAATAGTAAACAGTAATTATAAGATAAATGTCGAGTGGTAAACAGTAATTATGATACATCGTGTAATTATAATCGACGAATTATAATAACAACGTCGATTGGTAACAGTAAATATAAAAGTTTTGTCAAACGGTAAATAGTAATTATAAGAGTAATATTGAGGGGTAAACAATAATCGTATTAAGAATAACGAATGAAAAACAGTTATTATGATAGCAAAATCGAGTGGTAAACATTAATTATAATAGCAATTCGAAGGGTAAACATAAATTACAACAACAATGTCGAGTGTTAAACAGTATTTAAAAGAGCAAAATCGAGTAACTATAATACATCGAGTAATTATTATCGAGCAATTATAAAAACTAATTATTTTTACAATGTCGATAGGTAAAGAGTATTCATAATAACAATGTCAAGAAATAAACAGTAATTATAATAACAATGTCAAGTGGTGAATAATAATTGTAATAACAATGTTGAGTTATGAACAGAAATTATAATGTCAATTTTGAGGGGTAAACAGTAATGAAAATAACAATGTCGATGGTAAACAGTAATTATGATAAAAATCGAGTAAGTATAATCAAGTAAATATAAAAGAGTAATTATAATAGAATTGTTGAATGGTAACTAGTAATTATAAGAGTAATGTGGAGTGATTAAGAGTAATTATAATAGCAATATCGAGAGGTAAACAGTTATTGTAAAATTAATGTCGAGTGGTAAACATTAAATATAATTAAAATATGGCTTGGTAAACAGTAATTATAATAGTATTGTTGAATGGCAAATAGTAATTTTAAGAGCATTGTCGAGTGGTAAACAATAATTTTAATAACAATGTCAAAAGGTAAACAGTAATTATAATAACAATGTCAAGTGGCCTACAGTAATTGTAATAACAATGTCGAATGGTAAAGAATAATTATAATAACAATGAGAAGTGGTAAAAAGTAATTATAACACCAAAGTTGAGTGATAAATATTAATTATAACAGCAGTGTCAAGTGGTAAAGAGTAATTATAATAAAAATGTCGATTGGTATACAGTAATTAAAATAGTATTGTCGAATGGTAAATAGTAATTATTAGAGTAATGTCTGGTTGTAAACAGTAATTATAAGAGTAATGTCGAGGGGTAAACAATAATTTTTAAAAACAATGTCGAGTGCTAAATAGTAATAATGACAACAATATCGAGTAATAATAAAACATTATTTATAATATCAATGTCGATTGGTAAACAGTAAATATAAATGGTAAATAGTAATTATCAGAGTAATGTCAAGCGGCCAAGAGTAATACAATAGCAATGTCGAGTGGTAAATAGTAATAATTAAAACAATGTCGAGTGGTAAACAGTAACCATTAAAACAATGTCGAGTGGTAAACAGTAATTACAACAGCAATGAGGAGTGGTAAGCAGTAATTACTATAAGAATATCTAGTAATTATAGTACATCGAGTAATTATAACACATCGAGTAATTAAAATACATAGAGTATATATAATCTAGTAAATATAAAAACAATGTCTATTGGTAAACAGGAATTATAATAGCAATGTCGTTTGGTAAGCAGTAATTATGATAAGAATGTCGAGTAATTATAATACATCGAGTAATTATAATCTAGTAATTATATAACAGTAAATATAAAAACAATGTCGATTGGTGAACAGGAATTATAATAGCAATGTCGAGTAGTCAGCAGTATCTGTAATAGCAATATCGAGTGTTAAAAAGTAATTACAATTGCAATGTCGAATTGTAAACAGTAATTATAATAACAATGTCGAGAGCTAAACAGAAATCATAATAACAATGTCGAGTGGCAAAAAGTAATTATTATAGCAATGTCGAGTGGAAAACAGTAATTATAATTGGAATGTAGAGTCGTAAATAGTAATTATTATAACAATGTCGCGTGTTAAAGAGCGACTATAGTAGCAATATTAAATGGTAAATAGTAATTATAAGATAAATATCGAGTGGTAAAAAATAAATATAATAACAATGTCGTATTATGAATAATAATTAAATAAGGAATGTCGAATGGTAAACAGTAATTATAAGAGTTATGTCGAATTGTAAACAGTAATTTTAGTAGCAATATTAAATGGTAAAAAGTAATTATAAGATAAATATCAAGTGGTAAACAGTAAATACGATAACAATGACTAGTGGTAAACAGTAATTGTAATAACAACATCGAGTGGTAACCAGTAATTATAATAGCAATGTCGAGTGGTAAATAGTATTTAAAGAAGCAATGTCGAGTGGTAAAGAAAAATTATAACAACAATATCGAGTGGTAAACAGTAATTATAATAGTATTGTTGAATGTAAAAGAATAATTATAAGAGTAATGTCGAGTTGTTAAGAGTAATTATAATAGCAATTACTAGTGGTCTAAAGTAATTATAATAAATATGTCCAGCGGTAAACAGTAATTACAACAGATATGTCGAGTTTTAAGCATTAATGATAATAGCATTGTCGAGTGGTAAACAGAAATTATAATAATAATGTCATGTATTAAACAGCAATTATAGCAGCAATATCGAATTGTAAACAGAAATTGAAAGATAAATGTCCAGTGGTAAACTGTAAATATGATAGCAATGATGAGTGGTAAACAATGATTGTAATAACAATGTCGTGTTGTAAACAGTAATTATAAGAGCAATATAGAGGGGTAAACAGTAATTATAGCAGAAATATCGAGTGGTAAACATTTATTATAATAGCAATGTAGAGTGGTAAACAGTAATTATAACAGAAATGTCGAGTGGTAAACAATTATTATAATAACAAATTCGATTGATTAATATTAATTATAATAGCAAGGTCGAGAAGTAAACACTAATTATAATAACAACGTCGATTGGTAAACAGTAATTATAATAGTATTGTTGAATGTAAAAGAATAATTATAAAAGTAATGTCGAGTGGTTGAGAGTAATTATAATAGCAATGTCGAGTGGTAAACACAAGTTATGACAACAATGTCGTGTGTTAAACAGCGATTATAGTACCAATATTAAGTGGTAAACAGCAATTATAAGATAAATATCTAGTGGTACCCAGTAACTTTGATAGCAATGACGAGTGGTAAACAGTAATTATAATAACAATGTCGAATAGTAAACAGTAAATATAATAAAAATATCGACTAGTACACAGAAATTATAATATCAATATCGTGTGTTAAACAGCAGTTATAGGAGCAAAATCGAATGGTAAACAGTAATCATAAGATAAATGTCGAGTGGAAACCAGTAACTATAATAGCAATGTCGACTGGTAAACATTAATTATAATAACAATATTGCGTGCTAAATGGTAACTATGATAACCATATCGAATAAGTATAAAACAGTAATTATAATAAAAATGTCGATTGGTAAACAGTAAATATAAGAGTGATGTCAAATGGTAAATAGGAATTATAAGAGTAATGTCAAGTGGTTAAGAGTAATATAATAGCAATGTCGAGTGGTAAACAGTAATCATAATAACAATGACCAATGGTAAACAATAATTACAATAGGAAATTCGAGTTGAACGCAGTAATTGTAATATAAAACAGTAATTATAATAACAATTTCGAGTGCTAATTAATAATTATGATAATAAAATCGAGTAATTATAAAAATACGAGCAATTTTTATCGAGTAATTATAAAACACTAATTATAATAACAATGTCAATTGATAAACAGTAATTATAATAACAATGTGGATGGGTAAACAGTAATAGTAATAACAATGTCGAGTGGTAAAAAGCAATTGTAATAACAATATTCAGTGGCAAACAGTAATTTTACAAGATATGTCGAGTGGTAAAAAGAAATTATAATAACAATGTCGTGGGTTAAACAGCAATTATAGTAGCAATATCGAATGTTAAACAGTAATTATAAAATAATTGTCGAGTGGTAAACAGTAATTATAATAGCGTTTTCGAGTGGGAAACACAAATTATAACAGGAATGTCGAGTGAAAAAGTAATTACAATAGTAATTTCGAGTTATGAATAGTAATTAAAATTGAAATGTCGAGTAAAAATAGTAACTATAATAACAATGTAAGAAAACTAATAACAACTGCATTGTCGAGTGATAAACAATAAATATAAAAGCAATGTCGAGTGGTAAACAGTAATTACACTAGCAATGTCGAATGGTAAATAGTAATTATTAATGTTATGTCAACTGATTAAGAGTAATTATAATAGCAATGTCGACTGGAAAAGAGTAAATATAAAAGTGATGTCAAATGGTAAATATTAATTATAAGAGTAATGTCATGTGGTTAAGAGTAACATCATAGCAATGTCGAGTGGTAAACAGTAATTATAATAAGAATGTGAATTGGTAAACATAATTTTAATAGCAATGTCGAGTGGTAAACATTAATTATAATAGCAATTCGAAAATTACAACAACAATGTCGAGTGTTAAACAGTATTTAAAAGAGCAAAATCGAGTAACTATAATACATCGAGTAATTATAATCGAGCAATTATAAAAACTAATTATTTTTACAATGTCGATAGGTAAAGAGTATTCATAATAACAATGTCAAGAAATAAACAGTAATTATAATAACAATGTCTAGTGGTGAATAATAATTGTAATAACAAAGTTGAGTGGTAAACAGTTACTGTAAGAACAATGTCGACTTGTAAACATTAATTATAAAAACAATATCGAGTGGTAAAGAGTCATTATAACAGCAATGTTGAATGGTAAATATTAATTATAATAGCAATGTGGAGTGGTAAACAGTAATAATAATAGTATTGTCGAATGTTAAATAGTAATTAAAAGAGTAATGTCGAGTGGTTGAAAGTAATTATAAGAACAATGTCGAGTAGTAAACATTAAATATAAGAATGATGTCCAATGGTAAATAGTAATTATAAGAGTAATGTGAGATGGGTAAGAGTAATATAATAGCATTGTCAAGTGGTAAATAGTAATTATTGTAGTAATGTCGAGTGGTAAAGATTAATCATAATAATAATATCGAGTGGTAAACAGTAATTACAATACCAATGCCGAGTGGTAAGCAGAAATTGTACTAAGAATTTCGAGTGGTAAACACTTATTATGATAAGAATATCGAGTAATTATAACCTAGTAAATATAAAACAGTAATTATAATAAAATTTCGAGTGGTAAACATTAATTATAAAAGAAATTTGGAGTGGTAAACAGTAATTATAATAACAATGTCGATTGGTAAACATAATTTGAATAGCAATGTCGAGTCGTAAACATTAATTATAATAGCAATGTCGACTGTTAAACAGAAAGTAAAAGAGCAAAATCAAGTAACTATAATATATCGAGTAATTATAATCGAGCAATTATAAAACAATTTATAATAACAGTGTCGATGGGCAAAGAGTAATCATAAAAACAATGTCGAGAAATAAACGGTAATTATAATAACAATGTGAAGTGGTGAACAATAATTGTCATAAAAATGTTGAGAGGTAAACAGTTATTGTAATAACAATGTCGAGTTAAGAACAGTAATTACAATAGCAATGTCGAGTTATAAATAGTAATTATAAAAGCAATGTCGAGTGGTAAATAGTAATTATAAGAGCTATGTGAAGAGAAATGGTGAAGAGTGATTATGATAGCAATATCAAGTAGCAAACAGCAATTATAATACAAGTGTCGTGTGGTAAAAATAATTATAATAACAATGTCGAGTGGTAAATGGTAATTATAATAACAATGAGAGTGGTAAACAGTAATTATAAGAGTAATGTCAAGTGGTAAACAGTAATTATAATAATAATGTTGATTGGTAAACAGTATTTATAATAGTATTTTTGAATTTTAAATAATAATTATAAAAGTAATGTCGACTGGTAAACATTAATTAAAATAGGAATGTCGATGGGCAAACATAAATTATAACAACAATGTCGAGTGGTAAACAGTAATTATAAGAGCAAAATCGAGTAGTTTTGATACATCTAGTAATTATAATCGAGCAATTATAAAACACTAATGATAATAACAATGTCTACTGATAAAAAATAATTATAATATAATGTCGATGGTTAAACAGTAATCATAATAACAATGTCGAGAAGTAAACAGTAATTATAATAACAATATGTAGTGGTAAACAGTAATTGTAGTTACAATGTCAACTGGTAAACATTAACTACAAAAACAATTTCGAGTGGTAAACAGTAATTATAATAGCAATGTAATTTGGGAAACAGTAATTATAATAGTATTGTCGAATGGTAAATGGTAATTATGAGAGTAATGTTGAGTGGTTAAAAGTAATTATAATAACAATGTCCAATGATAAAAAGTTATCATTATAGGAATATCGATTGGTAAACAGTAATTATAATAACAATGTCGATTGGTAAACAGAAATTATAATAACAATGTCGAGTATTAAACAGTAATTATAATAACAATGAGAGTGGTAAACAGTCATTATAATAACAATGTCGATTGGTAAACAGAAATTATAATAACAATGTCGAGTATTAAACAGTAATTATAATAACAATGAGAGTGGTAAACAGTCATTATAATAACAATGTCGATTGGTAAACAGTAATTATAATAACAATGAGAGTGGTAAACAGTAATTATAATAGTATTGTTGAATGTTAAATAATAATAATTATAAAAGTGATTTCGACTGGTAAACATGAATTATAATTGCAATGTCGATGGGTAAACAGTAATCATTATCACAATGTAAAGAAGTAAACAGTATTTGTAATAACAATGTTGAGTGGTAAACATTAATTACAAAAACAATGTCGAGTGGTAAACAGTAATTATAATAGCAATGTCGAATGGTAAACATTAATTACAGTAGGAAAACAGAATGTTAAATAGTAATTATAATAGCAATGTGAGGTAGTAAACAGTAATGATAATAGGAATATCGAGTGATGAACATTAATTATAATAACAATGTCGAGTGGTAAAGAGTAATTATTTAACAATTTCTACTGGTAAATATATAACATAATAACAATGTCAAGTGGTAAAAAGTTATCATTATAGGAATATCGATTGGTAAACAGTAATTATAATAACAATGTCGATTGGTAAACAGTAATTATAATTGCAATGACGAGTGGTAAACAGGTATTATATTAACAATGTCAACTGGTAAACAGTAGTTATAATAACAATGTTGAGTGGTAAACAGTAATTATTATCTTGTCAAATACTGAAGTTTCTGGCAGGGCATTTATTTAATGAGTAGGTCACGAGACCACACTTTATGGTAAGTTCTGCTTCATTTTTTTTCTGAAGAAATGCAATCTACAAATTCTAGCAACTTCTGACATTCCTAATTGGAAAATTTTTAGGCGAAATGCATTAAAGTATTAATAAAGCAATCTTAGAGTGATGTGATATTAGGTCTATATCATTCCGGTTAATAATGTACTTGAAAAAAATTAAGAAATTAAAATTGTTATCAGGCCTAGTGAAACCTTAAAGGTCCTAACACAAGGCGTCTTTGTCCTATTTGTTTTGGTTGTTTAAACTGGCTCATATATTTTACAGCCTGAAGACGGAGCTTTCGAGTTTCTTGCCTGGTTATTTCACTGAGCTAAAAATGTTTTTTCTCTTGTTTTTAATTATTCTTTCATATGACCTGGTTTGTGCTGGTAGTTAAGGCCCTCAACTCGTAAATTGCGAGCCGCAGGCTTGAATTTTCATCATAGAATATGATCGCCCTTTCAATTAAGGGGCGTTATATCGTGATGGCCAGTTCCCCTATTCGTTGGTAAAAGTTTCTTTCCCTCTAGCTGATTTCTGCTAAATCAGGGATGACTGGTATAGATGATCCTCGATTACTTTTGCGTCAAGTTCTGTTCGTTTGTTTGTAGTTAAACAAAAAGCTGCACAACGGAATATCAGTGTCGTGCCTACCAAGAAAGGTAATTGTATTTGTACTAATTATACCCATGGGTACACTGTGCTAAATTATGACTTTAATATTTTGGTTTAGTTCTTGCTTGTTAGAGGGCGCATGATGCAATATATAGAAAATTCCTGAAATGTTAGGCTTTTATTTTAATGATATGGTCATACAGCAACACACACACACACGAGCATATATATATATATATATTGTATGTAAAAACAGTTTATTTTTGTTTGTCTTTGTTAGTTTTATTTTCCTAAACATGAAAGGAGGTCGATGTTAAAGGATTTTACTAATTGTTTTGGAGTTGGTTTTTCCTTGTGGCACTTAGTATTGCCAAGTAAGGAGATATACAGGGTTAAAGATGAGTTATTTTGATTATTTAACCGATATTTAGGTCTTATAATGTTAAAATGGAAACAACCGTCTTAACCAGAATTTAAAGAGAGAAAAGAAAAGTGCTACAGTATAGTATCACGTGTTTATCAAAATTTCAGTTTTCTTGAAGTTTGGGTCAATCAAGCAAACTAGTACACTTGGATCTTATGGCGTCCAGTTCCAAAAATGTTCCGATTTTTGTCTTGCCGTTAAGACAGCCGTTGTATAACTTACTATGTTCTTAAAAACGGTCTCTTTCATTGGTGAATCGAGTAATGAGTGGCTTGACGTGTATATAAACGTTGTAAAAAGATGGGTGATGTAAGTGATGGTAGTTACTGAAATGTTGAAGTGCTGGTAGCTATGGGTGATATAAGTGATGGTAACTATGGGGGATATAAGTGATGGTAGTTACTGATGTGGTGAAGTGATGGTAGCTATGAGTGATATAAGTGCTGGTAGCTATGAGTGATATAAGTGATGGTAGCTGTGGGTGATATAAGTGATGGTAGCTGTGGGTGATATAAGTGATGGTAGCTATAAGTGATATAAGTGATGGTAGCTATGGGTGATGTAAGTGATGGTAGCTATGGGTGATGTAAGTTATGGTAGTTATGAGTGATATAAGTGATGGTAGCTATGGGTGATATAAGTGATGGTAGTTACTGATGTGGTGAAGTGATGGTAGCTATGGGTGATATAAGTGACGGTAGTTACTGAAATGTTGAAGTGGTGGTAGCTATGGGTGATATAAGTGATGGTAACTATGGGGGATATAAGTGACGGTAGTTACTGATGTGGTGAAGTGACAGTAGCTATGAGTGGTATAAGTTATGGTAGTTATGGATGATGTAAGTTATGGTAGTTATGGGTGATGTAAGTGGTGTATGAGTACTACACAGCCCAGCTTTCTTCGTGTGTTCTTTTTAAAATCCAGACTCTGCACTTGCTAAAGGTAACCGTTCAACAAGGTATAACTGATATTGGTTATACCACAACAGTAAAGAGTTGTTAGATAAAATATAAATAAATTTTATTCATGTCAGATAATGAAGAAAACATCAACCCATATTATTAAGTATTGCTGTTTGCATTTAATATTTGACTCAAATGAAAACTATTGTTTTCTGATTTATTCTGTTCAACAATGAACAGAACATTCCAGTATGTACCACAAACTTTACATAAGATAAACTTTGGTTTATTTGTTTTAAGTCTGATTGAGTAATAATAACCATCCATATATTTATCTGTGTACCACTTTTTTACGTTAACACAATCAACAATGATACATTAAGACCTTTGTATAGTATTCCACAGACTTTCTGTTCTTGTGTTTTATTTTCCTTTACTTGGAAAATTAGAGAATCAGAAAACATGTATAGCAGCTTTTTCACACTTTTCGAGCTGTTTAATACGCAGATCAAACCATGAATTCCAATACGTCATCAAGATGTTAAATCGCTTAATCGTGTATGTGTGTGTGTTTTCTTACAGCCACATCGGACGAACTGCTGAACCTCTGATCTCAGTGTTGTAAGTCTGTGGACACACCATTGTACCAGCAGGGGCCGCTTAATAGTTTAAAAGATAAATGTTTAATTTCCACAGCTAAATAATCTGTTTACCTTTTATAGTTCTTAGAAGAATAGAAGATTTTTCTAGATATACTTGGTTGTAGTTAACAACGAAATATTGTTCACGTGCATCGTGCCTTTAAATCATATGAACCCTTCCATAATTAATTATTAATTTTCTGACAATGTATAGGGAGTAGAAAAGAAAATATATTTTAAATAAATAAATAATCAAAAGACGATCATGCGAATAATTAAAAAATAACATAAACGATAAGTGTCTCTCGATAGAAATTATTCTTTAAACTCAGAGGTAAACCGTGCTTTAGTGTATGTAAATTTACAGATAAACCGTAATTTATTGCATGTATATTCGCAGATAAACCGTACTTTAGTGTGTATAAATTTTCAGATAAACCGTGCTTTATTGTACGATTTTCGTTCTGAACAACAGAATGCAGTTTTGTCGAAGGTATTGTACCCTGGTGTTTAGTTCTACAAACCTTCAAGCTGCATCTGATTGGACACTGAGCTAGTGAGGTGACGTAACACTTTAAACGTGCTAACTATTTTTGTGAAGTTATGAAATTTAGATTTCTTAAATGATAATACAAAACCATGTTAAGTTTAGATACCCTTGATAATACAAAACCATGTTAAGTTTAGATACCCTTGATAATACAAAACCATGTTAAGTTTAGATACCCTTGATAATACAAAACCATGTTAAGTTTAGATACCCTTCACATAACAGAAAACGATTAAACTTAATTATGACAACGTAAATTTAAAAACAATCATATATTTCAAGGTAATAACCTGAACATAAACTTTATCCCAGAATTTTTTAATTACATTAAAGCCTCTTCATAAATAACATGTACAGTTTACTTTCCATCTATCAACTGATAAACATTTTAAGGTGATCCAACCTTGAACACCTTACATCTCACTAACCATGAGAAAAACATGGTTGTTTGAGAAACAATCCAACAACTTTCATACTTTGACCTTGAATCCCTTTAGAATATTCAACATCGTCTAAAGTGTCAACCTGCCAAAAGTGTTTGACATTGATAGGCTAGAAATTATTAGCCAGTAGGTTTCACAAAACCTATAGGTTTAACCCCATAGAATATTTACATACATAGTGCTTACAGAGAAATTTTGGATGAGATTGGCTAAATAGTCTTAGAGTAGTTGGAGTACAAACAAACAAACGTTTCGTTTTTATGAAGATGTAATTATTTTTTATTAATAGTTCGGCTGTCCTCTTCAGACATCTATCTCCATCAGCAGGTCTGAAATTCGTAGAACAAAACACGTTGGTGCAACTAAAATAGTTTCACATATAAATTGTTGAAACAATAAAACTAGACTATCAAAAACTCTGTAGAAATTATATTAATATGTTTCAACCAAAATACAATGTTTAGAGTTTCATAAAGTTTGACAAAATAAGTAATTGGTTATCATTTAAGTGTTTTATTTTTAATAAGCGAAAAATATACAAACCGAACTTTAAGGCATTTTCAGAGTAACAATAACAAGATTCTTGTTGTAGCCTCTTTTAAATATGTTTTTATTACTTTTATTCCTATTGTTTTATGTAAATTATTAATATTTTCAATTATGTTTCCTTTAATTTTATTGCCATTTTCGAGGTAAATTTTAACCTATTTCGTTATATTGTTATATTTTGTTACATGTTGTATTGTTTTTTTTCTATTGTTATATTTTGTTATATGTTGTTATATTATTATTTTATTATATTTCCTTTAGTTTTATTCTAATTTCTCCGATTAATTTGTGGTAACTAACATTTTACTAAAACTTGTCACCCATTGGGACAGCAGAAAGTGTACAGACTTCCAACGCTAAAACCCACTGGTCGAATTATTGCATTGGATAAACCAAATATAAAATTATAATAAAACATTTATGATGATAATTCAGAAAAATAAATAATTAGAGATTCCTGGTGTAAACGTTAATGATATTTTGATTATATATTTATTTTAAAATTTGATATAATACTTGCTAGATTTTATAAGCATGAATGTCTCTCTTTTTTCACTTTAGACCAACAGCTAGACCAACCTGCCACATACAACCGCCTTCTCATCTTCATAATTCAACCTCTCTTTATGTCCAGAACACCAAACCAGGTTTCCTATCTACTTCACGCAGGATTTGCGCGATTTCGTTACAGACTGTTACCTTTCATGGACGCAAATGGAAAGGTCACTAAATGTTAACTCAAGTTAGTACTTATTGGTGGACATAGGCTACCCAGACGACAGATCACCTTAATGCTGAATCACCACCACTCACTGTCCCAATCTGTAACACCTTTGTACAGCAGAAATCATTTACATACTCACAGCCTCGCTTTACACCCATTGAGTTCACACCGATGTTCAACAATGTTACACCAGTGACCTGCTGTAATGACACAGAAAATCTCAGATGCTTCAAATCCGTCGTCTTCATGAGGAGCAGCAAATAAGACGGTTCAAATAACCAAGCCTTCGTTCTTGTTGACGTTAACCTAACAGGCACTATCTGACCTCTTTGGTGCCAGTTAATGAAAGTGGGTTCTTACGATTCCTCCACACCAAACAATGGCATAGGATGTCCGAATCCCTGATGGACCCGAAGTCCCATATTGGTCGTTGATCTTGTGATATTCACAGTCGCTGCCTGGTGGCTGTTATCGGCTCGCTTTCCCTGATATTTGCTTGCTCGTATGTAGTTTGTTTTTGGTGGTTTTTCTGAGCACCCCAGGTTATCTGGTGACAGATATTTAAACCCTTGTTCGTTCTTTTTCTCTCTCTGGATCAGTTCTATGTGTTCAGCCATATCTTTAAAGTATCGTGAACTATTTAGCCATTGGCTCAGAGGCTAGTTTGTGGCAAAAGCGACCAATATAGCAATTTTTTACAAACAGAACGATCACTTGGTTTAAAGTTGAAAAGGCCGAAATTTGTTGGTAATATTCAATGATTGTTGTTTTGAATTAAACACAAAGCTACACAATGGGCTATCTGTGCTCTGCCCACCACGGGTATCTCAAACCTGGTTTTTAGCGGTGTAAATCTGCAGACATTGGGGGGCTTTCAATGAAGAAAGTTTGTACAGATCTCCAATCCCGTATCCGAAGTTCCGAAATTGGAAAATCTACGAAAAGCGAAGTTTTTATCGTGAAGTGTGGAGCGTCAGTATAACAGCTGACCCAAATCCACACCCATTTGACACACGTCACTCAGGTGTGGTGGTCCAGCCGCACAGCAGTCTGACAGGCCAGTCAGTTGTGTCTCAGCGCTCCTACTGGTCACACGTGTGTCTGCTGTTCGTTGATATTTTATCTTGCTTTTAATTTTTTTGATTTTGTGTTTAGCTTCACTTTGATAGTGTCAAAAATAGCTGCAGAGACCCCTACAGGTAACAGTGAGAAAAGGAAAACGAAGCAACTGACGTCATCAATGACGCAGAAAGTGGAGTTATTGTGGAAGCTTTATCATGTTGTCTCTGTGTGGAGTCTTACTGAAGAATATGGTGTGGGGAAACACCACTGTATATGATTATATGGTGCTGTCCTGGACCCTACTGGAGTGATATATCTGTTCTAAAATCCAAAATATTCCGAATTCCGAAACACAACTCGCCTCATGGGGTTTGGAAAAAGAGACTTGTATTTACATTATTTTTGAATGTGAGAACGTTTCATATTTATTCTATTCAAGATCAGTTATGTGTTACAATGATTTCAAAACTTCGTGGAGCTTTCATTCATTTCTCTGGTCATTTTTTCTCTGCTCTACATATACATGCTTACTTTTTAACTCCCCTTAACTGGAAAAACTGGTGGTTTCTCTCGTAGATGCATGCATACTCCCTTAACCAAATATGCTGGCTTCAGCCATATTTTTAGGTTTGCTTGCATATACTCGCAATAACTACTCATAAAATGACTTTATAAAAACATTTGGTATCGGCAAACTATTGTTTCATTTTTTGTTGTAACGATAAGAAAACAAATTATTTCTTCAATAAATAGAACAATAGCAAATAGAATCTGCAAGAGAAGAGTCTCACCTTACAATCTACAATAGAAGTGCCTTATCCCACAATCTACAATAGAAGTGTCTCACCTTCAATCTACAATAGAAGTGCCTTACCTTACAATCTACAATAGAAATGTCTTATCCCACAATCTACAATAGAAGAGTCTTACCTTACAATCTACAATAGAAGTGTCACACCTTACAATCTACAATAGAAGTGCCTTACCTTACAATCTACAAGAGAAGTGCCTTACCTTACAATCTACAAGAGAAGTGTATAACCCCACAATCTACAATAGAAGCGTCTTAACCTACAATCTACAATAGAAGTGTCTTACCTTGCAATCTACAATAGAAGTTTGCCTAATAGATAATTATCTTTACGGAATAACTTCTCCACTAGGTTAATTGAAGGAGCTGGATTTAAAAAGTTACAATGTTTAAAAGCACTAAACAAAGTTGTGAAAACACTAGGAAGAAGAAAACAATATAATCTGATAATATCTGAAGAGAAATAATCAGCTAACACCTATAATAATAGGATCTAACGTAATCTGAAGGTCACAGGTTAAAATCCCCGTCGCTCCAAACATGCTCACCCTTTCAGCTGTGGCGGCGTTATAATGTGTCATTCAATCCTACTATTCGTTGGTAAAATAGTAGCCCAAGATTTGACGGTGGGTGGTGATGACGAGCTGCCTTCCCTCTAGTCCTACATTGCTGAATTAGGGACGGCTAGCAGAGAAAGCCAATGTGTAGCTTTGCGTAGAATTCAAAAGACAAAAAACAAATCACCTCTTCACCTCTGATGACACAACGGTATGTCTGGAAGCTTATAACGCTAAAATTGGGCGTTGATACCCGCAATGGAAAGAGTACAGCTAACCCACTGGGTAGCTTTTTATTTAACTAATGATAAACACAGAACATTTTCAAAGCTAGTAATATGTCTGGTTGTCAGTTCGTTGTAACGATAAGTAAGTTTGAAAGTACTCTAAATTTAACATATTTAAATTAGATATGAATCTAAGATCATATTTACATAAAACTCACATAATTCAAAAATATTCGTCAAATTTTGAAGAGCAAGGGGCGTGCGGATCTATCTAGCTAGATCGTTTATAATTTGTTACTGTCGTCAGTAACGTGATTCTTATCAAAATAACTCAGCATCTCAAGCTAGATGCCGCTAGTGTTCTAAACCACATTCTTATTATGTAAATCAATAGAAAAGGAGATTCTAACATTTTGTTTTTAAGTAAAATGAACATTTTTATTTTATTACATTATCTAGACATTAATCACTGTCTCAGTAGTTATTTCTTTGTATTCGTTTAATTTAGTTTCTGATGTGAAGACAGTCATCATATGAAGACTTATCTCGTTTCATTCGCTTGTTCCAGACAAGACTTTGTGTTGTTACACGTTTACACAAGATTTACTGTTGTTTCACATCTAGACAAGGCTTACTGTTGTTTCACATCAAGACAAGGCTTACTGTTGTTTCACATCTAGTCAAGGTTCACTAATGTTATACACTTAGACTTACTGTTGTTGCACGTCTAGACAAGGCTTACTGTTGTTATACACCTAGACAAGGCTTACTGTTGTTTCACATCTAGACAAGGCTTACTGTTGTTTCACATCTAGTCAAGGTTCACTATTGTTATACACCTAGACTTACTGTTGTTGCACGTCTAGACAAGGCTTACTGTTGTTATACACCTAGACAAGGTTTACTGTTGTTGCACGTCTAGACAAGGCTTACTGTTGTTATACACCAAGACAAGACTTACTGTTGTTGCACGTCTAGACAAGGCTTACTGTTGTTATACACCAAGACAAGACTTACTGTTGTTGCACGTCTAGACAAGGCTTACTGTTGTTATACACCTAGACAAGATTTACTGTTGTTTCACATCTAGACAAGGCTTACTGTTGTTTCACATCTAGACAAGGCTTACTGTTGTTTCACATCAAGACAAGGCTTACTATTGTTTCACATCTAGTCAAGGTTCACTAATGTTATACACTTAGACTTACTGTTGTTGCACGTCTAGACAAGGCTTACTGTTGTTATACACCTAGACAAGGCTTACTGTTGTTTCACATCTAGACAAGGCTTACTGTTGTTTCACATCTAGTCAAGGTTCACTATTGTTATACACCTAGACTTACTGTTGTTGCACGTCTAGACAAGGCTTACTGTTGTTATACACCTAGACAAGGCTTACTTTTGTTGCACGTCTAGACAAGGCTTACCTTGTTATACACCTAGAGAAGGCTTACTTTTGTTACACGTCTAGAGAAGACTTGCGGTTGCTACACATCTAGACGAGGCTTACTGTTGTTGCACGTCTGGACAAGGCTTACTGTTGTTATACACCTAGACAAGGTTTACTGTTGTTGCACGTCTAGACAAGGCTTAGTGTTGTTATACACCTAGACAAGGCTTACTGTTGTTATACACCTAGACAAGGCTTACTGTTGTTTCACATCTAGACAAGGCTTACTGTTGTTTCACATCTAGTCAAAGTTCACTATTGTTATACACCTAGACTTACTGTTGTTGCACGTCTAGACAAGGCTTACTGTTGTTATACACCTAGACAAGGCTTACTTTTGTTGCACGTCTAGACAAGGCTTACCTTGTTATACACCTAGAGAAGGCTTACTTTTGTTACACGTCTAGAGAAGACTTGCGGTTGTTACACATCTAGACGAGGCTTACTGTTGTTGCACGTCTGGACAAGGCTTACTGTTGTTATACACCTAGACAAGGTTTACTGTTGTTGCACGTCTAGACAAGGCTTAGTGTTGTTATACACCTAGACAAGGCTTACTTTTGTTGCACGTCTAGACAAGGCTTACTGTTGTTATACACCTAGAGAAGGCTTACTTTTGTTACACGTCTAGAGAAGACTTGCGGTTGTTACACATCTAGACGAGGCTTACTGTTGTCACACGTCCAGACAAGGCTTTCTTTTGTTACGCCTCACGAGAGATATTTTTAACACAGTTTCTAATTCAACAAGTTTTCTAAGCAGTTTTATTTATGACTTCTCTACTAACTATCGTATTTAAGTGATTTTTAAAAGTTTCATGTATGCTTTCGTTAGTGACTTTAGTCTGTTCCTCTGGACTGCGTGCAAGCGAGTTATAAACGTATTTCACTCTATTCGATTTTTAAAGCTAAGTTTGAAAATAACTGATTTTCTTCTTCAGTAGTCAATTATATTTAAGCACAGAGGTCTCTGAACTGTACTTTAAAATAAGGACCCATGAGTAAAATGAAATAGAAATAAGATATATTAGCACATCGGATATAACTAATACCGACGAGACTCTTTGGAAAACAGCAATTGTCCTTAAAGCTACTAATACTCAGAAAAACAAAATATTCTGAAAATGTTATGTAGTGTGACGTTCAGACATATTTTTTTTTCTCTTTATTCATCCCACCTCAATGAGGGGGTTCAAACAAAAATACATGAAATAAAACACTAGTTAAATAATTAGCATATGGAGAGAAAACATTGCAAGATACCACCTTGTTAAAAAATTACAACAAAAGGGATAAAATGAATTAGAAAATATAAAAGAAGTAATGGTTAGCGGTAAGTATCTAAATCAAATTACACGAAACACATTAATAAAACAAAGAAAACAATGGAATACTTGTGATCAAAAAGAAAACTTGTAGAAAAAAATACACATTGTTATTGAATCGGTTATATTTCTATAAACATAAAATATTTCATAAAACATTGTTAGGGTGTTAATCATAAGAAGCGATATATTCTTCATTAGTGCCAAGAACTCTTAAGTTACGTATGAATTCAGATTTATACAATTATTAAACATCAACATTATTTATTCTGTTTTATCCCTGTTTATTTATCTTATTTATTTATTATTATGCGATGTGAAAAGTTGAAATATCAATCGCTCAAGCTTTCCCGTTTCATTCCTCATAACGTCACGAGACTTTTAAGAGCCAATCAGCATCAAGGCACTAAAGAGACTTGCATGAATTGTAGCGGATATGATATACCCCGGTTTTCCACGAGATCACACTCTTTATCATACCTCATAATGTTCGTTGTGTAAGTTAACAATAGTTGAACATTGTTACACATAAAGATTAGGTCAAAGAACAGTTGGATAGTAAAGATAAAAACCACACAAAATCGATCAAAGTGTTTATTGATTAATAGATTCTTTAGATTTTAAAAAAGATTTTAAACTCTCGTGGAACTAAAACAGACGAACATTCGGCGAGATATCCCAAATTCTATTTCGATACCAAAATTCAAAAACTCACATAATTTGGTTCAAAATATCAAACATTTTTCATTCACGATGTCAGACAAGCACAAGGGTTGGAGATGTTTTGATAAGATGCATTTTGTCTTTTCATAATCGTAATAATATATAATTTTTATCTTGAAAGAAAAATAAACTTTGAGAACAATGATAATTACACAAAATGAGCTGCGTTAGAGAATATATTAAGAACTCTATCTTTGAAAGAAAGATTCTGTGTAAGTATACATAGATATCCTAAACCTAATTTTATAAGAACGAACATTACTTATATTCTACGTTACTCGTACCTGAAGAATTTCTTTTGACACATTTTATGCTGGACTTGTCTTACAAATAAATAGTTTCATTATGTTTCCAGTTTTAAAACCACGAGCGGTAATTTCACAACTACGTCACCATAAGTACTTAATAAGAAACAGCAGCTAAGATTTGTGGAAATGTAACCTCACAAAGGCGTTTCTATGGTTTTGCATGGCACGAAAAATGGTTAGCCATTAAAATAGCCTCATTAAAAATAATCAAAACATATAAATTTGCCTCACCAGATAAAATCAGTTCACTAAGTGCCACTTACCTTGGTTAACAGAAGGACAGCGTACGTGATTTGCTAGAAACAGCAGTCTACTTCTGCGAGAGATTCCCGGGTACCTCCTTCACTCACGTTCGTGCCACGCACGTGAAGCTTACGCTATTGCGCAAGAGCACTAATTACCCATAATGCCTTGTTCGTTCTACTCCAATCGAACCTGTGGCGCTTATAGCTCGGAAGATAGATGAACCTGAATGTTGTCAGGGTTCAGTCGTTGTGTAACCTACAGAAAAGTTACTATAAATAAAAACTGGATCCTATTGGTTTTAATTATTCAGTGAAGATTTATATTACGTTGAACTGTAGGATACAACTGATTGAAGCGAAACTTAAAATTTCTGAGGATAGGCCTCACAATAAAGAAACGATACAGTATGTTAGAAGGTTTCCCTCACGTTTCGTGTTTCACGTATTTTAAGAAAGTCGTAAAAACTGTACATGAGTAGAAATAATTCTTCTAGCATTCAAAGTGTGTAATTAAATAAAGAGATTGTCACTCAGTTCAAAGGTTGTAACGGAACATTAACAGAGATAAGTTTGTACGTTTCTTTAGATCAGTGGTTTTCAACCTTTTTTTACCCATGGACCCCTTTTCCCTTCTTTTTTTCTTGGTGGACCCTTTCATAACTATTGATCATAAGAAGACAATATTCTATTTTTCATTAATATAATGTCCCCCAGTGTCTCAGCGGTATATCTCCGAATTTACACGTTAAAATTCGGGTTTTGATACCCGTGGTGGGCAGAGCACAGATAGCCCATTGTGTAGCTTTGTGCTTAATTCAACAACAACACTAATATAAATTTTGAGGTTTTAATAATCAAAGAAATAGTATATAATTAAGCTTTATTTTTAAATGAAAACTAATTTAACGCAAATAAAGTATTCTACAACAATTATAATAAAAATGATAGTTAGTAATAATAATAATAATCAAAATTATTGTGATAATAATTCTTTAGCAATATCTTGTATTACAATATTATAATGTTTCTTCCATGGTCAAGTCCATGGAAATCAGAGCTCTTCAGGCAATTGAATTTACTGCAGCATTTATTTATGTACACTGGTTAAAATTTTTGATAAACCAGTTAAAGTTAAGTGCGTGATAAGAAAAAGAGATAGGCATATTTATTCAATGATATCGCTGTGGTTGATGCTGCTCTGAGAGTTTCTTTATATCTGGTTCCATCGATGTTAATGATAGTCGAAGATCACCTCTTTTCACAATGACAAGTCTATTGCGAGCGTTTGATAACAGTTGAGAAACTCGACTAAATCCCGATTCAACAAGATAAGATGTTGGAAAAGCAATAACGTAGAGCTGTGCTTTATCCCAAAGCAAAGGGTACTTTGTAGCAACATCATTTGTCTTCATACATTGTACTTTCCATCTTTGGATTTTGCACGCATTATTTCATCACTTTGTAGTTCGATGAGAGGATTTTGCGAAGATATGTCTGTATCGGCAACATTAACTTCGAAAGGAATTGAAACCCAAGTCGGTATAATCATCATGAGTAGGTCACTAAACCGAGTTTGCATATCTTCATGCATATATTCCATATATTTACCATATAATGCAAGATCTTTATCTTGCAAATCGCTGCTAACAGAGTCCAAACAAGGAAACTGTTCACGACGTCTGATATTATTCTGACACAACTGTAGTTTCCTCAGAAAATCAGCAACAGCACTTTTACTAGATATCAGATCAGAATCTTTTCCTTGGAGCTGTTTATTAAGTGAATTAAATTTTTCAAATATATCTGATAAGAAAAACACATCACATTTATTTGCAAGCAGCTGTTCTCCGAGTTGTGTGTTAGCAAGAAAGGAAACAATAGAATCCCAAAATGCAAGGAAACGCTGAAGACAATTCCCCTTTGATAGCCATCTCACCTCTGTATGCATGCAAGCCACTCAAACTCTTCTCCATTTTACTAACATAATTCATGAAAAAGGCGGTCTCGGAGAGAATTTGGTTTAATATGGTTAACTACTTGTATTACGACAGTAAGGGCATCATGCAAACGTGCACTCATTTTCTTTGCAACTAAGTGTTGACGGTGCATCACGTAGTGAATACAAAATACTTCTGGGACAGCTTTTTTTAAATGTGCAATAAGACCTTCGTATCTGCCTGTCATAGATGGTGCACCATCAGTAGCACAAGCGATTATATTTTTGAGTGGAATATTGTTTTCCTGGAAATAAGTAACAACTTCATTAAAAATTGTTTCACCTTTTGTGTCTGTCACAAGAACTTCTAGCAAAAACAAATCCTCTTCGGGTCCGTCATCATTATTAAATCTAACATATGCTAATAAAATGGCCTCGTTATCTCTTAAAGTGGATTCATCACGTATAACAGACACTGCTGGTAGAATGACTGTTTCACCAACATTATGGGTTTTTCCTGCCTTTGCTATTGTTTGGCTAATTTCATATGATGCCAGTAAACCATCACTCATTTTACACACTTTGTTAGTAAACAATTGAGACACTTTTTTTCCAGCTTGGAAATCATCACGAAGTATTTTAAAGTATTCCACTGGTTTATCTTCCTCTTCTTTTCTAGATGGGTTTTTAGTTTACAAAGTTTCATACCATCATTTGCAAGTACATCCATACATATGAGGTACATTGGTTTCGTTTCATTATGTGGTGTTGGAATAAATCCGTAAGACAAATATTCAACGGAGTACTGTCGGCACTTCTGTGTGCAAAAAAAAAAAATGTGTATATATATATATATATATAATTAATATATATACAGCTGTTAATACAATTATTGCATTTTATAATATCTAACTATATATATATTGCTATTCATTTTTAGACATTTTTTGACAAATAAAACACATATTTAGAAACAGAGTGCATGGTAAATGTTTGAGGTAAAACTGGTAAATAGAAATGTTATAGTTAAAATAACTTGAATGATTAGAATAAAAACTATACAAGTCATTCATTATTATCATCAGGGTCACCACTGACATTTTTAACTTCCTCAAAGCTGATAATTATATCAGATAACTGTTAAGATATGAATTGATATTTGAAATTCGTATCAAAACGGGAAAAATTTGCCTTTTTCTCTTCAGTCTTTTTATACTTTTATACTGGGAAATAATTTTTTCATTACTGAAATGCAAAAATTAAAAAAATACGGAAGAATGTCTGTACCAGAAACTTCTAATATCTTACCTTCTCACGATGGAGCTCAACATTAAACTGAAGTGAACTGCTTGGGTCAAGCCGACATTTTAATAGATTTTCCCCTAGAAGGGTTTGACAGATCGAAGTATTTCTGGAATAGGCCTGGCATGGCCGAGCGGGTTAAGGCGTGCACTCGTAATCCGAGGGTCGCGGGTTCGCGCCCGCTTCGCGCTAAACATGCTCGCCCTCCCAGCCGTGGGGGTGTATAATGTGACGGTCAATCCCACTATTCGTTGGTAAAAGAGTAGCCCAAGAGTTGGCGGTGGGTGGTGATGACTAGCTGCCTTCCCTCTAGTCTTACACTGCAAAATTAGGGACGGCTAGCACAGATAGCCCTCGAGTAGCTTTGTGCGAATTTCCAAAACAAACAAACAAACAATTTCTGGAATAAATTCCCTAAGGAGATTAGTATGGGAGGGTAAAGGTCAGACAGACAATATAATAAAAAAAAGAACCGACTGCCCGAGGCGCATATTTAAAACCAGCTCTCATCATTTCTTTTTTTCTTTTTTTTTATTGCTTTCAAGGCAATTTCCTGAATTTTTTTCAAAATCTAGAAAATACATTCAGATTCGTTCGAATGTCTTCTTCAGCTTTTTTTACGTCCAACCAAAATTACAGTAGAAATTGAATTTTTAATACTAAAAACCATTCTGAGTTCGTTTACTTCATGGACCACCAAAATATCATTGTGGACCCCCAATTTATTATGTTTTGCTTGTGGACCCCCAGAAATATTCCATGGACCCCGGCTGAGAATCCATGCTTCAGATAAAGAACTTGTCATTTACTGTTGTTGTTCTTTACTGTGGACTTTGTGTGTGTTGTCATTTAGTTTTGTTGTTCTTTACTTGGACTTTGTGTGTGTTGTCATTTAGTTTGTGTTGTTCTTCACTGTGGACTTTGTGTGTGTTGTCATTTAGTTTTGTTGTTATTTACTGTGGACTTTGTGTGTGTTGTCATTTAGTTTTGTTGTTCTTTACTGTGGACTTTGTGTGTGTTGTCATTTAGTTTTGTTGTTATTTACTGTGGACTTTGTGTGTGTTGTCATTTAGTTTTGTTGTTTTTTACTGTGGACTTTGTGTGTGTTGTCATTTAGTTTTGTTGTTATTTACTGTGGACTTTGTGTGTGTTGTCATTTAGTTTTGTTGTTCTTTACTGTGGACTTTGTGTGTGTTGTCATTTAGTTTTGTTGTTCTTTACTGTGGACTTTGTGTGTGTTGTCATTTAGTTTTGTTGTTCTTTACTGTGGACTTTGTGTGTGTTGTCATTTAGTTTTGTTGTTCTTTACTGTGGACTTTGTGTGTGTTGTCATTTAGTTTGTGTTGTTCTTCACTGTGGACTTTGTGTGTGTTGTCATTTAGTTTTGTTGTTCTTTACTGTGGACTTTGTGTGTGTTTATGCTTGTAATTTATGATGTATCTACAATATCAATGTTGATATTTAAAAAATAAACAATTTTAAGTGTTTAATTGTTTTAAATTATCTCAGAAAGTATTTTAAATTTTCACTGTAGAGTATTCTTTTAAAGTATCTCTGTGAGTATTGTTTAAATTATCTCTGTAGGTATTAGTTCAAGTTATTTCTATAAGTATTGTTTTAAATTATCCAAGTAAGTTTTGTTTCAATTGATCTGTGTAAGTATTGTTTCAATTGATCTGTGTAAGTATTGTTTTAAATTATCTCTATTAAGTATTGTTTGAAACGATACCTGGTAGGTATTTACATTTATTTTAACACTTATTTTCAAAGTTTGCTTGTTTAAAGATATTGAACCGTTCTTTATCAAATTATTTAGAATAATTATTACTGAAGCAGAATGCATCGCGTAAACCAATCTTAAAAACCATAGCTGTGATTCGGTTAATTTCCAGGTTCGCTGCTTGAGGTAATTTGAACTTCGTCTGTCACCACCAGATGCCTCCCGTTATTTGGAATTCCTTAAGAGACAAAACTTTTAAAATATTTATTGTTCTTTAACATTTAGAATATAATGGAAGCGTTTAGTATTCATGTTTCTTCTACAATGTGGAAGTCGCCCATTTTGTTCAACTGAACTGTTATCAGTTCACCTTCTGGAAACAAAGAGAAAAGGGGATTTTTTTGAATGAGTTTCGTCTTATCTCTCCTACACTCCTGTCTGAAGTTCTTATTTCCTTTATTGAAATTCCGGCTTCTCTAGCCATTTCATACACGCTACTTCTTCCAGACATCTTTTGTTAAGTCTTGCATCTTCTATACTTGGAGGATGATCGACACTTCGCACGGTATCACAATATCCAAGGTTGTTTTTAAAAGAAATAATGTTGCTCTGATGCCTAATTCATCGAATGAATTTTTCATACCTAAGACGATGTGAAAATTCTTTCTGACTTTCGTAAGTGATGCTTGGTACCAGATATCACAGTTTCTTCTGAGTCACTGAATCTCATAAAAAGAGTGTATCGCCTGGTCACCTCCCTCCACCCTATAGGCAGAGCGGCACGTCTGCGGACTTATATTGTAAGAAACCGAGATTAGTTGCCTGTGGTGAGCATAGCACAGATAGCCCTTTCTGGCTTCACATAATTCCTCTATGTATCTTGTGTAAACTTAATACAGTTTTCTTTTACCCTCGTGCCTCGTGACACTTTGCTCTCGTAGTGCCGACTGTGAGACAAATACGTTTCATTTTTCTATCTCCTATGTAATTACTTCTTTAACATAATACCACATGATATCTTTCGAAGTATGTCTTTTGTGACTGAAAAACCATTATAAAATCTAACATTACAAATAGCATCTTTTCATCACATTTCATTTTTCTGTAAAGGGAGAACAATGGCAAGTTTTCAGACTTACAAAGCCAAATTCCAGGTTCTATTCCTTACGCTGGCCCCAACATATAGCTCAATGTGCCTTTCCTCTGAAGCAAAGGATATTTGTAACAAGTTTTACTTCTAATACATAATTGTCTCTCTTTCATTAAATAGTAGAGAAACGCTGCCAACCGGGATATAAATATGCTTTTCTTGTTAATTACTTTATTTTAATAATAATTAAATTTTATGAATAAAAGTTTGAAAAAAATATTTGTACTTCGAACGTCTGGCTGGAAAATAAAAGTGGATTTAGTTTAAATAGTAGAAAATTAAACTATTAATAACGTGTCTATTAATGATCAGTAATGTAATCTTCCCTATAACACCTGTTCCCTCATCCCACCGGATTCCAGCTCAGGAAACGAGGGGGGTTTAGAGGCCCGAGTAGCCTATTTAAGTGATGACTATAACAGTAAGCGAAAAGATTGAAAATCCAGAGTAGAGCAGACATGTAACATGAATATGTGTTAACACTTACTTTACTAATTATAACACATTAACTAATTATGAAGACAGATTGCTGTGTTAACACTTACTTTACTAATTATAACACATTAACTAATTATGAAGACAGATTGCTGTGTTAACACTTCACTAATTATAACAAAGTAATATAGTATGAAGACAGATTGCTGTGTTAACACTTACTTTACTAATTATAACACATTAACTAATTATGAAGACAGATTGCTGTGTTAACACTTACTTTACTAATTATAACACATTAACTAATTATGAAGACAGATTGCTGTGTTAACACTTACTTTACTAATTACAACACATTAACTAATTATGAAGACAGATTACTGTGTTAACACTTCACTAATTATAACACAGTAATATAGTATGAAGACAGATTACTGTGTTAACACTTGCATCATTAATTATAACACATTAATGGATCACGAAGAGAAATTACTCTGTCTTGTGTTAAGTCAACACTTACGTTACTAATTATAACACAGTACTAGTGTTATATATTTATAAACGACCAGTATGGGTAGAGAAGGCACTGCAAGCGAACAACGTTTCGACCTTCTTTGGTGGTCAGGTTGCTTAGATGTTGGATATATTTATTACTATAGTTGTAAAGGTGTTCCTTTGTATTGGTTTCCCTGGATAACCGAACTCTTATATACAGCTTTCATGTAACCATAATAGAAACACAAAAACGAAACACAAGTAGAAATAATGATTAATACTATAGTAATACTTGGTATGAGGAACTTATTACATGAATAACATCATAAATAGAACTAAAACTTGATACCAATGTAGATCTCCATTTACATTCAGAAGATAACAGAACCGAAAAGGAAACGTTTCAGCGTTTCGCGGGTGAGACATACTCTCCGCTTTCTCTGTAGTTACTTTTACGTCTCTAACTTCATTGCTAATATTAAACTTTCACTATAAAGATTGAGGTGAATGTTTGATTGGTATATGTATTTACAACGAATCCTACCTCGTGAGCTGGCGATCATCGTGAGTTATTATTGGAATTACAGCCGAAAATGTCGTTAACAAGATCATTCTGACTGAAAAAAAACCCCAAAAATACAATGCATTTCATTTCTAATGAAGTGTATAAGAATATCATATTTAATTATCTATACTCAGGTTTATTCAGGCTTATTTTTACTATAAGTATATAACATTAATTTATTTTTAGTCCCTTTTAACCTGAAATAAAAAAACTCATTTTCCCTTAGCGACAAACAAAATAAAATAACAACACGAATATTTTATTTTTATTTATTCAGTTTGAAGCTGTAAAAAGTCTCAACAAACCGCTTGTATCTGTTGCACTGTTATTGTAATTACAGTGTAGTCGTCCAAACGTACGCATCTTAAAACTAGAATCTTAAACTAGTGTAAGAAGCGTAAAGTGTAGATTACCCTGTTTATCTTATTGATTTGAAAAGTTTGAAATCTTTAGTTTTCAAAAGTTTACAAATACTTGTAAGAAAACAGTGATAAACAAACAAATTTATATCACATATACATCATTTATTTCTACTGGATTGCTTAGATATCTCTAACTAATGAATTTTTCTTACAATTAACATTTTTAATATCACTTTAATCTAACCACAAACGACCTTATAAGTCATTAACAGTTCTGTAGTAAACAATTAACCCTCTGAAGTAAACGAGATATTTAGTAAAAATGGCAAAGTTTAGAGAAGAAAATAGTTTATTACAACATATATGTAAGCGAACAACGTTTCAACCTTCAGTCATCGTTTGGTTCACAAAGAAAGGGAGAGGTAACTGACCGGAAGTTGTAAAAGTAAAACTATCAAAAAAATTTAATAAATACACAAACATTATCCAAAATTTACAGAAAAAAAACTACTTTAAGCCATGTTGAACACAAAATACAAAGAACTACATGACATGCAAAAACAAAAAATGAATTTAGACCATCAACTGGCATGCTGTATTAAACCAGAGATTTACGGAATTATATAACGAAAAATAAAACCAAATCAAAATTAAGAACGACAGAGACAAAAAGATCTGCCACAACATAAACTAGAAAAACTAAGATATAAACAACAAAAAAGACACCAAAATGACAAACCGTTGACTAACCTCATAATTAACAGATCCGACCGACGATTAAACACAGACAAGATACATCTACTTAACAAAGGACTCAACTTCGCAATAGCACCAAGGAACATTCCAACCATAGAAATCAAAACATGTTTAGAAGACCTAGCCAGGAGACTTGTGATACTTTCTACAGAAAACAAAAACAACCAACAGAAAGGAGACAACTTAGATAATTTTATTGACATCCAACAGCCAAACTTCCCAGGAAAAATTAAAAATTTACATTTTCCAGAAACACCTAAAAACAACATCTTACACGATTGTTTTCAAAAACTTTTCTCACAAAACAGAAAGCTAAAAAACAATCTTACAAAAACAGACATTAATTCAATTAAAAACCTAAAACAAGACAGAAACATAAAAATTGTAAAAGCAGATAAAGAAAACGCTGTAGTAATAATAAACACGAATGAATACATACAAAAAATGAATAACATCCTATCAGACACGAACAAATTTAAACCAACACTCACAAATCCAATAAAGAAACACGAGACGCAACTAAACAAATTACTACTAAAAATGAAAAAAGCCAACACAATTTCACAAACACTTTATTCCTACCTACGTAAAACCGACTCACGCACACCACAAATATACGGCATCCCCAAACCTCATAAACCAGATTGTCCATTACGACCAATAATGTCCACATATGAATCGTTTAATTACAATCTTGGTAAATACATAGCATGGGCATTCTCCAAATATGCAACATCAGCCAGCTCATTCATCAAAGACTCTTTTAATTTCAAGTCTAATCTAAATCAACTTAATCATAAAGCCTTAATGGCCAGTTTTAATGCTATATCCTTCTTTACAGAAGTTCCAACCACTGAAGCCTGCAAGATAGCCTTAGAACTCCATATCCAAGACCCTAACCCAACTACAGACATTCCCAGTAACCAATTAGCAACCCTCATAGAATTCACCACAATAAAGACAAACTTCATGTTCAACAACCACAACTATATACAAACAAATAGCCTAAGCATGGGCAACCCAGTATCGCCAGTTCTAGCCAATATTTTTATGACACAAATTGAAACACAAGCAATTAATACAGCATTACATCCACCACTATACTGGTACAGATATGTAGATGACAAGATTGCGGGTTTCACATCTACAGAACACACACTTAACGTTTTCAATCACATTAACTCTATACATCCCAACATTAACTTCACATGTGAACAGGAAGAAAGCAATCAAATATCATTTCTTAACCTCAAAATTATAAGTTGTTGTTGTTGTTGTTGTTGTTGTTGTTGTTGTTGTTGTTGTTGTTGTTGTTGTTGTTGTTGTTGTTGTTGTTGTTGTTGTTGTTGTTGTTGTTGTTTTGAATTAAGCACAAAGCTACACAATGGGCTATCTGTGCTCTGCCCACCACGGGTATCGAAACCCGGATTTTAGCGTGTAAGTCCGCAGACATACCGCTGAGCCACTGGGAGGCCAAAATTATAAGAACCGACACACAAATCAAAACAGAAATCCACCGAAAAATCACCCATACTGGACTATACATTCCTTGGGACTCAGCACATGAAACAAAACAAAAACTCAACGTACTAAGAAAGCAAATAAACACAGCCATAAAACTATGCTCACCAGATAAAATTAACGGTGAATTAGACAAAATAAAACAATACTTCATCAACATCAATAAGTTTCCTCCACAAACCGTAGAAAACATTATACGCACACACCTAGACAGAAAGCAAAATCAACCGACAAATGTAAATATAACTCACGAATAAAAAAAAATCACGAAACCATATACTGCTGTATTCCATATATTCCTGACATCAGCAGATATATAACCAACATTTAGCAAAAACCAGTAACAAAATATGACATTCCAGTTAATACTAAATTTATTCAAAAACCAGGCACAAAACTGAGGTCTATACTATGTAAAAACTAAACTGACAAACACCACACCAACATTATTTATAAAATACAATGTGATAACTGCCACGACTTCTGTATTGGAGAAACAAGTCAAAAAATGGAGATCAGATTCAAAGAACATAAAAAGTCACCTTCACACGTTTACGAACACTGCAAGTCAAACGGACACAACATAACCATAGAAAACACTCAAATACTAAATAAAGAAACAAACATAAACAAACAAAGTTAATGAAGCCTTACTTATACAACAACTTATAACCCAAAATAAACCAATATAAAGGAACGCCATTATACCTTCAGGGGGTCGCTAGAAAAGCGGAAAATTTGAGGGTCAGATGAGATCATGAATAAAATGCGTGCTTACTCATTTCTATTTTGATTTCTTTACATCATGAATAAAATGCACGATTTTAATATCATTTTGAGCATCTATGAGTGTAATATAACATATGCCTTTAAAAAACTTTGTAAAAGTTATTCTTTGTAAAAATAAATAGCTGTTTGACAAATTTTCCGCTTTTCTAGCGACCACCCTGTATATTAAAAAAAATAAATATATAAAATTATATGTTCAAACATCTAACATCACCCTCTATATTCCGACACTCAGTTACGCAACCCCCTTCAAACGTTTGGGTCTCCGGTCAGTTACCTGTTTCTTTCTTTGTAAACCTGACGATGACCAAATAAGGTCGAAACGTTGTTCGCTCCTCTACGTAAAAACCTTTCTCAACCCAAACCACATGTTTTTACTTATATATATATATATGTGTGTGTATTTTTTTTTCTCTATACAAATGGGTTTTATCTTCATGATGGAGTTCATTTCTGTGTTCCACTGCAAAGCCATGTGAAGGTCGGTGTGAAATGCAAGGACAGAAACTCAGAGTAGCGTCAGAAGCACAAATTTACACAATAGGCTCTTTGTGCTCATTAAGGGTATCGTCTGAAGAGCTAATTGTGCTTACCTATGAACACTTGGGGGCGGAGGGGTACAAAATATTAGAAACAGCATTATTATAAAGACGTTACGTCTTCAATGAACAACCGTTACGACCAAGTTAGATCGGGAAACTAATGTTTGCTCTGAAGCAGTCGAGTGTCTCGGTTTGTTTCGATGTCTCGTGAAATTAGCAAACCGTGTCGAGCTGATATTTCAGGGTGCTTAGCACTGACAGCTTCACTCTGAACACGGATGTACTCGGATGGTGTCTGTATCTACCGTCTGAATAACACTCATAAAGACTTACTTCGATGCTCTTAAGCTAATAAATGTTTCAGTTAAAACATTCTACTACTAACACGTTTACTTTCCAAGAGTACTGAGTCCAACCACGGTCTGTGCTGTTTATTATCTCTCTTCAAAACCGTTAATAAAACATTAGCGTACTGCGGCGTTGCTTATATTGAGTAGGTGAAGTACATCCAACGTTTTAAAATGTGATATGACTTTCTACATTAGCGTTGGTCGGTAATAGAGATAAATGTTATCTTTAAATACATATATAGAGGAAAAAAAACAGTGGCAACAGAAACAAACGTAAGCTTCACACATCCGTTAATACTGTGGTATAATACAGCGTAGTAAGGTTATATGTATATGTTTTAACAGAAACTTTACACATCTGTCAATACTGTGGTATTATATAGCGTAGTAAGGTTATATGTATATGTTTTAACAGAAACTTTACACATCTGTCAATACTGTGGTATAATACAGCGTAGTAAGGTTATATGTATATGTTTTAACAGAAACTTTACACATCTGTCAATACTGTGGTATTATATAGCGTAATAAGGTTATATGTATATGTTTTAACAGAAACTTTACACATCTGTTAATACTGTGGTATTATACAGCGTAGTAAGATTATATTTATATGTTTTAACAAGAACTTCACACATCCGTTAACACGGTTGTGTTTTACAGCGAAGTAAAATTATAGGTATATGTTTTAAAAGAAATATTAAATATATATCTAAACACGGTTGTAATTACATGCGTTGGTAAATATGATGATGACCTACGAAGGTCGGAACTTCGTTCTCTGCTTATCAACAAAAGTTTTAATTCCGTTCTAAAATACGTTTTCACTTCAAGTGGGTTATCAAGAAAATGTGATTAAGTTGTATATCATTATACAGTAGGTGATTAGGTTGTATATCATTATACAGTATGTTATTAGGTTGTATATCATTATACAGTAGGTGATTAGGTTGTATATCATTATACAGTAGGTGATTATGTTGTACATAATTATACAGTATGTAATTAGTTGTATATCATTACAAAGTATATGATTAGGTTGTATATCTTTATACAGTAGATGATTAGGTTGTATATCTTTATACAGTAGGTGATTAGGTTGTATATAATTATACGGTAAGTGATTAGTTTGTATATCATTACGCAGTATGTGATTAGGTTCTATATCATTATACAGCAAGTGATTAGGTTTTATATCATTATACAGTAAGTGATCAAATTGTATATCATTATACAGTAGGTGATTAGGTTGTATATCTTTATTTAGTATGTGATTAGGTTCCATTTTATTATACAGTATGTGATCAAATTGTATATCATTATACAGTTTGTGATAAAGTTGTATATCATTATACAGTGAATGAATAAATTGTATATCATCATAAACCATGCGATTAAATTGTATATTATTATACAGTATGTGATTAGGTTGTATATCATTATACAGTAAGTGATCAGGTTGTATATCATTAAAGAGTATGTGATTAGGTTGTATATCATTATACTGTATGGGATCAAATTGTATATCATTATACAGTGGGTGATAAAGTTGTATATCATTATACAGTGGGTGATAAAGTTGTATATCATTATACAGCAGGTGAATAGATTGAATGTCTTAACACAGTAAATGATTAAGTTGTATATCACAATACAGTAGGTGATTAAATGGTATATCATTATAAAGTATGTAATTAGTTGTATATCATTATACGGCAGGTAAATACCTTGTATATCTTTATACAGTATGCGACTAGGTAGTATATTATTATACAGTCTGTAATTAGGTTGTATATCATTATACAGTATGTTATTAGGTTGTATATCTTTATACAGTAGGTGATTATGTTGTATATAATTATACAGTATGTAATTAGTTGTATATCATTACACAGTATGTAATAAAGTTGTATATCATTATGCAATAGGTGATTAGAATGTATATCTTTATATAGTAGGTGTATAGGTTGTATATCATTATACAGTAGGTGATTAGGTTGTATACCATTATACAGTATGTTATTAGGTGTTATATCACTATACAGTAAGCTATTAGGTTTTATATCATTATAAAGAAAGTTATTATGTTGTATATCATTACAAAGTATGTGATTAGAATGTATGTCATTATACAAGGTGATTAGGTTGTATATCATTATGCAGTATATGATTAGTTATATATTTATATACAGTAGGTGATTAGGTTGTATATCACTATACAGTAGGTTTAATATATTGTATATCTTAATACAGTAAATGATTAAGTTGTATATCAAATACAGTAGGTGTATAAGCGATATATCATTATACAGTATGTGACTAGGTTGTATATCATTATACAGTAAGTGATCAGGTTGTATATCATTAAAGAGTATGTTATTAGGTTGTATATCATTATACAGTATGTGATTGTATTGTATATCTTTATATGGTAGGTGATTACGTTGTATATCATTATTCAGTATGTGATTTCGTTCTAGATGATTTTAGATGTGAAATTAGATTGTATATCATGATGCAGTAGGTATTAAGTAGTATATCATTATACGGTATGTGATTAGGTTTTATATCATTATATAGTAAATGATTAAATTGTATATCATTATACAATAAGTGATTTAATTGTTTATCATCATAAAGCATCTGATTAGTTGTATATCATTATGCGGTAGATGAAAAGTTTGTATATCTTTATACAGAATGTGATTATGTTGTATATCATTATACAGTGTGTGATTAAGTTCTATATCATTATACAGTATGTGATTAGGTTGTATATTATTATACAGTATGTGATCAGGTTAAATATCTTTATACAGTAATTGTTTTTGTTTTATATCATTATACAGTAAGTGATAAGCTTGTATATCATTATACAGTGTGTGATTAGGTTGTATATCATTATACAGTATGTGATCAGGTTAAATATCTTTATACAGTAATTGTTTTTGTTTTATATCATTATACAGTAAGTGATAAGCTTGTATATCATTATACAGTGTGTGATTAGGTTGTATATCATTATACAGTATGTGATCAGGTTAAATATCTTTATACAGTAATTGTTTTTGTTTTATATCATTATACAGTAGGTGATATTAAGTTGTATATTATTCTAAAGTAAATGATTAGGTTGTACATCATTATACAGTAGATGATTAGGTTGTATATCTTTATACAATAAGTGATTAAATTGTATATCATTATAAATCATGTGATTAGTTTTATATAATTATACGGCAGGTGAATAGGTTGTATATCTTTATACAGTATGTGACTAGGTTGTATTTCATTATACAGTAGGTGATTTGGCTGTATATCATTATACAGCAGGTTATTAGGTTGTGTAACATTAGATACTTTTTAATTAGGTTGCATGTGTTTAAACAGTAAGTATGTAATTAGGTTGTATATCGTTTAATACTTTGTAATCAGGATGTATATCATTCGAAAATAAGTAATTAGGTTCTATATCAATAGACAACATGTAATTATGTTGTATATTGTTGTAATATGTTTAATTAGTTTTATATCGTCAGACAATTTGTAATTAGATTGCATATCATTAGATATCACGAAGTTTAGTTGTATATTTTTAGACAATACGTAATTCGGCGTATATCATTAGACAGTATTTAATTAGGTTGTAAATCATTAGATTGTAATTAATGGGTCGCATATCATTATACAGTAAATAGTTAAGTTGTATATCATTATAAAGTATTCTGCTGGGTTGTATATCATTAGATACTTAGTAATTAGGTTGTATGTCATCAAACAGTATGCAGTTTGGGTTTGCATATCGTTAGACAGTATGTAATTAGGTTGTGTATCATCAGACATTATGCACTTACGTGTATATCATTAGATACTATATAATGAGGTTCTACATCATTAGACCATAGGTAATTAGGTTGTATATCATTAGATACTATTCAATTAGTTTTTATAGCATTAGACAGTATATATTTCGGTGTATATCTTTAGAGAGTACACAATTTGTTTGTATACCATTAGATACTATATAATGAGGTTCTACATCATTAGACCATAGGTAATTAGGTTGTATATTATTAGATACTATTTAGTTAGATTCTATCTCATTAGATAGCACTTAATTGTTTTTTTTTATCAGTAGGTACTATTTAATTAAGTTGTATATTATTAGACTGTATGTAATTAGGCTGTATATCATTGAATACTATTTAATTAAGGTGTATATCGTTAGACGATAAGTAATTAGGATGTACACCATTATATATTATTTAATTAGGTTGTATATCAATACGTTTTTATGCAATAAAATCTTTGCATCAATAATAAATCAGTGATCAATATTTATTTAGTGATCTGTATGTTTTTCACCTGTTCTTCACATAGTATTGTGTAAAGTTCTAATTCGTTGATTTTCTATGCGAATATAAAACTGAATCACAAACCCGTCACTGTGTTCTTAAAAATAAAATTATGGAGAAAGAAAACATTAATAGCTGTTTGTGTTTCTTAAAAATTGTGTTATACAGTGTTCCCTCGTGTATCGCGGTAGATGCGTTCCAAAACCCCCGCGAAAGGAGATTTTCCGCGAAGTGGGATCGCCGATTTTTACGTATATATTTATGTGCATTTAGACTTTTAAAACCCTCCCTGTACAATTATTTAACCCTCCCATTACAATACTGTTCATTATTCCTGAAATAATAAGAACAATTATTAAGATATTAAGCCTTAAAATTAAAAATTACATATCTTCAGCAGGTGGTGTCTTTTCGGGGGACGCTGTTATAAACTCAAATATATGTTTATATCTCAAAATATACCTGTTTTTTTTCTTTACACTATTAATTATATTTATTTTTAATATTTTAATGGTATTTAATGCTATATTTTAGATTTAATGTTTATATATATATATATGGGGGGGGGGTCGGCCGAGCCCGCGAAGTGGCGAGGGAACACTGTATTACCAATGTTTAAAATTGTGTTACGTTATCAATGTTTAAAATTGTGTTATGTTACCAATGTTTAAAATTGTGTTATATTACCAATGTTTAAAATTGTGTTATGTTACCAGTATTTAAAATTATGTTATGTTATCAACGCTTAAAATTTTGTTATATTACCAATGTGAATTTGTGTGAACGATGTAAGTGAATTCTAACAGCAAGTAACAGTTGACAGATGACTTATTAGTTGAGAAATAAAGAGAACAAGTAATGCCTTATTGGAGGAATACAGTTAAGAAATGACTTATGTCAGTATATCTGTCTTATTAGTTGTTCTCTGTGTAATGTAAGTACACTTGTCTTATTAGTATAGCTATCTTATTATAAGTTCTCCATATTAGTGTCAGTACATCTGTCTTATTAGAAGTTCTCCATGTTAGTGCTAGAGCATCTGTCTGTTTAGAAATCTCTATGTTACACCGAAACTATGGTGAGAAGTTTAATACAACTGAAACGAACAGCGCAACATGCTACACTAGTTTTATTAGAATTATAACACACATCAGAACATTCTAGAATAGTTTTCATACAACTCTAACATACACCAAAACTTGTTAAAGTAAGTTTAATACAGCTCTATGAGACACCTAAACATAATAGAGAAGTTTTAATATACTCGAACAATATCCTTAGTTTACTGTACACATATCAATGGTTTCGAAAAATATCTTCAATTTATGATACATATTTAAACTGTTTGGAACAGTATCTTCAGTTTTCGACACATATGTAAATGGTTTCGAACATTATCCTCACTTTACGTTGTACTTTTTGAGGGTATCGTAGGTTTTTCATACTTTAAATTAAAACAGTATAGTTACGTGTGAGATAGTTTACCAAGAGTAATATCAATATGTTGGTATGGAAACTTTTCTTTTGAGTTTCTGACATCTGTTCTCTTACAGATTTATTAACAACAATGAATCTTTGTGTTACGTCTTTGCTGTAATATAGGATGATTCATCAGTCGGTCTTTGAAACAAAAGTCGAGCAATATCACAATACAATATTATACACTCATCCATTGGTCCATCTGTCTCTCTGAACAGGACACCTCCATGGTAACAGTATATTACTTTCTCTACTTAGCTGTCCATATAGTGATTTTTTCTTTCATAGAATCAATTCCAAAGACCGCTCAAAAAATAATACCTCTTCATGACACAAGTACAACGTGTGTGTCTTATGAACCTTCTTAAGGCTCTAACATTTTTAGGAATAACTCTCTGTTCCTTTGGTGTATAAGACATAAGTGTCAGTTTGTCACTAGAAAAAAAAAAACTAGAACTCTAGTGTATTAAACACTTGTTTCAGTAATTAATTTTGGTATTGATATCACTGAAACTGCTTTGTAGAAAAAAATAATTTTCATATTTGTATCAATAAGAACTGTTTTGTAAAAATGTTGATATCAATATCAAAAACAACTACAAGAATGTTGATATTATCAATAACAACTAAAGAATGTTTATACTAACATTAATGACAAATAGAACAATGTTCGTATCAATATCAATAACAACTAGAATAATGTTGATATTAATATCAATGAAAACTATAAGAGTGTTGATATTGATATCAATGAGAACTGTAAAAATGTTAATGTCAATATTAATGACATCTAGAAGAATGTTGATATTAATATCAATGACAACAATAATAATGTTAATATCAATATCAATGACAAATAGAAGAATATTGATATCAACGTCAATGACAACTATAGGAATGTTGATATCAATAACAGTATACTCTGATACACAAGGTAAAACACAGTAATTTACACAGACACATAAGGTCGGAGCACAGCATTTTACAGACACATAAGGTCGGAGCACAGCATTTTACAGACACATAAGGTCGGAACACAGCATTTTACAGACACATAAGGTCGGAACACAGCATTTTACAGACACATAAGGTCGAAACACAGCATTTTACACTGATACATAGGGTCGGAGCACAGCATTACTTGCTCTTAATAAACCATGATCCCCATTTCGGTGTTCATTGTTAAGTATCAGTGTTAAGTGACAAACATCTCTCCGTGTGGTCGTTTCTTTCGACCTGAGACAAAATTAAAAACATGTTACATCAATCGTAGTACATGAAAAAAAACTTAAAATACGTAAAAATCAATCGTAGCACGTAAAACAAAATTAAAAAACATGGTAGACTGTACGTAGTACATGGGACAAAATTAAAACGTGTTAAATCAATTTCAGTACATGAGACAAAATTAAAAACATGTTACATCAATCGTAGTACATGAAAAAAACAACTTAAAATACGTAAAAATCAATCGTAGCACGTAAAACAAAATTAAAAAACATGGTAGACTGTACGTAGTACATGGGACAAAATTAAAACGTGTTAAATCAATTTCAGTACATGAGAGAAAATTAAAACGTGTTACATCAATCGTAGTACATGAGACAAAATTAAAAACATGTTGACTCAACTGTACTACATGAGACAAAATTCCTGGATTTTATATACATCAACTTTTACTCTATTAAAAAAAATTAAAATTGTAAATGCAAATAATTTCCAGGTTTAATTATTTACCTTTCTGCTGATATTTTAGGCCTTTTAACCTTTTTCATTCTAACTAGATTTAAAAACCATCCTTAGTTTTGATTTCAGAATAATAGTTAAGTTGCTTCACAGAGATATTTTCTTAACTTTGTTTTAAGTTGGAGTAAACAAATATTTCTGGAAGATGGAAAAACAAATGACACGTGGTGACGTTAATACAACATTCTATGTCCTTGTTTTTTTAATTTCGCGCAATTCTACATGAGGGCTATCTGTACGAGCCCTCTCTAAGTTATCAATGTATATAGGGAAGGCAGCTAGTCATCACCACCCACCGCCAACCTTTGTGTTTCTCTTTTATCAACGAATAGTGGAATTGAGCGTACTATTATAACGCCCTCACGGCTGAAATGGCGAGTATGTTTGGTGTGACTGGGATTTGAACTCGGACCCTCAGATTACGGGTTAAGCCACTTAACCACCTGATTACACAGATCAATCTGTTCAACATTATTACAAGAATAATTGTGAGTTGAAAACTCGCTAGCACGTGCTATAAGACTTGAAACTAGAATTATATCTAATAATCGATAACTTACTGTAAGCTAATAAGATTGTCATCCGTCTGATAATATCTGATAATTATGCAAGGAATGTTTTTAGAAACTGCTTAAGTATTTGGAGTGTAATTCATATAATTATTTTCCATGAGAGGTTAAACTTAAAGTCCAACTTAACAGAGAAAGTGACGTCATAGAAGAATTACATATTTTATTTGAGTGCACATTTTTGTGGCAGTTCCTCAGGTTACATTTTAAAGTTATTTGATATTTTACAGAATTTTGTATTTTCTTATAGCAAAGCCACATTGGGCTATCTGCTGAATCCCCCGAGAGGAATCGAACCCCAGATTTTAGTGTTGTAAAGCCATAATTTGTTGTTTAAACTAAAAAGCACCAAACAAAGCTTAATGAGAAAGGTGTTTAAATATGTGGTTTAAAACTATAATTTATTTAAAAGTTTAAATTATAAAAACTACCGAAAGTTGACGAAAAATAACAAAAGTTGTTTCAGACTATGAAACTTATTTCATATAAGTCTGTAACATGTTACGTACTTTTCCACAGTTTTAAATCCTTCTTGAATTCCAATGTTATTAACACTACAACTGTTTTTAATGATGTTGTCAAGGGAATTAGGTCTTTCATGTCGTAGATTATTTAATGATTTGGTAAACAATTAAAAACTCATGAGTAAATATTCTATTTTATGATATTTGTTTCTATTAACTGTAACTTATAGATGACAAAAATTGAAATAATTTAAAATATTAATTGTTTGGTTGTTGACCATTCGAAACAAATTCTGCGAGTCTTAGATTCGAATGCTTTCACGGAGCAGAGATTTCATTTGTGACAGTAAATCCAACTACTCGTTGGCATAAGAATAGTCCTAGTGTTGTTGTCGGTGGGTGATGTTGACTAGCTTTCTGACTAGTCTAACTTAAAGATACTCTCTAACTTAAAACGTACTCTCGAGTACGTTTGAACAAATATCAATAAACAAGTAATGTTCTTGATATATGTAGTATGTATGCTATAATACAGCTTCAATTAATCAAGTCTGACAAAAAACGTCTTATTACGATTTATGTAATTATGAACAGTCGTACTAACGTCATTATACGTAATGTACGATATCAAAATATATGATTCATAAAACTCTAAAGTCTCAGAGGTCAATATTCGTGTTTCTGTGAAGGTTGTGTCTTACTGTAGGCTAGTGCTTGTCAATTGGGTGAATGGTTCACCCAGGGTTTAATGAGATCAGATCCAGCAGTACAACAATATGTCAGAAGATTCTCGCCACTAAAAACCGGGTTTCGATACCCGTGGTGAGCAAAGCGCAGGTAGCCACTTGCGTAGGTTTGTGCTTGATAACACAAGACGTATTATGATTTATACAGCAAGACCCATCAGCTGTTGTTATTTATTGTGGTATTTGATAAATATATTTATTGTTTGTTTATATTGTATTCATTCTAGTTGCAGTCTGTATGTGTTAGTGATAATAAAGATTTTTTTTTAAATTAGTAATTTCAGTGATTTTTGGAACTGGAATAAGTGAGGTGTTGTTAAAAACGTATGGGGGTGAATAATATAGATTTTGGTAGGAAAGCACTGGTCTAGGAATATGCTTCCCACTGCTGTGCGTTAAAAACCGACACACAAGAAAACTAAAAGTTTAGAATTTAAAATATAAAAAAATGGAACCACAAAAACAGAACCAAGTAAGCTTGGAGGTCTGTTACTGACAGTTTCTTTTACTAGAAATACCTATAATAATCCATATTACAGAATTAATACGAGTGATATTTAATCTAATTTGTGATCCAACAGGAATTTCAGAAACAGTTATAAACTAAATTAAAAATCTTTAATTTTTACTCCCCGCCATTAAAAAAAAAATTAAGTGTCTTCCCAGCATGCACCTGAATTGAAAACAACAACATTGTATAACACATGAAAGTTTTTTTAATTTTGTTGTGTGTCATTACTCGAACTGCTTTTGTTCATCGGTACTCAGGCTTGCTGTCTCTACGTATATCTCTGCGACTACATTTCCTCAAGATTCTAAGAGTGGATGATTACCACAATTGAATTTTCTACAGCGGTGATTCTTTATAGTGTTTCTTTTACCCAACTAAAATCGTAAGTGTGTATTTATTACCACTACATGTAACATGTATATTAAGTATTTATTACCACTACATGTAACATGTATATTAAGTATTTATTACCACTACATGTAACATGTATATTAAGTATTTATTACCACTACATGTAACATTAATTCATGTGCTTATTGTAGTAACATAAGTTTCAGGATGTATTACTTCAGTAAGATCGACTATACTTACACAAATAATTATGTACTGGTACCAGGTATATATAGTTTGTAATTGCCTGGAACTGGGTATACATAATCTGTTCTGTACTGGTACAAGACACACATACTGTTCTGTACTAGTATCTCTCAGTTTTGAACAAGAACAAACTGTAACAAACTTGATAAAGGACAATGACTTCACCATAGATTGTATTATTACACTTAGTAGAATCAGATCTGACAAGGGAAACAAGATAAACATCTTTAAGTCCAGCTGGCTTCGTGTATTCACTTAGATTTAGCATATTTATACTTAACTGACAGAAAAACTGACATTGGCGACATATTTCCAGTGTTGTAGGTCGTGAAATTATTACCAGAGGGCACATTTTACATAAAGCTACGTGCTTTTAAATGTAACTATTTACTGAGTGGTGCAACTTTGTACTGTGAGGTTTCAGTCCGGAATGGCCAGGTAGTTAAGGCGTTCGAGTCGTTAGCCGAGGGTTGCAGGTTTGAACCCACGTCACACCAAACATGCTCGCCCTTTCAGCTGTGAGGGTGTTATAATATTACGGTCAATCCTACTGTTCGTTGGTAAAAGAGTAGCCCAAGAGTTGACGGTGGGTGGTGAAGACTAGCTGCCTTCTCTCTAGTCTTACACTGCTAAATTAGGGACAGCTAGAACAGATAGCCCTCGAGTAGCTTTGCGTGAAGTTCAAAACAAACCAAATCAAATAAACTCGAGGTTTTGCGTGAATAAGCGTTTAACACGAGTCGAGTACAAAAGGAAGAACCCAGAACACCATGTATTCATAACCACGTAAATCAACTTTCAATAAATAACAATTAACTTTTAAGTATATCATAAATACTTGCAGTGCCTTATCCAGCATATCTTACTGTAGCCTTGTCAAGCAATAATACGAAAAATAGTCAAACTTTTGTCTACAATCGTGAAATCACTTAATGTGCTCGTTATTGATGTTTGTCTGGTCTTAACTGTTCAAAAGGAAGAGTTTGTTGTTTAAAGTTTTTAAGGTGGTATTTGTCCGAATGTTATGTTATATAATGAATGTTGGAGTGTTACTGTTAAGACAATACACAGTTCACCCTTACCCTGAACTAAAAAAACCTACAAAGAAGCTATCCTTCCTCCCCTCTTTGACGGCTTTTCCTCACTGTACCCCTAAACAATAAATACAATATTATTTCAGAAATTTCAATGTATTTCAGAAAGGCTGGTATGGTTATTAACACTTTTATTGATAAGTAGAGAACAACGTTTCGACCTTCCTAGGTGGTCTTCAGGTTAACCTGAAGTGGGTTTCTCGCCATCGAAAAATTACAATATTATGTATTTCAGAACAATTGGTATGGGTATTAACATGGCGATTCAAGGGAACCTCACGACCGGCTCTCTTTAACCATCGGCCAAGTAATGAAGTGAAAAGTTTCTGCCATTGGTTATATTGCACTTTGAGGAATGCAATAAACTAAATTATGTTGTTTAGCGCTAGGAGGCTTTGTCATCTAGTGAGTAGACAATGAACTATTTTGTGTGTGATGAGATTAAATAATAAAATGAAAGGTGCGAACTGGCTCAGCACATTTGGACGTATTGCTGGGTAAAAACTTGAAAAAAGAAACAAGTTAACGTACGATAAAAGTGCATAACGTGTTTCTGACATTTCGGAGGAAATTAAAGTCAGAGCGAGTAGTGAATTTCTGAAGACAACGTATAGCAGCGTCATCATCGGAAGAATGAATTTCCTGTCAAACAAATAATGCTTGTCTTTGGTAACGAGAGTACATAAGTGACGTGGTTCTTATCGAGCTAATCGGTTTCTGGGTGCTTCAACAAGATAAATCTGTAAGTCCGTCAAATAAAATGCACGTGACAAGTGATGAACTCCGGTTTCAACTTTTGCTTCCAAAAAACATGAGAATCCACAAATAATTTAGTCATTATAACAATACAAAGAGTAAGAAATAAAGACACGTGATCCCACGTGATGTGCACTCGTGATATTCTGTTCACGTGTTCTCAGGGGATGTGATGTTCACTCCTGATATTCTGTTCACGTGTTCCCAGTTGATGTGATGTGAACTCCTGATACTCTGTTCACGTGATCCCAGGGGATGTGATGTGCACTCCTGATATTCTGTTTTCCTTCACGTCTGTTTAAAAATTTCACTTTTTTCGAGTATGAACACAAGGTTCTTTAAAGTTCTGTGGAAGCCATATTTATAATATATATTCATTCGCCTGAATAGAATCTAACATGGTTTAGTTTGTTTTTAATTTCGCGCAAAGCTATACGAGAACTATCTACGCTAGCCGTCTCTATTTTAGCAGTGTAAGAGTAGAGCTACTCTTTTATGAACGAATTGTGGGGTTGACCGTCACAATACAATGCCCCCACGGCTGAAAGTGCGAGCATATTGAGTGCGACGGAAATTGGAACTCGCGGGCTTCAATTACGAGTAGATCGTCTTAACCACCTGGCCTACAAGCTAACATGTCTGTCATACTGGGCTTACAAACTAACTTGGCTGTTATACTGGGCCTACAAACTAACATGGCTACCATACTGGGCCTACAAACTAACATGGCTGCCATACTGGGCTTACAAACTAACTTGGCTGTTATACTGGGCCTACAAACTAACATGGCTGTCATACTGGGCTTACAAACTAACATGGCTGCCATACTGGGCCTACAAACTAACATGGCTGTCATACTGGGCCTACAAACTAACATGGCTACCATACTGGGCCTACAAACTAACATGGCTGTTATACTGGGCCTACAAACTAACATGGCTACCATACTGGGCCTACAAACTAACATGGCTGCTACACTGGGCCTACAAACTAACATGGCTGTCATACTGGGCCTACAAACTAACATGGCTACCAAACTGGGCCTACAAACTAACATGGCTGCCATACTGGGCTTACAAACTAACTTGGCTGTTATACTGGGCCTACAAACTAACATGGCTGTCATACTGGGCTTACAAACTAACATGGCTGCCATACTGGGCCTACAAACTAACATGGCTGCCATACTGGGCTTACAAACTAACTTGGCTGCCATACTGAGGCCTACAAACTAACATGGCTGCCATACTGGGCCTACAAACTAACATGGCTGTCATACTGGGCCTACAAATTAACATGGCCGCCATACTGGACCTACAAACTAAAATGGCTGCCATACTGAACCTACAAACTAACATGGCTGCCATACTGGACCTACAAACTAACATGGCTGCCATACTGGACCTACAAACTAACATGGCTGCCATACTGGGCTTACAAACTAACTTGGCTGCCATACTGAGGCCTACAAACTAACATGGCTGCCATACTGGGCCTACAAACTAACATGGCTGTCATACTGGGCCTACAAATTAACATGGCCGCCATACTGGACCTACAAACTAAAATGGCTGCCATACTGAACCTACAAACTAACATGGCTGCCATACTGAGGCCTACAAACTAACATGGCTGCCATACTGGGCCTACAAACTAACATGGCTGCCATACTGGGCTTACAAACTAACTTGGCTGTCATACTGAGGCCTACAAACTAACATGGCTGCCATACTGGGCCTACAAACTAACATGGCTGTCATACTGGGCCTACAAATTAACATGGCCGCCATACTGGACCTACAAACTAAAATGGCTGCCATACTGAACCTACAAACTAACATGGCTGCCATACTGGACCTGCAAACTAACATGGCTGCCATACTGGACCTACAAACTAACATAACTGCCATACTGGACCTACAAACTAACATGACTGCCATACTGGACCTACAAACTAACATGGCTGCCATACTGGACCTACAAACTAACATGGCTGTCTCTCACTGACTAGCTTGTGGTCCAACACGGCCGGGTGGTTCAGGTGCTGGATTCGTAATCCGAGGGTCGTGGGTTCGAATTTCTGTCACACCAAATATGCTTGTAATTTTAACCGTGGAGGTGTAATAATGTGACGGTCAATCCAACTATTCTTTGGTAAAAGAGTAGCCCAAGAGATGGCTGGGGGCGGTGATGACTAGAGATTTCTTCTCATTTCTCTCTGGGTTCTAGGGTAAGATTACTAGTTCAAAAAGCTGAGATATCGGATTATTCTTTTATTATGGATACAGCGCTCACAACTTAGTGACATGCAAACCAGTTTTAAATAACCTATAAAAATAATAAGTTTTCTATTATTAATTATTTCGTGAAAAAGTGTGGCTCTGGAATAAAAAAAAATCTCAAAACTGGTTTGTAGGCCTTTGTTCTAATGTAACAAGGAACATTCTCCAAAACCGGAACTTAGGTTAATCACAATAAGAAATACATTTAAGGAAACGAGGTTGTGAAGCGTGTCAGTGAAGCCGATGAACAGAATCAGTTTTCTGATTTGTTCCTCATGAAGTGTGTCAGTGAAGCCGATGAACAGAATCAGTTTTCTGATTTGTTCCTCATGAAGTGTGTCAGTGAAGCCGATGAACAGATTCAGTTTTCTGATTTGTTCCTCATGAAGCGTGTCAGTGAAGCCGATGAACAGAATCAGTTTTCTGATTTGTTCCTCAAAACATTGGACAAAATAGGAACCACGTTGACAGAAATAAGTTTTATGTGTCTGTTTTGGTGAGGGTGTACAAACCGTGTTACAGTGTATTTAGCTTGAGAAAGGATCTTTGGAATATAAATAACGATAAAACATCTAATTACACACATTCAAGGTGGAACAATACTGGCAAAACCCTTACAGTGTCGTTTTGAGTGTATTTGTTAATAGAGTACATTTAATTACAATTCACAGGTTTTACAATAAGTAGGATTGTTTTACAGAACAGGTTCAATGTTTTAATGATATCATTCTGAAGTGTACAAGTTTGAACGCTAAAGAAAAACGTCTTGTTTCACTTTGAACAATAATTGAAGAAATATAAATGTTCTTATGGTGATCTCCGTTCACAAGAAAAGAGTGACTGCTCTCAGCACACACTGTAAGTCATGACGCCAGACATGTTTTGAACCCTAAATAAACCATTATAAAGGAACGCCTTTATGCCTGTATTAAATATAATAAAATAAAATTATAGATTAAAACGTTTTACGCCGCCCTCTACATTCCAACACTCAGTTACACAGCCTCTTCCAAACATGTGGTCAGCTTCCGGTCACTTACCTCTTTCTCTTTGTGAACCTGACGACGACCGAAGAAGGTCGAAACGTTGTTCGCTTTTCTACGGAAAATATTTTCTCAATCCAAACGAGCCGTTTTTGCATATACATAACCCTAAGTTATATATACAAAACTATGTACTTTGTTACGTCAAAGCCACACCTAGCTATCTGCTGTGTCCATGGAGAGGAATCGATTTGTTTGTTTGTTTGTTTTGGAATTTCGAAGAAAGCTACTCGAGGGCTATCTGTGCTAGCCGTCCCTAATTTAGCAGTATAAGACTAGAGGGAATCCAGCTAGTCATCACCACCCACCGCCAACTCTTGGGCTACTCTTTTACCAACGAATAGTGGGATTGACCGTCATATTATACGCCCCTACGGTTGGGAGGGCGAGCATGTTTAGCGCGACACGGGCGCGAACCCGCGACCCTCGGATTACGAGTCACACGCCTTACGCGCTCGGCCATGCCAGGCCCCGAGAGAGAGGAATCGAACCTTTTTATATATATTACTGACAGAATACACTAAGGTTATTGTTTATATATATATCACTTATAGAATATACTGAGTTTATTGTTAATATATATATCACTTACAGAATATACTGAGTTTATTGTTAATATATATATCACTTACAGAATACACTAAGGTTATTGTTTATATATATATATATCACTTACAGAATACACTAAGGTTATTGTTTATATATATATCACTTATGGAATACACTGAGGTTATTGTTGTTTTCTTCTCTTCATGTAGAAGTTTGTCGAAGTTTCAGGAAAGTTGTGGATACCTAAAAGCACGCTTGGTTTAGTCAGTGACAAAAAGATGTAGTGATGAATGTTTGTCATAAACAAAGGCTGCAAAACAATTCCCAGTTCTGATGCATTGGTTCACTTTGACCAATGCTCGAATGGTATTTTATAGAATCAGCTAAACAAACTAGGCTTAGCTGATGTTATAGGTTTATACTTATGACAACAGAATATTGGGTTTTTAATGTCCATGTAAAATAAAAACACAGTTTTAAATGTCTTAGTAAAGTCTTTATTTTCTCTTCAGGAGAAGTTCAATAAAAGATTCTTTTCGTGAAACATGGCTTAACAATACTGCCATCTAGTGTGTAAAATTACAATTGTTTTAGACAATTTTAATTTCCAAGGATTTTGATAACGAACGTAGGTTTCTAAAGTTTCACCAATTAATCATTTAGGATACACCATTCTTCACAGTGGTGCTATCGTATAATATTTATTTTATTTTAAACAGCTGTGGTGATGGAGTTTATTTTCTCTTCCTTAAGTTAAAAAGTTCCGACATGTCCAAACAGATGTAGGGCGTTCAACTCGTAATCTGAAGGTGCGGGTTCGAATCCTCGTCACATCAACCATGATGGCCATTTCAACCGCAGGGATGTTGCAAAGTTCCGATCAATCCTACTATTTCTTGATAAAATAATAGCGAAAGAGTTGGTAGTGAGTTAGTGATAACTAGCTGCTTTCCCTCCAGTCTTACACTAATACATTAGTGACGGCTAGCGCAGATAGTCCTCGTGCAGCTTTGCGGAAGATTTCGAAACAAATAATAAGTAAGATTAAACTTGTACTATTATTTTAATAATTACAAGACACGGTTTAAGACAATACTTAACGTCGCTAATGTGGAAAAGTTAGATTTACTACAATGAAAAAATATGCACCTAAAAACATAACAAATATGTGCGTGAGTATTTAAATAATTATAATCAATCCCAGCTTGAGACAGCACAATCACGTGTTTATGATTTCACAGCTCGAGACAGCACAATCACGTGTTTATGATTTCACAGCTCGAGACAGCACAATCACGTGTTTATGATTTAATAGCTCAAGACAACACAATCACGTGTTTATGATTTCATAGCTCGAGAAAAAAACAATCGTGTGTTTGATTTCACAGCTCGAGACAACACAATCATATGTTTATGACCTCACAGCTCGAGACAACAAGACTAGATATTTATGATTTTCTAGCTCTTGACAACACAACCACAAAGGTTAAAGGTACTGTTTTATCTCCGTTTATGTATTTTAATTATATTGTTTTGTATTTTTGTAAACATGAAGCTGCTAGAAAGTCTTATGAGTTTTCCAATTATTCTTAAATACCCTATATTTTTGTAGCCTGTCCAATATATTTAATGTGATCTTCCAGTTGTATTTGGATCTCCAACACATAGTTTGTGACCTATCTGTCTTATAAAGTTTGGAGTAAGAGCAGCTTGGAGATGAGACAGGTAAGAAATCAGTCGAACCTTTCTCGATCATTAAGAGATTAAAGTCTTAGTCATTAGAGAATTACCGAAGAAAATGGCCTTTGATGTTTATCAGTACAGACTCTCTGTGATTATTAACCTAACTATGAACATCGATGTTTATTTTGGACAAAAAGGGTCTTGAAACCTTGTTCACAACTACCTGATGTTACTTTACCAGATAACAACTGGAAAGTTAATTAGGTTTAAAGATAGTTTGTTATATTCTGACAGATATATTAATTAGGTTTAAAGACCGTTTGGTATATTCTGACAGAGATGCTAATAAAGTTTAAAGACAGTTTGGAATGTTGTGACAGAGATGTAAACTAGGTTTAAATATAGTTTGGTTTATTGTGAGAGATATGTTAATTAGGTATAAATATAGTTTTGTATATTCTGATAAAGATGTTAATTAGGTATAAATATAGTTTTGTATATTCTGATAAAGATGTTAATTAGGTATAAATATATTTTTTTATATTCTGACACAGATGTTAATTAGGTATAAATATAGTTTTGTATATTCTGAAAAGGATATTAATTAGGTTTAAATGTGGTTTGGTATATTCTGACACAGATATTAATTAGGTTTAAAGATTGGGCCTGGCATGGCCAAGCGCGTAAGGCGTGCGACTCGTAATCCGAGGGTCGTGGGTTCGCGCCCACGTCGCGCTAAACATGCTCGTCCTCCCAGCCGTGGGGGCATATAATGTGACAGTCAATCCCACTATTCGCTGGTAAAAGAGTAGCCCAAGAGTTGGCGGTGGGTGGTGATGACTAGGTGCCTTACCTCTAGTCTTACACTGCTAAATTAGGGACGGCTTGCACAGATAGCCCTCGAGTAGGTTTGTGCGAAATTCCAAAACAAACAAATAAGTTTAAAGATTGTTTAGTATTTTTTGACAAAGATGTTTATTCGGTTCAGAGACACTTTGGTATATTCTGATAGAAATGTTAATTAGGTTTAAATGTGGTTTGATATATTCTAAAAGAGATGTTAATTAGGTTTAAATGTGGTTTGGTATATTCTGACAGAGATGTAAATTAGGTTTATGATAGTTTGTAATATTCTGAGAGAGATGATAATTAGGTTTAAATGTGGTTTGGTATATTCTGACAGAGATGTTAATTAGGTTTAAATATAGTTTGATATAATCTGACACAGATCTATGCTTCTTAGATTAAGGTTTTTGAAACCGTTTCTTCTGGTTTAACCGGCTTCAGTACAATAACCACCAAACCTTTACTGATATTTCTTGTCGAGGGTTAGTAATGTTCTCAAACTTTACATCACACTTCTGATAAACATGTAATAATCGTTTATAACAACTTGAACGGCTAAAGATGACGAGAGAAACAAACTGCATGAGAAGTACTATGACGTCATATCACCGCGTGGGGACATCAAAGTTATTGTTTTTCAGCTGATGTGAAACCTTTTCATAAGACTGTTAAAACAGACAGTATCGTTTGGCATATGTAAGAAACGTTTCGCTGTGTCATCTAGAGACAACCTAACTTTGTAAATAAATGTTAACATTTTGCTAAAAGTAACAAATAAATTATATTTTATCATGTAATCATAGACTGCAGACATTTGGTCTTTCAATATAAGGTAATAAATTTGATGTTTGCCTTCATGTCTATTTGGCCATATTTGCTACCACAGCTAACAATTAAGGTTTTCCATGTTGAGAAACAAAGCAATTTGTGAAGTGAACATTGATCGAGCTTAGGTTGTTGTTTAGAATTAAGCACAAAGCTACACAATGGGCTATCTGCACTCTGCCCACCACGGGTATCGAAACTCGGATTTTAGCGTGTAAGTCCGCAGACATACCGCTGAGCCACAGGGGGGCTCGAGCTTAGGTCATAAAATGATTCAAACGATATGACTATAGAAGAGGATTTATTTACTATCGAAAGGAAAAGTAGAGACGTTTCAGATGGTTACATTTCATGACTTTAGAAACCAACTTTTAACATGTTAAACCAATCATCTGACTCAAGTAGAAACTTGAATAACATAATTATAGAAAGTTGTTGACGTATCTAATGTGGCCGAATTTTCTACAGTGAGTTACGTCATGGAAATATATCCTCATCGAACACTTTATGAAAACTGTTCATCTTGTACGCATTACTGCTGTCACCACTTTACTTAGGAATGAGTTCTATGTAAGGGTACTTGTTTATTCTAGCTTGTTGTACAGCAAAGTATGATTCGATAACATAAGTAACATGTTCAGGTTAACATCTACTGTTGTTAGATCTGGTATTATAAACAACATGATAATGTTCAGGATAACATACAGAATCTTTGTGTAGAATACAGTATCTTTATATGAAATAAAGAACCTTTTTTGTAGAATTTATAACCTTTATATAGAATATAGAGCGTTCATGTAGAATACAGCATCTTTATATGGTTGTTGTTGTTGTTTTGAATTAAGCACAAAGCTACGCAATGGGCTATCTGTGCTCTGCCCACCACGGGTATCGAAACCCGGATTTTAGCGTGTAAGTCCGCAGACATACCGCTGAGCCACTGGGGGGCTCTTTATATGGAATAAAAAACCTTTGTGTGAAATACAATATCTTTATGTATAATACATAACCTATATATATAGAATATAGAATACTGAACCTTCATGTAGAATACAGTATCTTTATGATGAATTTATACAATATTTCTCTCGATTAGAACGGAATAACTCAAAATTATTAATACGGCCATTATTTTTAGTAGTTATTCTAAAATAAAACAGTGCTAAACCTCCATTAATCCGACATACAGAGATAGCTGTAACTCTGTATCAGATATCTTTTGTTAATGACTACTCTTGTTTTATGTGATCACTAAATTAGTCCATCATTTCTGTGTCCACCACTACTTTCAGTGCTCGTGTCTAGAAATGTTCTCAAAGCTCTTCATCAGATGTTTTGTCTTCAGACAAGTCCGAGACTTGTTACTCAATTTAGATTCGTCTTAAGCTGATATCCTCATAAGTCTGTGTTTGTTAGACGCCATCTGGGGCCATCATTCGGTTTCTTCCTCGTAATATTTTCCTGATCATCTCTGTTATCAGGCCATCCATTTCCTTTCAACACATGTTTATTCCACTTTATTATCAGGCCATCCATTACCTTTCAACACATGTTTATTCCACTTTATTATCAGACCATCCATTACCTTTCAATTCATATATATAAAAACCGCTGATTTAGGTTGAGAATTTTTTTATGTAGAGGAGCGAACAAAGTTTCGACCTTCTTCGGTCATCATCAGGCTCACAAAGAAGGAAAAAGGTTACTGACCGATAGCTGACCACCAGTAACATGCAGATGTAACCCTGTATAATTCTGTTTTCAAGTTTCTCTCTAAAACTGTTTACTCATTAACTATTTATTTTTTTCTGGTTAGTGACTGTACGACAGCTGTCTTTAATAGTAGTGACTGGACGACAGCTGTCTTTAATAGTAGTAACTGGACGACAGCTGTCTTTAATAGTAGTAACTGGACGACAGCTGTCTTTAATAGTAGTAACTGGACGACAACTGTCTTTAATAGTAGTAACTGGACGACAGCTGTCTTTCATGGTAGTAACTGGACGACAGCTGTCTTTAATAGTAGTAACTGGACGACAACTGTCTTTAATAGTAGTAACTGGACGACAGCTGTCTTTCATGGTAGTAACTGGACGACAGCTGTCTTTAATGGTAGTGACTGGACGACAGCTGTCTTTAATGGTAGTGACTGGACGACAGCTGTCTTTAATAGTAGTAACTGGACGACAACTGTCTTTAATGATAGTGACTGGACGATAACTATCTTTAATGATAGTGACTGGACGACAGCTGTCTTTAATAGTAGTAACTGGACGACAGCTGTCTTTCATGGTAGTAACTGGACGACAGCTGTCTTTAATGATAGTGACTGGACGATAACTATCTTTAATGGTAGTGACTGGACGACAGCTGTCTTTAATGGTAGTGACTGGACGACTACTGTCTTTAATGGTAGGGACTGGACAACAACTGTCTTTAATGGTAGTGACTGGACGACTACTGTCTTTAATGGTAGTGACTGGACTACAGCTGTCTTTAATAGTAGTAACTGGACGACAGCTGTCTTTAATAGTAGTAACTGGACGACAGCTGTCTTTAATAGTAGTAACTGGACGACAGCTGTCTTTAATAGTAGTAACTGGACGACAGCTGTCTTTAATGATAGTGACTGGACGATAACTATCTTTAATGATAGTGACTGGACGACAGCTGTCTTTAATAGTAGTAACTGGACGACAGCTGTCTTTCATGGTAGTAACTGGACGACAGCTGTCTTTAATGATAGTGACTGGACGATAACTATCTTTAATGGTAGTGACTGGACGACAGCTGTCTTTAATGGTAGTGACTGGACGACTACTGTCTTTAATGGTAGGGACTGGACAACAACTGTCTTTAATGGTAGTGACTGGACGACTACTGTCTTTAATGGTAGTGACTGGACTACAGCTGTCTTTAATAGTAGTGACTGGACAACAACTGTCTTTAATAGTAGTAACTGGACGACAGCTGTCTTTAATAGTAGTAACTGGACGACAGCTGTCTTTAATAGTAGTAACTGGACGACAGCTGTCTTTAATGATAGTGACTGGACGATAACTATCTTTAATGATAGTGACTGGACGACAGCTGTCTTTAATAGTAGTAACTGGACGACAACTGTCTTTAATAGTAGTAACTGGACGACAGCTGTCTTTCATGGTAGTAACTGGACGACAGCTGTCTTTAATAGTAGTAACTGGACGACAGCTGTCTTTAATGGTAGTGACTGGACGACTACTGTCTTTAATGGTAGGGACTGGACAACAACTGTCTTTAATGGTAGTGACTGGACGACTACTGTCTTTAATGGTAGTGACTGGACGACTACTGTCTTTAATAGTAGTGACTGGACAACAACTGTCTTTAATGATAGTGACTGGACGACAGCTGTCTTTAATAGTAGTGACTGGACGACAGCTGTCTTTAATTGTATTTACTAGACGACAGCTGTCTTTAATGGTAGTAACTGGACGACAGTTGTCTTCAATAATAGTGACTGGATGATAACTGTCTTTAATGATAGGGCGAGCATGTTTGGTGTAACGGGGATTCAAACCAGGGACCCTCAGATTACGAGTCGAACGTTTTAACACACCTTGCTATGGGGAGCTACGTGGGGGAGTAAATCAGTTTGTACAAAAAATTAATAGAAAAGTAGAAAACAACGACCTGCCTTTGATGCTTCGACAAACAAGAATTAAACAACTTTTTTCTGACAAACAAGAATTGAACAACTTCTGACAAACAAGAATTAAACAACTTTTTTCCGTCCGTGAAGCTATTTTTATAACTGGCTAATTAGTTTACTCTTTTTTCTTGTTAGAATCTTTTAAGGTTATCCGGAGACATTGCTACTATGCTCTAACCCATATATAAATATTTGTTTAGAAGTAACACTATTTATATGAAGCAGAATATATTATTAACAAGCTGCGACTGCTGCGATGATTTCTAGCAAATAGATTGTTAACTACAAACTACGTAAAACCAACAGGAACACTAAACCTAAACTGTAATTTGTTGGACATGAAATAATTCGCCAAATTTCTCTTCATATCAAATTTATTTTAATGATCTCCATATTTTCAGCTTTAAAAATAATGTTAGAACGACATCTGTATGTAAGAGCTCCTAATTTTTAACCAACACAGTAGAGTGAAAGTGTGCTAGTTAACGACACCTACCGCTTACATTTTGGCTTCACTTGTCTTATTTGCCCAGCATGACCAAGTGGATAAGGGACTCAACTTGTAATCCGAGGGTTCGAATCCCCATCACACCCAACACGCTCGCCCTTTCAGCCGTGGGGGCGTTACAATGTGACGTTAAATTCACGATTCGTTGTTAAAAGAGTAGTCCAAGATTTGGTGGTGGGTGGTGATAACTGACTGCCTTCTCTTAAGTCTCACACCACTAAATTAGGGACTGCTCGCCAGATAGCCCTCGAGTATCTTTGCGTGAAATTAAGAAAAAAACAAACAAACTTATCCTACTTTTTAGTGAGATTTATCCTTTAATTTTATACAACGCCCACCGTCCTCAACAGCCAGATCATATGCAGTAGCATCAGAAAATACTAAAGTGTTTCAAAAGTGAGAATTATATTTCAAAAATATAATTCTTTATTAATTTAAAATAAAATTTTGGATAATATCTCTTTATTTGTGTTTTGTTATATAGTTAAATATTTAAAAAAAATATGTAAAAAATATTTCCCCGTCGTCCTAATGATAACGAAGATAAATATTTTGTCTGTACAGCATATGAATATTAACATTGACCGATAGATGGCAGCATATAATATATATATTTACAAAGATGTCGATAGTTGAGTGCCAGGCCAGGCGGTTAGAGCATTCGACTCGTAACCTTAAAGTCGCGGGTTATCAGTATACTAAAGGACACACGTTGTGGTAACGAAGCTCAAAGTATATTAGTTATTGTAAAGAAACTTAAGGGACATGTTTTATGTACGAAATAAACTTCTTACACAGATCTTTCCTACAAAGATGTTTATTTATTAAAATACGTATATATATTATTAAAATACAGTGTTTATCGGCCACTCTGATTCTTATCTCCACTGTATTTTTGTAGTTCTTGTATTAAAATAATACATAATCTTCTTTCTACGGATGCTGACTTTCCCTGGTGGGTCTACAAATTATAGCACCGATATCCAGGGTTCTATTCCACGTGATGAACAAATAGCTCGCTTCCAGTTTTGAACCCAAACCAACGATCACAAGGTTTCTTCACAACATTGTTTTTTCATTAAATTAATGTATAATAAACATTCCAGTTTTAGGTTTGTTCACAGCAATGTTTTTCACAGTATGTGTTGTTTTTTAAACGGTGCCTGATTTTATGATTGTTTGAACTATGTTATCGAGTAGTTCTCACAAGTTTTCTTAGAAGATTTAAACAAACGAGAATGTTATTTGTAAACTTACGCTGACGAACCACTGGACACCTTTAGGTCTAAGATTTGTTACGTAAATTGCGTAAACTGTTTATTGTAAAGTTACGGTATAAATGCTGACAGTTGGCGAGCCACTGTAAATCTTTAGGCCTAGGATTTGTTATAAAATTTGGTAAACTGTATGTTTTAATTTATCCCGGGTTAGCCATTTGGAATTTCAAGAACAGAGCTGTGTAAATATAGAGTTTCAGTCATTTTATTTTTATTTTTACAATACGACATTATCCCGGAGACACCAAAACTTGACAGCTGGGCTTGATAGATGGCTCTGAAATGCTATTTTTACACACCCCCTACTTTAAAATTTGAAATGTTCGAATTAAGAAGAATTAGAAGAAAAAAAACAGACTTAGATGATTTTGTCACAAACAAAATGTTAGATTTCTTATTGCGAATTGTAATTTCGCGCTTTACTGACTTGATTTCTGTCTTTAGGTGGTTTAAAAGACACCGAAACGATGAAAAATGAAATATATATTTTATCAGAAGTCGTGGTTCTTGAAATATATATTTTATCAGAAGTCGTGGTTCTTGAAATATATATTTTATCAGAAGTCGTGGTTCTTGAACCCTTTTAAACAATCATTAATTGATGTCTTTCTGATTCGAATTTTTTGTATATCTCACAGAAGTCTTATTTCTGTATTAAAACAAGTATTGACTTTCTATTATAGGATAGAACGTGTTTATCAAATATCCTTCCGCCAGTATATATTAGATATCGAAACATATCCTAATTTTCTCAAATAACTTTCTGTCAGTATAACTAAAAAATCTAAAGATATGATGTTCGTTTTGCAAATATTCTTTTGTTAATATAACCTATATATTTAAGAATATTGTTTAGTTTTATAAAATATTCTTAGGTCAGTATATACTAGATATTCAAGTACCTCGATAAGCCTACGGATTCATAACGCTAAAATTATGGGTTCGATTTCCCTCGGATGTATTCAGCAGATAGTCCGGTATAGCTTTGCTATAAGAAAAACATTACACACACTTTTCACCAATTTAAAAAAAACATGTTTGTTACTCATTAGTTTGTATGTAGTTAACCATAATGGGCTAACTGTGCTCTGCCCACCACGATTATCGAAATGCACTGTGAGTCCGTAGAGATATCTTTGTGACACAAGGGGACGTCACTAACTTTGATTTCTTTCGTTTGGTTAATTTTCCGGTTATTTCTTATTTAAACCAAAGGTGATTAGTTCTATATAATACAGAAGGGTAATTATTTAGAGCTAAAGCAAAAACAGAGTCAGGAATAGCTTTGAGGTTCCAAACGTATATTCAACTTCATAACAGTCTGGGGAATATTTCATCCGAGTTTCTGTATTTATTAACAAAGTTTCTTTCAAAGCTTTCCTTATTATGCTCGACGTGGCAGTCAGCCGTTCTTACTGCCAGTTTCCTCAGTATGCCTCATCCTTCTTACATTCGTCTTATAATGACTTTTTCTTCTTAAATCAACTTCTAGTTTGAAACGTTTTGTGTAAAACCGAATAAAGTCAAATTAAAGCTCACTTGCTCTTAAAGATTCATAACGAGGGAAAATGGTAAACCAATATAATTAAATTTTCGGTTGTAATTTGTTCTTCTGATCTCTTATAATTCAGATTAGTAACAACTATGAGAGAGCTAGTATATAATAATGTATCCTTGGCATTCTTCCATAAAATAATGTATTTCCCACATTCTTACAAGAACTTACGTGTAACAATGTATTTCAAACAGTATTACGAGAACTGATGTGTAACAATGAATTTCCCTTAATATTACGAGAACTGACGTGTAACAATGTATTTCCCACTTTTAAATTAGGGACAGCTAGCGGAAATAGCCCTCATGCCACTTTGCGCGAAAATAAAACGAATATTAATTTATTTCTAATGTGTGTACAGTAAAAAAAAAAAAGTGTGTTGGAATACTTCTGTGTTTCTCCCTCTGTGGTCGACTTGGGAGTGTCAGGCTCACTCGGACGTCATCCTCATGACTTAGTAAAAATAAAGTTTGAAAAGCCGGCCGTTTTCTATTTATTCGGACATTTCGTAATATACATGCATGAATAAGTTTATGTCACATTGTGGTTGACTTTTCGTCAAATAAGAAGGTAATAAAACTGTTCTCTTCATAAAATGTTTGGTTTAAATGGACATCAAGACAACTGGTACGTGTTTTAAATCTTCTACGAAAATAAAGTAGAGAACTACATTTCAGTCTCAGGTTTTCTTCAGGTTGTTAATGATTTCGGTTAACAGTTATAACAGTAAACCTGAAGATAACCTAAGAAGGTCGAAACTTTGTTCTGTACTTCGTTTTAATTAAAGTGTTAATACCCTTATCAGCTGTCTTGAGAATACATTTTTACTTCAAGTGGGTTTTTCGTCATCACGAAGTGTTTAGTTTCTATCTCAGACTTCCTCGAAAATGCTCTTCACAATTATGATAATAGACAGTTAATACCATTAACAGAGATAAAAATTCATCCTGTCATTCGAACATTCTTTAACATCTGTGCTTTTTTGAACGTTTTACTTGGGGGATGATGTTTCATATAATGATTTTGAAATTCAGTTATTTGTTCCGGGTTGAAAACAATGGAGTTATTTGTGCCGCCTGGTTATGATATCTTGTTATTTGTTCGAGTTGTTTGCATTTAATAAACGACACTACTGTTTTATCATATCTGTATTTAGTGTTTACAGCTGGGATATAACCTGGAATTAACGTTCATATATCTCTACCAGTCGATCCTCATTGTTCGGTTCTATTCTGCTAACCGACGTATAAAAACTAAAAACAATCACCATTCTTTTCATGGCGACGCGTCACGCTCTGTTAGAAGACCGTGAGGAATCGGAGCATACCACGTGCCAGTTTGACATCTTTATTTGTAACACCAGAAGAATTAGTTCAGCCTTCCCTTCGAACAACTTAAGTGATAGCTACTCTCGACATCAACAGTTCTGTAAAGACTTCATGGTAAATATTCAGTTACTTGATATAAGTTTTACCTACTGTAGGAACGTATTAATAGGAATATAAAAAGGTGTGATATTCCCAGTAATGTTTCATGTTTTCCAAACGAACATTTTCTTTCGGTTTGACTCACAAAAAGACAGGTTGGTTCTTATCACGAAACACTATAAATAAGGATTTGCTTGTTTTTTTTAGTTAGGAACTTTCAGATCTCTTTTTTTCAGAGAACCCGTGCAGTAGTTTAGTACCAGGAGGTAGGAATTAACTATTTTAAGACCATCCGCCAGCCGACAGACAAATGTCTACACTTTGGTTAAAATTACAAAGTTTTTGTTGTAACATTTAGAGTATTGTTATAAAAGCCCTCAAATAATAAATTCTACCGTTACAAGAAAATTATATGACTACACCTTAAAATGTGTCTAAACATACATGATGTGTATATATATATATATATATATATACATAAAAAACTAAACACATTATAATATATATATATATATAACACTAAACATACGTTATAATATATATAACAACACTAACTACAAATAATGATATATATATACACACAAAAACAACATTAGCTACAAATCATGATATACACACAACAGCAACAGAATTAGCTACAAATCATGATATACACAACAACAGAATTAGCTACAAATCATGATATACACACAACAACAACAACAGAATTAGCTACAAATCATGATATACACACAACAGCAACAGAATTAGCTACAAATCATGATATACACACAACAACAACAACAACATTAGCTTCAGATCTTAATATATATTCTATATAAATATATGTATTTTAGAACATTAGTTTCTGTTGTTTTTATTCATATCCTCAGATGGACCTGAAGAGAACATCGAGTTCTGTTGTTTTTATTCCTATTTTCAGATGGAACTGAGTGGAATATTAGTTAATGTTTTTTTATTCATATTTACGGATGGATTTGAGGAGAACATCAGTTTTTGTTGTTTCCATTCATAATTACTTACTAAACAAAGTGAGAGAAAGCTTATGGATGATCCATGTGTTTGCCATATAAGGATTGATAGTTAGAACATTTTGTTTTTACCAAATAAGGATGGATAGTTGGAACAAGCCGTGTTCGCTCTGTAAGGACTGATAATTAGAACAAGCCATGCTCGCTCTGTAAGGACTGATAGTTAGAACAAGCCGTGCTCGCTCTGTAAGGACTGATAGCTAGAACAAGCCGTGTTCGCTCTGTAAGGACTGATAGTTAGAACAAGCCGTGCTCGCTCTGTAAGGACTGATAGTTAGAACAAGCCGTGTTCGCTCTGTAAGGACTGATAGTTAGAACAAGCCGTCCTCGCTCTGTAAGGACTGATAGTTAGAACAAGCCGTGTTCGCTCTGTAAGGACTGATAGTTAGAACAAGCCGTGCTCGCTCTGTAAGGACTGATAGTTAGAACAAGCCGTCCTCGCTCTGTAAGGACTGATAGTTAGAACAAGCCGTCCTCGCTCTGTAAGGACTGATAGCTAGAACAAGCCGTGTTCGCTCTGTAAGGACTGATAGTTAGAACAAGCCGTGCTCGCTCTGTAAGGACTGATAGTTAGAACAAGCCGTCCTCGCTCTGTAAGGACTGATAGTTAGAACAAGCCGTGCTCGCTCTGTAAGGACTGATAGTTAGAACAAGCCGTGTTCGCTCTGTAAGGACTGATAGTTAGAACAAGCCGTGCTCGCTCTGTAAGGATGGATAGTTAGAACAAGCCGTGCTCGCTCTGTAAGGACTGATAGTTAGAACAAGCCGTGTTCGCTCTGTAAGGATGGATAATTAGAACAAGCCGTCCTCGCTCTGTAAGGACTGATAGTTAGAACAAGCCGTGCTCGCTCTGTAAGGACTGATAGTTAGAACAAGCCGTGTTCGCTCTGTAAGGACTGATAGTTAGAACAAGCCGTGCTCGCTCTGTAAGGATGGATAGTTAGAACAAGCCGTGCTCGCTCTGTAAGGACTGATAGTTAGAACAAGCCGTGTTCGCTCTGTAAGGATGGATAATTAGAACAAGCCGTCCTCGCTCTGTAAGGACTGATAGTTAGAACAAGCCGTGCTCGCTCTGTAAGGACTGATAGTTAGAACAAGCCGTCCTCGCTCTGTAAGGACTGATAGTTAGAACAAGCCGTCCTCGCTCTGTAAGGACTGATAGTTAGAACAAGCCGTGCTCGCTCTGTAAGGACTGATAGTTAGAACAAGCCGTGTTCGCTCTGTAAGGACTGATAGTTAGAACAAGCCGTGCTCGCTCTGTAAGGATGGATAGTTAGAACAAGCCGTGCTCGCTCTGTAAGGACTGATAGTTAGAACAAGCCGTGTTCGCTCTGTAAGGATGGATAATTAGAACAAGCCGTCCTCGCTCTGTAAGGACTGATAGTTAGAACAAGCCGTGCTCGCTCTGTAAGGACTGATAGTTAGAACAAGCCGTGTTCGCTCTGTAAGGACTGATAGTTAGAACAAGCCGTGCTCGCTCTGTAAGGACTGATAGTTAGAACAAGCCGTCCTCGCTCTGTAAGGACTGATAGTTAGAACAAGCCGTGTTCGCTACTTGACGACCCATAGAATAGGTTGTGAAGATTCTGTCCAAACGGTGTAGAATAGCTTAAAGTCCTTGGTTCTGAGACGTGAATATTAGAGTCGTTGTTATTGTTTTTCACCTCATGATACACTGATGTAGGAAAGAAATTAAAATTACATGTTACCTGGAAGAGTTCAAAATGTAAAAAAAACGTATCCTCTTCTAATTACCACTGATTTTGCATGGTAACGTTCCATGGTAGTTTAGTAATATACATATGCTGGCTTTCCTAACGTGTATCGAACTTGTTACCACCAGGACTCACAGAACACGGTTCTTAAAAATTTTCCATACGGGTGTTTGGAAGCTCCAGAGATATGGAAGAAATGAGTCGTGACTTTGAGTTCTATCATCTGAATTCTATGAGATAAACAGCTGTGTCGTTGTGACTAAGCGTAGAAAAAAAATAAAAGTATGAAATACGGCGATAATTTTAGCCGTGAATGTCCACTAGAAACTTTGTTTGAGTAAAATTTAAATTCGAAATTTCCAAGATCGTGATACAGATTAAAAATAAGAATAACCTAATCTTAATTGTAAAAAAATTCAAAACAAAAAGTCTTCCTCTACTATTGTGAATTATCTTTTGTTTGTTTGCAATAAAGTCAAACCTGTGCAATGGGCTATCTGTGCTCTGCCCATTACGGATATCCTGTTTGCTGGGGTGTAGGTCCAGAGATGTACCGTTGTGCTACTGGGGGTGAACTATCTTTTGTAACAAGTAAAATAATGGTTCGTAGTTTTACAGCTATTTGAGTTTTCTTTAGTTAAGAACTAGCGACATCAAGAGATATAAATAATCTCTCGAAAAATACTTTACAATTGTTTCACCATTTGTCTCGTAATCTTAATTAAGTGAATCACATAAAGAACTATTCTTTATTTTTTAAACTACTGCGACCTCAGAAAATAACTTGTTATTTCTAACTAAATATGAATGTTAGTATTAAGTTTATTCGCCGCTTTGCAGTTCCAGAAGAAAACTGAATTTATTTGTAACCTGGAGCCAGCACAGCAGGATGTATCAGCTCCAGATGATTTGGCTCGAGACTTGGATATTTGCATGTTGGCAAGAAAGAAGTGATAAGCAACAGCTGCAGTGTGCATACATTACTACACACTGACGTCAGCTGAAATCTCGCGGAACTTCATTGTACGTGAATAAACTATTTTGAGTTGTTTAATTTAATTTTAAGTTTGTACTTGAAAGTAATTTAATCGCAAAATGATTTCTACTTGTTTTTTATTGGCGAGAAGCCTAGATTTTTGTAATTAGCGAATACGTTAACAAGCCAATCACATCGCTCAAAGTATGTTTCTTTATCGTTAAAACGTACAACTAAGAGTTAAACACTGAGTTTAATAAAACATGAGCTGAAATCAACAGAGTAGGTTTATTAGGTGTCTTGTTTGTTTAAAGTGTGTTAAAACGTTACACGAATTATTAGGTGTCTTGTTTGTTTAAAGTGTGTTAAAACGTTACACGAATTATTAGGTATCTGGTTTGGTTTTGTTTGTTTGTTTTGGAATTTCGCACAAAGCTACTCGAGGGCTATCTGTGCTAGCCGTCCCTAATTTAGCAGTGTAAGACTAGAGGGAAGGCAGCTACTCATCACCACCCACCGCCAACTCTTGGGCTACTCTTTTACCAACGAATAGTGGGATTGACTGTCACTTTATAACGCACCCACGGCAGAAAGGGCAAAAATGTTTGGCGCGACGGGGATGCGAGCCCGCGACCCTTAGATTACGAGTCCACGCCTCAACACGCTTGGCCATGCCGGGCCCGTTGTAGTGGAACAGACTGACATTAACACCCTTTTAGTGTCGTTGTGGCAAATCAGATTGGTTAACAGATCACTAGAACTGAAATTTGAGAAAGTTTCGAACATAATTTTGGTTAAGAAAATTACGAGACACATTTTATGAACAGTAAAATGTGATAATTATTATTGACAGCCTGTTTCTACATTAACCTGTTTCCAGCTGCTACGGCAACTACGAACCAAGTTCAAAATACAACTCAAATGCTTCTTCATTTTGCAACCTTTTTCGTGACGCTATTTTGGATCGAAAGTGAAAAAATATGTAAGTAGGTGAAATGCATGTATGGTGCTGAAACCTAGCGTTGAAGTTAGGTATTATTGAAAACAAATTAACTCGTCCGAGGCACTGTGTTACCGATCGTCTTGGACAAGTTATCTCGTCTACAGCGCTGAACAGGTTAAACGAGATAAAAATGTTATCTTCAAGAGACCGGTGTGTTTTTAAATACTAGTATCTTATTCAATTATTTGATGTCTATAATAATGAACATTTGAAGGTGGTTGAAGAATTAAAAGGAGAGAAAAGTTCAAAGAAAAATGGTAATATTAGGGATACAAACTACCAACAACACAGAATTCTGGCTCTAATTACCTACTGGTAAAATATCTAAATGTTTAGCTGTTGTAATTAATATTTCTTGTTTGTATCTTGTTAAGCACAAAGCTACATAATGGACTATCTGTGCTTTGCCAACTACAGGTATCGAACCTCGATTTTTAGTGGTATAACTCCTCAGATTTTCCTTTGCGCCACTAGGGGTCGTTAGACAGCAATCTACTTAACCCTAATATCAAATCTACATTTAAGGTCTCTTAAATAAAATAAAAAGAAATGTGAATGGTGCTGGCTTGCTTTTCAGAAATCATTAACATTTTGGTAATAAGATTAGTGATATTATTTTCTCTTTAAGGGGATCGGAACACGTGATAATGTGTTGAAATGACACCTTCTGTCAACCATGCGCAGATAGCCCTCGTGTAGCTTTGCGCAAAGTTCAAAACAAAAAATCTGTCAACCATGTCTGGGATCGTCTTCCCTATCCTTGGTACTTTATGAAATGTGTGCAAGCTATGTTTGTTGTATGTAACTAAATGTATGTGTTTGTACCTTTAGTAAGGTTATTTGTCTGTAAAAGTGCTCAAAATTGTTAGCCTTGAACTTACAGATATTTACTATTAATAACAATTCATATATAACGTGTATTATATTGATTTGTTCATACGTCTCCAGATGGCATAGCAATAATTTTATTTATTTATTTGACAAAACTTTGAACTTTTAAATAAAAGTTTGAATCAGTTACATAGTTTTAGTAACATTTACATAACACTAATGTACTGACATCAAACCCACCCAAGTGTAAGGGCTGAATTATATACTTCACTGGAAAAAAGAATGGCTTTTCCTATTTGTCGATAAAAATATTATACATGTAATTATCAATTCAGTTTTATTTACACCAATCATATCATCCATATACAAACATGACGAAGTAAGTAAATTTGATTGGATGTGGTTTTTCGTAAAATTAAATACACTTTAATTCCAAAGAACATAAGAAAGAAATTTTCTTAATGTGATGAACCATAATTTAAAAATAATTGTTCTGTGTTGTCTAATTAAATCAAAACATTAAAGTAACTTGTCTGTTTCAGAATAATTTATGTAGTCGATTGACTGCCAAATCTGTTTCAAAAATCCAAAAATAGTTTTTACCATCAGGTTTAATATTGTGTTTAATCAGATAAAAGCTTAGTTTATTTATCTAGTAAAGAAAAACAACAAATGTTGGCTAAATCACTGTTTTAAATTAATTAGAAATACATCGAAATTTGATAACACATTTATATAGGTTTGATAAATATACAAGGTGCAGCTGAAGATGGCTTTGTTTAAGAATAATATTCAATCAGATTATCAACAAAAGTTTCATTAGGTTTATTAACAACTTAGTTAATACTGACACGTGTTCGTGCGCAATGTTTTCAGCTTCGTTTGTTTGTTTCTTGCCCCTCGCTAGTGCACCGGAAAGTCTTCGGATTTACAATGCTAGAATCAGGAGTTCTGTTCCCCTCGGTGGGGTCAGCAGATAGCTCGACGTGGCTTTCTTATAAGAAAACACAAACACTTTTTTTGTTTCTTTTTTAATTTCGCGCAAAGCTACAAGAGGGCTATCTGCTGTAGCTGTCCCTAATTTAGTTGTGTAAAACTAGAGGAAAAGCAGCTACTCATCACTACCCACCGCCAACTCTTAGACTACTCTGTTACAAACGAATAGTTGGATTGACCGTTACGCTATAACGCCCCCACTGCGGAAAGGGCGAGCATTTTTGGTGTTATGAGGATTCGAACACGCGATTCTCGGATTACTAGTCGAGTGACTTAACCACCTAACCATGCCGGGACGTTGTTTCGTTTGAATGAAAGAGAAAATTTGCAAACTTAAATAAAATAACCGTAAAAGTCTTAGTAAATATTTTTAAACAAGTAAAGTAAATTTTAGTGAAAAAAAACAATCGTTTCTTTAAACAAATATTACAATAATTTATTAACTTGACGACGGTTTGAGCAACTCCTATTTTTCAAACCAAAAAAATGCATGGCTTGAGAAATAGTATTTACTTGAACCATCGCCAAGTTAATAAATTACTGTAATATATTTTTTTAAAAGCGATTATTTTCTGTCTAAAAGTCTAATTTATTTTATTACTTTCGCACGTTTCTAAACGACAGGTAGCGTTTTGTTCATACAAAGACACACAAGTTAGCTGCATTGCATAAGGAACAGGGATTAGACCCATTCTTGTATTACCTACTGTTAAAACTCACAAGGGAACTGTTAAAGAAACTCAGTTTTCTTAGAATGGAGATTTTTGTTTCGACATTGCTCAGCCTAAAACTACACAATGGGATATTTCTGCTGTACCTACAATAGGTATCGAAGATCGATTTTAACGATGTAACCCTTGAGACCAATTACTGAGTTACTCGTAAGAGTGGCTTGATTAGTTTAAATATTGCAGGTTACAAGAAGTCTTAACTGGACTAATATTTGAATGTAATAAAAACTGTTACACTAGAGTTAACTTCGCGATGTTCATATTCTCCCTTTCTGATCTCACATTAGGTTGCCCAGAAATAAATGTTGGAATTATCACGATGACATTTAGAAGCTGAGTAACTTATCGTAGGTTTGATTCAACATTCGTTTATTATAAGGTGACTTAATTGCTTGATGTTTCAACTTTACTCAGAGTAAGTTTCACAATTCCTAAGGCTGCATGGACAAGAAGAACTTTGTCTGATTTTCTTCTACAACTTCAAACTTGGACGAGAAGCTGTCGAAACTACACGGAACATCAACCAGACATTCCAACGTTTCAGCGTTGGATACAAAGGTTTCGACATGGAGATTAAAGTTTTGAAGACTTCGAAGGTTGGGGAAGGAAGCCATTTTAAAATAAAAACATATTAAGGGAAGCAGTTGAGACAGACCTTTGCACAATAGTACATGAGTTTGTAAAAACGCTGAACACAAGCAACTCATGTACTGCCAACTACCTGAGTGCGATTGGAAAGACGAAAAGTTGGATACGTTGGTTCTGCATGAGCTGACTGAAGATCAACAAAATCGGCGTCATGAGACCTGTCATGGATGACGCTCCAAAACCAGGTAACTGCAGAAGAAGCTTTCAGGTATTTTATTGATCACAGAAACTTTGATTTGTGACATAAACAACATCGTTACATGTTGGAAAAAGCGTGTTGAAGTAAATGATGCTTACTTTGATTAAATTACAACAATGGTTTACACTTTTCCAAACTTCGTAATTCAAAAAGGACATTTATTTGTGGACAACCTAATAGTCCAGGAAGAGTCAGGTTCACTTGGACCTCTTCCTCTTGTCTGTACTGTTCCTGTTGAATATTCATGATGATTAGTAAATCACACTTGGTTCGATCCCTTCCAGGACAGGTGCCCATGTAGATGTCCTTGTTGACATTCTCATATTTTGTATAGCGTCGCTATTGTTCAGTATTGGAACATTTAAACGAACAGTTCGGTATATACAGAAAACACATTTCACAGGTTCTCGACAAAATCGTGTTATGTATAAAAACACTTTTATCATATTGGTCCAAAACTAGTGTGAGTCTTATAGTCTAGTCGGAGGTAAGTAGACTTGTTAGATATATATTTCTAAAATATATGTTAACAGGAGAGAGGTACTTAGGCCTACTTTATTCATGTATGTTGTGGTGATAAGTTCACATGGTAGATGGTTTTTTTGCCATTTTTTGAAAATTAATTTAGATAATTATGCAAGAGATTATCTGCTATGGTTTGGGTATAAATTTGATGTACTGTGAAAAATTGTATATGATGTAGTAATTATTTAGTTGTGTATTGACCGTATTTTGTTCATGTGTTTAGGTGATATATTTAATCATGCATATTTCATGATTGGTGTTATGTATATGTTTTGTACATTTTTATTATATTGTCTGATGAGGTTCTATGGTTTTACCAGTTATACTTCTTACATAATTTGTCCGTTTCCAAAAAAAATTTAACATATTATTTGTATGTTTCATCCACGTCAGTTGTGGACTGGATAAGTAGTTTATGTTTGTTTTACACGTCAGCTGTGGACTGGATAAGTAGTTTATGTTTGTTTTACACGTCAGCTGTGGACTGGATAAGTAGTTTATGTTTGTTTTACTCGTCAGCTGTGGACTGGATAAGTAGTTTATGTTTGTTTTACACGTCAGCTGTGGACTGGATAAGTAGTTTATGTTTGTTTTACACGTCAGCTGTGGACTGGATAAGTAGTTTATGTTTGTTTTACTTTTTAATTTCTTCATTCGAAAAGAAAATACTTCTGTTTATCGTCAAGCCCAAAGCTGTATAGTACAGGCCTGGCATGGCCAGGTGAGTTAAAGCGTAATCTGAGGAGCACAGGTTCGAATCCCCATCGCACCAAACATACTCGCCCTTTCAGCAGTGGGGATGTTAAAGGTGACGGTCAATTCCACTATTCGTTGGTAAAAGAGTTAGCGTGGGTGGTAATGACTAGCTACTTTTTTCTAGTTTTACACTGCCAAATTATGGACGGCTAGCGCAGATAGCCGACGTGTAGCCTTATGCAAATTTAAAAAACCAAACAAGTATAATATGACATCTGTACTATACCCACTACGGGTGTCGAAATCTGAGTTTTAGAATTTTAGATGGGCCCACCCTTGCCGCTGAACCACCGAGAGAGTTTCGCTTTTACTTTAGCAGCTCTAGCTCTAACGAAACGATAATTTATCACGTATACTTTAGGCAGACTTAAATCTATATCGAGTAGATATTTTTCGTGATGTCTATTTCTGCTACTTATTTCTTTAACCAGACTTTAGAACTAACTCTCTCTGTACGGTGTAACAGCTGGTATTACTTGAGCTCTGATGGACCGAGTTCTTGTTTCCTGTTTTAATACACGTTACAGATTTTAGGTTTAAATATATTGCCATGGAACTACTAACATTCGACATTCAAAGTTCAGATACTTGAAGTGTGACACTGAAGACACTTAAAATTTTGCGACTACAGAAAAAAAAGTCACATGAACCAATAACGGAACAGAAATAAAAAAAAAACAATAAATGGTAAAGTTTCGACTACACTCGGTGTTCATTTTATGTTGGAAGTACAGACAGGATAAAATTATTCAGGGCCGGCATGGCCATGTGGCTAAGGCACTCGACACGTAATCCGAGGGTCGCGTGTTCGAATCTCCCTCATACCAAACATGCTCGCCCTTTCAGCTGTGGGGGCGTTTTAACGGACGACTATCAATCCCACTATGCGTTGGTCTTACACTGCTAAATTAGGGACGACTAGCGCAAATAGCCCTCGTGTAGCTATGTGTAAAATTAAAAACAAATCAAACAAAATGATGAAATGTAGTAATAGCGCCATCTAGTGGACAGGCAGAGTCGGTGTTTAGAACGATAGCAACTAATAGTTAGTATACACTGCTGGCCAAAATCTTTAGGCTAATGAACATAAAGACTCAATCACTTATTTGAGTAGAGCTTCTAGAGATGACAATAAGAAAAGGGAAAATATAAATTAAAAACTTTTTAATTTTTAGAATTTAATAGGGAAAATGTGAACACTATGAAATTAGCCTAAATACTAGCTGGTCAAATGTTTAAGACCATACTGAAACGAAGCGTTAATCGATAAACAAGTAACGAAATTTAGTCATTTGTGTTTAAGCATTAGCATTGTCGATATCTGTGTTACACTGGGTAAAAACATGGCAAAGGCTAAAAAGTCGACAGAGTTTGAACGTGGCAGAATTCTCAAGCTGCAAAAGCAAGGTCTCTCTCAACGTGCCATCGCTGATGAGATTTGGCGTAGTAAAACCGCTGTTGCAAATTTCTTAAGAGACCCTGAGGGTTAGGGAACGAGAATTTTGCCAGCCTTGAACAGGAGTATTCTACGGATTGTCCGGCAAGACACCAGCCGATCGTCGAAACAGATTAAGGCCCTTGCGGACGCAGAATGCAGCTCAAGAACAATAAGACGGCATCTGCGAGAGAAAGGCTTCAAAAACAGTAAATGTCTTCAAAGGCCAGGCTTTTTTCCCACAACACAAAATAACTCGGTTTAACTTTTCTGAGAAGCACCAAACATGGAACAAAGAAATGTGGACGAGGGTTTTGTTCTATGATGAGAAAAAAATTAGCGAGGGTGGTCAAGATGGCTTCCAACGTTACTGGTACGATAAGGATATCCTACCAGAGACATTTTCTACACGACAAGTGGAGGAAGGTCATCATGATCTGGGGTGATTTTTCCTTCCATGGAACAATTGAGCTTCAGGTTATACAGGGCGTCAAACAACAGCTGGTTACACTGGTGTGTTGGAGAGAGCATTTTTATTGACTGAAGGTCCTCGCTTGTGTAGAAATGACTGGATCTTTCAGCAGGACAACGCTGCAATTCACAATGCCCACAGGACAAAGAACCTTTTCGTGGCGAATAACGTGATTCATTTGGACCATCCAACATGTTCACTCAACCCCATTCAAAATGTTTGGGGGTGGATGGCAAGGAAAGTCTATAGAAATGGACATAAATTCCAGACAGTGCATGATCTTCGTGAAGCCATCTTCAGCGCTTGGAATAACATTCCAGTCAGCCTTCTGCAAAGACTTATATCAACCATGCCATAGCGAATGTTTGAAGTTATTCACGAATACGGACATGCAACTCACAACTGGGACCTCTTGTTGGGCATTTTCACCCTGCATTTTTTGGTATGATCTTAAACTAATGACCAGCTAGAATTTAAGCTAATTTCACAGTGTTCATATTTTCCCTATTAAATGCTAAATTTTTTTTTAGTTTTCTTTTTTTTTATTTTCATCTTTTGAAGCTCTGCTCAAATAAGTGGTTGTCTAACAACACAAAATACGAATTTTTTTCCTTATGCTCATTGGCCAGCAGTGTAATTATAATGCAAGCTGGTGACAGTGTAGCATTAGTGTTTAATATAAAGTTACCGACATTTCGTGGATAAGTAAAACTAAAGACAATGTTTAATACAGTTTTAAGGTTTCCTGATGACAGGGTAACACCAATATTTAATTTAGTTCTAAAGTTATCTTATAACAGGATAATAAACATTTAAATAGTCCTAATTTGAATAAAAGCACGAAGAAACAATCTATTAAATTACTACATAAAATTGAGGTAAGAAACGTTACGATAGTACAGTATAAAACATAGAACATGAAGGTTTTGCAAATATTGAATAATAAGGATAAAAACAGAACATAAAATTGGGCAATAAATATTATGATTGTGAACTAATTTATCTCAAGATGGCTGATATGGGTATTAAAATTTTGTTAAAATGAAATACATAACAAGGTTTCTACCTTCTTAGGTCATCTTCAGGTTAACAATTATAACTGCTCACCGAAATCATTGTTAACCTAAACTGGATTTCTCGTCATCACAAATAACTTTACCACGGTTCTAAACTAACAGATATTCGTCCACTGTACAAATTTTAGAATGATAAATATGCGACTATTTGACTTACGACAATGCATCGATTTTAAAGTGATAAGCTTGAGACTAAATGATGTTCGATCACTGTGTTGATTTTAAAATGATAAACCTGAGACTAAATGATGTTTGATTACTGTGTTGATTTTAAAGTGATAAACCTGAGACTAAATGATGTTTGATTACTGTGTTGATTTTAAAGTGATAAACCTGAGACCAAATGATGTTCGATCACCGTTTTGATTTTAAAGTGAATGACCCAGGACTAAATGATGTTCGATCACCGTTTTGATTTTAAAGTGAATGACCCAGGACTAAATGATGTTCGATCACTGTGTTGATTTTAAAGTGAATGACCCAGGACTAAATGATTTTAACAATTGGTTTGATTTTAAAGTGATGGACACAAAACCACTTGTTGCTTGGCTTCTGTGTTGATTTAAAAATAATAGACACAGAACTATTTACTGTTGATTTCCTGTAAAATATGTTTCTCTCCATGACAACCAAGACAAACACGTATTTCCATAGTTATAAGACTTACCACTGGATTCAATAACTGTGTATCATACAGCTGAAACACGAACAGATATAGTCCGTAGTTCAACTTACTAAAGATAAGTGCTCCTCATAACAGACAGAAAACTGGTCTGTTTCCTTTCTTTTCAGCTGATATATTATGATGTTTGAAGGTTAATATTTTTATGGTACAGCTTGAACAAAGCAGTGTTTGTCACTAAAATAATTAATTAATATATTTATATATTGTGAGTACATATTGGATCTTTGAACTAAATGTTAACCCTTAATAACTCAACCTGGCTTGGCACCTGTGTAGAGTTGGACTGAATTACACAGCCACAGAAATACCATCTGCTAAAATGTGGTGAAGAACAATATGCACCCGTACTTTGGCACCTGTGTTTACGTTCCTTGTACTGAACGTCTGCTTGTGACGTGAGAAGCTCTCTTATTTCTGTACTGCTGGTGAGAGAAAGAGGAAGTGAAAGAAAGACAGTCCTACTCACACATTTACCTGAACCCTCAATGGTTTGGAACAAAGTGAAAAAACGAATAAAACAGTGAATGTTCTGGAACACATGAAGGAGAGATGTCTTACCCTGAGGCTCCACGAAAATCCTGGAGAAGTTCCTTACTGCGGTTTCTCTTATTGTTGTTCGGTTTTCACACGACGGGGTCGCATAATGCAAGCCATGGAAGGTAAGCTGTTACAACACAACTGAAATTAAGTCCACGAAAAATGTTCTGAAATTTAAGTAATACGCTAAAAGTTTTCTTAATTTCCTGACAGTCTTTTAAAATATGGACTATGGTCCATAGAAGTTGTTAATTTAATAAATGTTATAAGGATATGAGAGAAGTATATATAATATCTTATATCTAATATCCAAGAACACAAAATAAACTATAAAAATGTAATTTGTTTTAACTAATCGATCGATGGTTTAAAAACCAGTCAGTAGAGTCTTTAGTCCAACTTGGATTATCTGTAAGATCTATAGTTTATATAGGACAGCTAGTGAGGCATCTAGTTCAAGTAGGACAGATTGGAAGGTATCCAGTTAAAGTAGTACAATGTTTAAGGTATCTGGTTCAAGTAGGCACTTTGTAAGGCCTAGTTGAAGTATAGTAGTTTGTACAAGTAGGCACTTTGTAAGGCATCTAGTTGAAGTATAGTAGTTTGTACAAGTAGGCACTTTGTAAGGCATCTGGTTGAAGTATAGTAGTTTGTACGAGTAGGCACTTTGTAAGACATCTAGTTGAAGTATAGTAGTTTGTACAAGTAGGGACTTTGTAAGGCATCTGGTTGAAGTATACTAGTTTGTACAAGTAGGGACTTTGTAAGGCATCTGGTTGAAGTATAGTTGTTTGTACAAGTTGGCACTTTGTAAGGCATCTGGTTGAAGTATAGTTGTTTGTACAAGTTGGCACTTTGTAAGGCATCTGGTTGAAGTATAGTAGTTTGTACAAGTTGACACTTTGTAAGGCATCTGGTTGAAGTATAGTGGTTTGTGAGACGTTTTTGGTATACGATTTAGTAGATGATAAAGGTAGATAAGTAACTTATCTCTAGAATATCTTTTTTATTTATTACTTGTTTTTTCTGTTCACTTCTTTGACTTGTTTTATCTCGACTCTTGTATTGTCTGTGTAAAATACGTGTAAGGAAATTTACTCAGCACTGGTATGAAGTGATTACCAAGTAAAGAACTAACACTAAAACTGAAGATGAACAAGTCTTCTTGTGATAACATCAAATAGAAATATAGCTGTGATATATCACGTCTGGTTTACTAATCCATATAAATATAACTGTGATATACATATCAGGTTATCCAATCCATAAAAACATAACAAGAATATATCATATCCGGTTTACTTATCTACTTCGGTTGTTGGATACACACAGTACAGACAAAAGTGTTAGGACACGTGAAAGAATAGCATTAAGGATACAAAGAACAATAGAAGATAAATCACATGTAAAACATCAATATTTAGTACAACAGATGGAACTGGTTAAGTTCAATAACCAATTAATATTTTTTGTTTTTTTTTTTGTTTTTGTGGACAGTCTGTTAGTCATTGTTTCTGAGATATTCATTCAAAATGTTGTTTTTTGTTTATCTTCAAATGTCTCTAATACACTTCCATGAAGTTTGTTTGTGAGTAAAGTTTGATTTGTCAAGTTTCTGATCAATCAAATTTAAAATCTGCTCAATTGGAAGGAGATCAAAGCTCTATTGGGATCATTGGATCATTTAAATGACTCCAGCAACTTCTTCCTTAGTTAAGTACTTTTTGTACACTCTGGATGATGTTTGTGGTCATTATTTTCTTGGTAATAAAATCATTTACCAATAATATGCAAACCACTGTGTACACCATGATGAATCAGTATCTGATGGTTGTTGTGCTGGTCCATTGTTTGGATCAGTATCTGATGGTTGTTGTGCTGGTCCATTGTTTGGATCAGTATCTGATGGTTGTTGTGCTGGTCCATTGTTTGGATCAGTATCTGATGGTTGTCGTGCTGGTCCATTGTTTCCATCTATTTTGCAAATACTTCCTGTCGTCACCTCAGCAGAAAAACACCCTCAAACCATCACACTGCCTATATCCATGATTTATGCATTTAGATATCTTTTACATTTTTTCCGCCTGACGTGCACCCTACGTTTTGAACCAAAACATATTTCTAACTGCTACACAACTAAATATACCATTCTTGTTGAGTCGTCTTGATGCTGTAGATGTGGACACTTTTCAGTCATTTGGTACATGGTTGCTTATCTCATGGTTGAGATCAGTAACAGTCTTCCTTCTGTCATGAAGGCTACATATAAAAAGATACTTAACAGTAGTATCATTAAGTTAGGTGTTCTTACTTTCCTATTTTCAAATTAACTTGTCCTGGACTCATTATCTAGTGTGTACTGACAGTGTTTAGTGAGCATTTCAAGTCAGCAGTAATTTGTCAACATCACGTGAAGTTTTTATACAAACTCTCTGCTCTATTTACAAATATCTACATTTCTAGACACTCAGTTCAAATAAAAGAGTAAAATCCGGAAATAACTGGACTTTCACTGTTCACTTATAACATAGATTTGTATGAAGAAATAAATACAGAATCAAAAGGTGGAGATACCGAGAAGTATGTATATATATTTTAAAAGCAAAAACACATTTATCTTGATAAAATGTCATTAAATTTAAAATTTTGAATAATAGTGATATTATTGAGTTATGTTGCTTAAAAACATTTCGTTTCAGAAATAAACAAACTGTCTTGATCATTCTCAAAGTTACACATCACAGGTTCATATAAAACCTGTTGTGACATCCCACACGTTTATCTATTCAAAAACTATTGTATCACCCGACAGGTTTTCTGACCACCCAGTATATCCATCAAGCGTATATATAATAGTGGGTTGAGCTGAGCACGAGCAGCTCTTTTATAGCTACGAGTCTGTTATTTGCTGGAGTTCAATCCAATCCCAGTCGGTATACTCGTGTGTCTCCATAATCCACCTTATTCAAACTCTGGGATAACAGTGAAGCTATTGAATATATTTTTAAGTAATATAAATTGCGTTAACAATTAACAACATACGTTTTAATAATAAACTTCTTTGGATCAAACATTATAATTATAGTATTCGTTACTAGTCACAGGTCAAAGGTCACGTCATCAGGTTTGTTGAATTACATTCAAAATGTTATTGAACTACTATTTTACGATAATAAGTTTGTAATCAACTTGTATAATACAATTTAATTATTTATATTCTGCAGTAGTAAATTTTGTAATTTAAAAATAAATATTTAAAAAACACCTAAATATTGATTTTTGTGTGCTATGTAGTATGATGAATTTAGCACTGGTTCGTGTTAGATGTTTAAAATGTACATATACAGAGTTTGTAGTTTCTTACAAATTGGGAACATAAATTATCAGTATTGACAGATAAGAATATAAAATAAGAACCTCCTATTTTTTTCTGTTTGGTGAGACAGATAGATTTATTGAATCAAACACAGCAGCCCTACCCACTTCTTTCCATTTTTTGGAAACACTTGGGTTAGCCGATGGACATCTCGGAGGGTGTTTCCAGCGGGGCACAAATCCTCTCCCTCTTTACTTTTCCGATCAACAGGAGGTCGAGTGAACTTCTGACAATGTTGTTGGTGATCAAATAATTCCCGTGATTGAACCTTTGTTGTGGCTGTTACGAGAGATGCCAAAAGGGGTCCTGAGACTGAGAATTCTATCTTCCTTTTCTGATTACATGAGAGACTCTCTGGTGCTCTGACGTGATGATTACTGGCACAAGAGTGTTATATCTTGAGTAATGAGTAACATCTGGTGTGTTGGTTCTGCTGTTTCTACAAGTTGGTCAGCCTTCTCATTGTACTTGACACCAGCATGGCCTGGGACACACACAAAGGTGAGAAATTTATCATGGAGTTCAGGTGCAGCTCCACTCCACCTATCAGGTAGCCAGCCACTCTGGATTCTCTGTAACTCTGCCATGGAGTCGGTGGTAAACAAAACTGTTGTGACATCAGGGGATTATCGGATCAGCCTAAAGTTCCATCATGGCGCTGCTTGTGTACAGCGTGCATGCTCCAGACTTCTCAGTTATAGGTGTATCATTCAGAAACGCTGCAAGTCCCCAACCTGGTCTTATGATCTTTGGTGCAAACAAGCTGTCTGTTGCATCTCCTGACATGTTGCTTCCACTGCATCTTGAGGCCGCTCTCTACAATCTCTGTTGAACTTGACAATCACTGCAGGTTGAAACGTCCGTTCCTCCTCTGCAGACTAAAGCCATGGAGGTTGGTTAGAAAGGGAATATAAATTCCAGATATTCTTGCAAGTCAGTGCAGCTTCTTCAAGCCACGACTTTCTCTTTAGTTGAGATCTAGGTGCTACTTCAAATCTTTTGTGTCGTAGAAGACGTATTTGTTGGTTGGATGGTTTAGCAGTGAAAAAGTACTTCCTTGTAAAGATGTGAAATTATGCTTTGGATTTTCTCAAGCATTGACAAACAGAATAGCTCTTTGTGATGTTTGCCTGTCTTTGATATTTGGGAATCCAGTGAGACGATGTAGTAACAGCACAGAACTTGAATTGGTATAGCCTGTGATGATCCTGAGGCATGCGTTCTTCAGCCTATTCAGCCTTCCAAGTTGGTTACTGCTGAGTTGTGCCAGGGGCAGTACATAATCAACAACTGAAAGCACAAGGCTTCTGTACAGCATGTGCAAGTGACATTCCTCAGCATATCTGCCTGCTGCAGCACGAAGGGCAATCATTCCTTTTGTGGCCCTGTGAACTCATCCACATGCTTAGAGAAGTTCAGTTGCCTGTCAGACACAATGCCCAGATAGCAAAATGAGCCCTTTTGTGTAGTTTCTTTGCTTCCAATGGTTAGCATGGGAATATATGATGTGCCCAGCACGGTTGTCGAGTGAAAGGAACAATGCTTTGACCTTCTGTAGATTAATCAGCATGCCATTATCTTTATACCAGTCTGTTATGTGGTCCAGCCTGGGTTGAATCCTACTTGTGATCATTTCTGTATATAACCATTGGTGTGGACCAAGATGTCATCATTAAAGGTTTTGATTCTAATGTCAGGTCTGTACACCCTTACTAGATCAAGGGTGTAAATGTGAAAAAGAACAGGTGACAGAGTTGAGCCCTGTGGGAGACCAGTGTTATGTCATTCAAGTTCAGTAACTTTAGTCAGTTACTGTTCACAGGTCAATAAAATAAAAATAATAAACTTTGATATGTATAAAATGTTATTTTATACATATTTAGGTTAATCATTTGTGGTTTTGTGTTATAATTTGTAGTTATTCTAGAATGAAAAACTTGGTTTGTATCTATTTCCTTTGTTTTTATGGTGGTTATGAGGCTGGTAGAATTCACGAAATATAAACAAAAATACTGTAGTGAAAATAACAGATAAAACTGTTTTTTTCTAAAAAGAGTTTTTATAATTATTTCAAGGATATTAAGAAATCATAGAGGTTTTGCATGTGAAATTTGACAACTTGCTGATGCATAAAAGTATACTCTTCAAAAAAAGAAACACAAAAGGCAAAATATGAGACAAATTGTTAACAAATTTATTTTGGGTTGTTCTCTATGACATGTGTGAAACTTTGCATATTCACTGCTGAACATCCAAAGTCTGCAAAAGCGAAGTCCACGCTCACTAGTTGAAGTTTAACATCACTCAATGTCAATAACAAGTGTGCTTCCCGTGAGCATCAATAACTGCTTGGCATCTCTTGTTCATGGAAGAGATGAGATGACGAATCACATTCTGTGGAATGGCTGTCCACTTAGTCTGCAAAGCTGCTGCAAGCTGAGGTAGGGTCTGTGGTTGAGGTTGTCGCCGTCGCAGACGTCGGTCTAACTCGTCCCAAAGATGTTCGATGGGGTTTGAATCTGGTGATCTGGAGGGCCAGGGAAGAACGTTGATGTTGTGGTGTTTCAAGAAGGCAGTGGTGACTACTTGGGTTGTGTGAGGACGAGCGTTTTCATGTTGAAAACGGTCGTTGACGTTCACCATGATGTGTTGCACATGGAGCCTAAGAATCTCGTCGACGTATCGTTGAGCCGTAAGATTCCCTCGAATGTGCAAAAGGTCTGTTATGGCATTGTAGGCGATGGCAGCCCACATCAGACGCTGCCACCACCAAATCTGTCAACATCCTGCACACAGTTTGCTGCAAAACGTTCACCTCGGCGACGGTAAACAAAGGCCCTTCCATCCTGCCTGCGAAGCATAAAACGTAATTCATCGCTGAACCAAACATGCCTCCATCGGCGATGAGGCCATATCCGATGTGCCCGAGTCCACTGCAGCCGTGCTTGACGATGTTGCTAGGTGAGAATGATGCCACTGACTGGACGTCGAGGTCGGATTCCTGCATCTTGTAGACAGTTGTGTACGGTCTGATCAGAAATCCTACGCAGCCCTGGTATGGTTGAGGCAGTAGACGTCGCAATGGTGGTCCTATCCCGGAGGTGACGTAACAGGATGTAGCGATCTTGTGCGGGCGTGGTCACACGAGATCTGCCAGATCGTGGACGGTCACGAGTTGATCCTTGTTGTTGATGACCATTCCATAGCCTTGTGATGGTGCTTGGGTTGACATTCACAGCTCTGGCAACATCTGATCGAGATTCGCCTGCTTCCAAGCGACCAATGACGTTGTTGCGTTGTGCTTCAGTCAGTCATGGCGTAACTGTATTGCGTGTCGGTGGCTTAACACTGAGGTATGGAAACCCTGAACCCGTCACTTTTATAGGGATTTTACACATGTTGCACTTACAGAACATGCAGATCTCTCAAACAAATTTATTGGACACGCATGAGTTTTGGCGAAAAATCCTATGTTTTCCTCCGTTTTCAAAGTGCACATCTTTTATTGTCATTTTGGTCTGACAATCAGTGCCTTAACACGTGTAACATCACATACTCTAAGCTTGTAACGTTATTACATATATTTCTCTTTAAAATAACAAAAATATCCCTTTTGCGTTTCTTGTTTTGAAGAGTATATTTTCAATCTTAAAGATTAAATAGAGCTTTCCCAAGAGTCTTGTCATTTACAAGTTCTTTTGCTCCACACGTGGGAGTGCTTACATCATATTGACAGTCAGAATACTGGGAGATAATTTAAAACAATGCTTTAATCACAGGTTCAAGGACAGCTCAATCATTCTTCAGTATGCACCAGGTGAGTGTGATGTAGTTCCATCCTACAGTATATTTAGAGAAATTGGCAATGTTTAAAAAAGCTTGTTCTGTGAGTAAAGCAGACTGCTGGTTCTTCAAAGTAAGAAAGTTGATATTTTGGGAAAAAAAGAAAGAAAAATTCATACATTGCTTAAGTGATAACTTCAAACAACATGAATATTCCTAAAGTGGTACATGTACGAGAGGTGCACGATCCAATGATTCAGCCTCTCTTTTCATCTGTTTCTGAGTGGGGTTTAAAGTTACATTGGCCTTCACAGTTTTAGATTTCTTTTTGAGCTGTGATTTTTACTGCTTTCCTTTTTTGTCACAAGCTTCTTAAGTTACTTGATATAAATTGTATTTTTCTCTTCAAGATGTCATACAAACATAGTTTATCATATTTCTGTCCACCTTATAATGTTATAAACAGAAATTTACAGAAAAATCACTCATAGTAGATTATACATTAGCTGGGATTCAGCACATAAAACAAAACAAAAGCTCAACATAATTAACCAAATAAACACAGCCACAAAACTATGTTCACCAAATCAAATTATACACATACACCTTGACCGACAACTAACAAACAACAGTAGATACAACAAACCAGACAATCTTACAATGCTGTACACTATACGTTCCGGACTTCAGTGAAAAAAATTTGGAGAAAATTTGTAACAAAACACAACATTCAGTAAACATGAAATTTATTCAAAAACCAGGTACAAAACTAAAGTCCATACTATGTAAAAACTACACTGACAAACATAACACCAACATAATTTATAAAATACAATGTGATAACTGCCACGACTTATATATTGGAGAAACAAGCAGAAAAATGGACACACACACATGAAACCTTTATATGTTTTTGAATACTGTAAATCAAATAAGCACAACCTAACCATAGAAAATACCCAAATATTTAGTAAAGAAACAAACATGAACGAATGCAAAATCAAAGAAGCCTTACTTATTGAGCAACTAAAACCAAAAATTTAACCAATACAAAGGAACACCTTTGTACCTATACTAATTAACATCCTGACATCCAGCTGCAATGCCCCCTACAATCCCATACCTGTTTATACTCTCGTCCTTAAAACATGCGCTTGGCAACAGTCAGCTGCAAACTATCTCTTTGTTAACATGAAGTTGACCTTGGATGGCCGAAATGTTGTTCTCTGCTTTAATAATAAAAGTGTTAATACCCATACTAGCCGTTCTGAGATAAAAGTTATGTAGTGTTAGCTAGGCATGACTGGGAGATCGATATAAGTAATAAATATATATGTGCAAGTTTATAGTGGTTTGAGACTTTAGCTACTTCGACTAAACATTTATATTTTCATGTTATAATATGTAGTCATTTTGGCACAAAGAGAGCATAATTTGTATTTATTTCAAAAGTTTTTATGATGGTTACGTGGCTGGTCAAATGACACAAACTGCATAGTTAGGGTATAGAAAATAACATAAAATATAAACTTTTACTAACAACAAACATATGAGATGTGGTAAGCAGGATTTAGAGGCTACACAAATAATATTTCACATTTTCAGACGAAGGATAATTTTAAATCGTAAAATGAAATGACTTCGCACCCAGAACAACAACGAAACTCACTCGATATTTAAACAAAGTAATGTAAGTAAAAAGTAAGATTTTTGTGTTGAAAATAGTTCCAAACTTTACTAAAAGTTTACTAAATTTTGTGAAGATACACATGCTGTCTCAAAAGTTATGGTACAAATACTTAACGTATGCGTATGTGTGGACGAACTTGTGTGTATCATACCGAGCACATTGAGAAAGATACAATGTTGGATTTCATACTAGTTGTATGGGTATCAAACAGTATAGTATTCAAAATTACTTTATTTCATACTAAATAATATCTGATATAGTATTAAATGAGTTAGGATTAATAGTTGAAGGATTTTCTATGAACACTCTTTAGATCAAACTACAAATAATTAGGTTTAGAATACTGTACTAAATATCTTTAAATCAAATAAGATGGAAGTCAGTATTAAGTGTTTTAGATAAAACAACTTTATGATGAACCAGTTAAGAATCACTACTTTGAATCCTAAGGTTTGGTTGACTGGTAAGAGTCTCAGCTTGGTTGGTTTCTCTATTAGTGTGATACAACTTTAAGATCTCACTTCCAGAAAATGAGAGATTCCAGTTAATAAGAAAAGAGCATCCCAACTAGTACAGCAATATTGTGAAATTACAACGCTGGTAACTTAGGGTTTCGATACCCGTTAAGAGTAGAGCCCAGATAGTCAGTTATTTAGCTTTGAGTTTAAGCAAAAAGAAACAAATAAACAAATAAAAACCTCTCCAACAAGATAGTTAAAAACAGCTGTAACTACAACTACTATTTTCTGTCGTAATTTGTTTGTTTTATTTTGGACCTAACCCCATGTATATTTTTCGGATTTAAGTCACACGATATAAACCTGAAAATGACGAAACCATCTTTAATATCAGCACACAACATCTAAGAAATATATTTTTGTTTCAAGTGTATAGATCTTCTGAAACGCAGAAAAATATTGTTTCCAAATACAGTTGTTTTGGTGGTCTGTCAACCGTGGATGTGGAAACCGAATGTTTAAAGTAGTACACCTACAGACATATCACTGGGGAAGAGGAAAGGTTTGTGTGAAATACTCAAAATATATATGGCCAATAAAACGTGGAAAAAGCAAAACTTTAACAAACTTGAAAATAAGTCTAGTCATTTGTGATGGAGATACAACACGTTTAGTTAGTCTGATGTAACATTTCAACAATATTACTGACAAATGTGTACACTCGTATTTCATCTATATTAATGAGAGATGTGTATACTCGTATTTCAACAATACTAGAGACAGACGTGTACACTGTTATTTCAACAATATTAATGACAGATGTATTCAGCCGTATTTCAACAGTATTAATGTCAGATGTGTTCAGTCGTATTTCAACTACATTAACGACAGATGTGTACACTCCTATTTCGATAATATAAGAGACAGATGTGTACACTAGTATTTCAACTGTATTAGAGATAGATGTGTACACTCGTATCTCAACTATATTAACGACCGATGTGTACACTAGTATTTCAACAGTATTAGAGACAGATGTGTACACTCGTATCTCAACTATATTAACGACCGATGTGTACACCAGTATTTCAAAAGTATTAATGACAGATGTGTTCAGTCGTATTTCAAAAGTATTAATGACAGATGTGTACACTAGTGTTTGAACTATGTTATTGATAGACGCGTACACTGGAATTTCAACTATATTAACGACAATTGTGAACACTCGTATTTTAATATTGTTAGAGATAGATGCGTACACTCGTATTTTAATATTGTTAGAGAGAAATGTGTACACTCGTATTTCACCAGTACTAATGATAGAAGTATACACTCGTATTTCAACAGTATTAACGACAAATGTGTACACTCGTCTTCCAGTGCTGTCCTGGAAACATAGTTCTAACAACACTGTGACAGAAATAAACTATAAAAGATTGTTTTAGAACAAACTATATGAAACATAGCTCTAAGACACCTTGTGGTAGATTTGTTGTGGAAAATAACAAACAGTATAGATGTAACAGTATTTCAATAAATAACCATATAAACAGTATTCTAATACTTTTTAACCTTCGTTACCATGGTAATAAAGGGGTCTCAGGTTTAGTTAAATACTTCCACAGATACCATTTTCTGAAAATTAAGTTATTAATTTCCACTTTGTCCTGAAATTCAACAATATAATTTTCTGTACGTTTTTTTTAATTTTCAAATTCAGTAAAAAACTCCTATTAAAGTTCTTATTATTAAGCACGCTACACTATGTTCAAAAACTGTTTTTTATCTTTGGTACTAAATTGTAGTTTATTGTCTGAAAAATGTATATGTCAATTTCAACATGTTAATTTGCACTACTCACAAGTCAAATTAATCGTCACGCCTCCTGGTGACACGCTTTTTAATACACGTTTGTGCCCAGTATTCTTAATGCCATAAGTTTGTCTAACAATGCTGGTTAGTTTAACGAGTTGACTTAGTGCTGTTAACCCCGATATTATTGGTTAGTTGTAACAATGCTGGTTAGTTTAACAAGTTGACTCAGTTAACCGCGATATTATTGGTTATTTGTAACAATGCTGGTTAGTTTAACGAGTTGACTTAGTTAACCCCGATATTATTGGTTAGTTGTAACAATACTGAATAGTTTAAACGTATTTGTAAAGAAACAAGCAATCATGACTATTTCCTTTTTATATAAGCTTTCCAATTTAAAAGTAAATAATTTTACTTACAATATTTGGTTTCAATAATAAATAATATTAAAGTATTGGAAATTAGTCCTAACGTTTGTCTTACAAATCACGTAAGTACAGACTCCGTTTCATTTTCTCACACTTTTTTTCAATTCCATAAATCAAAATCAGTCTATGAAGAATAACATTTGTTTTTCTCTTATGAACGAATTAATGACAGTTCTAAAAGCAAGCATTCCACGCAGTTTTATGCGATTTTACGAACAGGCCTTATAATTTCTATTTACTTTTACAAACCACAAATGACAAAAAACAATGTAAATACAGATTTATTTTTTCTTTTAATTACGTATATTTAGAACCTATAACATGGTGTTTAGTTTTGTTATATATTTTAAAACTTTGAACGCATTTTTTTCGGCTTGAGAAGAAGTCCCTTGCTCTAGGCCTAAAAAAAAACTGTCTTCTAACAAAATATCTTGGAAAGATATTCAATCTGAAATATATATGAAACCACAAAACATAGAGAGCAGAACGGGTCTACATCAACAATGGTTTAAATTCTATATCCTCTGACTTGTCGATGTTTCGTTCATTGTTTAAATGGTATAAAAACTTTCTGTTTATTTTCTCAGCTTTCAAGTGAACCAGATTTCCTATCGTGATAACGTCACACACTTACACGAAGATCATCCCCGAGCAGAAGCTCCTCGCTTGTCCTTCCTAGATAAGGTTCTGCAAGGTTACGATAAACGAGCGTGGCCTACGTATGGAACAGGTGATTCGAAGATTAGTTTTTACTCAAGTTGAAAACTTCTATAAATCATTAAATGATTACTAAGACCACTTTAATGGATTTCTGGACTATCATAAAATATCATCTCTTTCTCTGTTTCCCTTTCTAAAGCAATATTCAGAATAAAACGTTTTTGAAAAGGTAATAAGAAATTGAATCTTTGTACAGAAGTTTTATTTCAAATTCAACGAGATTATCTGTAATATTTATACATTTTTCTCATGTAGCCTTCCAATTCTCGTAATGCTGATTTCAATGTATTTCTCAAAGATAGTAAACTATTCAAAAAGTAACTTAAAATCGGTGTATGGAAGCTGAAAACAACATGAGCACTGGATTAATTTTGTACTTGTGTGTTATCACATGAAGAGTTAGTCTGTTCTAGTGTGTTATCACATGAAAAGTCTGTCTGTACTAGTGTGTTATCACATGAAAAGTATGTCTGTATTAGCGTGATATCACATGAAAAGTCAGTTTGTTCTAGCTTTACATAAGATGAAGAGACTGTCTCTACTAGTGTGTTATCACATGAAAAGTCTGTATATACTAGTGTGTTATCACATGAAAAGTCTGTATGTACTAGTGTGTTATAAAATGATGAGTCTGTATGTACTAGTGTGTTATCACATGACGAGTTAGTCTGTACTGGTGTGATATCAGATGAAGTGTTAGTTCGTACAAGTGTGTTGTCACATGAAAAGTTAGTCTGTAGTTATTCTGTGAGACTGAGAGCAGTTTGTTTATAGCCTCTGAAACAATGTGGAAGAAAGTTTTACATTCTAAAAATAATTATATACGTTTCCCTTTAATGTGATGGATGTAACCATCCACGTCTGTCTGCACAAAGTGTATCTGCGATCCTAATTATAATTAATATAGACCTGTAATTAGAGCTATATAAATCAGAAGTTTGTATCTAATTAAATACACATTTGTGTATTTTATCTGTTGATACTAAATACTAAGTAGAAACAACATTATTGGAGTTTCCTACGTGGTTCCTCCAGCTCGGTAGATTTGGTTGAAGTTCCGGTGGTGAGAAGTGAACATGAACAGGCACTTGTCCAGTTCAAGACTGATTTGTGCAAACAAGCATTTTGTCCTTCAATAAGCCACTTTCCTTGAGTTGTTTCACCCTTTGAGCAGTAAGTTTGGTAACAAGTGCTAGTCGGGATTGGATCGACATCTTGACTATGGGAAGATGGACTTGAAATTCTTGTTTAGCATAAGTATTCACTAAATTTTCATAATAATATATCAAAAAATAATGCTTAATATTAAAACTAATTAGTAATAATATTAAATATGTGTATCTACTATTAACCGATACTAGTAGTTAATCTAAGATCTTTTTTAGAATATATGGTACAATATGCCTACAGAAAATGTAAAAAAGCAGTTTGTAATATGTCCAATAATGACATTATGGGTTGAATATTTTCCAGACAAACCTACATATATCAGGGTTAACGTCTATATTAACAGCCTGGGCTCAATTAGTGCATCGAATATGGTAAGTTTAATTTTATCAAATCCATACAAATGTCTCTTATGGAAATGTATTTTCATGCTTGTTATATTTCCACTGAACGCCCAGCATGACAAGAGTGCTGGTCTTGTATCTGAGTGTCGTCGGTCCGAACACTCTTCACACCAAATATTCCCGCCTTTTCAGACGTGGGGGCGTTAAAATGATACTAACTAGTTCGTACGAAATTAAACAAACAAATCCTCTAAACATGTTAATTAGTGTAATGATATAACAATGTGTGCGGCATTTAAAATAGTGAAACGATAAAACCGTGTGTGCTGTATTTAAATTAATGTACTAGTAAAACCGTTTGTGCTGTATTTAAATTAATGTAACGATAAAGCTCTGTGTGCTGTATTTAAATTAATGTAACGATAAAACCGTGTGTGCTGTATTTAAATTAATGTAACGATAAAGCTCTGTGTGCTGTATTTAAATTAATGTAACGATAAAGCTCTGTGTGCTGTATTTAAATTAATGTAACGATAAAGCTCTGTGTGCTGTATTTAAATTAATGTAACGATAAAGCTCTATGCGCTGTATTTAAATTAATGTAATGATAAAACTGTGTGCGATGTATTTAAATTAATGTAATGATAAAACTGTGTGCGATGTATTTAAATTAATGTAATGATAAAACTGTGTGCGATGTATTTAAATTAATGTAATGATAAAACTGTGTGCGATGTATTTAAATTAATGTAATGATAAAACTGTGTGTGATATATGTAACGATAAAACTGTGTGTGATGTATTTAATGATGTTACAATGCGGTCTTCAGTTGTTGTTCTTTCATTTCGTTGTTTGTAATTGTTTTGTTTGTTTCTTGAATTTCACATAAAGCTACTCGAAGACTATCTGCACTAGCCATCTGTAATTTAGTAGTGTAAAACTAGAAGGAAAACAGCTAGTCATCACCACCCACCGCCACCTCTTGAACTACTCTTTTACCAACGAATGGTGGGATTGACCGACACATTAATTTGCCTCCACAGCTGAAAGAGCGAGCATATTGGGTGTGACGGGAATTCGAACCTGCAACTCTCGGATTACGAGTCGAGGGCACTATCCACCCTGGCCATATCTGATTCACACTGTGTAACTCTAATTAATAAAAGTCCAGTGTTAATTGTTAAGTTTATTTATTTGCTTATTTCTTCTACAGCCACGTTTGGCTATCTGCTTTATTCACCGAGGAGAATCGATCCCCAGATTTAACGTTGAAAGTCCGTGAAGTTATCTTTGTCTGAGCGGGGAACCTTAATATTAACATCACTTTATTGCGACGTGTTATGGATTAATGTATACAAACAGAGGGCACTGTGAAAGTTTTGAATGTTTAACCATCAGATATGTGATGTAGGTGGCGCTATTGGATTTTTACTGGTTGTAGCCAACAAGGATATCACTGACAGGAAGTGGATAGCATTACACCCTCTAGCGGGGTTATTGATCTCATTATTTTTCAGATGTAATGATTCATCGACAATATGTAGAGGAAGATAAAATTGTTAATAATGTTGATACTTATACTGTGTCCTACCCCCGTCGCAACCGGTATGTCTGCGGACTTACACACTAAAAACCAGGTTTCGATACCTGTGATGGGCTGAGCACAGATAGCCTATTGTGTAGCTTTGTGCTTACTTCAAAACAAACAATCCACTGTGTCCTCCTGGTGGTCAGAAGTAAGTTTACAGAAGTATAATCTAAGATTAGAAAATTCGATTTCTTATGGGGAACAGTGTATAAAGATTGCCCATTGTTAGCTTTGCACCAAGAAATCAACACCAATTTATATATAGTTTTAAAGTACGACTACTTATATAGTTTGGGTGTGAAACAGAAAGTATTTTCCAACCACAATTTATTTCGTAGATGTTTATTATGCTACTGAATGCAGACTCCAGTCAATAATGTATAGTGCTTTCTTGTGTCTGTCTCTTATCCAACTAACATAATAAGCTTTCTATCCGTGAACAGAAACCTTTTAACACACTTTCAATATATTTATTTGTTTCACAAACACAGCCGTTCTCCTTCCAGAGAACGTTTTACAATTCTTTCACGACGTTTTAAAAACAAACTTTACCTTTTCTTTCTCGGGAGAATCCTTTTTACTTTCAAGATGTTTGTTCAAAGGTTTACAACACACGTGGACAAAAACTGAATTACTTTTACCAAGATGGCGTGATAATCTGACGCGCTTGTTAAAGGAAGGGAATGAAGTTAAACAAACTTAAATATATTAAAATACACTGCTGCAAAAAAAAGAAAAGAAAAAATAAACATCTTTGTGATTAACTTAAGCAAACCATGATTTTTACCATTTATTGTTGACGTTGTCCAAACCAAAATCTTTGTTCTATTTAACGACGAGCAGCAACAATAAATTCTCCTCACGAAAACAAAGAAATTTTATTCGGATTAAGATTTTGTTTTAACTCTGGGTTCGTGACAAAAAATGTTTGGAACCACATGAGATGCAGAGTCCTTTAAAACATGTATCTGTGCCTGTATGCTTTCGGAGTTTTCGTTGTTGTATATTAGTTTAAAATATTGTAGGACTAAAATATAAACACTGTTAAAGATATGGACATTTATAAAAGAACCTCTGAGTCATAACTAAACTTATTATTAAACGATTTATTCGTAACTGGGAAAATCTCCAGTGATTTAAACAAGGTACTTTAGAGATTATTTTAAAATGTTATTAGTCTGTTTCAAACAGGGAATAGATAGTTTTGGTTCCGTATTGAGTATGGAAAAGATAATTTGTTCCAAACTCAAACAATAAATAGAACTTTGTGTTTCTAATATAAAAAAAGAAAACTCGTGTCTGGTTCTATTTTGACAATGAATTAAAAGTGTCTGGTTATATACTAACAACGAATTAGAAGTGTCTGGTTATATACCAACAATGCATTAAAAGTGTCTGGTTATATACTGACAGCGAATTAGAAGTGTCTGGTTATATATCAACAACGCATTAGAAGTGTCTGGTTATATACTGACAGCGAATTAGAAGTGTCTGGTTATATACCAACAACGCATTAGAAGTGTCTGGTTATATACTGACAGCGAATTAGAAGTGTCTGGTTATATACCAACAACGCATTAGAAGTGTCTGGTTATATACCAATAACGCATTAGAAGTGTCTGGTTATATATTGACAGCGAATTAGAAGTGTCTGGTTATATACCAATAACGAATTAGAAGTGTCTGGTTATATACCAATAACGAATTAGAAGTGTCTGGTTCTGTTTCAAATACGAATTAAACGACCTGTTCATGTTACGAACACACTAAAATACAAATGCATTTTTGAACACTATTTTTTTGTTAAAGGACTACATTCTGGACATTTACCTTCGTCAGTCCTGGCAGGACCACAGGCTCAACCTGACGAGTTACGGAATATACGAGACGGTAACTCTGAATGCACACGAGCTGATTAACCGTATTTGGAAGCCTGATTTATTCTTCAGGAACGTGAAGGAAGGGTCTTTCCACTTAGTTACTGTTCCCAACATGTTGATAAAGGTTTCTCCAGAGGGCGATATCCTTTACAGCATGAGGTAAGGCTGACATGAGAGATAATCTATGAATACCACTTGTTCATATTTACACGTCATATATATTCTATAAATAACATCTGTTCATATTTACACGTCATGTATATTCTATAAATAACATCTGTTCATATTTACACGTCATGTATATTCTATAAATAACATCTGTTCATATTTACACGTCATGTATATTCTATAAATAACATCTGTTCATATTTACACGTCATGTATATTCTATAAATAACATCTGTTCATATTTACACGTCATGTATATTCTATAAATAACATCTGTTCATATTTACACGTCATGTATATTCTATAAATAACATCTGTTCATATTTACACGTCATGTATATTCTATAAATAACATCTGTTCATATTTACACGTCATGTATATTCTATAAATAACATCTGTTCATATTTACACGTCATGTATATTCTATAAATAACATCTGTTCATATTTACACGTCATGTATATTCTATAAATAACATCTGTTCATATTTACACGTCATGTATATTCTATAAATAACATCTGTTCATATTTACACGTCATGTATATTCTATAAATAACATCTGTTCATATTTACACGTCATGTATATTCTATAAATAACATCTGTTCATATTTACACGTCATGTATATTCTATAAATAACATCTGTTCATATTTACACGTCATGTATATTCTATAAATAACATCTGTTCATATTTACACGTCATGTATATTCTATAAATAACATCTGTTCATATTTACACGTCATGTATATTCTATAAATAACATCTGTTCATATTTACACGTCATATATATTCTCTAAATAACATCTGTTCATATTTACACGTCATATATATTCTCTAAATAACATCTGTTCATATTTACACGTCATGTATATTCTATAAATAACATCTGTTCATATTTACACGTCATGTATATTCTATAAATAACATCTGTTCATATTTACACGTCATGTATATTCTATAAATAACATCTGTTCATATTTACACGTCATGTATATTCTATAAATAACATCTGTTCATATTTACACGTCATATATATTCTATAAATAACATCTGTTCATATTTACACGTCATGTATATTCTATAAATAACATCTGTTCATATTTACACGTCATGTATATTCTATAAATAACATCTGTTTATATTTACACGTCATGTATATTCTATAAATAACATCTGTTCATATTTACCCTTCTATAAATAAATGTTTCACTTTGTAATTCTTAGTTATTGTCATACATATTGCTGATTAATGAAACCTGTTATTTTTATTGGAATTTTTATATTAATTTTTTCATTGGCTAATGGAAACTTAAATCCCTCCAATTGGTTCATCTTCAAGTCTGAAGATTTAAATATTAATATTGTAAGACATTTTTATAAGCATAAATAAAATCACGACCTGTGCCTCTATAACGTGGTTTACAAGTTCAATATTTCACCATTACAGTTTTATCAAAACATGCTACAAGTTTACTAATACAAGGTAATGTAATGATTCACTGACGTCATGTCTAGGTGATAAAATGAGTGTATAATAAAGTTGATTCTAAAACACTTCATTCTATCAGCAGTAAGATAACAGAAGTATAATTTGAAACCTGAGATTCGATGGATAACGTGAAATAGCCCATTTTGTATTAAGGAATTAATAGGTTATCACCAGCTTCTGACGACACGATGATAGCAAAATATTAAGGTGATACATTTTCGGGATATATAAGTTGGTATTTTATTTACGTTTATAAAAATGTCTATACTAAACTCAAGGCTAGGTTAAACGAAGTTTAAAATATTAATATTATAAGAATACAAAATAATATAATGGAAAATAAAAGATTTAGGTGTGTATTTCCCTGGTTTGTCCAACATGGGTGAATGTGTTACGTGCTATCCAACACCAACAGATGCTCGATCTGTGTCTCACGTGTTAGATATTCTGGTACTTTCAGACTGTGTCACACGTGTTAGATGTTCTGCAACTATCAGATTGTGTCTTACGTGTTTGATATTCGGATAATGTCGGATTGCTTCTCTTGGGTATTTCATGTAGTGAAAATGTTATATTGACTTTATTTACATTTAAAACAGTTTTTCTTTCAGTTTAATGAATTGGGATTGTTCATACATCATGTGATGTATTTGTTTTCTTCGTTTGTTTGTTGAAATTTCTGTAAAGCTACTAGAGGTCTATGTACACTAGCTGTCTCTTGTCTGAGCTGATTGAACAAAGAGAAGACCGTGATGACGAGACGACTCACTTGTAGGGATAATTAAATAATAAAAACCTCAAAATTACAAGAACCGATACACAGTTTAAAACAGGTTTCCACCAAAAATCACCCATATTGGACTATACGTTCCTTGGAACTACGCCCATGAAACAAAACAAAAATTCAACATACTAAGAAAATAAATAAACACAGCCATAAAACTACGCTCGCCAGATAAAATTAATACTGAATTAGACAAAATAAAACAATACTTCATCAACATCAATAAGTTTCCTCCACAAACCGTAGAAAACATTATACACACACACCTAGACAGAAAGCAAAATCAACCAACAAAAGTAAATGTATCTCACGAATCAAAAACTCACGAAACCATATACTGCTGTACACCATATATTCCTGACATCAGCAAACAAATAACCAACATTTGGCAAAAACTAGTAACAAAATATAACATTCCAGTTAATACTAAATTTATTCAAAAACCAGGCACAAAACTATGTAAAAACTACACTGACAAACACAACACCAACATTGTTTATAAAATACAATGTGATAACTGCCACGACTTCTATACTAGAGAAACAAGTGGGAAAATGGAGACCAGATTTAAAGAACATAAGAAGTCACCTTCACACGTTTTCGAACACTGCAAGTCAAATAAACACAACATAACTACAGAAAACACCCAGATACTAAATAAAGCAACAAACATAAACAAACGCAAAATTAAAAAAGTCTTACTTATAGAACCACTCAAGACCAAAATAAACCAAAACAAAGAAACTTCTTTATACCTGTATTAATAAATATAATCAAACATCTAAGCACGCCCTCTACATTGTTACACTCGGTTACACAATCCCCTTCAAACATGTGGTCAGCTATCGGTCAATTAACTCTTTTTTTCTTTGTGAACCTGACAATGACCGAAGAAAGTCGAAACGTTGTTCGCTTCGCTAAATAGTGCTTTCTCTATCCACACCAGCCGTTTTTAATATATAATGAATAAAGAGAAGGCAGCTTGGTCAACAAAATCAATCATTGAATTTTGGGCTACTCTTTATCAACGATAAGTTGGACTGATAGCCGCATTGTAACAACTGAAAACGCGAACGTGTTCGGTAATGTGATTCGAACCAACGACTGACATGTTGCCCTAACCACAGCAACAAGAAAACACTGATAAGAAAATGAAACTTAACAAATGTAAATAACGATTTCTTAACATCATAAACATGTTCCTTTAACTCTATATAATTTCAGTAACACCAGAGACACGTACAAGATGTGTAATACATTCTTTCTCGATAAATAAATTTTCTAGGACATTACGTCACTTAGTAGTAAGATGAAGGAAACATAACGCTAAAATTCGGACTTCAACATACATAGTTACCAGAAGAAATGAGTAACAACATGCTATAAGCTATGTAGCAACAACAATAAAAACAGGGATGTTGGAGCTGTGTAGCAATAATAATAAAAACATGGTTGGAGATGTGTAGCAAGAACAATAAAACACATGCTTTAAGCTGTGTAGCAATAACAACAGAACGCATGCCTGAAGCTGTGTAGCAATAACAACAGAACGCATGCCTGAAGCTGTGTAGCAACAACAATAAAATCATGGTTAGATGTGTGTAGCATCGACAGTAAAAACAAAGTTGAAGCCGTGTAACAACAAGAATAAAAATATGCTTGGCGTTGTGTAGCAACAAGAATAAAAACAAGCTTGAAGCTGTGTAGCAACAAGAATAAAAACAAGCTTGAAGCTGTGCAGTAACAACAATAAAACATGTTTTAGCTGTATAGCAACAGTAAAAAAGCAAATGGTTTAACCTGTGTAGCAACAACAATAAAAACCTCCTTGAAGTTTAAAATCGATCATTCTAAATTAACAGATGTATGAAGTACGTATCTTGAAACGGTAAATTAAATTGGTTAAACAAAGATGGCGAACTAATTCATCAGCGTTATATTTTCGAACATGATGTATTCTCCTCTCATTATGTAAGGTGTGGTGCTCATCGTGCTCATTAAGTCAAAAGATCGTGGTTTGTGTCCAACTTCCGCACATAGTACTTCTAACTTGGCTCATTCCTTTATTATGAAAATCACAGTCAAATCTCTAACATCAGAAGAGTCAACGTACATAATCGGTGCCTTTTTTTCTTTGGTTTGTAAGTTCAAAACCTTCGGTGGTTTATGGTGATCTACCGCAGGTTTGCTCGACTATTTTAAAGAAATTCGTTTTCTTAGTTAAATTGAATAAATCACAGACAACGTTTCGTTTGAAACCATGTTTATTTGCGTGCTGCGAGCCAACACTTTATTTGGACGTTTCTGTTTTTCAGACTAACGCTACGGTTGTCGTGTCACATGACGTTTCGCCGCTATCCTCTAGACACTCAACAGTGCTATGTGCTCGTAGGCCCGTGTACGTATTCCATATTTAAAGAACATTGTAATATTTCTATATCTTCTTTCTACTGTGTTTAAATAGTTCAAACGTAAAGCTTAAAAATCAGGTTTTGTAACATTATTTAAAGGTAAAACTAAACTCGAAAATCTAAAATATTATTCTTTATTAGATATATTTTATTTAATATTTCTCTCAAACTAATAAACTGTAGAAGTGGCCTGTTTTATAGATATATTAATTGTTCATAGTTGATTAAATCACTTTAACTAACCTGTTTCACAGTTATATTTATAAGGTGATACATTGCCCCAGATAATAAACAAATCAGTTCTACGTGGTGACACAGTATTAAAGAAAAGCAACAAGTGAGTTCTATTGGGTGACACAGTATCAAAGATACTCAACAAGTCAGTTCTGTTTACTTCGGTATCAAAGAAAACAAGTTAGTTGTGTTTAATGACACAGTATTAAAGATAAGCAACAAGTCAGTTCTATTAGTTGGCACGGTATCAGAAGGAACAAGTTGGTTCTGCTTAGTGACACGGTACCAGAAGGAACAAGTTGGTTCTGCTTAGTGACACGGTATCAGAAGGAACAAGTTGGTTCTGTTTGGTGACACGGTACCAGAAGGAACAAGTTGGTTCTGCTTAGTGACACGGTATCAGAAGGAACAAGTTGGTTCTGCTTAGTGACACGGTATCAGAAGGAACAAGTTGGTTCTGTGGTTCTGTTTGGTGACACGGTATCAGAAGGAACAAGTTGGTTCTGCTTAGTGACACGGTATCAGAAGGAACAAGTTGGTTCTGCTTAGTGACACGGTATCAGAAGGAACAAGTTGGTTCTGCTTAGTGACACGGTATCAGAAGGAACAAGTTGGTTCTGGTTCTGTTTAGTGACACGGTATCAGAAGGAACAAGTTGGTTCTGCTTAGTGACACGGTACCAGAAGGAACAAGTTGGTTCTGCTTAGTGACACAGTATCAGAAGGAACAAGTTGGTTCTGTTTGGTGACACGGTATCAGAAGGAACAAGTTGGTTCTGCTTAGTGACACGGTATCAGAAGGAAGAAGTTGGTTCTGCTTAGTGACACAGTATCAGAAGGAACAAGTTGGTTCTGTGGTTCTGTTTGGTGACATGGTATCAGAAGGAACAAGTTGGTTCTGCTTAGTGACACGGTACCAGAAGGAACAAGTTGGTTCTGTTTGGTGACACGGTATCAGAAGGAACAAGTTGGTTCTGCTTAGTGACACGGTATCAGAAGGAACAAGTTGGTTCTGCTTAGTGACACGGTATCAGAAGGAACAAGTTGGTTCTGTGGTTCTGTTTGGTGACACGGTATCAGAAGGAACAAGTTGGTTCTGCTTAGTGACACGATATCAGAAGGAACAAGTTGGTTCTGCTTAGTGACACGGTATCAGAAGGAACAAGTTGGTTCTGTGGCTCTGTTTAGTAACTCTCCACTTTCGTCCTTTCACCCTCTCTACTCTTCAGAATTCTTCCAGAACCGATTTAGCAACATCTTGATAACGTTCTTCTTCTGGACGGATGTTTACTTCCACCGCCACTGTCTTCCATTACCTTTTTAGTCACGGATTTTTCGTTGATAGTTTGTTTAATTTCGGCCCCCCAGTGGCTCAGCGGTATGTCTGCGGACTTGCACGCTAAAATCCGGGTTTCGATATCCGTGGTGGGCAGAGAACAGATAGCCCATTGTGTAGCTTTGTGCTTAATTCAAAACAACAACAGTTGTTTAATTTCAAGCAAAGCAATGAATGCCTTAGTCCTCCCTAATTTAGAAATGACAGAATAGAGTGAAAGCAGATAGTCAATGTCATTTACAGCCCATCTCTAGGCCACTCTTTAACAACTGAAAGATGAATTTACCTTTACTTTATAAAGTCCCACAGTTAACAGTGCGAGCATGTTTGTTGATGGAATTGTAAACCGCGATCCTCAGGTCAAGAATATAGCGTTCACACCAACTGTACAAGTTACATTCCAACTATTTAAGACCTTGTAGATGCACGCCTGCTTCGAAACTGACATTTGTAAATACATCAGTTGTTGTAATCTTGTTCAAAACAGTTGCATTTTTTCAGCGAAGTAGCATAATAAGAAAGTGATGGCATGAAGCCAATTTTCAGCTAAAAGTCGCTCCTACTAACCCTAAAAGAAACATTGTTTTTGTGTGTCTCCCCCACATCTAAAGCATTTGGCATAGAATGCATCAATATCCTCCTCCTATATTTGAACAACCCACTTCATCATCCCAACTGTCACCATCAATCAAGCTTTCCTCTGGTGCAGATCAGACATTGTTGACAGCTCCGTCTGCCTAGTTGAAAAGTAATTACATTTATACACCTTTTATTTATTATTTTACTACAATCATTAACTTTCAACCACTCGTATTTTTACTTCCAAATCTGCAGGAAATACAAGAAAATCTGGGATTTAATGTAAGTGGGTCCTGGTTAAAATTAGTTGTAACAAATTCGTTTTAAACAAAATCTTACTAGAAGCCTGCGTGTGTGACAAACATATTTGCCTTGTGTCACAGTTTCAGATCTAATTAATGTTGGTATTCACGTTGAAGTTACCCAGAAAAAAAAGAATATAAAGAAGCCGTTGTTTTTTGAAACGTTTAGATAAAATTGGTTTATATCTTTATTTGTTTAACTACGTTAAAATAATAATACTTTTTAAAGTTAATTCCGAAATAACACGAGTATTATTTAAAAATAGAACTATTTTGTTTGTTTTTTGAATTTCGCGCAAAGCTACTTGAGAGCTATCTGCGCTAGCCGCCTCTAATTTAGCAGTGTAAGACTGGAGGGAAAGCAGCTAGTCATCACCACCCACCGCCAACTCCTGGAGCTACTCTTTTACCAACGAAAAGTGGGATGATAGTCACATTATAACGCCCCCACGGCTTGGAGGTTAAGCACGTTTGTTGCGACCGGGATTCGAAACCGTGACCCTCAGATTACGAGTTGAACGCTTTAACACGCTTGGCTATGCAGGGCTCAAATAGAACTGTAAATGACATACTTAATAATCATGATTAAACATGCAGATATACGGTGCACAAACCTAATTAGGCTTAACCTCATAGAATGAAAACCTGATTAGGTTTAACAGCGAATGTATACCTGATTAAGATTAATCACAAAACGTAAATGAATGATTAGGCTTAATCACCAAAAAAAAAAAAGACACAATCTGATTAGGCTTAACCAGAGACGAAGCACCTTATAAGGCATTAGGTCGGTAAAGCACGTTAAAAGGCGGTGTGAATCGGAGGGCGAGAGGTGTGTATGTAAGTTAAGTGATTATATAATTCTGATTGATGGAAAAATCAAGTAAAGGAATTTACATGCTTTTAAAGTATGAGAACGTATTTATATGTAAAGTAATAACAAATTACGTAAGTATCAGATCGAAGGTAAGTAAGTAAGAAGATAAATCAGAAGACGTAGCAGAGAGGTTGACACGTCATGTGACTATGACAAAATAGGTAGGTTTAATAACAATATAAAATGGAAACTTGAATACACAGCAAGGTAATATAAGTTAAGCGACATGATATATCTGTAAATCTGAGCAGAGTCTAATCACAAACCAGTCTAAAGTGCTACCAGATTTGGAGTTCAGCTTCTGGGTAATCTTAGACTTTGTTTTCTACGTAAGCTATCATATTTTGTTTGTTTCTTATGAAAACCATAGATTCACAAACCACTCATCAAGTTCAAATTTCCTGGCAAGAAAAAGATCCAATTAGAATCGAGCAACCATTACAGTTACCCGAGTTTGATGTGTCTGGATATTCTTTCGGGAGTTTCTTGCGCTCCATCGACACAGGTAGAGAAACATTAATACATACGGATTAATTTCGAGACAAACATAACTTAGCAATTTAGTACACATTTAGTTAATTTAGTTCGAATTTTAAAAACGTAGAAACTAAACCCAAAACAGTGTCTCACAGTTCTTACACAAGAGGAAAATGAAACTTGACTTGTGTGTTGGAAGTCAAATATAACACAGAGTGGACTTCCTAGGTACTGAGACATGATTTGAGAGGACAGAATCTATAACACACAATGTCTCAATGGTTGACCTTTTAGGTGTTGAGACATGATTTGAGGGGACAGAATCTATAACACACAATGTCTCAATGGTTGAACTTCTAGGTGTTGAGACATGATTTTAGAAAATTAAATTTAAGTCACATCGTGTCTCAATGATTAGACTTCCAAGGTATTAAGATATGAATTTAGGGAACTTAAAGGAAAACACATGGTGTCTCAGTAGTTGGACTTCCTAAGCACTGAGACATCATTTTAGAGGACTATGTCCAACACAGACTATCTCAATGATTGGACTTCTTAGGTATTGAGATATGATTTTAAGAAACTTAATCTAAAACACAGAGTGTTTCAGTAGTTGGACTTCCTAGGTACTAGGATACGATTTTAGAGGACTAAATTTAAACCATACAGCGTTTAAATAGTTTGATTTTTCTATTTACCTCAAACAAATCACGTGAAACATTTTGTACCTTTATCTACTTTAATTCAAACCTCAGTTCACACTAAAACGTTTTAAGTGCGTTTCCAAATGAATGAATCAAGTTGAAATAAAAAATATCGTTATTTTATTAATTGTTGTATTGAATGAAAATCAACAAAATGATATGAATAGCAGTTTTATCACGTGTTTGTTTTCTAACTAAAGACACGTAACTTGAACGTCTTACAGATATCACGTGTTTCTCTATAGGGAACTTCAGTTTTCTCAACATCACATTCGTTCTAAGACGACAGAATGGTTATCATCTGATCCAGACCTATCTCCCAACCTTCATGATTGTCATGATCTCTTGGGTTTCTTTCTGGTTAAACGTGGACGCTGTTCCCGCCAGAGTGACACTGGGAGTTACCACTCTGCTCACACTGACCACTGTGGCTGCAGGTGTGCGGACCCAGTTACCTCCAGTGTCATACGTGAAGGCTATTGATGTGTGGATCGGCGCATGCTCAGTAATGGTCTTTGGTGCCTTGTTAGAGTTCACGCTCGTCAATTACCTTTCTCGGAGTAAATATCGCCCAGAGGACATCTTGAAACCAGTTCTTCTGTATAATGAAATAGTAAGAACACTACAATATCTCTAAAGCAAAATACTTCTGTGTGTAATATGTACTAGTTGAATTTTATTTGTAGCCCTTGTACTACAAAATATAATATAACATTTAATGTACATAGTTCTTATTGTAAAATATAATGTAACATTTTTATGTACGAAGTTTTTATTGTAAAGTGTAATGTAAATTTTAATGTTTGTACGTCTTACTGATACCTTCGCGCCAAACATGCTCGCCCTTTCAGCCGTAGGGCCGTTATAATGTTATGGTCAATCCCACTATTCTTTGGTAAAAGAGTAGCCCAAGAGTTGACGGTGGGTGGTGATGACTAGCTGCCTTCCCTCTAGTCTTACACTGTCACATTAGGGACGGCTAGCACAGATAGCCCTCGAGTAGCTTTGTGCGAAATTAAAAAAAAAACAATCAAACAAACAAATCTTACTGTAAATTTTAATGTATGTACTTCTTACTGTAAATTTTAATGTATGTACTTCTAACTGTAAATTTTAATGTATGTACTTCTTACTGTAAATTTTAATGTATGTACTTCTTACTGTAAATTTTAATGTATGCACTTCTTACTGTAAATTTTAATGTATGTACTTCTTACTGTAAATTTTAATGTATGCACTTCTTACTGTAAAATGCATTCGGTGGAAAAGCGGTAAATTGGAAGACTTACAACTTTAAAAACCAGTTTTCGATTCCCGTGCTAACAGATATTATTATTACCTTTATGAAACAATATGCAAAGTTCTGTATGCATAAATTAGCAATCAAACAGATTATACTTTTCATAATGTCATTCATGTTTTAAATATTTTTGTTTGTCTATTAGAAGTCACAATTGAACAAGGTATCCGATAGCCTGGGCTGTTTTAATAATATATTAGCCGCTCCGTAGCACAGTGGAAACTCTGTGGGCTAATAACGGTAAACACTTGTATGGGGCACAGCACATACAACTCATTGTGTTGCGTTGCACTTAACAGCAGAGAAACAAACGGATATATCAATATTGTCTTTTTATATTATGTAGATACATATAAAGAACAACAATATAATAACATTGTTTTTTTCTAAACGTATTAATATATTCTACGAGAAAACAATTGGTATCTAGTTCGTCAGTGAATTGGATAGGAACATTCACGTGCTTAATATGTTACTTATTTTAATAATATATAATATCTTATTTTCTCAGAAACCAAAATCTATTTATCGCCACGAAAACGCTCGAGAAAGAGCCGTCAAAGAACGTGACAAGAATATGAAGACAGCCGTTCTTGTGGATCGTGTTTGTCGCGTGTCATTTCCTTTAACGTTTTTTATTTTCAACATCATTTACTGGCATTACTATCTCTTCGCGAGAGAAGCTCAGTGAAGCAGATTTCAATCGAGACATTTTAAGTGTATCATCTGATATTCATTCCAGACTATTCAGTTGTTGTCCGGTTATAAATCTGTTTTACATTTTCTTTGTCTTTCGACACTCTTGAAACTGTGGATATGGTGATAATAGTAAACAAAATATTATATTTGTATTCTGTATTAACAGTTTACAAGCCCAGATTTGTTTGAAATTTAACTAAGTTAACTTAACAAAAAAAATCTTCTTAAATTGTTTCTGCTTATTAGTCAGCCATATTTAAATATTTAAAGAAAACAGTCAAAATACATGAACCTGTTTTCAAAATGTATTCAGTTATCAGGAAATATCAAAAGTCGTTAACCACATTGTTATTTAATCACAAACCGACTGGGAGACATTTTATGTTCGATAATCCAGGATCTGAGTTGCTAGAAAGTTTCACCTAACTATTGACAGAGACTGAAAAGGTTTTGAATTATTTTACTTCAAACTCTGTGTGGACTTAGGACTAGCATGAAGTCCAAGAATGAATAAATGAATGTGATATTAGTAGGATTACAGATGAGATGGATAATTCATTGTGTTCTGTGCAATAATTTTAATTTTTTGGGTGTATTTTAATTTTAAACAATGTGATAGGCTGTGTAACTTAGCCTATCAGGTTCGTTTTCAATTATATGTTATTTTGAATTATATGGGTTATTTATATGTTATGATTACAATGAAACTTTAATTTTTTTTATATCTTAAGTATACAGAAATATGACTTTAGATATTAATAATTATCACGATAATTTATTAATGTTGACCATTTATATTTTCATAGTTGGTGGGTCATGTATCTTTAATTTGATTTCTGTTATCATACATTGTTGTATCACTGAACTGAAATTTGAAAATGTTAAGCGAACATTGTGAAACCAACATGTTAATAGAAATATCAAACTTTAAAAAACACTTAAATAAATAAATAAATAGTAAAGTTATATCATAGAAATAATAACTTCATCAACAGAACGATGTTCAAAATTGTTGGAATAACAGAGCAGCTGTGTGAACTGCAGGAAAACATCCGGAACGTAACCCTAAAAATAATATAAAAATTTAATCATGAAAAAATTAAGTATTTGTTTTATATCAATGAAGTTTAAACAACAAAGTGGAGATTTTATATCATAAAGAACTATAACAGGTATATTTACACATGGGATGTTTAAACAATAAAGTAGAGATTTTATATCATAAAGAACTATAACAGGTATATTTACACATGGGATGTTTAAACAATAAAGTAGAGATTTTACATCATAAAAAACTATAACAGGTATATTTACACATGGGATGTTTAAACAATAAAGTAGAGATTTTACATCATAAAGAAATATAGCAGGTATATTTACACATGGGATGTTTAAACAATAAAGTAGAGATTTTACATCATAAAGAACTATAGCAAGTATATTTACACATGGGATGTTTAAACAATAAAGTAGAGATTTTACATCATAAAGAACTATAGCAAGTATATTTAAACATGAGATGTTTAAACAATAAAGTAGAGATTTTACATCATAAAGAACTATAGCAAGTATATTTACACATGAGATGTTTAAACAATAAAGTAGAGATTTTATATCATAAAGAACTATAGCAAGTATATTTACACATGGGATTTTTAAACAATAAAGTAGAGATTTTATATCATAAAGAACTATAGCAAGTATATTTACACATGAGATGTTTAAACAATAAAGTAGAGATTTTATATCATAGGGAACTATATCTGTTTTATATATACGAGATGCTTTAGAAAAAAAAGCAGAGATTTTATATCATTAAGAAAAATAGCTATTTCATTTAAACGTGTGATATTTAAACAATAAAGTGTAGATTTATTATAAAAAATAAATATAGCTGTCTCATTTAAATTATATGTTTTAGCAATAAAATAGAGATTTCATATGGTGAATAAATTTAGCTGTTCTATTTAAACATGTAATATTTAAGCAAGAAAGAATAGATTTATCACAAAGAACTGTAGCTGTTTTATTTAAACATGTGATGTTTTAACAACAAAGTAGACATATCATATTGTAAAGAACAATGCAATTTTATTTAGATATGGAATTTTCAAACTGCAAAGTTAAGATTTTATATCATAAATAACTCTTATATTTGATTTTTAGATACGTGTTGTTTATGTTTAATGTATTTAAGTTACAATAAAACTACTTTTCTCCTGGATTTTTGTGTACAATAATTTAGTTGCTGATTTAAACCAACTTTATTTTTTCTGATTTTTAGATACGTCCTCAGTACTTCTTTAACAAAGTTATTTTACCATAACTGTAAACTCATCTGTTTGTTCTAGCATATGTTTCAATCTGTCTGTTTGCCAGATCGTTTTTTTGTGAGTGTTCTAATATATGACTGTTTTCTATAAATGTTGTTTATATGTAAAACTAACAGCAGATTTTTTCATAATATTGAAAGTGTCTTTGTTTATAGAATGTTTTACAACATTTACACTTTTATTTCTGAATGTTCTTGTTTTTTTAAATTAAGCACAAAGCTACACAATGGGCTATTTGTGCTCTGCCCACCACGGGTATCGAAACCCGGATTTTAGCGTGTAAGTCCGCAGACATACCGCTGAGCCACTGGGGGGCGCTGAATGTTCTATAATATCGAATGATCCATTTTTGAAAAATATTCAATAATATTGAAAATTTTATGGCGTTCTACGTTTTTATATATCTGTAGAAAGAATAGTTGTGCCAAAAGTTTACTACTTTTAATAAGTAACAAATTAATATAAACATGAAAACAACAAATAGAATGACAGAATTATGCTAAATAAATGCCAGCCTACTCTGTTGATGAATTTTAACTCAACTTTTACAACAAAATACTACGATGTTTTTATTTTGATTTTCACCACAGATAGTATAATAAAATGTTTTACTCCTGTTTTAAGAAACGAATATCAATTAACCCAAAATACTTAAAACAAAATATACATGTTCTGTCAATACGCCATTTAGTTCTTGATACAAAACGTTCACATTCTGTCAATACACAATTTAGTACTTAATACGAAATAGACATGTTCCGTCAGAACGCCATTTAATACATCTTGTAAAATGTACCTGTTCTCTCAACAATTCATTTAGTACTTGATACAAAATATAAATGTTTTGTACACACACCATTGAATACATAACATAAAAAACACGTGTTCTTTCAACACATCATTTAATATTTAATAGAAAATGTACATGTTCTGCCAACACACCATTTAGTACTTGATACAAAATGTACATATTCTGTCAACACACCATTTAGTACTCAATACAGCATTTACCTGTTCTGTCAACACACCATTTAGTACTCAATACAGCATTTACCTGTTCTGTCAACCCACCATTTACTACTTAAAACAAAATTACGTGTTCTGTGAACACACCACTTAGTACTTAATACAAAATGTACATGTTCTGTCAATACACCCTTTAATACTTAACACAAGCTGTACATATTTTATCAACACACCATTTAGTCTTTCGTCTTCACACAGAATATTAGATTAATTAGAAAACTTAGTACCATATAAATGCCTGAAAGTCATTATAGAAACAATAACAAATCGAGAGTGTACAATATATTGATACTTTAAAGCACATTGTAGTGCAGTCTCTATATGTTTTAAATCAAATCTTATTTAATACTTTTACCATTATCTCATTATTTATCAATGTTGATAATTTCCAGAGGGCACTTGTTGTTTTAAGAACGAAATTAAAATAATTTTGTGAGGCTCATTGTATGTTTATGTTTACTGACTACATAAATAATTAAATAAGCTTAGTTTCCAAAATAATCTTTTGATTTTTTCTTTTTATGAGAACTATTGTTTTTTATTATTTACTGAAATTCAAGTTTTAGTGTTTTAAGAAATCAGTTTTTCATCAATTTACGGTAATGTCTCCTTAGAAATGAAAATTAAACAGATTAATATCTATGATACTATACATACTATGTACTATGATACTACACATACTATGTACTATGATACTACACATACTATGTACTATGATACTACACATACTATGTACTATGATACTATACATACTATGTACTATGATACTACACATACTATGTACTATGATACTATACATACTATGTACTATGATACTACACATACTATGTACTATGATACTATACATACTATGTACTGTGATTCTATACATACTATGTACTATGATGCTATACAAACTATGTACTATGATACTACACATACTATGTACTAAGATACTATACATACTATGTACTATGATACTACACATACTATGTACTATGATGCTATACATACTATGTACTATGATGCTATACATACTATGTACTATGATACTATACATACTATGCACTATGATACTACACATACTATGTACTATGATACTATACATACTATGTACTATGATACAATACATACTATGTACTATGATACTACACATACTATGTACTGTGATTCTATACATACTATGTACTATCATGTAGTACAAACTATGTACTATGATACTACACATACTATGTACTGTGATTCTATACATACTATGTACTATGATGCTATACAAACTATGTACTATGATACTACACATACTATGTACTAAGATACTATACATACTATGTACTATGATACTACACATACTATGTACTACGATACTATACATACTATGTACTATGATGCTATACAAACTATGTACTATGATGCTATACAAACTATGTACTACGATACTACACATACTATGTACTATGATACTATACATACTATGTACTATGATACTACACATACTATGTACTATGATGCTATACAAACTATGTACTATGATACTATACATACTATGTACTATGATACTACACATACTATGTACTATGATGCTACACATACTATGTACTACGATACTATACATACTATGTACTATGATACTATACATACTATGTACTATGATACTACACATACTATGTACTAAGATACTATACATACTATGTACTATGATACTACACATACTATGTACTATGATACTATACATACTATGTACTATGATACTACACATACTATGTACTATGATGCTACACATACTATGTACTATGATACTATACATACTTTGTACTACGATACTATATATACCTTCATTAATCAACTTTACAGTCACCTTTCTACTATAATGAACCTTCATTAGTTAACTTTACAGTCACTTGTCTACTGTAATGAACCTTCATTAGTTAACTTTACAGTCACCTGTCTACTGTAATGAACCTTCATTAGTTAACTTTACACTCACCTGTCTACTGTAATGAACCTTCATTAGTTAACTTTACAGTCACCTGTCTACTGTAATAAACCTTCGTTAGTTAACTTTACATTGTGAGTGTTTCAATATGCGTCTGACATTAAAGTTGGTAATATTATCTCGATGGATTTAAAATTTTAAAAATATATTTTAGCTTCTCTACCAAATACTTAATCATTCTTTCCGACAGATGGCCCTGTTGAGTTGTAGGAACAAGTCGTGTAGGAGCAGCTGGAAAGTGTTTCTCAGTTTTCTCGTGTATTCTATCCACATAACGATATCAGAAGATTCATTCGGGTCTTTCTATATCCCTTTATCTCGATAAAAGTTAGTGGTAACTTCAATCTTATACTAAACCATAGAAGAAGAAACTGGACATTGTACTTACAGATGCTTTAAAATGGTCGTCTAACCTTCGTAAATGTAACACTTTAGAAGGTTAAAAACATGCACCATTTTATGGAAGGTGACATCACAAAGGAGATTTAGTTTTGGTTATTAAAATTATCAAAAATGTTGATGGAAGAGAATTTTTCACAAACCGCAAACTATTTGTAAAACTGCGTTTAAAACATCGATTATAAAAATCATTGTTGACTTTTCAGACTTTCTTCTAATGAACACATTTCATAAAACATTGTGATTACTTGAGTGAATTGTTTGGTTTTATTAAAGGCTGATACTATTTTATATTAATGTTAGTTATTAAATAGAATCATACATAGTGTCTTAAAAGTATGTTTATCTAAGCCCCCCAGTGGCTCAGCGGTATGTCTGCGGACTTACACGCTCAAATCCGGGTTTCGATACCCGTGATGGGCAGAGCACATATAGCCCATTGTGCAGCTTTGTGCTTAATTCTAAACAACAACAATATTTATTTAAATACATATTTATACATATGTTTTTATAAGTGACAGCCAAACATTTTCTTCTGACTTTACACCTGGTTTCAAGCAACTCATTGTTCTTCTTTGAACTATAAAGAAGAGGTTAGTGAAAGAAACCTGAAGAGTCCGTTAAACCAGAGGTAAACAGTGAAGGACTTCAGTTCTACCAGTTATAATGTGTGAAATAAATTACACGTCTTGCTATCATAAAAATAGCGTCAATTTCAGAAAATCTCATTTCGTATCATTCATTGATCGGGCACTAGATGCCTACAGATCGGTTCATACCAACTCACAATGATAACAATTAAGTGGTGAAGGGATTAGACAATAATCTTGGTGACTTGAAATAAAAATGTGTCTCAGAACCGTTGATATTGGTATTAACATTTTTATTGATAAGCAGAGAACAACGTTTTGGCATTTTTAGGTCATCTTCAGGTTAACAAAGAGAGAGTTTCCAACTGACCTTGTCGGACACTTATCTTAGGGACGAGAATATAACGGATACGGGAATATAGGGGCGCTGCAGATAGATATTAGGTTATTAATTAGTATAGGTATAAAGGTGTTCCTTTATATTCGTTTAATTATGGTGTTAGTTACTGTATAAGTAGGACATTTTCAATTTCGCGTTTGTTTATGCTTGTTTCTTTATTTAGTATTTGAGTGTTTTCTATGGTTATGTTGTGTTTATTTGACTTGCAGTGTTTGAAAACGTGTGAAGATTACTTTTGTGTTCTTTGAATCTGGTTTTCATTTTTTTGTTATTTCTCCAATATGAAAGTCAGTAAATACATAACGTGGGTATTTCTAGATATGTTACATCAACTGGCTCCTTTTCAAAAACTTTTTCAACTTTAAATACATTCATTCATAATCAAATAAGCCATAAAACATTACGCCCTCTTCTAGTACAGCGATGAGTCTGTGGATTTACAACGCTAAATTCATGGGCTCGATTCCCCTCGATGGGCTCAGCAATTAGCCCAATGTGGCTTTGCTAAAAGAAAAAAAACAAACAACTCAGCCCAACATTTAACAGTTTCATATTGTACCTCTGCCACAAACACACAAAACTTTAATGTCCAGTTTTGATGAAATCTTCCTCTTTAAAGAAGTCTCAAACACTGAAGTCTGCAAGATAGCTTTAGAACTTTATATCCAAGACCCCAACTCTCACTTAGCAACAATTATAGAATTCATTACCACATAAACTAACTCCACACTCAATAACTAAAACTAGCTACAAATAAATGGAGAATTCCGTGTCACCAGTTCTAACCAACATTTTTATGACAGATTGAATAACAAGCAATAAATTCATCCTTACACCCACCACTGTACTGATACAGGTATGTTGATCATACAACTGCTGGATTCACAGAACACACACTTACTAGTTTTTTCGGTCACATTAACTCAATACACCCCAACATTAAGTTCATCTGAGAACAGGAAAAACAACAAACTAACTAACTAAATACCATTTCCTAACCTGAAAATCACTAGAACTGATACAGAATTCAAAACGGAAATCCACAGAAAAATCACCCATATTGGATTATACATAACCTGGGACTCAAGAAACAAAACAAAAACTCAACATATTAAGAATCCAAATAAACACAGCCACAAAACTATGTTCACCATTGAAAAATTATACGCACACACCTAGTCCAACAACAAACAAACAACAATGAATCCCAAGATATAACAAACTATAAAACCTCACATTGCTGTACACCGTATGAACCCACAATCAGCGAAAAAATAACCAACATTTGGAAAAACTTATAACAAAACACAACATTCAGTAAGGAACAAGTTTATTCAAAAACCAGGTACAAAACAAATGTTCATACAATGTAAGAACTACGCTGAGAAACACCACGCCAACATAATTCATAAAACACAAGGCAACAACTGCCATGACTTTATATTGGAGAAACAAGCAGAACAATGGAAAGTTGGCTCAAAAACACAAAAAACAACTTTTAAACGTTTGTGAACAAATCAAGTAAACACAACATAACCACATAAAAATCAGTGATGTCTAGAAACCCAAACGAGCCGTTTTTGCATATAAAATAACCACATAAAACACCCATATACTAAGTAGGGAAACAAATATAAACAAACGCAAAATCAAAGAAGCCCTACTTATATACAACTACAATTAAACCAATATAAAGGAACACCTTTATACCTATACTAATTAATAGTATAACATCCAACTACAACGTCCACTATATTTCTGTACCTGTTTATGCTCTTGTCCCTAAGGTTAGTTGCAAACTCTTTCTTTGTTAGCCTTAAAATGAACTAGGAAGGTCTAAACGTTGTTTGCTGCTTGACAATAAAATTGTTTTCTCTCATACCAACAGTTCTCAGATACGAATAAGACAATAATATGGTGAAAGCCATGACACTCAGAACAGCTGTGATGATTCTCACAATTGACTCTGTAGCCGACTTCTGTTCTGTATCAGGTTCCGACTGTCTTCGTCCTGACCATTATTAAATAATATGAACATATCCAGATCAGTGTTAAATAATACGAACATATCCAGACCAGTATTAAATAATACGAACATATCCAGACCAGTGTTAAATAATACGAACATATCCAGATTAGTGATAAATAATACGAACATATCCAGACCAGAGTTAAAAATACAAACTTATTCAGACCAGTGTTAAATAATACGAAGATATCCTGACAACTGTTAAATACTATTAACTAATCCTCACAAGTCTTAACAATATCAAATTATTCTCACCACTGTTAAATAATACCAACTTATCCTGACCACTATTAAATAATACCACCTTATCCTGACCACACTTAAATTATAACAACCTATCCTGACCACTGTTGAATAATACCAAGTTATGCTGACTACTGTTAAATAATACAACTTATCTTAACTACTGTTAAATAATACCAACTTATCTTGACCACTGTCAATTAATACCAACTTATCCTGACCACTGTTAAATAATACCAATTTATCCTGACCACTGTTAAATAATACCAAATTATCCTGACCACTGTTAAATAATACCAATTTATCCTGACCACTGTTAAATAATACCAATTTATCCTGACCACTGTTAAATAATACCAATTTATCCTGACCACTGTTAAATAATACCAATTTATCCTGACCACTGTTAAATAATACCAATTTATCCTGACCACTGTTAAATAATACCAATTTATCCTGACCACTGTTAAATAATACCAATTTATCCTGACAAGCGTAAAATAATATCGACTTATCTTAAGAACTGTTATATTATACCAAGTTATCCTGACCACTATTAAATTATAGGAACTTATCCTGACCAATTTCGTATAATACAAATTTATTCTGACCAGTGGTAAATACCAACTTTGCCTGACCACACTTAAATTATACGAACTTTTTCTGAGCACTGTTAAATTATACTAGCTTATTCAGAATAGTGTTAAATATACCATCTTCCCTAACCACTGTTATATCATACCAACTAATCCTCATTACCAATAAATAATACCAACTTATTCTGAACTGTGTTAATGATACCAACTAATGCTGACTACTGTTAAATAATACAATTTTATACTGACCACTGTTTAATTTTACCAATTTATCATTTCTAGTGTTAAATAATACCAACTTATCCTGACCAGTTTTAATGATACCCACTTATCCTGACCATAATTCATAAATAATATGAATCGTTTAATTACAATCTTGGTAAATACATAGCATGGGCATTCTCCAAACATGTAACATCAGCCAGTTCATTCAACAAAAACTCTTTTTAATTTCAAATCTAATCTAAATCAACTAAATAAAAAAACCTTAATGGTCAGTTTCGATGATATATCTCTCTTTACAAAAGTCCTATCCGCTGAAACCTGCAAGATAGCCTTAGAACTCTATATCCGAGACCCTAACCCCTCAATAGAAATTCACGGCAACCAATTAACATACCAACATGTTATGACCAGTGTTACATAATACCATCTTATCCTGATCACTGTTAAATAATACCAACTTATCCTCAGCAGTGTTAAAAATACAAACAGATCTTGTCCACACTTAAAATATACTATCTTATCCTCACTAGTGTTAATAATGCCAACTTATCCTTAATACTATTAAAAATACCAATTTTTGTCTGGTGTTAATAATACCAAAATGACCCCACTTAAATTATTCCAACATATTCTCACCAATGTTAAGTAATACCAACTTACCTGGCCCCACTTAAATAATAACAACATATCCTGTCCACTGTTAAATTACACCAATTTATGGTGACCTATCAAATAATACCAATTTATCCTGACCACTCGTAAATATTACCAGCTTATCTTGACTAGTGTTAAAATACCAACTTATCCTAAACATAATCAAATAATACTAACTGATCCTGACCACTATCAAATGGTATCAATTTACTATGACCACTGTTAACTTATACCAACTTATCCCAACCATTGTTAATTACTACTAACTTATCCTGAAAAGTATTAAATAATACCAACTAATCCTTACCACTGTTAAATAATATCAACTTATCCTAACTACTGGTAAATTTTTCCAACTCATCTTGAAAAGTAATAATAATAATACCAACTTATCTTGACCAGTGTTAAACAATACCAACTTATCCTTAAATTATACCAATAATCCTCAACAGTGTTAAAAAACAACTTATTCTGACTACTGTTAAATAATACTGACATACCCTGTATAGTTTAATAATACTAAAATATCTAGACCATACTTAAATTATACCAACTTATCTTCCATAATGTTAAATAAATCTAACTTATCCTAACCGCTGTCAACTAATACCAACTTATCGTGATCCCAATTACATGATACGACTAATCCAGATCACTGTTAAATTATACCAACTTATCATGACCATTGTTATACAATACTAATTTATTTTGACCACTATTAAATAATTCAAACTTATTCTGACCCATGTGAAATTATACCAACGTATCCTGACAAGTGTCAATGATATCAACGTATCTTGACCAGTGTCAAATAGTACCAACTTATCCCGACCATTGTAAAATAATACCAACTACTATTGTCCACTGTTAAATAATATCAACTTATCCTCATCAATGTTAAGTTGTTATACGAACTTATCCTGACAAGTGTTAAATAATACAAATGTTTCCTTACCACTGTTAGTTATGTAAAAACAGCAGGACTACTTTTTACAATATATTTAAAGCAGTAGGACTACTTTTTGCAAATTATATAAACAGGACTTTTTTACAATATATTTAAACAATATGCTTACTTTTTACAATATATATAAACAATAGGACTCCTTTTTACATCGTATTTAAACAGAAACAATTTTTTTACAATATATAAAAACAACAGGACTACTTTTTGTAATATTTTAAAAAATAGGACAAATTTCTTTAGAATATATTGAAACATCATGACTAGGTTTTTGATACATTTATACAATAGAACTTCTTTTTACAATATATTAAAAACATGACTGCATTTTACAATATATAAAATAACTTTTACGATATATTTAAAAAACGTGAACCACTTTCTTAGACTATATTAAAACAATAGGACTACTTTTTAAAAGATATAAAAGCAACATGACTACTTTTACAGTATACTTAAACAAGAGAACCACTTGCTTTTGTAGTATATTGAAACAACAAGACTGATTTCTATAATATATTTAAACAATGAGACTACTTTTTATAATATATTAAAACCAGAACTAATTTTATAATATACTTAACCAAGAAAATTACTATTTTACATTATATAGAAACAACAGGAGTACGTTATGCAAAATATTAAAACAAGAGTACTACTTTTACAGTATATTTAAACAAGAGTACTACTTTTTAATATAATTTAAATAATAGAACCACGTTCTTTAGAATATATTTAAAAGCATAAGTACATTCCTTAGAGTATGTTTATAAACAGGACTACTTTCTACAATATTTAAAATAAAGGACTTCTTTTAGCAATATATTTGAACAAAAGGCCTCCTTTTTTATAACGTCCCCCAGTGGCTCAGCGGTATGTTTGCGGACTTACACGCTAAAATCCGGGTTTCGATACCCCTGATGGGCATAGCACAGATAGCCCATTGTGTGGCTTTGTGCTTAATTCAAAACAACATCTTTTTATAATATTTAAAAAGAACAAGACTATTTTTACAATATAATTAAACAATAGAACCACACACTTTACATTATACTAAACCATCTAGAGTACTTTTAAAAATATGTTTAAACAATAGGACCACTTTTCACAATATGTTTAAACAATAGTACCACTTTTTACAATATGTTTAAACAGTAGTACCACTTTTTTACAGTATATTTAAACAGAAACATTTTCTTTAGAATAAATAGAAACAACAGGACTACTTTTCACTATATTCAAAGAAAACAGGACTACTTTTTGAAAAAATATTTAAACAACAAAACCACTACTTTCTTTAGAATAAATAAAACAGTAAAAATACTTTTCACAATATATTTAAACAACAGAAGCATTTTCCTCATAATATATTAAATAACAAGTCTACGTTTTACAATCTATAAAAACAATATGACTACTTTCTTAAAATATATTTAAGCGGCATAACCACTTTCTTTGCATTATATTAAAACAACAGGACTGATTTTTACAATATATTAAAATAACAGGAGTATTTTTTACAATATATTTAAAGTACAGAACCATTTTCTTTACAATATATAAAACAATAGGATTACCTAACTTAGAATATATTAAAACCACATGACTACTTTTTACAATATATTTAATCAACAATCTACTTTCTCTACAATATATTTAAAAACAGAACCACATTCTTTACAGTATATTTAAACAAAAGAACTACTTTCCTTGTAATAAACACGTAATTTTCCAACAATACTTTCAGTTTTATATTGTTATTTTTGTTTGTTTCCAATTTATTCGTTAATATAACCCGAAGTGGTGTCCAAGTTGTTTTTACCTGTAAGCCCAAGTTTACAAATGACATTAAAATGGAAATTCTTTGCTAATGGTACTGTGACTAATATAGATAGTCGTCGTGTGGCTTTACACGAAATTATAAATAAAAATGAAAAATAAACTTATTTGTATACTTTCACAGCTGTTCATTCAAATAACGCAATAAATATTACATCTAATCCTCACTAAATACTTGACTATAAATATACACTTTACTTATTCTGATTCGGTAACAGTTGCCTATAGTACTATTATTTACGTCTGAAGTCTTACGTCTACGTATTTATTTAAATATCTAAAGTTTTCGGGACGTCGTCTAGAACATTCTGGGTATTCTAAGTGTACTTTACTATCATGTGTCTTGTAGGTAACATTTAACTTGAAACACTGAAAATATAGTTTGTAACAATATAAATAATGAATAATTTATTTTACATATTTAATTCGAAAATAACAGCATCAAATTCATATTCAAAATCTCTTCTGATCCTACACATTAGTAAAACTAAATGGGTGATAAAAACATTCTAATTTTCTCACCTGTTCATTTGTGTGTTTGTTACAATTCTTTTCTGTCAGTTGGTTTTAGTAGTTTAATTAAATCCCGTTAGGAGTCCTCATCAATGACGTTACGTTAATCGGAGTATTTCTCATAATTATCATTAATCAGTATTTTTTTATTTTTGTATTACATGTCGCCCTAGAATTGTGAATATAAGAGATTTTAAAATCGATTTTTTCTTAAAACGTTGTAATAAATTGTGAGCTTGTAGATGAAAACGTAAAGAATGGTTAAAACAGCTTAACAATAATTTATAGTTTGTGGTTGACGTTAATGGCTTAAACGTTATTCAGGCTTAGCACTATTTACTACAAAGACGGTGAATCATTACTCTTTCATAAGTGTATAGTTTAGTAAACTTTAAACCACTATATTTTAATATCAAAATATAATACACCGTTTAAAACATGTCATTTTTTTTTCTAATAAAATGTGAAGTTTGAATTATTCTGGTATTATAGATGGTTTCTTTTGGACCAAACACAATTCGGAGTTACTTCATTAAAAGTTAATATATAGTAGCCATATTCACTGTTTTATTAATGACTCTACCAGCACGTGTGTTAAACCTTCACAACTCTGTCTTTCTCACGTTCTTCAGTACACTGTACATGAATTCTAAGAAAATTATTTCTTTCTGTTCTGTTGAAAAATAACCTGAGTTTGGAAGGAACAGTGAGGTCAGGAAACGTGACGTTCTGTGGTAACTAGTTTAACACTGTGACTATGGGTAGTTTCTAGAAGTTTTCAAATTGTGTTTATAATTACTTCCTCGATTATGGTTATTCATACGTTTTTAATTTGTTACCAATTTAACAAAAGTGAGAACATTTTTGATGTCGAGAAACCTGCTTTCAATAAAAATGTGTATCAATAAAAGTGTTAATACCCATACCAGCCGTTGTTCTCTCCTTATCAATAAAAGTGTTAATACCCATACCAGCCGTTGTTCTCTCCTTATCAATAAAAGTGTTAATACCCATACCAGCCGTTGTTCTCTCCTTATCAATAAAAGTGTTAATACCCATACCAGCCGTTCTGAGATACATTTTCATTGAAAGTTGGAACAGTATCTTAGTAAACTAATTAAAAATGAAAGTTATTTGGTTTAATGTAACTCAACAATAAAAACAGTAAAATATATTTAACTCAAAATCTACAGTAAAATGTATTTAACTTAAGTCTACAGTAAAAATTGATTTAATGGAAGTAAGCAAAGTTATTTGATATAACGTGACTAAAATAACCTCGGTATATTAAACTGAACAGAAAAGATAAAAAGAAAAACCAGAAAAATTAGACATACACATACCAAGATAGACTAAAGTTTGATAAATAGATGGAAATAATGTAACATAAACTAATATATATACATAGATAAAAAGAAAGAGAGAATTTATACAAGCAGATAGACAGAATTTGTTTGTTTGTTTTTGAATTTCGCAGAAAGCTACTCGAGGGCTATCTGTGCTGGCCGTCCCTAATTTAACAGTGTAGGACTAGAGGGAAGACAGCTAGTCATTACCACCCACCGCCAACTCTTGGGCTACTCTTTTACCATCGAATAGTGGGATTGACCGTCACATTATACACCCCCAAGGCTGGGAGGGCGAGCATGTTTAGCGCTGATAGATAGAAAGAGAGATGGAGATAAACTTTATTAGCATAGAGATATGGATAGGGAGTTAAAAATAGAAATAAATAGATAAATAGAGAGATTGTTAATAAACAAGTATATAAAGATAGATAGATAAATTATCATAATTAAAACTTGTAATTAGTACCGTTGGCTTTATTGGTTTATCGATGATACAGATTAGTTGTTGGGAACAATCCACAGCTGACAAGTCGTTATGGTCCGAGGAGACTGTCTCCTTTTATCCACATCTATTTAGGAGACTCCAGAAAAGAAAGACGTTATTAGTTTACGTGTGTGTTCCACTAGTAAACATACTTCTAGACAGTAGATGTGTTCGAATACCATTGTTTAATAGTATGCATTTGAAGTACACCTGACGTAGGCTGACTGGTATAGGATTCTAATTTTACAAAGTCGAGATTTATAAGCACTTCACACTCTATATTTTTTTAACATCCTAAAACGATAGCTATGAAAATTTACATTTTAATCTACGTGTCATTAGAGACGCTAGAGAATTGTCAAAAGTCTAGCCTATGAAGTATACATATTTTAAAGAATGGTCTCTTAATGTGATTTTGAGAAACAAAACCTAAACCTGTAGATTTTAATTTCTGACGCTAGTGTTGAGATAATTAGTCGTAATTATCTATAAAAAAGTATATGAAGTGTTGTTAGTGTAGTCTATAGAATTTAAACTAGTTTCAGGTACGTCTCATACGAAGTGCTATTAATGTAGTCTATATAATTTAAGATGGTTTAAGGTACGTGTCATACGAAGTGTTGTTAATGTAGTCTATATAATTCAAGATGATTTAAGGTACGTGTCATACGAAGTGTTGTTAATGTAGTCTATATAATTTAAGATGGTTTAAGGTACGTGTCATACGAAGTGTTGTTAATGTAGTCTATATAATTCAAGATGATTTAAGGTACGTGTCATACGAAGTGTTGTTAATTTAGTCTATATAATTCAAGATGGTTTAAGGTACGTGTCATACGAAGTGTTGTTAATGTAGTCTATATAATTCAAGATGGTTTAAGGTACGTGTCATACGAAGTATTGTTAATGTAGTCTATGTAATTCAAGATGGTTTAAGGTACGTGTCATACGAAGTGTTGTTAATTTAGTCTATATAATTCAAGATGGTTTAAGGTACGTGTTATACGAAGTGTTGTTAATTTAGTCTATATAATTCAAGATGGTTTAAGGTACGTGTCATACGAAGTGTTGTTAATGTAGTCTATATAATTCAAGATGGTTTAAGGTACGTGTCATACGAAGTGTTGTTAATTTAGTCTATATAATTTAAGATGGTTTAAGGTACGTGTCATACGAAGTGTTGTTAATGTAGTCTATATAATTCAAGATGGTTTAAGGTACGTGTCATAAGAAGTGTTGTTAATGTAGTCTATATAATTCAAGATGGTTTAAGGTACGTGTCATACGAAGTGTTGTTAATGTAGTCTATATAGTTTAAGATGGTTTAAGGTACGTGTCATACGAAGTGTTGTTAATTTAGTCTATATAATTCAAGATGGTTTAAGGTACGTGTCATACGAAGTGTTGTTAATTTAGTCTATATAATTCAAGATGGTTTAAGGTACGTGTCATACGAAGTGTTGTTAATTTAGTCTATATAATTCAAGATGGTTTAAGGTACGTGTCATACGAAGTGTTGTTAATTTAGTCTATATAATTCAAGATGGTTTAAGGTACGTGTCATACGAAGTGTTGTTAATTTAGTCTATATAATTCAAGATGGTTTAAGGTACGTGTCATACGAAGTGTTGTTAATTTAGTCTATATAATTTAAGATGGTTTAAGGTACTCTTGTCCGTAGTTTCTTAGTCCTATTCCCACAGATAAACTATAGAAACAGTTTATTTACGGTTTTAATTGTTAACCTGTACATATTTTCTGTTGTGATAGAACACTTGGCCGTCCAGACCTAAATACTAATTTAACGGAAAGCTGAAGAGATCGAATCCCAGCTGCAGAAAAATAATAATAGATCATAAACCACAACACTTCAGACCGAGATACAACATTATCATGTGTTTCTAAACCACAACACTTCAGACTGAGATACAACATTATCATGTGTTTCTAAACCACAACACTTCAGACTGAGATATAACATTATCATGTGTTTCTAAACCACAACACTTCAGACTGAGATATAACATTATCATGTGTTTCTAAACCACAACACTTCAGACTGAGATATAACATTATCATGTGTTTCTAAACCACAACACTTCAGACTGAGATATAACATTATCATGTGTTTCTAAACCACAACACTTCAGACTGCGATACAACATTATCACGTGTTTCTAAACCACAACACTTCAGACTGAGATATAACATTATCATGTGTTTCTAAACCACAACACTTCAGACTGAGATACAACATTATCATGTGTTTCTAAACCACAACACTTCAGACTGAGATACAACATTATCATGTGTTTCTAAACCACAACACTTCAGACTGAGATACAACATTATCATGTGTTTCTAAACCACAACACTTCAGACTGAGATATAACATTATCATGTGTTTCTAAACCACAACACTTCAGACTGAGATATAACATTATCATGTGTTTCTAAACCACAACACTTCAGACTGAGATACAACATTATCACGTGTTTCTAAACCACAACACTTCAGACTGAGATATAACATTATCATGTGTTTCTAAACCACAACACTTCAGACTGAGATACAACATTATCATGTGTTTCTAAACCACAACACTTCAGACTGAGATACAACATTATCATGTGTTTCTAAACCACAACACTTCAGACTGAGATACAACATTATCATGTGTTTCTAAACCACAACACTTCAGACTGAGATACAACATTATCATGTGTTTCTAAACCACAACACTTCAGACTGAGATACAACATTATCATGTGTTTCTAAACCACAACACTTCAGACTGAGATACAACATTATCATGTGTTTCTAAACCACAACACTTCAGACTGAGATACAACATTATCATGTGTTTCTAAACCACAACACTTCAGACTGAGATACAACATTATCATGTGTTTCTAAACCACAACACTTCAGACTGAGATACAACATTATCATGTGTTTCTAAACCACAACACTTCAGACTGAGATACAACATTATCATGCGTTTTTACTGATTTTAATACACTTTTGTTGATCGTAGATATTTTCAGACAAGCAAAGCAGTAAGATTTGATTTGGCCTAATAGGGTCCTCCGATCCAGGAACGTCCTTATTGTTTGATCTTCTTTATAAATTACTGTTCTTCTGTTTGTTATTCATTATTGTGTAGTTGATTATTAACGCTGTTATGTGATTGGTTATTACAATTGTCACGTGTTTAATTATTGACTTTATCTCGTGACTGATTATTACGGTTACCATGTGGATGTTTATTAAGGTACTCACGCGCTTTGGAACTCTCAGGGTCATCGATATTCATGAAAAAATACGACTGCAATTAATATCAGCTCTGTTCTGTTTAAATATGAACAGTTTTAGACACTTAATTCATGCAGAATTGTTCGATCTTTAGACTATTAACATAAAGCTACACAATGGGCGCGTGGCTATCTGTGCTCTGCCCACTACAAGTAGAGAAACCATCACCGAGACAACGGACTGGGCGGACAAGCATAATGCTTTCGTTTCATATTTTCTTTAACATTTAACACAATGTCAAGTACTTCTCCAATTTCAGCTTCTGTTTGAAAGATATGTTTATGAAATTAAAAAGAACTATTTCTTGGGAGAACAAACCTTTTATTGTCTTTCAGGTGAACTCAAAAACTGGGATACGCAAGTTAGACCTCCCGAGTAAGATTTTACTCGTACGTGGTTGACCCTTGGTCAGAAATATCCATAACTCAGATCCACAGCCGAAAAGGAAGAACGTATTCAGTGACATTAAGTCTCGGATCCTGGACCGGGCATTCGAACCTGCAGTATAACCATCAGGCCATTTCAGGTCTCATACGTCTATTTTTTTTATTCTTCAGCTCGCCAGGAGGCCAGGTAAGGTATCTCTAAAAGTTCAAAGTTCAGGATATAATGGTATTTCGGTACTGTTTTAGTTCTAGCCCTGTTACTAACTGGCACGTCTGTATCTGTCAATATGTTGATGTGCATTACAGTATTCTGATGTTTCTGTCAAAGTATCAGTTTATTTGGATTGACTGTTGTTAAGCACAATGGGTCACAACCTGCAACCTGTACCATGCCCACCACGGGTATCGAAACTCGATTACCCCTTGATTGTTTTAGAACATGCATACACGAATCGATAACAATTTCTCTTTGATACTGAAAACGCCGTTCACGCATTTATTCTAATCATAAGTTATTTATAACAACTCTGACGATGTAATGGCGGCATATGACAGAAACTAAAAATATTTCGATAAACACTTTCAGAGACACATCTGGCAGCAAAACGGTGTTACACACACGTAGAACTAATTAGATAAGAATAATAAAATTTATTTGTTGTAAGTTGAAAGGTTTTTTTTGTGGAACTGAAACGACACTACATAACACAGGTTGGACGCGTGACTGTGAAGCCTCACCATGTAGTAGTCTATGTCGCTGTGTTTGTTCAAACTCTAACTGACGGTCGTGCATCTTGACAATAGGCCTGCAGCGAAATTTCGATTATGAAAGGCAATATCCAAAACACATCAGTACTTATTCTAACAGTGTTACTTCTTAGATATCCATAGGTTCTGGATCAAGCGAATTGGTCAGTATGTCTTGTTATGAAATAAAATATTTCTTTTTCATATTTTTAGGTATGTAGGGGTTGAGTCGAAGGTTTTATTTTCTTGAACCAATACTATTTTTCTGACCTAATTTTTGTAAGGCAAGCAGGTATTTTTGAGTAGTATAAAGGTTCTGTACAATAGTATGACAGTAAGTGGAGTTCGTTTTGGTCTTTACATCCATATTCCTATCTCTACTTTCCCTGTGATGTAGTATCCAAGTGTTACCATAATGTTTTCCCATATGCCGTGTATCACACTGATTGCTAATAAAAATGGCGCGAGACTTCTTCCACGTTGTTGAGTGTCACCACATGCTCTCATGTTACCAAAGTTACATACCGTCCACACAATTTTCAAAATAGTTTCTGAACCATAATTTGGTTTTCTATGGCTCTAATTTGATTAGTATTTCCAGTTTTTTAGCGACTGTACGCTTTCTTGTATGTTATCCTTCGGACTTTGTATGGTATTTTTCGTATTATTCATTTTAGTTATCGTAAGTCGTGAAAAGAATGTTTTATTAATAAACCCAAAATTGCAATAAGTTTTAACAATGAAAACAAAAAAAACAAACAAACATTGGTTTTATTCAATAAGTGATAAAAAGTTTTATCTACAGTGAATATATTTATAATTATTTAAATCTAATCATATAAAGTACACCAAACCTCCGTTATAAAACAATATCTGTTGTAAGTACGTTTCAAAATGTACACACCAATGTTGTTTTAAATATGTTTAGAAATATTTTGCTTATTACATTTGGTGGGATTTCTCAGTAATAATATGTTTGTTGAAGTTATCAGTAGATTTACTATTTCTACAAATATTGGACAAGTTACTTATTTCATATACATTTAATTCGGACAAAATACAACAACAAACTCTTATAATTGTATTGTCGAGGTCCGATCTGAATAACGCAATTATAACTAACAGTGAGTTTCATGTTTTAACAGGAAAACTTATATATTAACTAACACTAACAGTAAGTTTCATGTTTTAACAGGAAAACTTATATATTCACTAACACTAACAGTAAGTTTCATGTTTTAACAGGAACACTTATATATTAACTAACACTAACAGTAAGTTTCATGTTTTAACAGGAAAACTTATATATTCACTGACACTAACAGGAATTTCTTTCACTCATTAAATACTTTAAGTTGAAGTTTGATAACCAAAAACTCAAATATATTAACTTTCAATCGTAAATGTTTTGATAGTCTTGAAAACTAAATTTAATAACTATAATAACAAATTTCTTTATTTTAACAAGCTTAAATTCATAAGCTTCTTTTAAAAATTGTTGAAGTACATATATCAATGTTAGAATATGAAAACATTATTTGTATTACTGCAGAGTTCTAGAAAACCAATCACTTTTTTTTTGTTTAGCTTTCATTTCCTTATTTTTATGAGAAAAACTATTTAAAAATATTATTAAATTTTCAACAAACTTATTAACTTATTGTTGTAAAATACTATAATCACAAAATATATAAAGATAATTAATTATTGTCACATCATTTACATTTTTACTGCCTAAAGTGACAAACATTAAATTCAGCCACATCGTTTTATATGGTACTACTCAAGTCATGAACACTAAATACGGCTCCATCATTTTATATGGTACTACTCAAGTCATGAACACTAAACACGGTTCCATCATTTTATATGGTACTACTCAAGTCATGAACACTAAACACGGTTCCATCATTTTATATGGTACTACTCAGGTCATGAACACTAAACACGGTTCCATCATTTTATATGGTACTACTCAAGTCATGAACACTAAACACGGTTCCATCATTTTATATGGTACAACTCAAGTCATGAACACTAAATACGGCTCCATCATTTTATATGGTACTACTCAAGTCATGAACACTAAACACGGTTCCATCATTTTATATGGTACTACTCAAGTCATGAACACTAAACACGGTTCCATCATTTTATATGGTACTACTCAAGTCATGAACACTAAATACGGCTCCATCATTTTATATGGTACTACTCAAGTCATGAACACTAAACACGGTTCCATCATTTTATATGGTACAACTCAAGTCATGAACACTAAACACGGTTCCATCATTTTATATGGTACTACTCAAGTCATGAACACTAAACACGGTTCCATCATTTTATATGGTACTACTCAGGTCATGAACACTAAACACGGTTCCATCATTTTATATGGTACTACTCAAGTCATGAACACTAAACACGGTTCCATCATTTTATATGGTACAACTCAAGTCATGAACACTAAATACGGCTCCATCATTTTATATGGTACTACTCAAGTCATGAACACTAAACACGGTTCCATCATTTTATATGGTACAACTCAAGTCATGAACACTAAATACGGCTCCATCATTTTATATGGTACAACTCAAGTCATGAACACTAAACACGGTTCCATCATTTTATATGGTACTACTCAAGTCATGAACACTAAACACGGTTCCATCATTTTATATGGTACTACTCAGGTCATGAACACTAAACACGGTTCCATCATTTTATATGGTACTACTCAAGTCATGAACACTAAATACGGTTCCATCATTTTATATGGTACTACCTAAAATCTCAAACACCAAATACAGACACACTGTTTTACATGGTACAACCTAAAGTCACGAACACTAAATAAAGTACCACCGTTTTACGTGGTACAACCTTAAGTCATGAATATTAAATAAAGCCACAAAGTTTCACATGGTACTACTTAAAACAATAAACACGTGTGATGTTTAGGTTCAGAGTACATTACAGAACTTCATAAGAGTTGCAATAATGAATGACATTCTAGCAATAATATATAGCATATCGAATATACAACCAACATAGAAACCCACAGTCAATCCAATAGAGAACCTGTGCAGAAACACACAGTCAGTCAAACAAAGAACCTGTGCAGAAACACACTGTCAGTCAAACAAAGAACCTGAGTAGAAACACACTGTCAGTCAAACAAAGAACCTGTGCAGAAACACACAGTCAGTCAAACAAAGAACCTGTGTAGAAACACACAGTCAGTCAAACAAAGAACCTGGATACAAACACGCTGTCAGTCAAACAAAGAACCTGAGTAGAAACACACAGTCAGTCTAACAAAAAACCTGTGCAGAAACACACAGTCTGTCAAACAAAGAACCTGTGCAGAAACACACAGTCAGTCAAACAAAGAACCTGTGCAGAAACACACAGTCAGTCAAACAAAGAACCTGTGCAGAAACACACAGTCAGTCAAACAAAGAACCTGTGCAGAAACACACAGTCAGTCAAACAAAGAACCTGTGGAGAAACACACAGTCAGTCAAACAAAGAACCTGTGCAGAAACACACAGTCAGTCAAACAAAGAACCTGGGTAGAAACACACAACCAGTCTAACAAAGAACCTGGGTAGAAACACACTGTCAATCCAATACATAAATTATGTAAAAACACACAGTCAATCCAATAAAAATCCAGTGTAGAAACTCACACTCAATCCAATAAAGAGGCTGTGTAGAAACACACAATAAATCCAATAACAAACCTGTGTAGAAACACACAATGAATTCAATAATGAACCTGTGTAGAAACACACACTCAATCCAATAAAAGGGTCTGTGTAGAAACACACACTTAATCCAATAAAGAACCTGTGTAGAAACACCATAAGTGGAATAAAAAACAAGTACAGAGGTACATTGAACCGAAAAAGAACCAATCTTATGATACATCAGTGTAAGTTCAACTGGTCACAATTAGTTTTAAAATTGTCTATTGACTTTAGCGTAAGCTAAACTGTTCATAATTAGTTTTAAATTTACGTTTTTCTAGTTATTTATTACTAGATATAAAATGTAGGAAGAATTATAATTTTCTTTAAAATGTAAAAAAATTACTCATAAAAAAGCAATTATTCTAAAAGGTAATTTCAGTAAGTGTGAACTATTCAGTTGGAGAATAGAATGGTTGTATTAAGTCTAGCTCTAAAAACGTTTAGAAAAAACGTGAAATTCCTTTCTATTACGCGTTTCTCACATAAAACACAACGACTGTAATAGAGATAACTCAATTTCCTAAAAATGTTCTACCGAACGCTTTTCATCAATCTGAAAAATATCAAACTTTAACTTTTTTTACGAGTTTTAGTTAAACTACGGTGTCAAAGTTGTGCTTCTCCAACGGTCCAAAGCTTTTGAAGGATATTACTTTATAATCCTTCGGTAAAGTTTATAGACACATTCAGCTTACTAGTGAATTCTGGTCCTTTCTACAGGACTATTGAGTTTCAATACTAAAGTTGAATATCAAATATTATATAATTCTAGTTGTAGCAGAACACTAAAGTACAGAAAAGTTCTAACCCTATTAAATCTGGAACTACAACACTGACACACTCTAGTTTCATCTAAAGTTGAAATTGCAGACTCTTCGATCTAGTCCAAACTCAAAGTTGAACTACAAGAAACGCAAACTAAAAAATATTTCATTTTAAGTCCCTAGAACAACAATTAAAAACCATAATCCATGTTTTACTCTACTAAAAGTTATATTTACTGAATCCATGTATTACTCTACTAAAAGTCATATACTTGTTGTTATATTTACTGAATCCATGTATTACTCTACTAAAAGTCATATACTTGTTATATTTACTGAATCCATGTATTACTCTACTAAAAGTTATATACTTGTTGTTATATTTACTGAAGTTTAACATGTTTATAGTATAAAATTTGCAAATGAGCTCCATTTGAACTTGAAATTGTCACAATAACTAAGCCTCCGTCACGTGTGAACTAGATATTGTGAAAACTGTTTAATTCGTATCCCTTGTCTGGTTGAAGTTAAAAAAAATAAACTGTGGCCCAACTTGACCTTTAAATTACAAAATTACTGAACTCTGGTGTCATCTGAACTTGGAACTAGAAGTAATATTGAGTTTTGGTTTTATTTAGTCTTTAATTAACAAAAATGTTCGATTTTGTCTTCATATGAACTTTAAATTACAAAATTATTGTTCTCTCGGTCTAGTAACTTATGTTACATATTTACAACAGCAAAGTGTATTGTATGTTACATAATTACAACAGCAAAGTGTATTGTATGTTACATAATTACAACAGCAAAGTGTATTGTATGTTACAAAATTACAACAGCAAAGTGTATTGTATGTTACAAAATTACAACAGCAAAGTGTATTGTATATTACATAATTACAACAGCAAAGTGTATTGTATGTTACAAAATTACAACAGCAAAGTGTATTGTATGTTACAAAATTACAATAGCAAAGTGTATTGTATGTTACAAAATTACAACAGCAAAGTGTATTGTATGTTACAAAATTACAACAGCAAAGTGTATTGTATATTACATAATTACAACAGCAAAGTGTATTGTATGTTACATAATTACAACAGCAAAGTGTATTGTATATTCATGATTATTGGACAACTTGTTGTTGAACAGTGATAACTTATTGTACTACAGGTTTTTATAGACAAACATGCTATAATTAATCGTTACTAACTAACAATAAATGACGTCTAACCAACTACTTTACACTAATTTCAACAACTTTTAAATTCAAAATTTGTTATAGGTGTTTTATTATAACCATCAAGTTAATATATTATTAACTTTTCAACATTTGATTACTAAATTATTTATTATAAACATCTAGTGCTCATTGTAACCATCTAACTGTTATATTATTTTTATAATCTTGTATTTTTTTCTTTTAGCCATCTAGTTCTTATATCATTTATTGTTACCATCTGATTCTTATGTTATTTAATGTAACATCTACACCTTGTGTTATTTATTTTAGCCACCTAGTTTCTATATGATTTATTATAACCATTTGATTCTTATATTAGCTATTGTAACCATATAGTTAGTATATTATTTATCCGAAACATCTTATTTTTATATTTATTTATTGTAACTATCTGATTCTTATATTATTTATTGTATCCATCTGGTTCTTATATTGTCTATTGTAACCGTCTAATTATTATATCCTTTGTTATAAGGATCTGATCTCTCTTCTATTTATATCATCTAATTCTCATGTTATTCATTTTAGGCATTTGGTATTTATATTATTTATCATAACCATACGGTGCTTACATTGTCTGTTAGAAACATCTAGTTCTTTATTATTTACTGCAACCGTCGAGTTTTTGTATTATTAATCCAGTGTATAATTTTTATCGTACTGCTAACATAGTTCTTGTTACATCATGAGGAATATCTCATATGCTAATAGACAGCAGTAATACATTAACATCTTTATTTCCGCGTTACTTCATTAAAAAACACAGGATTTTTAACCTGATAAAGAATATTTCTCATCACATATGGGGGACTTTATAGGTGTTATTGACACATTATGACATGTGAGATTGAGAACATTATTATAAGAGAACATGATACTTAATTATGGTTAATAGTAACAGTAGGTTTAAGAAAGAAGTACTGACATTGTACTTAATTAATTTTATTTTATAATGCTCAGTACGGAAATGAAATAACGATTGTCTTGAGAATCGAATATCTGAAGCGGTAATAATTGGTTAATAATGTATCAATTACGTTTAATAAGTTGTTAATTAAATTACTGATCTGATAATTAGAAACTAGTTAAAAATTATGGTTCGTTAAATTAGTTATGTTTTAATGTTTTCAGTAATAAGGACTTAAGAAACTCTTTCTACTGTAATAAAACTATCAATGACACATTTCATCAAATCGAGTGGAGGACATCACAGACGACCAGCTAGCGCCACCTGTCTGAACTTAAAAATAGTGAATGAGCACAACGGAACAGAAGTAAAATCATATTTTTCAGACGATAAAGAAAGTTTAATGTATTAATAACAATTATATTACTTAGTCTATCTGTAATAACACTGGTCATACAGCGTTTGTAAAATCATGTAATTCAACGTAACTGGTCTATCTATAATAACACTAGTCATTTACAAAATCATATAACTTAACGTATCTGTTTTATCTGTGGTATCACTGATCAGTCAGAGCTTATATAATCATATAACTCAACGTAACTGGTCTATCTATAACAACACTGGTCATACAGAGTTTAGAGTACCATGTAACTCAACATATCTTGTCTATATATAACAACACTGGTCATACAGCGTCTGTGTTATCATGTAACTCAACGTATCTGGTCTATTTATAATAACACTGGCAATACAGCGTTTATAAAATCATATAACTCAACATATCTTGTCTATATATAGTAACACTGGTCTTGCAGCGTTTATAAAATCATATAACTCAAAATATCTGGTCTATCTCTAATAATGATGATACAACGTTTATATAATCATATAACTCAAATGTCTTGCCTAATTTATCGATAATAACACTAGTGATACAGCGTTTAGAAAACAATATAATTCAACTTTTATGGTTTACCTATAATAACACTAGCTAAACAGCGTAATTGGTTAACATTCATCCAATGAGAAAACAGTGCATTAGCCAATGAGATCAGTTATACGATGCACAGTAGAAGTAGGTTGATCCAGTCATGGATCTTAAGATAGAAAAGCCGAATTATGAGCGTCCAGAAACAGTTTAAAGTAATATTTAATGGAAAATGTTCCGTAGCAAAGAAAATGCCAAATCTATATTTCTGTGACAGTTGTAGTCAAGATTCCGAAGTGGTCACCTGATAATAGTTCTGCCAATAACAAAGGTTGTCGAGCTAGAAAGTTGAAACTCTCAGATTTTGTTAACAACCTTGGAGAATAGTAAGAAACATATTAGCATGAAATTATATCACTGACCGAAAACTGAACACAAAAGTACACCGAGTAAGATTTGAAACGCATGATATTAAAAGATGAATGCAGGGTCCCCGTGTGGGTGAATTATGAAAGCGGTGGTCTGTTAGTTGTGGCCAGTTACTAGTCAGTTGTTAAAGATTAAGGTCAGTAAAAGAAACACTTTATTTCTTTGTCCTGAAAAGTTTCTTTTTAGGTTCTATTGTTTATATTATGTTATAATATCGAAATGCTATCAAACAAATTGACTTAATAATAAGTGTGTGTTTTCCTAACAGCAAAGCCACATCGAGCTATCTGCTGAGTTCAACGAGGGGAATCGAACTCCTCATTTTAGCGTTGTAACTACGTAGACTTACCGCTGTACTGGAGTTGGGGGCAACTTATCACTAGAAGTGAAGGGTTATTTATATACATAAATATAACTTGAACTGTATTATATACCAAATCCATTCTTTCCAAACATGATTTTCTCTGAGATCCACAATATAACTCTTGGTAATGTTAATGTTCCTGTTTCACACCGAACACTTTTGGGATACAATGTGTTATTCCTTTATTTACTCATCTTGTTGCTAACGTTTCATACCATACGTTGTTCTGGTTGCAATATTTATATATTTCGCACCATTCATTGTTCTGGTTACAATATTTATATGTTTCACACCATTCATTGATCTGGTTACAATATTTATATGTTTCACACCATTCATTGTTCTGGTTACAATATTTATATGTTTCACACCATTCATTGATCTGGTTACAATATTTATATGTTTCACACCATTCATTGATTGGTTAATATTATGTGTTTCACACGGTCTGGTTAATATTATATGTTTCACACCATTCATTGCTCTGGTTACAATATTTATGTGTTTCACACCATTCATTGTTCTGGTTACAATATTTATATGTTTCACAACATACATTGATCTGGTTACAATGTTTATATGTTTCACACCATTCATTGTTCTGGTTACAATATTTATATGCTTCTGGTGATATTTTTACCCAAACAGTTTTTTCTCACTTCTTAATCCAGTGTTGTCCTAACTGATTTAATTTTTTTGAAGTCCTTGTTTCAAATTCTTTACTCCTTTCGTGTATTTGAGTTTCTGTTTTAATGTTGCAGTGAAGAATCGCTTATTAAACGGTTTTTCTGTAAAACTAACTTGAATGTCACTCATATTTAATCCTCTGTTAAGACCACATTATTGTATTAATAAAGACAGCTCTTCAGCTCTTATTCTGTGACTTTCTTTCTGTTCATGTTATAAATCTGTTTATTGTGATATCTTTTCAGTATTACAATATTCTCTTAATATTTCAGTGAAATATTATGTACTTTGGACACGTGATTTGAGCAAAGGTTTATTTTTCCTGTATTTTTTGTTCGTTTTTTGAATTTCGCGCAAGGCTACTCAAGGGCTTTCCGTCACCAGCCATTCTTAATTTAACAATGTAAGACTAGAGGGAAGGCAGCTAGTTATCACTACCAATTGCTAACTCTGGGGTTACTATTTTACCAATGAATAGTAGGATTAAAGGTAACATTGTAATGCCCCATGGTTAAATGGGCGAGAATTTTTGGTGCGATGGGGATTCGAACCCACGACCCTCAGATTACGAGTCGAACGTCTTAACCCACGTTGCTATGCCTGGCCTTGGTAGTCTTACTGTGATAGCATGTATATTAACAGCGTATTTCTTATAATAACGTATTTTCATTAACACCGTATTTTGTGCAATAAATTATTTTTTATTAATAGTACATTTTCTACAGTAAAGTGTTTTAATTAGCAGCTTATTTCCAACTAAAATGTTTACGTAATGCGATTTATTGTTTGTTTGCTCGTTTATTTTGAATTTCGCGCAAAGCTATTCGAGGACTATCTGCGCTGGCCGTTCCCAGTTTAACAGTGTAAAACTAAAGGGAACGCAGCTAGTTTTATAGAAACGTACCATAAATTGGGGATCCGGCATGGCCCGGGGGTTGGGTTGCTCGATTCGTAGTCTGAGAATCGCAAGTTTCCATCCCCCTCACACCAAACCTGCTCACTCTTCTAGCCGTCGAACCACAACAAAATTTTCATTCAATCTCACTAGTCGTTGGCAAAAGAGTAGCCAAAGTGTTGGCGGTGGGTGGTGAGGATTAGAAGCCTTTCCTTTAGTGTTCAACTGTTAAATTAGGGGGGACTAATGCAGACAGCTCTCGAGTAGCTTTGCGCAACATTAAAAAACAAACTTCTCCAAATGTACTATCAGACACGTAACTATCACATGTCTGATGACCAAGGATCGAATCTCAGTCTCTACCAATGTAAAAAAAAAGATATTGATGAATACAAGTCTTCTTTCTAGAGTTACTCTGCTAAATTAGAGACAACTGATGCATACAGCTCTCCTTCAGTTTTACTCGAAATTCCCAACAAAGTAAACCTAGAAAGTTGGTTGATTGTATTTTATGGCAGCAAACATAGATTTTAAGCCCCCTGGTGTGTCTGTGTAAGTAGAACTTTTCTTGTTAGTGAATGATATTTAACGTACACTAAAGAAGATTGATACCACGTAAGATGAAGATTGTTGGACTTTTTTTTTAATATTTCGACCGTTTCCTTTGGGTTGCTGGGCGGATAATCGATTGGTCCTCGGTTCGTGGCGTGTTATAGAAGTGAAACTAACTTGCGTTACTCTGTAAAAACAGTCGAACATAGCCGATTCTGTTGGTTGAGTGACTTTTCTCTGGTCAGTTATTTAAAGTTAGTAATGCCTACATCTGAAAATCTCTGGGCCTTGTACATGAACCTTGATCCACACACGCACCAGATGGCGTTCAAAAGTTTCTCCTTCTGTTCTTTGTCTCGATAGTTTTGTAACAACTTTCGGTAAACGACACTTGAGATTAATAGCTTTATTGTTTTCCGTTTTTAATGGAAAACTTCTATTTTGAACTGCTATAAAATTATCTTGAAACTTGTTTAACTATAGAGCCACTCTGAACACCATCTTTGTTATAATGTTTTCTCTGTTTAGAAACAAAGAACATTTAACTGAAGTAAATAACAAGTTTTGTCACTAATAACATTAAAACAAACTCACTTTTCCACAGCACATCCATTGAAACCTTTGAAACCTATATTTCCTGTTTTGCAGTAACCTGGTTGGTGAGATGACGTAATGATTTAACCTGAAGTTAAACATGTAGTCTTGTGTACGCACTAATACAGAATATGTCACAGTACATAGCTTAGCATGGCTGGTATTACATCAAAAATGACGAGTTTCTGTTCACAGCACTTTTGGTGGATTTAGTTTTCCTCTTACTCAAGATATTTCTGTTCCTGACAGCCTTACATATTAATATAAACCACACTTCCAACTCCAAACGGTTTTACAGTATTTGTATGACCTGTAACAATGGTTGTTAATTCTGTGACTCTTCATGTGGTCCATGTTTCCAGGTAAAAAATCAACGAGATACACAGTATTTCTTATTGACTTACATCCATTGTAAATATGTGTTCTATTGTACAATGTTTAAGGTGAAGTGATTTGTACAAAAGGAAGACACACTTAGACAGATCGGTAATTTCATGAAACAATTCATTTCTCATTGAGACATCAGAGATCAGTGTAACTTATAGAATACTCTACAGGACAAGATCCATTGTACTGGACAGGATTCACTGTGATGGAGAAGTTAAACTGCACAGGACAGGATTCATTGTAGCGGACAAGTTCAATGCAGACCGTGTTTAGTGTAGAGAAAGATATATTAATGTAGACAGTGTTTAGTATAAAGAAAGATATATTAATGTAGACAGTGTTTAGTATAAAGAAAGATATAGTGAAGTAGCCGAGTTTGGTTTACAAAAGGATATATTAAAGTAGACCATGTTTAATTTACATCAAGATATATTAAGTAGACTGTGTTTAGTTTACAGAATGATATATCAAAGTAGACCGTGTTTTCTTTACAGAATGCAATATTAAAGTGCACCGTGTTTCGTTTACAGAATTATATCTTAGAGTAGACAGTTTTAGTTTACAGATAGATCTATTAATATAAACAGTATTTAGTTTACAGAAAGAAATATTTAAGAAAACCGTGTTTGGTTTACAGAAAAATCTATTGAAGTCGACCGTCTTTCGTTTAAAAAACATATATTAAAGTAGACCGTGTTTGGTAAACAGAAAGATATATTGAAGCACACCGTGTTCGGTTTACAGAAAGATGTATTGAAGAAGACCGTTTTTAATTTACATAAACATATATTTAGTTTACAAAATAATATATTAATGTAGATTGTGTTTAGTTTACGAAATGATATATTAAAGTAGCCCGTGTTTAGTTCACAGAATGATATAATAATGTAGACCGGGTTAATTTGCAGAAAGGTATATTCATTTAGACTGTCTTTAGTTTACAGAATTATATATTAATGTAGCCCGTGTTTAGTTCACAGAATGATATAATAATGTAGACCGGGTTAATTTGCAGAAAGGTATATTCATTTAGACTGTCTTTAGTTTACAGAATTATATATTAATGTAGCCCGTGTTTAGTTCACAGAATGATATAATAATGTAGACCGGGTTAATTTGCAGAAAGGTATATTCATTTAGACTGTCTTTAGTTTACAGAATTATATATTAATGTAGACCGTGTTTAGTTTACAGAATAATATATTAATGTTGACGGTGTTAAGTTTACAGAAGGATATATTAATGAAGTCCGTATTTAGTTTGGCGAAAGGTATATCAATGTTGACTGTGTTTAGTTTACAAAACGATATATTAATTTAAGCCGTGTTTAGTATACAGACTGATATATTATTGTAGACAGTGTTTAATTTACAGAATGATATATTAATGCAGACCGTGTTTAGTTTACAAAAAGATAAAATTATGTAGACGATGTTTAGTTTACAGATTGTTTGCTTGTTTTTGAATTTTGCACAGAGCTACTCGAGTGTTATCTGTGCTAGCCGTCCCTAATTTAGCAGTGTAAGACTAGAGGGAAGGCAGCTAGTCATCACCACCCACCGCCAACTCTTGGGCTACTCTTTTACCAACGAATTGTGGGATTTACCGTCAAATTATACGCCCCCACGGCTGGAAGGACGAGCATGTTTAGCGCGACGTAGGCGCGAGTTTAGTTTACAGAATGATATATTAATGTAGACATGTTTCGTTTATAGAAATGTATATTAATGCACACTGTATTTAGTTTATAGAATGATATGTTAATATAGATTGAGTTTAGATAACAGAGAAAAATATCAATGTTGAATGTGTTTAGTTTGCTGAAAGGTATATTAGTGTAGATTGCATTTTATTTAGAGAATGATATATTAATGTAGACCGTGTTTAGTTTACAGATTGATATATTAATGTAGACGTATTTAGTTTATAGAAAGGTATATTAATGCAGACTGTATTTAGTTTACAAAATGACATATTGAATTAGACCGCGTTTCGTTTACAGAAAGGTATATTAATGTAGATTTTGTTTTGTATACCGAATGATATATTAATGTAGACCATGTTTATATTATAGAAAGATAGATTAATGTAGACAGTGTGCAGTTTGCAGAAAGGTATATTAAGGTAGACTGTATTCAGTTTACAGAATGACATGTTAATGTGAGCCGATTGTAGTTTATAGAAGGGTAAATTAATGTAGACTGTGTTTAGTTTACAGTGAAATCAAATAATGTTGACGGTACTTAGTTTAAAGAATGTCATATTAAATTGAACCGTGTTAAGTTCACAAAAAGATATATTAATGTAAACCATGTTTAGTTTACAGAATGATATATTAAAGTAGACTGTGTTTAGTTTAAAAAAGGCATGTTAATTTAATGTGTTAAGTTTACAGAAAGGTATATTAAAGTAGGCCGTGTTTAGTTTACAGATCGATATATTAATGTACACGGTATCTAGTTTAGAAAATGATATGTATATGTAGACCGAGTATAGTTTAGAAAAAGATATATTAATGTAGTCTGTGTTTAGTTTACAGAAAGATAATTTTATGTAGACTCTGTTTAGTTTAGAGAATGATATATTATTGTAGACTGTGTTAAGAATCCAGAAAGGTTTATTATTTTAGACTATGCTTAGTTTACAGAATAATACATTAATGTAGACCGTGTTTAGTTTACGGAAAAGTGTATCAATGTAGACGGTATTTTGTTTGTAGTATGATATGTTAATGTAGACCGAGTATAATTTACAAAAATGTATATTAAAATAGTCTGTGTTTAGTTTACAGTAAGATATATTAATATAGACGGTATTTAGTTTACAGAATGATATCTTAATTTAGACAGAGTTTAGTTTACAGAAAGGTATATCAATGTAGTATGTGTTTAGTTTACAAAATGATATATTAACGTAGACCCTGTTTAGTGAGGAGAAAGGTATATCAATGTAGACTGTGTTCTGTTTCTGAGTGATATATTTTATGTGGACTGTATTTTTTTTACAGAATGATATATTAAAGTACACCGTGTTTACTTTACAGAATTTATATTAATGTGGACCGTGTTTAGGTAACAGAAAAGTATATTATTGTGGACTGTCTTTAGTTAACAGAATGACATATAAATTATATTTATGTAGACTGTGTTTAGTTTACAGAGAGGTATATCAATGAAGACTGTGTTCAGTTTACAGATTGAGACATTAATGTAAACGTATTTCGTTTATAGAAAGGTATATTAATGTAAATTGTATTTAGTTTACAAAATGATATGTTAATGTAGACTGAGTTTAGTTTACAGAGTGACATATCAATGTTTGCAGAAAGGTATATTAATATAGACTGTGTTTAGTTTAGAGAATGATATATTAATGTATACTGAGTTTAGTTTGCAGAAAATAATATTAATGTAGACGGTGTTTAGTTTAGAAAATGACATATTAATGTAGACCGTGTTAATTTAGAGAAAGGTATATTAATGTAGTCTGTGTTTAGTTTACAAAATGATATATTGATGTAGATGGAATTTTGTTTACAGAAAGGTATATTAATGTAGACTGTGTTTAGTTTATAGATAGGTGTATTAATGTAGAACATGTATTAGTTTACAGAAGGATATATTAATGTAGTCCGTGTTTAGTTTAGAGATAGGGATATTAATGCAGTCTCTATACAGTTTACAGAAAAATATATTGAAGTAGACCTTGTTTAATTTACATGAAAGTATATTAAGTAGACCGTGTTTTATTTACAGAGTGATATATTAAAATAGCCTTTGTTCAGTCTACAGCATGATATAATAGAGTAGACCGTGTTTAGTTTAAAGAAAAATATATTAATGTTGACCCTGTTTAGATTACAGAAAAATATATTGAATTAGACTGTTTGGTTGTTTTAGAAAGATATATTGAAGTAGACCGTGTTTGGTTTACAGAATGATATATTAATGTAGTCCATGTTTAGTTTACAGAAAGGTGTATTTATGACGACTATGTTTAATTTACAGTATGATATATTAATGTAGACCATGATTAGTTTACAAAATGATATATAAAAGTAAACCTTGTTTAGTTTACAGAATGATATATCAAAATAAATCGTATTTATATTACAGTATGATATATTGAAGAAGAACGTGTTTCGTTTACAGAAATATATATTAATGTAGACCGTGTTTAGTTTACACAATGATATATTAATATTGTCCTATGTGTTTAGTTTGCAGAAAGGTATATTAATATAGACTGTGTTTAGTTTAGAGAATGTGATATTAATGTAGACCTTGTTTTATTGACAGATTGGTATGTTAATTTAGTCCGTGTTTGGTTTACAGAATGACATATCAATGCAGACCGTATTTAGTTTATTCCTTAACATTGAGCTGTTCTTTCAAACCAAGTTGTATATTTTGACAGAAGCTTTCAAACCAAGTTGTATATTTTGACAGAAGTTTTCAAACCAAGTTGTATATTTTGACAGAAGTTTTCAAACCAAGTTGTATATTTTGACAGAAGCTTTTAGATGCAGAATATTTGAAAAAAAAACCAACCTGACAGCGAAGTTATATTTGATTTAATGAACCTGCTAAGTCTTTGTATTTTGTTTGAAATATTTCCATAAAATCGTGTTTTTGTTTAGAAAACCATGGAAACTGTTTATAAAGCTTAAAATTACTTGATCCATATAAAACCAATGATGAAACCAATTATTCTAGTGTTTGTAAGTTAGTGAAAATGTAAGTTACTCAGCTGGTTAGTGTTATGAATATTGAACTTACATTTCGATAACGAAACAGAATTACAAAATAAGATAAATTGGTGAATTGTGTTTACAAGAAGTTTATCTGTACTTGTAAACCTACTGGTGAATGATTATTACTCTCTTCGTGAAATAAAAGTCTATTTTTATCTATCGTTAAGTGGATTGAATTTCAGTATTCATTATTTTACTAATAATTTGAAATACCACCCGACAATAGTGAGTAAAAACATTCTTGATGACGAGAAACCCCCTTGACATAAAAATGTATCTCAGAACAGCTGGCATGGATATTAACACTTTTATTTATCATTCTGACTCTCCCTTTGTTAACCTGAAGATCACCAAGGAAGGTCCGAACGTTGTTCTCCGCATATCAATAAATGTGTTAATACGAATACCAGTCGTTCTTAGATCAATTTATATTTCAAGTAGGTTTCCCCTCATCAAGCCTTATTTGAATACTTTTTATTAAGCGCCATCTGGTGACCTTGGTATGTTATTGTGATAAAAATGAAAAATATTTACAAAAGTGTTTTTAAGGTTTCATAACCTAATTCAATTACACTTACATTTGTATTTGCAGACGTTCTGAAAAGGAAAGACAAACCTAACTTTAACATTAACGCGATTCAAGCCAGATGGCGCTTTGATCTTTTATATTCTAGCATCGCCAGCATTTTGATCTAATTAGGCTAATTAGGGAAGAGATTTTTTGCTTTTATTTTTGTAGAAAGAAAGCGTTTGATTTTAGAAAAATAGGTCAGACACGATGTTCAACCAGTGATATTGTTCAGGGACCGTTTTCTAAATCGATAAGCAAAGAATAAACCACAGGCAGAAGTTACAAAAAAATGTTGATGTGAGGTTTGTTTTAAACTCAACACCAGTATAGTCGAGTATTAGAAGTCTTAGTAAAAGTAAATGGTTCAGGACATTGTTTCATCTCAGATTAGTGCGTCGTAGTGGTTGTTGTTTTTTGTAGTTTGAGACATAATATTTTATAGTTAACATATTATTATTATTTTTCTATTATTATTAATATTTTATTATTAACAGATAATTATTATTTTTATATTATTATTAATATTTTATTATTAACAGATAATTATTATTTTTGTATTATTATTAATATTTTATTATTAACAGATTATTATTATTTTTGTATTATTATTAATATTTTATTACTAACAGATTATTATTATTTTTTATTCTGTTTAATATTCTTACAGTATGTTTTGTTAAATTATGACTCATTCTATAGAAAACAATATTAATAAATTGAACATTTCATCATATTGATTATTTTGATATTTTTAAAAACGTGTTGCATTAAATTTTAAATGTACTTTATTAAATACTTAGACTTTAAGTAAGAATGGAAATCTAAAATTGGATAACATATTTTAAATTAAGTAGCATACTCTTTGTTTAAAATACGGTGTGTGTGAAATACGTTTCAGTTCCATTAAAGGCAGCAGTGGTTTCTTTGATAATATAGAAAAATCAACACTAAAAAGTGTTAGAATAAGATGTGGACATGTTTCTGGCTCAAAACTTCCTGAAGCTAATAGCATAAATAATGTTAAATATGTATATAAAGTTTGTGTTTACTTAGTTTACAAAGTCCAACTTTAGTCATTAAGTTTCTGGTCGGATACAGTTTTGTGAGCCAATATACAAGTTTCCTCTAAGACGGAATATAGTAGAATATAGATGAGGTTTTAAAGTCGAGTTTTGTTGATTTAAAATTGTACGAAAATATCGGTGTGTATAAATATGTTTGAACAGATATACTGAAAGTAAGGACCTAGTCTACAATACTCACCGCCAACTCTTGAACTATTTTTGTTTGCTCGAATAACCATTGGTCGTATACGAGTATTTCAAGCAAATTCCCAAATTATGGAGTTTTATTTTTGCAGAAATGGAATGCAAACCATGAATCTTTGTATTCATAATCTGTACATGCGAAAAACTAGATCTCAAACTACTTCGTAAGGCTGCATTAAAGAAACACGTTATTTTATTCCTTACTGATAAAATATGGAAACCTTATTTTAAATAGAAGTTTTTCCTGACATCTGCTGGTGTTTCTAAGACTAGTTATAAAGATCGAATGGTGAGGTCAGTAGAAACAATAAACACTAAATATTGAAGTAAGTAATTACTGAAGTATTGTAAGATCCGTAATGTTACATCTTAAGTGCTGGTCTGACAACACGACTTAGTTCTATTGGTGAATTAGCTCACCTTAGATCTGGCTGAACCAGAGAGAACCATTTGTTGTAATATAAACCCCAGAAATAAAGAAACCAACAGGTCTGACATTCGTGGTAAAGGTGACATAAGCTGGATTTGTAGGAGACAAAAGAAAGATCTGTAGCATTATTTCTGATTGGAAGCAGAAACTAGAGAGATTAACAATATTTTATCCGAACTCCGAGGTCTATTGATTTTCAATGTTTCACCTTCCATAGCAAAATCATAACGTTTTACAATATTATTCCTCGTATACGTACACGAGACGGACAAAATGGTGGTTCCTTTGAAAATTTTGTTAATTTGTTTTATATCTTATTACATAGCAGAAAAATATGCAAGACTGCACGTTTTTAGAACGTACTCAACAAAATAAAGTTTATCGTGAAATGTGTGGTGCACCTGCTGTAGTTACTCATGCCTTCTTGTTACAGTTAGCCAACAGAATGATCAAACAAGTTTATCTGCAAATGTGGAATCATTAAGAGATATTTTAGAAATAACAGAATTAATATTAATCCGATTGAAAATTTATGGGCCGATTTAAGCCGGTTAACGAAATATCACAAAGAAACACGGACAATGAACTTTTAGAAGTACTCGGAGAAGGACGGCACTCAATCAGAGAGGAATATCTGTACAAACTAATTGAAAACACGTGAAGCAGTACTGAAACCTACGGGAATACCAACTGTGTATTAACTTGTGAAACTGGTTTGTGTTATTTTGAGTATCAATTTTACATTCACTTATTGCAGAGAAACCTGCAAAAGCAATAACACTTCTGGTTCAAAAGCAACTTATGTAAAGTTCACAATGATGTCTGAAAACAGTATCCGCTAAAATTATTGTTCTTTTAAAATAATTTGTTGTTTTATATTTCATTTGAATATTGATGTAGAAGAAGAGAAAGATATGATAGCTAACTAGTTCTTCTACTAAACTATATAAAATGTAGTTTAGCTTTTCACAAGCTTTTCTTTAAGTCTTATTTGCCTTAGGCCTAAGTAATTGTTGATAACGAGAAACCCACTTCAAACAAATGTGTCTCAGAACAAACACCTTCACATGTTTTTGAACACTACAAGTCAAATAAACACAACGTAACCATAGTTTGTTTGTTTTGAATTTCGCGCAAAGCTACTCAAGTGCTATTTGCGCTAGCCGTCCCTAATTTAAGTGTAAGACTAGATGGAAAGCAACTAGTCATCACCACCCACCGCCAACTCTTGGGCTATTCTTTTACCAACGAATAGTGGGATTCACCGTAACATTATAATGTCCCCACGGCTGAAAGAGCGAGCACGTGTCGTGTGACGGTAATTCGATCCCGCGAGGCTCGGATTACGAGTCGAACCCCTTAACCCACCTGGCCATTCCAGACCACGTAGCCATAGAAAACACCTAGATATTAAGTAGGGAAATAAATGTAAACAAATGCAAATTAAAGAAGCTCCACGTATACAGCAGCTAAAGCCAAAATTAAACGAATATAAAGGAACATGTTTGTACATATACAAATTAATAACCTAACATTCACCTGCAACGCCCCCTACAATCCCGTACCAATTTATACTCTCGTCTGTAAGACATGTGTCCTTCAACGGTCACATTCAAATTCTTTCTTTCTTGACCAGAAGTTGACCTAGGAAGGTAGAAGCGTTGTTCTCTCCTTATCAATAACAGTGTTAATACCCGTACAAGCAGTTCTGAGATACATTAGGCCTAAGTATCTGATTGAACCGGCAAAGGTGATTACCAAAATATATAAAAAAAAGGTACATAAATGAATATAAAACAGGCTTAACACTTAGTACACACATTAAACGCACCTTCGTGGATATTTTTAAAGTTATTCTTTTTACATATGTGTTCTCACTTCTAAACCAAGAAACATAGCTGTCACAGAGCCAGTCATGTTAAGTTTCACTACCACTATGTCATGCACACGGGTTTTAGAATAATAAAAATAAAAAAATCAGCATTTTTATTTAATAATGACTTTATTATTTTTTTAAATTAATTGAGAGTTTAAATTGCATACCATTATTTTTTTTCTCTCAAGCAATGGTTGTTTTTAATACCATAACTTACCACGGGTATTAAAATGCGATTTTAAGTACCGTAACCCTCGTAACTTATCACTGACCTACTAAGATGCAATTAATATATAAACCAATGTTAAGTAATTTTCATTGTTTCTTACACAACATACCAAAGTGAAATGTGTTCGAAAATTTAAAGCTTCAAGTATACACAAATAACACATACATGCTGCTTAAACTTGCAAATAATTCTGAAATTTTAAAATATTTCATCCAATAGTTTGTTTTCCCACGACAGTTTGGCAAACTATAAGCATGTTCGCTCAAACGGATGCGTTCCCATTGGATTACCGGCAAGCTTACGGACTTATGACGTTAAAGTCCGGGTAATGATTTCCCATGGTGGTCAAAGTGCAGATAATTTATTGTATAGCTTTGTGCTCAACACACAAATAAACGATCTAAGGGTAAAAGAGCTAAATAAATAGACAACGTTTAACATTAGGAAGAATTAAAACTACCTTAATACCATCATTCAAATTCAACCACTCATAGCAAGCGTTTCAAATCTACATACAGATACAACCAATCATAGAAAATGTTTCAAATCTACATAGATGCAACCATTCTGCGGAGGGCAGAGCAGATGTGTTTTTTTTTACAACAAAGCCACATTAATCTATCTGCTGAGCCAACCAAGGGGAATCGAACCCCTGATTTGAGCGTTGTAAATCCGAAGACATATCACTATACTAGCGGGTGGCGATGGCAGAGCATAGATAGCTCATTATGCAGCTTTGTGTTTAATTCCAAAAAAAAAAGCCCGTCACGGCCAGGTGGTTAAGACACTCAACTCGTAATCCGAGGATCACGGGTTCGAATTCATGTCATACCAAACATACTCGCTCTTCCAGCCGTTGTAGCGTTATAATATGACGATCAATCCCACTGTTCGTTGGTAAAAGAGTAGCCCAAGAGTTGGTGGTGGATGGTGATGACTAGCTGCCTTCCCTCTAGTCTAAAACTGCTAAAGTAGCGCAGATAGCTTTCCTGTAGCTTTGTGCGAAATTCAAAAACAAATATAATGAGCTATCTGTGCTGTGCCTACCACAGGAATCAAAACCCGATCTTTAACGCTATAAGACTTTATATTTAACCACGAGTCCCAAGACTGCGGGAAGACGTGATTCATAGTGCAAGATTCATAAAGACATGAATTTAAGTCAGGTTTAGAAATTATGTGAAATTTACTTAGCGAATCATTGGTAGTAATGTAGTAAGTTGAAAAGAATTACCAGCTCACTGAATCCTCAATGAAAAATAAAGCATGCTGGAGTAGATAACTGAATATACAAGATTAACTGGTGTTAATTTGTCTATGCTTGCAACATGTGACTCCTATGCGACTCCAAACGAATCATCACGTAAGATGGTTGAAGAGTGTATTGGAATTCAAAGAAATACATCTCTTGCTTTAAATTGTAAATCGATTCTTCCAGCAAGTCTTGGCCGCTTATTTTCTATTAATTCAACGATTTATTATTTTTTCTCATGTTAAGCATGATAAAAATGATTAAATAAACAATGTTAAACACATTACATTTAAATTAATATAATTTTGAACGTGTCTTGGCATTTGGGCGAAATTACCGAGAGAACAGATTGACTAAAAATATAAATAGAAATAATTAATACATTTAAAGCTCTCCAAATAAAACTAAAGGTCTTGGATTATATAAACATATTTTTGTAGAGAAAACGTTTTGTTTTCAAAGTTATTTATGCTTAAGAGACTTGAAAAACTATATTCTTTGTGAGATTAGAACCAACCAGTATCTAAAGACGTCTTTAATCATTAAGACTTTAAAAATCAAGGTTGACCTGAGTTTTATTCAGCACTGACATTGTTTTTGGAATTTCCCACAAAGTTACTCGAGGGCTATCTGTGCTAGCCGTCCCTAATTTAGCAGCGTAAGACTAGAGGGAAGGCAGCTTGTCATTATCACTCACCGCAAACTCTTGGGCTACTCTTTTACCAACGAACAGTGGGATTGACCTAACATTATAACGCCCCCACGGCTGATAGGGGGAGCACGTTTGGCGCGACCGGGATGCGAACCCTCGACCCTCAGATTATGAGTTGATATAAAAACAACGACTATCCTTTTCAACAAAGGGGCTGTACGATCAGACAAGAACCTTCTGAGGTTAAAAATTAATAGTTCTTAATCAGGAATTATTAAGATGAGGGGGCAATCATATCTAACAGAACCCATGATCAGAGTGAAAACACACATCTCCAACACAGTACTCTTGATCAGAGTGAAAACACACATTTCCAACACAGTACTCATGATCAGAGTGAAAACACACATCTCCAACACAGTACTCATGATCAGAGTGAAAACACACATCTCCAACACAGTACTCTTGACCAGAGTGAAAACACACATCTTCAACACAGTACTCTTGACCAGAGTGGAAACACACATCTCCAACACAATACTTATGATCAGAGTGAGAACACACATCTCCAACACAGTACTCATGACCAGAGTGAGAACACACATCTCCAACACAGTACTCATGACCAGAGTGAGAACACACATCTCCAACACAATACTCATGACCAGAATGAGAACACATATCTCCAACACAATACTCATGACCAGAGTGAAAACACACATCTCCAATACAGTACTCTTGATCAGAGTGAAAACACACATCTCCAACACAGTACTCATGATCAGAGTGAGAACACACATCTCCAATACAGTACTCATGATCAGAGTGAAAACACACACCTCCAACACAGTATTCATGACCAGAGTGACTCTAACTTAGTGCTGTTGACCAGACTGAGGTCATCTCTAACTTATTACACCAGTACAGGTGGAACAAGTCAGCAGAACCTGTTGCTACTTGGTGTATTCTAAATGTGCAGCGGTAAATCATTAACCTTTGGGCTGTTTGTCTACAACCCAGCCTTAGATCAGCTAACACAAATATAACAGTTAGAATCCATCGCGGAACGTTTCTCTCTCTTAGCAGTGAGGACATTATCAAGTTACGGATCGTTCACAACCTTTGTGAACCTGAAGATGACCGAAGAAGGTCGAAACGTTGTTCGCTCTTCTATGTAAAATATTTTCTCAACCCAAACGAGCCGTTTTTGCATATAAAATTCTCAACAAGTGGGTTTCTCGACATCACTGATTATAAAGTGACGGTCAATCTAACTATAGGTTGTTAAAAGAATAGCTCAACAGTTGGCGGTGGGTGATGATAACTAGTTGCCTCATATTACTGTTAATTTACAGATAGCTCTCGAACAGTTTTGCACAAAATTAAAAACAATAAAACAGTTCCTTTCTCCTAAAAACGAGTCGTTAAAATGAACAAATTGGAAACTACGATAAAATGTGGGGAAGATATTTCAGAATGTCAACTACAGTTAGTAAACCTGCAAAATTAACCATTAACCTTTGATGAAGGAAATTCTACTTTCCAAATCCACTGTTATCGTTGAGTTTTCTTCCTGTTTGTCCCGCGTGCTTTGAAATGTCATGGAAAAAGTACAATATATATGTATTGCTTTGCATGTTCATGGAATAAACCTGAGTGTAATTATTAAATTTATGAAACACCCTCGTGAATTCATAATTCTGTATTTACTTATATTAATTACATGGTACACGCTTGTATGTTAATTAAGACCTGGTTTATTCTTTACATAAATAAATTTTAGATCCGTATGCATCATATGAGATTACCAAAACTTACCAACAGTTTGTTTTTTAACCACACTCTGCCTCGTTATATCGATTATCTCTCTTTTTATCCTCTGAATAATGTTGAAATTCTAATATTTAAGTCTTTTTAATTTTCGTTTAAAAATAGTTTCTCGCGTCTAGTTGTGGAAACCGTTTCTTGGAATAATTGATTCTATTTCGACCGAACACAGCCTATTGCTGGAAGATATTAAACATAAAGATCTCTCGGCTGACTGGATTACCCAATAGTAAGGGACGTTAACTGTACAGACATGTCACGTTTTCTTATTATCTACAGCCAAAAAAAAAAATCATTAATAATGTTTTAAAATATTCTGGTAATATTGCTTTTGGTGACACTAGAGGGCTTCAAAGATTTTTTTTTTTTTCTCTATGCTGGTGTTCTCTTGAAAGAGACTTTGAATTTTTCCTAAAGGTGACTACGAATTTATTATATTCTAGTAACTGGTAGAAATATCACAGTGATATATATGTAAATCTAAATACACTGTATTTTTATTTGACTAACATCTTAGTTATTCCATACGAGAGAAATGTCGTCCAAAATCTTCCTTCACTTTGCACAGACAAAAAACCAGCTATCAAAGAGATCGCAAACGCGCCAAAACAAACAATTCAATTTGGAATTGACATCGTGAGTCTCAACAATGGCTGGAGAGAAACATTTGCTCATTTATTGTGGACGTTCTTATTGTAATTAAATAACGTAGGATGGAGCGACTTTATTGTGTGTTTCTGGTGGTGTTTGTTTTAATTATATATAAACCTTCACTGAACGTTTACTAAGAACAGATATGGCGAGCTCACAACTGACTCTCAGTGATTCTGTATACATTCAACATACGTACCACTGTTAGAAGTCACTTTGATGAGAATGTGGCGTGTCTAATTACTGCTTTGTTTTTTTTAAGCAAAACGTATTTACGTAGAACTCTTGTGGAATGTTATGCTAATTTTCTGGTTTTTGGTGATTGTTAAATTATTTTGAAGGACCGTTTAATTATTTCAAAGGTGAATCATTAAACCAACTGATGGGTTAAACTTCGGCGTCTTCTGTTGGTTTCCGTTTCCATTCATTTTCAAACGGTTTTTGTTTTATTGTTTATTCTGTGCAGTCTTAACTCTAACTCATATTTTTGTTGTTCAGCTCGAACAAAGAGCGTGATTAGCAACGTACATTCGTGCACGTGCACCCTGCACGTAATCATCCTTTCATATAAGAAACTTAAATAATCTAGTTAAAATCAATGAGACTTCCCTCGTACTGTTCAACTAACGAAGTTCGTCCTTTACCAAAAAGATCGTTTACAATAGAAGAGTTAAGCTCAATTATATATACCTTTGTATATATATATAAGACACTCACAGTTTCATTCATAATTTGTTTCTCTTGTATAAATTGCTCACAAAGCTGCCATGAGCTATCTGTACTAGCCGTCTCTACTTCAGCAGTATAAGACTAGAAGGAAGGCAGCTACTAACCATAACCCACCGCCAACTCTTGGGCTACTCTTTTACCAACGAATAGTGGCATTGATCGTAATATTATAACACCCTTACGACGGAAAGGCGAGCATGTTTGGGGTAACGGGGATTCAAACCCTCAACATAACGAGTCGAGTGCTCTAACCATCTGGCCATTCCGGGTCTTTTAGTTTATGAAAAAAAATGAATTCCAAAGAAATGTTTCAAGACATTTTTAGTCAACTTTCCTTGTTTCTACAAAACGATCAAACGTGTATTTTACAAATACAGTTACTGGAATGTTTGAGTAATTTTTGTGATCTATAAAACAAAATGGTACCTTCTTCTTACGTAATAACAATAGTAATATTTATAAAACTGAAATAATACCTTACACGAGCTTCACTGCTTATATGATATTTACAGAGATTATTAGTCGTAGGTTCGATCCACAATAAAGCACAAATAATTAACTTATACCCTCCTGTGAATGAGACACACGTCCAGTATGGAATAATGACATTATTGTATGTCGGATGAAACATAAACGCCACATACAATTATCAACAACACCATCTTTAAATTAACAAACTGCGTGTTTTATTGGCGTCCCAGAGGTTCGCATATGAGAAGGATCTTTTCACCTTTAATTCAAAATAAACCTATTTACTCTATTTCTTACATAGCTTATGTCTCCAAAACTGTGAACAATTTATGTGGGTTAACCACACAATACAAGTTTTTGTGGTTGTTAAACCGGTTCCACGCTAGTTTAGCAGTAAGTCTACGGATTAACAACGCAAAAATCAGGGGATTCGCGTCCCCTCCGTGGATTGGCTGTGTTACTACAAAACACACACTTTTTAAACTGCGTTTTTTTAACAAAGTCAGAAATAATTATATACTCTTCAAATAAACACCTAAAATTTACAAAAGTCCCTAAGGGTCTTAGCGGTAAGTCAGTAGGTGTAAGACATTAAAAACCCGACATTCATACCCGTAGTGAGCAGAGTACAGATAACCCATTGTGCAGTTTCACGCTCAACTAACACTGATTCTAAGCACCATGGAGATTTCTCCGTAGAGTAGCCTAGAAAGAAATCTATATTAGGTCGGAATAACAGAACGCTTCCACATCACGTAATTTTAGACGTAAAATAATCTAATCATAAACTATTTTTTTTATTTGTGAAAACCAAAAAGATTAAGAGAGATCAAGAGAAAACAAAAGGGAATCCTTAACAGCTGCAAAATTAGGAATTCTTTTGACATAATCTGTGATATCTGTCTTTTTATATCTGTCTTTTGACATAATCTGTGTCTTTTTATTTGTTATATCTTTGTGCATCATTTTGATTTTCCACTACTCCACCCTGAAATTGAATTTTTTTTAAACAGGATTAGAGCAAATTAATCTATGAGAACTTGAGAGTAGTCAAATATACTAATCGAAAGGGTTTGACCTCCTGTGTCCAAAACTGTAATCATATCTCCAATCGGTCGAGATGTGACGGATCTAAGAGCAGAAAGTTTGTATTCGAAAAACTTAGAGCAGTTCTGTGAGCCGTGATGGCGCAGCTAAAAACAAGTGGTTACACAGTTTCACCCATAAACTATTAAACAGTCACTTAATTTGACAACATGTGTTAAATCTGTCGTGACATACAATACAAGACATGTATTAAATCTGTCATGACATACAATACAAAACATGTATTAAATCTGTCATGACATACAATACAAAACATGTATTAAATATGTCATGACATACAGTACAAAACATGTATTAAATCTGTCCTGACATACAATACAAAACATGTATTAAATCTGTCCTGACATACAATACAAAACATGTATTAAATCTGTCCTGACATACAATACAAAACATGTATTAAATCTGTCATGACATACAATACAAAACATGTATTAAATCTGTCCTGACATACAATACAAAACATGTATTAAATCTGTCCTGACATACAATACAAAACATGTATTAAATCTGTCCTGACATACAATACAAAACATGTATTAAATCAGCCCCGAATTATTGTTTTTCTACGCCTAAAACAAGGTTTGTAGATAGATATTTTATAAACAGTGTAGTTAAAATAACATTTTGTTAAATACTGTAGAGTTAGAATTTTTAGGTTTTTCAATGCCCTTCATGGCAAGAAAAAAATTCCTATGACAAATACTTAAAGCAGAAAGATCCAGCAAAGTCAATGAGGAGAAACATAATTATCTACAAAGTTATTGGGTTCGAAAAGGAACCTTTCAATCTCAAAAGGTCACGGCTAAAAACATTGGTCATACTCTCTGTGGCTCGGCATAGCTAGGCAGTTAAGACACTCGCCTCGTAATCCGAGGGTCGCAGGTTCGGATCCTCGTCGCACCAAACATGTTCGCCCTTTCAGCCTTGGAGATGTTATAATGTAACGGTAAATTCCACTATTCTTTGGTAAAAGAGTAGCCAAAGTGAGTGGTGATGACTAGTTACCTTCCCTTTAGTCTTACACTAGAGGGCTAGCGCAGATATCCCTCGTGTAGCTTTGCGCAAAATTCCAAAACAAACCAAACAATCTAGTGAAAAGCACTCACCCAGACAGTGGGTGGCTCCAGGGAGTGGGGTCAGACCGAATACCGAGCTCGCTATCTTACACCCCAGGGCACCATCAGAATGCATACCAAAGTGTAGGCGTAGAAGATATTTCTGCTTTGTTTATGTAATGAGCATGTTACTCTCAATCCAGCATTCGGTCGCTAACTATTAAAAATTATTGCTTCATGATATGAGAATGTCAAAATTTATCAAAGAACAACATGAAATGCTACTTCGGTGTTTGGATAAACTATTCTCAGGACATTGAGAAGTCTGCAAAAAAGATAAGTAGACATAAGTGTCCTGGTGATCTGACTGTAAACTATGTTGTGAGCTACACTTAGTTCCCGAACTGAGTTTTAAAATGTTGCTCATCCTAGGAACAGCGACTAACTACAGACATTCCTCTCTATATGAAACAACACAATTTTGTGTTATTTTTTTTCCTATTTAATTTTATTTTATTTTAAGACATGAACGTTAAACTCATTTACAGTTTAATGTTTTAAATTCCTTCCTTTCTGTGAACTTTTTCAACAAATAACACAAGATGTTTATTTTAGATATAGTTTGCACAGTTTTCCATTTTACGTGTTGCACATTCTTAACACACTATACTTTGTTGTTGTTCTCAGGTTAAGCAGTATTTAAGTTAAGTTAGATCTCCCAACACACTTCACAATCTGATTTTATGTTTCACACGAGCACCAGACCAGCTGTCTCACACTGTCTTGTTTGGTGTCTTAAACTAGTTTTACAGAGAGCGAATATTTCTGTTGTTGTTTGTTTGGCTTTAGTTGTAATTTTCACAATTTTATTATATGATTTGGACAAACACTGAGACATAAATTTTTCATATTTTTGCGAAATAGTGAAATAATTATATTTACCGTTTAATATCAGATATATACCCTGCGTATTGATTGATAGCTGGAAAACAGTTGTGTTTGTTTTATAATGGATATTCTATAAGATCTACTGCTTATATTAAAGATGGTTTTGTTACTTAGAGGTAATGTATGCACATTACTTATAACAAAATTTAATATTGTTTTTCTCTTCTTTCTGGAAGTTTTTTACTTCTGAATAAAATAATTCTGAGTAATTTATTTATTTCCTTACAGCTTTTATCAGGTATAATAAAGAAAACCTGTTGAAGAATTAATTTCATTACTCAGAAGGTAATGAAACCATAAAGAAATGTCATACAATCCACATAATTCTAACAACTAAACCATAAAGAAATGTCATACAATTCACATAATTCTAACAACTAAACCATAAAGAAATGTTATACAATTCACATAATTCTAACAAATAAACCATAAAGAAATGTTATACAATTCACATAATTCTAACAACTAAACCACAAAGAAATGTTATACAATTCACATAATTCTAACAACTAAACCATAAAGAAATGTTATACAATTCACATAATTCTAACAACTAAACCACAAAGAAATGTTATACAATTCACATAATTCTAACAACTAAACCACAAAGAAATGTTATACAATTCACATAATTCTAACAACTAAACCATAAAGAAATGTTATACAATTCACATAATTCTAACAACTAAACCATAAAGAAATGTTATACAATTCACATAATTCTAACAACTAAACCATAAAAAAATGTTATACAATTCACATAATTCTAACAACTGAACCATAAAGAAATGTCATACAATTCACATAATTCTAACAACTAAACCATAAAGAAATGTTATACAATTCACATAATTCTAACAACTAAACCATAAAGAAATGTTATACAATTCACATAATTCTAACAACTAAACCATAAAGAAATGTTATACAATTCACATAATTCTAACAACTAAACCATAAAGAAATGTTATACAATTCACATAATTCTAACAACTAAACCACAAAGAAATGTTATACAATTCACATAATTCTAACAACAAAACCATAAAGAAATGTTATACAATTCACATAATTCTAACAACTAAACCGTAAAGAAATGTTATACAATTCACATAATTCTAACAACTAAACCAGAAAGAAATGTTATACAATTCACATAATTCTAACAACTAAACCACAAAGAAATGTTATACAATTCACATAATTCTAACAACTAAACCATAAAGAAATGTTATACAATTCACATAATTCTAACAACTGAACCATAAAGAAAGGTTATACAATTCACATAATTCTAACAACTAAACCATAAAGAAATGTTATACAATTCACATAATTCTAACAACTAAACCATAAAGAAATGTTATACAATTCACATAATTCTAACAACTAAACCATAAAGAAATGTTATACAATTCACATAATTCTAACAACTAAACCACAAAGAAATGTTATACAATTCACATAATTCTAACAACTAAACCACAAAGAAATGTTATACAATTCACATAATTCTAACAACTAAACCAGAAAGAAATGTTATACAATTCACATAATTCTAACAACTAAACCATAAAGAAATGTTATACAATTCACATAATTCTAACAACTGAACCATAAAGAAATGTCATACAATTCACATAATTCTAACAACTAAACCATAAAGAAATGTCATACAATTCACATAATTCTAACAACTGAACCATAAAGAAATGTAATACAATTCACATAATTCTAACAACTAAACCATAAAGAAATGTTATACAATTCACATAATTCTAACAACTGAACCATAAAGAAATGTTATACAATTCACATAATTCTAACAACTGAACCATAAAGAAATGTTATACAATTCACATAATTCTAACAACTGAACCATAAAGAAATGTTATACAATTCACATAATTCTAACAACTAAACCACAAAGAAATGTTATACAATTCACATAATTCTAACAACTGAACCATAAAGAAATGTTATACAATTCACATAATTCTGACAACTGAACCATAAAGAAATGTTATACAATTCACATAATTCTAACAACTAAACCATAAAGAAATGTTATACAATTCACATAATTCTAACAACTAAACCATAAAGAAATGTTATACAATTCACATAATTCTAACAACTAAACCATAAAGAAATGTTATACAATTCACATAATTCTAACAACTAAACCATAAAGAAATGTTATACAATTCACATAATTCTAACAACTAAACCATAAAGAAATGTTATACAATTCACATAATTCTAACAACTAAACCATAAAGAAATGTCATACAATTCACATAATTCTAACAACTAAACCATAAAGAAATGTCATACAATTCACATAATTCTAACAACTAAACCATAAAGAAATGTTATACAATTCACATAATTCTAACAACTAAACCATAAAGAAATGTAATACAATTCACATAATTCTAACAACTAAACCATAAAGAAATGTCATACAATTCACATAATTCTAACAACTGAACCATAAAGAAATGTTATACAATTCACATAATTCTAACAACTAAACCATAAAGAAATGTCATACAATTCACATAATTCTAACAACTAAACCATAAAGAAATGTCATACAATTCACATAATTCTGACAACTGAACCATAAAGAAATGTTATACAATTCACATAATTCTAACAACTAAACCATAAAGAAATGTCATACAATTCACATAATCCTAACAACTAAACCATAAAGAAATGTTATACAATTCACATAATTCTAACAACTAAACCATAAAGAAATGTTATACAATTCACATAATTCTAACAACTAAACCATAAAGAAATGTCATACAATTCACATAATTCTAACAACTAAACCATAAAGAAATGTTATACAATTCACATAATTCTAACAACTAAACCATAAAGAAATGTTATACAATTCACATAATTCTAACAACTAAACCATAAAGAAATGTTATACAATTCACATAATTCTAACAACTAAACCATAAAGAAATGTCATACAATTCACATAATTCTAACAACTAAACCATAAAAAAATGTTATACAATTCACATAATTCTAACAACTAAACCACAAAGAAATGTTATACAATTCACATAATCCTAACAACTAAATCATAAAGAAATGTTATACAATTCACATAATTCTAACAACTAAACCATAAAGAAATGTTATACAATTCACATAATTCTAACAACTAAACCATAAAGAAATGTCATACAATTCACATAATTCTAACAACTAAACCATAAAGAAATGTTATACAATTCACATAATTCTAACAACTAAACCATAAAGAAATGTCATACAATTCACATAATTCTAACAACTAAACCATAAAGAAATGTCATACAATTTACATAATTCTAACAACTAAACCATAAAGAAATGTCATACAATTCATATAATTCTAACAACTGAACCATAAAGAAATGTCATAAAATTCACATAATTCTAACAACTAAACCATAAAGAAATGTTATACAATTCACATAATTCTAACAACTAAACCATAAAGAAATGTTATACAATTCACATAATTCTAACAACTAAACCATCAAGAAATGTTATACAATTCACATAATTCTAACAACTGAACCATAAAGAAATGTCATACAATTCACATAATTCTAACAACTAAACCATAAAGAAATGTTATACAATTCACATAATTCTAACAACTAAACCATAAAGAAATGTCATACAATTCACATAATTCTAACAACTAAACCATAAAGAAATGTCATACAATTCACATAATTCTAACAACTGAACCATAAAGAAATGTCATACAATTCACATAATTCTAACAACTAAACCATAAAGAAATGTTATACAATTCACATAATTCTAACAACTAAACCATAAAGAAATGTTATACAATTCACATAATCCTAACAACTGAACCATAAAGAAATGTTATACAATTCACATAATTCTAACAACTGAACCATAAAGAAATGTTATACAATTCACATAATTCTAACAACTAAACCATAAAGAAATGTCATACAATTCACATAATTCTAACAACTAAACCATAAAGAAATGTCATACAATTCACATAATTCTAACAACTAAACCATAAAGAAATGTCATACAATTCACATAATTCTAACAACTAAACCATAAAGAAATGTTATACAATTCACATAATTCTAACAACTAAACCATAAAGAAATGTTATACAATTCACATAATTCTAACAACTAAACCATAAAGAAATGTCATACAATTCACATAATTCTAACAACTAAACCATAAAGAAATGTTATACAATTCACATAATTCTAACAACTAAACCATAAAGAAATGTCATACAATTCACATAATCCTAACAACTAAACCAGAAAGAAATGTTATACAATTCACATAATTCTAACAACTAAACCATAAAGAAATGTTATACAATTCACATAATCCTAACAACTAAACCATAAAAAAATGTTATACAATACACATAATTCTAACAACTAAACCATAAAGAAATGTCATACAATTCACATAATTCTAACAACTAAACCATAAAGAAATGTTATACAATTCACATAATTCTAACAACTAAACCATAAAGAAATGTCATACAATTCACATAATTCTAACAACTAAACCATAAAGAAATGTTATACAATTCACATAATTTTAACAACTAAACCATAAAGAAATGTTATACAATTCACATAATTCTAACAACTAAACCATAAAGAAATGTTATACAATTCACATAATTTTAACAACTAAACCATAAAGAAATGTTATACAATTCACATAATTCTAACAACTGAACCATAAAGAAATGTTATACAATTCACATAATTTTAACAACTAAACCATAAAGAAATGTTATACAATTCACATAATTCTAACAACTGAACCATAAAGAAATGTTATACAATTCACATAATTCTAACAACTAAACCATAAAGAAATGTTATACAATTCACATAATTCTAACAACTAAACCATAAAGAAATGTCATACAATTCACATAATTCTAACAACTAAACCATAAAGAAATGTTATACAATTCACATAATTCTAACAACTAAACCATAAAGAAATGTTATACAATTCACATAATTCTAACAACTAAACCATAAAGAAATGTCATACAATTCACATAATTCTAACAACTAAACCATAAAGAAATGTTATACAATTCACATAATTCTAACAACTAAACCATAAAGAAATGTCATACAATTCACATAATTCTAACAACTAAACCACAAAGAAATGTCATACAATTCACATAATTCTAACAACTAAACCATAAAGAAATGTTATACAATTCACATAATTCTAACAACTAAACCACAAAGAAATGTTATACAATTCACATAATCCTAACAACTAAACCATAAAGAAATGTTATACAATTCACATAATTCTAACAACTAAACCATAAAGAAATGTTATACAATTCACATAATTCTAACAACTAAACCATAAAGAAATGTTATACAATACACATAATTCTAACAACTAAACCATAAAGAAATGTCATACAATTCACATAATTCTAACAACTAAACCATAAAGAATTGTCATACAATTCACATAATTCTAACAACTAAACCATAAAGAAATGTTATACAATTCACATAATTCTAACAACTAAACCATAAAGAAATGTTATACAATTCACATAATTCTAACAACTAAACCATAAAGAAATGTCATACAATTCTTATAATTCTAACAACTAAACCATAAAGAAATGTTATACAATTCACATAATTCTAACAACTAAACCATAAAGAAATGTTATACAATTCACATAATTCTAACAACTAAACCATAAAGAAATGTCATACAATTCACATAATTCTAACAACTAAACCATAAAGAAATGTCATACAATTCACATAATTCTAACAACTAAACCATAAAGAAATGTCATACAATTCACATAATTCTAACAACTAAACCATAAAGAAATGTCATACAATTCACATAATTCTAACAACTAAACCATAAAGAAATGTTATACAATTCACATAGTTCTAACAACTAAAGCATAAAGAAATGTTATACAATTCACATAATTCTAACAACTAAACCATAGAGAAATGTTATACAATTCACATAATTCTAACAACTAAACCATAAAGAAATGTTATACAATTCACATAATTCTAACAACTAAACCATAAAGAAATGTTATACAATTCACATAATTCTAACAACTAAACCACAAAGAAATGTTATACAATTCACATAATTCTAACAACTAAACCATAAAGAAATGTTATACAATTCACATAGTTCTAACAACTAAACCATAAAGAAATGTTATACAATTCACATATTTCTAACAACTAAACCATAAAGAAATGTTATACAATTCACATAATTCTAACAACTAAACCATAAAGAAATGTTATACAATTCACATAATTCTAACAACTAAACCATAAAGAAATGTTATACAATTCACATAATTCTAACAACTAAACCATAAAGAAATGTTATACAATTCACATAATTCTAACAACTAAACCATAAAGAAATGTTATACAATTCACATAATTCTAACAACTAAACCATAAAGAAATGTTATACAATTCACATAATTCTAACAACTAAACCATAAAGAAATGTTATACAATTCACATAATTCTAACAACTAAACCATAAAGAAATGTTATATAATTCACATAATTCTAACAACTAAACCATAAAGAAATGTTATACAATTCACATAATTCTAACAACTAAACCTGTTAAGTTTCTGAAATCTTGTGACAACGAGTTGATTCGACCGTTTATCTAAACAAGGCGAATTTTCAATCTTTAGAATAAAACTAGATAAAGAATACGAAATATAAGAATGTGTGTTCACGTGATCAGCATGTTGTTAAATGCACGTTTTGATATATATATATATATGTGTGTGTTTTAATTCACGTGATATTATCTGCTAAAACTGTTCTACTTTTATTATAGATAAGGAAGCAGGTGAAATACATTTCTACAAAGAAAATGGGATGTTCTGATTTTATCAGTTGTAAAATCAATAATACGTGAAGTAAAAGTGACTTCTATTATCTGAGATGAACTTCGAAGATGTGTAATTTTGAACCACGGTAAAGTAAACGTAATCTCTTTCGACATTATTTAGAAGAAAAAAATACAGTTTCTGTACAAACATCAGCGTATTACGTCGGTAATCTAGGTTTAATCTAGTAGCGTTGAGGAACAAGCTGAAGAAATCTCCTACCAAGCAACGAAACCCTGAAGTCTGAAAATAAAAGCCATATTGTCTGCTTGTCCAGGAAGTATTGAAGGTGTGAGTTCGAATATCGGTGTTAATGATGTTTGTGAAAGGTTGTATAAACACACACTGTAAAAACAAAACAAAACCGTTTTGAATTGTTGTAAGTTATTACTTTCCTTTCCAGTATGTGCCCCACATAAACGTTATCTATGTCAGTAATGTTTAACTGAAATGATAAACAAGAGGTAAGGTAGCTAATAAGAAGAACACACCGCCTACTTTTGGACTAACTTTTGTCTGACTGAACAGTAAAATGTGATAGCTACTCTTATAACGCATTTGCGATACCAAGTGCACGATGTCTTCAGTAGTGTTTATTTTTTTATACATGTAATCAGTGATGACATATAATCGTTGCAGGTATCTAATTCTGTCGGAGATGTGAAGAAACCCCTTCGCCCTACTCAAGATGATTACAATAACCCCCTTCGCCCCACTCAAGATGATTACGATAACCCCCTTCGCCCCACTCTAGATGATTACAATAACCCCCTTCGCCCCACTCAAGATGATTACAATAACCCCCTTCGCCCCACTCAAGATGATTACAATAACCCCCTTCGCCCCACTCAAGATGATTACGTTTCTTTATCTAAAGTTTGTATTAAAAAGTGTTTCAAGACGGGAGTTTCAGGTTAAATACAATGTAGGTTTGTAGCTTAAAAGGGTTTTAAGGTTTTAATCATTAAAGTTGGTGGTAAACAGTAGGCGGCAGGTTAAGATGAAAACATAACAAAGAAACTGCAAAATAAGATTTTGTGTGCGTATTCATAAGTTGTATATTAGAGCATACTGTTCATAGTGCATGAATAACACATTGTCAACCTGAGGGAAGAATAGAGTAGCATCTAACGGAGTGGGTAATACAGTTAGCACACCAACTCCTGTCTCATCTAACTCAGACTCGACCCTTATTTATGTGGGATAGTTGACCAATACGTTTATCTATCTTTCCTAGGATTGTTGACCAATACATTTATCTACCCCTAGGATAGTTGACCAATACATTTATCTACCCCTAGGATAGTTGACCAATACATTTATCTATCCTCCCTAGGATAGTTGACCAATACTTTTATCTACCCCCTCTAGAATAGTTGACCTATTTATCTATCTTCGCTAGGATAGTTGACCAATACGTTTACCTATTTCCCCTACAGTGGCTCAGATGTAGTTCTGTAGAAGCCTTATCTCGGTATCAGCACAAACGGCTCATTGTGTAGCTTTGGGCTTAACAACAAAGAGAAGTAAGTATCGTCCATGTTCCAACTGTCACGTTGACATCATACCTGTAATCTTCAGTGTCTTCACTAATACATCTTCTGGCTAAAATCTTCTCATCAGGTAAGATACAAGTTTTTGAAATATCATATCACAGAAGGAAGTTAAGTATTACATATGAAAACAAATTCTTATTTGTCACGTGACAATTACCGCTTAAAGTGTTTGTTTTCAGTTGTTGATTGAGGAGAAACGACATCTCGTGGCACCTTCCATTAAATACGTGAGACCTGTTCCTACTTGAGGAGGTTTCTGCTGCAGCTTGTGTATTTTGAGTGTACTTCCTTTAACAAAACTATAACTTCCTTCCCTACTTCCGATGCACAGTTGATAGCCGCTCAAGCGGTGACTTGTTCTAAGGTTCAGCAGTCCTACAACAATATTTTCAGAGCTTATATAATACAGCACAATACACGTATGGGTAGAAACAAGGTTACTGGCTATTTGAAATAAACAGAGATGACGATCAAACCTCGAAATAATATTTAATTAATATAAAATTCTAATCGACTCCAGCAAATTAAATGTTCTGTTATTACTTTCATATTTATAAATACTTCATGTACTGTTGTGAGATCAGTTCTTTAGCCTCGTTCTTAGTATAGTTTCGGTCGTAGAGTTTAGTGTTATGTGTCATGAAAAGAGAGTTTAGTGTTATGTGTCATAAAAAGAGAGTTTAATGTTATATGTCATAAAAAGAGAGTTTAGTGTTATATGCCATAAAAAGAGAGTTTAGTCTTATATTTTATAAAAAAGAGTTTAGTGTTGTATGTCATAAAAAGAGAGTTTAGTGTTTTATGTCATAAAAAGAGAGTTTAGTGTTTTATGTCATAAAAAGAGAGTTTAGTGTTATAGGTCATATAAAGAGAGTTAGTGTTATATGTCATAAAAAGAGAGTTTAATGTCATATGTCATAAAAAGAGAGTTTAATGCCATATATCATAAAAAGAGAGTTTAGTGTTATGTGTTATAAAAAAGAGTTTAGTGTTGCATGTCATAAAAAGAGAGTTTAGTGTTATATGAATAAATTTGCTTCATTTAATTATTTCTCTACTTTTACTCACGAACAGAGAAACATTGTTTTATATGAAGAAAGCAGATATTGTACAAAACACATCGTAAGTGTATTTGTAAACTAGTAAATTCATAACATACGATTAAGTTTTTCGATTATTGATATAAAGTCTTCATATTTTTCAATACCTTCACGCCAACAGCTTAATAAAGGAAGGAGAAACTCCAATAATATTGCATGCTCTACAAAGCATTATTGTGGGTAATTACTGTAATCCTAGTGTTAAGAAAGTTGTAAAATTTAAGTATTATTACCAGTTAACTATAATAAACCTGATATTAAGAATATTGTAAAAGTCAGGAATTATTACCAGTGAACTATAATCAACCTGTTGTTAAAAATGTTGTAAAAGTCAAATATCATTCCTAGTTAACTGCAATAAACGTGTTGTTAAGAATGTTCTAAAAGTCAAGTACTGTTACCAATTAATTATTTTAAACATGTTGTTAAGAATGTTTTAAAAGTCAAGCATAGTTACCACTTAACTACAACAAAGGTTTTGTTAAGAATATTTTAAAAGACAAGTATTGTTACCAGTTAACTACAACAAATTTTATCAAGAATATTAAAAAACACAAGTATTTTCTCCAGTTAACTACAAAAGAAGGGTTTTTAAAATGTTGTAGAAGTCAAGTAATATTACCAATTAATTACAATAAACGTGTTTTTAAGAATGTTCTAAAAGTTAAGTATTATTACCAGTTAACTACAATAACCCTGGTGTTAAGAATGTTGTAAAAGTCAAGAATTATAAGAATTTAACCACAATAAACGTATTTTTAATAATGTTCTGAAACTCAAATATTTTTCAAGTTAACAAAAATAAACCAGGTGAAAAAATTTTTCAGAAAGTCAGATATTATATTATTATCCGCTAACAATAATAAACCTGATGTTAAGAATGTTCTAACAGTAAAATATTATCACCAGTTAACTGATATAAACTTGTTGTTAAGAATGCTATAAAACTCAAGCAATATTACCAGTTAACTACAATTAACGTTTTGTTAAGATTGTTCTAAAATACAAGTATTATTACCAGTTAAATACAATAAACGTCTTGTTAAGAAAGTTATAAAAGTCAAGTAATGTCACTAGTTAACTACAATAAACCTGGTGTTAACACTGTTCTAACAATGACATGCTTTTACAAGTAAATTACAATAAATATGATGTATATTCTGAAAGTCAGATATTATTAACCGTTAACTACAACAAACCCGGCTATTAAAATGTTCATGAAAGAAGTATTTTTACAACTTAACTACAATAACCCCAATGATAGGAATTTTCTAAAAGTCAAATATTGTTACCCGTTAACTACAATAAACATGATGCTAAGAATGTTGTAAAAGTCAAGAATTATTATTAGTCACTAGAATAAACCTAGTGATTAGAATATTATATAACTCATGCATTATTGCCAAATAAGTAAAAACACGTGTTTTAGAGAATGCTCTAAATGTCATGTATTATTACCAGTTAACTACAAGAAACCTGTTGTTAAGAATGTTGTAAAATTCAAGTGTTATTATCAGTTAACTATAATGAACCTGATGATAGAATGTTGTGAAAATAAAGTATTATTACAAGATATCTGTTATAAACCTAACGCCAAAAGTAAAAGTCATATATTATGAGAAGTTAACTAGAATTGACATGTTTCTAAGAATGTTATAAAATTCAAGTGTTTTACCAGTTAAGTACAAAAAATATAAGCATATACCCTAAAAGTCAAGCATCATTAGCAGTTAACTACAATAAAACTGGTGTAAAAATAATGTAAAATAACATATTATTACCAGTTAAATCAAATAAACGTGTTAATAAGAATGTTTTAAAAGTTAAGTATTATTACCAGTTAAATAGAGCAAACCTGGTGTTAAGAATGTTGTAAAAGTCATGTATTATTACAAGTTAACTACAATAACACTGGTGTTAAGAATGTTGTAAGAGTCAACTATAATTACTCGATAACTAAAATAAACCTGGTGTTAAAATATAGTAAAATCAAGTATTGTTGATAAAGTTTATGTTGATAAAGTAAAGTATTATTACCAGTTAAATACAATGAACATGGTGTTAAGAATTTTTTAAAATAAACTTTGTATTAAAAATATTCTAAAATTCAAGTGTTGTTACCTGTTAACTACAATAAACCTTGTATTAAGGTTTATTAACTGAACTTGTGTACATTTTAGAAAAAGTGACAGGTTTAGTTTAGTCATATCACCTGAGTTAATAAATAGATACCAGAATTATCTTTACTGATTAACTATTAATCAGTTTCTTTAAACTGCCTGTTCTGTCCGCGTTCGCGTTTCTTATAGCAAAGTCACATAGGGCTATCTGCTCAGCCCACCGAGGGGAATCGAAACCCTTATTTTAGTGTTGTAAATCCGGAGACATATCGCTGTACTAGCGGGGACTTGTCCTGTCCAGGTGGTTATGTCACTCGACTCGTGATCTGAGTTCGTATCCTTGTCACACTTATCATAGTTACTCTTTCAGCCATGGAAGCGTTATAGTGCAACAGTCAATCCCACTATTCGTTGGGAAAAGTGTAGCTCAAGAGTTGGCGGTGGGTGTTGATGACTAGCTGCCTTCCCTCTAGTCTTACACTGCTAAATTGTAGACAGAGAGTAGATAGCCCTCATGTAGCTTTGCGCGAAATTTAAAACAAACTAAATAAATCAGTTTCTTCAAGCTGTGAGAACTGGGTCGTTTGAGAAAAAAATTGTAACTCAAATTGTGTTTGTTTATTTTAAAATTATATTGTCTTATACAGATAGCACTGGTTATATATATACATGTAATAATATTTCCATATGTGTTTATGTACATATTAATATATCCATATGTGTTTATATATATATTAATTTCTTTCTATATATGTTTATATATATTTATTAATATATACCTTTATGTGTTTGAATATATAAATGTATCCCAGCGTGTTTGCTTATATATCCTTGTGTTTATATATTTATTAATATATTCTGTGTATGGTTACATGTTTATTAATATGTTACAACAGAGCTAAGAAGTTTTAAAAAAATTATCAATCAAGATTAAATACAATTTCCAATTTGGGATTATTATTTTTATTCCTCACACTCATAGTTGTGTTTAATACGATAAAGAGGGCGCATCTTCTTCCTACGGTGTTTTGTCATTCTCTGAAAAAAACGAAAACAAAACCCACGTTTTCTCATTACATCTTTAACGTTGGTCTTCCCTCTCTAAGTTTTGAAACTTCGAGGAGTTACTTTCCAAGATCATTCTGTTTGTGATGTACCTATTATCTATTTATTCCAAGATGTTTTTTTGGTAAACACACGTGTAACTTCTGTGTAGAATTAATTAATATTTCATTAGTAATGGAACACACTCATAGAAACAGCTAGAAGTGTCTTTATTTTCATTTACGGCAGAAAACACGTTATCAAGAAGAAAAAAAATCAAACCAGAAACCAAACAGAAATGTTAAAACTAGTTTCAAACAGAAGTAATGATACATTTAAACTATGTCTGAGTCTCAAATCGTCAAAACTATGTGAAAAGAAACTAAGACGAAACAAGTTAACATGAAGATGACCTAAGTAGGTTAAAACGTTGTTCTGCAATGTGTTTTAATTAAAGTGTTAGTACCCGTACCAGTTTTAATTAAAGTGTTAATACCCATACCAGTTATAATTAAAGTTTTAATATCCATACCAGTTTTAATTAAAGTTTTAATATCCATACCAGTTTTAATTAAAGTGTTAATACCCATACCAGTTATAATTAAAGTTTTAATATCCATACCAGTTTTAATTAAAGTGTTAATAACCCATACCAGTTTTAATAAAAGTTTTAATATCCATACCAGTTTTAATTAAAGTGTTAATAACCCATACCAGTTTTAATAAAAGTTTTAATATCAATACCAGTTTTAATTAAAGTGTTAATATCCATACCAGTTTTAATTAAAGTGTTAATACCCATACTAGTTTTAATTAAAGTGTTAATATCCATACCAGTTTTAATTAAAGTGTTAATACCATACAAGTTTTAATTAAAGTTTTAATATCCATACCAGTTTTAATTAAAGTGTTAATACCATACAAGTTTTAATTAAAGTTTTAATACCCATACCAGTTTTAATTAAAGTGTTAATACCCATACCAGTTTTAATTAAAGTTTTAATATCCATACCAGTTTTAATTAAAGTGTTAATAACCCATACCAGTTTTAATTAAAGTGTTAATACCCATACCAGTTTTAATTAATGTTTTAATACTCATACGAGTTTTAATTAAAGTTTTAATACCAATACCAGCCGTCTTGAGAATACATTTTTACCTCAAGTTGGTTTCTCGTCAATACGAAATGCTTTTAGTGTGTGTTCTTTTTCTTTCTGTTTTTGCTAGCCAAAGAAGTAAGTAAATAAACGATGGTTTAATTAGGTTTTGTAATGGAAATTAGTACCAACTGTTTGTTTGTTTTTTACGAAAAACAACAAACGTGGATTTGCGAAACTATTTAAATCAATAAACGCCAGTAACTCTGATGTTCGACCTGAGAATGATAGATTTCCCATCACGTAATGACGTCATCGTGCCCGAATGAAGATTGTTAGTTATTGGTACGGCTGAGTCTTAGGAACATTTGGCGATATTATGGTGGTATTATACTGATCGCTTTTTGTCATGTTAATTTTGTTTGTCAAAGTACGGGCCACTGTAGCACAAACGTTTGTGTTAGCACGCCCTTTGTCTCAAAATATGTTGGTGTTATGATATTAACGCTTTTCATAGCGTGCTAATTCTGCTAAAATACTGTGAGATTCGATAGTTGCTATATAGTAACATTCCTACAGATCTAAATATTGAGCGAGTTTTGGGAACAACAGAAACTGAAACCGTACAGTACGGACACACTCAGTGTGGGGACTTTTATTTACAACAATACTCAGCTCGCAGTGTAAACTGGTTGTTTGAAAAAAACCAAGCAATTTTTAACAAAAATATTCAATAACTAACAGTTACATGAATGAATTTCTAAGTATTATTGAAAGTTCTTTAGTAAAATTATAAATACATTTTGCTGTAAAAGAAAATATAAGTTATTTCCTACTTATAGTTATATTAGGAACTGTATGTAATCATTTCTTAATTTATAGACTACACCGACTACAAGTTACTTACTTTGTAAACAGCCATATTTCCATTTAGTTTTTTCAATCTTCGTTTTCACAACATTATTTTATATAACACATGGTTTATTTTACACATTTTTGAAGACCATTTCTTCACGCAGGGTGTTGTAAAAGATAACAATGTTTAACACTAAGTGTTTTGATACGTAACAATGTTTAACATTGAGTATTGTGATAGGTAACAATATTAAACATTGAGTGTTGTAACGGGTAAAAATATAATACATCGAATACTGTAACAGGTAACAATGTTTAACAATTAATGTTTTAATAGGCAATAATATTACACATAGAGAGTTGTAAATGGTAAAAATATAAAACATTGAATGTTGTAACAGGTAACAATATCAAATATTGAATGTTGTAACGGGAAAAAAGATAAAACACTAAATGTTATGACAGATAAAACTGAAATCTTCAGTGTTATAATAAATAAAACATTAACGTATTTATTATGGCGGAATATGTGAGCCTCGTTTTCAATAAACAGCATAAAAAGTCGGCAGGTTTCGTTTTGATTAAAGTGATTACAATAGAACAATCTAAATATTAGAAACTTAATAAAACTTTCTATACAACGTACAGCCGAAATAATTGGTTCTAAGAACTACTGTAAGTTTGACTTTATTTAAATTCAAACAATAATTGCTATCACAACAATGGTTTGTCCTTAAAGTAAGAAATAAACTTGAAAAGCCGAAATATAAAATTTTGGATAAATCTTATAAATATATTTACTAACCAAACGTTTTGGATTCTTTTTGTTTTAATATAAACACGTCTTTATTCCAGATACTTAAAAACAAAATTGACGAGGAAACTGTGGTTCTTTGGAAGACAAACATTTTGTTAGAATATTAAAATACTTAACATAGTATCATACATTACTAAATCTGCGGTATTTTTAATTACTAGTATTATCAATGTGACATTATTCATATAGAGTACATTGTATTATCTCTTCTACTCACGTCAGGTATATCATATTGATATAACGTAGGGTCAGACTGCAGCCTTGACGTGTGTATTTAACTGTATAAATTAACCTATGAGATGTTTTCACAGTGTAGATTCTATATAAATTTATACACATAATTATCTTAATAATATTAAGTTTCGTAAATGAATAGCACGAGACGACCTTATCGTTATTAATTAGTGTCAATACTCACTCGTGATTTCCTTAGTTTTCTAAACTTTTTCATAGCACGCGCTTGCGTGCACATTGTCTATTATGTACGGATTTATGGCTATTTGGGTGAGTTTTGTGCTATGTCACTTGTATATTAATTAAATTTATAACTTGATTTCTATAATTTAATTTGCGCTAAGATAACTGAAGTTTTTTTTTTTTCTATTCAAAGATGTCTGTTTCACAAGTTAAAACAACTATAATTCACTAAAGTTTAACAGTTACGCAGAGTATTAATAGATCGGGATAAAATCACTTTATACCCCAAATGTGTTTCTTTTCCTTTCACAAACTGCATAAAACTAAAACTTCAAGCTAATATTTTAACAATGTTAGAGTTTTCTATGTTTTCTTTGAATTCATTCATTTATGATTAGTTTCTATCGGTTTGACTTTGTTTAAAATAAAGTATATTATTTTGTAATTTTAATTTTAAAGAATTTAAATTCTTATATATTATATATATTTCTTGATTTTCTCTACCTTTAAAAATCCACTAGAGGTCCCTCTAAATCAGTATTTCAGTAACAAATTTTCAGAGTCTTCAGAACAGACGTATCTGAGCACTTCCTAGAACAAGCAAAGCTTTAGTGGCAACAAGGATGACTTTTTTTTAAAGTCACTGAGAAACCAGATCGGTCGTTAACCTCTAATAAATTTATTACTGATCTGACAAAAATAGTGATTTTTAAAACATTCACTTTTGTGAATTTTACAGCAAATGAAAAAACAAGAATTTCTAGCTCTCTTAACTCTAAAACTTTGCAGTTTGTTCAGGGTATACACTATATATGGTGTAGCAGTTTTGCACTGTATAGTCGGTTATATACTGATATTGTGTTGTCAGTAATATTGCAGCTGTAATGAACAGACTTTTTAAATAAACTTTTTTGTGTTTGCTTGCATCGCAAATTCGTCATTTTTTCTTCATAAATATGAATATTTTTTTCTTTATTAGTGTTGTACTGCTTGTAGCTTTTTCTTCTCTTCAATAACACTTATCCGTCTGCTACTCAGATATTCATGCCACTACTGTTATTGTGTATTTAATTTACCTTCCAATAGTATCCTCTCATACCTGTTGTTGTTGTGCAGATACCCTTTTTTCCCAATCGATAGGACACACCTTGTCACTGACTAGTATACTTACCTCTGACCCGCTGAGGAATGACTTGATAAAACATACGCTGTCACTGACTAGTATACTTACCTCTGACCCGCTGAGGAACGACTCGATAGGACATACGCTGTCACTGACTAGTATACTTACCTCTGACCCGCTGAGGAATGACTTGATAAAACATACGCTGTCACTGACTAGTATACTTACCTCTGACCCGCTGAGGAACGACTCGATAGGACATACGCTGTCACTGACTAGTATACTTACCTCTGACCCGCTGAGGAATGACTTGATAAAACATACGCTGTCACTGACTAGTATACTTACCTCTGACCCGCTGAGGAACGACTCGATAGGACATACGCTGTCACTGACTAGTATACTTATCTCTGACCCGCTGAGGAATGACTTGATAAAACATACGCTGTCACTGACTAGTATACTTACCTCTGACCCGCTGAGGAACGACTCGATAGGACATACGCTGTCACTGACTAGTATACTTACCTCTGACCCGCTGAGGAATGACTTGATAGGACATACGCTGTCACTGACTAGTATACTTACCTCTGACCCGCTGAGGAACGACTCGATAGGACATACGCTGTCACTGACTAGTATACTTACCTCTGACCCACTGAGTTAAGGTCAAGTTGCTGCAGTCTTTCAGCAATTGAATCTCCAAACGAGGAAATCTCTAATAAAGTCTAGTTGGTGTTAACTACAACACTGGTCTTCTCAAAAGGTTCTGAAAGTTTTTTCAGCGATTTTAAAACCAGTTACAAGTTTCACAATCTCTAAAATCAAGTGTTTACATTATTAACTATTAACTGGATTAGTTCGATGTTCGACATTAACTATTAACTGGATTAGTTCGATGTTTGACATTAACTATTAACTGGATTAGTTCGATGTTCGATTTGAGCACACTAGGCTTCAGCACGTGAAATAGGATGAGCTTGTTTATTTTACCCCAGAGAAAGAGGTAAAGTTGAGTGTAATGGCAACTTATTTCACGTTTCAAACAAAATGTATAATTGAAAACATTGATCTATTATGTTGGAAGAACAGAGGAGAACTAGTTATAAATGTGGGCAAAAACAGACTAAAATATTAAATAACAGGTATTGTTCAATTAAACACAGTGATAATTAGAAAACTGTATTTTTCAGTATTCAAATTACTTAAAAACTGGTGAAAAAGGAAATTTCAAATGGGGTTCGAAGTCCACGTTAAATAGCAAACATATGTTGTTATACCGCTAGGAAAAATACTTCAATGACTGTGTATTAGGGAAAAAAATACACAGGGTTCTGTGTATCAGTAGAAAGTACACCAGCTTCTGTGTATCAGGAACAAATACACAAGTTTTTGTGTTTGAATAAAAAGTACTGAAACCAGAAATATTACAGTATGTATTCTGACTGGTATAAGATCATATCAGACCAGCCTCATAATTATCAAAATTTATCAACAGATGTTATCCACACTAAAGACCAATTTGTTTATAATCAGTTTTAAAATATAAAAGATTGTAATCTTTGGTAAGTCATTAAATTCCTGTTTTTTACCTACTCTTCTTTGAAAACAACACAACAAAAGACATCGTAACTAGAATATTAGTGTGATAAGTCCTCGGGTTTAGAACGTAGCTAACTAGATATTTTTAAAAAATATATTTCAGACGAGTGTCACAATGTTGGGCGAAGATGGTTAAAGCAAAATACGGATGTATTGATTGAAAACTGTAAGAGTCAATATAACAATCCTATTTTAATAAATATATTTCCTCACGTGTGACCAATTACAGCAAAGATAATGCATTCATCACTTCAGTGCCTTATTGTCATTGTGTACTGCTATACCAGATTAAGATACTTTGTGTACTGTTATACTAGATCAAGATACTTTGTGTACTGTATACCAGATCAAGATACTTTGTGTACTGTATATCAGATCAAGATACTTTGTGTACTGTATACCAGATCAAGACACTTTGTGTACTGTTATATCAGATCAAGATACTTTGTGTACTGTATATCAGATCAAGATACTTTGTGTACTGTTATATCAGATCAAGATATTTTGTGTACTGTTATATCAGATCAAGATACTTTGTGTACTGTTATATCAGATCAAGATACTTTGTGTACTGTTATATCAGATCAAGATACTTTGTGTACTGTTATAACAGATCAAGATACTTTGTGTACTGTATACCAGATCAAGACACTTTGTGTACTGTTATATCAGATCAAGATACTTTGTGTACTGTATATCAGATCAAGATACTTTGTGTACTGTTATATCAGATCAAGATACTTTGTGTACTGTTATATCAGATCAAGATACTTTGTGTACTGTTATATCAGATCAAGATACTTTGTGTACTGTTATATCAGATCAAGATACTTTGTGTACTGTTATATCAGATCAAGATACTTTGTGTACTGTTATATCAGATCAAGATACTTTGTGTACTGTTATATCAGATCAAGATACTTTGTTAGTAAGAGAGTAAATTACCCGTATAAACAAACAGAGACTCACTGTTTGTTTTTCGTGTGTAACAACCAGGATGTGTGAGAACCTTTCAAGGAAACTCTTTATGAGATATTTCACATTGTTACAGCATGTAAAAAATACCGATGAATATAATAATATAATGTTATATCCGGATTGATTAAAACATCATGTGAAATAGGAGAGAGAAAAACCGTACAATGTAAAGGCTGTAACAAGATATTTGAAATATAAGGAAAAACGTTACAATGAGTTTAGCTGGTGAACTATATTTGTATCACAGTAATAGTAAATTGTTTAAATGGCAAAACCTGTGCAAACCGAAGAATTCGTACATCGTTTAAAAGGTGAAACTTGTATACCATTTGACCATTGTTTAATTTGGTCAATGTCTGTAATGCTTAATACAGGAATAAACACACAACCAACAAATGTTTGGTTTTTCTGTAGAAACAACCCATCAAACACAACTTCTTTAAGTTTAGATTATTAAACATTTTGATCACTTATTTCCTATTTCATCAGTCATATTTAAGTCACATGGTTCATGTTTCTTTTCTTATAGGTCTCGGTGGTGAAACTTAATAACATAGAAGACTTTTGATTCTGAACCCAGTAACGGGAAGAGAAGTCAACCAACATGTGGTCAACCCTAGACAACCTAATTAGCTGCAAACTTGAAAAGTAATCAAAACGTTTTATACTACCATCAATTTTACAAACTTTCTCCTTCTCACCAGACATTAACAGAACTTTGAGAAAACACAACAGTCTCTCAGGATATATTGTTCACAACCTGATACTTATCAGAGCTGGAAGGAGAGAATGTTTGGTATTATCTAATTATAGACTTGAGTGTCTGATATTAACTTCTTCAAAGTCTCAATGTTAAGACCACGCGTTGTGATTACAACATCAAACTTACATCGAAGTGAATTAAGTTGACGGATTGGTTCTCACCGAAACAGACGGTACTACCAACTTTTATTGTTTCCTGTTTGACAACGAAAACACATTTCTCACGTTGTATAGTAACATAATAACAACAGGCAGACAGACCTTACACTTCTTACATGGTTTTAGCCAAATGAAAAACATTGTTATGATATGAAAACAAATACTGCAATATTCTAGGTATGAGAGGTATTAAAATAGCATTACAGATTTCTATTTTAAATAAATAATTCAGTATTCTAGGCATGACAATTATTAAAATAATATTACAAATTTCTAGTATAAAATAAATTCTTCAATATTCTAAATGAATTTATTTTCCCTGGAAAGCTGCACAAAAACGCATCCATTTATTAGAATTGTAGAAAGCATTTTTATCTACTTGTTCCGCGTCGCGCCAAACATGCTCGCGCTTCCAGCCATGGGGGCGTTATAATGTGACGGTTAATCTCACTTTTCGTTGGTAAAAGAGTAGCCCAAGAGTTGGCGGTGGGTGGTGATGACTAGCTGCCTTCCCTCTTGTCTTACACTGCTAAATTAGGGACGGCTAGCACAGATAGCCCTCGAGTAGCTTTATGCGAAATTCCAAAACAAACAAACAAACAAAATCTACTTGTTTTGCTTGTTTAATTATATTAATAGAAAAATTCTATCAAACACCATACCTATACATTAATTACAAACACCATACCTATACAGCAATTCACTTTCTATCAAACACCATACCTATACAGTAATTCACTTTCTATCAAACACCATACCTATACAGTAATTCACTTTCTATCAAACACCATACCTATACAGTAATTCACTTTCTATCAAACACCATACCTATACAGTAATTACAAACACCATACCTATACAGTAATTCACTTTCTATCAAACACCATACCTATACAGTAATTACAAACACCATACCTATACAGTAATTCACTTTCTATCAAACACCATACCTATACATTAATTACAAACACCATACCTATACAGTAATTACAAACACCATACCTATACAGTAATTACAAACACCATACCTATACAGTAATTACAAACACCATACCTATACAGTAATTACAAACACTATACCATTTGTATATATATATATAATTCTGGGATTTTTTTCAATGGATATGAAAGCTGTTATTGTTTTGAATTAAGCACAAAGCTTCACAATAGGCTATCTGTGCTCTGCCCACCACGGGTGTCGAAACCCGGTTTTTAGCGTTGTAAGTCTGGAGACATAACGGTAAACCACTGGGGGGCTGATATAAAATCATGACTGAAGTAAATATAGGATCGTTTAGAATGTTGACTTACTAAACAGGAAACATGAGTTACCATGGAGAGTGGCATTTGGTAAGCTAAATGATTAGAGAAAATATATAATCAATTAAAATAAAAAATAAATTACAGTAAATGTAATAGCAATAGAATACCTAAGTATGTAATTATAATAGTTACATAAAATAACAATATGCACAACACCTGCCACGAGCTTTTCAAGGAAGCACAACTCTTAAATATAAATATGACTTATTCCTGTTTACTATCGGTTTAGAAGGTAAGTACCAACTCACAGTTTGTCATCAACGCCTCCACGATCTACCGAGTGACTTATTATAACCTATCATTATCTCACGTGCGTATATTAAAGTAACTTACTAATAACGTCACAGATCGAACTATTATATTAGGGTTAAGAACACATCTTTTGTTTGTTAGTCATGTATTTAACTTATAAAATCTGGTATTTTTTCATCTTTAAGTCAAAGTACGTCTTTTTTGTTGTTGTTGTTGTTTACTCCAATGGGCTATAGTGCACATTTTCACAAGAAATTGTTTTATTTACATAAACCATCTATGTTTGTTTGTATATTGATAAGGAGGAAGCAACACAATGATCACTATATCCTCTGTCGACCAGAGGTATCAAATTCAGTAATATAACGCTATAAAATGGTTTCCTTACAGACAATAAAGAAGAATTCGTGTAATCCAGACACCAACTGTTATTATACACGTACTTCGAGTTTACTTCATCAAATTATTATAGATTCAGCTTCTGTGTACCATACGACTAATAACAAAACAAAACTGAAACTTTATGAAAATGTCTTACAAGTACAATCTAAAAAGATAATAGTACTTTACAATAAGTTGCATGTTCTGATAGACTAAAGCCAAAGTAAAAATCCAATATTGATATCAAAAAATATATGATACAGTGGACTCGTATGCTATCCACAATACAAACCAAAAAAAATTAAAAGAGATTGTACTAAGAACAGTTTTATTAATTCATATTTAACATTTGTTTCAGGTACTCAAACTGTATCAGTTTACTATGTTAATATCAGCATATCAATTGTGAAGGTTCAAATATAACTACTATTGTTGACGCTGTTAATGTTCTAAACATAATTATTATTGTTACGTATTTTTTTTGTTTTATGTTCTTCGTAGACTAAACGCAACAGAAAAACGCAGATAACAGCTTGTATAATTTATTACACTAAACTATTAACAAATATAACAGGTATAACATAAATTATATAACAACAGTGACAGATATTAAGTTACAACATTCGAAATTAATTACAAAACAAAATAATACTAGTTTCAAACTTCAAAATTAATCACAATACAAAATGGTACTGGCCTGTATCTAATATAATGATCTAAAATGAAAGTCTCAAATTCCAATCTAGGGTGTGAATTTGGTCCCACGAAGAAATTCCGAAGCTTAACTGAAGAAGTTCAGAAACAGTTCACAGTTCAATAAATTCGCCGACTCTCAGCACAAGCAGTAATTCAGATGAATCGTAGAGATTGACGAAATAAAATCACAGCTTCCGTAGATCTAACTTCAGTCACAAATCCAAGTCGAATAATCACAGCAAACACTTAATCTTTCTCAAATAACTAACTCTCTTCTTTTGAAATAAAACTGATTTCTGAATCTCACTCTTGTCTCTCGCATCTTCGTCTGTTTATATATTGTAGGCCTAAACTCCCCGAAAGACCGCGAAAATTCTACAGGTCTCCAGAGCAATCCGCGCATGTCCGTTCTTGCACGAGACTACACGTCTAGACACGAAGTCACCAGTACTTCATTTACAAACATATGATTGGATTACTTAGTTCAAGAAAATTCTAAATGTTACCCTAAATATATAACGACATATTTTATTAGTTTAAACTTCGAAACAATAATATAAATATGGAAAAATGAATAATAGAAATGAAAATTCAAACACAACACATGTTGTCATTTACAAAATATTTACACGACATTTACATAACATTCACGTTGTCAATATTCTAAATATAATTATTACTGTTTATACTATTAATGTTCTAAATATACTTATTATTCATTACCCTGTTAATTTTACAAAAACAATTCTTATTGTTTATACTTAAATGTTCTAGATATAATTATTATTGTTGATGCTGTTAATGTTCTAAATATGATTATTATTGTTGACACTGTTAATGTTCTAAATATGATTATTATTGTTGACACTGTTAATGTTATAAATATGATTATTATTGTCGATACTGTTAACGTTCTAAATATGATTATTATTGTCGATACTCTTCATGTCCTAAATATAATTATTTTTGATAATATTGTTAAAGGTTCACATATAATTATTATTCTTTACACTGTTAATGCTCCAAATATAATTATTATTGTTTCAACTCGTCATGGTTCCAAATATAATTATTATTGTTGATACTGTTAATGGTCTAAATATAATTACTTTTGTTTACAATCTTAATGTTCTAACTATAATTATTATTGTTTCAAGTTGCAGTGTTCCTAACATAATTATTTTTGTTCACACTGTTAATGTTTCAAATAAAATTATTATTGTTTACACTATTAATGTATAAATATAAATATTATTGTTTGCATTGTTATTGTTTTAAATATAAATATTATTGTTTACACTGTTAATGTTTCAAGTAGAATTTGTATCTTTGACACAGTTAGTGTTCCAAATATAATTATTACAGTTTATACTGTTATTGTTCTGAACATAGTTACTTTTGTTTACAGTCTTAAAGTTGGAAACATAATTATTATTGATGACACTGTTAATGTTCCAAATATAATTATTCTTGTTTACACTGTTAATGTTCTAAATATTATTGTTTACGTTGTTAATATTCTAAATTGTTTTTACACTGTTAAGATTTTAAATATAATATTTGTTGTTTACAGTGTTAATATTCCAAATACAATTATTATTTTTACATGGTTCATGTTCCAAATACAATTATTGTTTGCACTGTTAATGTTCCAGCTATAATTATTATTGTTTACATTATTAATGTTGTACATGAATATATAATTATTAATGTTTACTTTTGTAATGTTATAAATATAACTATTTTAATTACATTGTTATTGTTTTCAATATAATTATCATAGCTTATACCGTTAATGTTCCAAATATAATTATTATTGTTTACATTATAAATGTTCCAAATATAATTATTTATGTTTAGAATATTAATGTTCCAAGTTCAATTATTATTGTTTACATTATAAATGTTCCAAATATAATTATTTATGTTTAGAATATTAATGTTCCAAGTTCAATTATTATTGTTTACACTGTTAATGTTCTAAATATAATATTTATTGTTTAGAATATTAGTGTTCCAAACATAATTATTATTGTTTACATTTGGAATGTTATAAATATAATTATTATTAATTACATTGTTATTGTTGTCAGCATAATTATATTGTTTATACTTTTAAGGTTCGCAATATAATTATTATTGTTTACTTTGTTAATGTTCCAAATATAATTATTGTTGTTTACACTGTTAGAATTCTAATTATAATTATTTGTTTTTACAGTTTTAATGTTCCAAATATCATTATTATTGTTTACACTATTAATGTTCTGTATATAGTTATTATTGGTTGCATTGTCGATATTCAATTTTTGTTTACTGTTGTTACACTGTCAATGTTCTAAATATAATTGTTATCTTATTTTCTGTTAAATACGACGAAATGTTTTACGAGCATAAGTTTTGACATCATGTCAGCTTTTTGAGAAGCTTCGGTGAGGTTATACTATACTCGGAAAATATCCGAATTTATCTAAATGTAATATAACTTTCAAATTTAATGTCTTGTTTTCCAGAAATATATGTTTTTCTTTTAAATAAATTGAGGCGTCTAGTTTAGTGTAACTTGTTAAAGAGGTAATAGAAAGGGACCTATCTTAACTTCGTAAGCTAGGACTGTAATTCACAGTTCTTACTGGATAACCAACTTCCAGTTCGTTCACACTGCTCAAATCACCTTCTTCAAACAAACTGATATCTTTACTCTGTCTACCACAGATACTGAAATTCCTGGCTTCTAGCGTTATAAGCCTTCCAGTTTACGATTGAACCACTGTGGTTGCGAGAAACGCATGAGAAAATATATGTGGCCTTCATATGTATATATATAGGCAGTGTCGCTAGTTAGCTTTGACTTCAAAAACGTTCATTTGTTTCGGTTTGCGTGTTGGAAACGTTAATTAATATTTACACGTGTAATAGAAACCTTATTGATTTTGTAAAGTGTAATATACCGAAATTTGTTTGGTTCTTGAAATGTGCAGTACAAACTTTTCTTGCTACTGGCATACCTAACAGAAATATTCATTGGCTCATTAATTTGCGAGTATCATGCACATCGACCAATGGTATTACGGAAAGATTGTGTAATGCCAGAAAAGACAGAAGGTATTTTTGACGTGAGAATTCCATGTTCTCGGAGATATATGAATAAAATCAAACTAAATACTTCCTTCTCGTGCTCGTTGAGGTTGCTATTCACTGATGCAAGTAACTCATGCTTGTTTCAAGAGGTGTTCATTGGATAGTTATAAAACGTAACTTTATTTATCTACAACTAATTTTTTCCTGATATATTCTGAAATTTTCAGTCACTTCTATGAGTAAAGGGAAGAAATTCTTTTCATTGTAATTCTTTTTGAGTTTAAATAAAGAGAAAGGTGAACTTTTAGATGAAGAAAACGATTTAAATATATTCAAATATGCTTCAATTTCCACAGATGTACAGATACATTACATAAAGATCATTTCTAACGTAACGTTTTATCCCATAGTAACAACACCATGGTCTTAGCCTACCTCGTCCCTCGACTCCCATTCGTCGGATTTATTCCTTCCACAGACCGCAAGCCGCACGAGTATTCAGTGTTGAAGCCATCTGCCTCATGAAACCGGCTTTTATTTATCTTGAATTTAGAAACGTGAACAGAACTCCAATAACTTAGTGTACGTGTAATGCGGAGCTTAAAAATGAAATAGAAGCCAGCATCCCCTTTTGTGTGATTTAACTACAGAACTGGTCTTTGCGGTAAGACATTTAGGTATCATGTGCACGAAACTCGTAAAAGGAGGCTAACAGGGGTGGAATTTTATAATTTAGAATGAAACCTCTTATACGCTATAACCATTTAAGTTGTTTTCCTTATCTGAAACTCCGATGACGATGCACTTAGGACCTCTGACTTAATTAAGTTATTAACATATTAGGAGAAAAACCTCAATAGGGACTTTACTATACAATAAATATTTCTATTTTTACTTTGTTTTTTCTATTGTATTTGATTTTTTATTGTATGTCAATATTATATTTGAAAATACGTGTATTTAATGTTTTTATTTTCAGGTGTCTTTTCTCTAAATTCGGTATTTTATAGTTTTATGACAGGAGAATGTGTCACTTTAATCAGTTAGAAATACAGGAAAAAGTGTCACTTTAATCAGTTAGAAATACAGGAAAATGTGTCACCTCCATCAGTTAGTAATTCAGTAAGTGACTCATTAACTACGAACCAACAGCACTTGAAATGTTATCAAAATTAACTTCTTCTAGTTATAAGTTGGATTCCAAATTATTAAGAATTTTTGTTTCTTTGAGGTTTCGTGATTACCAATGTTTTTGTCTTTCAAAACAGCAATCGTTGAAGTAAGAACAGATCGATGAGTTATTTAAAGTAAGAGCAGACCGATGAGTTATTTGAAGTAAGAGCAGACCGATGAGTTATTTGAAGTAAGAGCAGACCGATGAGTTATTTGAAGTAAGAGCAGACCGATGAGTTATTTGAAGTAAGAGCAGACCGATGAGTTATTTAAAGTAAGAGCAGACCGATGAGTTATTTAAAGTAAGAGCAGACCGATGAGTTATTTGAAGTAAGAGCAGACCGATGAGTTGTTTGAAGTAAGAGCAGATCGATGAGTTATTTGAAGTAAGAGCAGACCGATGAGTTATTTGAAGTAAGAGCAGACCGATGAGTTCTTTCTTTTCATGAAAATATAAAATAAATTGTACTTATTTTCTAGCACTGAAATTCTGAGACGTCTTGTCTCGACTTTTATTGCACCAAATATGGCTGTCCCAAGTAAATATTATTAAAGATGCCTACACGATATTTAAAGTTACCACAAGGGGACTCATTCAAGATGGATTCCATATATCTGTCTCACGTCCAGGTTGTTACTATGGATGGTTTTGTTCAAAAGAATAAACCACTTTGAGCTCAATGATAAAAGTCATATGGATGTGGTCTATTGAATTAGCTATACGTTCAGAGACTCGTCGGAAAATACAACTGTATGTTTTAATAATTATCTTCTTTATTCTAGGTGTTTATCTTCTCTATTAATAATTACAGATACTCATTCTTGAGGAGAGTTGCATTGATGTATTCTTCTTACGTATACTTTGGGTTTTTGTTATTACAAATATTATTTGTGCTGAAACTATGATTCGTATCTTTACACAGCTGAAGTGGGTTTATTTACAATAAAGTCTCCTGTGTTTTGTGTGAATACCTCAGTAACATCGCCTAAGGAAAGTTTGTTATGTATTTCTTTTTTTTTCTTTCAATTGTAAGTTGTTTTTTCAGATGGTTTTTAAATTTTTGAATATTATCTGTTGAGCGTAGCCATTTTAGGAAAGTATCTTCAATGCACCTTGGCCATATCTTGTGGTGTATAGTGTCTCTTTGAAAGGTGTTAACTTCGAAATGGTCATTGCAGAAGTTACTGGATGTCATTGATATATTCATCATAAGACCACTATGTTGTTGATGGTTATTTTAAAAGAACGATGTGTTAATACATCTTTGTCTTGTTTATTTTTGTCAAGTTTCTGATGTTTCTTTCCTTCTTGTACTTCAGTTTTTACCACTCAACGTTGTCTGGTCAAGTTCTTCTTAACTATTGAATCTTGGCTTCTACGTGTGACCATATAAAACATGTGTTATTAATATACCAAGTGGCTGGTTGAGAAAAGGATTTACATTGGGTCTACTGAGCATTGGTGACAGAAATGAGCCACTTGAGAGGCGACTGACGATAGAAGTGAGTCATTGAAGGTAGGTGTGATCCATTAGCTAGGTGACTGATGATAAGAAAGAGTCCTTAAATAAAGTAAAGGAAGCAATCATAATATGAAATCGGAAACATTACAATATTCCAATAACATAATTTTTAAAACATTGTCATCTATCAGCTTTTCACTTCAGGACCAGATGTTGAAGAACCCTTGATTCCACTGCTACAAGCTAAGTTATAAAAACTATTGTCTCAGATATTCTTGAAGATCACCCCCACTGTCTAACCTCTCAGTTCCCCCGTCATTATTGACTGTATTTCTAAAGAGTTCTCTCTTCATGAAACCAACGGCTTTTACAGGGAGCATAAGCCCAACGTCTTCATTGAGTTCACCAAGACAAGGCTCCTGCGAAGAAAAGGAAATTTCATTCAAACCTTCACTCTCGAGGACTTCAACTTTATGTTCACCGATAAATTCTACACTGCCAATGTCCCCCAAGTCCAACACAGACATTTTATTCGTTTCCCTTAAGGACATTGCAATGTTATATAAACCGAAAAAAAAATATTTTAAGGAAAACCATGGACCATGCTATCTGCAAACTCCTGTTGTATCCGTTCACAAAAAATAGTAGTATCCTCTTAAGTACTGTTTAACACCTACTAATCAATGGGTGTTTTATCTGTCTTTCAGTTCAGAGCCAAACGATAAAACTCACATAAAGAGCCTTCGACTAATCCTCTATTCGCCTTATATTAACCAGAAGAACATCAATATTGAACACTGAATCACCATCTGTCAACAAAGTCCCATCAGACAAGAAGAACTTATACACAAACAAGGCTACAATATCGGACATTACTGAGGGTCACAGACAACCAAGACTACAATATCACGAATCACCAAGTGTCACTGACAATCTAGACTACAATATCATTCACTACCGTGAGTCACAGACAAACAAAGATCTAATATCACACATTACTGAGTGTCACAGATAACCCTCTATCACAAAGCCGAGAAACAGAGACACGGATTGCGAAGGAAAACAGAACAATCCAGACCGATGGCCAACCTGACGACCAGGTAGCCCCAGTGACCCTATGCCCAAGAGCTTGATTTGTTTCGATGGTAATCGTCTCACGAAGGTGTTCCTTGTTTCTACTTAAGTTTATCTCTAAAGACGACATCAACTCCAATACAACCATCTTCTTATTTCTTCTTCTAAAAACGACATTGAATCCAGATGCATCCAAGCTCTTTAAACCTTGTCCTCTAACTTTTACTCGTACAGCTTTTTTAAACGTCATCAAGTGAATGTCAGTAAATCCAATCACGTTTATTTGTCTTTTTTTTGCTCTTCCTTACAATATGTTTCCGGCACTGTTTGTGTTAGCCCTGAAAGTGGGTTTTACTCGGGGTTTTCCCCCACTTACATTAAACCTTGGATCCTCTGATCCTAACCCTAAAATGAACCGTTTCACAAAATTGTTTAGGTCATTGCCACGAAGTGTGAATTACTACTTAGTATTCACCGACACCAAGTTTTTCAATTCTCCATCAACAGCAAGCTCAGTTGTCTGATTTAATCATAATGTCTATCTTTCAGTCGAGAGTTCAAACTTTCTGATGATTTAAGTTAAAAAAAAATCACAAAGTTATGTTGTCTAAGGAAATGGTTTCTAGAGTTTCAGCCTTGGTCTGGTCGACATTGTCAACCTATCCAACTTCACAACACATAAACTAGTTACCATCGTTTCAGCCTTGGTCTAGTCTGCGTTGTCAACCTATTCAAATTCACCACCCCTAAACTGGATATCATGGTTTCAGTCTTGGTCTAGTCTACGTTGTCAACCCATCTAAATTCACCACACCTAAACTGGTTATCATGGTTTCAGACTTAGTCTGGTCTGCGTTGTCAACCTATTCAAATTCACCACACCTATACATGTTACCACCGTTTCAGCCTTACTCTAGCTTACGTTGTCAATCTATCCAACTTCATCAAATCTAAATTGGTGGCCATCGTTTCAGCCATGGTCTGTACAACGTTGTCAACCTATCCAACTTCATCACACCTAATCTGATTATCATCATTTCAGTCTTGGTCTGGTCTGCATTGTCATCCTATCCAACTTCACCACACCTAAACTATTTACCATTGTTTCAGCCTTGGTCTCGTCTACGGTTTCAACCTATCCAACTTCATCACACCTAAACTGGTTACCATCGTATCAGCCTTGGTCTGTACTACATTGTCAACTTATCTAACGTCACCACACCTAAACTTCTTACCATCGTTTAAGCCTTGGTCTGTACTACATTGTCATTCTGTCTAACATCATCACACCAAAACTGGTTACCATCGTTTCAGCCTTGGTCTGTTCTACATTGTCAACTTATCTAACGTCACCATACCTAAACTGGTTACCATCGTATCAGCCTTGGTCTGTACTACATTGTCAACTTATCTAACGTCACCACACCTAAACTTCTTACCATCGTTTAAGCCTTGGTCTGTACTACATTGTCATTCTATCTAACTTCATCACACCAAAACTGGTTACCTTTGTTTCAGCCTTAGTCTGTTCTACATTTTCAACCTATCCAACTTTATCTTTCCTTTAGTGGTTATCATCGTTTCAGCCTTTGTCTGGTCTACGTTGTCAAACAATCCAACTTTATCATACCTAAACTGATTACCATCTTTTCAGCCTTGGTCTGGTCTGCATTTTCAATTTATCCAGCTTCACCACTCCTAAACTGTTTTCCATCGTTTGAGCTTTTTTCTGGTCTACATTTTCAACCTATCCAACTTTATCTTTCCTTTAGTGGTTACCATCGTTTCAGCCTTTGTCTGGTCTACGTTGTCAAACAATCCAACTTTATCATACCTAAACTGATTACCATCTTTTCAGCCTTGGTCTGGTCTACATTTTCAATTTATCCAACTTTACCACTCCTAATCTGTTTGCCATCGTTTGAGCTTTATTCTGGTCTACATGGTCAACTTACCCAACTTTATCACACCTTCCGTTTCCCTCTATTCACGCCTCTAACGAATTCCTTGAATTATCTTTTGCTGTGCTCGATATTCATTGAACAACCATAGTAACAAACACATTCAAATAACACCAAACATATGATATTTTCAGTAATCCCTTTTTAGCCTAAGCATTATTTTGTGTTGACTCAGTTTAGAGTTGAAAATAATTGTATGAGTAGTGTGAAGATGAACTATTGTTTATGAGTATCTTTCAGTCTCCTTTGAGACTTGAGAACTTAAACCATAAAAACTTCCAAGTTCATTCGAACCATATTCTAGTGCTTAAACAACTTGTCTCGTTGAAACGAGAGCTATCGCTGGACACCACTCCTCGACTAGCTTGTCGAGCTAACAAGCAAGTTACTTCCTTACTCTCGTGTCGTTCACATACGAGGCATTTTTACAAACTAGCCCTTAAATAGCCAGTATTGTCGAAACGTGAGCTACCTCTTTACGTTAGACATTATCCTCTTTAAAGATTATTTAATTATTTTTATGGATGTACTGCAACCTTATTTTATATTTCATAAAATGTGAGTCAGATAATGGCGCCGCCCAGTGTCACAAAAACGAACAAACAGATAACTCATCTTTCTAATGCGCCAATTATTATCTTTACAGTCTTCAAGTGAAAAGATACTATAAGCGTCAGCAAAACAAATTCTTTGTCTAATCTCTAACTGGAATAATTTACACGAAGAAAAAGACAATATTGAGTGGTTATTTAAACTCTCCATCATTCTATCGTTTTCAGAACAACTTTATACTTTTACTGCCGTGAGAGAACCATCGTATATAATAGGGTCTCAGCTGTGCTCCCATTGGGCTCCGAATAAAAACAAAAGTCAATATACACGCCCGAAATAAATAAGGAACATAGCTACCGTTTCTGTTATCGATTGTTAAGAATGATCCAGTGAAACAAACTTGTACTTTAATCAAATCACGTGAGTTTGTTATATCAATTGAACTTTCTCTTTGTTATTGATATGGTCTCGTGAAATGGAGTCGTATGGAAAAGTAAATTTAAGAGTTTTTATTTTTAAAAATGCATAAGAAGTTGTTTTGTATTTAAAGAAGTCCCTTTGTGACAAAACTTTAAACAAAGAAAAAACAAATTATTCGCACCAGTTTTTTGTTTGGACTGTAAGTACAGTAAACTTTATAGGTTATTTTGTTGTCAAACAATTGCTAAAATTAGAATAAAAACTAGAAATGACTAAACTCGACAATAACCTTTTTATAACTTACTCTGGCAGGAGTTAAAACCAACAATAATTCAACCATTAATTGTCCCTTAGTTTGGAATAGCACTGTTCGGTAAATAAAGGACATGAGATTGTAGAATGTAGAACAAAACCAGCAATGTAAACATTAGGAAAGTTGAAAAAAGTCCCATCTGAGCTTCTCTTGGTATCTTTACTTCCAGACTCGTCCATTACCAGTAAAGAATCACCACTGTTTTCTTCCTTTCAAACTGTCGACATTTTCACCACATAATTTTTAGTTGTACCAGAAACACAATAAAATTTTTATCATTAACGGATCAATGTTTAAAATGTCCCTTTGTTTTCTACTACTACGTTGTTTTTGTTCTTTGTTTGAGTCTTATTTTTATGTGTAAGGAAAATAAAACAAAAAGTCTTAGTCGAGCCTGAAGAGTTTGAACAAGACTTAGGTGAGGATATTTTACAGCACAGTTACCTAAACACTGACAATAAACTGTGTCTGACAAATAATGTTAATAAATAATATATAATAAATATAAATATTATTCCAGATAGTGAAATCAGGAAATTGAACCAGAAAAAAACACAAAAAACTCCAGTAAAACAGTGTTCAAAAATATATTTTAATATTAATAGCAATAATAATTTCATCAATAATTCACTAAATGTATTTTCCACTAACTATATCGTGACCCTTTCTCACAATGAATCTTTTGGCAGTATATTTATTCAGTGAGTAGGTCACGAGATTACACCGTATGGATCATAAATTTGCATATTCTCTTGCTACGTTAATAGTATCTGTATATCATCGCTGGGAACGTTGATATCTGTTTCATCCTACATATATATGTATTCAAAATACAAGTGATTAACTACAAAGTGATTTAGTGTTTTAGCTCAACTAATAATTCGTAGATAAATAAACCGATAGAAGAAAATACCAAGTAAGAAACAAATATAATAATTAAGACAAAACAAAATTTGGCAACTCACACTTTTTGTATGATTTTAAACGTACATTTGTTTTGTTTGAAATGATATCTGGAAGTTGGGATTATTCCAAGTCATGTTTTAAATGTTTAACTTGTTCTTTACTTTCTGAAAATTACTTAAATTTTAATTTCTTATGAGAAACTGTTTAATTAACTCTTTACTTCGGATTTTCACGATTATACAGACAAAAGCGAAGCGTTAATTAAAGAAAGTTATCTCTTTACCGGAGATAGAAATATATAACTTCTATTTTTGTGAATAGTCTAGTGTATTAACTTCTATTTTGGTGAATAGTCTAGTGTATTAACTTCTATTTTTGTGAATAGTCTAGTGTATTAACTTCTATTTTGGTGAATAGTCTAGTGTATTTTTTAGAAATGCACTCGAACTTGTTAAACCTAAAAATAGCTAAAAAACATTTTAATTTGGCCAAAAAACAGAATAAAAATAATATAACATTACTTAAACTTGCCTCCACATCATGGATGGAATGCTGTTATACAAAAGTTACCCATAAAAAAAACCTAACCATATAATTTTTCAAAATTTCTATACTAAACAAATACTGATATTTTTGTGTGGAATTTTTCTTAAGTCTAATCGTTTTAAACTACTGTTTAATGCCGACCAACATACAAAAATTACCAAAAAGGGTTAGATCCTTTGTACTACATAATGGTTTGAAAATGTTCTGTAATTACATGTACAGGGTGGGCCAGAAGAATGTAAGAACAGTTAATACTTAATTTATTCATTATTCAAATTCTTCACCATTAACGACTATACGTACGTAACTTTCACCATAACATCAGGGCCGATTCTGAAATCTGTATAACTGACATAATGAATGTGTTTGTGAAATCTTATCACATAATGTTTAATATCTCTGAGACTTCAGGCTTCTAGAACACTCTCTGCAGGTAGATATGAATTTGTAATCTAATATGTTGATTTTTAGGTGAAAGAAAGGTGTTGTGGTGCAACAAAGTTCGTATACCACGTTGTGACACTCAGTGTTCAGTACACTACTTTTAATCTTTTAAAAATATAATTACACTTTGCGATTTCCTTAACCCTAACACTACATATTATTAAAGATCAGTCACTGGCGAAGACTACATAACTCTTTCCAGATAAAAGTACAGACTTAACTTACCTCCACTAATGTAGTGCTACAGAACTGATTGACACACATCAGTATGGTAAAGATAAGGTTTTGAAATATCACTTACACCAGTGTACCAGACAGCACCTGGTGTGTGTAGAGTAGTTTATATAAATAATAGTGTACCAGACACCAACTGGTGTGTGTAGAGTAGCTTATATAAATACTAGTGTACCAGACAGCACCTGGTGTGTGTAGAGTAGCTTATATAAATACTAGTGTACCAGACAACAACTGGTGTGTGTAGAGTAGCTTATATAAATACTAGTGTACCAGACAACACCTGGTGTGTGTAGAGTAGCTTATATAAATAATAGTGTACCAGACACCAACTGGTGTATGAAGAGTAGCTTATATAAACACTAGTGTGGCAGACAGCAGTTGGTGTGTGTAATTAATGAAGCATAAAGGTGTTCTTGTTTAATCAAGTGTTAAGGTGTTGTGTTTTAGCCAAGCATAAAGGTTATGTGTTTTTTAACGGAATATAAATATGTCGTGTTTTTCATTAAGTATAAAGGTGTTGGTTGTGTTGTTTAATTAAATACAAATGTTTTGTGTTGGTTTATCAATATAAAGGTGTTGTGTGTTCTTTATTCAAGTATATGTATCCAAAGTTTTTATAAACACACCACAAATCCGTTCGTTCTTAGAGAGATCTTCAATGAAGAAAACATTATTAATGAAAGTTTTGGTTTCAGTTCTGACGTGAAATGATTCGTACTTTTAAGCTGTAGGGTTAATTACAGTATATCATATTCAAATGACTAGACTGGCATTAATTAGAAATAAATTTTAAAATATTTAATTTTAACCAATGTTCTTTCGTGAAGATATTGCGAAGATTAATTACTTGTGGTTGTTCCTTGTTTTGCGCAGAACCAGTTTTATATGAGATATTTAACGTAAATTTCTTAAATTACAGTCGTTCTTGTTTCACTTTGATTCCGTACGGTGTTTATATTGATTCTCTCACGGTCACAACAACATATTTTTCACTTAGTAGGAGAACAGTTAAAGTTAACGAATCACTAGTTTCGTCACTCTTAATTTACTGTCTTTGTGTCTTAAAAATCAAATGAAAATGTAAACCGGTAGTATATACTCTACACACGTAGATACACTTCACAATCTTTCTTTCACTTTGATATCTTACAAGATGTACGTTGACTTAGTACACGCGAAAAGCGAGTTATTTATTTGAGTTTTTTTTTCCAAGAAACAACAAAACCTGTAACAGCTATGAGGTATTTTTCAATTTCTCGCCACAGTTGTCAATAAGAAAAAAAAGAGAGAGAGAGAGAGAGAAAGGTTAGGACGAAACTAAAGGCGATAGGTGTTTTCAAGACCACGCATGCGTGAACTAAGGGTGCTTCTTCATCAGAGTGCAGCGCAGGCAGTTAAAAGTTACTGAACTAAAGGACAGCGAGGTGGTCGACTGGAGAGGTCGCAGTCTCATGAAAGCAAAGGGCGTCTAAACGCACATTTGTCGCGAAGACGAACGATCTGTTCGCAGTCGAACTTAATATCAGATGTTTGTACGATATCGAACATTGCAGTGTTGATATTTGTACGATGATACAAAGACAGTGGTTCTGATTCACGTTTTTGTTGAAGTTTTCGACAAGTTCAGTAAACCAGTTGTTTTACTTAAACGTTCCAAGAACACGATGGTCGGGAGGTCGACAAGCACGGGTCTCGTACTCTTTGTAGGACTTGGAGTGGTGTTTGCAGAAGGTAAGTACGTTCGTCTTGAACAAATGGCTTAGATAAAGAAATAATTTATTAATGCAATTGAAAATGTACTAGTAAATATCCAATACATTAACTAATCATGTTACACATGTATAGATATAGAACATTTAAGATTAACTAATCATGCTACACATGTATAGATATAGAATATGTAATATTAACTAATCATGTTACACATGTATAGATAGAGGATATGTAATATTAACTAATCATGTTACACATGTATAGATAGAGGATATGTAACATTAACTAATCATGCTACACATGTGTAGATATAGAACATGTAACATTAACTAATCATGCTACACATGTATAGATATAGAATATGTAATATTAACTAATCATGCTACACATGTGTAGATATAGAACATGTAACATTAACTAATCATGCTACACATGTGTAGATATAGAACATGTAACATTAACTAATCATGCTACACATGTGTAGATATAGAACATGTAACATTAACTAATCATGTTACACATGTATAGATATAGAATATGTAATATTAACTAATCATGCTACACATGTGTAGATATAGAACATATAACATTAACTAATCATGTTACACATGTATAGATTGAACATATGTAACATTAACTAATCATGTTATACATATATTGGAGATATCTATCTGATTTTCGATCGATGATTTCTTCAGCAATAAACGATTTTTTATGACGAAAATATGTACAACAAATACACAGAATCAATCACCATCTGTTTATCTACCAATCAGAAAGTTTAAAAACAATGTGAATTTTGAATGTTTAAAGTAATTAGTTACAATTATCCAAGTATTACAATAAATCAGTGTAAAGATTTGTGTTAGAACTGCCTGAAATAACTCGGATCAATAAACAACCCAAAGTTACTTCCGATACATCAATAAATATTTAAGGAAGTAAGTTTTGATGTGTCGAGAAATAACAGAAAATAGAGAAGTAGAACATTTACAACTATCAGTTGATAAAGAATACAAATTCATAATGAAAATGACACCAGCTACAACATAATAAAACAGGAGGAGTGTTAAAGTAACTAACGTAAATCTGGAACGTTAGTCGAACGTTGTAATATATTATTGGGATTACTGCCGAAACTGTTGTTAACAAAATTAGATACTCAGCTGATGAAACACACAAACACATAAGCCGAAAACTTCGAACACGTCAAAAAAGTTTTATCATTTTTAGTTTTCCAAGAAAGAGTCTGTTTTGAGGGTTTATGGTTTTAAATATATAAATGGTACTTGAAACTATCGGTACTTGGTGACTGCAGAATTGAGGCGATTGTACGTTTCACAGATGCATCATTTACTTACTTACGACAACAGTTAAGTCTTTATTGGCGATACCACGAATAAACGATGTATTTATGAAACTTACAATTATGTTAAAGACACCTGTATCTCATATAACCACCTCCTCAATACATGGATACTTGTTTCGTCCTATATTGTATATTTTACTATAAAAAATATTCCAGTGTTTATCAAGGTCATAAATAAGTCGTTTCAAACCACTTTTTTGTTGGTGTTTGTTGGTTTACCAGAACGTATAGCACGAAAAATGAGCGGTATCGGTCACATTTCCTACCTTGGAAAGACTAGCATAATATACTCTTTGCTTATTATGTTGTATATTTAGATATATTCAGCAACAGCGAGAGCTCCTTCCCCAGGGACGGCAACTATACACAATCTGATATTTTGTTGTTGAGACAAGTGATCTCTATTATCAGACAGAGAACCAACACTACACCCCTACTGGGAAAGAGTGAATAATAGTTTAAATATGATCAGACTCCAAAAATCTAGATGTTCACGTATCCCAGAATTTAGTGTCAGAATTTGGGAGTAGAAAATAATTCGGTTAAGCCTTAATATATTTTTTAGTATAAAATAACTCGATTAAGCCTAACTTTAATTTTGAGTATTTGTGAGTATAAAATAATTCGGTTAAAATGAACTTTAGTTTTAAGTATTTGTGAGTATAAAATAACTCGATTAAGCTTAACTTCAGTTTTGAGAATTTTTTTTAGTGTAAAGTAACTCGTTTAAGTCCAACTTTAATTTTGAGTATTTGTGAGTATAAAATAAATCGATTAAGCCTAACTTTACTTTTGAGTACTTGTGAGATTAAAATAACTTGGTTAAGACTAACTTTACTTTTGAGTATTTGTGAGTATAAAATAACTCGGTTAAAATTAACTTTAGTTTTGAGTATTTGTGAGTGTAAAATAACTCGGTTAAGGTTTACTTTACGTTTGAGTATTTGTGAATATAGAATAAGTCGGTTAAGCCTAACTTTAGTTTTGAGTATTTGTGACATCTTCCTATGGTAAGTTTACTTATACTGTGATGTTAAAATAGTAATTCATTATTTTGTAAACAGAGTTAAAACCAAACTTATAAAACATTCTATATTTTTTAATGAAGCAACTAGATATTTTTCTAATGGAACTGTGTAAAACCGATGTTTATGTGTATTCATTTATACAAGTTCTGTATATACATATTCTTGTATGCCTTACTAAGATAGTAACAACATAATATTCAGATACACTGTGCAAAGCAAAAGAATTAATAATTATCTACAGTATAACAAATTGTAAAAATGTCATACAAAGTATAACATCGAATGGATAGCAGCAGAATAGCAGTTTCATTTTCGTGCAAAAAATGTTTACGTTTTAACCGCTACAACAATATATCTTCTAAGGTAACATAAACTCTATAGTGCCGACTGTTGTAACAATAAAAATTGACTACTTACTCGTAATTGTTTCAAAAGTTACAACAAAACATTTTAGGTGGTTACATAGTCTTTATTTATGTATTTCTAGACGAAATAAGACTGTAAGAATGTTTTAAAATTATGGTGTTTATTATATTGTCACTGTCTGTGACAATAAGAGTGTTTTAGTATTGTGATGTTTATTATATTATATTGTCACAGACAGTGACTGTAAGAATGTCATAAACCTATTGTAAACAGATTTCTTGTAAGAGATATATTAGATTTTGCTAAACTTTTTTCAGTTGAAGATATGTGATATAAACGTCTGAGAATATGTTTCCCCACTTGAATTGTTTCAAACAAAATAGTTGTGGTTTTATGTTTCACACACCCCTTTTTTGTACACAGTTGTTTGGTGTGTTTTTTATTCTGACTACTTCCGGTTTCAATAAATACCACTTCCTGACGACAGTGACTTCAGATTTCTTTGGATTCATTGTACGTAATGCATCTTGTACAAAATATTAATACTCTTGTCAGAAATGTCTGCTTTACTTATAATTACCACGAAAGTATTTCGTTAACAATTTGTAATTTTATTCATTCAGGATTTCTTCTTCCTGGAACTTTTAGCTGTAAACAGTTTTTGCATAAAAGTCATGAGAGACTCGTAACTCTTAAATATTTATAGGTGTTTGTGATCATAAGCACGCTCGTAGGAACTATCAGTTTCCACCATTGTATTAGCGTACACGTGGGTAATCAGTTTCATTCGTAGCACGTGGAAGGCTTTGATCACTAGTCTAGTTTCCAAGCAATACACGTAGGCTGGGTCCTCGCTGTTTATTTTCTGTCCATTAAGTTGTTTAGTAGATTACAGATAGTAAGTTACAATTATATGAATTCCTGTATGTTGCTCAAATTTTGTCACTAAACGTGTTTCCGGAAACTTATAAGACAATTATAATGCTCGTGTGCGTAACATATTTATTCCTCACATAGGTTTCTTGTATCTTATTATTATGTAAAGGTGTGGTAACATGTAACTGATTTTATTAAGATACACGGTTTAGTGTCATGCAAACAAACCAACCTGCAGGGTACACTGTGTATTATTAACCGATGTGATGGTTTAGTGATATTTCAAGTTCTATATCTCGAACTGTGATAATCCAAATTACGATACGTCATCAGCGGATGTTATCTACTAGTTCGTTGTTTCACCTGTCAAATTTTGAAGCAAACCATTAAGAAATACACAAGATATTAAATCACAAAATATGGTTGGATTTTTTTCCTTTTTTTAAATTCTCATTGCGAGAGTGGAAACTTCATTTGATAGAAATATATGTTTAACTGTCATGGGTTTTTGTTTGAAATTTCTTACGCTGATATGTCTTTAAAATCTACACTGATGAATTTCATTTGGTTTAAATATATGAAACACGTAAACTCACTCAGCAAAATCCTCTCAAATTTAATACACTCAGCAAGTCACAAGAGTTATTGGTCTAACACATTTACTACAAAAGATAAGTTGTAATTTCTTTATTTGCATTGTCTTTTTAATTTTGTTGCCAATAACAGATCTATAGGTTTCTTGTTTTGATGGGTAAACTGTGTTATTTAAATAACTGCTGTTCAAAATTACATCTTTTATATATTTTTTGTTTCTAATTTATTAGCTTTGTGGTAATTTTCAGCATGATAATCTGTAGAGTTATTGATATGATAATTTATTAGCTTGTGTTTTAATTGTTGTATTTCTGTGTATACACCTCGTTGAGGTGGGATAAATAAAGAGAAAAAAAAATTACTACAGCTCCACCTAGTAGTAAAGGTGAGTGGTTTTAGTTTTTTTTATTCGGATTAATGACATATGAGCAGCAAAAATATAGAATGAAAGCACGTGCAGATACATAAATACTGGTTAGGCCTAGCAAATTATATTAGCAATATCTAGCCCACGTTTTCTCAAGAAGTGTAAGTTCAGACCTTTGTTGGCCGCACTATGTTTCAATCTGAGATGTTTTTGATTATATTTATATAACCGTAAGGCGGGTTTACTTACTTTGTACACTTGCTAGTCGGACTTATCAGCATGTTAATTTAATATAGATCTGATTGTTATCATTATATGTATATTCTTCAAAAAAAAGAAAGGGATATTTTTTTATTGTAAAGAGAAATATATGTAATAACGTTACAAGCTCAGAGTATGTGATGTTACACGTGTTAAGGCACTGATTGTCAGACCAAAATGACAATAAAAGTTGTGCACCTTGAAAACGGAGGAAAACATCGGCTTTTTCGCCAAAACGTATTCATGTCCAATAAATTTGTTTGAGAGATCTGCATGTTCTGCAAGTGCAACTTGTGCAAAATCCCTATAAAAGTGACGGGTTCTCGGTTTCCATAGCTCAGTGTTAAGCCACCGACACGCAATACAGTTACGCCAAGACTGACTGAAGCACAACGCAACAACGCCATTGGTCGCTTGGAAGCAGGCAAATCTCGATCAGATGTTGCCAAAGCTGTGAATGTCCACCCAAGCACCATCACAAGGCTATGGAATTGTCACCAACAACATGGATCAGCTCGTGACCGTCCATGATCTGGCAGACCTCGTGTGCAGGAAGTTGACAGATTTGGTGGTGGCAACGTCATGATATGGGCTGCCATCGCCTACAATGCCAGAACAGACCTTTTGCACGTTCGAGGGAATCTTACGGTTCAACGATACGTCGACGAGATTCTTAGGCCCCATGTCCATCATGGTGAACGTCAACGACATTTTTCAACATGACAACATCAGTCCTCACACAGCCCGACTCACCACTATCTACTTGAAACACCACAACATCAACGTTCTTCCCTAGCCCTCCAGATCACCAGATTTAAACCCCATCTAACATCTTTGGGACGAGTTGGACCGACGTCTGCGACGGCGACAACCTCAGCTTGCAGCAGCTTTGCAAGCTGAGTGGGCAGCCATTCCACAGGATGTGATTCGTCATCTCATCGCTTTCATGGGCAGGAGATGCCAAGCTGTTATTGATGCTCACGGGGGGCATACTCGTTATTGACGTTGAGTGACGTTAAACTTCAACTAGTGAGCGTGGACTTCGCCTGTGCAGACTTTGGATGTTCAGCAGTGAATGTGCAAAGTTTCACACATGTCATACTAAACTTGTCATCAATTTGTCTCAAATTTTGCCTTTTGCGTTTCTTTTCTTGAAGAGTATATACAGTTACTACTCGGTGTTCAACTGTAAGTTTCAAAGTTACAGAGTTAAAATTCGAAGCACCAACATACCAGCCAGCCCAAAGTGGCTTTTCTCTCAAACGTATACTTGTATTGGTTAACGTTAAGAAAAACTTCGTTAATCATAATAAAACGCAAGCGATCTATTAGTTTCCTTATTTAAATAGTTTCTCCTTGACTTACCCAAAGTAGAGAGAAAAATTTAGATCAATATTTTCAGGCCCTAGTGTTACGTCTTGTGGGACGGGGGAAGGCAGTGAACGAACAAAACGTTTCTTCCTAGGTGACAAATGACCAGAGAAATTCTGTCCTGCTTCCGATGTCTTCTCTTGTTGAGTGGAAAAATAATGAGATACATTTCGCTGAATAGTTTCTTTCTTTACTGTTTTCATACATAGATTTTTCTCTGCGGGTTTTTTTTATCAATTTTCGTGCTATTGAATGCTTCGCGCTTGCAGGTTTTATTAAAGATATTGATGTGAGCAGTTTACGCAAGGAAACAAAATACAGGATGAAAAACGAAACAAAGAAGGGACTTCAGTCATAAATAACAAATGTTCTACGTATATTTTCACTACAATTCCTTCAGAATAGAACTGATATCGTTTCTTGAAAATCTCAGAGATTTCTTTTCTTTATATAAACATATGATAAAATATTGGATTGGCTTCGGGTTTTCGTAATAGCTTTTTCCAATGTTAATTAAACTTACACCTCATTAAAGTAACAATTTAACATTTGTATAAGGATAGAAAAACTACATAGCTGATCTATTTCAAACTTAGTTTTGAACATTTTGTTTGTTTTTGAATTTTGCGCAAAGCTACACGAGTGCTATTTGCGCTAGCCGGCCATAATTTAGCAGTGTAAGACCAGAGGGAAGGCACCTAGTCATCACCACCCACTGCCAACTCTTGACCTACTCTTTCACCAACGAATAGTGGAATTGACCGTCATATTTTAATAGCTGAAAGGACGAGCATGACTGGTGCGACAGAGATTCGAACCTGCGACCCTCAGATTACGAGTCAGACACCTTAACCCACCTGGCCATGACGGGCCTTTTTTAAACACTATTTACCAATAAACAATGGTGACATTTATGTTACTTGCCTTTATTAAATTATTTTATATTTAGTGTGTAGCACCAACAATATAGCAAATTTTGCTTTGCCCTGCACATAAATACTTGCACTATGGAGAGGTTGGTTATGTCGATACAGTGTGTTATATCTTGATACACTATGTTACGTTCTTCTTTCTAGCAAATATTTTGTCTTTTTGTAATAACTTTAGACTGGGATATTTGAATTTGAAAACTCGAACGTCCTTTAGTTGCATGAGAAATACACAAGTTGGATTGTGACATCTGTTTTTACTAGAGTTTGTATGGACGCTATTGAATCTGTGACTACATATGCAGTTTTGTATTATCTGAAGATGACTCCTGCAGAGTCAAATAGAATTCCTTGAAAACAAAGTTTCATCATTGCACAAAACTTTTCGTTATTTGTCTTGCAAAGATTTTACCGGAGACCACTCACTCTCTCCTGGTTTTTTTGTGAAACATACCGATGTTGTCTTCTCGGCCAAAGAAAGGGATGTTCTCTGTAATTTTAGAGGCAGAAGAAATGGCCTGTGATACAAAAATGAAAAACTGGAGATAAATCTGACGAAAACATCTTAACTTCCTATATCACTAAAGAAAGTAAAAATGAATGATTTTCTCACATATCACATATGTACACAACGAAGTGTCGCTGGAAATTAATACTGTCCGTATCGCCGTATTTAGCTAATCGTAGCTATAATTAATAGGTTATATGTTAGAAAGGTGCGCGTGTTTGTCAGTCTGTAAATGTCTCGTCAGATTGGTTTACATCAGCTAAGTATTACAACGTTTTAAGAGGGATATTCAGGCTTAGCTGACTTAGTCTTACCATATAGCCGGACATAAAAGGCTTATTTTACTCGCCTTATTCTGTCTTCCGGTCCAAATTATTTAGTATATTAAGATTTATGATAGTCTTTGCTTCTGAAATGATAAAGTACGTAGTTTCATATGTCTTTATTAAGTAGATGCTGCTCTCAATAACTACGGTTGATATCTGATAGCCACAAGATCAGTGTACGTATTAAGTTAGTTAGATAAGAATTCTTAAGATGAGAGAAATGTGTATCTGGGTTGATACTTCAACTCTATATTTTTTGTCCATCTCATCGTAAGCTGTTAAATAGACGCAATTCTAATTCTGCCATCCGAACCATCTCAGTCACTAGCCATCATCACCATCTTGGTCACAAACCATTAACACCATTCCCATCACTAACCATCATCACCATCCTGGTCACTAACCATTAACACCATCCCCATCACTAGCCATCATCACCATCTTGGTCACAAACCATTAACACCATTCCCATCACTAACCATCATCCCCATCCCCATCACTAGCCATCATCACCATCCTGGTCAGTAACCATCAACGCCATCCCGGTCACTAGCCATCATCACCATCCTGGTCACTAACCATTAACACCATCCCAGTCACTTACCATGAACATTATCCCCATCACAATCTATCGTCACTATTCTGGTCACTAACCATCAACACACGAGATGTAGCTACGCCACGTGAGCTTCTAGAGGTCTGTATGTTCACAATAATTGACAACGCAAGCTAATACCACCTTTTATTATTAGTTTCTGTCCTATCCCGAAGAAGAATACAGCTGTATTATTGTGTTATATTATTACTGTCGTATCGTTCAGCTGTATTATTGTGTTATATTATTACTGTCGTATCGTTCAGCTGTATTATTGTGTTATATTATTACTGTCGTATCGTTCAGCTGTATTATTGTGTTATATTATTACTGTCGTATCGTTCAGCTGTATTATTGTGTTATATTATTACTGTCGTATCGTTCAGCTGTATTATTGTGTTATATTATTACTGTCGTATCGTTCAACTTGTCGAGTCAAATAAGATAGTCAAACTTTTTGATACTTTCAAATTTATTTATTGGACCTCTCAATAAGCAAAAGAAACTATATTGTTGTTTACTCGCACTGTATAAAAATGTACACGAAACACCAATAATATTTTATATCTTTGTGACAATTTATTCATCAGAGTAGTAACTAAAAAGAAGTCCTCCCTAGTGGTTAGGGGTTTGATCCCTCAAGACTGATACATCGCAGATTGTCTATTGCGTAGCTTTGTGCTATCATAAACAGCTAATAAAATATTATTGTTCACTTTAGAAGACGCATGATTGTTCTCACTTATGTGTCGTTTATAGTTTATTGTATTTATCATATAATTTATATATATATATATACACTAGTATCAGGTTTATTTGTATTTCTATGTGTATATGCACACTAGTATCAGGTTTATTTGTATTTCTACCATAATATGATTTCAGATTTCATCATTCTGATTGGGTTTGATGAAGATGCCGTCAGCATACATTCACTGTGGCCAATATAACTTGACTTACGTTTGTGTTAATGTACTTACGTTGTATCATTGAACGACACTTCACTGGGAACTGTTTCTTAAGTCCATAATCTAAACCTACGTGATTGGTTTGTGAATTCTTATTATCTAAACTTATATTGAATTGTTTGTCAACTCTATTATCTAAACATAAAAATGATTGGTTTTTACTCGACAATCTAAACTTAAAACGATTTGTTTATTATCCCTATAATCTAAACTCACTATGAATGGTTTGTGAATTCTATTATCTAAACTTACATTGACTAACTTATTAACCCAATAATATATATTTACAATAGACGGTTTGTTAACCCTATACTCTACACTTACAAAAAACTGGTTTGTTAAGCCTATAATCCACACTTACAATAAGTGGTTTGTTAAGCCTATAATCTACATTTACAATAACTGATTTGTTAAGCCTATAATCTACACTTACAATAACTGGTTTGTTAAAATGATTAGCTCGTAAGATCTGGAACTTGTTTATCCTGAAAACTGTTTCCAACTGTGTTTTCTATCACTAAAAAGAAACAGGTCTGTCTTTCTTCTTCGCCTATGACAGTTGTTTCTTAGGGTTGTAAAGTTTTTATTTTTTCCTTTCCGACACCAATTTAGTGGAGTAGCTAGCTGACAGTATCTTGAAACTGTTCAAACTTCCCAGTTATCACTCGAATTTCCACAAGACTATGAAACAGGCGTTTCACAAACTGTAATCTATTTGAAAAACAGAAATTGTTTTTGTGACTTCACAGCGTTTTATAAACGTGTGTAACAAAACCAATTCCATTAGTATAACATGACAGTTTTGTTATATACTGTTTATATGACTAATCCAATGTTCCTGTCTGTAATAGTGAAAAAACTCTATCAATATTGTACTCTGTAGTAATAAAAACTGAACCAATACGTTAGTCTGTATTAATAAAAGCTCTAACAGTATTCCAGAAAACTGTAACCAGCTCAAGAAAACTGTAACAGAACCCAGCCTTTCTTCTGATAGCTCGACTGTGTCCACCAATGTTGTATTCCGTAAATGGAAACAAAACCTTCTGTTTATTTTCAAGTTGAATCTATTTTGATGTGTTTAGGAACATTAAATTATCTGCATACAAAACGGTCAGACTTCCTATCAGATACTTTGGTCCATACAATAGGTTAGACTTCCTATCAGATTCTTTGGTCCATACAAAACGGTCAGACTTCCTATCAGATACTTTGGTCCATACAAAACGGTCAGTCTTCCTATCAGATACTTTGGTCCATACAAAAGGTCAGACTTCCTATCAGATGCTTTGGTCCATACAATAGGTCAGACTTCCTATCAGATGCTTTGGTCCATACAAAACAGTTAGACTTCCTATCAGATACTTTTGGTCCATACAAAACAGTCAGACTTCCTATCAGATACTTTGGTCCATACAAAAGGTCAGACTTCCTATCAGATACTTTGGTCCATACAAAACGGCCAGACTTTCTATCAGATACTTTGGTCCATACAAAACAGTCAGACTTCCTATCAGATACTTTGGTCCATACAAAAGGTCAGACTTCCTATCAGATACTTTGGTCCATACAAAACGGTCAGACTTCCTATCAGATACTTTGGTCCATACAAAACGGCCAGACTTTCTATCAGATACTTTGGTCCATACAAAACGGCCAGACTTCCTATCAGATACTTTGGTCCATACAAAACGGCCAGACTTCCTATCAGATACTTTGGTCCATACTAAACGGTCAGACTTTCTATCAGATACTTTGGTCCATATTATTACTTTGTATTTGATACCGGAAACTAGCAAGTAAACAGACTATCAAACAGTAATATTGTGTACCATTTGAGGCTTGTTTTGTTTAATTTATAACACATACAACTAAATATAGTTGAGTACATTAATGTTTACAAATAACAGCATATCCTCAGTGGCACTCGTCTCTTCTGGCTAACTGGAATTGAAAAAATTTAATGTAAACATGTTATGTTATGCTGTAAACATGTTATGTTATGCTATTTCATCGTTTCATGTCTTTCGACTGTCTCTAAATCTCCTAGCTATCAGCTGTGGACAACAGCCTGATATTAAACCACTCGAAATTAGCCGTAGATGTGCATAATAAATGTGTAACAATTTACACTTACACTTCCTTAGCAGTGAAAACGTGTTACCTGAAGACACGTTAATAACAGTAAAAACATGTTACTTTTTCTACCAAAAAAAATGTGAAATCTTAACAACTGGTCACTAAACCTACACTACTAGTTACTAAACCTAATCTACTGGTTACTAAACCTAGAATTCTGGTTATTAAACGTAAAATACTGGCTACTAAACCTAAACTACTAGCTACTAAACCTAACCTACTGGCTACTAAACCTAGAATCCTGGTTATTAAACGTAAAATACTGGCTACTAAACCTAAACTACTAACTGTTAAACGTAAACTACTGCTTACTAAAATACTAACTATTAAACCTAAACTACTGCTTACTAAACCTAAACTACTAGCTAGTAAACCTAAACTATTAGCTGCTAAACCTAAACTACTAGCTAGTAAACCTAAAGTATGGCTTACTAAACCTAAACTACTGGCTACTAAACCTAAAGTACTGGCTACTAAACCTAAAGTACTGGCTACTAAACCTAAACTACTGGCTGCTAAACCTAAACTACTGGCTACTAAATCACATGAACTGGATAAGTAATGTCTGTATTACTTTATCCTTTTTGTCGCTTACTACGATTGATCATTAAGTGTATATTATATATAAATAATCAAGCTCTCTGACTGCTTCCCCAAAACATGTAATCCGATTAATATAAGTTAGATGGTATTATTTCAGCTATAACTTCCAATTACTTACACCAACAGCCTTTTATCTGCCAGTATTGCTGTGCTATCTAATATAATCGGTATTACGTCTGTCAGAACTTTCCGATGTTAAACTTAAACCGCTCGTCCATGAACTGTCGGTTGTTCTTTGACCTTTGATCTACCAAAGAGTGGTTACCTCCTGCCAGACGGTTATCAGCATCATTCAGGTCTTCCTCGGTTTGACTTGTCTCGTTATGAAGAGCAAATGTTAAAATATAAATATACATAACGACAAGACATACAAGCAGTTTGGCTTCAAAGTGTAGCGGCTCAAAGTCTCTATACTTTTGTCGTTAAAATTTCAGGTTTGATACCTGTGGTTGGCACAGCACAATAAGCCCACTGTAAATTTCCACTTAACAACAAAGAATCTAATATTAGATCGGAATTACATTAATTTAAAAACAAAATGTGTGTTTCAGAACAAAGCTGTGTCCACCGTAGGGAATCGAACCTCGGGTTTTAAAGTTGACAGTCCGTAAACTTAACGATGCTTCACCAGGGGACACGAAAATATGAATTAATAGCTACACCTTTTGATGCTCCGATCAATACGATATTTGTGTTTCTTGAATTATCTCCGGGATAAACTGATTATCTCAGGGTAATAACGATTCAGCATAACCGTCTAGACACTAAGCCTCGGGTTGTTTCAAGTGGTCTAAACGACAGAAAATAGCATTATGATATGATCAAAAACACTGCAAATTTATCAAGTTGGAAATAATCATTACCTAGTTCGAATTGATTAATGGACAAAAAGTTTTAATTTTGACTTAAGTACTGGTATTACGATTATAAGCCATTCTTTACTATCAGACTGCAGTCACGGGTAATTCTAGGCTACGTTTGACGTTTCAGATGATAAAAGCCTTCAGTGTGAAGAAGTCTACATTTAGAATAAAGTTGGTAACGGTAGAGAAAGAGATTTTCAGTGATGGAAAAGTTCTCTTTGTAAGAGATATATTCTATCTATTCGGATCAGTTACTCGTCCGGGTTTTATTTGTCTCCAGGTATTTATATTTCTATCAGATGAAATAACAAAACAAACAATCCTGGTTGAATCTATATTTTGTTTAAGTTGTTTCTTTAAATGTCATTCTACATTGTGAGTACGTGTGGATCAACTCCTTGTGGGCCTGTATCAGGTTTGTATTATCTAATTCATTTATCTATAATTTAAAATAAATTAATTATAGATTTACGTGTAAGTACCCCTATACTGTGTCACTTGTTCATTTGTATCCTATATATTGTGTCACTTTATCCTTGATATCCTTTTATTGTGGTAATACTTCATTATTATCCCCGTACTGTGTCATTACTTCATTAGTGTCCTATATACTGTCATTCACCATCCTTTATTGTGCCACAACTTTATTAATATCCATATATTGTGTCACTACTTCATTAATATTCCCCATATTTTGTCATTTATCCACTCCTCTACTGGGTCACTACTTCATTAACACCCCTAAATTGTGTCATTCATTCCCCTGTATTGTGTCACTTCTTCTTTAATACACCATACATTGTGTCACTGCTTCGTTAACACCTCTCACATTGTGTCATTCATCCACCTATATTGTGTCAGTACTTCATTAATACCCCGCTATACTGTGTCATTTTTTCATTGATATCCCCTGTACTATATCATAATTTAAACACTATTTGAATTATTTAGTCTGTTAAATATAAATATTTAACATTTTTATTTGGAAGCATGTTGTGTTGTGTTCACCTGAAAGCTAAAGATTGAGATGTAGAAATATCACAGTCTTTCCTACACACTCTGATCCTACAACATGTTAAGTTCATCTTGATGATGAGAAACGCACTTCAGGTTAATCTGAAGATGACCCACGAAGGTCAAAACGTTGTTCTCTGCTTTATTAATAAAAGTGTTAACACCCACACCCGCCATGTTAAGTTATATCCACGATATTCCCCAATTCGATGGAGATCGTTTTACTACATTACGCGGGACTGGCATGTCTAGAAATATATGGTGTTAGTGCTATAACAATTGTTTTGACCAATCAGGTGCCAGAAGTAAAAGCTATCGGTAAAACCTAATTATGCTGCTAATGTTTAACCGATAAAGTACTTACAACATACTTTTACTTTCCTCCTATGGTAAACAACTACATTTCAATGCATCTCAGTGTGAGCATAGTTGTAGGGGTTAATTTTATATATGTGTGATACAGTGAAGGGCAAATGATGTAGTAAGTTCCATGTAAGACGTTCTGTCCTTCAGATACAGACAAGCTGAGACGAACTGTCGTGAATGCACAACGATGCTAGAAACTGAATGTCCACATTTTAAAATCGAAACATGTTTCATTAACTGTTCATGTCCGAGTGAAGTCTAAAACAATGTTTGATAAACGGTTATGTTTTTCCACAAAACACCGCTGTATAGAGAGTATATTTCTCGTGAGAGTAACACTAACCACCTGACAACTAAGCGATACGTTGCGGACTTATAATGCTGAGACCCAGGTAATGTATTAAAAGAACAACCATTACATCTTTAAATAAGGCTCAACATGAAACACCTGAATGTTTTACAGTTTACCAACGTTCGACTACATGAGGTTTTCATAAAACATCTGAAACTACTTAATTATTGTGATAATATCATGAAAGAAAAGTCTGCCAGCAGAACAGGCGACAAATGTTATAACCCTTTATCGACCAGTGACAAAGTGGTCCTTTATCAATCTGTGTGAGTGTTTGGACGAATTGATCCTTTAAAGAACAGAGTAAGTGCTGAGATGAAGTGGCCCTTTATCAATCTGTGTGAGTGTTTGGACGAATTGATCCTTTAAAGAACAGTGTAAGTGCTGAGATGAAGTGGTCCTTTATCAATCTGTGTGTTTGGACCATAAGATGTTCTTCCTCCAGTTACTAAAACACTGATCATCAGTAATTATGAGCGTCATGCATGACCAACGTGTCGTGACATCGTTATTGCTTTTATTATTATTGGATAAATAAAAAGAAAGAGAACAAGTTTGTAATTTTTGTTTGCAAAAGAAAAGACATATTTTGAAGTAGTACAAATCAATAATATCGGCCTCTAGTAAAATGATCTCAGAGAAGACAATGACTCCTCATTGTTATAAGATAACACTGAGCAGACTTAAACAAAGTACTGATGTTACTTTATAGAAAAGCAACAATGATTTCTTTTTAATTCATTCACTTGTGAGTCACGATCGTCACAGAAGTTGACTACAGTGTGTCACCAACACTGTATGTCTTCTATTCATCTTGTGCACTCTGATATCTTAACGTCCTACACTTTCGTTATCTTTTCTTGTTCTGTTATTCTATATAGCTGTAAGATAATGTTTTGTTTGTATGAATACGCGTTTCATATATTACTTTACTCGAACATCTTCAAATGTTTCCAACTTTCCTTTTCATATTTTTGTCTCTGCACCATATAATCGTATTGACCATCCGTAACATTTGACTGTCCATATTTAGTTGAATGTGTTTTGTTAGTATTTCTAAAATAATATTAAATGTAGTTTTTGTATCTCAGTGTCAAATATGTATATAAAGGCTTATTAGGCTAAATGATGGGTTTAGATACCCTTGATATATTGTTAAAAACCGAAACTAAAACTTATCTCTACTACACATGAGCTATCTGTTATGAATAACTGTTTGAGAAAAATAAATTTAAATTTATTATTCTTTCTGATTCTCCTCCGTTTACTGTTTTCTATTTCAGTTTCTGTTTTTTAACTTCGGTATTCAGTCCTTCTCCACTTTCTTGTGAAATTATGCTTACAATTTTTAAACGAATGGTGATAACTCATACTTACGTCTCACTGCTGCCATCTGTTGTCACTAGAGGTAATATCTGAAGCCCTTTCCATCCAAGCCGATGAACTCGAGATATTTTATCAATTGCCTCCTTATAGCAACAAAATAATGCCTATATGCATTAATATTACAATATAACTTTATGGTAACACAATAATGAAACTTTATACTTAATTAATGGGCCATTGTATTCTAAGAAATTTCTTCGAGCAATATTATACAAACTCACTATAGTAAAATAATAAAACGTGTTTAGTAAAATGGTACAACATGAAAACAGAGTAATGTAACAAAACGTGGTCATAATAGGATATAAAAACCTGATTAGAGTAAATCATGTTATGTTTAATGAGACAGCAATAACATCATATACAATAACAATTTATATAATAACATCTTATCTAATAATATCTTATATAATAACGTCTTATATAATAACATGTTATATAATAACAGCTGTTAGCAATACATTGATACTTCCTTCTTACAAATGGCAAAGTTTACTCTTAGTAAAAAACAAATGGTCAAAAATATCGTTATCAACTGATAAAACGATGTATTCTAATCGTTGCAACTAGTAACAATTAACTGTTCAAACATTGTATTGAAATCTTTGTAAGCAACAACAGTTAAGTGGTGAAACAATATATTCTAATTGTTATAAGTAACAATAGTTAACTGTTAAAACAATATATTCTAATCGTTACAAGTAACAACAGGTAACTGTTAAAACGATACATTTTAATTGTTATGAGTGAGAACATAAGAGCTCTTCAGAGAATGAAAATATTTATATTTCAAATTATGAAAATGTCGTCATGATCACTTAGCGGAGGTTATCACAATTATATAAATGTTCTATGAGTTTCTCCAATAAAATAGACAAGGAGAGAGGTGAAGAATTTTAACTTATTGAAGCCGGATGTAGAAGACAATAATTATATTATATGCTACAACAATACGGGTTTGTAATGAAATGTATTTTACATCATTGAAACACAGACCAAAGTTAGATTTTAATTAAACATTAAATTTCAGGGTAGATTCTTAGTTCCAGAGTTTCCGACAGCTGTGAAAGCGAGCTATTATCTTTCGTAAAGTATTTTCGGGAAATGGTTTGACTTTTTTTTTTGTTATAAATAAAACTTATGTGTCGTATATTTACTTATTTGAAGAAATGTAACGTAAAATCCATTTTCCCTGAAATGGTCTATGGATTTAACCCATGAACGTTTGATAAACGGAATTCTTAAAACGTATAAAAAAGGAAGTCATTCCCGGGAGTGAACCAGAAAAAACAAGTGAAATATTCTCCAATCTTTGTTCTTCCACATAAGCGTTGAAGTCTTTTTTAAGTGCTGGCTGAGTTCGTTTCTTGTGCTAAGGAAAAATACTGTCTGCATAGATACGGCTTTTAACGAAATGAACTAAAAAAACTGTGACTTTCATAACCAATGATGTATAACAGACAATATTTCTGCTTAGTTTTAAGACACGAGGTCATTTTTGTGATGGACGGACAAGTCACTTTCCTGGTGAGTGTTGGTGTATAATATGTGTCACTAATGCATGTGGTTATCTGTTTTACACTATAATGGAAAATAGGTGAATTACAATATAAATAGATCAGTGACTCCTACAAAGAAACATTTTAAACCAATGCTTTCGCTATTGGAAACGTTGATGTTTTAAGTTTTGATTACGGCGGTGACATACTCAAAACATAATGCTCTTAAAAAAAATTAAATCTCTTGTAGCAGTATTAGGACGAGGTCTAATTAGGTGCGTGTGGAGGAAAAGAGAGATGAGAGTTGACACTTCCTTTAATCTTGGGAAGCGATGAATTGTACATCAATATACCAACAGTTCTAACTCTATAAAATACATTTATTGTAAATATGTATTGTTGTTTCCTTAGATGCCCATAAAACAATAGCAATCCAAACCATTACATGCACTGTGAAACAATATAAAACAAAACAATATAAATCAAAATAATTACATGCACTAAAACAATATAAATCAAAACCTTTGTTCTTTAGTGCATGTAATAGTTTTGTTTTATGTTTTTGTATAGTGCATGTAATTGTTTTGATTTATATTGTTTAATAGGGCATGTATACTGTCTGATAGTGCATGCACTATAAAACAATATAAATCAAAACCATTGCATGCACTATAGAACAATATAAACCAAAGAGACTCAAAACTCATAACTTTTTGTTGTCACCATTAAAACACGTAATGGTTATATCACCCAAAACTACTGGGGATATTCTATCTATTCATAGGGATATTCCCTCTATCACTGATGATAGTCCATCTATCAATAGGGGTATTCTAACTGTGACTAGGGATATTCCCTCTATCACTGATGATACTCCATCTATCAATAGGGGTATTCTAACTGTGACTAGGGATATTCCCTCTATCACTGATGATAGTCCATCTATCAATAGGGGTATTCTAACTGTGACTAGGGATATTCCCTCTATCACTGATGATACTCCATATATCAATAGGGGTATTCTAACTGTGACTAGGGATATTCCCTCTATCACTGATGATACTACATCTATCAATAGGGGTATTCTAACTGTGACTAGGGATATTCCCTCTATCACTGATGATACTCCATCTATCAATAGGGGTATTCTAACTGTGACTAGGGATATTCAAAGTATCATTCGAGATTTTTCAAGTATCAAACAGATCCAGTTGGAGATTTCAGGCTCGTCAGTAACTAAGGAAAGTCAGTTTTGGGTTGAGAGTTGAAGACTTCATCCCGCATCATCTCAACTCCTACTGGCTTTGGGTTTAATGTTATCATTAATACATATATTTTTAGGTTTAATGTTATCATTAATACATATATTTTTAGGTTTAATGTTATCATTAATACACATATTTACATTATAAGCAGCAGGTTATTGACGGATCTAGTTCAGTTACCACAAGTGTATTTTTAATAGTTACGGATACCTATCTATGTGGGAATATAGAGAGGGGGATAAATCCCCTGTTTAGAAACAGCTCTGAAAAGTTTTTGTTTGTTTTCAAGTTAAGCCAAAAGCTGCACAATGGGTTATTTATGTTCTGCCCGACACAAGTATCGAAACCCGGTTTCTTGTGTTCTACGTCTGTAGACATATTACTGTACCACTTAGGGCTAACAACTCTGAAATCCATTTTCTTAAATCCTTTTGCTCTTATGGGATAAATAAACGTTTTTTTTTCATTTTTAAATTGTATTTAACTCACATCCTTGTGCTACAGAGGTTTTAGTTATTTCTTATCACCTTTTGATGGTAATTACATTTCGATTATTGCTTTTCTCCGTAGCTCTGAACTCTGTTTCTATTGAACAATACGACAAAGTATCTGTTTGTTGTCAAGCGCGCGTTCCGATGTTATACCTTGGTTGATTGTTTTCTTCTGTAACACTTCTACTGGAGAGTCATTCGAATTACAATGATAAAATTTGGTACCCGTGGAGTTAACTGACGAAATAATGTATTCTAATTAATATAAGTAACAATGGTTAGCTGTTGAAACAATGTATTCTAATCGTTATAAGTAACAATGGTTAGCTGTTGAAACAATGTATTCTAATCGTTATAAGTAACAATGGTTAGCTGTTGAAACAATGTATTCTAATCGTTATAAGTAACAATTGTTATCTGTTGAAACAATGTATTATAATCGATTTAAGTAAAAACAGTTAACTGATAATACAAATCCTATGGGTTATCCACATCTATCACTTTCTGTACACATGATAATATAGATGTTATTATTATTAAAAGATATTAAAGAGTAAGGAGTTTACTACAAATTTAATAAATACTTCAGTGAATTAAACGTTTTGAAACATTTCTACTTCTCTCATACTGACTTATCATGACAGGTAGTCCATGTTTTCATGTTTTGTTCATACACACTGTGTTATCTTATATAAACTCTATTAAAGCTGAATTAGTATTCCACAAGTGGACGAAATTTATTCCGCTGTTTTCAAACATGTTGATTTTATCACGTAGTCAGAGAGAAAAGTGTGAAACCTCAAGGCATTTATTTCCAAAGAAACACAACATTAAATAGAATCGCGGGATAACTACCAAACACGTTTTATGTCCGAAGAGACACAACATTAAATAGGGTCACATGTCAACAACCAAACAACAACGGCTGTAACTTTAGGAACTTATTTTAATATGTCAGTGGTTAACTTTCAACATCATATATACTAAACTACCCTCTTACACGACAAGAACACTTTGTTTAATCATTTCTAAACAATACAAAATTACATTAATAATGTTTTTGTCGCATTTAGAAGATCCATTAATCATAACGTGTGATAAAACTGTGTTTATACATTTATATTATAATGCATCTGATACTTTTCTCCGGTATTTTCACAGCTGTTGATATGAATTACAAAGTGAGTTTTAATTGTAGGTATTTATATTTTTGATTTTTTAAAACTAAACATTGAACAACTGTTTACATATCAAAGTGTGTTTGTTTATTTTATATAAAGAACCTAAACAAATCTATCACACTTATATAAAGAACCTAAACAAATCTATCACACTTATATAAAGAACCTAAACAAATCTATCACACTTATATAAAGACCCTAAACAAATCTATCACACTTATATAAAGAACCTAAACAAATCTATCACACTTATATAAAGACCCTAAACAAATCTATCACACTTATATAAAGAACCTAAACAAATCTATCACGCTAATATAAAGAACCTAAACAAATCTATCACACTTATATAAAGACCCTTATTTATCACACTTATATAAAGACCCTTATTTATCACACTTATATAAAGACCCTTATTTATCACACGAACGATTCCCTGCCTGTACCTCTACCCTTCAGGGTCAGACACTTTTATCCTGAATGATAAAGAATCACATTTCGAAACTGTCCAATTTTTTGGGTTTCGGATCTTTGGGCTGAATTAATTGTTAACATACACGTTTTTCTGTTATAATAACTGTTTATTTTATAAGTGGACCGAACAATATGTTCCACGAGCTTCAGCGTCGTCAAGATAAAGAGTCCACCATAAATGTGGCCTGATATAATTTCCTCTGCGGCTAAAATCACACGTGGTAATATTTCAAATAAGTTATTTCATCGTTAACACATGCTCAAAATAAACGAAGATAAGACAAGAAACATACACCAGATGAGAATATATATGGAATAACACAATAAAAGACTAGAGAAGGGTTACCGAGTAATCATAGAAACAAGAAGACTAATTACTAGTTACAAAACAAGGAAACTAACTACTAGTTACAAAACAAGGAAACTAACTATTAGTTAGAAAACAAGAAAACTAACTACTAGTTACAAAACAAGGAAACTAACTATTAGTTAGAAAACAAGAAAACTAACTACTAGTTACAAAACAAGGAAATTAACTACTAGTTACAAAACAAGGAAACTAACTACTAGTTACAAAACAAGGAAACTAAGTTGTAGTTACAAAACAAGGAAACTAACTACTAGTTACAAACAATATTCCTACGAAAGTACACGGTGTCAATAGTTTCTTTACTGGAACTACACACGAAGTACGAGTGAGATTTATGTGTTCATCCGTGTTAATGTCCGTTTAAAAATAGTTCAGAAACACGAACTTGTTTGTCTAACTACAAATGTTTTACTGGGTCTGGGTCCTTACGATTGTGGCAGTACTGAGTTGTTTGTTTTATTTGTTCATTTCTCTGTAGCTGAAGGTTCCATATATGTACTCATACCCGTATGTTCAATTAATATTTCTAAAGGACTTCAGTAGCTGTCACGTATTATCGCTAAGGGATTAACGTTTCGAATTTCTCCACTAACAAATCACTGTCTGTTATTACAAACCGGCCGACTCTAGTAAAGCTGTGTACGTACATTATATTTGAGACAGATAGATCACTTTATAACTTTGCTTTAAGTTCACGTTAGTGTGTGTCTTTAATAAATCATATCACGAGATTTGGGCTTTCTCATTGAGTCCAGGTCCTTTCATTTGTTAGCATAGCAAAATATTCATATTAACGTTAAATACACGTCCTAGGAAGGGCCCTCTGTTATGGTACTTAAAATACACGAAGTCAGACAGATCTAAAGACAGGGATCATTCGCCACTCGCCCAACGCAGAATAAGGAGGGAGGGGCGTCTGTGTAAAACTGTATTGTCCTCCAGTACGTCCGGCTTTATTAAACTGGACTCATTTATGGATCAGTAAATAGAACTTGATGAATTGAGAGAATTGTTTAGTGAGGTGGCTGTTCTGATAGGGGAGGTGGGAGCTCGTAAAGATTGAAATCAGTCCATTGGAAAAAGCACACAATTCACAGTAATAGATTTTTTTTGTAACGTTTAAATACAATAGACTACTTTCTTTGTTATTCATATTTCTGATAAGGATATCCATTCTTTTTCCTCCAGAATATAATCTGTAAATATAAGTTTTTAGTGTTATGGAAATGGATATGCAAGACCATTATGTGCGTCGAGAAGTCATAAATCTGAAGGAAACGTTTCTATATAAATATAGTGAGACAAAAAGTTGTGAATGTTGTACAAAATGAACCACAAACATTAAAGGTGTTTAACTTCCTATAAATGGGTTTTTAAAGAATAAATCAAGTGTTAGGGTTAACACAACAGTAATGTAACAACAAATGAACTTCAGATACACAAAGTAAAGGCTTTATACACAGGCATAGCTAATAGTTACCATATATAGTTAATAGATACCATAGGCATACTTACTTGTTACCAAAAACATATAGTTAATAGTTACCATATATAGTCAATAGTAATCACAGGCAGAGTTTATAGTTACCATATACATAGTTAATAGATACCATAGGCATAATTAACAGTTACCACATATGCTTCATAGTTACCATATGTAGTTAATAGTTACCATATACATAGTTAATAGTTACCAATTACATAATTAATAATTATCATATATAGTTAATAGTTACCATATACATAATTAATAATTATCATATATAGTTAATAGTTACCATAGGCAAAGGTAATAGTTACCATATACATAGTTAATAGTTACAGTATATAATTAATAGTTACCATATACATAGTTAGTAGCCACCACATATATAGTTAATAGTTTGCATAAAGACAATCAATAATTACTATATGTATAATGAATAGTTAACATATATACAATCAATACTTACCATACACATAGTTAATAGTTACCATGAATATATTTAATAGTTAGCATATTTATACTTAACAGTTACGATATACATATATACGTAGTAAGTAGTTACTATATGCACAGTTAAATGATACCATATACATTCTTAATAGCCAGCACACATGTAGTTCATAGTTACCATATGCATAGTTAATAATTACCACATGCATAGTTAATAGTTACCACATGCATAGTTAATAGTTACCACATGCATAGTTAGTAGTTACCATATATATAGTTCACAGGTACCTTAAATATAGTTGGCATATACACAATCAATAGATGCCATATGTATAGTTATTAATTAGCATACGTACAATTAATAATTACATTTATATAGATACCATATATATAATTATCATATACATAGATAATAGTTACCATATGAATAGATAATAATTACCATACACATATTTAATAGCTACCTTGTATAGGTAATAGTTACCATATATACAGTTAGTAGTTGGCATATATATAGATAGATTGTTAATAGTTTGCATACAGATAATGAACAGATACCTAATACATAGTTTATAGTTAGAATACATATAGTTGATAGTTACCATATATATATCTATATATATATATAGTTAATAGTTACCACATATAGTTTAATCGTTACCATAAGCATAATTAATAGTAAGCATTATACAATCAATAATTAATACTTACCATATACATGGTTAATAGTTACATCTCAGAGTTTAATAGTTACCATAAGCACAGTTAATAGTTAGCATATATATAGTTAATAGTTACAACATAAACATATAGTTACTAGTTAGTATATGCATAGTTAACAGTTACCATACTTATATCGTTAATAGTTTGGATATACATAGTTAATAGTTGCATATATATATATATACACTTAATAGTTGGCATATAGGCAATCAATAGGTACCTAATACATACTTACTAGTTACTATATGCATAGGTAATAGCTACCGTATATATAGTTAATAGTTAGCACATATAGAGTTAATAGTTAGCATATACATAGTTAATAGTTGGCATATATATCGTTAATAGTTACCATATATAGAGGTAATATTTACCATATATGTAGTTAATAGTTACTATATATATATAGTTAAGTGTTTGCATATAGATAATGAATAATACATAGTTTACTGTTAGAATACATATAGTTGATAGTTACCATATAATATATATAATTAGTAGTTACCATATGCATGGTTAATAGTTGGCATATATGCAATCACTAATTACAATATGTCTACTTAATAGTTACCATATATACAGTTAATGGTTGGCATATAGACAATCAGTAGGTACCTAATACATTGTTAATGGTTACCATATTAATGTTTTACAATTACTATGTATATATTAATAGTTGGTGTATAGACAATCAGTAGACACCTAATACATAGTTTATAGTTACATTATACATAATTCCTAGTTACCACAGACATAATTCATAGTTACCATTTATATAGTTAATAATTACCACAGACATAACTCCACACATGTATGATGTTACCACAATACGCAAGCTAAAATAGGAATTGTATTCTCAAGACTGTTTGTGTGGGTATTAAAACTTTAATACAAATAAAGTCAGGAAGAACGTAATTATGAATGAAACCCAACAACTTGACATCCCTATGAAGAATATAAATTATTGTCATCTCAAGGTTTACATGTTGAAGAAACCAGAACATGCTGTATTATATTAACATCATAAGCATACTGAATTCCATATGTTATCAATATTCTACTGAATATAAATACACAACAAAGTGTTTGTAATATCAGATATTTGAAGAAATAAATAAATGAAATCAGGTATCTTGATACGACTGGTGAGGGTATGAAACCTTTTACTAAAGTAGAGAACAATACTACAACCTTCATAGGTGATATTCAGGTTGGAAAGTTGCTCTCAGCTTTATTTTACTACAAGTTCAAACACCCACTCCACCGTCTCGAGACGCCTTGTTACGTCAAGTGGTTTTCTTGCCATCACGAATTACTCGTATTAATAAACTTTGCGGAACTTTTCTGTTGAAACTAATAATAAAGTATAGTATCTGGATTGTTGTACATCTTTCTCTGTACTCATACTATGGTGACACACTTTGTTGTATTTCTATTTTTATAGTTAGACTGTGGTGACATACTTACTTTGTTGTATTTCTATTTTTATAGTTAGACTGTGGTGACATACTTACTTTGTTGTATTTCTATTTTTATAGTTAGACTGTGGTGACATACTTACTTTGTTGTATTTCTATTTTTATTGTTAGACTGTGGTGACGTATTTACTTTGTTGTATTTCTATTTTTATAGTTAGACTGTGGTGACATACTTACTTTGTTGTATTTCTATTTTTATAGTTAGACTGTGGTGACATACTTACTTTGTTGTATTTCTATTTTTATAGTCATACTGTGGTGACATACTTACCTTGTTGTATTTCTATTTTTATAGTTAGACTGTGGTGACATGCTTACTTTCTTGTATTTCTATTTTTATAGTCATACTGTGGTGACGTACTTACTTTGTTGTATTTATATTTTTATAGTCATACTGTGGTGACGTACTTACTTTGTTGTATTTCTATTTTTATAGTTAGACTGTGGTGACATACTTACTTTGTTGTATTTCTATTTTTATAGTTAGACTGTGGTGACATACTTTGTTGTATTTCTATTTTTATAGTTAGACTGTGGTGACATACTTTGTTGTATATCTATTTTTATAGTCATACTGTGGTGACGTACTTACTTTGTTGTATTTCTATTTTTATAGTCATACTGTGGTGACGTACTTACTTTGTTGTATTTCTATTTTTATAGTTAGACTGTGGTGACATACTTACTTTGTTGTATTTCTATTTTTATAGTTAGACTGTGGTGACATACTTACTTTGTTGTATTTCTATTTTTATAGTCATACTGTGGTGACGTACTTACTTTGTTGTATTTCTATTTTTATAGTCATACTGTGGTGACATACTTACTTTGTTGTATTTCTATTTTTATAGTTAGACTGTGGTGACATACTTACTTTGTTGTATTTCTATTTTTATAGTCATACTGTGGTGACATACTTACTTTGTTGTATTTCTATTTTTATAGTTAGACTGTGGTGACATACTTACTTTGTTGTATTTCTATTTTTATAGTTAAACTGTGGTGACGTACTTACTTTGTTGTATTTCCATTTTTATAGTCATACTGTGGTGACGTACTTACTTTGTTGTATTTCCATTTTTATAGTCATACTGTGGTGACGTACTTACTTTATTGTATTTCTATTTTATAGTTAGACTGTGGTGACATACTTACTTTGTTGTATTTCTATTTTTATAGTTAGACTGTGGTGACATACTTACTTTGTTGTATTTCTATTTTTATAGTTAGACTGTGGTGACATACTTACATTGTTGTATTTCTATTTTTATAGTTAGACTGTGGTGACATACTTACTTTGTTGTATTTCTATTTTTATAGTTAGACTGTGGTGACATACTTTGTTGTATTTCTATTTTTATAGTCATACTGTGGTGACGTACTTACTTTGTTGTATTTCTATTTTTATAGTCATACTGTGGTGACGTACTTACTTTGTTGTATTTCTATTTTTATAGTTAGACTGTGGTGACATACTTACTTTGTTGTATTTCTATTTTTATAGTTAGACTGTGGTGACGTACTTACTTTGTTGTATTTCTATTTTTATAGTTAGACTGTGGTGACATACTTACTTGTTGTATTTCTATTTTTATAGTTAGACTGTGGGGACATACTTACTTTGTTGTATTTCTATTTTTATAGTCATACTGTGGTGACATACTTACTTTGTTGTATTTCTATTTTTATGGTTAGACTGTGGTGACATACTTACTTTGTTGTATTTCTATTTTTATAGTCATACTGTGGTGACGTACTTACTTTGTTGAATTTCTATTTTTATAGTTAGACTGTGGTGACGTACTTACTTTGTTGTATTTCTATTTTTATAGTCATACTGTGGTGACGTACTTACTTTGTTGTATTTATATTTTTATAGTCATACTGTGGTGACGTACTTACTTTGTTGTATTTCTATTTTTATAGTTAGACTGTGGTGACATACTTACTTTGTTGTATTTCTATTTTTATAGTTAGACTGTGGTGACATACTTTGTTGTATTTCTATTTTTATAGTTAGACTGTGGTGACATACTTTGTTGTATTTCTATTTTTATAGTTAGACTGTGGTGACATACTTTGTTGTATTTCTATTTTTATAGTCATACTGTGGTGACGTACTTACTTTGTTGTATTTCTATTTTTATAGTCATACTGTAGTGACGTACTTACTTTGTTGTATTTCTATTTTTATAGTTAGACTGTGGTGACATACTTACTTTGTTGTATTTCTATTTTTATAGTTAGACTGTGGTGACATACTTACTTTGTTGTATTTCTATTTTTATAGTTAGACTGTGGTGACGTACTTACTTTGTTGTATTTTTATTTTTATAGTTAGACTGTGGTGACGTACTTACTTTGTTGTATTTCTATTTTTATAGTTAGACTGTGGTGACATACTTACTTTGTTGTATTTCTATTTTTATAGTCATACTGTGGTGACGTACTTACTTTGTTGTATTTCTATTTTTATAGTCATACTGTGGTGACATACTTTGTTGTATTTCTATTTTTATAGTTAGACTGTGGTGACATACTTACTTTGTTGTATTTCTATTTTTATAGTCATACTGTGGTGACGTACTTACTTTGTTGTATTTCTATTTTTATAGTCATACTGTGGTGACGTACTTACTTTGTTGTATTTCTATTTTTATAGTTAGACTGTGGTGACGTACTTACTTTGTTGTATTTTTATTTTTATAGTTAGACTGTGGTGACGTACTTACTTTGTTGTATTTCTATTTTTATAGTTAGACTGTGGTGACATACTTACTTTGTTGTATTTCTATTTTTATAGTTAGACTGTGGGGACACACTCTGTTGTATTTCTATTTTTATAGTTAGACTGTGGTGACATACTTACTTTGTTGTATTTCTATTTTTATAGTTAGACTGTGGTGACGTACTTACTTTGTTGTATTTCTATTTTTATAGTCATACTGTAGTGACATACTTACTTTGTTGTATTTCTATTTTTATAGTCATACTGTCGTGACGTACTTTGTTGTATTTCTATTTTTATAGTCATACTGTGGTGACATACTTACTTTGTTGTATTTTTATATTTTATAGTCATACTGTGGTGACATACTTACTTTGTTGTATTTTTATATTTTATAGTCATACTGTGGTTTTGTTGTATTTCTATTGTTATAGTCACACAATGGTGACGTACCTATTTGAAGTAATACATGCATTGTTTCATAAACAGTTTAACATCCCTTGTTACAACAGATTACCAACGAGATATCTGATCCTTCACATCACACTAAAGTTATTCGATATAATAGTAAGATAGCCTTTTAGCAGAATATGTTTGATGTTTGTTGTCGTTATTCACAAACCTCCCTAATACAATAATATTTTGAGGCCCACTCATCATTTGTGTTTTCACAAATCTAAACACGCACGCGTACACAGTAAGTACTCTTACATCGAGAGTATTCAAGTCGTTGGTGGTGAAAATAGCATGTAACAAATTAGATCTCAGTGGTTGTGAAAAAGAAAGTATCCGCGTAAGCGATTCTCTGTTGGAGCGTGCCGCAGGAAATGAAGCTAATATGTTCTCTCTTAGGCTGATGGCAGGACGTTTTGTACATTAATTCGTTACCAGAGGGCGATGCGGTGCTCTTGACACCGTTTCTTGTTTTCTTCTTTTTTTTCGTGCTGAGAACGTGACGCAGCCGCGTCTGATGAAAGTATTGAAACTGGAATAATGAAATATATATATTTATCGTTAATATTGTCAATATTATATTCAGCTAAGATAATCTGACTTGTCAAAAGTGCTATAGATATCAAAATAAAATTCTGTAAATTACTAAAATTAGTATAAAAATGAACATATTAATGGCAGGGAAATTTTCGAAGGCACTCACACACATTTATATTGTTATATGGAATTCCTATATAAAACAGTGAATATATATGTATATAAAGATGTTAGAGTGCGTCTCATCAACTCATTTTTCTAACATCATGAGTAGCAGTTGATTATTCTTTTACTGCTAATTCTATATAAACATCTTTCAGTAAACGTATTTCAGATCACTAAGTAAAATTTATGTTTCTTATATATTTCTACCTGAATGGTTGAGGACTTACTTAGATAATTGTAAACTGATCGTTAATTATGTGAACTCAGACTATGTAATAAGTAAAATGATGTTGTGTTTGATACACGTACAGATTAATTATGTGAACTCAGACTGTGTAATAAGTAAAATGATGTTTTGTTTGATACACGTACAGATTAATTATGTGAACTCAGACTGTGTAATAAGTAAAATGATGTTTTGTTTGATACACGTACAGATTAATTATGTGAACTCAGACTGTGTAATAAGTAAAATGATGTTTTGTTTGATACACGTACAGATTAATTATGTGAACTCAGACTGTGTAATAAGTAAAATGATGTTTTGTTTGATACACGTACAGATTAATTATGTGAACTCAGACTGTGTAATAAGTAAAATGATGTTTGGCCCGGCATGGCCAAGCGCGTTAAGGCGTGTGACTCGTAATGTGAGGGTCGCGATTTCGCATTCGCGTCGCGCCAAACATGCTCGCCCTCCCAGCTGTGGGGGCGTTATAATGTGACGATCAATCCCACTATTCGTTGGTAAAAGAGTAGCCCAAAAGTTGGCGGTGGGTGGTGATGACTAGCTGCCTTCCCTCTAGCCCTCTGAATGTTTCTTTTGGTCTACACGAACACAACTGGTATTTATTGTTATCTCAATTATTATGTGTCTGGTCATTTTTATCATCTAACTTGATCGATCAGTGATGATTAAAAAACCCACTTGTAGAGAAAAATATGTATGTGAAAACGGCTGGTATTGTTGACAAAATTTTTTTCTCAATCCAAACCATCCGTTTTTACAAATATATTTTAACTTGATCGATGTTTACTCTGTTGATAATTCTAATATAATCGATGTTGTTCTATGTATCTGGAGGTAGGTTTAGTATCGTGTTCTATGTATCTGGAGGTAAGTTTAGTATCGTGTTCTATGTGTCTGGAGGTAGGTTTAGTGCTGTGTTCTATGTATCTGGAGGTAGGTTTAGTGCTGTGTTCTATGTATCTGGAGGTAAATTTAGTGCTGTGTTCTATGTATCTGGAGGTAGGTTTAGTGCTGTGTTCCATGTATCTGGAGGAAGGTTTAGTATTGTATTCTATGTATCTGGAGGTAGGTTTAGTATCGTGTTCCATGTATCTGGAGGTAGGTTTAGTATTGTGTTCTATGTGTCTGGAGGTAGGTTTAGTCCTGTGTTCCATGTATCTGGAGGTAGGTTTAGTATCGTGTTTTATGTGTCTGGAGGTAGGTTTAATATCGTGTTTTATGTATCTGGAGGTAGGTTTAGTATCGTGTTCCATGTGTCTGGAAGTAGGTTTAGTGCTGTGTTCTATGTATCTGGAGGTAGGTTTAGTATCGTGTTCTATGTAACTGGAGGTAGGTTTAGTATCATGTTCTATGTGTCTGGAGGTATGTTTAGTGCTGTGTTCTATGTATCTGGAGGTAGGTTTAGTATCGTGTTCCATGTATCTGGAGGTAGGTTTAGTATTGTGTTCTATGTGTCTGGAGGTAGGTTTAGTGCTGTGTTCCATGTATCTGGAGGTAGGTTTAGTATCGTGTTCTATGTGTCTGGAGGTAGGTTTAGTGCTGTGTTCTATGTATCTGGAGGTAGGTTTAGTGCTGTGTTCCATGTATCTGGAGGTAGGTTTAGTATTGTGTTCTATGTGTCTGGAGGTAGGTTTAGTGCTGTGTTCCATGTATCTGGAGGTAGGTTTAGTATCGTGTTCTATGTGTCTGGAGGTAAGTTTAGTGCTGTGTTCTATGTATCTGGAGGTAGGTTTAGTGCTGTGTTTTATGTATCTGGAGGTAGGTTTAGTATCGTGTTCCATGTATCTGGAGGAAGGTTTAGTATTGTATTCTATGTGTCTGGAGGTAGGTTTAGTGCTGTTTTCTATGTATCTAGAGATAGGTTTAGTATCGTGTTCTATGTGTCTGGAGGTAGGTTTAGTGCTGTTTTCTATGTATCTGGAGGTAGGTTTAGTGCTGTTTTCTATGTATCTGGAGGTAGGTTTAGTATCGTGTTCTGTGTGTCTGGAGGTAGGTTTAGCGCTTTGTTATATGTATCTGGAGGTAGGTTTAGTGGTGTGTTTTATGTATCTGGAGGTAGGTTTAGTATCGTGTTCCATGTGTCTGGAAGTAGGTTTAGTGCTGTGTTCTATGTATCTGGAGGTAGGTTTAGTATCGTGTTCTGTATGTCTGGAGGTAGGTTTAGTGGTGTGTTCTATGTATCTGGAGGTAGGTTTACTATCGTGTTTTGTGTGTCTGGAGGTAGGTTCAGTGCTGTGTTATATGTGTCTGGAGGTAGGTTTAGTGCTGTGTTCTATGTATCTGGAGGTAGGTTTAGTATCGTGTTCTGTGTGTCTGGAGGTAGGTTTAGTCCTGTGTTATATGTATCTGGAGGTAGGTTTAGTATGGTGCTCTATGTATCTGGTTGCATGGGTGTTGGTTCAGCATGAAGTTTTGCAAAGAGAACAAAGTTCATCAGTCCTTTCAAACCATCCAGCTTATGTACATCGTATCGAGATGTGACTTTTGTAATGAGGTGAGAAACACTAATGGCTGACACTGTTAGTGTCCATAATTCAGAATAAAAGAGAACCTGCATGGTAAAGTTTCGCACACGATACCTCAAAAGTAATTACACACTACACAACCTCAACCTGAATAGTGATGTTTAGCACAGGATACCTAAAAAGTAATTACACACTACACAACCTCAACCTGAATAGTGATGTTTAGCACAGGATACCTCAAGAGTAATTACACACTACACAACCTCAACCTGAATTGTGATGTTTAGCACAGGATACCTCAAGAGTAATTACACATTACACAACCTCAAGAGACGTCGACTACTTGATGGAAGGAAAGTGACGTCTGTAAAAGTGAAGTGTCAGTAGTAACTGGCGCTCTGAGTTAATCTCAAAATAAACCTTTGAACTTCAAAAGCAGCTTGAAAACAAATCCGAGAAACGCAACTGTAGCATGACTGGTTTGTTTTCTACCTATACTGAACGTTAATGATTGGAAAGTTTTGAAATGTGTGGAAACAGGAGATCATTAAACTAAATGTTATGCTTTAGTCTCTTTGGTTAGGCAGAAATCCTTGAGGCGTTTGTGTTGTAACCAAGAGAAATATAGTTAAAGGTGAATGGTCTTAAAGGTAACAGTGGTGTGATTAGGAAATAAGATAATTTTAAGGTGCTAGGACTTATTTTCAAACTATATATAGCAACAATCTTACTTGTGTCTACTGTTGTTGACTGTTTTACAGTAATGACAATGTGTGTCATTGACATGTCAGTTGGATATTATCATCTTTAGTATTAACATTTAATCCTATCGTTAGTTTTAACGTGTAAAGCAGCCCTTATTGTTACCATTTAACACTAATATTTTAGTACTAAAAATCGTGTTGCGAAAGCTATGGTGGGCACAGGACGTACAACCCATTATATGGTTTTACCTTTGACAACAACTAAACCAAAACAGAATAGTATATTGCATTTTTAGATAAATATTTTTAGTTTATTTTGACTTCAATTGTTAATGTTCTTTATTAGCGTATTTCTTTTATTATTAGAAGTGAGTTTCAATAATGGAGAAACATACGCCAGCCTAATCCATTCTCTCATTCGCTATTTCTGTTGCACGAGAACAGTTTCGCTCTGTTCACGGCTCATCAGTGCTATTTGGAAGAGAGACGTGGGCCTCGTACAAGCGGTGTTACGTTGACACTTAGTTTAGCTTGGAAGTGTCGTAGCTCTTTAGCTGTTATCACCATAGTCTAAAATGCTTTAAATATACCTGTAAATCAAACAGTCTGTTTACATTTTTCCAGTGTATGAGTCCTACTTTGTTTATGTGCTTTACAGATCTGAAAACCAATAATAAGTCGTGAATTCCATAAGACTAGTCTGGTACAGAGCCAGTAGAGATCCAAAAAATAAACCAGTCATCTTTTCATTTCCGAAATTCATATTTACGTTTTAGTAACGAAACGGTTTGGTTGGTGGTAAGCGCAAAGCTGCACAATTGGTTGGTTATCTGTGCTTCGACTACCTCGACTATAGAAACCTGTTTCTTTAGAGTCGTAAGCCTATAGCTAAGGGGGACTTGTCGAAAAGTTATTCACGAATGCATACATTTGTATTACTGTATAGTCTGTCGAACAGAAGGATATAATTACTTGTGATACCATGACAAATGTCATACCAACACTTACATTATTTAGGTCATTAGTGGTGAGTGAGGGCCTTTACATCTACAGTGTTTTAGGTCATTAGTGGTGAGTGAGGGCCTTTACATCTACAGTGTTTTAGATCATATGTGGTGAGTGAGGGCCTTTACATCTACAGTGTTTTAAGTCATTAGTGGTGAGTGAGGGCCTTTATATCTACAGTGTTTTAGGTCATTAGTGGTGAGTGAGGTTTAAAAAAGAAGCGTAGAATCCAAAATGCAGTTACTGTCGTGTTTGGACAAATCACAAAATTCAAAATAGGTGTTAACGTATTAATTTGAATGTTATTAGTTTTGAAACAACGAAACAAAATAAACGAATAAAAACAAGAAATCGTCATTTTACTAAACACTCCTTAATTAGGTGTTTAAGTCATGTTTAAAGAAAACCGTTTTGATTCATTGTTTCTATGAAATAAATACTCACATGGACAAAAGGAAATCCTTTCTCGAGTATTTGTCCTAAGCCCAAAGACTAATATTCTGAGCCGTTCCATACTGCCATGTGACTACGTGTCTAATATTCTAAACGGGCCACGTAGTCACTTAAGTGTATAACCCAACTATTACTTATTAAGCCTGGTAATAAATTTTACCCTAGTTGTTTCTTTCTGTGACACTCCTAATTTCAAGCTAATTAACATCCATTTAACAAATCGTTATTACCTGAGGCACTTCATAACAGCCGAACTCACGTTCTTTATGAGATACCTTGGAACAAAAATACGAACAAGTTCAATATGGCCAAAGTGTTTCACCACTTTCTGTAAACAATGTGGCCAGAGTGTTTCACCACTGTCTATACAATATAGCCAGAGTGTTTCACCACTTTCTGTACACAATGTGGCCAGAGTGTTTCACCACTGTCTATACACAATGTGGCCAAAGTGTTTCACCAATTTCTATACACAATGTGGCCAGAGTGTTTCACCACTGTCTATACAATATAGCCAGAGTGTTTCACCACTGTCTATACAATATAGCCAGAGTGTTTCACCACTTTCTATACACAATGTGGCCAGAGTTTCTCACCACTGTCTATACAATATTTGGCCAGAGTTTCTCACCACTGTCTATACACAATGTGGCCAGAGTGTTTCACCACTGTCTATACACAATGTGGCTAAAGTGTTTCACCACTGCCTACACAGTATAGCCAGTGTGTCGCCACTGTCTATACAATATAGCCAGTTTTCCACCACTGTCTATACAATATGACCAGTGAGTGTCACCACTGTCTATACAATATGACCAGTGTTTCACCACTGTTTATACAATATAGCCAGTTTTCCACCACTGTCTATACAATATGACCAGTGAGTGTCACCACTGTCTATACAATATGACCAGTGGTGAAACACTGTTTATACAATATAGCCAGAGTGTGTCACCACTGTCTATACAATATAGCCAGTGTTCCACCACTGTCGATACAATATACTCCAGAGAGTGTCACCACTATCTATACAATATGGCCAGTGTTCCACCACTCTCGATACAATATAGCCAGAGAGTGTCACCACTATTTATACAATATGGCCAGTGTTCCACCACTGTCTATACAATATCCTACTCGTGAAATATTTATTTCCCTCTCCTGTCGTTCCTTCCACATCGCTAAGTTCATGCCAGACGTGTTCAAGTTTCAGAGACAAAACCTGTACATTAAATGTCGTCTTTCTTAAGTCGTGCCAGCTAACAAGAAAAATCTTGGATATATCAAAACTTTATTGGTTGAGTGAGTGGCCTCTGTGTGTACATGTTGAACAGAAATATTTAATACACGAGATACCTTACCTGTCACTCTCTGGTTTATAAGGCAAATGTATTTTTTTCTAATATAATGCGTTGCGGATGCCCGTCTTACCATAGAATTGTTAGTAATATAATCTAATAGACAACACAGAAAATAGTTATCACCATAGTAACACAGAAATCTATTATCACAATAGCAATACTGGAATTGCCATAGCAACCAACAGCTCAGGTTTCTATAAAACATATGTCCAATATCCTTTGTTAGATTTTAGTAAAAGAATGTTCGAAGATTTGATTTTTTTTCCCAAAATAAAGATGAAATTCCTGATAAAATATAAGAGTAAATTTGTTACGTGTCTATTTAGTCTTAAAGTATTTATTTGATGTGATGCCTTCATAGTTACTAGTGCCTGTTGTGATGTTTGGTCGGAAAGCACAAGGTTTATCTGGACATCTATAATTCAACTTTGAAAAAATTAACATAAAATATATTTAAATAAATCAGATTTTATTTTCAACCATTCTCTCGTTGTCGTGAAATCATGCGTTCAAGCAATTTAGCTTTAAACTTCGAAATTCCTGTCTTTGGTTCTTTTATTGTTGTTGGTTCCAAAGCTCACCACGGGAATCGTCGTAAATTAAATTCATTGAATGTTGTATTTATTTACGTTATCTTATATAATATTTGCTGTAAAACTTAGACATCAGTTTATGAAGGTGGCGCTGCCAGTATATACGAAGTTTCATGACGTACAATTATAGAACGAACGCAACATGAATCATGTTAGTGTCTCTGTCCCTGCTCTGAAAGGGATCTCGAATTTGGTCTTTAATTTAGTTTCATTAAATTATTATGTTAATCATTCTTTAAGGTATAGCTATCAATTGTGGGATTGTGGGAAATTTTTTCGATATTTTACTTTCAAAAGAGTCGTTTAATATCGACTTCAGAGACAATTACAGTAATGTCAACATTCTAAACACTAGTGAGAACATTAAAGTGAAACATATTGGATATTATTAGTTGTTCTACGATTGTTTAGAGATATTTACAAAATAATAATATCCTAATGACACAGCGGGCTTACGACGCTTAACAACAAATAAATATGATACTTTTTTGTTAGCCCTGATGAAACCGCAATTCTGAAGTGCTGGCTCAAATAAAACCGTTTTTATATTAAATATTGTTCGTTTTACGACTTTACGACTAAAACTGCTTCTATATTTGGTGGAAGTTGTTTAGTTTGTGCAAGAAAACTTTACACTATAGCTAGATGACTTTGAAAGTCGCTCTTTTATCACCCTGTTTATTTTCGTTCGCTGTGTTTACTTTGGGAATTGAACCATGAGTTTAAGTGTTGTAACCTCTCGATTACCTTTAAACCAACAATAAAACATTTATAACCTCACTAACCCTTGGAGTAGGAGAGAAAGGGGTGGGGAGGAATATAATACTTACATAAAAATCAATCATATAGTGACGTAGTGATGGCCACTATGACCGTTGAATCATGTGTTGACGTAGTGATGGCTACTATGAACGCTGAATGATGTGTTGACGTAGTGATGGCTACTATGAACGCTGAATCATGTGTTGACGTAGTGATGACCACTATGGCCGTCAACTCATTTGGTGACTTATTAATGACCACTATGACTGTCAAATCATTTGGTGACTTATTGATGACCACTATGACCGTCGAATTATGAGAAATTCTCGTAAGAACTTTGTGATATTTCAGTCATGATTCTTTTCTACAAGTTTAAAACAAATGAACTAGTTAAGGATTCCATTTACAGGTAAAATATTTGCAGTGAAAGCGTAAATCGTTGTTTGTCCAAAACTTCTTTCAGTAGATTACTTGATGCCAACCTTTAAGTACAGGTTTTCTTGTTACAGTCTTTCTAATCACAATAGACAGCTTCCTTTGATGGTTCTAAGTTAATTAGGCTTAGCTTTAACATTTTTCCCCACTCTATAAGAGGTTTCAGCCACATTCGGTTTTTCGGGTAAACGATTTTTTAGCTAGAGTAATTATTGTACATGCTCGTGAGCCAAAGGAGAAAAAATCAAACAAACATGAAATATGAAAGCTGTCACATTGGTGTCATAAGTTTTTAGGTGAGACAAAGTACGTTTAGCTTATTACATTATAGCCCATAAACTTTCACCATTCGTGAACATAACCATCCCGAGTAACATTTACTGAAACAAAGAATTACCGAAAAAGATAGATTAAAAGTTGTCGGTTTCTTAGGTTTCTAACTTTTAAAAAGATATGTCAGAGTACTATCATTACTATTTCACTTTCCTCCCAGTGACACCGCGATATGTCTGCGGACGTACAACGCTAGAAACCCAGTTTCGATACCCGTGGTTGGCACGGCACTGATAGCCTCCTGTGTAGATTTATGCTTAATTTTAAACAAAGTGATACACTGTAGCGATATCTAACTACAAACATTTTTATTGTGCCACAATACAGAAGACCTCATGCTATATCCACAGTTCTTTCCAAAGATATATATCTCCAATATGGGGAATAGTTTAATAAGCCTCCCACGTTACGCGAAGAGCACGTGCTTTCCTATAACATTTTCCGGTGATGACTCTAATTTGTATTAAGAACCAACCAATCAATTTTTGCTGATCTTTCATTTCTTTCGCACGAAGAAATTAAAGGTTTTACAAGAATACTAAATCCGATACTGAACTTTAGGTACGTTTATTACAGCTTCCAATATCGTTGATTTGTTTGGTATGTACGGTGTAAACCAAGCTAAAGGAAAACAGCTTTGAGAATATGGTACGTTAGACACAGAAAATATATTTTAAAGATTTAATGAGACATTTCCTAATGAATTAAGGTAATATATTCTAGAGCTAAAAAACAGTATATTCTTCCCCTCAGTGCTACAGCAGTATATCACCGGATTCATACCGCTGGAAACCAGGTTTTGATAACCGTGAAGGGCAGAGCACAGATGTCCCAGTGGGTATCTTTGTAGTTAATTGCAAACAACACCAGGATATCCTAGTGTTTATAAAAAACACACAATATTTTAATGATTTAAAACAGTATATTCTAGTCTTTATAAACAATAGTATTATCTGTCGATATTCTAAATGACTGAAATTGTACGAAATGAAAACAGTATTTTGTAAGAAGTGAAGAACCAGTATAAATATTCAGAAATAAATGTTATAATTTAAAATAAGTCTTCTCTTCTCTTCTACTAGATGGACTTCTAGAAAGATCAATATTTATATTCACTTCGTCTTACGATTTTCAAAGATAAATTAATCCCACCATAATGCTACTTATTAATTCATAAGTTTAAGCAATGACTACTGTTTAATTTAATAGATTTAAAGATTTTACACACAGCCATAGTTTATTTGATTAATTTAATCTTTTAAGTTTTAACCACCGAAAACTGAAGCTGTAGGAACAAACAGACTTAGGAATTCTGACGAACAACAAACAAACTCGTTGGAAATGTACAAGGTTTATCTTAGTTTGAAACGAAAACTTTTGGGTCTGTATCTGAGCTTCCACAAATCACTGAAGCCTATTCTAATAACCGTTAACAAGTTATTTTTCATCATGTTTCTGGGGCCATTATGTCTTTGTGAAAATACATTAGAGGAAAAACGTACTATTTAATTACGCCACTTTAAACAAAATTCGCAAGTTTGAGTTTGGTAAACGTAAAGGTTAATTTTATTAAAGAATCTAAAAGTTTTAGTTGAAACAAGTAATAGAATGATAAAGGCAGATAAGTGGAGAAACTAAAACTAACTATAATATCAATGAAGATTCTGAAACTGTTATATAGAAGGGTAAAACGTAAATACTGAAACACTACTGTGGCCCTGTTTACCAGTTAATATTATCTAATATCCAGTGAGAAGAAACAAGAAAGATCGAAGGCTTAATATTGTTCGAATGATTCTGTTATAATCTTTTCTGGCTCTTGTAATTCTGAATTAAATTACATAAGATGAGCAACGTGTAACCAATCTTTAGCTTCAGAACAAGGAAGATCTAGAAAGCAAATGAAATTCAAATGTAAATTCTTTGTGAGTATTAAAATATCTGAATCAAAGTTGACTTTGGAGCTCGTTTGTTCTCCAATGTAACTATTTCGCTCACAGCAACCATTGCAAGTCAGATGTGACGTGCTCTATCTGATATTGGTGGTTTGTACAGTTTGTGTCAGAAGCCCCATATAGAAAGAAATACAAGAAATACACTGTGTTGAAAGATGCTTCATACAATAACAAAACACTACAGTTCAGTGCCCAAGTTTGATATACGATTTTTAAAAATATTCTATTTAAATCTATCGAGTAATTACTTCGCTTATTGATGCATATTATTACAATACCCGAAGAAAACCTTTCTTCTTCTAGCGTCTTTGTCAGTTATGTTAAGTATAAAGCAGACGATTACCCCAATGTTACCCCATAATTTTTCTGATAACCTGACAATCATATTGGGATGGGTAAGGCATAATTATTTACTTATTAACACAGCACGGAAGACCATTGTGTAACTTTGTGCTCAACAAACGAAAGAAACAAATAAACCGTTTTTTACTTATATTCACCATTTGTCTTTGTATCCTTCAAATGCTTTCTTATTTAGTTTCTATCTGTTTGCCTATCTGATATTCAAAAAAATAACACTTCAAGTAGTTCCATCTGTCGCACTGTTTCACCCAAACATCAAGTAGTTCCACCTGTCGCACTGTTTCACCCAAACATCAAGTAGTTCCATCTGTTGCACTGTTTCATCCAAACATTAAGTAGTTCCATCTGTCGCACTGTTTCACCCAAACATTAAGTAGTTCCATCTGTCGCACTGTTTCACCCAAACATCAAGTAGTTCCACCTGTTGCACTGTTTCACCCAAACATTAAGTAGTTCCACCTGTCGCACTGTTTCACCCAAACATCAAGTAGTTCCATCTGTTGCACTGTTTCACCCAAACATCAAGAAGTTCCACCTGTTGCACTGTTTCATCCAAACATTAAGTAGTTCCACCTGTTGCACTGTTTCATCCAAACATTAAGTAGTTCCACCTGTCGCACTGTTTCATCCAAACATCAATAGTTCTATCTGTTGCACTGTTTCACCCAAACATCAAGTAGTTCCATCTGTCGCAATGTTTCACCCAAACATCAAGTAGTTCCATCTGTCGCAATGTTTCATCCAAACATTAAGTAGTTCCATCTGTTGCACTGTTTCACCCAAACATCAAGTAGTTCCATCTGTCGCAATGTTTCACCCAAACATCAAGTAGTTCCATCTGTCGCAATGTTTCACCCAAACATCAAGTAGTTCCACCTGTTGCACTGTTTCACCCAAACATCAAGTAGTTCCACCAGTCGCACTGTTTCACCCAAACATCAAGTAGTTCCATCTGTCGAAATGTTTCACCCACAGATCAAGTAGTTCCAACCAACTGTTTCATCCTACCACTTATCCACCTCATTGTCCATACGTACCATTTCTTCATCGATCCTAGTTCCCCCTGGGAAATTATTTCTATTTCTTGCTCTTATCAGTAGCTATGATTCTGTTCTATCGCTTCTCGTTTGCTTTTTTTTCCTAAATAACAAAATTCTCTACTTGTTTCAACATTTTATGGTATTCTATGATGTACATTTGGGTTTCACCAGTTACGTCTTATCTTTCTCAAGATTTATTCTCAGTTTACAGTATTTTCGACCATCCACAATGAAACCTTCCTTTCTCTTCCTCACATACAACTGTATTTATCATTATTTCCGATAACCCTCATCCTTTCGGTACTAATAATTACCACACTTAATACAAAGTATACAATGTAGCTGACGCCACACACAGTTATCGTGTTCCTATCTTATCATTAATTGATCAGTTCTCCGCCAGTCCTGTTACTTCAACCGTTATTGTGTTCCTATTTTAACACCAACTGATCAGTTCTCTGTAACTGTTGCTTTCTGATTCCATATATTCTTAATGGCTTTGAAGCCTGTTTAATCTATCCGAATCTGGAGCAAGAATTATTTGAATTTTCACAGTTAACGTTGTACAGTTGGTCTTCAAAGTCTATGAAGCGTGCGTCAAATATCTTTTAGCACTTCAAGGCTCTTTCACTCAGCATCAAAAACCAAATTTGATCTCTTGCGTACTCTGACATGTTTTAAAATAAAGTTACCTTCAGATAGGTTATTCTTGATATTTGTATGTTTCTTTGAAGGATTATTGTTATCTAAACCTTTTAGGGTTGACTTAGTTGTCTTTGTCACAACAACAGAGTTATTAAATCTTATTAAAGATTTGGTAAGAGAGTAGCGATCCATACCTGTACAACATCTGACGGCTGTTAGTGACACGATCAGGTTGGTAGCCTGTACCACATCTGACGGCTGTTAGTGACACGATCAGGTTGGTAGCCTGCACCACATCTGATGGCTGTTAGTGACACGATCAGGTTGGTAGCCTGTACCACATCTGATGGCTGTTAGTGACACGATCAGGCTGGTAGCCTGCACCACATCTGATGGCTGTTAGTGACACGATCAGGTTGGTAGCCTGTACCACATCTGATGGCTCTTAGTGACACGATCAGGTCGGTAGCCTGTACCACATCTGATGGCTGTTAGTGACACGATCAGGTTGGTAGCCTGGGCTACATAGTGAGGTGTTATACTACTCGTCAGATAGTTGGTTCACAAAGAGTAAGTATATTGCGTTACCTCCGTGCGAGAAATGTAAAGAGTCTGAAGACTTTCGGAATGAACCCTCTTTGTATCAGAAACCCTCCCTGTTAAATATAAATAAAATCCACTGATAGAACAAACAAACATCGTATCCACTGCAACTGTCGATAACGTACGAACTTTTTTTATATTAGATGCCTTTACTATTTTGTATACGTATGTATCGTAAGTACTTTAATTTACGGCTTCATTATAATATAAAGAACAAACATTATAGTATTTTATTCACGTTCTAAATCCTCATCCAAACGAAACTGTTAATCTCGACACAGGGTCTCCTCTGGGTCTTAGCCTCAAAACAGTTTAAGATTTGTTTTATTAAGACATACCAGTTGTTGTTTTATAGAAATGTTAAACGTTTAAAACAGGGGTACAGTAAAAACATAACATTAACTACTTTTTCTAGCTTAGAGTCGCCCAATAAACTGTAGTGTAAGTTGTCCAATAAACTGCAGTGTATGTCGTCCAATAAACTGTAGTGTAAGTCGTCCAATAAACTGCAGTGTATGTCGTCCAATAAACTGTAGTGTAAGTCGTCCAATAAACTGCAGTGTATGTCGTCCAATAAACTGTAGTGTAAGTCGTCCAATAAACTGTAGTGTAAGTCATCCAATAAACTGCAGTGTATGTCATCCAATAAACTGTAGTGTAAGTCATCCAATAAACTGCAGTGTATGTCATCCAATAAACTGTAGTGTAAGTCATCCAATAAACTGTAGTGTAAATCATGCAATAAACTGTAGTTGTCTTTTGATCGTTATAATCGGCAGTTTATTTAACAACATTCTATATAAAGACTGATTCTCATTCGATAAACGACGTTTATCAGTTTAATACTTTTTAGCTTGTTCGACTCTGTATTTACCAGGTAGTATAACATAAATGATCGGACAGTATCTGCAAAGCCCTAAGAACATCCTCTGCTTGTCAAATTTCAGAGTAATAAACAGCGATTCTGGGTCATGACTAAAACTTGTTAGCCGGTAGACGGTTAACCTTAGAGAGATGGCCTCATGGCCTTTTAAGGAATTTCGCATTCACTTAACGACTGGCTTGTCCTCGTTTGGTAAGATAAATTTGAAACACATAAGCCCCAAAAAGCCAAGTCACTTACATTTGTTTTTGTAGAATTCTGTCAAGAAGACAGAAGTGTAATTAAAGTTTTACTTAAGGATGATACAAATAAGTATTCTATAAGAATTTATTTTTATTTTAGTTAAACAATATGAAAAACATGACTAGAACTACAGTGAAAATAGAACAAACAAATAAATAAACTTACACATTAATATGGTAGTTTTAAGGGTTTTTTTTTAAATTTATTTTCGATATATATTATTTTCTGTTATAAAAAATAACATAAGTTGAGAAGGCATTCTGTGATTTAACTAAAGTTTGATAATATTGTTACTTCGGAAACAGAGGAAAGAATTAGTGACAAAAAAAACCAAAACCAACAAGTGATGACGAGAAACCCACTTGAAGTAAAAATGAATTCTAAAAACCACTGGGGTATTAAAACTTTAATTAAAATAAAGTAAGGAATAGCCTTTCGACCTTTTTAGGTTATCTTCAGGTTAACAAAGATAAAAAATTGGAATCTTTTTTTTGGTTAACCTGAAGATGGTCTAAGAATGTCAAACCGTTGCTCCTTACTTTTATTTTAATTAAAGTTTTAAAACTCCTACCAACCATCTTGAGAATACAAAAGCCAAAAAGATGGATAGCAAATTGATGATTAATGATATAGATAAAAATATTAACACTTAACAGATAGAAACATTGTAGGCTGGGTTACCATATCCATATAAACCATGAGAACCATATAATCTAATTTTATTCAAATAAATAAATGCTGCTTTAAAAGTAACATCTCGCACGTTGTGAACACAGATAGATGTGCTTAAATACAGGTAGGAAATCAGATAACAGGTAAAAAGTTGTCACAACGACAGCAGACGAATACTTTGTTATTTATGTATTTTTATAGCGTAAATATGTGGACAAAATGAAGATAATAAACAAAACCCAATGTTTTTTTATTTTTGTTTGTTCCTAATTTTCCATAAAGGCATTGAAACAGTGACATAGTTAATAATATTGGAAAACTCGTATGACGTAACAGTTGTAAATCACATTAAAATAGGATTACGTTTTAATACATCTGTGGCTCGGCATGGCCAAGCGTGTTAAGGCGGGCGACTCATAATCTGAGAATCGTGGGTTCGCATCTCGGTCGCGCCAAACATGCTCGCCCTTTCAACCGTGGGGGCGTCATAATGTGACGGTCAATCGGACTATTCGTTGGTAAAAGAGTATCCCTAAAGTTGGCGGTGGGTGGTGATGACTAGCTGCCTTTCCTCTAGTCTTACACTGCTAAATTAGGGACGGCTAGCTCGAGTAGCTTTGTGCGAAATTCAAAAACAAACAAACAAACAATATATTTGTAGCACGTCACTCAGATGTTTTGTTAAAAGATTACTTTCGCTTCCAAACATTGCAAACAACTAATCGAAGACTGAAAATTGTACTTCAGATATATTTTTTAAAATTTGTTAAGTGTTTTTTTTTTTTCGTGATACTTCTGTTTTATTGCATACATTTACGTAACGAACTTACTGATACCAAGAAAACGAAATACCGCCATATTTTAGTATTACTTAAAGTGGCGACATCTGTATTTTTTCAAGATAATCGAGTTTAAAATTGCTGATACTTAAAAACTTTTTCAAATAAACTTTTATATTCTAACAGAGATTTGTTCAGCTTTAAAACATAAAAGTTTGTTTATTCGAAATAGTGAATTTCCTTGACGGCACAAACACAACATTCATATATCTTTGTTTGGTAACTAACAAACATATAACAATATGTTATAAAGCTTAACAATATAACCCATGTTGTTATATTAACGAAAGTAAAATAAGTCAATAGGGTCTTTGTTGTAACAATAATGCATACACAGAAAACCCGCCTGCAATGGTTCAACAAGTTTAGGAACCAGTGCTGGGCAGAGCAAGTTAGCCCATTGTGATGCTTAGTTACAAACAAAGAGATATTTTCAGACTAAATATTACATATTTATTTTTTTTGGCTAAAAACAGGCACAAGTTTATTTTTGATTTATTTTGAAATATACAATCGTAAGTGACATAACTAAACACATAATTGCTGAGAAACATCATAGTAAAATAGATATAAAATGTATGGATTACTTTTTGAAATGGTTGTGTTTAAAACTTAGTTCATGGTTGCATCAATTTCGCATCAGCTAACCATCGTTTGTATAAAATCAAACCAGAACAACGTGATACGGAAAATTATTCGTTATTTACAAAATATTTTCATTGGGACTTCCACGTTAAAGTTACCATGGTTACAACGTACTTTGTTCGAAACGTTAAATATATTCATGATACGTTATTTCCAAAGTTTCTCATTTGAGAATCTTGAATTTCGAAATTTAAATTGCGTCTTAAGCAGCCTTTCAGTGAGATTAGGCACTTGTTCGATCTCGTGTCTTGCTGTAATTACTTATCCATAATATTATGTAAACAAACATTTAAAAGGCACTTTAAACAAGAGTGCCTTCATTGTCAAGCGTATGTAGATGTCATGAGGGAAAACAAAACTCCTAATGTTAACATGGCGAACACCGATGGACCTGAGAAACCTTTCGTTGTACGTTTATACAAAATGTAGTCTAAATATTCCTCTTAATTGAGTTTAATTCGTGTCAGAAACATAAAACTTGAGTTCATTTAGCTATAGCAACGACATCTGTAATAATTAACAAGGCGTGGTATTTACCTTGTCTGGGATCATTTTGAAACCTGGGTTTAATTAAATCTTATAAAATAAAAGACAAAGGTCAGTTTGTGACACTTATTTAGAGAATATCTTGAACAGTAGTTTAATGGCTGTTTTTCATGTTTGTGTACTTTTTGAGAATTAACCAACAACCAATATCTCTAGATGATTCGTAATTTCAGTATTCATAACAAGGAAACTATTCACTGTTGTAAACAAAGACCCTTCAGACGTCGTCAGTTCTTGAAAACAAGGATTCTTTAAACGTCGCCAACTTGGGAAAACACTTCAATATGAATATTCTTGTTTGCTTAAGAACAGCGCCATATGGAGCTCTCTGGTGTGGCCACATCGAAGAATGAAATAAAGCTGTAAACCTACTGCTATCCAACATGACGAAATGAATATTCTTAAATCTAAAAATTATTTAAGTGCAGCTGAGGCTTAAAATGTTCAGACATGAAGAAGAGAAGCTAATAGGAACACAAGTATTAAATGTTATTTATATAAAGATAAACTATGTTGAAAATAAGTTAATAATCTGACATTTAACCTTAATCTGAATAGACCAAAGTTGTTACACACACCTTTAGTCCTTTTCTAATGACTAATGTTAAAACAAATACCACTTCTTTACACATGAAGTAATAATTAACATAGTTCTCTATATGTGTAAATAATTTGTGATGAATTGGAGTAAAGTTATTGTTTTATATTTTTGTCTTGGAGAAACTAAAGTTACAAGTCTAATTTATATAGCATCCTTCCAGTTTCAATAGATTAAATCAAGTCATCAGCAGGTCAAAGGTCAAGGTTATTAATGAAGATCGAACCATTTTTCTAAAGGCAACAGCTTAAGTCCCGTAATTCGATTACAGTATCGCTTCAAAATGTTGGCAACCAGCGCGTATAGACTTCCTAAATTTGCAAGAATGTTTCCCAATTACGCGTTAACGCTGAAATAACAAAGCACCTGAATATAAAAACACATACAGAAGTATATCATGTAATTGTCTCCGAAACAAAACTGCAGAGAAGGATCCTTTGGAAACTACTGACAAATAAGTAAAGATCCCAGTTATTCTTCCATTCAGACCCGAGGTCTTGAAAGACAAGTGTAGTATCACACACACACCCAATTCATTCACGAAGTGTAACTAAAGCTGCAGATATACAAAAGGAACGAGGAGTATTTAAAAAGTATATCCAAGGATTATTACGGGGTTTCGAGAACCCATTAGTTTATATAAACTGTTGTTGTTGTTTTGAATTAAGCACAAAGCTGCACAATGGGCTATCTGTGCTCTGCCCACCACGGATATCGAAACACGTTTTTTAGCGTTGTAAGTCCGAAGGCATACTGCTCAGCCACGGGAGACTTTATATAAGCATGTGTTAGTAAGGGGGAAGTCTAGAAAAGGTAGAATTCCATTGAGAAGGAAGAGAAACATAACGACGTAAGAATTTCCTACTACTTAATATGCATTTTTTTATATATAGTTATTATACTTTTCGAAATAAAATACATGAAGAGCCTTGTCAACCAATCATATTGTGATAATTCATATCTTTGTAAAATAAGAAAGTTTGAAATCCAGGCATTAAACTCAAATATTCAACATTCCTCTAGACAGGAAGTTTCCACCCATGCCCACAACGAGACTGTCAGGCGATTAATATGAGACATCTGGCGTATATTTTTACTAGTACTCTCTCGTATACTCGTAATTAGAGAAGTTAGATGCAAAACAAAAGTCTATAGACATACTCAAAGACATGGCCACACGGTTTAATGAGGTTCACAGAGACGTTGGAACAGCACGATCTAATTAAAACTGGGGGTTTAAATTCTTCTTTCCGGAATTTTCATCTGTAGTGCTGTAGTTTTTACTTTATTAATTACTATACATTTATGAATCTCAAGTTATTAGAAGGTCCTCATTAGGATCCATATTTCCAGACCCAGACTTCATTTGTCAGTCTAGCTATAGTGATTCGTCTCAATCCCAATATTTTGATAGTACAAATAAGAAAGTATTTTTATAGATTTTTGTAAAAAAAATATTCTGAAACTCAGCTGTGAAGAAACTGTCTGTGTTGTCTAATTAGGTTGAACTTTACGTTCTTGGAGGCCAGGCATGGCCACGTTGGTTAAGGCGCTCGACTCCTAATTTGAGCGCGGGTTCGAATCCCCGTTGCGCCAAACATGTTCGCCCTTTCAGTCTGGGGGGTGTGTTATAATGTCAATCCCACTATTTGTTGGTAAAAGAGTAGCCCAAGAGTTGGCGGTGGGTGGAGATGATTAGCTGCCTTGTCTCTAGTTTTACACTGCTAAATTAGGGACGGCTAGCGCAGATAGCCCTCGTGTAGGTTTGCGCGAAATTCTAAAACTAACAAACAAAACAAATACGTTCTTCGTCTAAAATATCAATTATTTTAATTCCATCGTATCTGAGTTTTCTGTTTGTGTAACAACTTGGCAAACAGCAATTTAAAAGCGTTTTGAAATATGTTTATGTTCGAAGAATTTGTTTGTTTGTACTTCACGCGAAGCTACACGAGGGATATCTAAGAGAAAACAGTTAGTCATCACTACCCGCTGCCAACTCTTGGTCTACTCTTTTACCAGGAATAATTGGATCGACCGTCACTTCATAACGCCCTCCCGGAGCCGACAAAGCGAACATGTTTTGTGGGACGTGGATTCGAAACCGCCACACTTAAAGCGCGAGCTAATCGCCCTAACCACGTGCTAATGCGGCCTTCTCGGTTGTTGTTTTGAATTAAGCACAAAGCTACACAATGGGCTATCTGTGCTCTGCGCACCATGGGTATCGAAACCCGGATTTTAGCGTGTAAGTCCGCAGACGTACCGCTGAGCTACTGGGGGGTAGCCTTCTCGGAGAAAGTAACATTGTGTTTCGAAAGAGCATTGATTTGTCTTATTGTAGGACATTCCACCAGAATAAACGATCACGTTTTCTGTAAAGCAGTTGTTTGCTATTGCATTAGCAGAAAATATATCTAAATTAGAAAATTCGTTGAAAACACCGTGGGACAAAATGTGCTTTAAGATCCAATTTGATATTTAAGTTTATCGACAAGAAAAACAAAATATCCACCCTAAGTAGAAAAGAAACATTAAAAACTGTAGTAAGATGCAGGTTATGAAACTGTGTTCAGTCTTAGGTGAATTTTGAAACACCTTTTATCAGACAGTTCGATTCATTGTTTTCACATGCCATTCGTAACAGTTTTTTTGTTAACACAAGTATAAAACCATCTGATGGGTAAATAATGAAAACTAATTTCTCTCTACTTCTAAAATAAACCTAACTCTTCACTTATTTCATTAGTTGACCCGGCATGGCCAGGTGGTTAAATCACTGGACTCTTCATCTGAGGGTCGCGGGTCCGAATCCCTGCCAAACCAAACATACTCGCGCATTCAGACGTGAGGGTGTTATAATGTGACAGTCGATCCCACTATTCGTTAATAAAAGAGTAGCCCAAAAGTTGGCGGTTGATGGTGATGACTAGCTGCCTTCCTTCTAGTCTTACACTGCTAAATTAAGGACGGCTAGCACAGGTAGTTTTCATGTAGCTTTTCGCAAAATTCAAAACAAACGATTTCATTTGTCTTCACACAATTCTTTAATCACTGCAGTTTTAGTAAAGACTACGTAGAAAAATAGAAAGTTATCTTGAAGCAAAGTGTCTGAAAACTTTGAAAGAGCCTTAAATAGCACTTTCAATCCTATTCACAGCATTCTGGAGAGTAAAAAACAGTGTGGATATTAACATAAATTTAACCCTTTCGACTGAACGAAGGATACATTATAATTGACAGTAATATACGTTTATTTTTCTTTGTGCTTTAAGGCCAATTAGGTAATATACGTGTTAAAATATCAAACGCATATTTACTTGTTAACATTTCTTACTTCAAAGTAATTAAACTGACTTTAGAACGTTAGTTATAACAGACCTTTAGTAGTCAAATTTAAACATTAGGCCTAATATAAAAAAGTAACATAAAGCTTAGCTGAAAGAGTAATTGGCTAATTTTATCTTGCTTTTGGCTGGTACCTAATGTCATAAAACTTCTCAATCAAAATAACTTACATTTTGTGAAAAAAATTACAATCCTTTCCTTACAAAAATTACTTTCTAAAATTGTAATTACAATACCCTAATTTTCGTGCAAGTTACGATAAAAAACCCAAACCTTGGCGACTGAACGCTACTACTCGGATGCCACTTATGGACGATTCACCACGAGATTCCCTTTTCTCAGTTTGCAAAGAAAAAATAAAACTACGATTTCGAATACATGAAATATTTTCTGAAACATATCACAGTTTCCACGCCCATCTTTTATTTACAGTGAAGCTTGAAGTTCCACGCAACCCTACAACCATAACAGTCTGTACTCGCTAGCTCAAATATTTTCAAAAATGTTTTCAATATGGTTCAACATTCCAAGTATTTAAATAGTTTGAATTTTGTTTGTAATTTTCCCACTTAAAATTATCATAGGCTTAGATAGTACCATATTTATATTTAAAGGGTAACATCATATTAATCATCCTATGATAACAATATTAGTGTTAGCAATAATTGGAAATACACATTGAAAACAACATTAATAATCTGACAGTAATAATTATAGATAATATTTATCATACAATGGGCTGTCCACCTCAAGTATCGAAACTCGGTTTCTCGCAGTATAAGTCCGCATACATACCGGTGTGCCACTAGAGGTTATCTTGACAGTAATAATTAGAAATATGTATTAATAACGCATACGTTTCCAAAATCATATAAATTCACATCCCTAGAGGTTAGGTTTTGATACCAGTGGTGGACAGAGCATAGATACACAAATTGTTTCTTTGAGGCTTAGTTTCAAACAAGTATCCCGCAACTACAGGGGTAAGTTTACGGCTTTAAAATGCTAAAATCAGGGGTTCGATTCCCGTCGGTAGATGTTACTGGTATTAAAAAGTTATAACATGATATAGACGTTAATAGTGTTAAAGACTGTAACCTAACGTACATGTTACTAGTATTAAAGACCGTAACCTAACGTACCTGTTACTAGTATTAAAGACCGTAACCTAACGTACGTGTTACTAGTATTAAAGACTGCAACCTAACGTACATGTTACTAGTATTAAAGACCGTAACCTAACGTGCGTGTTACTAATATTAAAAACTGTAACCTAACGTGCATGTTACTAGTATTGTAACTTGTAACAGACGTTACAGATGTTGTTTTTCTTCCTTAGTCAGCTACGACGTTTCCTGCTCCAGTAAATCCATGAAAGTTGTTGTTAACTTAGATGATTCCGAATCTGTAGTTTATCTTGACAAGTTACGAGGATATCCAGGTAAGGCTAATATCATTACTTAACAGCTAACTATTCAGGCTAGATCTCGTTGCTCAGCGATCAAGTTTTCAGATAAATTGAAGTTGTAGAATATATTTATACAAATTAGCTGTAACTAATATACATACATATTATAGAACTTAAGTAATCATATCTAAATAAATTTAAATGAATAAACAAAATAATGAGGAAGGACTGTGATAAAAACAGCAAATCCCAACGTCCGATTAATTATATTATAATCATTAAAATTTTTAAGCCATAAACCAAAACACATTAACATCATGAAATAAAATACGCTGCATATTTTTTTTTTTTAAAAGGACTCTTGGATACAAGCTATAACGTGGGATTATAAAATGTATTTCAGTTTTGGAGGTGATTAAGAAAAGTAGGACCTACATTGCGATGGGGATACACCGTCTATCAGTTTTAACCTCCAATTCACTAGTCTTATATAAGAAAATTATAAATTAGGAGAGCGATATGTGGGTGCTCAAGTCCACAACATCCCACATCTATATCACCCTTCACTGCCTGCAGACAATTGTGGGAAGGTGAGGTCTCTCCCATATTGAAATAAGAAAGAAAAAAACAAGACGAAAAAAAATGTAAAATAAGGTAATAGCATTTGAGGGTAACTTTTATAAACTTACCTTATCGTTCCTTTCCCCAGTATGGAAGAAGCACTAATTAACACAACATTAGTAAAGTGATTAATTTATCGTGACTGTCGTGCTATAATATGCAATTTAATGTGTACATCCGCATAAAGTAGTGCCAAGTTCTAAGACCTTATTTTTAACTAAAAGTAATTATTAGTGATTTTAATAGAATTCCTCAGGCATTATATTCTTTGTATTTATTACAGAATGATTAAATAATTTTATGTAAGTTTGTTTTATTAAATCTATTAGCTATTAATTTTCATATCAGTATATCAACACTATTAATAACATTTTATAATTTATCACAAATTTTACAATATCTAAATAACAGTGAAATTATCATGTTTATAATAGGTGGAAATGACTATTGCTATGTAAGGAGGGTAAGTATAGGTATAGCTTATATATTGTTACGTAGAAGACATGTCTTTATATTTGGTAGACCTATAATAGTAGTTTTGATTCTCAGTTCCTGGATATATTTTAACGTTGTGTCTGATGCATTTGTTAATATAGATTCCTTTCTTAGTTCCCGGACGTATTTTAACAGTTGTGTCTGGTATTGGTATAAAAACTGTTAACCCACTGAAAATAAAGGTAGAAATTCCGTTTTCCATCTCTTGCAGTATTGTGTATTTCTCTTGGTAAGAATTAATGAGTTAATGCCTTTTAATTTACATATTTCCGTTGTTTAAACGTTATTTGTAGAGCCTAACCTAAGGAACTTATTGATGTGATAAATGATAAATATAATTGTAAATAAACATATATTTCTGTTTACTATTATGCGTGTTCAAAAATTACTAAATAAATTCTATTATTTTTTTAGTGTCTCATAATTTGTAAAGTTGCGACAAAAATCCTTGTTGTAAAATTTTAAACGAAGAATAAAAGTTTATAAAACTCCTGAGAAGATACTGAGACAGGTTTTTGTAAACACATCCTTTTAATTTTTATAATTCACTACTTTTAGTGTCTCGTTTAATGCAACATGTCTTAAAGAGTTACTTTTTAAACCCTAGTACCGAGTTAGGGTTTTTATATTTTGTAAACTGACTATAAAATAATTATTTTAAAACTAAATATATTCTCAAGATCAAAGTAAAAATAAAATATGATACTCAGTTCAAAACCTGTTCTTGGTTATAATAGTCGGTTCTGTAATAAGAACCAGAAGGTGGTTATATTGATTGATAATATATCGCGTCATGGTTTGCAGTCCACATAGTCACGTGAGATTAATTATATACCTTCCTAACTTTTGATTAACATGTTTTAATTACTTTATATTTTGTGTGTCGACTGATAGTTTGCTGCTATTTTCATAGAAAGCTTGAGAAGTTTTTGTTTTTTCTGTAGTGGTGGAGATCACGATTCGATCCTTGTTCATCTAGTGTGATAGATTGCGTGTCTGATAGGACATCTGGAGATGTTTGTTTTTGTTTTTGAATTTCGCGCAAAGCTACTCGAGGACTATCTGCGCTAGCCGTCCCTAATTTAGGAGTGTCAGATCAGAGAGAAGGCAGCTAGTCATCACCACCCACCGCCAACTTTTGGACTACTCTTTTACCACAGAATAGTGGGACTGACTGTCACATTATAACGCTCTCACGTCTGAAAGGGCGAGCATGTTTGATAAAACAGGGATTCGAACCTGTGACCCTCAGATTACGAGTTGAATGCCTTAACCACCTGGCCATGCCGGGTACATCTGAAAAAGGTATATTTATTGGTCCTAAATACACAAACAATATTTAACATATTTATGCTCGTTTTATAGGAACGAAACAAACGTATGTGTTGAACCATTCACTATTACTTGTTCTTGAGAAGACACACAGTTAATATAATGACATATAGCACGAGGATAGTTGAACTGCTGGTCAATCAGTTGGTATAAGAAAGATACTTCGGGTGAGGTCACACCATACCTTGAACTCAGTCTGTAATTCGGTGCTGTTGTTCAAGACTCTTTTCATTATAAGAAATAGAAGGCATGACCAGGTGGGTTAAGGCATGTGACTCGTAATATTAGGGTCACAGGTTCGAATCCCCGTCGCACCAAATATGCATGTCCGTGTGGGCGTCATTACGTGAGGGTCAATCCCACTATTCGTTGGTAAAAGAAGAGTTGTCGGTGAGTGATGATGAATAGCTGTCTTCTCTCAAGTCTTACACTCCTAAATTAGGGATGATTAGCACAGCTAGCCCTAGAATAGGCTTTGCGCGCGAAATGCAAAATAAAACAAAATTCTCCGGGCCCAGTAATTTCTGCAGTAATCGTAAGTAATAGCCAGTTTCCTTACGTAGTTACATGGTTTACTTCTCAAATAAACTCATGATTTCTGTGTAAGGGAACATTTTATATTTAATATAAAAAGAAATATTTGAAAATAAAACGCAAATAGTTTCTCAAACTGATCATATAAGATGTTTTATTGTTAAACACACCAAAATCCTAAACTTGTATCTCTGATCGCTAGGGTTATCAGGTAAGTACACCTAACTCTTAATGGGGTATTTAATTTTAAAAGCTTTCTGTTTTTTAGAGTAGCTTACAAACATTACTAATATTTATTGGTGTGTCTGAGTTAATTTTTTCCAGCCTTGCCTAGTAAATTGTATAATAGCAAACGGAACGAAGCTTATGTTTTTCTAATCGAATGGTTCTTGAGTAACATTGTATTAAAATAAAAGGTTTAACTTTCTTGTAGACCAGAGAATGATGTGGCAACATTCAGTTCAATATATCAGTTTGGAGGTTAAAGTACAAAAGAAAAAAGAACGTACACTAGAAACACGATGTAAAACTGTAATGAATGTTGTAATCGATCAACTTTTAACGGAGGAAACAACGGTAGCAGCAGATGAAGTAATTCACAGCAACTCATTATAGTTTCCTGGAGTCTTTATCCCTGGGGCTGTTACGTTCTTATCAAATAAAACTACCAAACTTAGAAACTAAGATTCTAAACCTTTTGAAATGACATTTATTTACGCAATTTATTGATCTAATCGTAGAAATCATTCGAGCCAATTACAAACCACAATTCTATCCAAGTAATGACGTAAAATCCTGTTACAACAGTGATCTTAACACCTGTTTTGGATCGTATGAATTCCTCAGGGCAAGAAACCTGAAATTATAGTTTTAATACATGGTAATATATGATAGTTGTTGTGTAGAAGATACAAGATAAAAAGAAATCTGGTTCTATTACTGGAATTTTCTAAAGCATTTCATAAGATTTTTCTTGGGGTTATACAAATTGCATTAATCGATTTTCAATTTCCAAGCATCAAGACGTAAATATAAAAACAATTATATGTGGTTTTTAAGAAAACAGTCTGTTGTACCTATTAATTTCTAACGATGGTAATTATCTGTGAATTATATGTTATGTTCTTCTTTACAGTATAAATAATTTATTTAATCTCTTGTATTGCATTACATAATGTTAGTATAGAATGCACACAGTTTCGTGGTTTATTATTAATGTAAACTGTTCTATAAACGGAAAATCCACCAATTTCCTTCAAGAGTTAGGTAGAGTATACGCACGCTCAGTTTCATCAAGACCATTACGTTTCTTAACAACAAAATTAATGTTATTAACGGTACGAAATATGTTAAAACTGAACTAAGATAAAAATTCGATACAAACTTGTGGGTATTCATTTCTTACATCTGTAGACACTGAAATAAAGTAAATGAATAATTTGTTTATTGCTGGAGTTAAAAAAAAACTCCAAAAAACTAATTTATCTCATTGCAATCAAATAAAGTATAGCAAAGATTTCTCTCTCTGTTTCTCACTTAATAGACATTCAAACCCATCATTAACAACTGGAATATAGCAAAGCAAAGTGTATTTTTGGTTATTTCTAGTTTATTATTGTTCAGTTTAAATAATTATTTTGTGTTTAGAATAATTTGGATTCAAGAGTAGTTTCAAGAGAGTCATAACACGATTTATAAAATTACATCGACAGATAAACCACCGGTCAACAGAACGAAATAATTCGAATTTAGAGGTACAAAATATATATAATGTTGTCGATACACTTTCACGTGATATCAACACAAAATAAATATAATGTTGTAGATACACTTTCATGTGATATCACCACAAAATATATATAATGTTGCAATTAAACTTCAACGTGATATCACTTCAAAATAGATATAACGTTGAAATTACACTTTCAAGTGGTGTCATTATAAAATAAATATAATGTTTTAGTTACACTTTAAAGTGATTTCCCCACTAAATAAATACAATGTAGTAGTCACAGTTTCACGTGATATCACCACCAAATAAATATAATGTTGTAATTACAATTTCATCTTATATCACCACATTCATGCGATATCATAATAATATAAACATAATGTCGTACACACAAGACGCTCATCATCTTCAATGGACTGTCGACCATCCTTAAAACGTTCATGCCACTTGAAACATGCCGTACGCTTCATAGCAACATCACCGTAAGCCGTGTTAAGCACAGCAAAAGTTTCAGTTGCAGATTTACCAAGTTTAACACAAAATTTCACAGCAAGTCGTTGCTCCTTCAGGTCATTCATTCTGAAATTCGCCAAACAAAAAAATCGCACTTCACTTAAAACCACGTAGCTAATACACAAATGAAGATATCTGCAATCGGGAAATGGCGTCGTAATCATTTGATCTGTGCAAACCTAGCGACACCAAGCGGATTTCCCTGGAACCAACTGGAGCCGCGCAATTTAAACAGTCCACATATTTTTTGAACAGACCTCGTAGATATAACGTTGTAGTTACTCTTTCACGAGATATCACCAGAAAATAAATATAAGGTTGTAATTATATTTTCACGTGATATCACCAAAAACTGAAAATTTTGTAGATAAACTTTCAAGTGATATCACCAGAAAATAAATTTGTAGATACACTTTCATGTGATATTTCCACAAAATATATATAAGGGTGTAGTTACTTTTACAGGTGATATCACCACAAAATGAATATATTGTTGTGGATACACTTAATGAGACTATATACAACACTGCGGGTTAAGGAAGCTGGACAGAGTATCTTAATTTATCAACTCTTGCACTACTCTTTTATCAATGAATAGTTGGATTAGCCGTCACATTATAACGCCCCCACGGCTGAGAGGAAGAGAATGTTTGGCGCGACCGGGAAGCGAACCCGCGACCCTCAGATTATGATGTGCACGTTTGGCTATGCCGGGCCTATTAGTACAGCTAACAAGAATTGTATTTTATAAAACGAATGACATGTATTTTATTAATATGTGAATATACCTAAGAACTTTGTAGCTGTTATGGTTTGTGTTATTTCTAAACCTAAACTTGTTATTATATAATGCTTTCTAACCGAACTCATCATTTATTATACTAAAATGTTTGAAATTTTCGATCATTATTATTTAATATTATTTACTTTTATGTGTTTAAATACTTGACTGTAGAGTAGAAAAGAAAACACAATCGAAGATGGTAAAATATGAAATAATCCTGGTATCAGTCGTATAGGTACTGATAACAAATATGGTGTCGAAATGTAATAAAATACTACTATATTATTTTGTAAACATGACTGTGGTATTTCTGAAAGCCCTACAGTTTACCAAGTATTTTAGGATGATACAAGCGAGGGGTGACGTTAACATTGAGAGAGTAGAATTTACCGAATCTCACATATCAGTTCTGAAAACAACTAACCCTTGTCTAGACTGAAAATTAAAACTGAAGGAAAATATATTTTCACGTTTATATATAACCTTTTACGAGTCGTTTTTATCAGTTTAAACTTAGATAAACAGCATAAATTTCAAAGAACTGAAGTGATAGATATTATCTGATATTAATTAACTACATATACCCCTCAAACAGGCCAGTATTTATTACACATACTCAAATTATAGACTGATATGCATCAGATAAAATGGTATTAACTACATATACGTATCAAAAAGGCTGATATCAACGACATGTACCTACATAGATAGGCTGGTGTTTATGGATGTAATAAATAATCATACACCTTCTGTAACTCAAGATTCTTGTTTTTCTGGACTTCAAGTGCTGTCTTTCTATTGATGAATACCAACTCTTAACTCGTATCTACAGTTTAGTTACTTCTTAGGAAAAACTAGAACATAGACACTGCCATTAGTCAGACCTGCTGTTCTATTACTAGTTTTTACAAGTTTTCTATATAAGTGCATGTTTCTATATCAATTTATATTTATATAATAATGTGTTTCTATATCAATGTTGTATTTTGTCAGTATTCGTTTTCAATATCATTGTTGTATTTCAACATCAATGTTGTATTTCAATATCAATGTGTATTTCTATATCAATGTTGTATTTCTATATCAAAGTGTATTTTTATATCAATGTGTATTTCAATATCAATTCAACTTAATCTATCTTCCCTCTTCTCTTTCTTCAGAGTGTAAGGCGGATATCAGCGGTGGACGAGCAACCTTCCTTCTTCCGTTAGACAACATCTACACTTGCGGCACAATAAGAGTCCTAAATAAGATAACGGTAAGTGTTCTATTTTTCAGGAAAGACACGCGATATTACGTTGGTGGATGTGTATCGTTTATCATATACGTAAAGAAATCAAACACCAGATATTTTTTTAGCAAACTAACAAACATGCGTGATATTTACGGTAAGACAAATAACCTACATTACGATCTATACAGAAAGACTAACAGACGTGCAGAATACAAACTGACATATCTGTGACGTCATATGTACTAAGCCTGACGTATAAAGGTAAGTACGGTCCAGTAAGGGCCACATAACGCAAACTGTCATATCACGAAGGAAAATATTCTAGTAGTTACCAATATTTTCACGAATTCCAACAATCTGGTGATCAGAGGTGGTCATAGTCCTAGAAAATCATGTTGTTTATTGTCCGCATTGGATACGATAGTCATGCTGAAATAAATTTGTACTGTTCGTTGTTCAAATCCGAAATGACGGTGAGGCTCAAATCACACTGTTTATTGTAAACAATGAATATAACATAACATAGCATTTATGGAAAACATGAGACTTGTTGGTCCATCTCGGTTGACCTATCCTCTAAGCCAAACAAATAAAAAAGAACAAATCCAGCCATTCATATATTTATCAATATTTCTTTGAAGCTCACTCAAATGTACTGCCTATATAACATCCAAATGCATACCATTCAATAGACCAACCACTCTATTTGAAAAAATAACATTGTCTTAGTTGAAGACGGTTTCCAAATCTACATCTATGTGTCCTAGTTCTATAATTGTCACTGTTGAGTACGAAACATATGGAAACATCAATATTATGAATTCCATTTACAATCTTAAACATCTCAATCAGATCCCTCTAATAATTTATTTTTTAAGAGAAAACAATTTTAAGAATTTTAGTCTCTAATCATATAAGAACTCCTCTATCCCAGACATCATTTTTGTAACCCTCTTCTGATTACTTTCCAACAATTCAATGTCTTTCGTGGGATAAGGAGCCAACACTTAACATAATACTTCAAATGTGGCCTAACAACTGACCAATACAATGAAAGTATAATCTCTTTAGACTTGTATTCAGTACATATATAGGTACAACCAGAAATCCTATTTGCCCTACTACTACCAGCAAGTACAAAGTACTTGAATGGCTTAAGATACTAATCAACAGTTACACCAAGATCCTTTTATTTCGTGACGCGATTAAGGTTATTACCATCCAAATTATACCCATAAAACAAATTATGATAACCCACACACAATATCGAGCATTTATATTAATTAAAATCCATCTGCCGTTTATTAGGACAACTCACAAGCCATCAAAATTCTTTTATAAATCATCAGTTTAAAACCCATCTGCCGTTTATTAGGACAACTCATTAAGTCATCAAAATTCTTTTATAAATCAGCAGTTTAAAACCCATCTGCTGTTTATTAGGACAACTCACTAAGTGATCAAAATTCTTTTATAAATCATCAGTTTAAAACCCATCTGATGTTTATTAGGAGAACTCACTAAGTGATCAAAATTCTTTTATGAATCAGTAGTTTAAAACCCATCTGCCGTTTATTAGGACAACTCACTAAGTGATCAAAATTCTTTTATAAATCAGCAGTATTCTCCTGACAACTTGTAACACACAAGATCTTGTTATCATCTGAAATTTTAGTATGTTTTGGACAAATTCTTCATCTGTGCTATAAATGTAAATAAAAAAGATTAATGGTCCCAAGATACAGACAGCCCTGAGGTACCTCACTTGTAACATTAATCTTGTTTGACTGAATTCCATTTAAAATAACTTACTGCTTTCTTCCATCAAGCTACTCTTCTATCCGATTAATTAAGTTATCCCTCACATTTATAAAAATAAGTTTTTTACAAGCATTTTTGTGGCACTTTGTCCAATGCTTTTTGACAATCCAGATATGTCAATCAAATCTACATCCTTATCTTTATCCACACATGCAGTAACATTATCAAATCAAGCCTAAAGATTTGTAAGGCAAGATTTTGTTTTAGTGAAACCACATTGACCATCTGATAAAGTTCTAGACTTTGATAAATGACTTTTAAAAGCATTTTTTATCACACTTTACAAAACTTTTTTCACAAGTGGCATAAGACAAGTAGGCCTATAATTACTGGGACAACTTCTATTACGTCCTTTCAAAATTTGAGTGACATTAGCTAATTTTCTATCTGTTGGTACTTGCTTTCTATTGGAAAACTTGTGTCAAGTAGCTCACATCCTTGACTTCCTTTAGATTATTATCTTGTCCAGGAGTCCTATCATTCTTTAAACTACCAAGTTTTATTTTAAGATCAGAATTTATGGTATTTCCTTGTTCAACTTTGCAATCACCTATCAGTTGTTCAAGATTAGAATACTGCTTAAGTTTTCAGTAGTAAAAACTGAAGAAAAATCATAATTTAATAAACTAGTCATTTGGTAATCATCAGATACAAGCTTTCTCTCAACTCAGGGGTCCTATCCTCATCCTAACATTTTGGTTATCCCTAATGTACTTATATCCTTACATAGTAATTTCATCCTAGCATTTAGTCCTATGACCTACTCAAAATTTCATCTGCACAGTTCTTTCTTGGAAGTATCCAGAACACAATTAATTCATTACCTTTATCACCACATTGCGCTTACTGACTCTGACTTACTCTTCCTTACGTCGTTAGCCCCTATGTACACAATAAATACACCATTGTTGCCAAGCGCTTTTTTATATCGCTTGCTTTGTCAGTTACACCTTTCACCTGTGCACCAGGATAGCATAGTCTAATTCTTTTCTCCCTATTTATCCTGCAGACTATTCTATCCACGTGCAAAACCAATGAATTACCTAAAACTATAAACTATTTAAATTCATAATCCACATCCTTCTCTATTTCCTTTTCTCTCCATGAAATAGTTCTTAGTCCATACATGCTAAAGACTAAAATCTGTTGCTCAACAGAACAGGATCATAACAATTAAGTTCGTTATTTTAACCCTAATACTGCCCTTTATAACCTCCTGGATGTCATTGATAATCTTAGCTGATGTCTCTTTGCATGTAAAACTCAAGCTCATCTTGAAATCCTCCCATCATTTCCCACAGTTATAATTCTCTTTATCGATTTCTTCAATTTTAGTTAGGATAGCCTCCTGGATGTCATTGATAATCTTAGCTGATGTCTCTTTGCATGTAAAACTCAAGCTCATCTTGAAATCCTCCCATCATTTCCCACAGTTATAATTCTCTTTATCGATTTCTTCAATTTTAGTTAGGATAGCCTCCAAGTTCAGTTAAGATAATCCCCCCAGCTTTGGTCAGGATAACCTCCAATATTAGTGAGAATAACCTCCAATTTTAGTTAGGATAACCTTCAGCAGCCTGCAAACTCCACAAATAAATTGAGCATCCTCGCCACCAGCTTCCTTAAAAGGACATAATACTCTGGCTCCCAGTTTGTTTGGTACAATGAATGAGTTTTATTTGTAAATTAAAATAAACATTAAAAATCCTCAGTAACACAAGAATATAATTTTCTAACGTCTTCTCAAATAGTACCTCCAATCATGTCAGAGAAAGTTGTACTACTTTTTGTACATATTGGATATGATGGTCATGGTTATAGAAAATCGTTATGTATATTATCCACATTAGATATGACGATCAGGGTCAGGGAACATCGTACTGTATATTGTACACATTAGATATGACAATCAGGGTCAGGAAACATCGTACTGTATATTGTACACATTAGATATGATGATCAGGGTTAGAGAAAATCGTGGTTTTTATTGTCTACATTGGATACGATGATCATGGTCAGAAACAATATACTGCTTACTTTCCACAATGGATATGATAGCCAGAGTTAGAAAAAAAACGCACTTTTTTGCTGTCTATCTTGGACAGGGCAGCAATCCAGTTATAGTGACGTCGGTAAACAACAGTTTAATCACGACCCAGATGCTAAAACCCAAGATAGCGGGATAGAAGTTTGTAGAATGTTCCTCGTGAAATGTCTGCTACTGTTACAGGTCAAATTGTTCCTCAGTATAACTAGGTGAAACCACTATTCACCAGAGTAAAATCTTAAAGTTGAGTTGCTTCTACTTTCACACTCTTGTGAGTTATGAAACACCTACGAGTCAGAATAAGTTTTGGGTGTGTCTGCCATTAGAACAGATTGAATGTTATTCCTACTTAACACAATTCTCGTGTCTTTAAAAGATATCCACATTACCAGAAGAAACACGAAACATCCTATTTTCCAGCCCAAGTCACAATAAGATGACTCGAAGGTCAGACAATTGTCTATCTCTCAGCGATAAACCAATTATCGAGTGCCAACTCTATTGAATAGTCATAATCCATTCTTGGTTGTTTTCTATAAAGTGTCCCAAACCACCAATTTCTACGGAATCCTCACTCTTTGCAGAAGAGGGATAATGTCCCACAATCCCCTTATTTCAGAAAAGGGATAATGTCCCATAATCCCCTTATTTCAGCTGTTATAAATACGTCTAACCATCTTTTGTCTTAAGTATTACAAAGGGCAGATTTATTAAATGCTAACAGTAACCTCTTACCCATTATTTAAATTTTGTTTTCCAAAAGAAGCTACATTTTTTTCTGGAGTTTTCAGATACTTACTTAATGAAAAATTGTATATATAGATTATCTGAATAAAAAATGTAACAATAACCAAAGGCAACTTTCTCTGAATTTCACAAACAAGTGTACTAAACTGACTTCAGACGTATTAGGCTTACGAATTTGATTAGAGTGGATATTGTACCAAGAAAGATTTTCAATTCTTCTTTACTTGTTAGGAACGTAACTCATTATATTACTGTTTGAAGATATACTAATGTCCAAAGACAACTTGAAGTTAGTAAGATAAACCATGGAAGCTGATTTGTAATTCTGTTGATTATTTCTGTTTGTTTTTCCACAGGGAGAGAAGATATTCTACCATCGAATTATCGTTGAGTATCCTGAAGACCGTAAAGAAGTGATTTTAGTGAAATGTGTTATTCCTGGTGAGCCACGGGGAGATATACTTCAAAACAGAACCAGAAGAAATGTATTACCTGAAAACTTCTCTGAACCAGAGTAAGATAACAGTCACTGAAAAGTTGAAAATAAAAGTTAGTTACTTTATTTCATATATCTCGGACACAGGTTAACCCGTATATCTCGGACACAGGTTAACCCTTGTTCTGAGGTACAGCTCTGTTTCGTAACTGGAGATCCAAGTTCGAATCCGTGCTGTAATGCAACACATTTCTTATACTTTAAGAGCTATATGCTTCATAAGAGTAAAAGTCAGTCTTGGATGGTTCTGTAATTGGGTTTCTATTCTCTGGTCAACAGATAAACAGAATATCTCTGCTATAAATACAAACTACAAATATGACCACAAGGTGTCGTAAAGGAAGTAAAACAACTCCTTCTGAATTAAAAAATAATCTAATTATTAATATTATCATAGTTTCCAGACAGTTTACCATTAACGTAGCATATCGCATGAACGTCATATGACAAAATAAACCTAATTTAATCAGAATATTCTCAAGAAGAACTTAAAAGGAACGTTGAACTTCATGAGGGCACCCTGCTTCCTATGTGGGTGTTCTATTTGATAACACGTAGAAGAACTTAACAGGAACGTTGAACTTCATGAGGGCACCCTGCTTCCTATGTGGGTGTTCTATTTGACAACACGTAGAAGAACTTAACAGGAACGTTGAACTTCATGAGGGCACCCTGCTTCCTATGTGGGTGTTCTATTTGACAACACGTAGAAGAACTTAACAGGAACGTTAAACTTCATGAGGGCACCCTGCTTCCTATGTGGGTGTTCTATTTGACAACACGTAGAAGAACTTAACAGGAACGTTGAACTTCATGAGGGCACCCTGCTTCCTATGTGGGTGTTCTATTTGACAACACGTAGAAGAACTTAACAGGAACGTTGAACTTCATGAGGGCACCCTGCTTCCTATGTGGGTGTTCTATTTGACAACACGTAGAAGAACGTAACAGGAACGTTGAACTTCATGAGGGCACCCTGCTTCCTATGTGGGTGTTCTATTTGACAACACGTAGAAGAACGTAACAGGAACGTTGAACTTCATGAGGGCACCCTGCTTTCTATGTGGGTGTTCCATTTGACAACACGCTTACTTTCTTCTCGACATAGAGTATACTGTTATAACTTCAGGTATAAAATATGCTCTGTATTCCTGTGTATTCTGCTACACATGCTGTTAACAATTCAAGGTATGGAGCTAATAGTTTTCCGAATATAAACTAGGTAAAGCTAGTATATCTCTCATGATGAAGTAGGTAGGATAATGATGATACTAACCAATCAATATGACAATAATACTAATCTATCATTATAACGATGGTACTGACATATCAGTGTAACAATGATAATAACCCTTCAGTGTAACAATGATACTAACCTATCAATATGACAATAATACTAACCTATCAATATGACAATAATACTAATCTATCATTATAACGATGGTACTAATCTATCATTATAACGATGGTACTAACATATCAGTGTAACAATGATATTAGCCCATGAAAATAACAATGATACTAACCTATCAATAAAACAACGATTCTCATGAGTTCTGGCATTGTGCGCAAAACCCAATAGTCAGTAACATTTAATGTTAACTATTGTCAACAACTGATAAACCAAATCAAGTAAAATCCGTTATAACTTCAAGAATATTTGTCCATCTGCTGAATCATTAGGAATTTCTCTTTTGCCCCAGTACACTCCCAATATGCACAGTGGCATGACTGCGGGCGTACACCACTAGCAACAGGGTTTCGAAATTCGTCGTTGGCAGAACATAGATATATAACTTTATGATTAACTTCAAACCCACAAAGTAATATATATATATCTATATTTGGTATTAAGTTTGTTTTTATTAGGTACTAAGCAGTATTTCTACTCTGCCCACCACGAGTATCGGTTTCTAGCAGTGTAAGCCCACAGACATTCCACTGGTTAACTGGGTTGCCTTTTTACTAAGTATACATTCACAGGTATTTAAAACGTCTTAGACTTACCAAAATGAATAGTTGTGTTTATTTATTTTGTGTTAATTAATAGTTGTATTTATTTATGTTAATTAATAGTTGTGTTTATTTATGTTAATTAATAGTTGTGTTTATTTATGTTAATTAATAGTTGTGTTTAGTTGTATTAATTACTGCTTACGTTTATTTATGTTTTTATAAAATGATCCACTGACTTTTGTTTCTTTTCTTACGTATTTCAAGTATCATGACTTTATTGGATATTATTTCAACTTTTCCGGTTTTGTTGTTCATGCCGAGATTTGGAGAGGACAGTTTCCTAAGCACCTTTGGTATATTCCCTGTAGATATATTAACATCACCGACTACATAGTGGCAAGAACACCAGTTCCGTTTCTAAATGTGGCTCTCCGACAGGACGGACAAATATTAGATACAACAATAAACGTGGAACCTGGGACACCGCTCGAAATGTTGATTTATCTAGACGAAAAAAGTACAGGTTAGTTACTGTGGTGATAAATGACAGATGGTTTTTATGTAATAATAATGAAATGCAAGTGGCTGTTACAAAAATAACGTGTGGGGTGGGTGGGCTATGACGTAATTAAAACACGAGAATATTTCTATAGCAGTAAAATATGGGCGTTTCTCACATACTAGCTACTATAGCAATAGGTTTTAACTACATTTCTGAACATCACATAAGAAATATATATCGCAAACAATTTTTACAACGTTATACAACAAACCCCATTTTTGTACAATATTATGTCCTGAATCAACTTTCTTATTTTAAGTTTATCCGATGTGTTTTATAATGTCATCTTCGAGCTTTAGTTTTAGCTAATCAGAATGTTTGCTGAGGTTAACTACACGTGTTTAGAGCCTATCTATTTGTACCTGAACATTCTATTTCTCGTTACTTTGTAGTTTTGTATATTATCTGCTTAAACCACCATATTTCAAATACTTCCACTTGTCTTGTTTCATTAAGCACAATCCATTTCTCTGTCTCTTAAAACAGGACAAGCCGTACGTAACATTTTAATGGCTTCAAGAGAGCCACTTTCTCTCTGTGCGTCTCTTCATACAAGATAATGATTTAATTAGTTTGGTAATTACATAAATACATGGTCACTACAACTCATGTCTTGGAAATGATTACTAGAAACCCGAATTAGATTTCGTAATAATATGTCATAAACTATGTCTCGTCAGAAACGAGTATATTCTGTGATATATATGTAGATAAATATAAAAGATAATTTGTATAATTACTTTCTACAACTATCACTATATATTTTATGCACTTAAGCAAAAAAAGCGCACTTACTAATTACAGGGAATACGATAGCTTCGAATGAAATTGGACGGTATGGACAAACTTACGTCATCAATATGTCATATTGAAGTCGATTAAAGTATTAGAGGGAAGCAGCGTCAATCAATAACATTTCGTAGTTCAGTGTTAAGATTTGCCCGCTGAATCAAGCAAGTTGAAAATATACCAACGATAAATCTTTCGTTTCTGTCCAGCATGTTTTAGTTTTCTTTTACCTTTTATACTTTTCTCCACAATGTATTCCTGTCGGTAAGCTTAAGGACGTAAAATACTAAAATTCGGAGTTCGATCCCCGCAGTGGACACAGCAGGTAGTCCAATGTGGTTTTCCTCTAAACTAAACAAACTTCTTCTGATGTAAGAAAAATATGTTTGTGTATTATATAATACGTTTTTCAACTCACATCATGATTGTTTATAAACACTAATTATTATTCTTGTAGTGATAACTCTTACTTCTTAGAGGCTTAGACTTTTAGAATCCGGGTTTCGATTCCCGAGACGTATACTGAGTAGTAAGCCTAAGGTGCAGTTTGTCGCTAAGACAACCATATTTGTGTATCATAATAAAAGTTCATCCACTATTACTTTTTCATTCAGTTTATTAAAAAGTGTTAGAAAATATACTACTGTTTAAGAGACTGGCTACTAAGTAATTGCTTATTATGAAGCCAAATGCGATCCATTGACTAACCGGACTTTGGATCTGATGTGACTAGGTTCGCATTTACTGCTGCCCAAATTATCACACTTCGCACTTTTGGGCCGTTAGATCGTTATGAAAGTGACTGTTAATTCCCACTAGTCGATTAGAGAAGTTCTAACTTCAAAGTTGGACACGGCCAGCGCAGATAACCCTCTAATATCTTTAACAAGCAGCATATCTAATGATTGTACCAAAACGTTTCCGAACAGACGAACATGAAAATATTTTTCAATTGACTCAGATACTTAGAAAAATAAACAAAATAACAAACAAGGCTTAGAGCTAATTAATCAATAGCAACCCACTCTGAATTTGAAAAGCCCGAAGCATAAACCTGATATAGATTTACAGCGCATGCGTATATGATGTCTGGTGAAGGTGAGTTGTCTTGTATTTTAAAATAAAGGTATAGAAATGAAGGTTTTCCGAATAGTCTTCGATTTTAAATTTAAGTTCCAGCCAGAATTATATGGCTGTTATCGATGCTGTATTTGTTAACGTGTCGTCAGTTGTTTTTTTAGTAACGTGAAATGAATTGTAAAACTAGAGGTCGCTGTTGTCCAGTTTCGTGTTCTGCTGTTTGTTTTTTCAACATTTTCAAATCAATATTCAGATATAAGTTATCAATTTGTCTCAGCCATCATTTCATTAACATGAGAATATGATTTAAAAAATTCAGAAAAAAAAATCACTGAATCAGGTTGTGACGTAAGACGTCTTCATGAAATTTAAATCAGGGCAATTAATGTGTAAAAAACACAAAAAGATAGAAACTTGCAAGAAAAGAAGTAAAAAAAGAACGAAAGGTGGTGAGCTGTGAGATGGTTCAAAATATTCTGAAGAAATTTCTAAATGTTTGGTGTAGTTAACGTAAATATTTTCTACTTTAGAAAAGGTGAGAACATAAAAAAAATTATAATGATTCTGCCTCATGTAGACCAATCAAGTGACTAGTCTAATGATTGGTCTCGCGAACCCCCAATAAATGAAATAGAAATTACAGAAAACGCCAGAAACCATTTGATTTTAGAAACCTTTCATCTTCACTAAGGAGTTTCTGAACTCCATTCTGAAAGGTGGAAAACATTTAAAAATGTTCTAAATACAACATTTTTAAGGGGTGAGGGTGGCTGGGTAGATTGATCAGTTTATGTGGTCGTGATTTCAGGCCTCCTTTCAGACAAATAATGAAATATTTATAAAATTAATATCTCAGTATAGCCTAATGTACAATACTATCCTCTCAGGAGCTCAAGATGTTATATTTTAAGAGGTTTATTGTTCACTTTCGAAATATTCATTTCCTTAATATTTCATAATTTGGTTGATAGGAAGCCTGAGATCACAGTTGTTAATCCAACTGGAATAGCCTAATGTACAATACTATCCTCTCAGGAGCTCAAGATGTTATATTTTAAGAAGTTTATTGTTCACTTTCGAAATATTCATTTCCTTAATATTTCATAATTTGGTTGATAGGAAGCCTGAGATCACAGTTGTTAATCCAACTGGAATATGTGTTTAGGTGGTTTCTAGATATTAGACTTGTAGTCGGAAGGTTATGACGGGTCCTGATGTTGTGTTGTTGGGTAAAATAATTTAACCACAGAAGTTTCAGTCTACCAAGGTTTATGATGAGAACCTAGCTTTCAGTAGTAGATTAAGTCGCGATGGAATAGTTTCAGAATTCTAGTGTACAATGAACATAAGAACTATAGTGTAACCAAGTGAACATAAAGACTGTAGTGTAAACAAATTTACATAAGGGCTGTAGTGTAACCAAATAAACATCAATAAAATAGTTTAACCAAGTGAACATAAGGACTGTAGTCTAACAAACAGAACGTAAAAACTGCAATGAGAACAAGTGAACATAAGAACTGCAATGTAACCAAGTGAAAATAAACACTGTAGTGTAATAAAGTGATCCTAAGGACTGTAGTGCTAAAAGTAATCCTAAGGACTGCATTGTAACCAAGTAAACATAAGGACTGTAAGGAAAACAATTGAACATAAGGAATGTAATGTAACCAAGTGATCATAAGAACTAATGTGTAACCAAGTGAACATGTGGACTGCAATGAAAGCACGTGAATATATTTTTGACAGTGCCAAAGGTTGCAATCTACCAAGGTTTATGATGAGAACCTATCTGTTAGTAGTGGATAAAGGCGCGTTGGAATGGCGTTAATTTCAGGATTTTAGTGTACAGTGAACATAAATACTGTGGTGTAACGAAGTGAACATAAGAACTGTAATGTAACAAAATGAACATAAGAACTGTAATGTAACCAAGTTATCATAAGGACTGTAGTGTAACAAGGACTATAGGTGTTACGAAGTGAATGTAATGAAAACAAGTGAACATAATGACTGTAATGGAGCCAAGTGAACATAAGGACTGTAGTGCGACCAAGTAAATGTAATGAAAAGAAGTAAACATAAGGATTGTAATTAAAACAAGTGAATGTAATGTAACCACGTGAACATAAGGACTTTAGTGTAACCCAGTGAACACAAAAGCTGTAATGTAACAAAGTGAACTTAAGGACTGTAGTTTAACCAAGTGAACATAAGAACTATTGTAATCAAGTTTATATAGGGACTATAATGAAAACAAGTGAACACAAGGACTGTAATGTAACCAAATGAACATAAATACTGTATTGTATCCAAGTGAATATATAGAGTATAATGTAACCAAGTAAACATGTTTCTGACAGCGCCAAGGGTTTTAAAATAGTTGTCTTATCTCGAGATGAAGAAAATATAATATAAATATGATATTTCTAAGTTTGAGTCTTTTATTTTTTCATATCAAGTTTGTACTTAATTTTCCTGTGTCATTTGGTTTATTCTTTACTACCATACTTCAATTTCTCTGCCAGGGTTTTCGATAATCTTTATGACTTATTTTAGTGTCTCAAAGTATATTGAGTCGCATGTGTTCTCTGACATTCAGTTGTCTATTAAAGTTTTGAGTTTGTTTCTTACATTGTCACCGTACTTCAAGATGAATTATTTGTTGTTTGGTATGGTTGAGCTAAGAAAATAAAAAAAGACGAGAAAAACGAATGAGAAATCATTTTAGGACTATAAAACATTGAGTTATGTGAATCAACTTATATTTCTACCTTTTTACTCCATTCGAGGAGTGATTAATTAGAAAAAAATAATTCTAAATTAACAAAGTTTCATTTGCTAAGTAATTTTGGTATTTCAAAGTTATAATAAAAATTGTGTTTTTGGCACAATAAAAGATGGTTTATATTAGTTGTTTGAATCGAATAGTTTCGATAACCTACTTACCAACATCATTTTTCCCGGGTTACTAATAAACACTTTATGTTTCACTGTGCTATATAACGTGATTTTATCCATTCTTAATACAAACAATAAGCCTGTTCAGAAGATTGTATTTTTGATGTTATAGGATAGATAGAAACTTTTGTTTGTTTGTTTTCCTACAGACACCTATGGAATTCTTGCTAGTTACTTGAAAGTCACGGACAACACCAGTAAACAAGAAGAGGTTATTGTTATGAACGGGTAAGCCCTGTCAAATTATGTTACAATACTCTTTTATCCACCATGTCGAGGTTAATTTAAGACTGTGTGCTGGTAGATACATACGTTCGCTGCATACTGGTAGATACGTTCACCCTGTAATGGCAGACACGTTTACTACGCACTGGTTCATACGTTCACCACGCACTGGTTGTTTCAACAAATTTCTAAATCTTATGATTTTTATATCATCCCTGTTTTTATCTTATTCGATATTCCCGTGATTAACACTTTGTGTCAAAGTATTACAAACATTTACTTATTAAATGTCTTTTATGTCCTCTCATGGGGACAAAGGGATAGCTTATCATTAACGTAATGTTTATATAAAAAGAGATGTATTCAGTATAGCAAAACTAAATATTTGTAATAAATTGTATTTTTAATGCATGGAATATAAACACATTCACTGTCTGTACCGTGTATTTTTAATGTATGGAATGTCATCACATCCAATGTCTGTACCATGTATTTTTAATGTATGGAATATGAACACATCCACTGTCTGTTTAACAGATATAGTAAGGGATGAACTGGATAATATGGTGCTATCTTTCTTCATTCTTTTTAATTAAACATTATCTAGTGAAACCATAAATCATAATATACATTTATTTTATATTTCTACTCCAACAGATGCTCCATTGATTCTTACATATTCGGTAACTTTGACTCGCCTGACAATGGAAACACTCTGTCGGCCAAGTTCAGAGCGTTCAAGTTTCCTCACTCCAATTATGTCCTGTTTGTTGGCACTGTAAATGTTTGTCTTAAACAATGTCAAGGGGTAAGAATACGTTGTATGTCCTGTCTGTCATTGTGTGTCTTAATGTCGTGGGGTAAGAACACCTTTCATGTCCTGTCTGTCATTGTGTATCCTAACAATGTCAAGGGGTAAGTATATTTTAATGTCCTGTCTCTCAGTGTGGATCTTAAACAATGTAAAGAGGTGAGAACACTTCCGTTATGCTGCTCGTATTATAACTATTCCAAGTGTAGTGCCTTAAAAATATGGTGAGACACTGTACATGTAGTTTCTTATTTATGTCATGAGTGGGATTATGATAGAAAACAATAATACTCAAGTAGTTTACGTTTCAAAACTTATTATTTAAGGCTTAATATATACAGAGATGTCAACCATAACGACTTGAGCGTAATCATTACAATTTTGCTGTATACGTTACGACTATACGTTCATACAGACAAATATGACGACTTGTTGCAACTCCCAAATTATTATATATTATATAGGTCTATACAATAAAGTGATGAATTGTTCCTCCAGGGAAAAGAAAATTTCTAGTGAGATACAAATAAATTTTGATAATAAATAAAAGACATAGCCCAAATGGCTTCTTGTGATAATCATGTTTGTGCTTGAAATAATAAAAAAAAATATTTGTATCTCTGACGTCTACCAATAGCTTGAGTGCGGTGCTTCTCCATACTAGGTACGTAAAGGAATCCATAGTTACGTCATCAGTGCTTGTCAGCCAATCAGCGCTCGCATACATGGATATTTCTGGTTTTCTAAGCGGCATAGAAAAACCAATGCGATCGTTCACAAGTTGGAAAAAAACGAGGCCTCGTTCACCAGATTGTCTTGTTTCTGGCAAATCTAAAAGAACTAAAACTGTGAAAGGGCTCTGTCTACAGTCATTACGCTCAGTCATTTAAACTAGTGAGCATCTCTGTATATTTTGTAAGCCATGAATTGATGTACAACTGTAACTGTATGTTAATTTAGTCTTAACAGTTTTATAAACGACGGAGTAAATATATCAATAAACTAAGTTAGGCTTAACATATATTTTATAACACGACGAAAAATAGCAATGGTAACAGCTGACCAAAGTATTTTGTCAATCTAGTATCCTGTAAAAGTACATTTTTACCATTGTTTTAACTCACCAAAGTACTTTGTCAATCTAGTATCCTGTAGAAATACGTTTTCACCATTGTTTTAACTGACCAGAGTACTTTGTCAATCTAGTATCCTGTAAAAGTACGTTTTCACCATGGTTTTAACTGATTAAAGTACTTTGTCAATCTATTATCCTATAAAAGTACCTTTTTATTATGGTTCTATATGTTGCCTTTTTGGAATAAGGTATAATGTAACGTCTTATTGCACCGAGGCAAGTCATCATTGATAAGCCGAGAATTTCTACTGTTGTAATTAATAGTTATTTTTAATTAAACGGAGCTTCGCACTGTCATCAGACAAAAAAATTAAACGACCAGCTCAAATAGTGGTTTAATATTCAAGCCTAGCTAAGAATGCAACATGCCATAAAAATCTTTAATAATTAGAAAACAGTCACTCATTATTCGGTTGTCTTGTAATGCCATAAGACCAAACCTATAAAGATTAGAAAAAAAAATCATAATTATGGTGTATTATTGTGTCATAAAACCAAACTTATAAAGATTAGAAAACAGTCACTCATAATTCTGGTGTCTTCTAATGTCATAAAACCAAACTTATAAAGATTGGAAAACAGTCACTCATAATTCTGGTGTCTTCTAATGTCATAAAACTAAACTTATAAAGATTAGAAAATAGTCACTCATAATTCTGGTGTCTTCTGATGTCATAAAACCAAACTTATAAAGATTAGAAACACTCACTCATTATTCTGGTGTCTTCTAATGTCATAAAACCAAACTTATAAAGATTAGAAAACAGTCATTCATAATTCTGGTGTATCCTAATGTCATAAAACTAAACTTATAAGGGTTAAGAACAGTCGCGTATCATTCTGTAGCATGTAATGCCATAAAAGTAGCTAAGTGACTTTATCTTGTGATTAGAAAACAACATTGACAAGACTGTTAATTATATTCTCTCAGTAATATTAAAGCGAAGATATATTTTATGAAATTAATCGCTAGTACAACAGATATTCCTTTGTTACAGAATGTATAAGTCCGTTAGTTATATAACTTTACAAACACGTTTTCCACGAACAGAATTTTTTTAAAGATCGAGATAAAATATTTTTAAGTGCGCAATGAATTGCAATATTTTTAGAAACTATTTTGTGTAGAAAAACATTTTTATTTTACTAAGTGAAATCCTTAGAAAGACTGTTATTTGTTTCCATGCAATTTTTATGCGTTTTTTGCTCTTTTAACAATTAAAAACAATTTTTGGTTTTAGAAAACACAAAAATTAAGTTTGTGATGGTTTTGTTTCCAACTAACCTGACGTCGTGATTGGTATAAAAAACAACAACACAGAAACTTGTCTTTTCACATTCAAGAAAATTGCATTGAAGGAACCAGCAATTAGAATTCATCTTTAGGATACGAACGACATTGACACGCGCTCCTAAACCAAAAAGTGATTTATAATTGGTTGAGGAATACGACTGATATATAATGTACTTACATATTATTCCGTTCGTTGGTTTGCTGAACTTATCTTATTTAATGGCAGTAATTACGAGTTCTGCAGCAGAAGCAGTTGAAGAAATAGATGATTCTTCCTCTAAGGTTAATGATTTTAATGCTTGAAAAAGTTCTCTCCTTTTATTCTCGTATTCCTCAAATCACAAATAATTCACGAAATAAAAACCCGTCCTAATTATTTTAACATCTAATTAAAGATTATTTTTTATGGTAACTGTTCAGGTTCCTTGTGGAAACGATCACTTCGGTTTTGGAAGAAAGAAAAGGGAAGTTCCGGGAGAGCTTCCTTCAGACCCAAACAAAATGTTTGATGTAGAAATGACGGCATTTTTAAAAGTTGGATACGACAAAAATGCCTTTTCTGGAATTAAAGGTTTGTGTTTCTTTTTTCCATTTTATGTTAAAAGTGAGAATATTATTTCTGGAACATTGTCGTTGTTCGTTTTGTCAGAATATTCCAGGTTTTCCCGAGTCGTAACAAGCTCGACTTTCATTTGTATTCTGTATCAAATATTACACTTAAGCCTGCTTCACTACATCGTTAGAAAAGAAACTGATTCGTCAGGGCTAACTTGTGAAATAATACGTATATAACTATATTGTTTGGTGAATAAGCTAGTTACGTTTCTGAAAGACAAGGATTAATGAATTGAGATACGCCATGATTTATCATATGGGGGGAAGTGGGAGTCTAGCAAAATGCTTTTGATTTGCCTAATTGTAATCTCTTCTATTCACAGCTGTACCAAGGTATAAAATGTTACAGCCAATATTGCTGAAAGCTAACAGTTCATAACAGTTCTCTTAGAAATATGGTTAAATATAAACTTACTTGTGGCTTTCATTGTCTCTGATAAGAACTATCTGGCGATCAATTTTAATCCATGCTGACTTCAGTTTAATTATGAAGAAAACTATTAAACCATATTTTTTTGTAACTTTCGTTAGAATATAAGAGAACCAACTGAAGAATGTTGAAGCTGTCTGGTATAAACACATGAGCTACTCGTAGTAACTAAATAACATGATATCCTTATAGGTAGCAATAACATAGCAGCATGTTCTTGTATGTAGCAACTACGTTGCAGGATATACTTGTATGTGACAGTATTTGCGGTTGGCTAACGATAAAACGTAATACAGTGTATATGATTGGATAATAATATTACAGTGTATCTAATTGGATAGTAATCTATTATTTGCTTCAGGAAAGACAAAAGGTAAGGAAGAGGACCGTTTGGAGGATCAGCTAGAAACAAACCAAGGTCCTTACGTAACTTCTGATTCAAAGAAGCTGCCATCTTTATCAACCGCCATGTTCTTTCTTACAACAGTCACTCTACTGACACGTTAAGTCATGGCTAAGATGTATCATTTTTAGATATTTATTTGTTGTTGTTGTTTTTCTAATGCGTGTTTCATGTAATCTTGATGACAAGACTTTCTTCATCCATGGTGATATTCAACTATAACCCGTTCCTGGTGGTGGTGGTGCTAAGGGTTCTCATTACGACTGTTGCAGTGAAACCATTATTCTAGGAAAAGAAATAGACATCCCAAGGTTGTGTCAGTTTCTGAAATTATTTTTTCAGTGTTTTTCACAGGTGAAAGTAACAAACGGTAATCAAATAACCGTGAACAATAACAAGTCAATGGTAGAATATGTATAAGGGTTGTATTGTAGGATTAAATACAGAACGAATGGCATATTCTGACACAGTTTTGATACTTATATGAAAAAGATGGGGAACTTGTCGTGCGCAGTTGTAACCATTACGTTATCCTGAGGAATCTAATACATATAAATAGAAACTAATGTTCTACGTAGAAAAAAGTGTTACAGTACCAAAAAATAATAATAACTGATCGTATTTCTTTAAAAAAATTCTAATTATACACTTTACCATTCCTCGTTGATAATCTGACCGACAATTTTGTTTCACTATCATTGAAAAAACGTGGAGTAAATGCTTTTCCCCCGTCCATGTAGTATCAGAGTGTGGAGTAAATGCTTTCCCCCCATCTAGGTAGCACCATAGTTTTCATTAAATGTTCCTTCCTACCCTGTCTGTGTATTAATGCCACGATGTTTTCTCTCATGTAAATTTATACGAAGATGTAAGCGGTCATTGTTAATACGAAATAGTTTTGCTAATAAAACATTAGATGTAATTAACACTGAGAAATATAACCTTTGTGTTTAATGTTTACTACAAGAGATGGATCCTGAATATTGGATAAGAACAAGATAAACGCTATTCCTGATAACGTGAAGCCTCCCCATACTTTATATGTTTGTACAATGTTGAAAAATTGCGTCGACACTTCTTCTAACCAAACAATATCTATCAGCTCCCAAACTGGAAACATGACACACTATCTAACCTGTTTTTCTGTTTTCTAAGAACTTAAAACAGTGTAACTGATCTTACAAAGATTCAAATGCTGTTTGGCTTTTGTTAAAAAGGTGCGTTTGGTCTGAAAATTTGGTTCATGGTTAAAGGGTATATTGCTGTTTAAAATTTTGATTTTTGTAAAAGAGGGCACTGCTGTTTAACAATTTGGTCTTCGATAGAAGGATACATTGCTGTTTAAAAATTTGATTTTTGATAAAATTGTACATTGCTGTTTAAATATTTAGTTTTTGGTCGAAGGATGCATTGCTGTCTAAATATTTAGTTTTTGGTTGAAGGATGCATTGATGTTTAAATATTTAGTTTTTGGTTGAAGGATGCATTGCTGTTTAAATATTCGGTTTTTGGTAACACGGTACATTACAGTTTAAAAATTTGGTTGTTGGCAAGAGGGTTTCGGAACATTGACTATTATGTCTTCATCCTAGAGAAATGTTGAATTTAGAGCTTATATCATACAATTAAAAACACACAACACATATTTTTGAAATTAATAAACCTTGTAATTTGGAAACTTCAAAAATAAAGCTCACTCGTTAAAATGAGTTTGTGTGTGCTTTCATTTAGCTAAGCCACTTCGAGCAATTTGCGGAGTCCACCGAGGGGAATCATACCCCTGATATTAGCATTGTAAATCTAAAGAATTACTGCTGTACCAGTGGAGTACGTTGTTAACATGAACCGTATCTATTTTGTTCTCCACTCTAAACGAAATATTTCGAGTTTTGTCTGAAAAACGCAATCAATTTTTTGAAGTAAAATAATTATTTCCACTTTTGATCGGCAGATACAACCACTGAAGAATATTTACAGTTATCTGTTTTATACAAATACAACATCAGTAGATTATTTACAATAATCTATTCTATACAAATACAACTACTGTAGATTATTTACAGTTATCAGTTCCTCACAAATACAACCACTGTAGATTATTTCCAGTTATCTGTTATTTACAAATACAACAACTGTTGACTATTTCCAGTCATATGTTCTTTACAAAAACATCTAATGTAGATTATTTCTACTTAAATGTCCTACACAAATAGAACCATTGTAGATTATTTCCAGTTATCTGTTTTACAAAAACACAACCACTGTATATTATGATTTTGTTTATACTTACTGAAATCACTCGACGTGAACGTGTTTAGAGTTAATCGTTTACACGTACATTGGCAATGCTGGTTACACTTCTTGTAAGTCCTAACCAATAATTTATAATATTATTAATTAAATTAATGAAAAACAGTTCTTAATTTATTTTACTTTACAAAACAAGACGTTATTGGTCTGTCATTTTTTGGGGTGTCAAAAATAATTTAAACATTCAGATGGCTTACGGTTACTTGAAAGGTTCGAATCACGTACGCATCGAACTAACTAGCGAACATTTATCAGACACGGTATCCGTGTGAATTAGATTACAGATTAGCTACTTTCACACAGCCAGTGGTCCTAGCTCATGGTATTGACTTCTTCAAAACACGTGTTATAACTCCACGTGTTTTTATTTCTATACTCAGTAGTCCCGAGAGTAAGAAATTCCATACAGGACTCTATAGAATCAGACAAGAGACTGGAGTTTGTTCATTTAGTAACTTGATTCGACCATTCAAAATAACAAACTCGTTTCAGATATACAAAATATAATTTTCCTCATAAAACTTCGTTTTGTGAACACAAGAATAAACTGTTAATAATTCGTTGTTTTTTATGAAAAACAGATAAACGAAAAAGTTTTGTGATATGTGTGTATTTTTATTTTTTTAATTACAACTCCATATCTGTTTTTACTTATGTTCATAGCTGTAAGCAATATATTTCTTAATAAAATCTTTTTAAATTATATGGCAATAGTTCTTCGATATTCTTATGACCACGTGTCACCCAATTAAACTAAAATTAAACAAATAATTAGTTTTATGTCAATATCAGGTTCGTTTAAAGTTTTAATTTGTTTTCGCAAAGTTCTGTTCCTTTTAGAATTTGATACTGTAGATAAAGTTTATAGTTCAGGACCGGTACTATAGATATATTATGAATATTTCTTCCTTAGTAGAGAATTATTTAACCGAGTTCAAGAGAATATATAAATAGATCTGTATTTAATTAGCTTCCTTCGTTCTGTGAAGAATATTCTGCTGAGTTTGTTTGTTTTGAAATTTCGCACAAAGCTACTCGAGGGCTATCTGTGCTAGCCGTCCCTTATTTAGCAGTGTAAGACTAGAGGGAAGGCAGCTAGTCATCACCACCCACCGCCAACTTTTGGGCTACTCTTTTACCAACGAAACGTGGGATTGATCGTCACATTATAACGCCCCCACGGCTGGGAGGGCGAGCATGTTTGGCGCGAACTCGCGACCCTCAGGTTACGAAGCGCACGCCTTGACGCGCTGGGCCATGCCGGGCCCATTTTGCTGAGAAGAAAGATAAAGAACATATGGAGAAACACATATCATTTGGTGAAACGACAAACAGGAACACATGAAGAAACACACATCGTTTAATGAGAAGACAGACACGAACACACGAAGAAACAAACATCGTTTGTTGAGAAGACAGACATGACACATGAAGAAACACACATCGTTTGGTGAGAAGATAGACATGACACATGAAGAAACACATATCATTTGGTGAGAAGACAGACATGACACATGAAGAAACACACGTCGTTTAGTGAGAAAACAGACACGAACACATGAAGAAACACACATCGTTTAGTGAGAAGAAAGACAGAAACATTTGGAGAAACAAGATAGTATGGTGAGAAGAAAGACATGACAAATGAAGAAACGCAAATCGTTTGGTGAGAAGACAGGCACGAAAACATGAAGAAACACAAATCGTTTGATGAGAAGACAGACATGACACATGAAGAAGCATAGGCCATTTCACGAGAAGACAGACACGAACACATAAACAAACAAATTTCATTTGATGAAAGATAGGCAGGAACATATTTAGAAACGTATCATTTGTTGAGAAGATAGGCAGTTGCTAATTACATGACATTTGTTGCTTTTAACGATAGCTGTGAATTTCCGTATTTTCCGGTTAATAAGCCGAATCGCCGAATAAGCCGGGGCCAATTTTCAGCTCTTAAAATGAGGGTGTTTGCTTATTATCGCCCAATAAGCCAAGGAGTGATGGAATCAATATGTCATTCGTTATCGGCTCCACTCACTGTAATTAGGTAACCAATGAAATTCCAGAATTTTTACTCAGTAATTAAAATCATTAACTCAGGGTATAAATACCAGGGGTGTGTAGTGGGAGTTTATCATTGTACCGTCAAAAGCCAAAGATGTCTACACCTGCAAAAAAAAAGAATGCGTTATGATGCTGCTTTTAAACTGAAAGTAGTAGAGCTAGCCTTAAAAACCTCAAATATGAATGCCGCTCGCCATTACTGTGTGAATGAAAAACAGGTCCGTGAATGGAAGAAAGCAGAATGTGTTCTGAAAGAAATGTCGAAAACAAGTAAATGTAATCAGAAAAATCAACCGAAGTGGCCAAAACTGGAAGAAGATGTAGCGACATGGGTGAATGAAAACCGGCAGAGTGGCCTGACTGTCACGCGTGCCCAGATCCGTATTTTTGCACTAAAGTGGGCTGGTCGAAATAAAGAAAATTCAAGAGACTTTAAGGCAACCAACAGCTGGTGTACCCGCTTCATGAAGCGACACAGCCTTGTACTTCGAGAGAAAACGAAGATGATGAATTTGATGGATTTTAATAAATTTCTGAGATTATTTTTTTATGAATTTTGTTATTTATATGAATACATGTCATTCGTAATGTATAGACCTTTTTATATTAATAAAGTTTATTCAACTGAAATAACTCTGCCGTAACTGTGAGATCAAAGGTATGATTTTGGGGCCGATTTTGGTCTTCGGTATTTTTTGGTCCAAAGCCAGTGATCGGCCAATAAGCCGACCCCCAAAAATCAGGTCCAAAATTTAGGGCCAAACAGATATTTGATGAGTAAACAGACACGAACACAAGTATAAACACAGATCATTTGGTGAGAAAACAGACACGAACACAAGTATAAGCACAGATCATTTGGTGAGTAAACAGAGTCTTATGCTAACCTTTTGGCTCACCCTTTCTGTTAAATAACGTTATTCCTATCTTGATCATAATGCCAAAGTATAATATTTAGTCTTACATTTGCCTATTTGTAGTTAACCACAAAGTCACACACTATGTTACATAACATTGTGATTGACCAAGACTTAATACAGACAAAAAAAATTGTTATCAAAATATCATATAATTAACAGCTACCGTTTAAAGCAACAAATGTCATTTAATTAACAGCTACAGTTACAAATGTCATGTAATTAACAGCTACAGTTACAAGTGTCATTTAATTAACAGCTACAGTTACAAATGTCATGTAATTAACAGCTACAGTTACAAATGTCATGTAATTAACAGCTGCAGTTTAAAACAACAAATTTCATGTAATTAACAGCTACAGTTTAAAATAACAAATTTCATGTAATTAACAGCTACAGTTTAAAATAGCAAATTTCATGTAATTAACAGCTACAGTTTAAAATAACAAATTTCATGTAATTAACAGCTACAGTTTAAAATAACAAATTTCATGTAATTAACAGCTACAGTTTAAAACAACAAATTTCATGTAATTAACAGCTACAGTTTAAAACAACAAATGTCATGTAATTAACAGCTACAGTTACAAATGTCATGTAATTAACAGCTACAGTTACAAATGTCATGTAATTAACAGCTACAGTTACAAATGTCATGTAATTAACAGCTACTGTTTAAAACAACAAATTTCATGTAATTAACAGCTACAGTTTAAAACAACAAATTTCATGTAATTAACAGCTACAGTTACAAATGTCATGTAATTAACAGCTACAGTTACAAATGTCATGTAATTAACAGCTACAGTTACAAATGTCATGTAATTAACAGCTACAGTTACAAATGTCATGTAATTAACAGCTACAGTTTAAAACAACAAATGTCATCTAATTAACAGCTACAGTTTAAAACAACAAATGTCATGTAATTCAAGTCTTCTCTTCAAAGATAATTTCTCTGTACACACTCCGCACGTGAGAAGATACCGTCTCAGATATTGCAGCTTACCACGTTAATCTCCTACATTTCTTCTTATCAGGAGTCAGAAAGCTGAAGAAGAAATGTTGTTTTTTTCTACTTCCATCCTTTGTTTTGTTTCATTTGTTGATATTCCCAAGAATGTAATGATGACGTACATCGTTCATGTGCATTTAATTTCTCTGTTTTTTAACATGTGTAGGGCAAACGAACGAAATAAGTGATAACATAAATGTAACTCACAACAATAAAAATTTTGAAAATCGAGGTAAAACTCGATTTTGCTCATGTATATCATAGAAATGAAATCTCTCTAGAGAAGACTTGACTACTTCGTTCACCAGACTTTGTTTAATTAAACACGTTTTTTTCAGAATCCAAAATTACCATTACGTCTCCAGACGTGTTTTATGCTTCTATTTGTTTGGATAGTTTATGTTTTGTTTTCAAGCGTCAATTTAAAATATTGTCTGAATGCCTTATCCACCGAGTGGATTAAACCTTTAATGTGAGCGTTGTAAACTTTTAAGTGTCACTGAGTCAATAGGGAACAATAAATACTGGTATTTTAAATTGAGATTGGAACCTGTTATATTCGCCACATTCTGATTTTAACCATAGTTTTCTTAACACCAATGTGCTGTCAAAGTTACCATCACACAAACAATAATTTTAATATACTTGTTCAACATGCTACCAAAGTAACAATCACACAAACAATAATCTTAATATACTTGTTCAATATGCAACCAAATTAACCATCACACAAACAATAATCTTAATGTACTTGTTCAACATGCTACCAAAGTTACCATAACACATACAACAATCTTAATATACTTGTTCAACATGCTACCAAAGTTACCATAACACATACAACAATCTTAATATACTTGTTCAACATGCTACCAAAGTTACCATAACACATACAATAATCTTAATGTACTTGTTCAATATGCTACCAAAGTTACAATCACATAAACAATAATCTTAATATACTTGTTCAATATGCTGCCAAACAATAATTTTAATATATTTGTTCAAAAACAAGAACATTACAAAAATGGTTATATGTACTGTGCTAATCACAGGTCTCAAACCCTAGTTTTTAGCGTTATAAGCCTTCAAACATGCTGTTTGGTCACTGGAAAGCTTCTCATTGGTTACATAAGACTATTTATTTTAAGATAATTATATTTGAATGATTAAATATCATTAACGTTAGAGACATCATTCAAAGGTGGAATGAACGAAAATATTCTAAATATATTTGATAACACGTATAAGACAAAAAAATATATATGATATTAAGCCTAATTAGTGAGGGTTATTCAGTATTATTTAAATCTTTAGAGATTTGTGAACTTTTATTGTTTGTCGTTAAATTCCTGTGTTTGTGTATCGCCTATTTTTCAATTTTTTTGCCAACATCAACGAGAGCTAATTAGTTTTGATATCATACACTAGGGAGAGCTGTTCAACACCACCGATATAATTTCTTTAGTAGCTCTTAACTGACAGATAGCTGAATAATACTGTCGCTCTTATAACGCACTCAAAATTGAGAACCAATATTTTGCAGCAACAGGACAAGAAAGTTGAACTCTCGGACTCAAAGGTCAAATACTCTAGTCTCTAGGTGACGCTCGGCACAACTATTGAAACAATGAGATCAGTTTGTGATTCAAACTCTATCGAGGCTTTTAGTATATCAAACCAGATCAAGTGATGCTTTGTGTTTCTGGCCATCTCCAACACTTGGCTTTGTTGTTCCATCAAACCTAATAACTCTTTTGTAACTGGCCCCCAGTTGCTCAGCGGTATGTCTGCGGACTTGCACGCTAAAATTTGGGTATCGATACCCGTGGTGGGCAGAGCACAGATAGCCCATTGTGTAGCTTTGTGCTTAATTCAAAAACAACAAAACTTTTGTAACCATAACCATAAGACTTGGTACAGCCTGGTGGTTAGAGCGTTAAACTCTTAATTTTAGAGGCACGGCTTGAATCCCCCTCGAAACTAACAAGCTCTCCATTTAGGGGTTTTCGTGTTACGTTCAGTCCCACCATTCGTTGGCAAAAGAGTAGCACAAGAGTTGGTGAAGGGTGACGATGACTAGCTGACTTTCCACTGCTAAATTAAGGATGGCGAGTGCAGATAACCTCGTGTTGCTTAACACGAAATTCAAAGAAACAAACATACCATGACCATCGTGACACAATACAACTATAACTGTAGTCAGCTATGATCAGACATTTAACACTGATGACAATATTACCAAAAGTCTGATATAGAAACATTGTACAACGAAAAGAAGGGAGAAAGTCTATACATAAAGTAAGAGATATAATAAATATATCTAAAGTAAGAGATGCAACAAATATACTTAATGTAAGAGATACAACAAATATACTTAAAGTAAGAGATTCAACAAATATACCTAAAGTAAGAGATACAACAAATATACTTAAAGTAAGAGATACAACAAATATATCTAAAGAAGAGATTCAAGAAATATACATAAAGTAAGAGATACAACAAATATACTTAAAGTAAGAGATACAACAAATATACGTAAAGTAAGAGATACAACAAATATACGTAAAGTAAGAGATACAACAAATATACCTAAAGTAAGAGGTACAACAAATGTACCTAAAGTAAGAGATAAAATAAATATAACTAAAGCAAGAGATACAACAAATATACTTAAAGTAAGAGATACAACAAATATACCTAAAGTAAGAGATACAACAAATATACGTAAAGTAAGAGATACAACAAATATACCTAAAGTAAGAGGTACAACAAATGTACCTAAAGTAAGAGATAAAATAAATATAACTAAAGCAAGAGATACAACAAATATACTTAAAGTAAGAGATACAACAAATATACCTAAAGTAAGAGATACAACAAATATACCTAAAGAAAGAGAAACAACAAATATACTTAAGGTAAGAGATACAACAAATATATCTAATAGAAGAGATTCAAGAAATATACATAAAGTAAGAGATACAAAAAATATACTTAAAGTAAGAGATACAACAAATATACGTAAAGTAAGAGATACAACAGTATAACTAAAGTAAGAGACACAACAAATATACTTAACGTAAAAGATACTACAAATATAACTAAAGTAAGAGATACAACAAATATACGTAAAGTAAGAGATACAAAAAGCATAACTAAAGTAAGAGACACAACAAATATACTTAACGTAAAAGATACTACAAATATAACTAAAGTAAGAGATACAACAAATATAACTAAAGTAAGAGATACAACAAATATACGTAAAGTAAGAGATACAACAAATATACCTAAAGTAAGAGGTACAACAAATATACTTAAAAAAGAGATACAACAAATATAACTAAAGTAAGAGATACAACAAATATACTTAACGTAAGAGATACAACAAATATACTTAAAGTAAGAGATACAACAAATATACCTAAAGTAAGAGATACAACAAATATACTTAAAGTAAGCGATACAACAAATATACTTAATGTAAGAGATACAACAAATATACTTAAAGTAAGAGATACAACAAATATATATCTAAAGTAAGAGGTACAACAAATATACTTAAAGTAAGAGATACAACAAATATAACTAAAGTAAGAGATACAACAAATATACCTTAAGTAAGAGATACAACAAATATACCTTAAGTAAGAGAAACAACAAATATACTTAACATAAGAGATACAACAAATATACCTAAAGTAAGAGATACAACAAATATCTTAGTGCTGAACATAGAATGTTCTATCTTTATAAATTTTCATTAGCCTGAAAGTTCTAATAGAACTTTACTATATTTCTTTACACGAAGGATGTTTCTGTTCGAAAGATATTTTTCAAAAATTCTTGAATTGTACAATAGAGAACCAAGGTTAACATTAATAACAAAACACCAAGCTACAAAGCAGTGATATATGGAAGGTAACAATTTATTTCAAGTGTTGGATATTACTTCCCATGGCTAACTAAATCCTGTATTTCCCTAGAGGGCGCTGCTTCCAGGTTTTTCTGAAAGACTCTTGGAATATACAAAACATCATTCTTTATTCCGATAAAAAATAGCTTACTTTAGTTTCAATCTTTTCTTGTCTCTTTGTACAAGATGTACAAAAAAAAATAAGCAGCAAAAACTAATACCATGAAAAGACCCGGATGTCGAATTTTCAGCCACTCCCGGTCCAAAGTGGAAAGATATATCGACCATGTGTTCTTTACATGCACTTTTAAATGAGCAGCACATTGTGTAAATAAAGTGAGTTTTTACATGAATAAATGAAAATAAAACGAGAATTTAAGCCTAAACGAGTTAACATATATTTTTAAAAAACTCAATGACGCCATTTTGTAACTTATTCAACCTAACTAACTCTCATTTATTCTAAGATCAATATTTTAATCAACAGCGAACAGACGACTTGTGACGCCTGCTTCGCTTAGACTCTTAATTTGTTTCACGATTTCCTCAATTACATAAAATGTTATTTGTCTGCGCCACGAATTTTACCAACCTAAAAACAGTTACTTCTGGAACACTTTACCACGCGAAGTTTCTCCTCAAGCACTTCGATAATACTTCACAACATCGAGTTTCTTGTCAAGTATCACTATAACAGTTCACAACATCGAGTTTCTTGTCAAGTATCACTATAATACTTCACAACATCGAGTTTCTTGTCAAGTATCACTATAACAGTTCACAACATCGAGTTTCTTGTGAAGTATCACTATAACAGTTCACAACATCGAGTTTCTTGTCAAGTATCACTATAACAGTTCACAACATCGAGTTTCTTGTCAAGTACCTCTATAACAGTTCACAACATCGAGTTTCTTGTCAAGTACCTCTATAACAGTTCACAACATCGAGTTTCTTGTCAAGTATCACTATAACAGTTCACGACATCGAGTTTCTTGTCAAGTATCACTATAACAGTTCACAACATCGAGTTTCTTGTCAAGTATCACTATAATACTTCACAACATCGAGTTTCTTGTCAAGTATCACTATAATACTTCACAACATCGAGTTTCTTGTCAAGTATCACTATAACAGTTCACAACATCGAGTTTCTTGTCAAGTATCACTATAACAGTTCACAACATCGAGTTTCTTGTCAAGTATCACTATCACTATAATACTTCACAACATCGAGTTTCTTGTCAAGTATCACTATCACTATAATACTTCACAACATCGAGTTTCTTGTCAAGTACCTCTATAACAGTTCACAACATCGAGTTTCTTGTCAAGTATCACTATAATACTTCACAAAATCGAGTTTCTTGTCAAGTATCACTATAATACTTCACAACATCGAGTTTCTTGTCAAGTATCACTATAACAGTTCACAACATCGAGTTTCTTGTCAAGTATCACTATAACAGTTCACAACATCGAGTTTCTTGTCAAGTATCACTATAACAGTTCACAACATCGAGTTTCTTGTCAAGTATCACTATAACAGTTCACAACATCAAGTTTCTTGTCAAGTACCTCTATAACAGTTCACAACATCAAGTTTCCTGTCAAGTATCTTTTTTGCAGTTCACAACATCAAATTTCTTGTCGAGTACCACTAAAACAGTTCACAATGTGACGTTTCTCGCAAAGCACCTTTTGCAGATTGTACGAATTGCTGGCTAGATTTCCATCGAAACCCTAACTGTGCAAAAGATGTTTTATCAATATGGAATTAGTACAACAAACATTCCATTACTCATCAGAAGTCACCTAAATAAACTGTTTCTAATGGTTCCTGGTTTTATGACTCGGATATATGTCATGGAACCGAAGCTATATTACGTAAATGTTGTTAATCGGTTGATCAAAGAGGTCAGACAGTCGACACTTCAAGAATATATATATATATATATCGAGTATGCTTTAAGAAATGCATATAATTTCCCTCAACCTAAAATATGTTGGTGTACAATTTAATTTGATAGAAGATAAAGAATCTTTTTGTATTATTTACATGAACAAATTAGCGAATTTTCTGTCATTCTGGATTAATCGCCACTATTGGTTTTTAAAATCAATTGGTTTTTAATGTACCAAAATTAATATTAAGACGTTGATTTCCGGTGGTCATATAAATGTTTATATCCGACTGTATCTATGTACAACTCAGCTCCAGTTTAAGAAGGAACTCGTGTTAAGCTCTTCACAGCTTTAAGTGTCCTAATGCTGATTATAACATTGTTTATCTTCAGTCACCAGAAAACCTAATAAAACCGTTAACTTGTTTGGTTTTTGAATTTCGCGCAAACCTACACGAGGGTTATTTGCGCTAGCCGTCTCTAATTTAGCAGTGTACAACTAGAAAGAAAGGCAGCTAGTCATCATCACCTACCGCCAACTCTTGGGCTACTCTTTTACCAACGAATAGTGAGATTGACCAAACATTATAACGCCCCCACAGCTTAAAGAGCGAGTATGTTTGGTGTGGCTAGGATTCGAACCCGCGGCTATCAGATTAACGGTCGAGCGTCTTAACCCACCTGACCATGTCGTTAACGTGTGCGTAAGCGATATGACACCTTCAAGAGAAAACCTCTGAGTGACATATATCTTTACTTCGAACGTCATGATCAGAAACAACTAATAACACTGTAATATATTAAAGGAAAATAGCCATATACTTCAGAAAACCTTTATTAGTTACATGCCCATTGACCAAGTGATGTAATCAATGAAAGTATCTGATATATCATTTCTGAGAATAATCAGAGAACAAACAGACCTTTTAATGTTTAGATTTTCAAACTATTTGATAGATATTTTAAAGATTTCAAGTTTTTAAAATGGATCGGACTGCAAAAACTATTCAGGTTCCAAAATAAAATATTTCTCGTGAAGCCGTCATCCATTTTATATTTTCTATGTTATTATTTAAGAGTGGAACTATTAATACGCATTGGTATTTGTAAGTTCTACTTTTTATATTGTAGGACTGTGACCACTCTTATGACTTATTTCATTACTTGTAGATGTGACTGGAAATATTTTAAAGATTCTATTAATAGTTTAGAGTAAAATACAGATCGTTTCAAAATTTATATTTTCTAATTTACAGAAAAAAAAAAAATTTAACGCGTTTATTCCGGGTTTTTGGTAGGACATTAAATGTTTCCTGGGTTTCCACATTGCTGTTGTTAGAATAATTTGAAATAATTTAAAGTTTATGATGCATTATTTGGATGTTGTACTATCAATCTGTTAAAGTTTATGTTGTCTTATTTGGATATGATACTAGCAAACTTATAAAACTAACTTATTTTGAGGTGGTACTATCATTCTTATAAAGCTAACTTACATTTTGGGGTGGTACTATCAACCTTATATAGCTAACTTATTTTGGGGTGGTACTATCAATCTTATAAAGTAAACTTATTTTGGGGTGGTACTATCAACCTTATAAAGTAAACTTATTTTGGGGTGGTACTATCAACCTTATAAAGTAAACTTATTTTGGGGTGGTACTATCAACCTTATAAAGTAAACTTATTTTGGGGTGGTACTATCAACCTTATAAAGTAAACTTATTTTGGGATGGTACTATCTATGACGACTTCAATATTCTCTTCAATGTCTTACAAAATTAGAACTAATTCTCTCTCATAGAAGTGCGCAAATGTTTCAGGACAAAGTTAAAAAGTAGATTTCAAGCTACTTCCTAACAACTATGGAAGGTAGATAAGGGGTGAAACATCAGTATTTTATTATTGTGCATACTAAATATCCTAGAAAGTCAGGGGAAGTTTATCAAACAGTTAATGTTTTGTGAACCCCTTTTGCTTTAATAACTGTTGAAAGTCCCTCAGCCATAACTGTAATATATTTATTCAAAGTGTTGTTAGGTATTTTACTCCAAGTGTCTCTAATAACCCTCATAAAGTTTCTACGCAGCAGGTTAGTAATCAGGGATTTGTGGGAGCCATTACATCATTTGGTGGATCCTAGCAGATTTGTTTTCTTTAGCTGAGTAATTTCTTCACAGGCTGTATGAGTATTTGGAGTCATTATATTTTGTGTCATAGAATCTTTTACCAACAATACACAAAATATTTGGTGCACAACGATGAATTAATATCTGTTGAAACTTTTGCTAATCCAATATTTTACATCGTCTCAGTAGGAAAACACCCCTAAACTATCACACTGATTCTCCTATGTACCTTACTTTTTTACAACCTACTCATTGAACCAAATATTTCAAACTTGAATTCATATATCCATAACACCCTTCTTAAATAATCAACAGTTTTCTCACTTTTTAGAACAGTTCGTTCTACTGACAATATTTGTATATCAAAGTGAAAGTTTTTTAAACTGCTACACAACCAAGTATTCCATTGTTGTTGAATCTTCCTGATACTGTAGATCTGGACACATTCCTCTCAATCGATATATGCTTGTTTATCTTATGTAGTCTTTCTTCTGTCCCGACAGCTACATAAAAACACTTAACATCAGTTGACTTTAGGTGTTCTGTCTCTTCCTTTTGTGCAAAGTTTCTGCTCTACTAAAATTTTTCTACACTGTTTTGGTCCGTGGCATGACAACAAAACTTAATGTACGGTGTTAAACATTGTTTTTTTAATAATGTTTACTTGTGAAGTACAATGAAATTGATTTCTTCTATCATATCCCGGTAATATATATTATTTCCTTGTTAGCTTCTTTCTATATAATCAAGAGATTACTTGGGTACCGTGACAGTTATTTCAGACCCTAAATTTGATCAGTATGTTCACTCAAACAGAATCATTATGCCATGGTCTTGGTACAAGTATACAGAAACATCTAATTTCTCAGTGAAATATTACCATAGTGTTGAAGTTTACATTCTGTGAGGACATAGAAGGAGTTGACCATTATATAGACAGAATGACAAAATATTCTCTTGTTCTAACACATTTGTACAGTACTGTAGAGACACGTTTAGATTCTACTAATCTACACTGGACTTATTCACAATAGCTACAAGTAGCTGAATGACCACCAAGCACTTGTTACTACGACCAACCACAACATACGTCACTGACAGAGTAATCTCTTTGTTTAACTAGATTTTTTCCTTCGATAAAACACATGCTTTCATTAAAAATGGAATAATTCTTACACATACAACTATTGAATCAAGTATTAACACTACTGTGTTTAGAACAGGGACGTAGATCCTGGGGGGATGAAGGATATACATCCCCCTTCATTTTAGGTGGGGGTTATGGTTCATACAATCAGTGATGTCGAGAAACCCACTTGTTGAGAATTTTATATGCAAAAAACGGCTCGTTTGGGTTCAGAAAATATTTTAAATAGAAGAGCGAACAACGTTTCAACCTTCTTCGGTCATCGTCAGGTGAACCTATTTAAAATATTTTCTGAACCCAAACGAGCCGTTTTTTGCATATAAAGGTTCATACAATCATCCCCCCCTACAGTTTGATCTGTTGAATTGATTTATTGCATCACAGGCCTATAAATTGTGTGTTTGTTCTTGTGATTATCGTGTTCTTACCAATCGAATTACATATTTAGGCCTAGACATCTTTAACATAGGCGTGCTTCTAAGCTTTTCGATATAAGCAATAGTTCGTAAATATCAGTCAGTAGGCCTAAGTATACATGCAAGTATCGTGGCAACAAGATTACTGTGTAACTGTATGTTTACAGTTTTCAGGTTCACGTAATCAGAGATTACCAATTTGCAAATTGAACAGTCTACATAAGTGGTTGCAAAAATCATCCCTCCCACCGGGTGTAAAAAATCTACGCCCCTGGATTTTAGAAAAGCTACAATAAAAATTAAACAAGGTTCCATTTTTTTATTTTATTTACAAATCAACATAGAAACGAATAATAACGATATCAAATATCACTGATCGGATTAATTAACTGAAAGAGTTAGAGTTAAGCCTTGTATGTGCCACAGGTGATATGACGATTTTGTAAATCTTTCAGAGCTGTATGTTAGCGGCACGATGCAAAAGCCATATACGTGTTAACATGCAGTTATTGGACATAAAAAAACAGGTCATTCGTTAAGAGCGGGTGTAATAATAAATCTAGAATTAATTCATTTATTGAGTTTATAAAACAATTCAGTTTATTTTTAATAAAGAACTTTCTAACTAACTGGAAAACATTTAGTTACAAGTTCTGTATCATCATATCTGGTTTGTGAATCTAACGATTTTTGTTTAATACATAATGACCAGGTATTTGGTTAGAGATCTGGTAATTAAGTAGTGGTCAGTATCCTTGTTTTTAAATACTGGTTAGTGTCCTTGTCTCTAAATACTGGTTGGTGTCCTTATATTTAAATACTGATAGTGTCCTTGTCTCTAAATACTGGTTGGTGTCCTTATATTTAAATACTGGTTAGTGCCCTTGTCTCTAAATACTGGTTAGTGTCCTTGTATTTAAATACTGGTTAGTGCCCTTGTCTCTAAATACTGGTTAGTGTCCTTGTATTTAAATACTGGTTTATTGGTCACTTATGTTTTATACTTTGTTTAAACAGTCCGAATAAAACTTTTGATGTGTCAAGTTTTAACAATTCAAATAGTAATGTTTCTACTTAAATTCACTGTTTACCTTACTACGCATACACAATACTAATATTTCTACTTAAATTCACTGTTTACCTTACTACGCTTACACAATAGTAATGTTTCTATTTCAATTCACTGTTTACCTTACTACATAATGTTTCTACTTATATTCATTGTTTATTTTACTACGCTTACACAATAGTAATGTTTCTACTTAAATTCACTGTTTACCTTACTACGCTTACATAATAGTAATGTTTCTACTTAAATTCACTGTTTATCTTACTACGCTTACACAATGATAATGTTTCTATTTCAATTCACTGTTTACCTTACTACATAATGTTTCTACTTATATTCATTGTTTATTTTACTACGCTTACATAATAGTAATGTTTCTACTTAAATTTTCTGTTTACGTTACTACACTTACACAAAAGTATATGTGGATATTGTTTGTGTTTTTTATTTACAAAGGAAATTTATAAACAAAGCTGTAGTTGGTTGACTTAAATTCGATACTTGAATATATTTTATTTTATCTTTTACCGTTACTGATTAGTGTAAGATTTATTTCTACCGACGAGATTCGAGTTTCATATTAATGATGTTTTCAAATGTTATACATCGACATCAAAATTAATCTCCGAGACTCAAAGTAATTTCGTTTTCTGGTCTCATGAGAAAGAAAAAAACATGAACGTTACTACAGATAAACGAATATTTTTCACTGCACAAAATTCTCGAATTTAACAATCTACTTTCAATAAACAGGTAAAAGAAAGAGCCTACCAATACCTTGAGCAGTGAAGAAAAAACTCATTCAGACTTTTGTCGTTCAGCAAATTGGAAATCGAGTTAGGCCTAGGAATATGACGAGTGAAAGTAACTTACTAGTACAATGATTTTGGATAAAAATGTCAATACTTTTTTCATAGCTTACGTATTCTGCAATGTACAATATTCTGATTTCAACTGATAATCTGGTATTTCTTAATCTGCTGATCATTCTGAGTTAGTTAGTGTGTAAGCTTTTCATAGTTGATCTCCCACTCCAAAAGTTTCTGTAAAAAAGACGACACCTAAGGCGTAATCTGTTGTATAATGTTTATATCTTTACCGATAAATATATTTTACTCCAGTTTACCACCACTTAGTTACTCGATAAGGTTAAATAAAATGTTAATATGAGAATTTTCGTTCAATATTCATTCGTACATCTAGTTTGTTATTATTATTTGTAAAAAAGTAATCCATATTTGTACGTATCTTACAATCACCATAGATATAAAGTAATAAATATTCGTAGCGGTTCATAGCATCCGTAAAGTCATTCAATAGCTAGTTCAAAATATCTTTATTACATTACTACAACGTGTTCAAAATATATTTATTATTATTACTACAGTGTGTTCAAGATATATTTATTATCATTATCTACAGTTTGTTCAAGATATATTGTTACTATTATTACCACAATGTGTTCAAGACGTTTTAATTATTATTACTACAGTGTTCAAGATACCTTTATTACCATTACTACAGTTTGTTCAAGATATCTTTATTACCATTACTACAGTTTGTTCAAGATATCTTTACAATCATTAATACAGTTTGTACAAAATATATTTATTATCATTACTATACTGTTTTCAGGCAGTTCACAGATCGCTGGTAAGCCTACAAGTTCTCTGCTTTATACATTTCTGAGCCTGGTTCTCTACACTTTTTTATTTTTTCTACTTTTGTTCTTAATTTAACCAATTTCGCACTTCTACGAAACTCCTTTCTCCTAGACCATTGTTCTTTGGTATACCCAACCTTATTTTGTTAGGAAGAAAATTTGATTTGACGGCAGAATACACGGGGTCCTCAGCACAGAAAACACGTACTGGTACAACTTCCCACAGTAAAAGGTTAAAAAACGTACTCAAAATGATGTTCGCTAAAGAAGTGTCTTACTCTGAGTGTCTGTCGTAATAAGGTGCTATAGTTTTGTTTACATGTCAATGTTTTTGTATCTGAATCTAATTCACTGATAGTACAGCATATGTCCAGTTCTTTTTCCCAACAAATAACATTCAAGCTTTCGTAAATTTGTGTTTATTTTACGTGTTAAGGCGTACGACTCGTAATCTGAGGCTCGCGGGTTTGCATCCCCGTCGCGTCAAACATGATTGCCCTCCCAGCCCTGGGGGCGTTATAATGTGACGGTCAGTCCCATTGTTCGTTGGTAAAAGAGTACCCAAGAGTTGGCGGTGGGTGGTGATGACTAGCTGTCTTCCCTCTAGTCTTACACTGCTAAATTGGGGACGGCTAGCAAAGATAGCCCTGGAGTAGCTTTGTGTAAAATTCGAAAACAAACAAACAAAATTTTACGTGTTTTTCAAACATGAAAACAGTCCAAAACTATTTTGTAAAGAGAAACATCATCAGTAAACAATGAAATATTGTGCTATATTTACTGAACCTGTCAGAAACATCATCAGTAAACAATGAAATATTGTGCTATATTTACTGAACCTGTCAGAAACATCATCAGTAAACAATGAAATATTGTGCTATATTTACTGAACCTGTCAGAAACATCATCAGTAAACAATGAAATATTGTGCTATATTTACTGAACCTGTCAGAAACATCATCAGTAAACAATGAAATATTGTGCTATATTTACTGAACCTGTCAGAAACATCATCAGTAAACAATGAAATATTGTGCTATATTTACTGAACCTGTCAGCACCTGCACACATGCGGACTTGAAAACGAAAGACGAAAGACTTTCGAACCGTCGTCCTCTACACTTGTATCTCCACAACAGGCAGTTGCCGTCCATTCTACAAAGTTTCAAGGCTTCAATATAGTTTTGTAATGGATATGTACATGTTGTTATAAACTGAGTTGGAGATACAAGCCCCTCCTGCCCTGGTGGTTACGGGACTCGACTCAGATATTCGGATATAGAGAGTTCGAACCTCCGTCAACAAACACATTTACTCTTTCATCAGTAGTGACATTATACTCTGTTAGTTAATCTCTCCATTTATTTGTCAAGAGTAGCCCAAGAGGTGGAGGTGAGTGGAGTTCATTAGTTGTCTTCCTTCCACTTACTCTAGTCTATCACTGTTAAATTAGGGACAACTACCTCAAGAAGAGATGGCTCCACGAGGCAAATTTTTTTTTCCCGTGAATCATCGCTTGATGTGTTGCTGACGTCAGCGGCCTCCAGGCTAAAACAAAAACAAAATAAAACTATTTTCATTATTCTTCAATAGATGGCAGGAAAGGCATAATGTATAATAAAAACGTATTTTCATATTTAAGTGTGGATATTATCTTATGCCTTTAGAGAGTTTAATGTTTTAAACTTCAGTGCAATGAATTATTTATTACGAAAAGATAAAAAGAAAAAGAAAAGTTGTCTTAATACAAACCTTTAGCTGATTTATATTTCCAATTTAATCAAACCTCCGTGAATTTAACTGGGAGAAACCCTCTGGTGGGTGACGGTACATTTTTATACAAAGTCGATATGTTCCATTGGTTATTCTTTGTTTTTTAATAAGGTTTTCTTTGAACCACCTTTTCCTATTTTGGTTACAATATTAGTTACATCTTGCAGCTAAGGTTTGGTTTCTTTTTCCTCTTCTCACAGAAGGTTAGAAATAATCACAAGTAATCGACTTTCTCTACTGGCTATAAATTCATTCATTAAGTACCTGTATTTCTGTGTAACTCACCATTTCTATGAACTATATATATATATATATATATTGTAAGGAAAGCCTGGTCAACATATTGCAGTGAGCATACGTTTATATTAATGCTTTAAACATTTATCAGTAGGTTCATACTGCGGAAGCGTCTATAACTTTAGAGAGTATACAATGACGCCCTCCAAGTCAGACTCTATTATAAAACTATAATTTCTTCTTCATGAAGTAATCAGTACAGATTCCAATTGTTATCATGTGTCCGTCTCACAGCAACATACGGTGGAAAGGAGGCTTACAGGTAGATACATACCAGGTCTGCAGTGGTTTACAGGTAGTTAGTCACTGATCTAGGATAGTTTACAGGTAATTACGTCATTGGTCTGTAGTGGTTTACAGGTAGTTACGTCACTTATATAGGGTGGTTTACAGGTAGTTACGTCACTGGTGGTTTACCAGTAGTTAAGTCACTGGTCTGTAGTGATATATCATTTCTAATTTCAAATTATTAACATTACAAAAACACAAAACATTTAAGTGCATTATCAGTCGATAAATTACGTGACAATGTTCTAAACCATGTAATGAATATGGAAAATGTTCGAAACCATCTAATGAATACTGACCAATGTTCTAAACCATGTAATGAATATGAAAAATGTTCGAAACCATCTAATGAATACTGACCAATGTTCTAAACCATGTAATGAATATGAAAAATGTTCGAAACCATCTAATGAATACTGAACAATGACCTAACCATCTAATGAATACTGAACAATGACCTAACCATCTAATGAATACTGAACAATGTTCTAAACTATGTAATGAATACTGACCAATGTTCTAAACCACCTAATGAATATTGGACAATGACTAAACGATCTAATGAATACTGAACAATGACTAAACGATCTAATGAATACTGAACAATGTTGTAAACCATCTAATGAATACTGACCAATATTCTAAATAATCTATTTAATACTGAAAAATGTTCTAAACCATTTAATGAATATTGACCAATCTTTTGAGCCATGTAATGAATATTGACCAATAAACTGTGGTATGGCTTATTCTATCATCCATCAGTTATCACATTTTCCTTTTAATCGTAATTTGTTTAGAAACGTTAACGCATATATTTTAAAATGCTATACATTTATGACGCAAAACAGTTTATTATTACACTAGCATCTTTGTAGGCTGTCTGGCTATTGGAATGAGTCATTTACAGCTATAAACATGGGTTCTTACTTGGAGGCAATTAATAAGATTACCTGTAACGAACACTGGCAACTTAACAAGTTTTACTCTACGTTTCAAGCTTCTAACCAACATAAAAACAAACCGTATAGCTTACACCACGTTATGGAAAATGACCACAAAAAGCACTCTGGCCACACTATGGAATATGAACAAAATATCCTCTCTGTAAACCACACAAACATCTCTTGATAACTTTGCTTTGATTTATCAACAAGGCGTTGTAATTTTTACAGCAAACGAAGATAACGAAATGAAATATATATACATATATAAAATTAAAAATCACTTTATATTACGAGGAACATATTACATGTTACAACATCTTTTCACGTCTGTAATTGACAAAGATCATTCAACGATAGGGCTTTTAATTAACCTTGAACTTTATTTATAACCTTGACCCCTGGTGACATGACATCATTTCTTCCACATAAACCACTGCGTTTATTTCTATCTACCTATATATAAACCTTGTGTTGCTTAGTTACAGACCGTACCTCAATATAAATCATTGCGTGTCTTTCTCTCTACCTATGTATAAACCTTGTGTTGCTTACTTACAGACCTTACCTGAATATAAATCATAATGTATTTTTCTCTTTATTCATGTATAACCCTTGTGATGCTTAGTAACAGACATTACTCTCAGACGAGATACAAATTTTCTGACGAAACAAATATCTTCAGAATATTTACTCATCATGTTTCCCAACTTATTATCATATTAGCAGTATGTGTTTTCTTGTTAAAGTAGTAGTGAAAGCAATCAGTAAGTTTTAATATTTGAGTATAAGATATACAGAGAAATGTCTACCTTTTATTTTTCTGGTTCATTATTGTTTTCAAGTAAGTGCTACCACCTAGTACTTTAAAATTCACGTAAACTATACAAGTACGCATCTTTTCTAAACCTCTTTGTAGCAATAAATTCTTCTATACGTGGTAAAAAAACAAACAAATACAGTAAACGTTCAAAAAAATAGTTAGTCCCAGTGGAAATTCAACTGAATCCACGTTAAATAGTAAGTGCTGCCATCTATTATCTTATAAATAGTGCAAGATTTACAAGCATTGGAAATGTTGCAATGGTTTCAGTACAAACGAATAATAATGAATTATTCTTAATTGTGGATATCGTTGTTATATAACAACTGGATATATGTTTTTATTTGTTAAAAATATATGAAATATGATATATCGTAATATTAAAATAGCTTTCCTAGCTGTTTTAGAGCTCAGTTATAGTTTGAACAGACGAAAACTTTTAATAAATCTATCAAATATCAATTTATTTTCATCAATATCTACCTTTTCCTTTCCGTCTTTGAAACTATTAATTCCTCAATTTCACACTGATATTTCACATTTACAGCTATTGTTGTAAGTTTAAACTCTCTGTTTGTGTTAGAATAAATCAAATGAGAATACATGTTATGTCTACAGTGTTGAATATTAAAAAAAGGACCGTGGATTTTAGCGATGTTAGTCTGTAGACAATGTGTTGTTTCACTAGAACGACACCTGACGTTTTCGATCTACAAGTCAATCAAAATCGTTTAGAGATGATTTTAATATCCAACAATTCAAAATCACTGCTATTTATTCACATAATTCTAAATGTAATCGAAACACAACACTTAATCATCAAATATATTTAGTGAAAAACTAACAATACCAGATGAGAGTCTATTTCAAACAATATCTTACAAAACATAAAAAATGCATCATTCCACGAAGATTTCTGTTGTTAGGGGCACATTAGGCCTAACAAACAGGTATTGACTTCCAATAAATACACTAAAAACTGGATCTTAAATCTGTTAGATATTCTACGAATGGTAAATAACAATAAACAAAACAAATCCTGGACCGAAGGTTTACCAAGAATATGTATAACAGTACACACTACTAACTAAAACAGTACACTACTGAATATAACAATACACCACTAACTAAAACAGTACACTACTGAATATAACAATACACTACTAACTAAAACAGTACACTACTGAATATAACAATACACTACTAACTAAAACAGTACACTACTGAATACAACAGTGCACTACTAAATTTAACAGTACACTACTAAATACAGACAGCTACAAAAACATTACATCAATCCTTCTATACGGATAAGAATAATTAGAATGCGGCGGGTGTTGAAAACGATTTCCTTCGATCTACCAAATAGTGCAAACATAAAACTAGCCGTGATACTTCTGGGTTTCCGACATGGAGTTTAGGTCACGTGTATTCTTAAATCGATGAGGGTTTAAATTATCAAACTCAAAATGATATATATCTGTACATCGTCAACAGTGTTTGGTATGTTTTATTGTACGAAAACTGATTTTTGTGATAGTAATTCAGAAAAACCCATAAGGAAAATTGTTTGTTTAACATTGGTCAATTTTAACACGGGTTAGTTAAGTTGCATCATTCCAAGTTTATATGAAAGCACTTTAAAACCTCCTACTGTTATTAAATTTCCAATCAATAGAAGCAATGAAAATCTTACACTCTCTAGAAATGGTGCAAAGATGATTAGCTGCCTTCCCTCTAGTCTTACACTGCTAAATTAGGAACGGCTAGCGCAGATAGCCCTCGTGTAGCTTTGCACGAAATTCAAAAACAAACAAGCAATCTAACCAGGACTTGTGCAAGAATACGTCACTGAGAAACCAAAAACAAAGTTTCTTGTGATCATGAGTTAAAATCACACGACTCATTCCTGGACGTCACAGAATGACTGGACCCAACCGTGTTATATAAATCACACTAGGCTCATTCCTAGACGTCAGAGAATGACTGGACACAACCGTGTTATATAAATCCAATCCTAATTTTTGTCTTGACTTCTACCCAGTCACACATTCACGTTTCCCCGATTAAGATCGGTATATTTTAGCCTCTTGTTGACGTGTGGTGAATGAAGAGAAAGTAAAAACAATACAAACAATAACAATAATAAGGTTACAATCTGAGACAGAAACACTTTTTAATCTGCTACTAACATGACATATCTTACTAATAGCATTAAATACTTAATATTTTATTTGAGTGCATAACACAGTATAAAAATGTAGAATGTTTAAATGTACTTTTTCATCATAATTAAAATTCTCAATAATAAAACGTATATTTTACTTTTTAAAGTGTATTTTTCAGTTACAATATTTGATTTTACTTCATTCTTACTTCTTTCGAAACAAGATTTTCCAAATTATTTGTTCTTATTCGTTTCTAATCTTTAGCTGGAAAAGTTCAACAGAACTGAAGCAGTTTATCAACAAATTGTTTTCTTAGCTTTCAAACTGATAAGTTCAGAAAAATACTAAATTCGCACTATCCGCCTCCACGACAGCAGATTTGGTAAATGTAATTTAAATTTCCATTTCTATTCTTACCAATTTTCTTCGGAAGATTTTATCTGCAAGATCTTCAACATTTTAATGACGTCACAAGAACAGCTTTTCTGAAAAGACTTTATTTGTTTTATTTTTTACACTTGATGGATTATCATTGAACCAAATAATTAGTTTCATTCAGAAAATGTCTAGTCTTATGGGGTTTAGTTCGTCCTATTAGATTACCAATAACTCCTTTTTCTGATTTCTAAAAATTATACAATGCATTTACTTAAGATGAAAAGAGAGAGATTTCGTTAAGCTAACGTGAACTGTTTTAGACCGATCAACTTAAAGAGGTTAATGAACCTTATAAATCAATATGTTTTAAAGTACACAAAGAAAACCGGTTGCCATGTATTTATAAACTAATGCTCTCTTCAGATTATCTATCTTTTATTTTCAGTCTGATGGAAATACTTATTTCATTAAAATAATCAAACCATCCATATATTATATATATATATTAAGTCGGTTGTTTGCAGCTCATCCTTATGAAGTTTTATATGTAAATTTTAAAACAAAGAAAACTCTAAACAACACCTGACTTCAGCTACAAAAATGAACATTGAATATCTTAAGAATATTTACAAATTGTACGTTGTTATGTCAGCTCGTCAGTGTCTACAATGCAACAATTAATCAATCTGTGTTGTATCCCATCCTTTTTGTTAAAATTATAATTGTAACTTGATGCTCGTAGAAGCACGTTGATCAATAATTAATTGCCTGTTTTGTAGTATTAATACACAATTAACATATTTTGGGAAAACAATTATGCCTAACATTAAATCAGATGATCAGAGGGGTGTTCACAGATTTAAGAAAGCTGGGTTCAATTCATCATAATAGAATAACACAAATCCAATATGGCTTCACTTTTAACAAACCTAGTACATGAAATAAACTTCTGGCAAAAATAATATATTTTCTAACATATCTATACCCCTAGATGGCAAAGTAAAAAGTAATAACTTACTAAACAAAACATCTTATTATCGAAAGTTTTTCTTTGCGTATTTGTCTCTGATTTTCTCGCAAAACTACAAAGTAATAATCAAAACAGGTTCGATGCCACTTGCAAACTATCCTTATCAAGACGGACCTTTAATGTACTCTGAAATTAACTGTCTTTTTTACTGTTATTCTCTCTCCTTGTGATGGTTTATTGCTATAGATCGAAACTTTGTAATTATTCAAATCAATATTTGCAAAAATTGTTATTATTTTACTTTGAAATTAAATTCATACTACAAAGATATTTGTTTATTATTTGTTTGTTTGTTCGTTTTGGTATTTCGCCCAAAGCTACTCGAGGGCTATCTGTGCTAGCCGTCCCTAATTTAGCAGTGTAAGACTAGAGGGAAGGCAGCTAGTCATCACCACCCACCGCCAACTCCTAGGCTACTCTTTTACCAACGAATAGTGGGATTGACCGTCACATTATAACGCCCTCACGGCTGAAAGGGCGAGTATGTTTGGCGTGACCCTCAGATTACGAGTTGCACGCCTTAACACGCTTGGCCATGCCGGGCTTGAGATATTTATTACTTTATATTAGTTGTCAGTTAATCCAAAGATAACATAATAAAATAATAATAATTTTAAGAGAACAGAAGAAGATTTTTTCTCATTCTGTTGTCTTAAAATGGTTTTAGATCTGCCTTCAAAGTTTCATATGATATAAATAATAAAACGTTTTTTTGACATACATGTGTGTGTGTGTTAAAGATTTGAACTTGTTCATTTGATGGCCTTACTATTTATGGTACGTTGTTTAACAATTATGAAGGACACTACTGATATAATAAGGTGATAAATCAGTTTTATGATATAAGAAATAAAATAATGTTATTTTCAAAGTAATTTATGCATTCCATTTTTTTACGTTATACGTTTATCTATCGACCTAAGCAGGTTCGTTCAATAACCGCTCTTCTCTGGTATGTGAATTGAAATTCACGTTCCACGTGCTTTTATAAATTGCTTAACGTTATCCATTGTTAAAATGAGAATCATTTTTCAGTCAAGCTACATGTTAGGAAAATACTAGTTTGATTGACTTTGGTCTCTTGTAACTTCAGTTTTGCAATATATATCCTTTAATTTAGTTAAAGTTGATTTGAATATACGATATAAAATTGAATATAGCACGATTTTATTGTAGTTATCACATTACAAACTCAACTCTCAATGTAAGGCTTAGCGTTAGTCCTAACATTAGAGTAATTGGTAAACCAAACAGAAATTGAGCATTAGGAACATGATTTTTCCCTAATCTTAGGCCTAACGTTGAAGACTAATAACAGTAAATACCTACACCAGGATATAACAGTTAGTACTCAGGGTATATAAATTTAAACATTTACAACTTAATGGAATCATACTATTGACCTCAAAGGAGTATTAAGTTTATAATCATGAAGGTAAGTTGGTTATTACAGGTGCTTTTTTTAGTTTCAATTTCTGAAGTGCAAGGCGTACTAATTTATTCCTAAATCCATATATTTTTCGTACTCTAAAATCACCTGCCAGGTAAAAGTTAAACTGCATAACGTTACGGTCAAGAGTAAAGAAGGGGCAAAGCAGTGGTCTTAACTCCACAATACCAGTAGGCCTACAAACTGTTATTAGACTAAAAATTACGGTTAATATAGTATAATGCATGCGTTTGTTAAAAACATTAACGTGAATGTAAACAGGTTAATGGTAAAGCCTAACTGTAAAACATAACGTAATTTTCACGCGAGGCCTAGACTTTTTCTTTCGTAAAATAAAATAGTGTTAACATGAATGATTCAGTACAAGACAAATATCATAGGTACATATTTATTATTACGAATCTTTCGTAAGTAATTAATTTTATCGTAGTTACTTTAGCTGCTATTTTATATGCACGAAAAGATAAGTAATAAGTGTTAGCTTTTGGTTAGTACAGCTGCGTTTACCTTTCAAAAAAACTTATTGTCTAGTATTATACACATATATATAGTATTGTCATAGAACACAGTTTATTTATCTTTAGTGAATTATAGACGGGCTACATTCAGTTAAATTAAATAATTCAAAGAAATTTAATGGAGGTTAAAATTTCAATGCAACGGATATTTATTTACAACTGACTTTACATTATTGATGTAACACTATGTAACAAAATGTTTACTTTTTCTTATTACTGGGCAGAAAGTGTTGTTTCCCAATTCCTTATGCGTAAAGTAAATGGAAAAGACATATTTTTCTCCTCAAACTTTGTTTTTGTGACCTGGGAGCGTATTACGAAAACATGATAGGAGACTGTACTTGGGGGCTAATAAGTGAAAGTGATTACTTTATAGTCACAAATCTCGAAAAACTACTCACTTCTAAACATTTTTGTTTAAGTTTTGTACAAATACATGTAAATATTGATTCATATGTTGTTTTATTCAGATCTTATGTGAATGAAAATGTGCAAATTTACCCGTTTTTACATAGAAAATAAGTTAATTTCTAATTTTCATTATCCAGGTCGCAAAAGCAAAGTTTGAAGGGAATAATGGCCATTTTCTGTACTTTTACACCATAACAATTAAGAAATAACACATACTATCCAGGAACAAAATTTGTGTTACGTATTGTAATAGGTTAACTTATTGCTATCGTAACAATATTGCATTCAAAATATTGTGGCAGACAACTATAAAATAAGTGTATTGCACAGCCCTAAAATAAACTGCTACACCTAAATATAGGATATGAGATAAAGTAGTAGTAATATATGCGAATGTAAATATGACAAGCTATACGATGCATCTCCCCCACTCAAGTTTTTGTAATGTTCTGACGAACAGGGTGAGTCGTCCTGTAGATGCATTAAAACTGTTAATAACTTAGGTGGCATCAAAATATTTCATGGTGTTTGAGTTTCGTAATGTCATAAAGTTAGATGAGTTTTAGAACTATGGACTTGAAACGCATTTGTTGTGCCTGTTTAAGGACGTAAATTTGTGTGGCACACAAATAGACTTATAACCGACCTTGGTTTTTTATTGTGTATTTGTGACGATGTATTCTTTTAATTGTTTGTTTATTGTTAAGCGTGAAGCTACACGATGAGCTGCACACAGAACTTATGGAAACCCGATTTCAGATGTTATATGCCCTTAAACCTAACGCTTCCCAATTGGGAAAGGTTGAAAATGGATGACACTTATTTCACATTATTTTGTTATTGGGCTGAAGCTTCGACTAGCAATATGTGATTAGCGGTCACAGTTTTGATAGTGATGTGAAATAGCGACTATTTTGTTTATTTCTTGTCAAGTACAATGTTACAGAATGGGTTATTTGTGTTGTGCCCGCATCATTGTTATTAATGTGCAGAATAGTGTTTGTTTGTTTGTTTTGAAATTCGCGCAAAGCTACCCGAGGGCTATCTGCGCTAGCCATTCCTAATTTAGCAGTGTAAGAATAGAGGTAAGTCAGCTAGTCATCACCACCCATCGCCAACTCTTGGGCTACTCTTTTACCAACGAATAGTGGGATTGACCGTCACATTATAACGCCCTCACGGCTGAAAGTGCGAGCATTTTGGTGTGACCGGGATTTGAACCCCGCGTATCTTGGATTACGAGTCGAACGCCTTTACGCGCTTGGTTATGCCAGACCCACACAATAGTGCTCCTTTAAATCCTAGACTGCGAAACCTTTAAATGCGTATACTTGAAACTTTATTTATTTTAAAACAAAAAACACTATCATTACCAATATAAGTTTTCAGTCTTCTGCAAGCTGTTGTGTTTGATATCAGTAATGGTTTCAAATTCTATGTCCTGATAGAAGAAATATTTGCAGAGTTCGCATAAGACTCCTTCGTCTTGATTTGTTATGATATAAACCCGACAAAAGTATTTGGTTATCTTCATCACTTCGGTAGATACCACAGTATCACTTGTATGATGTTTGGAACAAACTCTCACTTAGTCATTAATAATATTAATTTGTTTTCCGTTGTTTATAGAGTAATTTTGCCTTCCCTTCTTACCAGTGAGATAGCGAAATGTTTATAACAGGATTACATTATCTGTAGTGGGCATAGTTCAGGTAGCCAATTGTGTTGCTTTGTTTACCTGCAGTCAAACTAATCAAAATGATACGTCCTTTAAAATATTTCTACTTGAACCAGTCACAGAACTATCCATTAGAATCTACTACTGTTCCCAGAAAACAATTAGTATTAAACTTGTATATATTGTGTGTAGTATCAATCTAACGAGAGAAGAGGAAACTCATTATATATATATATATTTAAAGTTATATTTTGTTTATTTCAGAGTGACAATAGATTGGCTTGGTCACGACATTGTGTTATTTGCTTTGTTTGTGCAATATCTTTGATAATAGAATGTGAAGGAAAACAAACAACAAATCATACCCTTTCTTTAAGAAGTTCTTCGTTTGACAATAAACCTCAGAGTAACGTACATCAGGTCGAGAAAGACATAGCATGGAAACCTCAAAGTTACTACATAAACCATGGCCCACAGTCAGAGGAACATTACAATTTACATTCGTTTCCTAAATTGTATTATAGTTTATCTAACACAAAAGACGGTGCTTTGAGAGATCCAAAAGAAAGACTTCTGGCCGGCATCGAAACTGTCAAATCTTTTCATGGTGGTCAACTGGAAAGTTCAATTCCTAACAGTGTCGATAGAAGACAACTTAATTTGTTCAGAAAAGCAGCAAATGAAGTCTCTTACACACTTCATGATGGACAATTGTATGATGTTAACTCTCATCCCACATCATTCAATAATGACCAATATTACGACAGCTTACTAAGTGAAATGAAAGAAAAGCTTTTGCAAGGCCAAGGTTCACAGAGATTTCTTTCAAATAAAGTACCATTTCAAACTTATAAGTATCAAAGTGGTTCGTCAGGATATGACAATGTTCCTACGGCACTAAACCTTTCAAGTAAACAGTTGGCTAAGCTTCAAACATTTGATACAAAACGTCAAACCACTAATTTGACGTCTATTAAAGCTAGTGATAAAGAAGGTCATAATGATAACAAAGTGAATTATGATGAACCTAAGGAAAGTCAACTTTTTTTTAATGACGATGAAGTCCTCAAGACACAAGATGAAAAGGGTACAAACTACGACAAAGATTTCAGAAATCTCAGAGGTACTGGTTCCAAAATAAACCCCAAACTGTCTGTTAAATCTGACCTTCGCAATCCACAAAACTACGACTTTTATTATGGGCTATATAAATTGCCTTCTTATGACGGAAACTCTTACCCCATAGAATCTAACGGGAATTCTTTTGTGGTTCAGTCAATGGATAAAAGAGGCAAATTACAAAAGAAGAAAGAAAGGGGAATATTTAATGTTAATATTGAGAATCATTTTGTAGGTTTCGACACCGATAAGTCTATTGAAACCACAGATAAAGACGAAACGTCTTCAGTAAAGACCACCTTATCGGGGAAACTTCAAGTCTCACAAACATCATCTGTTTCAACAAATAAGTCACTTTCTTCTTACGCCAGCGATGAATCCATTGAGGAGAAAATAATAGAAAAATTTATTCCTGATTTAGCAAAAGCTTTTGCAAAAGAAGTTTTTAAACAACAGCAAATACATGACGTCAAATCTAGTTCAAACCCTTCATCAGACGTTGTTACAGCTCCTTCAACGTAAGATTTTCTCTTTTTCAAACAATTCTATTAGTGTACAAAAATATAGTATAATCAGTTAAGGTGATAATTCAGTGACATTGATAAGTATTAACTGAGTCATCTTTTGATCTAGCCAGTTACATTAATGTTAATGTTCTATGTGATAAAACTAAGAGTTAATTACTTTGAGAGTTTTTTGAGAAGTAAATACCAGAATTGAAGACCGTTTGAACCCACGACCTTAACCAGTGACTTGAATAGTTTTTCTACAGCGTAATTATTGGACTGTTTATGCTATTCGTTATTCTTAACGATCGCATTAAGTGTGTATGTTTTCTTTAGCAGAGTTCATTAGCTGTTTTTAAACTTTTGTGTTAAAGGTTATTACACTTTACTTTTCAATGGACCAAAGTTTTGTAATGATTCATTAATGCACACCTAGAACGTTCAAATAATGATATGACATAAAACCGCAGTTACATATTTTTTGTTTTCCCTACTTTTAGAACATCACCCAGAGGTGTGATAGTGGAGCGAGACATCCCTTGTGATCACGTGACCTACTGTAAACATACAGTAACCTGTTGGTTCGACAGACAAGTTGGCGACTCCGTAACGCTGTCTGTAAAACCAAAATGTATCAATGATAATACAGTGGACGACAATAACCAATTCATCATTGTATGGCAGAGATTATACAAAGTTCGTAAGAAAACCGAACATGTTGTGGTAAATATTACAGCAGGTAAGTATGTATGTTGTTCAGTGTTCAAATATTATTGGTCAAATTATCGCACGTTGGGAGATTTTTGACGATACAATACGTATGATGATTTATGTCATTTGTCAAAACCTACCGAACGTTTATTGTATTCTCAAATTGTCTTCTGTTTGTTCTTGTCTTATTATACTTCTTTTCAATGTGATTAGAACATATAGATTTACTGTATTACGTATAAATAAATAATTGTTTTATATTTTGGAATGTTTTGGTAATGAATGAACACGTTAATTGGTACGTTGTAGTTTCTTTACAGTAACATATATTGTTGCAACGTGCTTTACAAAGTGCTTTAAAAGCCAGTGATCTCTGTTCTTCAAACTGACGCGGAATTTTCTGCTTGTTGTTCAGGTTTATATTGATAAGTTCGACAAGTTATTTTATTGAAACGAGCATCGAAATGTGTTTTTTTTATTTTTTACGAATTTAACATTTGTTGAACGTTTCACAGACAAATCTCCTTGGAACATAGAAGTGGACAGCGGAGGTCAAGAGCTGAGAATAAGTCCTCTAACTAACACTGACATTGATTTTAACAGTTTCAGAAGTTCTTTATACTGCATTACTACTGGCAACAGCACCACGACTCACAGAAACATAGGAAACATTATATTTCGGTTCAACATTCTGGCAATAGGTACGTGTGTATAGATGGCTCTTCAGATAAGTCGCTTAGCATGTTAATAGGAACATAGGATATATATTGATCGACAGTTTGTTCCATACATCAGAACGTTTACACGGTCCATACAGTTTTGTTACATAACACGTACGATAGAATGTTTATGATTAAACACAAAGCTACATCGATATCTATCAAACATGTTTTCAAATGTTGTAAGTCAGTAGACATGTTACTGTATTACCGGAGGCTAATACATTGTTTATAAGGACTTCATTGTTTGTTTTTATTACGAACAAGGACGTACATACAGTTATCTGTGCTGTCATCAACAAAGGTGTCTAAATCCGATTTTTGAAGTTATAAGGGAAGGCTACAAAATTGAGGGTTCTGGAAACCACTCAGCTGACACAAAGAGACAACTGTGTCAAGAGTATATATTCTGACGAAATGTTAACACGTACGTTATCTCAGTCTTATCTACTTTACATAAACAATACTATAGTTTTATGTTGTTTGTATAATTCAAACAGTTTGCATAGTACAAGGTAAAACTAAAGCTGATGACATATAGCTAGTTTTGTGTTGTTTGCATAATGTAAACAAGTTATATAGTGCAATATGAATGTACAGCTGATGACATATAGTTAGTTTTGTGTTGTTTGTATAATGTAAACAAGTTATACAGTACAATATGAATGTACAGCTGATGACATATAGTTAGTTTTGTGTTGTTTGTATAATGTAAACAAGTTATATAGTACAATATGAATGTACAGCTGATGACATATAGCTAGTTTTGTGTTGTTTGCATAATGTAAACAGGTTGTACAGTACAATATAAATGTACAGCTGATGACATATAGCTAGTTTTGTGTTGTTTGTATAATGTAAACAAGTTATACAGTACAATATGAATGTACAGCTGATGACATATAGCTAGTTTTGTGTTGTTTGTGTAATGTAAATAAGTTATATAGTACAATATGAATGTACAGCTGATGACATATAGCTAGTTTTGTGTTGTTTGTGTAATGTAAACAAGTTATATAGTACAATATGAATGTACAGCTGATGACATATAGCTAGTTTTGTGTTTGTATAATTTAAACAAGTTATATAGTACAATATGAATGTACAGCTGATGACATATAGTTAGTTTTGTGTTGTTTGTATAATGTAAACAAGTTATATAGTGCAATATGAATGTACAGCTGATGACATATAGTTAGTTTTGTGTTGTTTGTATAATGTAAACAAGTTATATAGTACAATATGAAAGTACAGCTGATGACATATAGCTAGTTTTGTGTTGTTTGTATAATGTAAACAAGTTATATAGTACAATATGAATGTACAGCTGATGACATATAGCTAGTTTTGTGTTGTTTGCATAATGTAAACAAGTTATATAGTACAATATGAATGTACAGCTGATGACATATAGCTAGTTTTGTGTTGTTTGTATAATGTAAACAAGTTATACAGTACAATATGAATGTACAGCTGATGACATATAGTTAGTTTTGTGTTGTTTGTATAATGTAAACAAGTTATATAGTACAATATGAATGTACAGCTGATGACATATAGCTAGTTTTGTGTTGTTTGTATAATGTAAACAAGTTATATAGTGCAATATGAATGTACAGCTGATGACATATAGCTAGTTTTGTGTTGTTTGTATAATGTAAACAAGTTATATAGTACAATATGAATGTACAGCTGATGACATATAGTTAGTTTTGTGTTTGTATAATTTAAACAAGTTATATAGTACAATATGAATGTACAGCTGATGACATATAGCTAGTTTTGTGTTGTTTGTATAATGTAAACAAGTTATACAGTACAATATGAATGTACAGCTGATGACATATAGTTAGTTTTGTGTTGTTTGTATAATGTAAACAAGTTATATAGTACAATATGAATGTACAGCTGATGACATATAGCTAGTTTTGTGTTGTTTGTATAATGTAAACAAGTTATATAGTACAATATGAATGTACAGCTGATGACATATAGTTAGTTTTGTGTTGCTTGTATCATGTAAACAAGTTATATAGTACAATATGAATGTACAGCTGATGACATATAGTTAGTTTTGTGTTGTTTGTATAATGTAAACAAGTTATATAGTGCAATATGAATGTACAGCTGATGACATATAGTTAGTTTTGTGTTGTTTGTATATTGTAAACAAGTTATATAGTGCAATATGAATGTACAGCTGATGACATATAGTTAGTTTTGTGTTTGTATAATGTAAACAAGTTATATAGTACAATATGAATGTACAGCTGATGACATATAGTTAGTTTTGTGTTTGTATAATGTAAACAAGTTATATAGTACAATATGAAAGTACAGCTGATGACATATAGCTAGTTTTGTGTTGTTTGTATAATGTAAACAAGTTATATAGTACAATATGAATGTACAGCTGATGACATATAGCTAGTTTTGTGTTGTTTGCATAATGTAAACAAGTTATATAGTACAATATGAATGTACAGCTGATGACATATAGCTAGTTTTGTGTTGTTTGTATAATGTAAACAAGTTATACAGTACAATATGAATGTACAGCTGATGACATATAGTTAGTTTTGTGTTGTTTGTATAATGTAAACAAGTTATATAGTACAATATGAATGTACAGCTGATGACATATAGCTAGTTTTGTGTTGTTTGTATAATGTAAACAGGTTATACAGTACAATATAAATGTACAGCTGATGACATATAGCTAGTTTTGTGTTGTTTGTATAATGTAAACAAGTTATACAGTACAATATGAATGTACAGCTGATGACATATAGTTAGTTTTGTGTTTGTATAATGTAAACAAGTTATATAGTACAATATGAATGTACAGCTGATGACATATAGCTAGTTTTGTGTGGTTTGTATAATGTAAACAAATTATATAGTACAATATGAATGTACAGCTGATGACATATAGCTAGTTTTGTGTTGTTTGTATAGTGTAAACAAGTTATATAGTACAATATGAATGTACAGCTGATGACATATAGTTAGTTTTGTGTTGCTTGTATGATGTAAACAAGTTATATAGTACAATATGAATGTACATCTGATGACATATAGTTAGTTTTGTGTTGCTTGTATGATGTAAACAAGTTATATAGTACAATATGAATGTACAGCTGATGACATATAGCTAGTTTTGTGTTTGTATAATGTAAACAAGTTATATAGTACAATATGAATGTACAGCTGATGACATGTAGTTAGTTTTGTGTTGTTTGTATAATGTAAACAAGTTATATAGTACAATATGAATGTACAGCTGATGACATATAGCTAGTTTTGTGTTGTTTGTATAATGTAAACAAGTTATATAGTGCAATATGAATGTACAGCTGATGACATATAGCTAGTTTTGTGTTGTTTGTATAATGTAAACAAGTTATATAGTACAATATGAATGTACAGCTGATGACATATAGTTAGTTTTGTGTTTGTATAATTTAAACAAGTTATATAGTACAATATGAATGTACAGCTGATGACATATAGCTAGTTTTGTGTTGTTTGTATAATGTAAACAAGTTATACAGTACAATATGAATGTACAGCTGATGACATATAGTTAGTTTTGTGTTGTTTGTATAATGTAAACAAGTTATACAGTACAATATGAATGTACAGCTGATGACATATAGTTAGTTTTGTGTTGTTTGTATAATGTAAACAAGTTATATAGTACAATATTAATGTACAGCTGATGACATATAGTTAGTTTTGTGTTGTTTGTATAATGTAAACAAGTTATATAGTACAATATGAATGTACAGCTGATGACATATAGCTAGTTTTGTGTTGTTTGTATAATGTAAACAAGTTATTCAGTATAATATGAATGTACAGCTGATGACATATAGTTAGTTTCCTATGTTTACTTTGATTGTTATGTTCCAGATATGGGCTTCGTCCATCCCGGTGAAGAGCTGATGATAAACATTGAAAATCACATAACCCTTCCTCCCCAAGGTATCATCATAGACTGGAGGCTGGAGAGGAACAGATCAAGCCTGGAAAACCTGCCTAGCAACACGAAGATCAGCGAATCGGGAAGGTCTCTCTCTATACGAGATCTGAGATCTTACGAGCATGACGTCATTGTGTGTAGTATGTTCTCTTCAAGAAACGTGTTCATAGCCAAACGTCGGTTTCTCCTTCGACAACCTGGTAATAAACATAGACTATTTCTATAAAGTAACATAATACTATAACGGTCGGAGAACGTATTTTACTAAAGTTAGAATCAGTAATGTTAAATATAACTTAAAGTAAGAATAACTAATCCAAGGGAAGGCTGTTCGTGTTTCAACAGAGACGCCTCCCAGTGGCTCAACGGTATGTCTGCGGACTTACACTCTAAAATCCGGGTTTCGATACCCGTGGTGGGCAGAGCACAGATAGCCCATTGTGTAGCTTTGTGCTTAATTCAAAACAACAACAAATTCAACAGAGACTCGGTTAACGAAGAAACTGACACAAATATAGAAGTTTGCAAGTAAGAACTCTAGCAATGTTCCAACCGTTAGAAATATAGCGTATTTCTGGTACAACTTCTTAATACACCAATTGTATACGTCACTATACTTTGCATCTATACATGTACGTCACGTGCCGTGATTAACGTCATCCCTTATCTGGTGGGAAGAATGTAACCTTTATGTGAACTCTGTGAACACATTATATGTAAACTTGCTTTCACATTTCAAATCCAGCAATATGAATTATGTATAAAAACGTGTTCACGTGCAATTAGCTCCCCTTCCCCAGTAAGTCACTTAAAAGCCCCTAATGTTGACGAATTTCGAATGTTTTCACAACGTAAGGTTATGAATCCAAACGTTGTGTCTAAATCTAACATCTAAATCATTATCACAACCCTCGGAACGTCAGTAGGAAACACAGAAACCACAAGCTAAGAAAACGTTTGTACATAATACATATTTATTTAAGTTGTATAAAATAGCTACTTTCTAAAACAATGACATTCTGTACGTTTTGTGTGTTGACAACCAGCAGATTGATTCCAATCTGTTCCTTCTGTCTATAAAACCAACCGGAACTACATAAAACTATCTGTTGTCTGGTTGGATAAAATTCCATCCAGTTTATTGCAAGATATCTTCTTTTCAAAACAAGAAGACAAAAAAAGGTTGCTGGTATATATTGATATTTCAAATCTCTACCTTGAAACTTCCAAACAAGTATTGTTTTTGGTTATTGAAGATGTTTCAAGGAGGGTCAGGTATTACTGTGAAGGAATTTAAAATGGAGTACCTGAGTTCTTTGTTTTGTTTTCGATAGAGAAACCTTTAAGACACAGAACACAATACTTCAGTTGACAGGAAATACAACCTCTCCAGGTTCTTTGAGAAGTAAAACAAGTATTTTGATTTTACTCAAAGTTATGTGAATGATGGGTTTATGCAGTTTGTTTGTTTTTGTAATTTCGCACAAAGCTACACGTGGGCTATCTGCGCTAGTCGTTCCAATTTCAACAGTGTAAGACAAGAGAGCAGCTAGTTATCACCACTCACCGCCAACTCTTGAGTTACTTTTTTAGCAACGAATAGTTGGATTGATCGTTACAATATAACGTTCCCACGGCTGAAAGAGCGAGCATGTTTGGTGCGACCGGGATCCGAACCCGCGACCTTCAGATTACGAGTGAAACGCCTTAACACGCTTCGCTATGGCGGGCCGTTCATGCACTTAAATATATGTTTATAACACAAGTTAAAACGGTAATTTTTAATAGATGGTTTAATTTATTTTAACAAAAAGTAGATATGATAAAAAGGAACATAATTGTGTTAGTAGTGTACTAATAACGTTTCTAGAGCTTCGATGAAATTACTTGGCAATGGAGAAACGTTAAGGACTTTCAGAATAACATTACAGTATCATTGTTTCTTATAAGTTGGACTTCATCATACAATAAAATGAAAACAATATGTATCCATGATGGACAGTACACAACTTCGTCAGAATGTAAATTGTTAAACATCACAGTAAACCACTATAAAGCTTTCCAAAAATAAATATTTTAGTCTTCGAAATCGAGCTGAATAAAGTATGTTTGAATAAAGTACATTTTATGAAAAACTATGTGAAACGTAAAGTCGTGCTACGTTACAATACTTTAATATCTAACCAGTTCACCGTCAGTCAACATTTGATTATTACTTCGTCTTGTCTTACTCTCCAAATACTGCTTTATAAGAGTTAATAAACTGTTACGTGGACCTAATATTTACACGAAAGTACTTTAAACAGGCAATATATGGCCCCAGCATGGCCATGTGGTTAAGGCACTCGAGTGAAAGAGTAACCCAAGGGTTGGCGATGGGTGGTGTAAACTAGCTGTCTTCCCTCTACACTATTGAATTAGGGACGGCTAATGCAGATAGCCCTCGAGTAGCTTAGGGCGAAATTAAAAAAACAACACAAACAGGTAACGTTTGTCACATTCTACAAGTGTATCGGTGAAATTAATTTTGTGTTAATCTCTTAAATGTGGAATGGGGAATGTTTGTGTTTCTTATAGCAAAGCCACATCGGGAAATCGATCTCCTGGTTTTATCATTACTTCTTACCTACTGAAGATGGAATCATGAAATAGTTACTTGAATAATAGGGTAAATCCTTCGTGATAACGAGAAACTCACTTGAAGTAAAAATGTATTCTCAAGACGACTAGTATGGGTACACTTTTACGAAAACAAAGCAGATAACAACGTTTCGACTCATGGGTCATATCCAGGTTAACAAAGATAGAAAAGATTGTAGACTCTGTTTCTTAACTCAAAAATGATCTAAGAAGGTTAAAATGTTGTTCTCTATTTTGATAAAAGGTTAATACACCAGTCGTCTTAAGCGCAGAAGGACTGGTTGCTACGCGCTGTAAAACACTAAACCAACCAGCTGTCTTGAGATACAGGGTATATCTATATGTGGCACCATCTAGCGGATAAACTTAATATAAGTCTGTGGTTTTAACAAATGATTTCAATAACTTTTCATAGGTTAATGTTTCTACGTTTTTTGAAACCCTCAAACCTAGTTGTAATAAATCAAATAAAACGTACCGTATTTAAGATACTACATAAGTGACATAATATATCTATTTATTTAAAGCTTGTAGTTGAATTTATCTCACGTTATAAAGTTATAATATACATTTTTAACTACCGTGCTGGTCTGTATTGGAACTCAATATTTAGACTATTTATTATAAATAATAACGATCATTAGTATACCATCCTATATAAATAATGACGTAAATATGGTAGAATATAGAGATTTTTGTTATTCTCTGGTTAAAATTAGATATATTCGTACGTCTAGGCTTTTTTTCTTTTTTCTTTTAAGCCTTTTGAGGTTCAAATTATCAAGTAACCCCATGTCTCCTGCGCACTCGTATTTATAGTAATCAAGATGGAAGTTTTCATAAATAAAAACATTATTATGTTTTCAACACGCTAATATATAAAAACATTTGATTTGTTAATTTTGGGTGTCTGTAGAAGGATCAACGCTTCCAAAAAATATTCGGGAGAATATTGTATTTCAACCTTGTGTACTGGTTCAGTACATTGCGAATGTCGGGAGAATATTGTATTTCAACCTTGTGTACTGGTTCAGTACATTGCGAATGTCGGGAGAATTTTGTATTTCAACCTTGTGTACTGGTTCAGTACATTGCGAATGAAAAACAACGGATTTGTATATTTTTCAGTAATTATATAGGAAACATGATACCACAAACAACATAGTTTCAGAGTTTTATTTATACAGTTATCTCTCTTTATTTTGTTTTTTACAAATTTAAATATTTTCGGAACTTTTGTCTTTTGCACAGTTTTTCAGCGAGGAAAATGATATCTGGAATTTCGTGAATATACATTCAATATACGTTATTATTTTCTGTTACTTAACGTGGATTTACGATTTGTTTATGTTTTACTTATTGTTTTACAAGTTTGTAGTTATATTTGACCTTTTTTTTATTATTCAGTTGAGCGAAATCTCAAAGCAAGTCCAGCGACTGGAAAACACTTTATAGCAAACATACTTCATACTGAAACTCATACACAAGCGATGAACAAAACAGAAATTTCAAAAAACAGAAACTCTTCACCTCTGTATGGCAGAAAACCCCACCGTCAGATCTCTCGTGATAGAAATAAAGAAAGAAGGCTTTTTACGAATAGAAAAAGAAAACGTAGCGTTGATTATAAAGAACGGTCCCCTAGTAATGACGGAGCAGAAGTCAAGCCTCTTCTTCAAACTTACCACACATCGTCGATATGTAACGAAGGACCTGTAATCAGTAAATGTGTTAAGGATAGAGAATGTAGTGAATATGCAACTTGTATAGCACGTTCAGGTGCTGTTGGTGGTTACTGTCGATGTATGGAAGGTTACCTAGGCAACGGATTGTTCTGTCAAGAGTACATGGAGGACAAGTTTTAATTTGATAAACAAGTTGCGTCTCTAAGTCTTGTAATGTTATATCCGACTATAAAATTATCGTAGCTGTGATCAGTTTATGTATTCACCCTTTAATAACAGAAGACAACAAATAGAGTTATATTTTCATAAAATTTATTAAAATTCAGTATATGGAAAAATAAATTTATTTTATTAAATACAGTGTCATGTGTGAGTAGAACTTTCAATTGTTATTTACATTCATAAAATTGTTGAGTTGATTGATTGTTTTTGAATTTCGCACAAAACTACTCGAAGGTTATCTGTGCTAGCCGTCCCTAATTTAGCAGTGTAAGACTAGAGGGAAGGCAGTTAGTAATCAACACCCTCCGCCAACTCTTGGACTACTCTTTAATCAACGAATAGTGGGATTGACCGTCACATTATAACGCCCCCACGGCTAAAAGGGGAGCATGTTTGGCGTGACGGAGATGTGAATCCACGACCGTCAGATTACGAGTCGCATGCCGGGCCTAAAGTTCTTGAGAATAAATAATTCAGTAAACTTGTAAATATAATAAATGATCTATTCAGTAAACTTGTAAATATAATAAATGATCTGTTTAGTAAACTTGTAAATATAATAAATGATCTATTCAGTAAACTTGTAAATATAATAAATGATCTATTCAGTAAACTTGTAAATATAATAAATGATCTATTTAGTAAACTTGTAAATGTAATAAATGATCTATTTAGTAAACTTGTAAATATAATAAATGATTTATTTAGTAAACTTGTAAATTTACTTCTTTCGATGTTGTTGTTTTGAATTAAGCACAAAGCTACACAATGGGCTGTCTGTGCTCTGCCCACCACGGGTATAGAAACCCGGTTTTAACTCTGTAAGTCCGCAGACATAACACTGAGCCGCTGGGGGGCATTTCTTTTGAATTGCTTGGAAAAAAATTCAAATCGACAAATCTCAGAAAGTTTTAAAATCAACCCAATAACGAACATAATACCTTAATAAGGTCCATAAAGACATTATTAATAAAGTTTATCATTATGACAAAAAATCAATAAACAATCCTTTGGTTTATCGTGGTTTATATTTATTATATAATTTTCACATATTTTGAGCTAAGCGTATACTTTTAGCCAGTGTTGTCTGATTTATTTTAAACATTGTAATATCATCTTCAATATGAATATTCGTGAAACTTTTACGGATGTTAGCTACATCGAAGATATTTATTTATCATATCAAAATAATTATTTATTATATAAGTTTCCTTCGCTCTTTCCTAAAGCCATGTTATTGTAATAATTTGTGGTAAGTCTGTATTATCTTCTGTGTCTCTCTACATTTTACAAGGTTAACAATTTTCACTGGTTTGCCCGATGTGATGTAAGGAAGTGAGGGTAAAAAGTTGATAAGTAACGTCGATGTCTTTCACAGTTATGTTTTCACACATTTCAACAGTCTGTGTATTTGGAATGCTTCAAATTGTTTACCACACGAGGTTAACAACTAAGTAGTTGCTATGTAATGATGTTTGTTTTGTACAGTAAGTAGTGATGTAATCACGAACATTGTTTGTTTTGTTCAGCAAGTAGTGAGGTAATGACGGACAATGTTTGTTTTGTACAGTAAGTAGTGATGCAATCACGAACATTGTTTGTTTTGTTCAGCAAGTAGTGAGGTAATGACGGACAATGTTTGTTTTGTACAGTAAGTAGTGATGCAATCACGAACATTGTTTGTTTTGTTCAGCAAGTAGTGAGGTAATGACGGACAATGTTTGTTTTGTTCAGCAGTAAGTAGTGATGTAATGACGGACAGTGTTTGTTTTGTTCAGTAAGTAGTGATGTAATGACGGACAATGTTTGTTTTGTTCAGTAAGTAGTGATGTAATGACGGACAATGTTTGTTTTGTTCAGTAAGTAGTGATGTAATGACGGACAATGTTTGTTTTGTTCAGTAAGTAGTGATGTAATGACGGACAATGTTTGTTTTGTTCAGCAGTAAGTAGTGATGTAATGACGGACATTGTTTTGTACAGTAAGTAGTGATGTAATGACGGACAATGTTTGTTTTGTTCAGTAAGTAGTGAGGTAATGACGGACAATGTTTGTTTTGTACAGCAGTAAGTAGTGATGTAATGACGGACAATGTTTGTTTTGTTCAGCAGTAAGTAGTGATGTAATGACGGACAATGTTTGTTTTGTTCAGTAAGTAGTGAGGTGATGACAGATAATGTTTGTTTTATTTATTCTTTATTGGCTATCACGTGCTAGGTGATAAGAAATATCAGCGTCTGAGTTGCCTCCCAGTGACATTCATGTGCTCGTTATTGATCCCATGAGTTGGGATATCTGGTATTCATGTGCTCGTTGTTGATCCGATGTGTGGGGATATCTGGCATTCATGTGCTCGTTATTGATCCGATGTGTTGGAATATCTGGTATTCATGTGCTCGTTGTTAATCCCATGAGTTGTGATATCTGGTATTTATGTGCTCGTTGTTAATCCCATGAGTTGGGATATCTGGTATTCATGTGATCGCTGTTAATCTCATATTTTGGAATATCTCGTATTCATGTGCTCGTTGTTTATTTCATGTGTTTGGATATTTCGTATTCATGTGCTCGTTGTTTATTTTTATGTGTTTGGATATCTGGTATTCATGTCCTCGTTGTTGATTCCATGTGTTGGGATATCTGGTATTCATGTGCTCGTTGTTGAGATACACAACAGGGACAACAAGGATTTTTATTCGAGGAAAATCTATTCACAGTTAATATAATCAATAATGAAAAACACTTGGTCGAAATGCAGGGAATTCAAATACTTCCAAAAATGAATATAGAGGGACAAGAGATTAGCTCAGTGTCATTACTTCACAAAAGAGAAAAGCACAATTTTTATATGCAAAAACGGCTTTTCTGGGCCCAGAAAACACTTCAAATAGAAGAGCGAACAACGTTTCGACCTTCTTCGGTCATCGTCAGGTTCACGAAGACGATGACCGAAGAAGGTCGAAACGTTGTTCGCTCTTCTATTTGAAGTGTTTTCTGGGCCCAGAAAAGCCGTTTTTGCATATAAAAGTTCTCAACAAGTGGGTTTCTCGACATCACTGATTAGAAAAGCACAATGATCAATTATCTACGCACAACTTTCCCCTAAGAAAAACACAGATATCGACATACCACATTGAAGTGTGATCTGTTGACGGATAAATTGTATACAAAGAAAGACGTTATTAGGACTAGAACGACAATCATCAGTAATAGAATGGATGCAACTAATGACATGCCAGAGAACGTCAAGAGAGGAAAGTAATCAAACTTTAAAGTATCTTAAAGCAGAGTTTGTCTCTGTCATTCCAAAAATAATACGAGTTAAAGACACTCATCGACCTAAACATTTGACCCCAACTAGTCTGAGAATACTTATCTACAACAGCAAAATCTCACCAGTTTCAGACAGGTCATATGTGAAGTTGACATTAACTGCATGGTTAAGATACTGAACAGAAACACCACTAGGTTACTAGGTACCACGAATTGAAAAGGTGTGATAAAAATAAGGCAAGAACAGTCAGTGGTCAAGGAGTATAACAGAGGAGACAACCTTGATGTACACCCAAACGAACACAGAAAGAAGGTATAAAAATACATCTTCAAAGAGATCGCTGGAAACAGTTGAACAGAAAGAATAAATGTAACAAAGGAAAACAAGAGGAAACAAAAATCTCCCCAAAAGAAACCCACCAAAATTCGTGTTGAGGAAAACAAAAATTGCATGAATATTTTTGTTATCAAGGCAATAAAAGAGACGGTATAAAAGCACAAGGTACTACTGAATATCTGAATTCTGACACCACATGTTTGAATACTTAGGTTAGACATATCACCACCCATGCACATACATAACACATATAAAATTATTTTTGATTCAGTGTAGGAAATATATTGGTCTAAAAGTATATAGACTATCAGCTGGTAGTGAATCCTTCCAAATTAAGGAAATTAAACCACCCATAGTACCAGATGGTAAACAGCTGTGTGCCAGGCAGTTAATAGAGCCCTGTAGAAATTGATAGTCAATGAAATGACACATATAGCGATAGAATGAAATGGCATCTGGCCCTGGACACTTGCCAAGGTGTAGAGGCTGAATGACAGCCAGACACTTTCAACAGAAATAGACATGGTCAACTCCTTTAAAACCTAATCAAAGGTTAATAAAACTAAGTAATGTCATCCCATAACCTACGATGTAGATGAGCACAAAGCACTAAGTTAGTCATGACATGTATTCAAAATAACATCGATATCCGTGGTCAATCGACCATCGGTTAACAACAATTGAAAACTGTGCCTACATTTTTGCCATTTCCTGTGATTGACAAAAATGAATTCAATAAGAATTGCCGAGTTCAAAATAGTCTAGTAATGGTTTGAAAAGATTGTTGTATGCAACATCAATCTCAAATTTAAACCTTTTGATGTCCATTTTAATCCATGGATCATCAGGGTTATCTCAGAGCAATACTGCTAAAGCTGCATGTTTATGCCACAGAAGCAAACATTTAGTTTGTAAGCACCAGATGTCAGTCTGCCATAGCAGGCTGGCACAAGCTTCCTTCAAACCATCCCACAAAACATTGTTAACAAGAGTAGCAAAGCAACAATCGAGAACAAGCGCACCAAGATCTTCAAGAACCACATCTATAGTTAATAACGAGACATTAAGTCCCCACATTCCAGGGCCTTGAATAATAGAAAGAAATCCTGAAAAGTGAGAAGAAAAGTATAATGGTCAGAAACATAATTAGTAACACAGGATAAAAAGCTGTATGAGACAAACATTTGACAAGTCTCCTGTGACATAAAAACGATCAAGCCAACAAGAAATGTCATGACAAAGCTACGTGGCGACAAAAGCAGAGTCATATAAAAACATTATGAAAGTCAGAATCAGAAACTAAGAAACTTAAAGTTTGAGAAATCTTAAATTCCCACAGCAGAATTTCCACCAGTTGTGTCCACAAAAGAATGAAAAACACAATTGAAGAGATAAAAACCTTGAAACTGCTCTAAAATAAGACCCTAACCTTTCAAGAAACATGCGAACATAAAACCTGTAGACAAACAAGAAATGATCAGGTTTTGACGAAAATGAAACTTCTGCAGAAAACTGATATCAACTCGAAATTGACCAAAAAGGAAAGTGACATATTATTGACATACCTTTTTCCTACCATTGAAATACCATTGTTTTGCAGGCTCTGAATGTTACGATTTAAACAGGAGAAACCAAGGAAGAGAGGAAAATAAGGGACACGTGAATCACAAAATGCTGTTGCTTGGCTGTGACAAACGACTACGAAGTCAATAAAACATGTTTGTACTACTTACAGCATTAGGCTTATGTACACTATCAGACAGAATGGGAGGTAGCCGGTCTCCAGGTGCGAAAGAAGAGTGAAACAGTTGCTGAGGAACGCTGAAAGAAGGTGAGGAATTGGGAGATAAGAATTCTGACAGTGAACATCAAGAGGGAAAGATGAAACCAGAACACAGGAAGAGGTGAAACCTCCACCAGAACCAAGCATGGGAGTGCAGGGAACTGGAGTGTAATCAATGGAACTGGACAACAGAGTTAGTGGTTCTTCACAATTAAATTTAAAAACCACAAGTGGAAGGATGAAGGTCGTCAGAAAAACTATGAAATTCCGAAACAGGTGATACACAATCCTTCAAACTGACAGAAGATGAAATCGTTAAAGGTGGAATAATACACACATCACTTGGAACAGGACACACCCATGGAAGCAGACACGAATACAAACAACAGAATCCTGCAAGACAGGCAGAAAAAACTTCAATTAGAGACAATGGTGGCCTTCATCAGTAAATGTGACAACATGATCTGTAGATTTATTAACAGTCTAATCTGTGGTAACATTAACAACATGATCTGTAGATTTATTAACAGTCTAATCTGTGGTTACATTAACAACATGATCTGTAGATTTATTAACAGCCTAATCTGTGGTAACATTAACAACATGATCTGTAGATTTATTAACAGTCTAATCTGTGGTAACATTAACAACATGATCTGTAGATTTATTAACAGTCTAATCTGTGGTTACATTAACAACATGATCTGTAGATTTATTAACAGCCTAATCTGTGGTAACATTAACAACATGATCTGTAGATTTATTAACAGTCTAATCTGTGGTAACATTAACAACATGATCTGTAGATTTATTAACAGTCTAATCTGTGGTTACATTAACAACATAATCTGGGGTTGTATTAATAACATAATCTGGGGTTACATAAACAACATGATCTGTGATTATATTAACAACTTGATCTACGGTTACATTAATAACATGATCTGGGGATACACAAACAATAGGATCTGTAGTTACATTAACAACATGATCTGTGGTTATATTAACATGATCTGTCGGTATATTGACATATGATGTATTTGTGTGCTGCCATCTAGTAACATAAATTAAACTGTTATGAAACATGGACTAAATACATATTTAAACTGAAATCACTAAGTAGTAGTTTTAATTGTTATTATCTTCCCCCAAAATATGTGTGGCAGAACAACAGGGTCATATTACTGTTATATATTAATTAATTTGGTATACCTTTCTTGAGAACGATGTATTTTTAATTAAAACTATCCAAAAATACCGTACCAAAAATTAATTATATTCCGTTATCGAACTAAGAAAAGAAAATCTGGTACAATTTCTTAAAGTATCTTTCCGGAATAGTGAATACAATCATTTTTTATATAGTATAACATAAGATTTTTATATAAGTTTAATTTTTTATAACTACCTATTTAACTCAAATATGAAGCTAACAAAACATAAGTTGACATGATCTATAGGAAGAGACACGTTCATCAAGCAGAGTACATAAGACACACATTTAATACTTTAGATAAAAATGTGAGAATTATAGCATTAGATTACTTTATCAAGTTCACAGTTTTAATATCAGAAACTTCATGTTCATAATCTAATTAATTAAACACAGTGACGTATTTGTTCTTCTTTGACTAATTAAACACAGTGAGGTATTTGTTCTTCTCTAACTAATTAAACACAGTGAGGTCTTTGTTCTTCTCTGATTAATTAAACACAGTGAGGTATTTGTTCTTCTCTAATTAATTAAACACAATGAAATATTTGTTCTTCTCTGATTAATTAAACACAGTGAGGTATTTGTTCTTCTCTAACTAATTAAACACAGTGAGGTATTTGTTCTTCTCTAACTAATTAAACACTGTGAGGTATTTGTTCTTCTCTAACTAATTAAACATAGTGAGGTATTTGTTCTTTTCTGATTAATTAAACACAGTGAGGTATTTGTTCTTCTCTAATTAATTAAACACAGTGAGGTATTTGTTCTTCTTTAACTAATTAGACACAGTGAGGTATTTGTTCTTCTCTGATTTTTAATTGTTGTTATATTAGCATTTAGCATAAGAACAAGTTCTTACACAAATCACGTCACTTGTCTATTGAAGTTTATTATTCTATATTTAAACTGGATATTACGAGGAAGCAGAGTGTAATATATCTTTACATGAATTATATATTGTTATATATTTATAATTTAGTTAACTTAAAAAAAATTGAACCCACGTGCACAAATATGTATTGTCGTATTCGTGCTTTAAATAGATTTTGTTTTTTGTTTTCTTAAAGCAAAGCCACGTTAGGCTATCTGCTGAGCCCGCCGAAGGAAATCAAACCCCTCATTGTAGCGATGTAAATCCGAAGACATTCCGCTGTAACAGGAGGGGTACTTCACATAGAGTAGCGTTATAACTTCCAAATTTTTAGGTGTAACTTTGTTTCTAGGTATAATATCATATGAATATTCTTCCAGTAAATTTGAATTTTTTTATGAGATGCTTCTGGATTTGTGTATATCGTTATTGTTATTTTTTTACATACTTCTATTATTCTATTACCTTAGATATGTAATGGTAGACGTTTCTGTTGGTCCAGATAAGTAAACTTTAATCACCAATAATGTTCTAGTGGTTTACGCCACCTTTCTATATGCATTATTTAAATACTATATAATCTATATATTCTTTATACAACGTTCTGTTTGAAGATACCTAATAAAAACCTGTACACATTATTACAAACGCGGTGAAACATATATGTGTATGTAAAATGAAGTTGATTTGCACGTGTTCCACTGACAGTTTCCTTTCAGTGTTTCACCAAGACAAGAGTGAAAGCACGGTTTATTGATTTTATTTCTCCATAAGATGAGTTCATTGTTTTTAATTTCGCGTCAAGCTACTCAAGACTGGACATGGACTGGTCATTCCTTATTTTAAAGTTATAAACTGGACAGAGAAATAAAAGAGCCAGAAAACAAACACTCGGTGTCATCTGAATAAACTTACCTCACATTTCAATAACAATATCCACCATTATTCCTAACACATAAGGTGTTCATAGTAAGAGATTTTAAAGTATTCCGCTACAGGAGTTAATGTTTGTCGTGTAATACTAATATTAGAAAGAAAACTATTAAAGCTTAATGTTGCTCTCATATGATAACTAGACTCATCTCAGAGTTGTTATATTTCTGTAGCACACTGTCCTATAGAAGGACCAGTTGTTCAGCGCTGTAAAATAACTCTATGAATGTAAACAAAAATGGTTCCAAGTTAACTTTTAAGTTAACTGTGTTCATAAATAGATGTACAAATGATACGATTACTCTCTCAAAATGGTTGTAATACTGCGAAAAGAACTCAGAGAAGAAACAATGTGAACAACAGTGTAAGGACTCGACATCGCCATCTTGCGGATATTCTTCAAAGTAAATTTAAAAAAATATATTTGGTTTGAGTTAGATGCACTGCGGTAAAAGCAGAGGGACATATACATTTATTACAAGCATTAACTTCATATATTAACTGCATCTTTACATCATTACTAACAATACTTTCCAATTTTGTAGTGCATTAAGAGTAATAAAAATACGTTGTATTCCTACTGTTGTCAAGTATAATCAACCAGGCAACAGAAGCATATCATCCACGCTAAAGTCACGTTCTGACGGAGTATTACAATGGTCAGTAATATTCAAACAGAATATTACAGTGTTACTTTCTCACAAATAAAAGATGACCATGTACCAAACGTCTATCCTGCAACTCGCAGGTTGCAATGAAGTGACCAACGTTTCCAGCAAGCCCTGACAAACCAGACACTTTTAGCAAACATTATTTATGTACGAAGTGTACACAATGTACCAAATACATGTTCTGAGACCCCACTGTACTAAATACACTAGATTTATTGATACTGTTTGCGACCAATTCACTCAGTGTTTAGATTGTCGTGTTTAATGTTTACGTATAAATTATATTGTTCTGTTTAGTGTTGTATGTTAATTATATTGTTGTATTTTGTGTTATGAATCATACTTAAGGAAAAGTGTGTTCATCAGAAAGTAAAAACTGTTAGTTGGGGTAAACATAAATATCGTTTGTGTCAGTTCATAAAGAAAATAGTTCGAGAGGGTTTTTAAAAATCTGAGGTTTAATAACACTTGTAACTCTCAATACTCAGAAGAATTCTACAAAAAAACAAAAAATAATGTTGTCTAGAAAAGACCATAATTTACTTGTTTCTTCTCTGTTTAGAAATAAAGAGTCTCCACTCATGAGGAACCCAAATAACACGAAGTAATTGTATGGATTCAGGGACGAACACGAACAGGTTATTATTATCTTGAAGTTAGCCTAGTCTACAAACGTGCCCGGCATGGCCAGGTAGGTTAAGAAGTTTTACTCGTAATCAGAGGGTCGCAGGTTCGAATCCCCCGTCACATCAAACATGCTTGCCCTTTTAGCCGTGGGGGCGTTATAATGTGACGGTCAATCTCACTATTCGTTGATAAAGGAGTAATCCAAGAGCTGGCGGCGGGTGGTGATGACTAGCTGCCTTCCCTCTAGTCTTACACTGCTAAATTAGGAACGGCTAGAGCAGATAGCCCTCGAGTAGCTTTGCGCAAAATTCAAGAAAACAAAAGAAACAAACAGTCTACAAACGAACCCAGACTTTAAATCAGATTGGTTGTGGTTCTTTCAATATAAAAACATCACTATATTTCGCTTGGACAAAACGGCTCACATTTAAAAAGAAAACAACTTCCAAAGAACAGATTCAAATCTCAGAATGTGTGGAATATAATTTTCCTTGAAGTAAATCCCCTCTCCAGTGATGGAAGTACAGAAAGGTCGACATTATCCACGACTTTGTAGTCTTCTTGTTGCTTTAATATTTCATTTTTTGAAAAAAAGACAATAAGGACCGGCTTAACGTGTGGTTCCACGTCTTACCCTATGAATATGACATGGTTTTACCAAAACCACAAGAATATTTTCAAAGTTATAACAGACTGTAAGTAAGTATGAGGACATGAATGATAAAAACTTACACAACTTGCTTTTGGTGTAAATTCCATGAGGTTATTTTCCAACAAAGTAGACACCAGAGGGCGAAGCGTCTATGTTATAATTTTGTGGAAAGCTTTCTATCAATTTATATTCCAGAAAGTTGATATAGTATAAAACATGTGAAAATACAGCTGTCAAATAATAATATATCTTATAATTTTAAAGACATCACATAATAACACGTGTTACAGGATTATATCTATCACATTATTATATATCTTACGTGATCATAGATATCAGTTTATGGTATATCTTACATGATTGTTGCTATCACATCATGATATATTTTACGTGATTGTTCATGTCACATGATAACATATCTTACATGATTGCTGATATCACATTATAATATATCTTACATGGTTGTTGATATTACATGATATGTTACGCTTGTTCATGTGAAGCTGCACAAGACCCATCGTTAGGTTGAACTGAGTTAATAACCACCCTCAGGATATAACTAACTGTTATAACCTTCTATAATAACTGTTGTAATCTTATATAATAACCTGTTATAACTTTGCATGACAATCTTTTACAGCTTCATATAATAACCTGTTATAACCTAATAAAACTACCCGTTATAACCTGATATAATAACCCGTTATAACCTTACATAATAACTGTTATAACCTTACATAATAACACGTTATAACCTTACATAATAACACGTTATAACCTTACATAATAACTGTTATAACCTTACATAATAACACGTTATAACCTTACATAATAACTGTTATAACCTTACATAATAACTGTTATAACCTTACATAATAACACGTTATAACCTTACATAATAACACGTTATAACCTTACATAATAACTGTTATAACCTTACATAATAACTGTTATAACCTTACATAATAACACGTTATAACCTTACATAATAACTGTTATAACCTTACATAATAACACGTTATAACCTGATATAATAACTGTTATAACCTTACATAATAACACGTTATAACCTTACATAATAACTGTTATAACCTTACATAATAACTGTTATAACCTTACATAATAACACGTTATAACCTTACATAATAACTGTTATAACCTTACATAATAACACGTTATAACCTGATATAATAACTGTTATAACCTTACATAATAACACGTTATAACCTCATAGCTCCAAAGTTGTTGTTTTCCTTATTTTACGGGAATCCAAACAATCAGTTCTTCCCCAACGACCCTACATGCTAACTGTTATGTGTCCGGATTACAAGTTAACACATTTTTAGCTTAACTTATTGCCTTACTTAAAGAGGCCTGTATTGGCATAGCGGTATGTCTACAGACTTACTGCACTAGAAATTTGGTTTCGATACCCGTGGTGGGCATATTGCAGATATTCCATTGTGTAGTTTTGTGCTTAACTGCAAACTGCTTAACTGTTGGTTTGTCACAGATAACTTATTGTAGAAGTTGCTCTAAGCAACAAACAAAACAATATTGTAATAAACTGCTTACGTAATTATACATGAAATATCCGTATATTCAAGTTCTAGATTCAATAATCTATATATTTGTGTATGAGGTATTTATATTTTAGGCTTAATAATCCATATATTTATTCAAAAGTAACTGATCCTACAGCACTAAACGTTACGAATGGGGAGATTTTAAAACATAGGATAAAAATGGCGTGTTTTTCGTTTTTCAAAACCTGGAGTATAAGTTACTTAAGCTTCATCGTCTCTTAGGGTATGTTACCAGTTTAACGATTAACATGTAGAAAATATTTCCAGTTTCAAAAGACATAAAACATTTTTTTCGTAAAATCATTCTTCTGTCACTTTCCTGTTGTTCAAAATAATAAACACACCAATGGAAAAAGAGAGCACAATCCAGGTTGTTTAAAATATTAAAAAGGAAAGGATAAAAAATGTCAAAACGTGAGAATCAAAAAACTCCATTAGGCCATACACACGTCATTATAAACAGTAAAACGTGATTTTATTTTTTTTACCGTCTTATTGGAAGGTCACAAAAACACATAAGCCAACATAAGACATGAAGTGAATAGTTCTAAAGTGTAGTATGAGACTAATAGTATATTAGCATTTAATGTCGAGTATGACACTAATAGTCCATTAACATTTAATGTCGAATATGATAATAATAGTATATTAACATTTAATGTCGAGTATGACACTAATAGTATATTAACATTTAATGTCGAACATGGTAATAATAGTATATTAACATTTAATGTCGAACATGATAATAATAGTTTATTAACATTTAATGTCGAATATGATAATAATAGTATGACAAGTTAGCCACTTGTCATAACCCGCCGTCTGCACAACTCTTCTTGACCCGAAAGCGAAATTAATTTTCACAAGCTCTGACCTCGGACCTGCGTATACATAGCCCAGAACTGACAGCAAATCTCTTTGAGATGGTTGATAAAAACCTCAAATTTTCATTTGTAATCCCTACATTTGTTTTTCATATTTTGTCTTGTCCATGAATAAGCTTTGTAATTAACTCGAAAGGTCAGTTAGAAAACATAGCAGACGAATGCAAGAACAGGTCTAGCATTTATTACAAAAAACAACTAAAATTTAGACAATACAACAAAATCCTTGCCAAAATTGAAAGTGAAAAAACAAACAAAGTTAGAAGATTACAAGTTAAACAAAGAACATACTTTGTTCAAGATTTCGGTCAACTAACCAAATTTCCTCTTTTGGAAAACTTTCTTTCCTTCTACGCACTTAACTTTTCCACTTTTACTCTTGTGGTGATTTCAGTAATTACAGAGGTACGAAAATTATTCAGGGAAAGAAAGACAAGGTTCCAGATAATGGCAACAGGATTCTGTCAGTATTATTCATTTTTTATTGTTTCTTGGAACTATATTGTCCAGAGTGTTGAGTTCTTGAAAATGTTTTATCTTCACACATATCTTTTACCCTTATGTATGCTTAACTAGAAAAAAACGTTTAGGAGCTGATTCTATATACATTATCTAATAAAAACTGGAGAAAACATAACCCTTCAAAAACACACTAGTTTGCATGAACCCGGTAGTAACACAAGTAACCACGAGACAATTGATAGTTATGTGTTAACTGATTAAAAACTCCACCTTAGAATGCAATAAACATGCTAATGAACAAAAAAGAAGTTTGTTTAGAAGGAAAATAATATAAGAAGGCTAAGTAGCACGAGAACTTCAGATGATTTCTACTCTTCATATGTTAAAACAATAAATTTACACCAAGCAATCTGCAAACATGTTGTGGTAGATACAATTAGTTAGGCCTAGCAGAGCAGATATCTACTTCCAAATTTTATGTTTTAAACTTTTCTAAATAGTAGTTACTTTAAAAAAATAGACCGATTCAACAACGAGTTATTACTTTTAATATTCAAAGTATTAGCTTATTTCTTATTGTAATACTCAATATAAAACATATAACAGACTGCTGTCTAAACGTTAAAGAATAAGCAGAATATAACTCAAAATACACTGATGTTTCTCACCTCCTGAACAAGAGAATATTACGTAATATTAATATTTACTTTGTGCTCTATAATACTGAAGGCACAATATAACATCTTTATTTAAAAGGATGGGAAGTTTGGCTTAGCAAGATTTTCTTGTGATTTAGAAACTGCAGAATATTGACACTAATGATATCAAAATACTATCATAGTCTGTGTTCGACTCCTCAAGCGTATAATAGTATAATAATTCAAATTATTCAGGTGATCGTACTTAACTGGTGTTAAAATGTAACAATAATTAGTGATAAAGTTAAACAACAGAACGAGGTATCATATTCAATAGTCACCATACACGTAGTAAACAGTTACCATGGAAATTATTAATCATTACCACATACACTATCGAAAATTACTACATACATGGTAAGTAGCTACCACATACATATTTAACAATTACCACACATATAACTACCATGTACATAGTTAATAGTTACCACACATGTAGCTACCATACACATAGTTAATAGTTACCACACATGTAGCTACCATACACATAGTTAATAGTTACCATACATATAGCTACCATACACATAGTTAATAGTTATCATACATATAGTTAATAGATACCATGCATGTAGCTACCATACACATAGTTAATAGTTACCGTACATATAACTACCATACACATAGTTAATAGATAACATGCATGTAGCTACCATACACATAGTTAATAGTTACCGTACATATAACTACCATACACATAGTTAATAGATAACATGCATGTAGCTACCATACACATAGTTAATAGTTACCATGCATGTAGCTACCATACACATAGTTAATAGATAACATGCATGTAGCTACCATACACATAGTTAATAGTTACCGTACATATAACTACCATACACATAGTTAATAGATAACATGCATGTAGCTACCATACACATAGTTAATAGTTACCATGCATGTAGCTACCATACACATAGTTAATAGATAACATGCATGTAGCTACCATACACATAGTTAATAGATACCATGCATGTAGCTACCATACACATAGTTAATAGTTACCATGCATGTAGCTACCATACACATAGTTAATAGATAACATGCATGTAGCTACCATACACATAGTTAATAGTTACCATGCATGTAGCTACCATACACATAGTTAATAGATAACATGCATGTAGCTACCATACACATAGTTAATAGCTACCGTACATATAACTACCATACACATAGTTAATAGTTACCATACATATAGTTAATAGTTACCATGCATGTAGCTGTCACATACTTTATTTTATACCTGTTTCAAGTGTTAATATTGTTATTTAACCTTTTAACAGATCTAATTAATTATCAATTTTATCTTTTCTCACTTGGAACAATCACTGTACACTTTGTTTCGAGATACAAACGAGAATTATCAATGAAATATAACACAGTTTTGTTTTAATGTGACATCATGTTTTTTACGTGGTTTTACTAAACTTTAAAAGAAGAAACGAATCATATAGACTTAACGAATATTTTACATCTAACGAAGCTCTGTGAGTACAAGTCAGTAACTGAAACAACACAACATTCTAACACCATCTTCTGATGTTAGTCAGGAAAAACTGCAGGAAACTTCTGTATCAGAAAGTCTCTAGTTATCGAAGAAACTATTGTTAGTTAGCCATCAATAAGTTACAATTATCTTCAGCAAGAAAATTATGTGTTGTATAGTTAATTATATCAGAATGGCGTTTTGGTTGCTTTATTCAGGGCATTAAATGTTTTCTGTGTTTAATATGTTACTAACACGTTGTTATCCCTTTGTTCTCTCGTGAAGGGTTAAAATATTGGTTTGTCACACAAACATGGAGTTAAAAGACGTTTGTTTTGTAGTTGGCCCCCCAGTGGCTCAGCGGTATGTCTGTGGACTTACACGCTAAAATTCGGGTTTCGATATTTGTAGTGGGCAGAGCACAGATAGCCCATTGTGTAGCTTTGTGCTTAATTCAAAACAATAACAATGTTTTGTAGTTCGTAAGAAAAAACAACAACAAAGAAAGTGGTTAATTTTCATTTTTTTTTGGTTTCTTCAAAACCGTTGTTTATTGGGCACCGATACAGGTTATATAAGTTTTTTGAATAATTTGACAAATAAGAAAATTTTTAAAGAATTATATAAACCGATATCATCGACACGGCTTCACAATGAACGTACTTTTCAATAAATAATTTGTGGTGTTTATTTAAACCATGTTTCACAGTTGTAAGCGGCTTCACAATGAACGTACTTTTCAATAAATAATTTGTGGTGTTTATTTAAACCATGTTTCACAGTTGTAAGCGGCTTCACAATGAACGTACTTTTCAATAAATAATTTGTGATGTTTATTTAAACCATGTTTCACAGTTGTAAGCGTGACAAACTTTTCAGTTCTGTTTAACAAATACTGGACTCTTTTCCACTAAACAAAACATTCTGAAAATGTATAGACTAATCATTAGAATGGCCGGTGTCGAAAATAACCAGTTTGTCCTAATTATTCTTTCCTAATTTTCAAGTAATAGATCTGTAGAAAGAGCTAATGAACATTCTTCCAACCCACACACCTCTCTGATAGAATAATTAGGTGTGACTCGTACTCTTTCAACGTACTCACAGCTGTATGGTACAAACAGTGATACTTTCAACGTACTCACAGCTGTATGGTATAAACAGTGATACTTTCAACGTACTCACAGCTGTATGGTACAAACAGTGATACTTTCAACGTACTCACAGCTGCATGGTATAAACAGTGATATTTTCAACGTACTCAAAGCTGTATGGTACAAACAGTGATACTTTCAACGTACTCACAGCTGCATGGTATAAACAGTGATATTTTCAACGTACTCAAAGCTGTATGGTACAAACAGTGATACTTTCAACGTACTTACAGCTGTATAGTATAAACAGTGATATTTTGAGCGTACTCACAGCTGTATGGTATAAACAGTGATATTTTGAACGTACTCACAGCTGTATGATATAAACAGTGATACTTTGAACGTACTCACAGCTGTATGGTATAAACAGTGATATTTTGAACGTACTCACAGCTGTATAGTATAAACAGTGATATTTTGAACGTACTCACAGCTGTATAGTATAAACAGTGATACTTTCAACGTACTTACAGCTGTATGGTATAAACAGTGATACTTTCAACGTACTCACAGCTGTATGGTATAAACAGTGATATTTTGAACGTACTCACAGCTGTATAGTATAAACAGTGATACTTTCAACGTACTTACAGCTGTATAGTATAAACAGTGATATTTTGAACGTACTCACAGCTGTATGGTACAAACAGTGATACTTTCAACGTACTTACAGCTGTATGGTATAAACAGTGATATTTTCAACGTACTCACAGCTGTATGGTATAAACAGTGATATTTTGAACGTACTCACAGCTGTATGGTATAAACAGTGATATTTTGAACGTACTCACAGCTGTATGGTACAAACACTAATACTTTCAACGTACTTACAGCTGTATAGTATAAACAGTGATATTTTCAACGTACTCATAGCTGTATGGTACAAACAATGATACTTTCAACGTACTCACAGCTGCATGGTACAAACAGTGATATTTTCAACGTACTCACAGCTGTATGGTATAAACAATGATACTTTCAACGTACTCACAGCTGTATGGTACAAACAGTGATAATTTCAACGTACTCACAGCTGTATGGTACAAACACTAATACTTTCAACGTACTTACAGCTGTATAGTATAAACAGTGATATTTTCAACGTACTCATAGCTGTATGGTACAAACAATGATACTTTCAACGTACTCACAGCTGTATGGTACAAACAGTGATAATTTCAACGTACTCACAGCTGTATGGTACAAACACTAATACTTTCAACGTACTTACAGCTGTATAGTATAAACAGTGATATTTTCAACGTACTCATAGCTGTATGGTACAAACAATGATACTTTCAACGTACTCACAGCTGTATGGTACAAACAGTGATATTTTGAACGTACTCACAGCTGTATGGTACAAACAGTGATACTTTCAACGTACTTACAGCTGTATAGTATAAACAGTGATATTTTCAACGTACTCACAGCTGTATGGTATAAACAGTGATATTTTCAACGTACTCACAGCTGTATGGTATAAACAGTGGTATTTTGAACGTACTCACAGCTGTATGGTACAAACACTAATACTTTCAACGTACTTACAGCTGTATAGTATAAACAGTGATATTTTCAACGTACTCATAGCTGTATGGTACAAACAATGATACTTTCAACGTACTCACAGCTGTATGGTACAAACAGTGATATTTTGAACGTACTCACAGCTGTATGGTATAAACAATGATACTTTCAACGTACTCACAGCTGTATGGTACAAACAGTGATATTTTGAACGTACTCACAGCTGTATGGTACAAACACTAATACTTTCAACGTACTTACAGCTGTATAGTATAAACAGTGATATTTTCAACGTACTCATAGCTGTATGGTACAAACAATGATACTTTCAACGTACTCACAGCTGTATGGTACAAACAGTGATACTTTCAACGTACTCACAGCTGTATGGTACAAACAGTGATACTTTCAACGTACTCACAGCTGTATAGTACAAACAGTGATATTTTCAACGTACTCACAGCTGTATGGTACAAACAGTGATACTTGGAACAGAAAATATTTGATGTATTGTTAAAATTAATTCACAGATTTAAAAGTGTTACATATACTTACCAACAAATATAAATATAATAGTTGTGTCTGTTGTATGTCCACGTAACTACTAGTGTATATAAATGTAATAGTACTGACTGTTGTATGTCTATGTAACCACTTGTCTATATAAATATAATAGTTGTGTCTGTTGTATGTCCACGTAACTACTAGTGTATATAAATGTAATAGTACTAACTGTTGTATGTCTATGTAACCACTTGTCTATATAAATGTTATAGTACTGTCTGTTGTATGTCCACGTAACTACTAGTGTATATAAATGTAATAGTACTGACTGTTGTATGTCTATGTAACCACTTGTCTATATAAATGTTATAGTACTGTCTGTTGTATGTCCACGTAACTACTAGTGTATATAAATGTAATAGTACTGACTGTTGTATGTCTATGTAACCACTTGTCTATATAAATATAATAGTTGTGTCTGTTGTATGTCCACGTAACTACTAGTGTATATAAATGTAATAGTACTGACTGTTGTATGTCTATGTAACCACTTGTCTATATAAATGTTATAGTACTGTCTGTTGTATGTCCACGTAACTACTAGTGTATATAAATGTAATAGTACTGACTGTTGTATGTCTATGTAACCACTTGTTTATATAAATATAATAGTACTGTCTGTTGTATGTCCGTGTAACTAGTATCTGTATAAATATATTATTATTGTCTGTTGTATGTTCATGTAACTACTTATCTAAATAAATATAATAGTACTGTTTGTTGTGTGTGCATGTAACTACTTACATATGTATATAGATATCTTCTATCGACTGGACGAGTACTCTAGCTAGTTATTTGCCTGTATATGTGCGCGCGGATTAATAGTTATTATTATTACGTATTTCATAAACAGAGTATCAGTAGATAAAACAACTGTAATATCTGAGAATGTTCGTGTTTTATCTAATGTAACATAATTAAAAGGACAGTATATCACTAAAGAGTATAAAACAGCAAACCGTGCTGTTCTTTTCCTGGTAACGTAATATAAAAACAATATCTGCTTTTGCTTTTTACAAACAAATTACAATATTATATAATATTACACATCCATCACTAAACAGATGTCCTTCCTTTCAGCGCTAAGCTTAAAGGATTTATAACTCTAAAAATCGGGTTTCGATACCCCAGGTGGCTAAAGCATTAAAATACCACTTTTATCTCAGTATCAAACGCTAACTAACCACGTGCTATAATACGAAATTTGAATAAATTTCTCCTTTTTTTATTTAAATCCAGTTTAAAATATAATGTGTTTATAAAAAGTGCATTCATCTTTATTTTCATAACCTGTAGGCTGAATTTGAAACATTTGTTTTATTCCTTACGTTGTGAAACAAAACCGAAACCAACTGAAAACACCCATCAACCTAGCAAGGTCCATAGTTTCGTCAGTATAATGTTCTAGAATCTGTATTGTGTTTTATACGTGATAATAGAAAAATGTCAGTCAGTTGTCAGAGTTCTATTGTTCCTAATATTTCCAGTGGACCAGTTCTTGTTTTTTTGTCTTTACTTTAATGACTTTTTACATTTTTGAAAGACAAACAACAGAAACACAGACTTTGTATATTTTTGGAGCTACTGTTTAATTATATCCGTCTTCAATTATCTTGAATTTGTGCTGTAATGAACGACTTTTCTGGAAAACGTATTTTATCTTTATATTCCTCGAGATTGGAAGTGGCCCAGTGGTTACGGTCCTTGTACTTTGCTACGAGAACTCACCTGCACTTTGAGGACGTGTGCGATATAAGGATAACAGTCAAATCCCAATAGTCAGTCAGAGAAAGGTTGCTGAAGAATCGACAGTGAGTACTGTTAACTAACTGTCTTCCTTACAGTCAGCGCATCAGTTCAATACCACTGGTGGTTGTGATACCAGCTCAATATTCCCGGTGGTTATGACATTTCTGGTGGTTATGATCTTTGTTCAATATTAGTGGCGGTTATGAATTTTGTTCTTTATTTCTTATGGTTATGTATTGGCCTAGAAGTGTTAAGATAACGTTATTTTTAAGGTCACAAACTAAAGACATGTTGTCTCCCATTAAATAGGCGATAGGTATGGAAACTTACGACATTAAAATTAGAGATTCGATTCATCGTAGTTTACAGAACTCAAACGGACCGTTGTTACAGTTTTGCAATAAAAACAGGACTGGTGTTTTAGGCGATCGACTTCACAGGTCACGAGTTCAAATCTCATCACCGAAGATGCTTGGCCTTTCAGCCGTTAGGGAGTTATTATGTGATGATCAATCCCATTTTCTGCTGCTAAAAGAGACTCTCAAGAGTTGGTAGTAGGTGGAGTTGACAAGCTACCTGCTACATTAGCGACATCTAGCGTAGATAAGCCTCAAGTAGCTTTACACGTAACAAAAAAAACAAAGAATTACTAAAGTAAATAACATTATAATGTCTGTCTTCCAATGCCACAACACGTTTAAAAACGTAAAATCATTATAAATTTCGAGTATGACTTATATCTATAAACAAAATATAAAAACGTTTGCTCCAAATATTCGAAAAAAAAAACACTGTCGAAAGAAAACAATGAGTTGTATTCGACGAATGTGCCATAAGAGAAACAAGGACACATTTCACGTGTAATATAAAACTAGAATAAACACAATTAGAAACATGTAAATATATATATTAACATCATTTTATAGTATTCTTAGTATCTCCGTGGTGTTCCTTTAATCTTAATATGTTGGCTGGAAGCCACTTCTCTGATTCAACTTATCATTTGCTTCTTTATTTGGGCAATCTGTCAGAACCTTCCTCGGGTCAGTTAATATGGTGAATACACATAAACGTTTAGAAGAAAAAAAGCCTTCTTTTTATCACCAGAAACCTTGAATAGTACATAAAAGGTACTTTAAACCTTCCTGAACCAAATATACGGATGTAAGAAATTTAAAATTAAAAATGGTTTGTTTGAGGTTTTTGGTGAATATACAACGAAACCTATAACATTCTTAGTAATGTGGTGAGAACAGTTCAACTTCTGGTCTATTATCTTTCTTTAACCCATTCAATACATACCCACTGTTTTTAACTCATCCAATATCCTTCCAGGGTTCCATACCCTCCAGCATTCTTCCACTACTTTAGACCCACTATATCTTTTCATTGTTTTAGACTCTCTAATACCACTTTATTGATTCAGCCCCTCAAATATTCTTCATCATTTTCATGTTCCAGGGGTGAAAACACTTAGATTGAAATGAACAACTTCATTATATAACGATTTGATCTATATTTGTATATCTTTATTTGATCCAATAATCAGTTTAACAGACACACTGCCCATGTACATTATTTGATCCAATAACTAGTTTAACAGACAAACTATCCATGTAAATCATATGACCTTAACACCAGTTCTACAGACATTCTACTCATGTACATTATTTGACCTTAACACCAGTTCAGCAGTCACACTACTTATGTACATCATCTGACCTTAACACCAGTTCAACAGACACTCTACCCATGTACATCATTTGGTCTCATCACCAGATGTCCGGACATATTGGTTATTTCAGCAAGACAGTTTTCCAAACTAAATCTTTCAATCCTATAATGGTTTACATGAATATTCGCCCAGAAGGAGACATTGTTGTTGAATAAAACTAGAAATTGTTTCCAAGATTGTTAATGTTACTCATTGTGTAAGTTTGCAAGTTTTCTTTACTTAACGGATGAGATTATAGGTCATGATTAGGTTAATCCACTTCTTCGTTTAATGTAGAATAACAAAATATTATTTAAAACATTTACTTTAAATTCGTATAATTTGCCATCAAGACCTAATAACTGAACTGGAAAGAGTAAATCAGTCAAAACTCACTGCAGGAAAATCGTTGTTTATTTTCCACTAAAATATGTACAAGGAAAAAATGTACCACTTGAAGACTGGAAGGAAAATTTATCTTGAACAAACCACAGAAAGGGATGGCGTTGTTATTACTTTTGGACTATGTTCCGCTTTTACCACTTAGTGGCATCACTGTTACCAGACAGGGCGATCCCTGGTGAAAGACAAACAGAAAAACAAATAAGAGATCGAACAATGAACGTTTACTAAACGTGAGTTTTAAGGTGTGTTGAACAAACGGTGTACTCTATTATTCTTTTGAAAAACACACGTAATTACAATATCTAGAATGGTGCTAAATAAATACAATTTTACTTGTGAAATAACCACTGCCCAAAGCAACAATTTTTACGCCTACGTAATGTCTTTATTGAATCAAGTATATTTATAACTCAACACGATGACATTTAAATGTAATACCTCAGAACAATAACATGGTGACCGTTTTGTAACAATCCGAAATCAGGGAAACCCTTCTTCATTAACTATTTGTTTTGGCAGAGTAAACTAAAGTAGCTTTGCGTAAAACTTGAAGTAAAAACCGAGTAAACATTTCAAGTATTGTAGTAAAAAACATTTACTCTCTTAGTGAAAACGTTAAAACTTCCTCAAAGAACTTCAATATCCGAGAGTTCTACTATTTCTGGTAAAAGAAAAGTACGTTTCATGAGAATCGAATGATAATGGAATTCGTGATAATAGAGTATTAATAATGTTAGAAGCTGATAATGAACGAGATGTATGACTTAAAGTATAAAAACTGACAACGTGAGATGTATGATTTAATATATAACACTGACAATGTGAGATGTATGATTTAATATATAACACTGACGATATGAGATGTATGATTTTATGTATAAAAACTGAAAGCTTGAGATGTATGATTTAATACATAAAACCTGACAACGTGATATGTATGATTTAATATATAAAAACTGACAACGTGATATGTATGATTTAATATATAAAAACTGACAACGTGACGTGTATGATTTAATATATGAAAACTGACAACGTGACGTGTATGATTTAATATATAAAAACTGACAACGTGATATGTACGATTTAATATATAAAAACTGACAACGTGACGTGTATGATTTAATACATAAAACCTGACAACGTTATATGTACGATTTAATATATAAAAACTGACAACGTGACGTGTATGATTTAATATATAAAACTGATAACGTCAGATGGCGCACACTTCAAGTTAAAGTATTTTATATTGTCACTGTTAATCAGTGGATAATTGGTAATACACGTTCGTCATGAACTGGTAACTATTTCATGGTTTCCATCACCTAATCGATCGGTCCCACTGAATCAATCATCATGTAAAGATTTATAAAGCTGTCTGTACTTTGTCAACAAAGATTGAATAAATGGATATACTTACCAGACCTTCATTACAGGAAAATATAACATCCCTTGACACTGTATAACACATATTTGTTACGTCGAATAATAAAAATATAGGTATATGTTTGGATATCGGTCTTGATTTAAAGAAAATATTATTTGTACACACTATTATAATGATTTGTCATAGGAATAAATTTTATGGAAAAAAATCACTTTTTGGTCAACTTCCAACCAAACAGAATAACAACCGTGTGTAATAATGTACAATGAGCTTTATGAGTTATTCTAAGCTAAAAATATCAACAAAATATCTGAAAACTTTAAATAACACCAAAATATAAAAAATAAAATAAAAATATACAAAGGATTTGAGCTGTTAGTAGGTTTAAGGTACGAATTAAAATAAAGTATAACATTAAAGATTTCAACTATTAATAGGCTTAAGGTGGTAATATTCATTACAGTACATAAACTTTTGAGAAACATAAACTGTATAAGATGACATACTACAAATTTTAACATAAAATGTAAAAACGTATCGTAGCTTCACTACAGAACTTTGAAACAAACAACATAAGAACAGAATCGGGAAGATCAATAGGGTTCTTACCCACAAGTGTTACAAGGTTTTCGGTAACCACGACTGCTACCTGCTCCTCCAAACGTAAATGTTGAAACGACTCCTCCTGTTCCTCCTCCATGACCAGCTTGGCCCAAGGCTCCTCCAAGTCCTTTTCTTGCAAACGATTCTATTGCATCGACAATGTCACTTCCTCCTCCGGCACCTCCTACCCAGTCTAGTCCTCCCAAACCTGCCCCTGCTCCTCCACCTGCTCCGAATCCTCCCCCTGCTCCTCCACCTGATCCGAATCCTCCTCCTGCTCCTCCACCTGATCCGAATCCTCCCCCTCCTCCTCCACCTGCTCCGAATCCTCCCCCTGCTCCTCCATCTGATCCGAATCCTCCCCCTGGTCCTCCACTTGATCCATATCCCCCAGCACTGCCTAGTCTTCTACCTGATAAACCACCAGCATCACTCGAAAAGCTTCCACCACCACCACTACTTCCTCCTCCAGACGAGAATGCAAACGCAGTTCCTCCACCACCTTTTCGTCCGCTGAAGGTCCCCACAACTCCTTCGCCATCACGTGTTTTAAACGTTTTGAACGTTGCATGTCCATCCCCATGATGACCAGCCTTCCCCAAACCCCCTCCGGAAGAAGAGACTACCACTCCCCCACCTCCACCTCCCGAAGTTTCATAATCATCACGAGGGTTTTCCCATGACCAAACATCGTGGAAAAGAATTATGAAACTGATACAAATCGTCAGATAGTTTTCTTTGACACCCATCTTTGGTTCAGTTTACCTGAAATATAAAAAAAAACGGTTGTTATATGTCAGGTAAAACTCAGTACCTTATTTCAAGAACACTTTTCGCTCACAAAGTTACGGTTTAGTGTTTGTAAAATAAGTACAAATTTGTTTACTTAGTAAAATGTTTATAAAAGCCACCGATAGGCTTAAATATTTTAAATCACAAAAATATGTCGTTGTTGTTTTTTGCGAATTCTCAAGGGACAATTATTTTAATATTACTGCAAAAATATTATTCTAAAAATTGATAAAAAAACCCATTAATAACTGGATATCAAAAGCAAGTTATAATTAATTAATCTCAAAGCTACTACGACAACAATGTATTCAATATTTTATTAGATTAATAACTGAGAATCGTAGTTAATAAATGATCTCCTCAAACCAAAAGCCTCACCTTCCGATACTAGCTTCTCAAACCTGTTGGAGAAAAAGATAAATTAAATCTCTCTTACTGGGAAATTATTTATAAGGTTTTCACTGGACGATGTATATATATTACCTCGAGTCACGTGAACTTACGTGGTCCGTATCCTGTTCAAATGAAAAAAAAGAATGGAGTCCAAATCTGAGGCGCTTGAGACTTGGGTCTTCCCCAAATTCTCAGAAGTACATAACATAAAAAACGGAACGGTCTTCCAAACATTAGCTCATCATCAAACGTAAGGTTTCTGTTGGTAATACTCGAGATACAAGGTTTTTCCCGACTATCAGAGGGCGCTCTTCCTTTAATACATTAAGAAAGTAATATATGACCTTGGTTTAGTGGTGAAGAAAACCGGTCTGACTTCACACCTCCAGGTAAACCAGTACTCTGTGTGTGTAACACAAACGTTGAAAGATCCCATTTTTAAATAATAACAAAAAATATTTTAGAAGGTATGAGCCTGAAAAAACACATATACTAATATATCCGTTATAATTAACCTCATACTCTTTATTGATTATAGCCAAAGTGACTCATACTAATACATTATTTAAATTTCACTCAGCAGTCTCAATTGATAGTGACAAGAGTGACTGATACTGACACGTTCTTTATAGTTCACCTCACAGTAAGTATTGATAGTGACAAGAGTGACTGATACTGACACGTTCTTTATAGTTCACCTCACAGTGTGTATTGATAGTGACAAGAGTGACTGATACTGACACGTTCTTTATAGTTCACCTCACCGTAAGTATTGATAGTGACAAGAGTGACTGATACTGACACGTTTTTTATAGTTCACCTCACCGTAAGTATTGATAGTGACAAGAGTGACTGATACTGACACGTTCTTTATAGTTCACCTCACCGTAAGTATTGATAGTGAAAAGAGTGACTGATACTGACACGTTCTTTATAGTTCACCTCACAGTGTGTATTGATTGTGACAAGAGTGACTGATACTGACACGTTCTTTATAGTTCACCTCACAGTGTGTATTGATAGTGACAAGAGTGACTGATACTGACACGTTCTTTATATTTCACCTCACAGAGTGTATTGATAGTGACAAGAGTGACTAATACTGACACGTTCTTTATAGTTCACCTCACAGTGTGTATTGATAGTGACAAGAGTGACTAATACTGACACGTTCTTTATAGTTCACCTCACAGTAAGTATAGATAGTGACAAGAGTGACTGATACTGACACGTTCTTTATATTTCACCTCACAGTAAGTATTGATTGTGACAAGAGTGACTGATACTGACACGTTCTTTATAGTTCACCTCACAGTGTGTATTGATAGTGACAAGAGTGACTGATACTGACACGTTCTTTATAGTTCACCTCACAGTGTGTATTGATTGTGACAAGAGTGACTGATACTGACACGTTCTTTATAGTTCACCTCACCGTAAGTATTGATAGTGAAAAGAGTGACTGATACTGACACGTTCTTTATAGTTCACCTCACAGTGTGTATTGATTGTGACAAGAGTGACTGATACTGACACGTTCTTTATAGTTCACCTCACAGTGTGTATTGATAGTGACAAGAGTGACTGATACTGACACGTTCTTTATATTTCACCTCACAGAGTGTATTGATAGTGACAAGAGTGACTAATACTGACACGTTCTTTATAGTTCACCTCACAGTGTGTATTGATAGTGACAAGAGTGACTAATACTGACACGTTCTTTATAGTTCACCTCACAGTAAGTATAGATAGTGACAAGAGTGACTGATACTGACACGTTCTTTATATTTCACCTCACAGTAAGTATTGATTGTGACAAGAGTGACTGATACTGACACGTTCTTTATAGTTCACCTCACAGTGTGTATTGATTGTGACAAGAGTGACTGATACTGACACGTTCTTTATAGTTCACCTCACAGTGTGTATTGATTGTGACAAGAGTGACTGATACTGACACGTTCTTTATAGTTCACCTCACAGTGTGTATTGATAGTGACAAGAGTGACTGATACTGACACGTTCTTTATATTTCACCTCACAGTGTGTATTGACAGTGACAAGAGTGATTGATACTGACACGTTCTTTATATTTCACCTCACAGTAAGTGTTGATAGTGACAAGAGTGACTGATACTGACACGTTCTTTATATTTCACCTCACGGTAAGTATTGATAGTGACAAGAGTGACTGATACTGATACGTTCTTTATAGTTCACCTCACGGTAAGTATTGATAGTGACAAGAGTGACTGATACTGACACGTTCTTTATAGTTCACCTCACAGTGTGTATTGATTGTGACAAGAGTGACTGATACTGACACGTTCTTTATAGTTCACCTCACAGTGTGTATTGATAGTGACAAGAGTGACTGATACTGACACGTTCTTTATATTTCACCTCACAGTGTGTATTGACAGTGACAAGAGTGATTGATACTGACACGTTCTTTATATTTCACCTCACAGTAAGTGTTGATAGTGACAAGAGTGACTGATACTGACACGTTCTTTATATTTCACCTCACGGTAAGTATTGATAGTGACAAGAGTGACTGATACTGATACGTTCTTTATAGTTCACCTCACGGTAAGTATTGATAGTGACAAGAGTGACTGATACTGACACGTTCTTTATAGTTCACCTCACCGTAAGTATTGATAGTGACAAGAGTGACTGATACTGACACGTTCTTTATAGTTCACCTCACGGTAAGTATTGATAGTGACAAGAGTGACTGATACTGACACGTTCTTTATAGTTCACCTCACGGTAAGTATTGACAGTGACAAGAGTGACTGATACTGACACGTTCTTTATATTTCACCTCACAGTGTGTATTGACAGTGACAAGAGTGACTGATACTGACACGTTCTTTATATTTCACCTCACAGTAAGTATTGACAGTGACAAGAGTGATTGATACTGACACGTTCTTTATAGTTCACCTCACGGTAAGTATTGACAGTGACAAGAGTGACTGATACTGACACGTTCTTTATATTTCACCTCACAGTGTGTATTGACAGTGACAAGAGTGACTGATACTGACACGTTCTTTATATTTCACCTCACAGTAAGTATTGACAGTGACAAGAGTGATTGATACTGACACGTTCTTTATAGTTCACCTCACGGTAAGTATTGACAGTGACAAGAGTGACTGATACTGACACGTTCTTTATATTTCACCTCACGGTAAGTATTGATAGTGACAAGAGTGACTGATACTGACACGTTCTTCATAGTTCACCTCACAGTGTGTATTGACAGTGACAAGAGTGACTGATACTGGTACGTTCTTTATAGTTCACCTCACAGTGTGTATTGACAGTGACAAGAGTGACTGATACTGACACGTTCTTCATAGTTCACCTCACAGTGTGTATTGACAGTGACAAGAGTGACTGATACTGGTACAGATTTATTGTTCCTTACAAAATAAGGTAATAACGAGTGATGATAAGCAACCTAGTTAGAGCCCACATGTGTCTAAAGAAAGTTCGTATATAACTAACACTTTTACTAATAAAGCAGAAGACAATGTTTTTAGGTTAAACTGAAGATTATCTCAGTAGGAAGAAACGATGTTCTCTGCTTTATTTTAATAAAGTTTCTAGTATCCATACCAGCAGTATTTTGATATTTTTTCAATCATAAACAATATTAATTTGTCAGAATATAATAAAAAGTAAAAAAAGTGAATAAATGAATCATCAACCTGGAATAGTTGTAAAAATGTAAATAAAATAAAATGAGGTAAACATAATATTTCACTAGAACAGTTGATACACAAAAAATAACAAGGATACAGCTAAACATAATATTAAACTAATACGGTTGTTACATTACAGAATAGAGGTAAACATAATATTACACAAGGATAATTGTTACAGTGGAATTAACAACGATAGAGGTAAACATAATATTTCACTAATACAGTTCGTACATTGCAATTAACAAGGATAAAGGTAAAAAAACATTACACTAGGACCGTTCTTACACTGTTCTTAACTAACAATCATATAGATGAACATAATATTACATTAGAACAGTTGTTACACGGTAAATAAAAAGAACTGCGGTAAACATAATACTACACAAAGAAAATTGTTACATTGTGAATAGCAATGAAAAAGGTAAACATAATATTTTACTAGAACAGTTATTACAATGTAAATAACAAATATCGAGGTAAACATAAAATTACGTTTAAACAGATGTTACACAGAAAATGAGAAAGATAAAGGTAAACGTAATATCACACCAGAACAGTTGTTATACCGTAAATAGAAAAGAGACAGGCCACATAATATTTCACTGGGACAGTTGTTACACTACAAATAACAAGGATAAAGGTAAACATAATATTACACTAGACAGTGGTTACACTGTAAATAACAAGTATAGAAGTAGACATAATATTACACGAGTACCGTTGTTACACTGTAAATAAAAATGATACAGGTAAAATAATATTACACTTGAAAAGTTATAACATTAGAAATAACAAGGATAGAGGAAAACAAAATATTATACTAGAACAGTTGTTACACTGTAAATAACAAAGCGAAAGGCAAACATAATATTTTACAAGGACATTTTTTACACTGGAAATAACAAGAATAGATGTAAACATAATATTGTACTAATACGAATGTTACGTAATAAATAACAAGGATAGATGTAAACATAATATTACACGAGGACAGTTGTTACACGAAAAATAACAAGGACGGAGATAAACATAATATTACACTAGGACAGTTCTTACATTATAAATAGCAATGATGGAGATAAATATAATATTGCACTTTAAATATTTTACACTGTTAAAACAGAATAGAAGTAAATATAATATTACATTGGAACAGTTGTTATACTATATATAACAAAGATGGAGATGAACATAATATTACCCTAGGACAGTTGTTACACTATTAATCACAAGTATAGAGGTAGACATATTATTTCACTAGGACAGTCGCTACACTTTAATAAAAAAGGATATAGGTACACATAATATTACACTACTACGGTAGTGAAATTATAAATAAAGAGGATAGCGTTTAAACATAATATTACACGAGGAGAGTTCTTACATTGTAAATAACAAGGATAGAGGTAAACACAATATCACACAAGAACAGTTGTTACACTGCAATTAACAAAGTAAAAGTAAACATAATATTACACTAATTCGGTTGTTACATTGTAGGACAGAGGAAAACATAATATTCCACTAGCCCAGCTCTTACACTCTAAATAACAAGGATAGAGGTAAACATAATATTACACTAAACCAGTTGTTACAATGCAAATAACAAGGATAAAGTTAAAAATAATATAACATTAGGACCGTTGTTACACTGCAAATAAAAAGGGTACAGGTGAACATAATGTCTCATTGAGATTGTTTTTACACTGTAAATAACAAGGATAGATGTAACCATAATATTACACAAGAACAGTTTTTGCACTGTAAATAACAAGGAGAGAGGTAAACATAGTATTACACTAAATTGTTACACTGCAAACAACCAGGATAGAAGTACAGATAATATTACAAAAGAACAGGTGTAACAATGTAAATAACAAGGATAGAGGTAAATATAATTTTACATTATTACAGTTTTCGCACTAACTGACAAAGATAGAGGTAAACAAAATATTTAACTAGAACAGTTGTTACACTATAAATAATAAGCATGTAGGTAAACATAATATCACACTAGAACAGTTGGTATACTGAAAATAACAAGGAGAAAGATAAACATAATATTACACTAAAACGGCTGATACGTAATAAATAACAAAAATAGAGGTAAACATAATATTACACAGAACAGTTGGATCTATGGAAATAACACGGATAAAAATAAACATAATATTACACTTGGACAGTTGTTACATTATAAATAAAAAGAGTAGAGGTAAACATAATACTACATTATTACAGTTTTCGCACAAATTTAACAAAAAAAAGGTAAACATAATATTACACTAATACTGTTCTAACATAATAAATAACAAGGGTAGAGGTAAACGTAATATTCCACGAGGACAGTTGTTACACTAGAAATAACAAGTATAGAGCTAGATATTAGTACACTAGGACAGTTGATACACTAGAAATAACAAGTATAGAGCTAGATATAATATTACACTAGGACAGTTGTTATACCAGAAACAACAAGGATAGAGCTAGATATAATATTACACTAGGACAGTTGTTACACTAGAAATAACAAGTATAGAGCTAGATATAATAGTACACTAGGACAGTTGTTATACCAGAAACAACAAGGGTAGAGATAAACAAAATATTACACTAGGATATTTGTTACATTATAAATAATAAGGATAGAGTTAAGCATAATATTACAGGAGGACAGTTGTTACACTGTAAATAACAAGAATAGAGGTAAACATAATACTACATTATTACAGTTTTCGCACAAATTTAACAAAAAAAAGGTAAACATAATATTACACTAATACTGTTCTAACATAATAAATAACAAGGGTAGAGGTAAACGTAATATTCCACGAGGACAGTTGTTACACTAGAAATAACAAGTATAGAGCTAGATATTAGTACACTAGGACAGTTGATTCACTAGAAATAACAAGTATAGAGCTAGATATAATATTACACTAGGACAGTTGTTATACCAGAAACAACAAGGATAGAGCTAGATATAATATTACACTAGGACAGTTGTTACACTAGAAATAACAAGTATAGAGCTAGATATAATAGTACACTAGGACAGTTGTTATACCAGAAACAACAAGGGTAGAGATAAACAAAATATTACACTAGGATATTTGTTACATTATAAATAATAAGGATAGAGTTAAGCATAATATTACAGGAGGACAGTTGTTACACTGTAAATAACAAGAATAGATGTAAATATAATATTAAATTATTACAGTTTTTGCACAAATTAATAAGGATAGAAGTAAACATAATACTTCACAAGAACAGGTGTTACACTAAAGATAAGAACGATAGAGGTAAACATAATATTACACTAATACGGTTCTTACGTGATAAATAACAAGGATAGTTTTGTTTAGTTTGTTTAGAATTAAGCACAAAGCTACTCAATGGGCTCTCTGTGCTCTGCTCACCACCGGTATCGAAACCTGATTTTTAGTGTGTAAGTCCGCAGACATACCACTGTGCTACTGGGGGGCATTATAACAAGCATAGAGATAAACATAATATTACACTAAAACAATTGTTGCACTGTAAATAACAAGTATAGAGGTAGATATAATATTACACTAGGACTGTTGTTACACTGTACGTAACAAAGATAGAGGCAAACATACTATTACACTAGAACAATTGTTGCACTGTAAATAACAAGTATAGAGGTAGATATAATATTACACTAGGACTGTTGTTACACTGTACGTAACAAAGATAGAGGCAAACATACTATTACACTAAAACAGTTGTTACACTGTACGTAAAAAAGATAGAGGCAAACATACTATTACACTAGAACAGTTGTTACACTGGAAATAACAAGGATATAGGTAAACATAACATTTCACTAGGACAGTTATTACACAGTAAATAACAGATACACAAAAACACAATATTACACTACAACTACTCTTTAAATTACAAAGAAAGAGGTAAAAATAATATTTCATTATGACTGTTTTTACATTGTTAATAACAAGGATAGAGTTAAGAATAATATTATAGTAGAACAGTTGTTTCACTGCAAACAACAAGGGAAGAGGAAAACATAATTTAAACTACAACAGTTTGTACACTAGAAATAACAAGGGTTGAAATAAACATAATATTACACTTGGACAGTTGTTACATTATAAATAACAATGATAGAGGTTAACATAATGTTACACAATAACAGTTGATACAGTGTAAATAACTAGGATAGAAGTAAACAAAATATTACACTAGAAGAGGTGTTACACTGTAATTAACAAAGCTAGAGGTAAACATATTATTACAATGAAACGGTTGATACGTAATAAATAACAAGGATTGAGGTAAACATAATATTACACGAGAACAGTTGTAACATAATAAATATCAAGAATAAAGGTATACATAATATTACACTCGGCCAGTTGTTACACAGTAACTCAGATGGAAAGAGGTAAATATTATATTACACAAGGACAGTTGTTACACTTGAAATAACTGGGATTGAGTTAAACATAATATAACACTAGGACAATTGTAACATTATAAATAGCAATGATAGAATTAAACATAATATTACACTAGAACTGTTGTTACACTGTAAATAACAAGAGAATAGGAAAACATAATATTACACTAGAACAGCTGTTACACATTTTATATAACAAGAATAGAGGTAAACATAATATTTCACTAAGACAGTTGTTACACTATAAACAACGAGAATATAGGTAAACATAATATTACACTAGAACAATTGTTACACTGGAAGTAATAAGTATTGAGGTAAACATAATATTACACTAGGACATTTTTACATTATAAATAACAAGAATAGAGGTAAAAATAATATTGCATTAGAGCAGTTGTTACACTGTAAATAACAAGGATAGAAGTAAACATGATATCTTTCTAGGACAATTGTTACACTGTAAATAAAAAGGATATATGTAAACATAATATTACACTAATACGGTTGTTATATTATAAATAACAAGGATAGAGGTTAATATAATATTACACGAGAACAGTTGTTAGATTGAAAATAACGAAGACTGAGGTAAATATAATATTACATTAGGACAGTTCTTACACTGTAAATAAAAAGGATATAGATGAACACAATAATGCACTAGAACCGTTGTAGCTCTAAAATAACAAGGATAGAAGTAGACATAATATTAAACTGGGAAAGGTGTTACACTTTAGATAACAAAAATATAGGTAAACATAATATTACACCAGTACGGTTACTACATTATAAATAAAAAGGATAAAGGTTAATATAATATTACACGAGAACAGTTGTTAAACTGGAAATAACATGGATAGAGGCAAACATAATATTACACTATACAGTTGTTACTCTTTTAATAACAAGGATAGTTGTAACCAGAATATTACTCAAGGACAGTTGTTACCTAATAAATAACAGGAATAGAGGTAAAGATAATATTTCACTAAGACCGTTCTTACGCCGTAGATAATAAAGATAGAGGTAAACATAATATTACACTAGAATCGTTGTAGCACTGCAAATAATAAGGATAGAAGTAGATATAATATTACACTGGGACAGTTGTTACGCTTTAGATATCAAGAATATAGGTAAACATAATATATCACTAGGACTGTTGTTACACTGTATATAACAAGGATACAGGTAAACATAATCTTATATTAGAACAGTTGTTACACGGTAAATAACAAGAGATGAGGAAAACATGAGATTACACTAAAACAGTTGTTATACTTTTTACATGCAAAAACGGCTCGTTTGGGTTCAGAAAATATTTTAAATAGAAGAGCGAACAACCTTTGTGAACCTGATGATGACCGAAGAAGGTCGAAACGTTGTTCGCTCTTCTATTTAAAATATTTTCTGAACCTAAACGAGCCGTTTTTGCATATAAAATTCTCAACAAGTGGGTTTCTCGACATCACTGATAGTTGTTATACTGTATATAACAAGGATGGAGATAGAATAATATTACACTAATGAGGTTGTTACATGATAAATAACAAGAATAGAGGTCAACATAACATTTCACAAGGACAGTTGTTACACTGGAAATAAATATGATAAAGGTAAACATAATATTACACTAGGACCCTTGTTACATTATAAACAACAAGGAGAGAGTTAAACTTAATATTACAATAGGACATTTGTTGCTCTGTAAATAACAAGGAGACAGGCAAACATAATATCATACTTGGATAATTGTTACATTATAATTCACAGTGAGGTAAATATAATATTACATCAGAACAGTTGTTACACTGTGAATAACGAGGATAGAGAAAGACATAATATTACACTAGGACAGTTGTTACTCTTTAGGTAACAAGAATAGAGGTAAACGTAATATTACACTAGAACAGTTGTTTCACAGTAAATAACAAGGACAGAGTTTAACACCGTCTAAACCAGGACAGTTCTTACATTATAAATAACAAGGATAAAGTTAAACACGATCTTGACAAGGACAGTTCTTACATTATTTTCAACAAGGACAGAGTTAAAGACTAAGTTAAGTAATAAGAACATTTCTTACATTATAAATAACAAGGTTAGAGTTAAACAGCGCCTTAACAAGGACAGTTCGTACATTACAGATAACAAGAACATAGTTAAACAATTCCTTCCACAAGAATAGTTCTTACATTATAAATAACTATGTCAGAATTAAACACGGCCTTACACTAGGACAAATTTATTCTGGAAATAACAAGGATATAGCTAAACATGGTATTATGGTAGGACAGCTCTTACACTGGAAATAACCAGCTGAGAGTTAAATACGTCCTTACAATAGGACATTTCTTACAGCGGAAATAACAGGAGAGATTTACATTCCATCTTACAGTAGGATAGTTTTTTACATTATAAATAAGAAGGACAGAATTAAACACGTCCTTACAATAGGTCTATTCTTACAATGGAAGTAACGAGGATAGAGTTGAACACGTCCGTACACCATGACAGTTTTTCTCTACTCTATTGTTGCTAAAAGTTGAACCTTCTGTTTAGGCTTATCTTAAACCTAAAAACAAAGTATGATACAAGCAGTATATTATATATATTTACATCTTACAGGTAATCACAATGATAAGGAACATTACTATTTGTTATTCTGGTGATTCTAAAAAATGCAACTATCTGGCACACCCTTGTGTAAATTAATTGCAACAAATAGTCATTTTAGAATACTTTCAGCATGGCGGCCGGTTTAGGCTTGCTGGACCCACTGATTTCCTTCAATAGTCATTTTTTGACACAGACGGCAACATTAGTTGTGTTTTGCAGTACGGTCGATCTATTTTTGGTATATAAGAGGAAATTTTGAAGAATATTACGTCATTTGAAATTGCGTTAGAAGGACAAGGAGACCAGTCAAAAACAACTTCTTACCAACTTAATGAAAAAAACGGTATCAATGGGGTCTGAAATACAAGAACTGGACGCAAGAACAATGGAGGAAGGTGTTATTCAGTGATGAGACTCATTTCTTTGTACAGGGTCAAAGAGGTCTGCATGTTCACATATCTCCAGGTGAGAATCTCACATTAAACAGTTCGTAAAACATTCCTTGAAGAAGATGTTTTGGGTTTTTTTCAGCTACCATGGCGTCGGAGTCTTACATATTGTAGAAGGTATAATGCAAGGATCACAGTACATCGAACTTTTGTAGAGAAGAGTCGTTCCAGAATTAAAAAAAGAGAATTCCAGATAAATCTGGCATTTTTCAGCAAGATCTGGCTCCATGCCACATATCGAAACTTGTGAAGAATTTTATGACTACAACACAAATAAAAGTGCTGGACTGGCCTGGAAACTCTCCGGACTTAAATCCTATTGAAAATCTTTGGGCGATTTGTAAAGAAAGTCTCTGGGAGAACATTGTACCACAAAAGATTAGCTAATTGAGGTCATAATTGAGGTGTGGTACCACGATCCAAAAATTAGTAAAGATTGCAGTCAACTCGTGGACTCGATGCCAAAGCGGATTAATGATCTTCTGAAAAATAAAGGTGGTCATATCATGTATTAATTTGTGAGTAATTTTTGGATTCTCAGAAATAAAAGGCAAAAAATTTCCGTCTTATTTCAATTTATTTGTTCAGGTTATAAAAAGGAACTTTACTATCTGTCGTTGTTCAGATAACAATAAGAAACGTTACTATCTGGCGTTGTTCAGTTAACAATAAGAAACGTTAATATCTGGCGTTGTTCGGATAATAATAAGAAACGTTACTATACGTTATTGTTCGGGTAATAATAAGGAACTTTACTATCTGTTATTGTTCAGATAATAATAAGATTACTATACGTTATTGTTCGGGTAATAATAAGGAACTTTACTATCTGTTATTGTTCAGGTAATAATAAGAAACTTAACTATTTGCCATTATTCGGGTAATAATAAGAAACGTTACTATTTGTTATTGTTTGGGTAATAATATGAAACCTTGTTATCTGGTATTGTTTGGGTAGTAATAAGAAACGTTACTTTGTGTCATTGTTCTGATAAAAATGGTGAACCATGCTCTCTGGTATTGTGAATGAAATAACAGAAATATATTATTTTCTGCCTTTACCACAATAACAATAAAATAATGTTTTTCAATCTTTGTTATAGTAATAATTGTCCCCGCTGAGAAAGTGGTAAGAGCTACAATGTTAAGATTCGTTTCGGTGGACATAACAGATACCCGGATGTGACTATAAGAAAACACACGCACAGATATCAGACCCCCAGTGTCAAAACGAATCGTCTCCGGAATGAAACACTAAAAAGCGAGGTTCGATACCGGTGGTAGGTAAAGCGCAGCTTGTTTGTCGTATAGTCTTATGCTAAAATTCAAACAAAAAAGCGATAATTAGAAATGTTGTTGTGTTTTTTCAGTCTTTGTCGAGAAATAATAAAATAGTTACAAATACCGGGGTATGTCAAGTCTGTAACTATTGGTATTCACAAACATTTTGTTTTGTTTTTTTACAAAAGTCACAAAACATCTTATCAGATACGGTAAGCAGGGATATACGTGGGAATCCCGAGATAGGGAAGTGTTTAGAACTGGTGATAGAACACCCTTGCGGCGTACATCAGAAACACTTTATTTATTTTTTGTTCTTCGAAATTGCTAGAGATGTAAAGTACAATTTTATTTAAGAACATGTTCTTTTATGTACACCAGACGAAAACATTATATCTTACATACATATTAACCTGTGTTCCGTTGTCTGCTAAACATTATTTCTTAAATAGATATTAAACTGTGTTTCGTTGTCTGCTAAGCATTACATCTTGCATACATATTAAACTGTGTTCCGTTGTCTGCTAAACATTATATCTTAAATACATATTAAACTGCGTTCCGTTGTCTGCTAAACATTATATCTTACATACATATTAAACTGCGTTCCGTTGTCTGCTAAACATTATATCTTATATACATATTAAACTGTGTTCCGTTGTCTGCTAAACATTATATCTTACATACATATTAAACTGCGTTCTGTGTTTTATGTGTTATGTTTAAGGTGACAGTTTGTTTAAAGTGTTATATTTAAGATGACAGAGTGTTTAGAGTAGTATTTTAAGATGACAGTTTCTATAAAGTGTTATGTTTAAGATGACAGTTTGTTTGAAGTGTTATGTTTGAGATGGCAGTTTGTTTAAAATGTTATGTTTAAGATCACAGTTTGTTTAAATGTTATGTTTACGATGACAATTTGTTTAAAGTGTTATGTTTACGATGACAATTTGTTTAAAGTGTTATGTTTAAGATGACAGTTTGTTTAAAGTGTTTTATTTAAGATGAAAGTTTGATTAAAGTGTTATGTTTAAGATGATTATTTAATTATGTTTAATTATTTTATTATTGACACAGAATTATTATTTTTCTCCACACCTTTAGGTTAGGTCGGTGTACATTCAATATTTAACATTATATTTTTATATTAGTAAGTTGTTAGTATTTAAATAACTTTAAAATATGTTTACCCCCTTTTCTTAACAAACGTCAATCTTTTTTCACAAGAATTTATTTTCAACTGATCTCGTAATGTCTACATGTAACGTTTAAAACATCGTTCTGTTGTATTGTGTGACGTTTGAAACGTTGTCTGGCGTGATCTGAATATCAGGGCACTCAATTCTTGCGATGTTTGACTAGTGAGTTCAAATTTCGTCAGCAAACATGCTCACATTAGAAATCACATCAGAACTCAAATAAAACAACAAAAGCAAAATAAATGGGACAATTACTGTAATAAACTAAACGACATAACTGACCCGAAAAAATTCTGGTCACATCTTAAAAGATTCACAAGTGAAAACACAAACACAAAGAAATATCCTCCACTTGAACATAATAACAACATTGCACGTACAAATAAAGAAATAGCCGAAGCTTTCAAGGATCAACTCCAAAATACATTTAAAACTCACACAGATCCAGAAATGAATACACACTTCTACAATAAAGTCACTAATCACATAGCAAACAATAAACATCAATATGAACCAATATTTCCAGTAAACATAACTGATACAAATACAAGTTCTAACACTGATTTTGAAAGCACATTACTAACAAAGGAAATATCCCTACATGAAATACTAGAAGCAATAAAAAACACCAAAAACAAAGCGCCAGGAGAAGACGAAATACAAGCTATTCTCCTAAAAAACGGCACTCCGAAATTGTTTGACCATCTAAATTCTCTATTTAACTTATCGCTATCCTCAGGATATATCCCAGTTTCTTGGAAGCTAGCAAATATTTTAATGTTCCATAAGGAAGGAAAACCAGCGAATAAACCAAATAGCTATCGACCAATCAGTCTGACCAGCTGTGTAGGCAAAATTCTCGAAAGAATAATAAGTAATAGACTCTCCACATTCCTGGAGGTAACATCAAAATTACCAGAAGAACAGAATGGATTCAGAAAATTTAGACAAACGACAGATCATTTAATAAGATTAACCGAAACCATTATAGATAGTTTCAACAAAAAAGAATGTACAGTCGCTTGTTTCCTCGATATCGAGAAAGCATTCGACACCGTTTGGCACGATGGTCTAAGGTTCCGAATGAATGAAATGGAACTACCGCGAGGAATTATTCGCTGGTTATCTAACTTTCTGGAAAACAGAAAATGTAGAGTAAATGTAGAAGGAACTTTTTCCGAATACTTTACTCCACTAGCTGGTGTCCCGCAGGGAGGGGTGGTTAGCCCTATACTCTTCATCATGTATGTTAACAATATGCCATTGAAGGATCCAAATCATGGATTCTCATCACAGTTCGCAGATGATGTGGCAATCTGGAAAAGTGCTGCAACACCCACGATAGCAGCTACAAACATACAACCACAATTAAATAGAATTAGTGAATACTGTGAAAAATATAGAATTAAAATAAACACAGCAAAAACTCAGCTCGTACTCTTTACGAAATCGCCCAAAACACAGAAAACAACAGTTAGAAATATATATGAATGGCACGCTGCTCCAGATTGCCCAATCAGCAAAATTTTTAGGTCTGACTTATGATTCAAAATTAACTTGGATCAACCATGTCAACGAAATTAAAATAAAATTTGGCGAAGAACCAACTATGTTAGGAGTCTAACTGGTAAACACAGTGGAGCATCCACAGATAATATTTTGAAAATATACAAAACATATATTAGACCAGTAATAGACTATGCAGCTCCAGCATGGGTAACTGTAAGTAATGTAACAATCAAAACCCAAACTACAAAAAATACAAAATGCACTTCTCACAAAAGCATACAGAGTTCCGAGAGCAACATCATCTAAATTCATCCATAATTACTCGAACATACCAATAATATCAGATAGACTCCTAAATATTACAATTAGGTATTTTAACAAAAATTGGAAGAAAAATGATTTGTTATGCGAACTAGATAGGTACCTTATACATGATGAAGATATTCCTAAATACCTCTCCCCAATTAACATATATATTAAATATAAAGAAAAAAAATAAATAAATTAAATTAAAATATGTATGTGTATAAATTTTAAATCTTGTATTTATAATTTACATACTTATGTATTTTAAAATAATAATAAGATTAAAAAAAAAATGCCACCAGCAAGCTTGACTACTGTGAATAAGAGACTATAAATGGACATTGCCCTGAAAAGGACCTAACATAACATCACGAGTTAGGGAAAATATGTTAAGGAAGGAGGAAGAGGTCAAAGTGAACCTGACCCTCCAGGGCAAATACCCAAACACCATCGGAAAGGAAGCAAACATGCTCGCCTTTTCAACCTTGGGGCGTTATTAAGAATCGATCAATCTTACTTTTCGTTGGCAAAAGAATAGTCTAAATTCCTGTAGAGAGGGAGAGCCTTCCCTTTATCACTTTCATGTAATGAATAGCTGACGAAGACAGTTTTCGTGTAGCAAGCTCAACTAACTAAATGGACAAATGTAATATTTCAGTAAAATTCGTTCATTTCTGTTCCATTGCCATCTGTTGAGCATTATATATATAACACAAATAACTCCTATAATTAAAACTGAATTTGATCAGAGATGTCAAATTGAAAAAAAAATCTATTTAATATTTAGACATTTAGAAAGTGATTGACAGTTTTGATATAATAATATCGGTTATTTGTAAAGTACCACATGAATGAAATTCGATATGAATACACAGAACAGTCAACACACGTTTGTTTTGTTTGTTTGTTTTTGCTTGATTTCTGTAACGGAAAGAACAAACACACTGTTTGACAGATTATTGACATAAATCAAAACCAGTTTAATAAAACGTGTTTCTATAGCAGGTTATTTCCTGCGTCCGCTGAAGGGAAGTGAATCCTTCACTTTAACGTTGTAAGTTCTTAGACCTACCAGTTTCCCAGGGGACACAACCTGTTGAATGTTGACTTACCAGTTTCCCAGGGGACACAACCTGTTGAATGTTGACCTACCAGTTTCTCAGGGGACACAACCTGTTGAATGTTGACTTACCAGTTTCCCAGGGGACACAACCTGTTGAATGTTGAAACTTCCATTTTTCTGGCAGGGATGATGAACGTTACCCTTCGAAGCACCTTAGACAAAAGTATTTATAAAGAATTTTTGTTGATGAAATTTCAGGCTAAGCTTTCCCTAATTTTGAAGAAGGAAGGCAGCTAGTCAACACCGCCAAAACTTGTGCTACGTTTAACTAGCGAAAAGCTGGATTAATGATCCGTGATGACAATAAAATGCTGTTAAAGAGAAAAGTTATATATTTTAAAATGGCTGGTATGAGTAGAGAAAGCACTAGTAGAGGAGCGAACCACGTTTCGACCTTTTTCGATGATCGTCAGTTTCACAAAGAAAGAAAGGGTAACTGACCGACAGCTGACCACATGTTTGAAGGGGGTTGTGTACTTAAGCGTAGGAATGTAGAGAGCGTGATTATATGTCGAATTATATTTATTAATATAGGTATAAAGGTGTTCATTTGTATTGGTTTATTTTGGGTTTAAGTTGTTGTATAAGTAAGGCTTTTTTTAATTTTGCGTTTGTTTATGTTTGTTTCTTTATTTAGTATTTTAGTGTTTTCTATGGTTATCTTGTGTTTATTTGACTTGCAGTGTTCGAAAACGTGTGAAGGTGACTTTTTATGTTCTTTGAATCTGGTTTCCATTTTTTCTACTTGTTTCTCTAACATAGAAGTCGTGGCAGTTATCACATTGTATTTTATAAATAATGTTGGTTTGTCAGTGTAATTTTTAAATAGTATAGACCTAAGTTTTGTGCCTGGTTTTTGAATAAATTTGGTATTAACTTGAATGTCATATTATTAGGTTTTGCGAAATGTTGGTTATTTTTCTGCTGATGTCGGGAATATATGGTGTACTACAGTATATGGTTTCGTGATTTTTTGACTCGTGAAATATATTTACTTTTATTGGTTGATTTTGCTTTCTGTTTAGCTGTATGTGTATGATGTTTTCTACGGTTTGTTGAGGAAACTTATTAATGTTGATGAAGTATTGTTTTATTTTGTCTAATTCATCGTTAATTTTATCTGGTGACCATAGTTTTATGGCTGTGTTTATCTGGTTTCTTAGTGAATTGAGTTTTTGTTTTGTTTCATGTGCTGAGTCCCAAGGAATGTGTAGTCCAATAAGGGTGATTTTTCGGTGGATTTTTATTTTAACTGTTTGTCGTTTCTTGTAATTTTGAAATTAAAACATGATATTTGATTGCATTCTTCCTGTTCACATGTGAAGTTAATGTTGGGATGTATAGAGTTAATGTGAGTGAAAAAGTTAAGTATGTGTTCTGTAGATTCGAATCCCGCAACCGTGTCATCTACATATCTGTACCAGTATAGTGGTGGATGTAATGTTGTATTAATTGCTTGTGTTTCAATTTGTGTCATAAAAATATTGGCTAGAACTGGTGATACTGGGTTGCGCAAGCTTAGGCCATTTGTTTGTATATAGTTGTGGTTGTTAAACACGGTTTGTCTTCATGGTGGTGAATTCTATGAGGGTTGCTAACTGGTTACTGGGAATGTCTATAGTTGGGTTAGGGTCTCAGATATAGAGTTCTAAGGCTATCTTGCAGGCTTCAGCAGTTGGAACTTCTGTAAAGAGGGATATAACATCGAAACTGGCCATCAAGGCTTTATGATTAAGTTGATTTTGATTAGACTTGAAATTAAAAGAGTCTTTAATGAATGAGCTGGCTGATGTTACATATTTGGAGAATGTTCATGCTGTGTATTTACCAAGATTGTAATTAAACGATTCATATGTGTACATTATTGGTCGTAATGGACAATCTGGTTTATGAGGTTTGGGAATGCCGTATATTTGTGGTGTGCGTGAGTCAGTTTTACGTAGGTAGGAATAAAGTGTTTGTGAAATTGTGTTGGCTTTTTTCATTTGTAGTAGTATTTTGTTTAGTTGCGTTTCGTGTGTCTTTGTTGGACTTGTGTGTTGGTTTAAATTTGTTTGTGATAACTGCCACGACTTCTATATTGGATAAACAAGTACAAAAACGGAAATCAGATTAAAAAAACACGAAATGTCACCTTCAAAGGTTTTTGAACACTGCAAATCAAATAAACACAACATAACCATAGAAAACACTCAAATACTAAATAAAGAAACAAACATAAACAAATGCAAATTAAAGAAGCCTTACTTATACAATAACTCAAGCCCATAATAAACCAATACAAAGGAACACCTTTATACCTATATTTATAAATATATCCAACATCTAAGCGAGCCCTCTACATTTCTACACTCAATTACACAGTCGCCTTCAAACACGTGGTCTACTTCCGGTGAGTAACCCTTTCTTTCTTTGTGAACCTGACAATGACCGAAGAAGGTCGAAATGTTGTTTGCTCTTCTACTAGTGTCTTCTCTATCCATACCAACCGTTTCTAAAGCTACTATATTGTTACAGCGTGACCGCAGCACGCTCGGAGACAGGACTCAAACCCGCATCCTTAAGATTGAAAGTCAAATATCTTAACTACCAGGTCTCTACAGACACCTCATAAAATAAATTTGTACTTTACCTTGGAATTAGTTAGATAGCCAGCATGCAGCTGTCATAATAGCAACGTGTTGTAAAACACGTGGCATGCGACATTTTTTCTTAATCATCTTTAATAATTTGTTTACAATGATATATCTTTATCAGCTTTAATAATTTGTTTACAGTGATATATCTTTATCAGCTTTAATAATTTGTTTACAGTGATATATCTTTATCAGCTTTAATAATTTGTTTACAGTGATATATCTTTATCAGCTTTAATAATTTGTTTACAGTGATATATCTTTATCAGCTTTAATAATTTGTTTACAGTGATATATCTTTATCAGCTTTAATACTTTGTTTACAGTGATATATCTTTATCAGCTTTAATAATTTGTTTACAGTGATATATCTTTATCAGCTTTAATAATTTGTTTACAGTAATATCTCTTCTTTCAACTTTGTTTAGAGTGATATTTTTCTCCCAACTTTAACGTGCATGGATTATAAAATTTAAAATGGATTACTTAGTTCTGTTTAAATTATTCATGAATACGATGTTCTTAGAGAGAAAATAAAACATGTTAAAACTTCAGTTAAATATTTTAACGTGTTTTTTTTTCTGCATTTTCAGCATTTTTTATGTTTTTATTTTTTGAAGTCAGAAACGAAAAAAATCAGTTTCGAATTCCGTGGTGGGTAGAGCACAGGTAGCATATTGTGTAGCTTTGTGCTTAAGTGGTGGGTAGAGCACAGATAGCATATTGTGTAGCTTTGTGCTTAAGTGGTGGGCAGAGCACAGATAGCATATTGTGTAGCTTTGTGCTTAAGTGGTGGGTAGAGCACAGATAGCATATTGTGTAGCTTTGTGCTTAAGTGGTGGGCAGAGCACAGATAGCATATTGTGTAGCTTTGTGCTTAAGTGGTGGGTAGAGCACAGATAGCATATTGTGTAACTTTGTGCTTAAGTGGTGGGCAGAGCACGGATAGCATATTGTGTAGCTTTGTGCTTAAGTGGTGGGCAGAGCACGGATAGCATATTGTGTAGCTTTGTGCTTAAGTGGTGGGTAGAGCACGGATAGCATATTGTGTAGCTTTGTGCTTAAGTGGTGGGCAGAGCACAGATAGCATATTGTGTAGCTTTGTGCTTAAGTGGTGGGCAGAGCACAGATAGCATATTGTGTAGCTTTGTGCTTAAGTGGTGGGTAGAGCACAGATAGCATATTGTGTAGCTTTGTGCTTAAGTGGTGGGCAGAGCACAGATAGCATATTGTGTAGCTTTGTGCTTAAGTGGTGGGCAGAGCACAGATAGCATATTGTGTAGCTTTGTGCTTAAGTGGTGGGTAGAGCACAGATAGCATATTGTGTAGCTTTGTGCTTAAGTGGTGGGCAGAGCACAGATAGCATATTGTGTAGCTTTGTGCTTAAGTGGTGGGCAGAGCACAGATAGCATATTGTGTAGCTTTGTGCTTAAGTGGTGGGTAGAGCACAGATAGCATATTGTGTAGCTTTGTGCTTAAGTGGTGGGCAGAGCACAGATAGCATATTGTGTAGCTTTGTGCTTAAGTGGTGGGCAGAGCACAGATAGCATATTGTGTAGCTTTGTGCTTAAGTGGTGGGTAGAGCACAGATAGCATATTGTGTAGCTTTGTGCTTAAGTGGTGGGCAGAGCACAGATAGCATATTGTGTAGCTTTGTGCTTAAGTGGTGGGCAGAGCACAGATAGCATATTGTGTAGCTTTGTGCTTAAGTGGTGGGTAGAGCACAGATAGCATATTGTGTAGCTTTGTGCTTAAGTGGTGGGCAGAGCACAGATAGCATATTGTGTAGCTTTGTGCTTAAGTGGTGGGTAGAGCACAGATAGCATATTGTGTAACTTTGTGCTTAAGTGGTGGGCAGAGCACAGATAGCATATTGTGTAGCTTTGTGCTTAAGTGGTGGGCAGAGCACAGATAGCATATTGTGTAGCTTTGTGCTTAAGTGGTGGGTAGAGCACAGATAGCATATTGTGTAGCTTTGTGCTTAAGTGGTGGGCAGAGCACAGATAGCATATTGTGTAGCTTTGTGCTTAAGTGGTGGGTAGAGCACAGATAGCATATTGTGTAGCTTTGTGCTTAATTCAAAAGAAATAAACAAACCTTTCACAAGTCGATACTCAATACATTTTTCGATTAGTACTGGAACTCACTGTACGAGCTTAACAATTACAGATAAATGACTGTGTGAAGGCCCGCCTTGCCAGGTGGGTTAAGGCGCGCGACTCGTAATCTGTTGGTCGCGGGTTCGAATGCCCGTCGCACCAAACATGCTCTCCCTTTCAGCAGTGGGTGGGTTATAATGCGACTGTAAAAGAATTGGTAAAAGAGTAGCCCAAGAGCTGGCGGTGGGCGGTGATGACTAGCTGTCTTCCCTCTAGTCTTACACTACTAAGTTAGGAACGGATAGCGCAGATAGCCCTCGTGTAGCGTTGAGAGAAATTCAAAACAAACAAACAGACTTATGAAATATTATTAATATCTGAGTAAAGTACTTTAAAAGTAAAAGTTACGAGTTTTGGTATCGAACAAAAACCTCCTTTAGCACCGATGAAAGACAGATGAAATGCTGTTTATATAATGTTTGTTTTGGAATTTCGCACAAAGCTACTCGAGGGATATCTGTGCTAGCCGTCCCTAATTTAGCAGTGTAAGACTAGAGGGAATGCAGCTGGTCATCACCACCCACCGCCAACTCTTGGGCTACTCTTTTACCAACGAAAAGTGGGATTGACCGTCACATTATAACGCCCCCACGGCTGGGAGGGCGAGCATGTTTGGCGCGACCCTCGGATTACGAGTCGCGCGCCTTAAAACACTTGGCCATACTGGGCCTCTATTTATATAAATTTCTGACTTTCGAGCCTCAGTGGACAAATTGAGACAAGTATGATAAAGCAAATACCACGTGTAGTTTACGTTATACCAGCTTTTAGGCCCAATTATTGTTTTATGTATGCTTCTGTTAAGTAATTATATCTAAATAACAGCCAGGAAAATGTAAAGTACCACGTTCAGTATCTCATTTAATAAAAAAAAACGTAGCGTTGACTGGGATTAAATGTCTTTTCATGTTTTTTTATTTGACCACTTTTATGTACAGCACAAATACTTCGCATGGAGGACAACCAATATAATTCATTACAGATTAGGTAGTCCCTCTCTTGTTATTAAATTAAGAGTTACCAGTCAAAGTCTCGTGAAATAACCTTGAAGTGATATGAAACGAGTGACTCTCCGAATCAACCGAAACGATAAAGTCTTCTGGTAACCTGAAACAATCAAATCCCAAATAATTCCAGCAAAAATATTAACATAAGGTATTTATGTTCTGTAAATAATTGATGAAGTACCAGAAATACAATATTCTAGGGGGAGCCACTTCGTTTTAAAAAAAGCGTACATGCGTGTGTTTATTCACAGCAAAGCCACAGCGGGCTATCTGCAGAGCTAGCCGAAGGGAATCGAACCCTTGATTTTAGTGTTGTAAATCCGCAGACTTACCGCTTAACTAGCGGCGTGCAGGGTAAATGCATTAATTTCTTTATTTATTTACTATCACCAAGACTTCCATGTTTGACTAAAAATCTTCACGAAAAAAAACGTTTATGAACTGGATTCAGAACATTCTGGTCTTTAAAAACTTTCTAATCTCACTTTATTTTCTGCTTCTATCATTCATAACAACATTTTGGTGTCTTCCGTTTCGTGTTCCATCATTTCAATGATATTATTACCAGCGTCCTCTACAGGGAGAAATACGTATCTTCATATACGTCAGTAATTATAGAATATCTCGTTTCTACAACATGCACATTATAATATCATATCACACGTTGTTGTCCATTATAATGTCATACCACACGTTGTTGTGATATATAATGTCATATCACATCTTGTTCTCTATTACTGAGACAAGTTTTAAATTTATTTTACTAAATGTCTTGTTTTTTATATCTACAAAAACTTAAGAATACTTATCAGGTCATTTTCGAAATAAAATACATCATATCCGTCTTGGTGAAGCTCTGTTGTGTCCCAACACTCGCACCCACCAGGATTCGACCCTGAGTTTAACAAATGAGGAAAATCTTTGGATTCTTTTATACGGAATATATCTACCAGGAACAGGGGAAAAAAAGTCTGACGTGTTAAATTTTATTAAAATATAAAATTTGTATTTCTAAGAGTCGTTCAACACTAGATGTCGCCCTTAACAGTATGTTCCACTAATACTTCTCGGAAATGCTTTCAATGCCCTTCAGATGGAAAACAAAACAAATTATCTGAAAGCTGTCTTTTATCTCTCATGATTGGATAAAGTGTATTACTAAATTAATCAGACAAGATTTATGAATTAAAGAATGTTTAAAGTTCGCCATAACACCGAGAAGTCCTTCATTCTGTCGGAAGGTTAAGTGTAAAACCTCAACTGTTCCAATGAAACGATTATAATAAGCCTTAGTTCGTTCATTTCTCCGAAATGTTAAGAAAAACGTAAATATTACTTTAAAGAATAGGACAGCATAGAAGTTGTCTTCGTTACCTATTTATTTATATTTTAGAAAGTATTCTGTAAAACAAAAAGTTACGGTAGCATTTCTGACCGTTCTGTTAAAACACATTAAAATGTTGCTTTATAACTTCTTATTTATATGTCCTAACACATCTAACACTCTTTCGACACTACGAATTCATCTGACTCAAATCATAGCGAATTTTATTTCCAAATAAACAATTTTAAAATCAGACGTGGTCTGGCATAGCTTGATGAGCTGCAGATCGAAGGGTCCAAGGATCGAGACGTAATCCGCTCTACAATTTATGATTGCGTGATAAGAGTGATAGTCAATCTAATTACCCGGATATACGAGCCGGACAGTGTCCTTGTGACGACAAGTGCTATTGACTGGTCATCTTTTGTCTGATTAGTAGTTCGCTACTAGGGACAGATATATCTGATATTTAAACTCTTCTGTCCAGGCTGTTTAACACGTGCGTAAAAGGTGCGGTTGGAATTCAATGTTCATCTCTCTTCGACATGAGGAATAACTGTTTCCCTATATAATTTCATGTCTTCTTACAACAGTGACTTTTCCATATAATATAAAAGTTATCCGTTACATTTACTTACAAATTATGTTTTTCTCTTCTGTTAGGTAGATGAGCCATACATGTTTTATACTGGCGGCCGGAGGGTCCCTGTATGGCCCATGGGTTAATCCGGTAATGGTTGTAGTCATATTCAGCATGCTAAGAGAATATGTGCCTAGGCAGCGCGTGAGCGTTTTCTATTTGGTTAGACACTTCTGTCACATTCTGGATGGGTATGGGGTGGGAGGAAACAGTTCCAGCTCCTATATAAATAAACTTTCTTCTATATCAACACTTACTGTATGATACGTTAAAACTGGTGATAATACCTCCCTGTGAGAAGTCCGTTTGGGGAAACTAAACCTTCCCGGGATTCTTGTACCCGCCTCTCCTGAATGTGTGTTAGTAGAATCGAAATATTTATAATGAACAAGCTGAAAGAGTTCCGTGAATCACACTAAAAGTTGATATTTATAATTGTAATTCCCGACTTAATGTGTTTTATAAATGACTCTATCTGTTACAGAATGTTAACATGTTTTGACAACATCCGTATTCCATTGATAAATTCTACTTATTTCGGGTTCACCTTCCAGGGGTCAAAATTTCAACTATCTGGTCATCCCCTGCTCCACTGCAGACTTCATGCCCACAGTTTATTACCTACCTTTTGATTCACAGTGAAGCTCGACCACTAACACTCACGTGAGTAGGGACTTTCCCGTCCTATCACAAGACACCTTTCCATCTTGAGGTCAACACTCTGGCCTCTGACTGTAACATATTAATGACTTGAAGAAAAAAAAATCACTCCATTTTTGTAAAACACTTGCGTAAAGAGACTTCTGGGAACTCTTTGATAGGTAATATTCGGTTAAACATCAAGAGGGAAATCACCATTGTAAAGATTTTATCAACGTGTAATGGACGACCAGATAAAGAAGTCTCAATTTACCACAGTTCTTGTTCTTTTCCTCTTTGTTACGCAACATAATTTCCCCACATGTGTTTTGCAGAAATATTAACAGCTTGTTACGTTTCAACTAATATTCTTATCTTCGTTTAACTCAAGCTGGAGCTTATAACTAGAGGTTTCTATTAAACTGAACGAGATCGTGGCCTGTATCGTCAGACTGTATCGTTATGAGCTCAATATTTTCCTATCACACCTTCGTCAGGAACCACATCTTACCTACACGTTCGTTTATCGATAGTCCCTGACGAAACCGTTATAGGAAATAACTGAGTTGACAAAGTTGACTGTTAATATGATGTAACACTAAATAGAGTGCACGTCATCGAAAACGTTCGAAACTTAATCGGAATCCCCAAATTAAGAAAGAAATCATTTGTACAATTAAAAAACCAAAACGGTTTGTAAGTTTTGATGTGGGTTGTGTGGTGTCAAAACGTTTAATACAGGTAGAACCAAAGTTTGTAAGCTTTGTTTGTTTTGGAGACAAAAGACGTTAGCCATTCTTGCACAAAATTCACGTAGCTCCGTTATCCTTCCCGCTCACGTAGCTCAGCCCGACATGGCCAGGTGGTTTAAACACTCGAGTCATAATCCGGAGGTGTCGGGTTTGAATCTCCGACACACCAAGACGAAAAGCGGAAGACTCTCGAAACGTCATCCTCCACACTTGTGTCTCCACAACAGACAGCTGCCGTCCATTCTACAGTTTTATCGCAAATACGCTGCCTAAACAATCTGTCAAAAAACACGTTATGCTATTTACCATGCATGCCGAGGGAAATCGAACTCCAAATGTTTGGGTTGTAAGTGTGTAAATGTAATGCCGATTTAACAGGGGACTCAAAGTTTATGAAAATTCGAAACTACGGCAAACAGTACTGGAACAAATTTGTGTGTTTTCTAACAGCAAAGCCACGTCGGGCTATTTGCTGAGCCCACAAACCCCTGATTTTGCGTTGCAAATCCGAGGACATACCGCCGTACTAGTGGGGGGCACTGGAACAAAATACAACTATGTAAATATTTTGAAAAAGAAAACGAGTACTTTGAATTTGTATCGCAACCCGATTTAAAGCGGTGTAAGTTAGCAGGCATATTATTGTGACACCAGGGGGCGTATGAGTAAAAATAACAACCAAATACGTTGAATAAGAATTAATACGATATGAGTATTTGAAATGTATATTGTAACATTCTTAAATCAAAACAGCAGCTGAGTCTCCTCAACATGAACCTCGAGTTTCATCAATAATGAAAATGTGCTCATGAATAAACCTCTCGTGCTGAAGATTAAATACACACTACCTCTCGTGCTGAAGATTAAATACACACTACTTCTCGTGCTGAAGATTAAATACACACTACCTCTCGTGCTGAAGATTAAATACACACTATCTCTCGTGCTGAAGATTAAATACACACTACCTCTCGTGCTAAAGATTAAATACACACTACCTCTCGTGCTGAAGATTAAATACACACTACCTCTCGTGCTGAAGATTAAATGCACACTATCTCTCGTGCTGAAGATTAAATACACACTACCTCTCGTGCTGAAGATTAAATATACACTACCTCTCGTGCTGAAGATGTAAATATACACCACCTCTCGTGCTAAAGATTAAATACACACTACCTCTCGTGCTAAAGATTAAATACACACTACCTCTCGTGCTGAAGATTAAATGCACACTACCTCTCGTGCTGAAGATTAAATACACACTACCTCTTGTGCTGAAGATTAAATGCACACTACCTCTCGTGCTAAAGATTAAATACACACTACCTCTTGTGCTGAAGATTAAATACACACTACCTCTCGTGCTGAAGATTAAATACGCACTACCTCTCGTGCTGAAGATTAAATACACACTACCTCTTGTGCTGAAGATTAAATACACACTACCTCTCGTGCTGAAGATTAAATACACACTACTTCTTGTGCTGAAGATTAAATACACACTACCTCTCGTGCTGAAGATTAAATACACACTACCTCTCGTGCTAAAGATTAAATATAGTTCTTGTGTCTCTACGCCACCTAGTGGCTCAGTGAATGTGTTAACTACAACTGGTATTAAACCATATACGTACGTGGTAAAGCTTAAATATCATTCTCGTAATTTACGTAACTCCATTGTCTACCCACCTCCGAAGCTCAGCCCGGTACGGCACGGCCAGGTGATTAAGGCTATAGACTCGTAATCTGAGTGTCGAGTTCACGTCACACCACACATGCTCGCCCTTTCAGCCATGAAAGCGTAATAATTTGACGGTCAATCCTACTTATCGTTAGTAAAAGAGTAGCCCAACAGTTGGTGGTGGATGGTGATGACCAGCTGCCCTCCCTCTAGTCTTACACTGCTAAATTAGGGACGGCTAGCACAGATAGCTCTCGAGTATCACTGCGCGAAATTCAAAACAAGTCAAACTAAACCTTGAAGCTCAGTTTGCCCATAGTGTTAAAAACTGGGTTTCGATATCCTCGGGGACACAACTCAGACAGCCTTATTGTATAGTATATGTTTAACTATAAACAAACAAAATATGACTGCAGATAGTCAGATTGGTAAACTTAATATGATCAAGACTGATGAATAATTAAAACCACTAATTTCGATATAACGGTAAAAAAAACAACAAGTTAACGATTTATTTTAAGAACAAGGTAAAAAAGTTTACAGTCTATTCACAAGAGGACGCACCTTGACATCCGGGTACACATAAGAGTCTCTTGTGGTTTTAAAAGGTACTGAAAGTAAGAGCTTCTGTTTGGGAAATCATTGACTGAAACGGGAAGTGGTGCCCATCTGAGGTCATAAAAATGCTCAACGGTCAACGAGAAATGACCCATGGTCACATTTCACTTGAAATAATAAGTCAATGTACATGATTATGGATGGATTCATGCACCCATTTATAAGCGTTTAGAACAACCAACCTTCGTTAATCCAGTAGTTTACAAACAGGTAAATTGTGTTACGTAAATGTTTATTTCGATGAAAAAAAAAGAAAACAAACATCTTACATGTGTTGTTAAACAAAAAACCCCAAATGATTCACCTTTTTCATAGAAACGTTTGTTTTATAGAAAGGTATGTTAGTTTGAGAAAAACAACGAATAATCCAGAAGAAATGACTAATGTTAGCAGCCGTATAAGTCTGTCTGAATTATCAGGTCAGCTTCCCATAACAAAACACTTACCTCTAAATATAACTTGTCATAACACAGCAATTACTAATAAACATAATCAATCCATAAAACAACAATTGTAAATATAACTAGTCCATGACACAACATTTACTTTTAAGTATAACACAGGTATGTCACATAACTCTAACTTATCATAACACAGCTATGTTATATAACTCTAATTTACCATAACACAACTATTTAATAAATCTAATTTGTCATTACAGCACTATTTTATAAATGTAACTTGTTATAACATAACTGTTCTATAAGTGTAATTTGCTATAACACAACTACAGTTTATAAACCTAACTTGACACACCACAACTATGTTTACTAAATCTAACTTGTCATAACACAACTGTTTTATTAACCTAACTTGTCATAACACAACTGTTTTATTAACCTAACTTGTCATAACACAAATTGTTTTCTAAACTTAACTTGTCATAACACAAATTGTTTTCTAAACTTAACTTGTTATAACACAAATTGTTTTCTAAACCTAACTTGTCATAACACAAATTGTTTTCTAAACCTAACTTGTCATAACACAAATTGTTTTCTAAACCTAACTTGTCATAATACGTTCAAGTTATGAAATAAGAATTTAAATATAAACAATTGATCAGTTTTAATACTTTGTTTCATGTTCGTCACTTAAGGTCAACCTCTTATACTGTACAATATCTGAACCACAACTAAAACTAAAAGCAAGTCAATTATAACTTAATAACTTGTTTGGCTTAATTCTACGCAAATATTTCACTACTTATAACCAGCCGATAAATACGAATATATCGAGAGGTAATTTAATCCCTTCATCGTCCCATTGGCTCAACAGTAAGAGTGAAATTTATAACAAATAAATATACAAAACATTGTTATGTAATCTTTTGACCTTGATTTAACATGTTAGTTACTACTATGTTTGTTATATAACAATTAACAACCAATGTTTATTTCTATATTACTTTCTTTATATAAATTAACAAAATGTTACTGTTTCTGTCGCTGGTGTGGTTTTCGTACTGCAAAATATTTTTAAAGCATTTTCTTAGGGTTTCTTGGAGTTGTTATGAATGTTTCCTCATGGTGTCGCTGTGGTTGCTTGTCCCGCAAATAACAAAACCTGCTTGCTGATTCGCTTGTTCTTCTGAGATATAAAATTAATTATAGCTAATCGTTAAGGTTTGTTTGGGAATTAAGCACAAAACGCCCAGTTTTTTTATATATTTAACTACAGTTTAGTGTTATAGTTTCCATAATACATCCTAGGCTTGTAGTTAATTTTATTCTAGAAAATCCTGGCCTGCCTGACGTTAAAATATAAGCCAAATTGTTTGTTTGTTTTTCGAATTTAGCACAAAGCTGTACAATACCGCTTTGCCACTAGAGGGCATGAGCCACACACCCAACGACAATGCAAGTGTTTGGGTTATTTTTGTCCTATATTTAATGTGAAGTAAGACAAAACCAACTTTAATTTTATATTAAACATTAAACTTTCTAAATCTGATTGTTAGTTCTTCACGTGAACAATTCATCTAGAAGTAACCAACAATAAGAGTTAGAGGATTTAATGATAACGATCCTCAGAGAGGGTTTGAAGTTAAATATTGAATTAAACTGCCCTTTGTAGCACGGGGTATATCGAACAAAGTTTCAAAACATAGAATTACTAAATCAAATAAAGAAATATATGAAGATTTTCATAAAGTTTCTCTTTTTTCTTTCATGTTTGGGCCCGGCACCGCCAGGGGGGTTAAGGCGTTCTACCCGTAATCTGAGGGTCGCGGGTTCGAATGCCGGTTGTACCAAACATTCTTGTCCTTTCAGCCGTGGGAGCGTTATTATGTGACGATTAATCTAACTATTTGTTGGTAAAAGAATAGTCCAAGAGTTGGCGGTGGGTGGTTATGACTAGTCTTGCACTGCTAAATTAGGGACGGCTGGGGCAGATAGCCCTCGAGTAGTCTTGCGTGAAATTCAAAACAAATCCATCTTTTTTTACACTGCTAAATAAGGGACAGCTAACGCAGATAGCTCTCGAGTAGCTTTGTGAGAAATTTAAAACAAACAAACTTTTATGTTTATCACCCTTTCTCGAATTATGTTAGGCTGATAACATAAGAATTCTTTAGTAGTTCTAAAATAATATTAACCAAACAGTTAGGTCTCAACACTTTGATTCTTTCAAAGTAATCTGTCTGTAAAGTTTAAAAATATAAGTTTAATGAAACTTCAAAACCGTACACGTTTCAATGACTATATTACCAACTTCAGGTGAATAAACCACGAAGAACACAAGACGTTTCTTATACATATACATAGGTAAACATGAAAGTTCACTTTTATTAATGCCGTAAAGATGTTTTACGAAAATACCACACATAAAAAGGTAACGTTTGGACTTCGTAACAAGTTATTTTTCCTGTTACTTTACTCGGTGTACTAGGTAATCTCAGAAGAAACTTGGACGTGTGCCAAGCGTTTACAGTGAGGTTTTCTTGTTAACTAATCTATAATAAAAATTACCTCTTTAGACACACCGTCGAAACGTGGGATGGTGACGCATGCTCACACGGAAGAAATCTTGCGTTAAACAATGTAAGCAGTTGTAATAATTAAACTTTTTTTGTTGTTGTTTAACGCAACTGAAGATTATTAAGACATTCATATATGTATATAATAATGACCTATATCTTCAGAATAAACGGGTTCGACTGGCGTTATTTGTGTTAATATTGGTTTGGTTTGTTTTGAATTTTGCGCGAAGCTACTCGAGGGCTATCTGTGCTAGCCGTTCCTAATTCAGTAATGTAAGACCTGAGGGAAGGCAGCTAGTTATCACCACCCACCGCCAACTCTTGGGCTATTCTTTTACCAATGAATAACGTGATTGATCATAACATTATATCACTCCCACGGCCGAAAGGGCGAGCATGTTTGGTGTGACGGGGATTCGAACCCGCGACCCTCAGATTTCGAGTCGAGTGCCTTAACCATCTGATCATGCCTGGTCTCGTGTTAACATGATTGTTATCACTGGTAATAACGAAGATGTGCTACTTTTCTATTTTCCTAATTTACCTCACTAACATAATATTAGGTTTTTGAACCAAGTGTTTTAGATTTTTCTTTTATTTAATGGCCTTCAAAACAAAATTAAATCTCTGTGTTATATCGTACAAAATACACTGTTATGTTGTAACATGCAGGTTACCATTACCTTGGTTTCGTTTTGCGGTTTCTCAAGGATACGGAAAAAATCTACGAAACATTTCTAATTCAGCGACACGTGGCCAATCCACCAATAGTCTGGGACTCTCACGTTCCAATTTCACTAATTATTTTGCCTTGAAGCAAGAAATAAAAAAATATTTTATTATTGTGTAATATTTCACACTTTATACGCTGTTTGTATTAACAAATAATACGTCGTCAAGAGTTATAGTTTGCCCTAGTGATCACGTTTTCTCGGAGCAGTTGTTATGACACAGCGAGGTTCAAAACTGTTCTTTTATGATGTCGTGTTTGTTTGACTTTATTTTATGTTGCATGTTTGCAATACAATTCTAATAGCAAATGAGCAAAAACAAAGACAAAAACAAAGCACTGGTGTCAGCCATAATACTTGCCATGTTATGTACCGACGCGGTCTTTCACTTAATACCAAATCTCATTAGATCGGCTTAAATAAGACAGCTTTAACTATAGTTCAACATGCATATAGTGAAAGATATATGATAAATTCTTATGCTATAAACATCGTTTCAACTCTTTATTATTGAAACTACTAAAATAATATATATATCAGAATAATTCGAGTTTATTAAAATCAATGTTGAAAATAATTACTCTGAAAATAGTTTTCCTCTTTTTATTGGGGACCCGGTGGCTAAGGCCCTCGAGTCGTAATGTAAAGTTCACGGGTTTAAATCCCCGTCGCACCAAACATGCTTCCCCCTTCAGCCATGTTGGTGCAATTATGTGATGGTTAATCCCACTATTCGTTGGTAAAAGATTAGCTTGAGAGTTGGCGGTGGTGGTGATGACTAGTTGCCTTCCCTCTAGTCTTGCATTGCTAAATTAGGGATGGCTAGCGCAGACAGCATTTGTGTAGCTTTACGCGAACAAATTGGAAATGTTTATGTCTCTCTCTCAATATTTGACCAACCTTAAACCTAAACTACCAATGTTTTAACGATAAAATAAAGGCTTTAAATATCGATGTAAGTGTATAAATGTATATATATTGAATAGCAACAAGAAAACGGTTTTCGATTCATTACGTTTGCGCAGCGTTCGTCTAGATTTCTGAGACTATAGGTTGAGAATCGGTGCACGTGGTAAAATACGTGCAAGTTGAAACACAGTGAACAATCGTTGTTTCACTTGCTCGAGACCACCAGAAAAAGAGGAAATCTGTCTCCTCGCACACGACTCGTGACGGGAATAATTGTTGATATTTTAAATACAGGTAGTCAAATTTGTACCAAAGTTCAAACATTCAGGGTCTGAGAATATGGTTGTTATTATGTAGATATTGAAACATGAGTTTTACGAAGAAATAAAACAGATGAAATCCAAGTTGTGTAAATATGGTAAATTAATTGTGGAAATGGATGTTATTTACAATACTAGAGAGAAATCATATTAATCTGGATTGACTTCGTAATATTGTTATTGTATCCAATTGTCATTGATACACTATTGTATTGTCGTGGTTATTGTTATTGTATTGTCATTAAACTGTCATTGCTACTAAATCGTTATTGTTATTGTATTGTTATTGTCATTAAACTGTCATTGTTATTATATAGTCATTTTTACTAAATCATCCTTGTTATTGTACTGTTATTGTTGCTAAACTGTCATTGTTATCGTACTGTTATTATTGCTTAACTGTCATTGTTATCGTATTGTTATTGTTGCTAAACTGTCATTGTTATCGTACTGTTATTGTTATTAAACTCTCATTGTTATCGTACTGTTATTGTTATTAAACTGTCATTGTTACCGTACTGTTATTGTTACTAAACTGTCATTGTTATCGTACTGTTATTGTTGCTAAACAGTCATTATTATCGTACTGTTATTGTTATTAAACTCTCATTGTTATCGTACTGTTATTGTTATTAAACTCTCATTGTTACCGTACTGTTATTGTTACTAAACTGTCATTGTTATCGTACTGTTATTGTTGCTAAACTGTCATTATTATCGTACTGTTATCGTTTGCTAAACTGTCATTGTTATCGTACTGTTATTGCTACTAAAATGTCGTGGTTACTGCGTTGTCATTGTTACTAAACTGTCATTGTTTCCGTACTGTTATTGTTACTGAACTGAAATTGTTATTGTAGTCTTTGGAGTGTAAAATTTGATCTGTTTCTTCAATAGTTTTTTATGACCTTTTCGTCCAGTTGTCCATACTGGCCATACGGCTAACTGTTATATGTTAATGATTGTAGATTAGACAGCTAACTAAACGTTACAAATTAAAGATGGCCAGCCACAGTGGAGGTAAAATGTTTTAATAAATAATGTTTTCAAGATGTTTGCTACTGGACGCAGGTCAATCAAAACTATGACTCGCTTCACGTTTGTCTGATATTTGAAGTTACTTAAATCATGGGTGACAAACCTTTTTGAAAGTGTGTGTCCAGATTAGGGATAATCTTCTGAAAAACTTCTCTCACGTGCCATGATAAGTTTTAGCAGCAGATTTTCATTTGTTATTATTTTGAGTTATTTTAAATGAAACATCTTTAGGAATTACATGTTATTACTAACTACAGTAATTCAGAGAAATATAATTCATGAATTATTAATTATTAATATGAATTAATTGTTATTAGGAGGAGTCTTCTTGTTTATTATTATTTGTTCATTGTTTTACTAGTAACAGAAAGCATTTTGTGAAATGATAACACTGTGCACCATAAATTTTGCTCCTGGATAGTATGTGTTATTTCTTAATTGCTTATGTTGTAAAAGCACAGAAAATGGCACATATTCCCTTTAAACTTTCCTTCTGTGACCTGAATAATGAAATTTAGAAACTTATTTTCTGTGTAAAAACAGGCAAATTATCATTTACATAAGGTCTGATTAAAATAACATATGAATCAAGATTTACATGTATGTTATTGTATTGTTATTGTCATTAAACTGTCATTGTTATTATATAGTCATTTTGTAGCTACTCAAAAATGTTTACAAGTGAGTAGTTTTCAAGATTTGCAACTGTAATGTAAATCACTTTCACGTATCAGACCCCAAATACATTCTTGGTATTCGACTTTGTTAGACCAAGATCTCTGATCACGTCATTGAGGTATCTTTGGTTGGGGTAGTATGGGTTTCTTTCACCAGTTGCACCTCTGGTACAGGAAGCTCAGGGAAGTGTGGTACTGGGGCGATGGATGATGTAAGGTCCGGATACATGATAGCAGATGCATTCTTACCAGCCCAACGTTTGGAAGAGTTCACCATACAGAAGAAGCAATTGCTTGAGTGGTAAGTGAGTTCACGCCAAATGTTTGGAATAACGAATTTCATGGCCCTTTTTTCCCCTCTGTATCATCGTGGTAAAGAAAAGAAAAATTGTTATGAAGAATAAATTCATTTAATCCACAACTAATGTATAAGAGGTTTATGCAAAATATATTATATTTTTGATATTTTTCTATACTATTGGAAATTTTAAAAATATATATGTTTTTAAGATGAAACTTTGTAGAATGGACGGCAACTGCCTGCTGTAGAGACAGAAGTTTAGAGGTCGACATTTCGAAAGTCTTCCACCTTTCGTCTTTAAGTCAGTGTGTGTGTATAGGTGCCAATGGTCTTTTATAGTATCCTGGCGGACTGTGGAGAACGTGTTATGATTGGTTGGATTATCAATGTTTCTGATTGGAGGAGAGATTTTCTGTAGATTCACCAACGGTAGCCACAGGTTACTCACCTCTAATCTGGAATCTCTGTTAAGTGAAGGTTTAATAGTGTTAATATAAAACGATTCTTTGATTTTTCCTTTCTTCCACTACACAAGTTACCTATACGGACAATTCAACCACAACAGACAAGCTGTCCACCATCTCTCAAGCTATTCAAACTAGAATACCAAAAATACATAAATTTTCCCAGACAATTTAGGAATACCCGGATAACTTCCCTATACAAGTTGAGACATCGCACCCCCGCAACCAAGTTCATCACAAACCTGTGACATTAACTAAAAATACGTTTAAATACGTGAAGCACTACGACAGACCCTTTTGGCAAATATGTCTTGTTTTAGACTTGATGTCAGACCAGAGAACCAAAGTTGCTCCCCGAAACTTAGAAAGTTGTCTTCTAGGCTCCGAGATGCGCAGTCCCTCTCCAATGAGAATTGGCCATATCTAACCCCTCCATAAGGTCAAGGTAGATTATTCGGCGCCCTGTTCGTGAAAGTGGGTTTTCTCAGGGTACTCCCGTTTTCCCCCACAGCAGAATTATGGGTAATTCTTTACTGTGCCTTCTCTTCATTGCATGCTGAATCCAAGTTAACACACTTCCCTACTCTACCCTATTTACCTACTCCTGCTCGATACGTTAGTTTTTTTTATCCTCACTTCAAGTTAGCTCGCTTCTCCTTTTCTCCTCCAGCTCTCTTGCCTTCATTAGAATTACGCCCGGATCACCCCAAGTCTACCAACAGAAATCTACCAAGTCACTAAATTACCAAGTGTTTATCCTACAATTCCTGATGACTTTTTCATGAGCGGGGCTGAAGAGGAATTGAAGTTTCTGAGCGCCCCTGGTTTGTCTTTGGGATCTCTCCAAAGGTCTTTAAAAGCAAAATTACTACCAAGTCTTAAATTTAAAACTTGTCTTCCAGAATTTGTCTGTGTTGGTGATTCTAGTTTTCTCCCAGTTTATTCTGTGTCCAATTGACGTGGAATGCTCAGAAATGGTTGAATTTTGTGTTTTCACGAATCTTGTAATATCTTTTTGTTCTTTTATTCTTGTCATAAGTTTTCTGCCCATTTCTCCGATGTAAGTATTATTGTAGGAACACAGAATTTCATAGATGGTGTTTTTGAGATTATCTTTGGTAAGTTGATGTTTGTTTTTTACCACAATAGACCAAAAGGTATTGTAGAATATTGACTAGACTTCTATGTTGAATTTTTTGGCTATGCATTTGAGTTTTTCACTGAAATGTTGTAGGTATGATAGGTAAATGGTGGTGACTTCCTGATCTTTTCTTTTTGTCATGGTCTTCTTCAGTTGCCGTCCATTCTATTAGACATATGTTTAAATTTTAAAAGGTCTAAAATTTGTATAATATAAAATTTTACTATTCAAGCAAGCAAAAATTATCCATCTTACTTTCTGGAGTTTTTTTTTGCAACGCTCGCAGGTAAAATCAGGTGCCCAGGGTTTGTCTTGATCCCCGACAGGTATGCTAAAATATGCCTTGCAGGCTTCACACATTTTAGCAGATGCTGTCACAAAGTATTTTGTCGCTCTTGTCTTGATAAGTTGGCCACATACATAGCAGAATGTATCTGGGGAATGTCTGCAACTTCTTGATGCCATCTCTGATAAAATCAGACAGGTCTATGTGCTCACTTAGGTAGCTGGAACTATACTGAAGTGGTGAGTGGTGAGCCCCTGTATATATATTACTATGGAAAGTTCTAGAAAATTATAAAAGTTCTTGAAAATTCTTGTAAGTTCGAGAAAATTCTCTTTCAGATACTCAGCTCTGAATCTACGTGGAATGTTCTGGAAAATGGGTAAATTTGAAAATTTCATTATTCAAATTACAATAGCAAAGTTTGAAGAGAAACTTCGGAATTTCTTCGTGGGACCAAATTCACACCCTAGACTGGAATTTGGATTTCTAATCTGGACTTTTGGACTTTCATTCTAGATCATATTATTAGACACAGGCCAGTACCATTTTGTATTGTAATTAACTTTGAAGGTTGAAACTGAATATCTGTCATTGTTGTTATATAATTAATGTTATATCTGTTACATATATAACAGTTTAGTGTAATAAATTATACAAGCTGTTATCTGTGTTTTTCTGTTGCGTTCAATCCACATAAAACATAAAAAACGTAACACTGACTTCTTTCTCTTTCTTCTTTTCGCGTCGCAGTCTGTTTTTATACTAGTATGCCTACTGTGTTCTCCAACAATCGCGTAACTTCCATATAATTCCAGAGTAATCTGGGCATGTCTGTTTTTGCACGAGACTCGTCAAGACACCAGGCCGACATACATTTTATTTACAGACAAATGATCGATCTACCTAATTCTAGAAATTTCTAAATGTTATTTTAAATGAATAACAACATATTTTATTGGTTTGAACTTCGAAAGCATAATATAAATATGGAAATATAAATAATAGATATGGAAATCCAAACACAACACGATATGGTTGTCGTTTACATAACATTTACATGACATTTACATAACAAGGTCAACCTGTCAATTGGATAATTCGTTTAGATATTTCAGCCCCTGTAGTATGTTCGGTCAACGTTACCCAGTTAACCAGTTCTTCGCAGATTTTATTACCCCTATAAAATCGAGTAATAATGGCTAGCCTAGCTAGCTGACGATGTAACATCAGTGCTCTCATTAAGACAAATGGAAAGGAACTTACATGAACCAATACCTTTTGTTAGCTGTTCTGCTATGTTTGTTTTCATCTTTAATATTTTATCTTTTATTGTGTTTCTACTCACTGGCGATTCCTTAATGCACTGAACATAAAACGGAAAACCGTCAAAAAGGAAAGAAGCAATTCTAGTCATGATTCTTAAATAAATTCATCACTAAGTGGTTTTTTTTTTGTTGATTAATAATATTTGAAATCTTAAAACTAGCGGAAACTAAGTTGGAACTACCTGAAACAGATTTCATCAAAACATTTGACTTCATGTTGTTGTTGACTTTTCTCGAGAAATGTGTTATTTTTGTTCTTATTGACCCTTATCACAAAATCACTTATGAACAGTTCGTAACGCTGCTTTACAAAGGAAGCCCTGCACCCCACTATAAGATACATAATACTTTATCACACTTTTTGATTGTGTGAACTTTTTCAGTCCACGATTTTTGAACATCTCTGCTCCTCCTTCGATTTGAACGTTTTTGTTTCTTTGCTGGTTCAGCTGACATTCTGACAAGCTGAAAAGGGTAAATACAATTTAAGAATGTGTCACCAATTAATTAAATACGATAACTTAATTTATCGAAACAGCAGGTGATAGTTAATGTTATTGATATAAAAGTAAATATGTAATTAACTAACTGATGAAACATATACGCATGCCCCGTCAAATAACATAATTTTGACATATATCTACTGTGGAAAAATAAATGTATATTTACCGTTATTACCACTAAATATCCAATATTAACTCAGAAACAACAGAAGAAAAATATAAACAGAACGAAGCCAATACCAACAGTTTAGTTCTATTTTTACTAGAATACTGGTGTTTACACTGGGTCTGCGAAAAATTAAAAACATGTAATCTGCTGTCACATGTTCCCGCAACTGAAAACTGGCGTCATGACGGCATGAAATGTCTCCTGTGAACATTTCTCACTGCTCCCGGGTTGGAAAAAAAATCATTACTTCTGCATTTGTCAATAATGATAATCGTTATATATATATTTATTTATTGTAGGTTAACGTTAGGGTTTAAAGAATTACGAGGCGGCACTGCATGCCGCGTGCCAGAAAAAAAATTGTGACTGCCACAGATTCGCCATCACTACTCTAGAGCCATCACTAGGCTTGTGTGTAGTTCGTGTTTGAATGAAATTAAATCTTTCTTAGATATTTTGATCAAACTGCATAGCCCCTATATTTAGCTCACTTTCTGAAATGAGACTTGATTTCGAATTAGTTTATTGGCTTCTAAAGCCATTCGGAAAGTTTGGTACACGTGCACAGTACAATGCTTATTTTAATTATCCTGTTATTTCCTTAATATTGTTTTCATAGAAACGCACAATACCAGGACGGAACAAATACCATACATCATAAATATAATAAAACATACAACTTGTTCTCTATATCAGCCAAAAGTTCATGACGTAATTTTCCAGTTCACTTAGCTAAACATATATTAAACAGAATGCTAGGTCAATGGAAATCAGGTGAAAGATTCAGTCCTTTGAACCATTCTACAGTCAAGAGTCTACGTGGAAAGATGAGAACATTGTTTGAAAAATTAATTAAATGGTCGAAAAAAACAATTTAATATGACGTCAAACAGTGGGCGGAAAATAAATTTACTTGGTCTTTCTTGTTTTCCTGAAGGTTTATTGGATCAGTAACAATGTAAAGTAAAACATATTGTTAGAGCTTCTTTTCTATTCTACAACTGTATACTTTATGTAGTATTGTTGTAAATATTGTTTCTTAGTCCTTCCGTGTTATATCTTTAAGAAGCTAAGCAGGTAAAACAGCTTTTAATAAAGATATAGAATACAAAAATACAATACAGATCATTAACATAACAATATAGATCTGTAATATCACAATAATGAGTATTAGACAGGCAGTAGCACTTCCTATGTATTCTAATTTGAAATGTCAATGGCAAGTTTTATTACATCAAACAAAAATAAAAGATGTCATCTGTTACTTCAGCAGTACACCCCGCTTGTACAGTAGTATGTCTTTGGATTTTCAACGCTAACATCAGGGGTTCGATTTTTTTCGATTGGCTTAACAGATAGCCCGATGTGGCTTTGCTATAAGAAAACTCAAACACACATTTCTTCAGTGACATATGATACGCAATCTACTGTGTTACTTAGTCAACAACAGATGAGACACGATCTACTGTGTTACTTCATCAGTGACAGATGATTCACAATCTATTGTGTTACTTTGTCAACAACAGATGAGACACGATCTACTGTATTACTTCATCAGTAACAGATAAGACACTATCTACTCTGTTACTTCATCAGTGACAGATGAAACACAATCTGTTGTATTAGTTCATCAGTGAAGGATAAGACAGAATCTACTGTGTTACTTCATAAACGACAGACGAAACACGATCTATTGTGTTAATTCATCAGTGACAGATGAGACACGATCTACTGTGTTACTTCATCAGTAACAGATAAATTTTATTGGCATTATTAATCAACCAGTATATCAGAATCTGTCCTTGTGTTATGTGTTGTTTCACGTATTATTTTGTTGGCGTTGTTTTATTAATCGACCAGTATATCAGGATTTGTCCTTGTTACCTGTGTTATGTGTTGTTTTATTAGCTTGTTAATCTGAAATTACCCCCAAAATATTATTCAGCTAAGCCTTACGATATATCACCTTTTATCTTCTTCTGCCCTCCCATGGAACAGTGAGAAGCCTATGACCTTACTAAGATAAAATCCGGGGTTTGACTTCCCTCGGTGGACATAGAAAAAACTGTGTGAAACAAAACTTAACTCATCCGTCTGTTCATGTTATACTGCCAGAAACGTATCTCTCCTTTTCTGTTGCTTAGCTTTATTCAAATGAAATAATTGGGTGGAATATTTCTGATTAACAACGTGTTTGATTTTCATATTAACAAGCTAATGTCAACAACAATTTTCTACTTCGATGACCTCAAGACATAGTTTTTAACCAATGTATTTCCATGGCCAGCCCGAGACAGCGAAAAATTGCTAGTGATATCACATTGTCCAATTCTTCAGACTTTATGAAATCAGAAAACCTTGGATAATAATTGAAACCGTGGCCTTAAGAGACATGTTACCACGGTTACTTAATAAACTTGCCGAACGTCATATAAAAGCCAGCTCAATAAATCCGCCTTTGTTTTATATTAATATTACTTTCTAGTTTATCACTACTTTAGAGCCAGTAATCAGTCTGTGTCATGGTAACAGAACATATGCAATTATTTGCTAACGTAATTTTAATGTCTATTTTATCGAGAATCTGGTACTTGTGTGTTAAACGAAAAGCAAAAACCATGTTCATTGCGTTTAAAACGAATAATAAACAAAGCTTGTTTTGTTTCTAGGTGTAATTCACGAGCCACACTGTTTTCAGTTAATATCCCAAGGAACTGTGATGTTTTCCCTAATAAAACTCAATAAACCATCGTATTTCTGTTTCCTAGTTTAATAATAATGCCTGCCCCCCGCTAGTACAGCGGTAAATCTACGGATTTGCAACGCTAAAATCAAGGGTTTGATTCCCCTGGGTGGGCTCAGCAGATAGCCCAATATGGCTTTGCTATAAGAAAACACATACAAACACACACAATAATAATGCCATAACATACGTGGGATGGAACCCGCTTGGATAACCCAATTTTAGTTAGCACTAAACACTTCATATATCTCTGCAGGACGTTTCACTTGAAACAATTGTTACAATAATAGATATATCTCGACTCAAGAACATTTTCCTTGAGATAATTGTCAAAGTAGGAGATGTATCTCTACACAGCAACGTTTCGCTTGAGACAATGATTACAACAGCAGATATATCTCTACACAGCAACGTTTTGCTTGAGACAATGATTACAACAGCAGATATATCTCTACACAGCAACGTTTCGCTTGAGACAATGATTACAATAGCAGATATATCTCTACACGACAACGTTTTGCTTGCGACAGTGGTTACAATAATAAGTGTATATTGGCGAAACAATATTTCACTGGAGACAATAAAGGATGTTTCTCCACAACGTTTCGCTTTAGATAAGTGTAATTGTACAGGGTGTTTCAAACAAAAACGTTTCGTGTGATAATACAGGCCGTTTAGAGGCTGATAATTGAGGTTAAAGTGACCAATATAACAATTTTTGACAATGGAACGACCAATAGGTCATAATTTGATACACCTGGGTGTTAACGTATCATCAAGAGGGCTATGAGCTATTGTTTAGGTTTCTTTTCTATGTGAGAACTTCTATTTATCCGTGAAAAGTTATGTATTTAAACAATTTTAAAACATCGTGGAGCCTTCATTTGTTTATCTGCTCTTTCTTTAACTCAAGAAGACTGTTGCTTTCTCTCGAACATACACACAAACTTCTTCAACTGAATAGCCTTACTGAACAGGCTTACTGAATAGCCTTACTGAATAGGCTTACTGAACAGGCTTACTCCTCCATATCTTTTGCTTTGCTTGCATGAACTCGCAATATTCACCTATGAAAGGACTTTACAAAATCTTTTTGTGTCGGCAAACTTTCATTTCCGTTCTGTTGTGACAAGAAGAGAATAAATCATTTCTTCAATAAATGGAACAATTTTAAAGTCAGAGGGCGCTGTGAACGACACTTTGACTCCAGAGAAGAAGTCAAGAAGCCAAAAAGTATGGAAGTTTGATTTGTCAACAGAACTGTTTCTGTGTATGTGATGTAGTCTCGATATTATTTAGAGTATTCGAAAAGTTTCTGTATTATCTAAAGTATTTGAACACTTTTTGTATGATTTAAGGGATCAAAACATTTTCTGCATTATTTAAAGTATCAGAACAGTTTCTGTATTATTTAAAAGATCAGAACATTTTCTGCATTATTTAAAGTATCAGAACAGTTTCTGTATTATTTAAAGTATCAGAATATTTCTGTATTATTGAAAGTATCAGAATATTTCTGAATTATTGAAAGTATCAGAACACTTTCTGTATTATCTAAAGTACCAGAACAGTTTCTGTATTATTTAAAGTATCAGCACAGTTTCTGTATCATCTAAAGTATCATAACAGTTTCTGTATTATTTAAAGTATCATAACAGTTTCTGTATTATTTAAAGTATCAGAACAGTTTCTGTTATTTAAAGTATCAGAACAGTTTCTGTATCATCTAAAGTATCATAACAGTTTCTGTATTATCTAAAGTATCAGAACAGTTTCTGTGTTATTTAAAGTATCAGAACAGTTTCTGTTATTTAAAGTATCAGAACAGTTTCTGTATTATCTAAAGTATCAGAACAGTTTCTGTTATTTAAAGTATCAGAACAGTTTCTGTATTATCTAAAGTATCAGAACAGTTTCTGTTATTTAAAGTATCAGAACAGTTTCTGTATTATCTAAAGTATCAGAACAGTTTCTGTTATTTAAAGTATCAGAACAGTTTCTGTATTATTTAAAGTATCAGCACAGTTTCTGTATTATCTAAAGTATCAGAACAGTTTCTGTATTATTTAAAGTACCAGAACAGTTTCTGTATTATCTAAAGTATCAGAACAGTTTCTGTTATTTAAAGTATCAGAACAGTTTCTGTATTATCTAAAGTATCATAACAGTTTCTGTATTATTGAAAGTATCAGAATATTTCTGAATTATTGAAAGTATCAGCACAGTTTCTGTATTATTTAAAGTATCAGAACAGTTTCTGTTATTTAAAGTATCAGAACAGTTTCTGTATTATCTAAAGTATCAGAACAGTTTCTGTTATTTAAAGTATCAGAACAGTTTCTGTATTATCTAAAGTATCATAACAGTTTCTGCATTATTTAAAGTATCAGAACACTTTCTGTATTATCTAAAGTATCAGAACAGTTTCTGTATTATTTAAAGTACCAGAACAGTTTCTGTATTATCTAAAGTATCAGAACAGTTTCTGTTATTTAAAGTATCAGAACAGTTTCTGTATTATTTAAAGTACCAGAACAGTTTCTGTATTATCTAAAGTATCAGAACAGTTTCTGTTATTTAAAGTATCAGAACAGTTTCTGTATTATCTAAAGTATCAGCACAGTTTCTGTATTATCTAAAGTATCAGAACACTTTCTGTATTATTTAAAGTATCAGAACAGTTTCTGTATTATTTAAAGTATCAGAACAGTTTCTGTATATTAACAATCCACCTACCGGTGCCTCTCCAGGTAGGAAACAGGGTATCGATACCTGTGGTGGACAGATCACAGGTACTATATTGTGCAGTTTTGTGCTTAACTTCATACAAAGAAATAAAACAAACTATTTAGCGTCAAGCTGTGTAGATTACCATTCTAATGCTTGGTTTGATTTTCACTGTTCGAAGAGTCTTCATCCAAGAGTTATATTCGATTAAGATATTATAATAAGTCTTAACACAACTGATCTGATATACAATGTTTCATAGACCGTTAATACATTCGAATAGATCTGGTTACGTAGAACTAAGACTGAATATTTTTGTTCACAAACAGCTTAGTTTTATTAATCTTTAGAAAATATGGAGTTGTGTAGGTGTTGAACCTGGAGTCTAACCTATACTTTCCCATAGGGTTTTAGGATAATCAACTCTTCCTTTAGGGTGAACTTGAACGAGAAACTTGCCAGCCCAGCTGCTTAACACGGCATCTTTATAGCACAGAACCAAGAAGTTATATTTCGCACTTTAAATAGTATGGTCCAACTTCTTTTCAAGCAGAAATAACAGGAATCGTTGAAGCCTCCTGGCACACTTTAACGATATAATAAAAGAAACTGCTGATGTCTGATTCACAAGTGTTTTTGGAACCGAATCTGGTGAGGCAGCATGTCCATAGATGTGTTAACTTGAAAAGAAAAGGTATTTGTTACTATATGAAGATAAACTGCTTGAATTCTTCTGTAACTACACTATTCCAACCAATCAATAACTGAACCGACAATATAAATATATATTTATTTATGTATCGTGTTCTAAAATAATGTGAATTGAAGGCAGATGTTTTGAAACCAAATCTTCGTAAGAAAGACAACCGTCACGAAAGCTTTCACTTTGATTTATGGTAAAACAGTTTAAATTAATTTAAAAGTTTCACAACAACTAAATGCCGGGCGTGGCCTAGAGTTTATGATATCCGGATTGTGAATCTGAGAATTCCACCATTTTATCAGATAAAAGTAGCCAAAGGGTAAGTGGTGAGTGTTAATGATCAGTAAATAGCTTTACTAAAAGTAGCTTTGTGTAATTCTGACCGAATTTGTGAACTTCTGTATAACAGTTGTTTTTTTTCTCAATCTTTCCTTCTGTAAGTGGATTATGTATAAGGTTACTGATGTAGTAGTTTCAGTTCTTACTAACAAATGTTAGGGGGTGTAGTCCCCTTTGGTTCAGTTGGTAAAAAAATCTTGTTTGGAGTGCGAAAATACTTAAGATTTGTACGAACATCTTTCTTACGTAAGACACAAATGTTTTTGTATAGTGTTCAAGTTTCCATGTAAATCCCTCAGTTAGGGTTAATGCTTTCGCAAAAGAATAGAACAACGTTTAGCATCTCAGCCGAGTGTGCTGATATGGTTAAATTAAAAACTGGGGAGTTTCTTAATTTAAAGTGTCGGACGGGAGTGCTAATATGAAAAAAGGTGTAAAATAGATTAACCTTAGATGTGGTTTACGAATTTTCATGAAACGTCCATATCTTTCCAAATCATGAAAAGTTTCTAACCAGAGTACACATTTTAATGAGAATGTCTTTGATTTTTCTATAACAATAATACACATATAATTTATTATCGTTGTTTAAAACCAGTTAAACGCGCATTCAATTACTTATCAAATACACTTACTATGAGAACATTAAGTACTAGAAACTGAAACACCAAGAGTTGGAAACCATTTAAACACTAAATAAATACGATACTAAAGTAGGCCTAAGAAGATCAGTTATTATATATATCACTGTTGTTGTTTTGAATTAAGCCCAAAGCTACACAATGGGCTATCTGTGATCTGCCCACCACAGGTATCGAAACCCGGTTTTTAGCGTGTAAGTCCGCAGACATACCGCTGGGCCACTGGAAGGCGTACATCAGCTCTTCAGCACTATATAATATAACAAAGACCATTCCTGTGTATTTTGTAACTGACTGAAACTTGCTGTTTTCAGAACACATTGTCTATAGAGATCTCTACATTAGTAACATTATATTGTATAGATAAAATTGGTAGAACGTTGTAAACCAACATATCATGTTAAAATTAAATTAGGTGCACAGGATAATGTAAAAACATATTATGTTAAAATTAAATTAGGTGCACAGGATGATGTAAAAACATATCATGTTAAAATTAAATTAGGTGCACAGGATAATGTAAAAACATATTATGTTAAAATTAAATTAGGTGCACAGGATGATGTAAAAACATATCATGTTAAAATTACATTAGGTGCACAGGATGATGTAAAAAACATATGTTAAAATTAAATTAGGTGCACAGGATGATGTAAAAACATATTATGTTAAAATTAAATTAGGTGCACAGGATGATGTAAAAACATATTATGTTAAAATTAAATTAGGTGCACAGGATGATGTAAAACATATCATGTTAAAATTAAATTAGGTGCACAGGATAATGTAAAAACATATTATGTTAAAATTAAATTAGGTGCACAGGATGATGTAAAAACATATCATGTTAAAATTAAATTAGGTGCACAGGATGATGTAAAAAACATATGTTAAAATTAAATTAGGTGCACAGGATGATGTAAAACATATTATGTTAAAATTAAATTAGGTGCACAGGATGATGTAAAAACATATTATGTTAAAATTAAATTAGGTGCACAGGATGATGTAAAAACATATTATGTTAAAGTTAAATTAGGTGCACAGGATGATGTAAAAACATATTATGTTAAAGTTAAATTAGGTTCACAGGATTATATAGAAACATATTAGAGTAAAATTCAGCTCCTGTTCATCGTCGAAGAGTTACGGTGAGGACTGATTTCCCACCAGATGGTGTTTATTCCTTAGTACAAATTAGAGGTTATTACCATTAAAGTGAGTGATTGTTCGCTATTAAAAATTTTGTGCGTGTCCCCATTAAATGACCACTCCAGTTTCATAGTGGAACGACTGTGGAGGTACAACATTAACAGCCAGGTTTTGATATCGTAGCTTATTGTGTAGTTTTGTTCTTAACTTCAAAACAAACCCCTTTAGAACTACGTGCTTGCCCCCTGTTAAAATAAAACAAACAAACAAACAAGGGTTTATTACTTCCACCAAGAACAAGTTGACTGTCTAAGGACTTAATATCTGTGAGTGGAACCAGTGGAGAAGTTTCACAGTAAGTCATGATTTTTTTATCACTATATAAAAGACAACTGACATTATGGTAGAACGAACGTTTTTCTGATTGCTCTTTGTTATTGATTTTCTTTAAGTAGAAAATTTCCACATCCATCACTATTACTCTAATAACATTTTCCTTCAGAGCCCTCTAGTGATCTTAAACTGTAACTTATTTATACCGCTCTGATGCACTCTAAACAAACATGAATCACGGTGTTGTTTTCAGTTAGTTTTCTAACGTATTTTCTCTCATGTTATCTGAAGTTCAGCTATAGTGTAGAAATAGAACGTTAGGTGGTTTAATAAATAAAAAAATAATAAAAACTCATTACCAAAACGACTAAAATATATGTCTGGTATGGCTGTCTGTAGAAACTTTAAACATTGGTACGTGTGATCTTATACTCGTACTTACATTACATGGTGACACATTCAAGAAATAAATGTTTGTCACACACGTGTCAGATGTTTATTTATTTTTTTAATTTTGCGCAAAGCTACAAGAGGACTATCTGCGCTAGCCGCCCCTAACTTAGCTGTATAACACTAGAGGGAAGGCAGCTGATCATTACCACCCACCGCCAACTTTTGTGTTACATTTTTATCAATGAATAGTGGGATTTGACCGTCACATTATAACGTCCCCATGGCTGAAAGGGCGAGCATGTTTAGTGTTCGCGACCCACGGATTAGAAGTCGAGCGTCTTAACCAGCTGGTCATGCCGGGCCCACCACGAAAATACAAACAATAATGAGGAAATGTGACTGCCGTATAAAGCGAGAGAACAGCCAAGTCCAACTTTAAAATGCCAGCTTTCAAAGTCTCAGTACACAATAAAGCCAACTGTCTCACAAAACCGTCCTTACGATCTAAAGATACGTCTCGTTTCCAATATTGTTCACCAGCCTACATGTAATATCTGCCTTCATATGTACATAACAGATACCGGAAGAACTCTACACACAAGGATAAGAGAATTCATTGATTCTCTTTATAAACTACAACATGAAAAAAGCGCACTTAGAAATTGCTGATTAACTAATCATTGACAAGTAACACGTGAGTTAAACCTCCTTGTTCGTACAAATTCTCACAAAAGTCATCGAACACACCGAAAGATTAGTCAAAGAAACACAAAGATCGGTGCCTATAACTGAACTGTTTTATTTTTCATTTTATATTTATGTTATTTTATTGTATAACCTTGATAACACTTTTCTTGACAACATGTTTATAATTTTAACAATAAGCTGCACTAATTAATATATCAAAAGCGCGCTTTAACAATGCACGCTATAGATTCAAATAGACGTTATTGTTAAAACCTTTTGAAACATTGTACTCTCAATTTCGGTTCGTGTTTTAATGGATGATCCTGAAGAAGCCACAAAGCGAAACGTTAAGCGTTTACTTAAATTATAACAATATTTTGGTGTTATAGGATCGTTCACTTCTAGTATTAAACTATTGTAAACCACCACTAACTACAAAAGGATTTCTCCCTTTACCACTGTGTCGATAACTCATATTGCTTGTGTGGTAACGTACAGTAATACACATCGTCTCTTTTGAACAAACTATCGACTAGTTTTGAACAGTAGAAACAGAAACTAGTTCTGAGTTAGAAAATTATTTATTTTAAATTAATCACGTGTACAAACATGTAATGTTTTAATTATGTATTTTTGTACTTCAACTATAAACGAGACGTCTGCTCGAACACGAGGATTGTATTGAGGTTAACAACGCAATTTTTACATAAAATACGCTTCTTTGACACCATGTAGTCATCATCTTACGACCGACTAAAGCTTCGCACAAATCTTTTAGTTTAAAGTATTTTCGTAAGAATATCTTAGCATTATCAGGGTTAGCTCTATAGAAATCGAGAGTTGAACACATATCATGAGCTTTTATGACTCTTTTTACAAAGAAATTTGTTCTGCAGTAGAAAGGAAACAGTTATTTAAACAGAACTTATATGTTGCCACTGGAGTGTTCACTTAACGGAAACGTCTGTTTCAAAAAAAAACGTGTCGTTACGTCTTAAGTTCGTCTTCCTTATCTCCTTTTATATTCAAATATTCAGCTTTGTATACCACAAAGAGATTAGATTTTCGTTGCTGGCAGTTTTGAAAGCATAGTTTGAACATACAGGTGGAAGAATGTACAGACAAGTCTGTTATAACAGTGACTGGTTACCAGTCAATTTAAAGTTATTGCTTTTAATACATACATGTACAGAGACAGGGTTGTTGTTTGTCACTGAGCCAAAATCTACACAAAGGGCAACCTGTGCTCTGCTACTGAAATCTGGTTTATTAGCAGTTTCAGAGAATATACTACGATGTCACTGAGAGACAAAATTTTGTCTAATTTTGAAGTGCATACATCAATCTTTCGTGGAAAAAAATATGTGTAAAAACGTGTGGTTGTAAGTATAATGAATGGAATTGATATGAATGTCAGTTTCATTTGTAATGTTTAACACGTATATTTATAATGTAGATTTTCATTACTTCTAGCCCCCTGCAAGTACAGCGTTAAGTCTACGGATTTACAAGCTAAAATCAGGGGTTCGATTCTCTTGAGTGGGCTAGGTAGATAGCCCACTTATGTTTACCTATAAGAAAAACGCACACAAACACACACCACTTCTAAATTTTATGTATCCTTTTTAACATAGTGTTGTTTATAAAGAAACACAATTATGATATTAACATGGTGTAGTTTATAAAGAAACACTGTTATAATATTAACATAGTGTAGTTTATAAAGAAACACTGTTATAATATTAACATAGTGTAGTTTATAAAGAAACACAATTATGATATTAACATGGTGTAGTTTATAAAGAAACACAATTATGATATTAACATGGTGTAGTTTATAAAGAAACACAATTATGATATTAACATAGTGTAGTTTATAAAGAAACACTGTTATAATATTAACATAGTGTAGTTTATAAAGAAACACTGTTATAATATTAACATAGTGTAGTTTATAAAGAAACACAATTATGATATTAACATGGTGTAGTTTATAAAGAAACACTGTTATAATATTAACATAGTGTAGTTTATAAAGAAACACAATTATGATATTAACATGGTGTAGTTTATAAAGAAACACAATTATGATATTAACATGGTGTAGTTTATAAAGAAACACTGTTATAATATTAACATAGTGTAGTTTATAAAGAAACACAATTATGATATTAACATGGTGTAGTTTATAAAGAAACACAATTATGATATTAACATGGTGTAGTTTATAAAGAAACACAATTATGATATTAACATAGTGTAGTTTATAAAGAAACACTGTTATAATATTAACATAGTGTAGTTTATAAAGAAACACTGTTATAATATTAACATAGTGTAGTTTATAAAGAAACACAATTATGATATTAACATGGTGTAGTTTATAAAGAAACACTGTTATAATATTAACATAGTGTAGTTTATAAAGAAACACAATTATGATATTAACATGGTGTAGTTTATAAAGAAACACAATTATGATATTAACATGGTGTAGTTTATAAAGAAACACAATTATGATATTAACATAGTGTAGTTTATAAAGAAACACAATTATGATATTAACATAGTGTAGTTTATAAAGAAACACTGTTATAATATTAACATAGTGTAGTTTATAAAGAAACACTGTTATAATATTAACATAGTGTAGTTTATAAAGAAACACTGTTATAATATTAACATAGTGTAGTTTATAAAGAAACACTGTTATAATATTAACGTAGTGTAGTTTATGCCAGTGTTTATGATGAAGATTTCTTTGTGTTTTGAATGAGATATTTGGCAAAATTATTTGCTTTACACATGTTATCAAATCGTGTTATTTTTGTGTTGTTAAACACTGTGTTGCCAGATCGCTATCCATGTATTTTCCTGAACATTACGATCTGGGACTCCATCTTATGATAAATATTTAACTTCACACACCCATTATATCCTCATGGAGGGAGAGCTGAGCGGAAACTTTGGACAGAGAGCACATAACTGTTCTTTTGTGCTAAAACGAACAAGCAAACAAACAAACATGTTTATTTTCACACAAAAAAAACAATCCTAATAGGGCAGCATCCAGGAATACGAACAAGATTCGTATAACATCTGTTCCAGGTATCAACAACATATGTTTTCATGTGTTTAATCAGTTGACATTTTCAGTTATCTATCAGGAAAACTCTGTATTTGTTTCTGTAACTGTTATTTAGGTTTGATAAAGTTTCATGTTTCAGTTATCGACTCCATCTTGCGTTCCGGTGAGTGTTTTAGGGACACGAGCTCTTGTAATGGCCTCTAGATCAAATAAAGACATTCTTAGCAACTGAACAAAGAATATTATCCCTAGATTCATCGTGTGACGTCATGTGCACATGCTTCTTGCTGAGAGTAAAGACGCGCTACATATATACACATATCAATCCCTCTCTGCGCGAGAAAGGTACTTCCTAAACGTAAATAAAAATTATAGTGTCCTTGCTTTACTAAGGGTTTTTAGACTAACCAACTGTTGTATTCTTGTAGAAACTGTTCAACTTTAGCCATTAGCTGGGAGAAATCGAATGTTGGCGCCACCATATATATATTGTTCACTGCGACAAGGGCGCCAAGTCACCGCTGGCGACTTACCAGTTGGCAGACTGAGTTCGATCGTTTGTGGTCGTGGATCGTCTTCAGCTCTTACCATGTGGAAGATGCTGGTACTAGCTTTTCTTCTGGTACACTTGTCTGGTAAGTGTGTTTTTCTTATCACTGATGTTCGTTTCAGATAACGGACACAAGCGTAAACAAAAATTCTCACGATCCTAGTTTCTTTCACAACAACACATTGTACTTAAGCATTTACCAATAATCAAACGAATATCTGGCTTGCAATATATCAAAGTACAAAACTTTGTTTTAAACTTATTACAAAGCTGTACCCGAGAGCTAGCCTAATTTAACAGTAATGGACTGAAGGGAAAGAATATATGAACACCATCCACCTCCAACTATTGGTCTAATCTTTTTCAACGAATAGTGGAATTGACCATCAAATTACAGCGCCCCTGGAAATAGCATGTTGAAGTATGGGATTCAGATTATTGTGAATCATGTTCCTTAACCACTAAGAACAGACCACGAAACCAAGTACATGACTTGTGTCGAGTTTTCCAGAAACACCTGACACACACCGGTTTACTCAGTGAAGTCTCAAATACATCCTTTCAGTCCCTGAAGAACTGTTAGCTGCATCATTTATGTACGTTCTATGTAAAACTACGTCCTGTAAAAAGCTATGACTAAACACAAACTTTCGAAAGTTATAACAAAGTACGTCCTGAGAAAAGCTATGACTAAACACAACCTGAAGAAAGCTTTAATAAAGTATTTCTTCTAAAAAGCTATAACTAAACAAAACCTTTAGAAAGCTACAACAAAGTACGTCCTGAGAAAAGCTATGACTAAACACAACCTTTAGAAAGCTACAACAAAGTACGTTTTGAGGAAAGCTATGACTAAACACAACCTCTAGAAAGCTACAACAAAGTACGTCCTGAGAAAAGCTATGACTAAACACAACTTTAGAAAGCTACAACAAAGTACGTCCTGAGAAAAGCTATGACTAAACACAACTTTAGAAAGCTACAACAAAGTACGTCCTGAGAAAAGCTATGACTAAACACAACCTTTAGAAAGCTATGACTAAACACAACCTTTAGAAAGCTACAACAAAGTACGTCCTGAAAAAAGCTATGACTAAACACAACCTGAAGAAAGCACTCTATTAAAAGTTCCTCCTCTAATTAACAGCTTATTCGGGTCACAAGATCTGAGTATCTTTGCTCTAATTGGCTCACTTAAGAGTTTTGTTTCTTCATACATTACTGTCTGTCATGATTTACGCTTACCCTCCGAGACCGATATGTCTCAAAGTCAGAAACAACAAATATAGCTGTAACGTCTCCTTCTGTCATCCATATAACTAAATACATTTATCTTGAAGTTAAAATGACTTTTTTTTATCGTTATCAGACTTCAACCAGTCTCTAGTAATGCGTGTGGAATGTCACAGAAATCGATAGACGTTTCGATAAAATGTTTCAGATGCAGTTTTTCTTTAGGTAAAAATTCATGAAATTTTTTATCCTTTGAAATATTTATTACAAAACCACCAACATCACGAGCTGATAAACCGTCAATAAACCTCGATTTTTGTACCAGGTGAGCTTGTTTGTACTATACTAGCCATAAGCAAGGCGGGCTTGTTCGTACCACATCAGCTGTGGGAAAGGTGAATTTGTTTTACCACTCTAACATATTAATCATGTCATTAATGAATAGTTATCATTTGTAATGATAAAAGATTTGAACTAAACTTTATAGATGTTTTAAATACGTTTGTGTCAAATGTTCTTTTAAGATGTGTACAAGTTTAGTTTCTAGGACGTTTTGTCATGTCTTTGAACAGTAAATGAACCAAACCGTTTTTTCGTGATATCTTGAAGTTTCCTGAAGTAACTAAAAGAAAATAGTGAATCTGGTTTCTTTTGTATTAATTTTTTACTCTATGTAACGTTCAGAAACTAACTTCCTACCTGCTTTAGTGGAATACTTGTGGCAAGGAAAGTATACAGTGTGTTGAACCTGGGGGGAGGGGTACTGGAATGGCCACTGTTATTATTACCGACTCTACGGTGTGTTTAACCTGGGGGAGGGGGTACTGGAATGGTCACTGTTATTATTACCGACTCTGCGGTGTGTTGAACCTGGGGGAGGGGGTTCTGGAATGGTCACTGTTATTATTACCGACTCTGCGGTGTGTTGAACCTGGGGGAGGGGGTTCTGGAATGGTCACTGTTATTATTACCGACTCTACGGTGTGTTGAACCTGGGGGAGGGGGTTCTGGAATGGTCACTGTTATTATTACCGACTCTACGGTGTGTTGAACCTGGGGGAGGGGGTTCTGGAATGGTCACTGTTATTATTACCGACTCTACGGTGTGTTGAACCTGGGGGGTAATGGAATGGTCACTGTTATTATTACCGACTCTACGGTGTGTTGGACCTGGGGAGGTAATGGAATGGCCACTGTTATTATTACTTACTCTTTTTCTCTTCAACTTTCCTCAACTTAAATCGCTCATGGACAAAAGTATTCAACACCAGAGCATCAGTTTCGATCAGTTTCTCAGTGAAAGCAATTAACATTACATTATCAGTTCGACAGCACCCTACTCTATAACATATTACGTTGTTCACAGATCCTAAAAATAAATACGTTTCAGAAAATTCATCGAATCGTTTTCCTATCCTGCTACAAAAATATAAGAAAAATCATTTACTAATTACGATGAGCAACTGTGTTTCATTAATGAAGTCAAAAGGGGCTTCTTGAACACTAATTACAAGAAGGGGGTATTAGTAGAGAGAACCACTCACTGTTTCAGAACTAATCTGTTCAGGATGAAGTCATTCTTCTGAAATCTCTTCTTTTCCACCACAATCTTCACTGAGCAGAAACGTGTTTCAGCACTAATTATTTTAGCGACTAAGAATCTCGTGTGTTGTTTTCCATGTTTATGTTCTATGTTTTCATTTATATTGTTAGCAAAGCTTAAAATAAAAAAGATTTATGTAAGCACGTGTTTTACGCTGTAACTATTTTCTAATTAAAAAACATCTGTCCAACTAATTTTCCTTTTTCTAAATATTTAACATTACATTTATACAGAAAACACATCAGATTATAAGCTGTATTTTTGTGGATATTACACAAAGTCAGTATATTTCTAATTACATCTGGAATTACAAAATTCAACGCGTAATGATTGCTGGTTTGATCCGTCTGTTTCACGTATGATACTGTTAACAAGAATATATAGAAGAAAGATAAAACAAATTATGAACCGATCTGATCATATTTTCTGGATTAAAATAAACCCATTAATCCAACTAATTACTATTTTCACATTGACAGATAAAACCTTTAATTCAACTACTTATTACATTCAGATTATTTTATTATACTAGAGGTACCATCACAAGGTGGCTTTATGACATCTAAAACTAATCCGGTAAATAAATGGTTATTTCTACACTTACTGCGTCTTCAACCATCGAGTAAAATCGATTTTAACTCAATAAAGTTTCACTACACATTGTCTCTGTAATTACTGGTGTAGATAATCTGTGTAAACTATTCAGTTCAGCTTCTTATTGGTATCGTGGCCTGAAGTTTGGTTGAAATCGTTATGTGCTTATTATTACCGGGCGGAAAGATATTCATCTGGTAATGTTAGGAATGCATTTATTTTGTATCTTCGTGTTGTGCAGAGAAGAAATGTTTGAAAAAATGGAATAAAGTTTTGCTACAGTTGGGTGATTACCGGGAATGTTGATATACACACAATGTGTACAAGACCTAAAACTACACGTTATATATCACTGCAGATCATATTACATTGCAGTGTTTGTTACAGATGAGCTAGTTGGTTTGCGTCAGTAAACGCCAACCAACCATTATTCACTTCAGTGTTATCCAAATATCTTTATTTAAGAACAAAAAACAAACTAATAGCTAATTGAATGATAATGTGTATCAATATGAAATAGGTATTTGTTTTTATAATAATAAAACCTAACTTTAGGTTTTACAGTGGCTCATTTTTAAATTATACAAAGCCATTACATTAGAAGTCAGGGTGTTCTCACACAACTCCTATACCCTGGATAATCTCTCTTCCCCTTTAACCTTGTCCATAACATTAGATGTCGACGTGCTATTAGTATTAATAGTACCCTAAATTATTTCTTTAATATACTACAATGCATGTCTTTTGGAGCAATTTTAATAACAAACTTGAAATAATAAATTTAAGTTGTAAGTTAGCACAAACAGAAACGTTCGGTTGTTCTTGTTAGACACAAAACTACAAAATGAGCTCTCTGGTGCGAACCATTCAGGGGTATCGAAAATTGGTTTGTAGTGTTTCTAGCCTTCAAATTTTCTGGTGACCCACTTCGGGAGAGAACCGAAACCATGCTAATCCACTATGAGGGAGAACCGAAAACATGCTGACTCACTATGGGGAATAACCGAAATCATACAGACCCACTATGAGGGAGAACCGAAATCATGCTGACCCACTATGAGGGAGAACCGAAATCATGCTGACCCACTATGGGGAGAACCGAAATCATGCTGACCCACTATGAGGGAGAACCGAAACCATGCTAATCCACTATGAGGGAGAACCGAAATCATGCTGACCCACTATGAGGGAGAACCGAAATCATGCTGACCCACTATGAGGGAGAACCGAAATAATGCTGACCCACAATGAGGGAGAACCGAAAACATGCTGACCCACTATGAGGGAGAACCGAAATCATGCTGACCCACTATGGGGAGAACCGAAATCATGCTGACCCACTATGAGGGAGAACCGAAAACATGCTGACCCACTATGAGGGAGAACCGAAATCATGCTGACCCACTATGAGGGAGAACCGAAAACATGCTGACCCACTATGAGGGAGAACCGAAATCATGCTGACCCACTATGAGGGAGAACCGAAGCCATGCTAATCCACTATGAGGGAGAACCGAAAACATGCTGACCCACTATGAGGGAGAACCGAAATCATGCTGACCCACTATGGGGAGAACCGAAATCATGCTGACCCACTATGAGGGAGAACCGAAACCATGCTAATCCACTATGAGGGAGAACCGAAAACATGCTGACCCACTATGAGGGAGAACCGAAATCATGCTGACCCACTATGAGGGAGAACCGAAATAATGCTGACCCACAATGAGGGAGAACCGAAATCATGCTGACCCACTATGAGGGAGAACCGAAATAATGCTGACCCACAATGAGGGAGAACCGAAAACATGCTGACCCACTATGAGGGAGAACCGAAATCATGCTGACCCACTATGGGGAGAACCGAAATCATGCTGACCCACTATGAGGGAGAACCGAAAACATGCTGACCCACTATGAGGGAGAACCGAAATCATGCTGACCCACTATGAGGGAGAACCGAAAACATGCTAACCCACTACGACGGAGAACCGAAATCATGCTGACCCACTATGAGGGAGAACCGAAACCATGCTAATCCACTATGAGGGAGAACCGAAAACATGCTGACCCACTATGAGGGAGAACCGAAATCATGCTGACCCACTATGGGGAGAACCGAAATCATGCTGACCCACTATGAGGGAGAACCGAAACCATGCTGACCCACTATGAGGGAGAACCGAAATCATACAGACCCACTATGAGGGAGAACATAATCTTACACCCTGTTTGTAAGATATTTAAAACACTATCAATACAAGATTATAAAAATGTTTATAAAAGCAGGAAATTATTTTTTACCAGAAGTATGATTAAAAATAACCTTTTGTATTGGTATAGTTAAAAGTTAATTTTACCAGAAGTGTTGTTAAAATATGTCAGTACATTTTCAAAAAACAAACAAAAGATCTCAAATGAAAAGCTAAATCTCCAAGTAATAACTATAGAAGATAATCGGAGTATAAGAACATTTCACACTTTCACACAGTCCCTAACTTTTAACTTATAGAGTAGGACTAATCAACAGCAGCCGTCACCAACTCTTTGTGTACTTTAATTAAATCCTGGGGTTTGACCAATAATCTTGTAATGCACACATAACACTCCAAAGTGTCGTGTGCAATGTTTCGACATTAATATCCGAACCATATATCTTAAGTTCCACGGTTCGGCTCACTAGCCCTAGTCCATAACATTTAAATCACTTAAATGTATTCAGGTTTGTTAAACTTAGGCTTAGCATCGAGAAGTCCATACGTAATTTATGTAAGTACAACTTAAGGTAATTGTAAAATATTACACCCATTTACACCTAAGGACTAGACCTACAAAATGATGAACTGAAACCCATGGTATAACCGAAGTCAGACTATAATTAAGTCATAATTATTTCTATTAACAACTAAATAATTAGGTAGATAGAATTTATGATTTCAAAAAACACGTGTGTTGCCAGTATTGATAAAATCATGGTCCCCCAGTGGCTCGACAGTAAGTCTGAAAACTAAAATATTATTTACTCGTGGTGGACACAACAAAGACAGCTTATTATATAACTTTGTGCTTAACGACAAAACATGTGTTTCATTTGATGACAATTCAGCTAAAATAATTATACAAAAACACTAAAAACGAAAAGTCGGAAACCCTTAAACAACTGATAGTATACAACTAAGTATATTAATAACATTTCCATTCATTTCTGGTCCGTAAATTCCCCAAAAATACTGAAGTAACGTTATTACAAAAACAGTAATTATCCATCTTATATCTCAGTGTTAAGCATTTAAATAAGATGGCTTATTCCAATGTTGTTTTGTTGTTGTTTTGAATTAAGCACAAAGCTACACAATGGGTTATCTGTGCTCGGCCAACCACGGGTATCGAAACCCAGATTTTAGCGTGTAAGTCCGCAGACATACCGCTGAACCACTGGGGGCTATTATAACTGATACGTCGCCCGAACAGGGACTCGAACCCTGGACCGTTAGGCTTATCCCAAATAGGTATAGAACAATATATTAATGGTTTATATAGATCACAGTTTAAACTTTAAAACCTACTCGCAATTTAATGTTCAGGTAGAGACGTCCATAAAGCAAGAACTCAATCATAGAACATAAAAATGTATTATGTGTCAAATAAACCCTGTTATCGCGAACCATCAGAACCAGGAACAGAACAAGTAGTCAGGTTATAATGTAAGATAATAACCAGTAATACAACAGGTAGCCATGTCGTTGTGTATTATAATAACCAGTAATACAATAGATAGCTATGTCACTGTGTACTATAATAACCAGTAATACAACAGGCAACCATGTCGTTATGCACAAAAATAACTACTAATACAATAGGTAGCCATGTCGTTGTGTATTATAATAACCAGTAATACAACAGGTAGCCATGTCGTTATGCACAATAATAACCAATAATAGAACAGGTAGTCTTGTCGTTGTGTACCATAATAACCAGTAACACAATAGGCAACCGTGTCGTTCTTTACCATAATAACCAGTAATATAACAGGTAGCCATGTCGTTGTGTACTGTAATAACAAGTAATACAACTGGTAGTCATGTCGTTATGCACAATAATAACTAGTAATACAATAGGTAGTCATGTCGTTGTGTACTATAATAACCAGTAATACAACAGGTAGCCATATCGTTATGCTCAATAATAACCAGCAATAGAACAGGTAGCCATGTTATTGTGTACGATATTAACCAGGAATAGAATAACCTACCATGTTATAATGTTCGATAATAATCAGGAATATAACAGGTAACCATGTTATTGTGGACAATAAAACCAGAAATGGAACAGGTAACCACGTTATTAAGTACACTAATGACCAGGAAAACAAGGAATAGATGCCATAGAGTGTACTGTCAGAGCCATTTAGACATTCAGTAACCATTACAAAATATACTGTCAGAACAAAGTATACAGTAAGTAACCATCACAGAATGTACTGTCATATTCATGTAGACATTCAGTAACCATTACAAAATATACTGTAAGAACTAAGTGTACAGTAAGTAACCATCACAGAATGTACTGTCAGAACCATGTAGACAGTCGTTAACCGTCACAGAATGTGCCGTCCGAAACACATAGGCATTCAGTATTGGTTAAGTTGGCCAGTTTCTACGTTGTTGTTCAGTATGACAATGGATTATTATACTCGTAGTGCATGTAATGTAAACAAGTCGACGATATGAAACCAAGTATGCATGCATTTTAAGTCGAATTTGTAAAGCCTTGACAAAAAGAAGCTAAACGGTTCTGTATATCACAATACATTTTTTATCAAGTTATAATACCGTAGAATATGTACAATAGAATAATAATTGCTGTTAAAATATGAGGACGAGAAATTCAACTTCTAGGCCTACAATCAATTGAAAACACTGCCTGTAGCAAATCCTGTCTTTAAAAAAAAAAGGCTTAGCTGGTAGATTATATTTATTAAGTACTCCAAATTTAACCTTTCTGGAGCTACTTACACTAATCTCTTCTTTATAATAGGGTCTTTCAGTGGTATTAAACTTTTCTGAATAGACATGTCTTTCACTTCCACTAAGCTTTTCTAAATAATCGAACCTTTCTAATCTTCTAAGCCTTTCTGAATAATTGGGCATCTGTATACTATTAAATTAGCGCTAATCCTTAAAATTGGAGAAAATTTACAAGATGAGGAAACTGTTGAATGAGACACCTATATATATTTACATAACACACTAAAGCTGGAGTCACTCAATATCAACATGAAATTTATCACCCTTGTTCATATCACATTCTTCCACCGCTTGAATTTTTAAAATTCAAAAATATTTACGAACTGTCCTTTCTTGTGAGACTAATTACCAATAACGTAGACATTAATTAAAATATATTGTCCACAGCTCGTTAACATTAAAAACATTTGCAAGGTTTTTAATTTAAGCTAATAGGATATTCACAAAGAAAACATGTATCAATTTTCACGTGTTTTTATCTTTCTAAAGTAACGTTATGATGTTAAAACAGTTTATGTGATATGTCTATACCCCTATAGCATCTCTCCCATACATGACTGAAAGTGAACTTTCAGAAACTGTGACTTCATACTTTTGTTTTGCGGCCAACTCGAAGGTTATAATAAGTGTACGACAGTGTTTCCTCAGGTTATAATTTTCTCCAGTGTTTAGGGTTAGCGCTACTTTAAGAGTAATTGAATAATATGGTTAAAGAACTCTACTTAATGATCAAAAAGGTTTGAAAAGTAGAAAAAATAATTTTCTATCTTATAATTAACCAAGAAACGTTATTGTTATTTTTTGTCGTCTAAAGCCTTAAACTGATCTTTGACTTATAAAACCCTGGTGGGGAGATAGGTAATGTATATTTGAAGGCCCAAACTTCGCATAATTTAGTCGGCTGTGACCAGCTAGGAGGGTTATGGACTGACCACAACATTAAGAAAGAAATCTAATCGGTCCAATTAAAACGTTTCGTCTTTTCCTTACTCTATCTTCTCGTCAGACACATATTAATTTACCTTTTCTTAAAACCATTATTGTGTTTTCCTCACCCGAAAACAGCTCCCAGGTTGGACCTCCAATCCTTTTTTATACATTATCAGAAATCAGAAAAAGGTTATGGGTCATGTGGCTGGTGGTATCCATCAAACCTGTGGATATAAAAAAACTAGACGTTTGGCCACTAGTTACTTATATTCCAACATATAGTTTTATCAGGGCTTACAAAAGTAAAGAATATAAATCATATAGATTTATCAGACACAGAAGTCTGATGGTCAACACCTCTCAGTGTCAACTTTCGGGCTTCTCTCTTAAAACGAACAGTGTGATTGACTTTCACATTGTACAACACGGCAAGAAGGTTGAGAATGTTAAGTGGAATTCCAACCTGAGATCTACAGATTGCGAGTTTAACCCGTGTAACCATCAGGCCATTCCAATTCAAACTGTTGGAAACCATACCTTTATACTGTAGTTTTGTTTGTTTGTGTGTGTGTGTGTGGAAGGAAGAAAAGAAAAGAGATAATGAATGTAAGATGTGATGTAATCGTTTAACCAAATCATATAATATAGGTACCATGTAATATAGACCATTAGAAGATTGACGTAAACTTATAGTAACTATTACCTAAATTATACAACGAAGATAGCTTTTGTAAAACTGTAGACAAATAAAAAAATACATTTCGGTTTATAAAATTCTTGAATAACAGAACATTTACTTCACGAGTATATTCCTAAAAGGTTGTCTATGTGTTAGTGTCTAAACTCTGGACTGAACGTTTTCCAACTTTAATTCGTATCTAATCATTCATAAAACTGATTGGTAAAAGTGTTTGAAATCTTACGGTTTGACAGTTTAATAATTAAATATTTCCGCCGGTCCTGTAACAATGGTTAACCAATTAGAAGAACTTAAGTTTGTGAGGTCATAACAACTGGTACACACAGAAACTTTAAAGCTCACATATATGTGAAATAACGCAATAATTGTTCAAATATAAACATGAGTTCATATTGTCGTGTTGTTGTGGGGAGTGTCAAGTTCGTTTCAGAAACACACATACGTAAGTGAATTTATGTGTCAGTTCCTACATTAGGACGTATCTTTCACTTCAGTTTCTTAATAAATTAGCGCTATGTAAAGGGATTCGTATCCTTACACTCTGTACATTGATACCACGTGGTGTATAGGATGCAGAGAACTTACTGTGTATTCTTGTCACAAATAAAATGTTTTACTTGTCTAGTATCTATTGATAACTAATTAATTTAATAATCGCCACGTTAATGAAGACTGACAAATGATAATTCATCAATTATTAATATTTTATTTCGATAACTGAAGGTCATCCTTGGACAAATCTCAGACTTTCCAACGTATAAACTTTAGAAACGTTTACATTATTTACAGACGATAAAACTGTTTATTCTACTGTCGTTCTAACATTTCAGCCGTGAAAGAGTAATTCACATTCTTTATTCTTATACACATTGGTTAATGAGCCAAGTTACAGAAATTACTACCAGTTAGAAACAATGTGAAATTTTGTTTTTTCTCTGCTCTGAATAAAATAAGTCGACAGTACTTTATCTAGTGGAGAACCATTTGACTAAATACGACTTAAAACTAAGTATTATATAAATTGCTATTTTCCGTATTTTTTGTTTAAAGTGTTAATTAAGAATACTGTAAACATAAAATTTAAAAAAATAAATAAAAACAACACTTAACAAAACACACAGAGTAGTTTAACAATACAGTATTAAATAATATTAATTATAGTCACGTGTAAAGAGTAGTTTAACAATGCTGTATTAAATAGCATTAATTATAGTCACGTGTGAAGAGTAGTTTAACAATACTGTATTAAATAGTATTAATTATAGTCACGTGTAAAGAGTAGTTTAACAATGCTGTATTAAATAGCATTAATTATAGTCACGTGTGAAGAGTAGTTTAACAATGCTGTATTAAATAGCATTAATTATAGTCACGTGTGAAGAGTAGTTTAACAATACAGTAACCCCCCGCTAGTACAGCGGTATGTCTCCAGATTTACAACGCTAAAATCAGGGTTTCTATTCACCTCGGTGGGCTGAGCAGATAGCCCTTTGTGGCTTTGCTATACGAAAAACACACACAAAAACACAAACAATACAGTATTCACTTGTAATAATTACAGTAAAGTGTAAAGAAAAGTTTAATAATGGAGTTTTTACTAGTAATAATTTTAGTAAAGTATAAAATGTATTTACAGTAACTTATTACAAATGTCCATAAAACTTTGTGGTGTTAAATCTTTAATTTTTTCAACTTAAAACCTTACAATATATAACGTTAAAAGGTTCTTAAACTTATAATTTCAACTTATTTAAATAATTAATATTTTCTTTAAAAATTATACAGTCAAAGACATGAAAGGTTTCAAAACGTTTAATGAATTATTCATTGTAATAATTATTGTAAAGTGTAACAAGTACTTTAACAATAGTGTATTCGCCTGTAATAATTAGAGTAATGTGTAAATAATAGTTTAACAATACAGTACTTACTGATAACAATTATAGTAAGGAGTAAAAAAAAGATTAACAATACAATATTTACTGGTAATAATTGTAGTAAAGTGTAAATAGTAGTTAACAATACAGTATTACCCAGTATTAATTACAGTAATGTGTAAAGAGTATTTAAACTATGCAATATTTACTGCTAATAATTATAGTAAAGTGTAAAGATTAGTTTCACAATACAGTATTCACTTGTGAAAAGTATGGTAAAGTGTAAAGACTGTTTTAAATACAGAGGATTGACTTCTAATGATTATAGTAAAGTGTAAAGAGTAGTTTAACAATACAGTATTTACTAGAAATAATTATATTTAAGTGTAGAGAGTAACTGAACAATGCATATTAACTGTTCATTTTCCACCACATATATCGAGAGTGAATTTCTAGCAGTGTGAATCCTCAGATGTGCCACTTTTTGGAGCGCAGTTTTATTGACTGTTGAACTTACTATACATTATTACTGGTCAGTTATCAACAGTGAAATAGTCACAAACTGTACTTGATCAAATTGGATTGTTAATTTTTTATAGATTTCTGTAATAATACTTCCATCCACACACACACAAATGAATGCCTTGTGCCTACCTTTCAATCTGAAGAAGTCAGACGAATGTTCGGTCCATACATATAAGGTCTCCATTATGTATTACAAGGTTTATGTGCAGTATCAGATATAAAAAAAGGGACAGAGATTTAAATGTGGCCGAACTGTTGTCTGGTCAACAGTATGACCAGTGATTTAACCTTGACAAATAGAACTGATGTCGCTAGAGCCATTACCATGGTTTATGAGAAGTCGTTTGCTTTTTATAACTTCTTTAATTTATTAACAATTTCTCTTTCCTTAGATTTGTGTTGGTTATAAGAAAAATCCCCCCGGGTATTTCATGACCTCTTTTATGTTGATGGCATGTCATGAAATTCACTTCTACACACGTGACTTTGGTCCTGTTTCCGTTTAATATTTCTAAGAAACATAATTCTTCTATTTCTTTACACATTAACATAGATTATTGTATGTTCCTTTTTATTATTTCTTTATTGGGAATTCTTTACAATAAAGTAACAACGGTCAAACTGCAGGTAATAAGATGTTTTACAGATAACTTTGAGTACCCTGGTTGGCTTGATAGATCACATTTAGGACTTTAATTGGTTTTATAGACCACGTTTTAAATTCTAATTATTTTTATAGAATACGTTTAAGACCATGATTTGTTTTACAGACCACGTTTAGAACTCAGATTTATCTTACACATTACATTTAGGACACTGACTGGTTTACAGACAATATTTTTGACACCTGAATGGTTTAAACGCCACCTTTAATACCCTGATTAGTTTTACAGTCCACTATTAGTGTCTTACAGGTTTTACAGACCACATTTTCTGCGTGAAGATGCAATATTCATTGTTAGTCAGGCTAAGCAGTTGCTAGGTTGTCAGACTGACGTAAAAATGATGTAAAAAGTACAATATGTCTCTTTTTGTGTATTTTAAAGTAACTCAAAATTCTCTTGTAAAATAGCCTTGGACTTCTTGGCTTAACTATGTCTCCCATACAGATCGTTTTCACCAGCACAGTCAAGGTAGACCAATCGACTGACAATTGATTTTTTGTTTAAATTTGGTTTGGTTGTTGTTTAGTAGAAAGCTACACATTGAGCTATCTGTGCTCTGACCACCACGAGTATAGAGACCTAACTTTATAAACTGGTTCGAAAAGGTTTTAGAATATAAGATTCGAAAGTAAGTCATTCTCTTGCTATTCATATCATTTAGATGCCTAATGAAACCACAGAGCAAGTTTGAAACATAAAGCATAAAACTACATCCACAACCATAAAGCTTCAAATGTTTCGTTACATGTAGGATAACACATCACGCTATAGGATTTCTTCACCATAGTTACTAATTAGTTAGTTGTTGTTTTTTTTAAATTACTAGATAATAATTAAATATGATCCTTCGATTCATCTGCTAATAATTAGATATGTCTTAAGTATTAATTTAAATACAGAACTCTTAAATGGATCCAAAAAATGGTACACGTTCTATCCATTTATCAGTTCTCTTAATCTGTTGCTTCGATTCTTGTGGCTTCATGATTGGCGAATCCAAACTGTGGATGCAACGATGCGTGGTTTTCGACCCGTTACTATAAAATCATGATCTTCACTTTGAGGTCGTTATAAAAGTGGCTGTACAATACGATTAGAATAACCTTTGGTACTTGTGGCTACTGACCAGTTTATCAGGCCACTGACCAGTTTATCAAGTTTAAATTAGAGAGAACTATTTCAAAGCGATCGTTTTTTTTTGCCTGAAACAAAAAGAAAAATAAGTAACTTAAACCTTGTGGCTACTTAGAGTTTTAAAAGTTTAAAGTTTATTCTTGTTGTTGTTTTATTTTCCAATCCATTCCCATAATTCTAGTTTAAAATCGAATAATTCCTGATAATCAGATATCCTTGCAAATCATTTTACCGTCCATGTGAAACTAACAAGTTCAAACTTAACATGTATAACAAAATTACCACTCAGCCGTTCTGTTCTTCTACAAATATCATTGTTTTATTCCTTAATTATGTTACTGTTTACTTAAGTTTATGCCACCTACATTGTCCTACTCACTAAATTAAACTTAACAGAAATAACTCAAAACCAGCCATTATTGACATAATATTTATCTAACTTTCTCTTAAGATCACTTATATATACTGCCTTTAAAACATCAGAAAGTCACCTCTTCCAAAAGTCAACCAGTCTTTTAAAAAAAATAAAACTGTCTTAGCTGAAGATGTCTCCTATCCTGGACATTTCTGTCCCCTTGTCCTACTGTTCTCACTATTAGGTATGAAAAAATGATTATATATCAACACTGTCAATTCCTTAACAAAATTCATCACCTCAATCAGATCCCTTATCTTATCTCTTCTCTTTTCAAGAGCTAACAAGTCAGAGATTTTAGTCTCTACTGCTGTGACAAGCTCTCCATCCTAGGCACGATTCTAGTAAAGAAATATTAAGGATTCGTTTGCTAGATCAAGAAATATGGCTGTTATTGTCATCATATGTAATATTGGGAGGTTCTACTGTTTAAGGCGTAGATAAATTAATTCATGATTGAAAAAGTTATGTTTTGTTCGCAGTGTCATCTATCGTCAACAGACTAAGAAAAAACTATCAATTTAAATAAAATAAATATAAATAAAATAGTACCCAAGATGTTTACATTCTTTCGTTTGTCTTTATTTCGAATTTCTACGTAAAACGTCTCACGTATTATCCACAATTTATTCTTGGCTTTCTATCTTGAGACGTTGGTCGTTTTTCTTTTTAGTTTTAAAAGCTACACAAAAGGCTTTCTGCTATCTGTATGCTGTGAAAATCGAGCCCCGGATTTTGAAATTGTACGTACATTAACTTACCGCTGATCCCCTGGAAGACTTACTTTTATATAAATAAAATATCTTTTGTGAGATGGAATCTCTTTATTTTGCAACCTGATATTTGTCTTGTTGGAATACAAATATCCGTTTCCAACAGCAACAACAACAAAAGCCAGAAATTAACCTTACGTTACCCTGGAAATGTTTGGAAGAATTGAGTCTAGTTTAAGATGTTAGCAAGGCACTAAGATTTCTCTGCTTTCATTACTATTTGCCAGTGACCTAGCATTATATAACTTTAGTCTATTCCAGTCGAACAGAGCCTAAAGCAAATGAACAGTTTACAAAAAAATTAAACTAAAGAAATGCATCCATAATACTCTTAATTTAGACTTAAATGAATTTTAAGAGAACCTATGTCTCCCAACTATTCTCAGATTAAATCCTCTGAATTCCATTGTATTTTTAACGACTAGTTAACGTCCTCAGAAAAACAAAATAAAAATAACAAACTGGAGCCAGGTGGCAGCAGTATCAAAGGTCAAGTGTCAAATGTTTCGAAGTAACAATACCGTGGACGCTGTTTCTTTCTTTTCTTGAAAGAATAGAACTTCAAGCTGGTTATATTTATTTCAGGATTATAATTGTTATGTTGTTACATTTGTTGTATTATTATGGTTATTTTATTGTTATATTTGTTCTATTACTATAGTTATTCTATTATTATGGTTATTTTATTGTTATATGTATTCTAGTACTATAATTATTCTATTATTATGGTTACTTTATTGTTATATTTGTTCTATTATTATAGTTATTCTATTATTATGGTTATTATATTGTTATATTTGTTCTATTACTATAGTTACTCTATTATTACAGTTATTTTATTGTTATTCGTATTCTAGTACTATAATTATTCTATTATTATGGTTATTTTGTTATATTTGTTCTATTACTATAGTTATTCTATTATTATAGTTATTTTATTGTTATATTTGTTCTATAATTTTTCAAATGCAGAGAAGAAGAAAGCTTGTTTTTTTAAAATGTTTCTATCTCGTTGTGGTTCCAGATGTCAGAAAAACTAACAGCGCCGTCTTTGTTTCTCTTTAAGTGACGTAATTTCAAGGAGAAAACAGTATAAAATTTTATTTTACGATTCTTTCATTACATGTTTGTTTCAAACTGTTACTCTACGCAAACCATATCTAATTCTGAATGATGATATTCTAAATGGAGAACAAGTATTTGGTAGCACACTCCGCCAACATTTGAACTACTGTTGACTGACCGAATACTTAAATTTAAAAATCACCATTTTAGTCCATCAATAGCCTGAAGGTGCGAATAGTATTCTTGTGAAATCATAAACTATATGATCCACAAATAACCTCTACATCGCAACAACCTCTTTTTTGTTTGTTTGTTTCTGAATTTCGCTCAAATTTACACTAGGGCTATCTATTCTAGCCATCCCTAATTTAGCAGTGCTAGACCAGAGGGAAGACAGCTAATCACCACCACCCACCGCCAACTCTTGAACTACTCTTTTACAAACGAATAGTTGGATTAACCGTCACATTATAATGCTCCCACGGCTGCAAAGGCGAGAATGTTTGGTGACGGGGATTCAAACTCGCGACTCTCAGATTAGAAGTTAAGCGCGTTAAACCACCTGGCCATGCCGAGCCCGACCACCTTTTATACACTGTCAAAGGTGAGAGATGTTAAAGCAAAGCGCTAAAATTTATTTCAAAAACAAAGAATCTGTGCTTGATACATAGACTAAAAAATCTAGTTTACTGTCTTTGTAAATAAGTTATGTTCCATTCTCTCTTAATGCCCGTATACAAAAATAGGATGAACGCAAATTATGTTTTGTTTTGTACATGAAACTAGAATGAACTAGAAACCATATCTTTATTACCGAATGTCCTAAAACCACATGATGTGGTTTGATGGATATTTTATCTATTTATCAATGAATCTTGATAAAATACAAAGCACATTTTTATAACGGAATGCTATAATGTCACGCAATGTCTTTCGGTGATTGTTGCCCACTTTTACAAGGCAAGGCATATCTTAAGCCTCAAAAACTTTGCACCTGAAATCCTGTTAACATCGTATTCTAGAATTTCTTAGATAATTAAAAGAGACATTTTACGTGGCTATATTTTGATTACATATTTTTAGAGACTTTATTCTCTGTCTAAGTTATTGCTACATGCACGTGATTTGATAAAAAATAACAAACTTACGTCCCTCTAGCTGTGCAGCAGACAGCACTGTAAGCCTAAAATCACACACGTAGCGGGATTTATTTCGTGAGCAACTAATCTGTGAAAGTGAGTGAGTTCACAAATCAGCTCAGCTCTACAGCTGGTGTCGACCCCTATCAGATTCAGTTACGTTAAAATAAAAGGCTTAACTTATGAACTGATACCACTATAAGTTATAGCATCCATATTATACAGAAAATTATGTATTAATTGTTTTCACTGCTCCTACAGAAATCAACTTAAACGCACTTATATGTGGATGATAACTACCGCTTCTTCCCCTGGTGGTCAGCGGAAAACTTGGAACTACCATGCTAAAGTCCACAGTTCAATTCTCTGAGTTGCAGGCAATGCAAACAATATGCTGTGCAGCTTTACCATAAGAAAACTAAAATAACATTTACTAGTGAGTAAATACTAGTATGTACTAGTCGAGTTCCTTAACCACCTGGCTTTGCCGGACCTTCCAGTTTTGGTTTCTATTCATATAATTTTATATTTTCAGTACATTGGCTGACATTGCTGTTTGTTTTTGTTTGTTGTTTTTTGAATTAAGCACAAAGCAACACAATGTGCTCTGCCCACCACGGGTATCGAAACCCGGATTTTAGCGTGTAAGTCCGCAGAAATACCGCTGAGCCACTGGGGGGGCTGACAAATCTCCCAGTCAGAGGCTAAGTCTCAATAGAGTGGCTCATTCAACGGATTTGTTTGTTTTATACAAATATAAATTTTTAGCTCATGACTCCGTCATCTCTTGACCTGTTTAAGATCTAATAACAGTTTTAGACTTAGGAGGTCAAATCCTTTCCATTAATGTATCTGATCACGTCCAAGGTCTCATATATTAACTTATTCTAATCCGGCCTAAAGAATTGCAATTTGAGGGTAGGTTAGTAAAAATCCAGATGAGTATTAAAATCGATTTGGGTATACGCGCGCCCCACACTTCGTATTGCTGACGCACTCTTATATATAGCTAATAAAAATCTAACATTTGTAGGTTTATAAGGAAGATACTAAGTACAATTAGTGCCGCCTCCACTTTTCAGCTGCCTACCGTGAAACCTTATAAATATAGTGAGTGTTGATATAACGATGTGTGGGATCACCTAGCATAGAACCAAGTGCATAAAATATAGTGAGTGTTGATATAACGAGGTGTGGGATCACCTAGCATAGAACCAAGTGCATAAAATATAGTGAGTGTTGATATAACGAGGTGTGGGATCACCTAGCATAGAACCAAGTACATAAAATCTGTCACAAAAGTCAAAGTATTGATTAAACTTGAAGGGTTGGATCATTTCTGAATTAAGTTATTTTCTGTTACATCACCAACGTTTTTAATAAAAAAACAAACCTTTTTAATCTACAGAGGCTCTAAATTAATTAATCTACAAATGTTTTTCACTTGTGTTTGTTTTTAAAGCTGTACAAGGGCTATCTGCGCTAGCTATCCCTAACTCAGTAGTGTAAGACTAGAGGGAAGGTACCTAGTCATCGCCACCCACAGGCCAACTCTTGGGCTACTCTTTTACCAACGAATAATGGGATTGATCATAACATTATAACGTCCCGACGGCGGAAAGGGGCGAGCATGTTTGTGTGAAGGGGATTCGAACCCACGACCCTCGGAGTATGTACTAGTCGAGTCCCCTAACCACCTGGCTTTGCCGGACCTTCCACTTTTGGTGTCTATTCATATAATTTTATATTTTCTGTACATTGGCTGACATTGCTGTTTGTTTTTGTTTGTTGTTTTTTGAATTAAGCGCAAAGCTACACAATGGGTTATCTGTGCTCTGCCCACCACGGGTATCGAAACACGGATTTTAGCGTGTAAGTCCGCAGAAAAACCGCTGAGCCACTGGGGAGCGTCTAACATTACTGCTAAGCAACATGACGTAAGAGCCCACGTAGTGGTGCAGTGTTGCTACAACGTAGTGGCTTTTAAAATACATAAACCCCTCCAGTTTACACTACAAATTTTGAAAGACTTTATATTAATAGATATAAATATAACTGATTATTACTGGTTATTATTGTACGAATTCATTTCATGAATGATCTTGATTGTGATTGGCTCACTGAGGAATCTAACAATCTTTGAATGCTCCGACCGCTCTTTTCTGTCTCTTTATTGGTCAAGCTTTATTTCACAAAAAATATTTATTACAGTTAGATACGAAATGTGACGTTCGGATCTACTATGCTTCTTTATTATTAGTTGTTTTTTTTTTCCTTTTTGTGTATAGTAAAGCGGGTAGGGTGGAATATTTAAAAAAAAGAACAGTATCCAACATAAGTTACAGCGTTTGTTTGTCTTACATAGCCACTGTCGTCTCTTACATTCTTCCTTTGAGTCGATAACCTAGAGCGAAAACAGTAACACCTCTCCCCAACTCTTGGGATACTCAGATCGAATAACGGAATTTGGCTGTCACTCCTATAGTGCATCCACCGTCCTCATGTGTGTAAAGCAATCCTGCGACAAGAGACACGAACAGTTAACTGTGTTGGTATCCCATTCTCGAAACTAGAAGATTATCCTCAAACAGTCGCGGCGCTTGAAACACATTGCTCAATGTGACCTACTTTACCCATATTTATTGACTAAATGTTTGAGTGCTTTTATTACTCATCAAATTTCTACCAGCCTGTCGTTAAATTGAAATTTTATTGGTTAGAACCAGATAATATTAGTCTATGTGACGTTGAACGTGACTAAATATATCAATCGAACGGGTTTACGCGTTCCTAGTTCCAAAACTGTAATTGTATCTCAGATAGGCTAACAAATGACGGACGTATGATTTAAAAGATTGTGTTTTTATAAAACAAACTTAGAGTCGTTACGTGAGCCGATATGCTGACGTAATTTGTTGATACCAGAAAAAATAACATGACCTAACAACAACCTTTTGTTTATTATATCTAATGGTAACAGTAAATTGTTGCGAAGGGGCCCGTTTTCCGACGTAGCAACCGAGTCAGTGTCTTGACTACGTTATTACTAATTATGTTTCTACCTGTCTGGCATTTCCAATAAACTGCTTGCTTTCTAGAATATGACCAATCAAAGATGTAACTTGTGGCTGGCATCTTATCGTGTCTTGTTTCGTGATATGTAAAGAACTAAATGTTTTGTTAGAGATTAAAATATATA